>CM069232.1:23300467-24576093 GCA_035582765.1 Acer negundo | reverse complement strand
ACCCGTTCCAGGGGCAAGCGCGGCAACATCAGCAATCACAAGCTTTTCAAGAAAAGGAACACAGTCCTTCCCCTTGAGGGTCAGCCCACACATATGGGAAACATCGAAGAGGCTGCCATTCTCCCGACAATTCACAGTAGACTCCATAATCGAGTCCTTGTACTGAATGGGCATGCTCCATCCAGCAAATGGAACCATCTTCCCACCATTCGCAGTGTGGAAGTCATAAAGAACAGTTTTTTTGAGGTTATCTTCTGAGGAAAAGAATCTACGACCTACAACCTTCTTATCAGCCTGAGCCAGACGGCGATTGAGCGATTGTCCAAGTTGCCACAGACCCCCTCCTCTCATTTTCTTATATTAAAGGATCTGATTAAAGGAAAAACAAAATCTTTGGATGATGATAATGAACTAAAGATGGGATCTTTCAAATTACAAGAATTATAACCTTAGATAACAATGAAAATTGATTGTCTGCTCTACAATTATATCAAATTATAGTGTATACAATACATGATTCTTCAACTATAAATAGCAAAACACACTGAGACCGAGTATGTTCAGTGTGTTAAAGTGAAGAATTCTCGATAAGTGTGTGTGTGTGGTATTTCGAGCATTATAATTCCTATGGCAATGAACAACAACAACAACAACACATATTGAACTTAAATCAAACAAATTGGTTCCATAGACAAAAAATCACTAATACAAATTGAAGTTTAAGTTTGTTGTCAAGATCCTTAAAAATCAGTCCTTTATAAGAAAAAAAAAATCAGATCTTTTTGCAAGCCACCCCACTAAGATCCTCAATTGGCAATGGCAATATAAATCAAATAAACAGAGATATTGAATTCAGTTGTCTAGCGAGAATGAGATTGAGAGAGCACTTACAGAGACGGGTTTTGTTCTTGCTGTTGTGTTTGTTTCAAAAACCAGTAAATCTGAGACCCCAAGATAACATATGTGTACACAACACTGGATAGAAAATAGAAAATAGAAAAGAAAAGAAAAAAAAAAAAACGGACTTTATATATATGTGTAAGAGAATTATCACTGTAATGTACAAATTATCTATACAAATATATAAATAAATGAAAAATCGTTTTAAAAAATAGTGAAAATGAGAGATGGTTGGTGTTGTTTGTAGTTGGTGGAGATGGGTTTTCAGAGAAAAACAAAAAAAAAAACAAAAAAAACAAAACCCCATCGTTAGTGAGTGGTTGCACTTTGAGCATCCAATCTTGTGTTCATGTGTTGCTGACTCACACTCTATTTCCCATGTACTTGACATATCGAACGGCTGCAAATTAGCCAGACAGACACATTTGAGTATCTAAATCTATGCAAAGCTGTTGTGTTGTGTGATTTTGTCCGAGGTTCAATGTGGAGTGGACCCCACTAGATGGGGTGTAGGATTTGATGTGGTGGAAGTGAGTGCAGCAGATTTAAAATCATTGACAGGGGAGCTAAGTTGGTGATAAATCGTTGTAGAGAGCACAAAAGGAAAGAAAGAAAACATATTTTATTCCATAAAAGTTGGTAAGATCAGTCAATCCTTGACTGCTATTAAGTTGGAGGTCCATCCAAGGCAACCAATCAATCCTCCTTAGCCCAATTCAAGGACCATGGACACATGGATCTCAACATCTTTGGCCCAAAAAAAGTTTAACACATTACATGAGAAACTGGTATACAAGCTTTGCATCATCAAGTTGATTCCTTTTATTGGGTTTAGGTTTCAATGAGAAATAAGACATTTACCCATCAAAGTGTTTGAGGTTTTTAATATCACTTTTTGTCGTGTTCAATAAATACCACTCGAATTTAAGACATTATCAAATTAAATGAACATCTCTAAACTTAGGATATTGTCAAGCCAAATGAAATGAGCTTCCTTGGTTTACAAATTTCAATGTTGTATGTAAAGTTGGGATTTTTGATGTTATATAGATTTCAATATGTAGTTTCTTGTTATGATTAGACAAGTCCCCACGTCTCATTTCTCAATTTTCTCTCATATCAGCCAGAAAAAATGAAAATTGGAATTATGGGAATCAATAGAATCTTTGGAGCCATTCAAAAGATTAGTGGCTTCAGTTAATGCCTTAAAGATTCTTGCTTTATAATTTATAATTTCCAATCCAACTTCAATGTTTTCATAGCATATCAATCAGATATTTTTCTTAGTTGTTCTCTCCGCATGAGCTTCTCTGTAAACTAAAAGGGTAAGTCCACAATTCATCTCTGTATTTTTCTTATTTCATGATAAATGATGATAGATAGATAGATAGATTACTGATTTTATCTGGGTTATTATTATTTTCTGCTGCTGAATATATAAATCAATGGTTTTTGTAAAATCAGGGTTAAAATTAGGCCTAATTAGGGTTACATTACTGTGAAAGAACATACCTTTATGCCTTTTTGCTTTGTTGCCTGAGAAAAAAAATTGAGTATTGAATATTTTCAAGAAAAGGTGAAACCTTTGATCAGGGTTTCGAAATTTCATTTACCCGATTTATCGAAAATTTTAAGAGTCTATACTGATTCAGCTACATGAATCCTTTTGTGTGTCATTTTGCTATATCTAGAGTAGTGTTTGTCTGTTTTAAGTCTCTTATGGATTTATGTTTGTGTTGGATTTAAAGGTAATTATATAATGGTTCTACAATGTTAACGGTCTATTCTCCGGGAGTTATCAGCAAGTGCCTGGCAAATCCGGGCAGTAAAACGCTGCATGATGCTTCTCCCGGCAAGATTATGCATGTTAATTCCTTGACTAGCATTGCCATTTCTCCTAGCCCATTACAGGGTCAGTGTAGTAGTAATGTAGTTCATAGTTCTTCGTTTTCTTGGAGAGGCCGTAATCAGCTTGACATTCATCATTCATCACACCACCACCGACTGATTTCCAAGAAATGGCTGGTAAGCAGTGTTTCGACCTTGTGGGTAATTCAGTTTTAGTTTGTTTTATGTATAGGTAATCTAATAGTTTCGAATATTACGTACAGTGCCAATCACATGATTCTATCTCTCCGGATGATGAGTATCGTTCATCGCGTAACATAGCAATCAGTTTATTTAGGCGATACAGGAATGTCATAGAACGTGGAGGAGGTGACAACCTAAAAGTATATTCAAATGTTTGCTTGATCTGGTATTACAGTTACTTTGCTGTCCTCTTGGAATAATGGTGTTTGATTAAACATTTTTCAGGAGTTCATTAGCGCAGGAGTGAATGCGTATGCACTAGGCTGCACGGATGAAGGATTGAGAAAAGAACTGACTGATATGAAGGAATCTGGTGTCGAAATTGAAGCATTGCAAAGCTACGGTGGGGGCACCAGTCTAAAATCCATGATCTTCTCAGAGGAGGTGATACTTTTTTTTTACTTTTTCGTTTTCACTCATCCATGGAGACACAATTTAATCGTTATGGTTTTAGTCTTCGAATAAAGAATTGACTCCTTTCCTTGTACATTATTCGATTGCTTCCTCTACATTGCATCTCTTGTTATTAAGGGCAAATATACAGAACTTTTCAGTATTTTAGTCACTTCTGTGATGCTTGATTGCACAATATACATGTTCGAAAATACAAACTTCTCTTTTGAGTAACTTCCAGCAGCCAGCATGTGTTATAGCTATTTTCTTTTTGTGATACAGGTTGATGAGTGTATTCTGTGGTTGAGCATTATATTCATCACCATCTTGTGTACGCCACAACCAACTATAGTCCGGTGGTCATCTACACCTCCAGTGTCAGATGAAATACTTCTTCGGTGGAAAGGCTTCTGTGCTCTCATAGCAAATGCGTATTATGTACGAGGAATGGCATGGTGAGTTGGTTGCTTGAGAAAAAAAAAAAAAAAAAAATCTCCCAATCTCCGCTGATGCCCGTATATATGTAACTTCTTTACTCATCATCGATAAAAACATGTCAGTTTACTCTAATTACTTGTACCCCTACTTTTCTCCTGTGTTTACCTAAGGCTTCCAGTGAAGACTCTTCAGTTGGAGCAAATGGCAGTGGTGGGTCGTGCTGAGGAGCCATCAGTTGTTGCCAGCAGAATGCGATTAGTCTTTAGCACATTAGAGGTAAGCGAACTATAACTTCACTATTCTTCGAATCACATTCGAGAAATCCATCCGACAATGAATTTCCACTGTTAATTCCTTTTAATAGGTTCTTTCAATGGCTTGTGCTGTGCAGGTAGTAAGTCCACAATGGCCGATAGTCTAGTCCTCCTGTGTTTGCTCGAATATGAAGAAAAACTAGTTTTCCTGGAATCTCCATTTGAGTTTATGGTTCTTATTTGAAGAAAGTTGTAAATTTGTTACATCATTAATATTCTATGCAAAATTCCCTTTGTACTTCCCAAGGCATGTCACATTCTAAAGGCAAGTCAAGAAAACATTGCTGTCAAACCGAAAAGCAGATTACAAACAAGCCATCATTTGTGTATATGATCATCAGAGAGAATGGAAACAAACAATGAAGATTATTATTCTGTCGAAAATAAACCAATCAACATTACAGCCTTTAATCTGTTTTCTCTTCGATTACATTCGAAACCAACATTACAGCCTTTAATAATCTGTTTTCTCTTCGATTACACTTGAAATCGAAAGGGTGGTCAAAATTGATGGTATTTAGTGTACAATTGAGTAGCTATAATGGCTTTGTCAAAGCAGTGAATGCTGCAGAGTCTCTAAGTGTCTTCCGTGCACGCCAATAGACACCGTTAGCAGTTTCTGAAGTTCCCAACTGCAGAATGAAATATTACAGTTAAAAGTGCTGGTGGGATTTGAAATTGAATCAAGTTATATATATTAGTTTCAAGATATAAACAACTAACTCATGAGAGGAAGAGATTCAAATTCTCGTAGTTTCCAAGTCGAAATTACAGCAACCGACACATAGGCCAAGGTGTTTACATAGCAACGCCAACTAAACGGTCTGTTCTTGTTTAATTAAAGCAAAGCAGAGCAAAATTTACCTTAGTCTCCATAGAATAGTAATCCTGCCACAAGCCTGTGTTTTGGTCATAAGTTGCAAGTGCAGCTTCAAACAATTTCCGCGCATTTGCAAGACAATCTTTATTGCCCACGGATGCAAGGTTCAATTCCAATTCAATGCAGTTTTGATATAAAGCAAGACCTGGGCGGGGTAGAGCAAGAAACCTGCAATTGAAACAAATCCGATTTAGAAACTCCAAACTAGGAAGAGGAAATTTGGTTTTTCTTTTTTCATATATGAACATCTCTAATACAATGGCAAACAAGCTTTATAGTCAAATTTGTATACACAAATCTGTCCAGCAGATTAACAATGAATTTTATGAAAATCACATGAAACAACGCTAACTAGCTCATAATTTACTAACATACCTCTTATACATCTCTCGAGCATGCTGGATTCCATCTTTCTGAAGAACAAAGGTTATGATTGCAGAAGGGAGGGAAAATCCATTTTCACCACCACCATCTTTAGCCACCGAAATGAGGGATATGTCTACCAGTTTCTCAAAATATTGTTTTTGATTCGCAAATAATTTGAGGGCCTGCGGTATATAGGATAATGTTAAAAGTGCTGTTGCGGATGCACCATCAAACTTTGTCATTTAGTTGTTTACAACAATGAGAACGAATAAAACATGACACACAGATAGTTAAAAGGGAAAATCTTGGTATGTAGTAAAGCAAAGAAATCAAATACAGAACAATAATCATCTCATGCTAGTATACCTCATTCATCACATATTATAGTATTTTTACTTGTTTTAACCTTACTACAACAAGACAAGACACGTAATAAGATTCAGTTTCTAAGTTTACTGATCAACCATATTTAAGCATAAGAAATAAGAAAAATTGATAACATACCATAAGCCACAAGCTTTCCGCCTCTGATATTGAGGCTTTAGTCAAAATCTTTCGTAGGAGTTCGAAGGGCGATAGCATATCAGCTTTACTCGGAGAAGGAGAATTTCGGGTAACATCTCTAACTTCTATTGAGACCCTTAGAAGCCAGAACTGTACAGAATCTGTCAGTTTTCCATTGCAAAGCTTTTCAGCTAGTTTTCGGGCTTCATTTAATCTCCCCAGTTGCAAATACAATGAAATATATTTGCAAGCAATATCCTCAGTTAAGCAACCAATTGATTCAGCCTTCTCATACACCGTCAAGAGATGTGTTATATAATGTTCAATATGACCGGATGGTTCCAAATCTTTGTTTTCTCCTACTTGGGGATCAATAATGTCCATCAAAAACTTTGTATAGCGATTAAACATCATGGCTGAAGGCACAATTTTCAAGGCCTCCTCATAAACCTACACAAGGTAGAGTATTCAGGGTGATCATTAGACAACAAATTCAAAAACTTTTATAATGTGCGTATATTTTTGCAAGATATAGTGAAGCAGCAAAAATTCAGCCTAAAGCACAAACGAAAAGGTTAACTAGCTTAACGATTTCTTTCGGTGATTTTAACTCATACCTGAACTGCCTTTTGCATTTGGGAAAGCTTGATATCTTCACTCATCTCCTGCTTACTAGAAGAATCGGTCATTTCAAGCTTCGCAAGCCAGTCCCAATATTCTGGATCTTCCGAAAAGTCTCTCTTCATGTCACTTAGTATCTCTTCACGCATGTCCTCTGATTGTGCCAAGTCTGTTCCATCCAATATCTCAAAAAACCGTTGTCTAAGAATAAAACTAGAAGGAAGAGCTTCAATCGCTCCACTGTAGATAGTCTGAAGAACTCTTAAACCCTGTTCTCTAAACAAATCTAGTTTCTTCTCAGGCTCCATGTTTTCAACATTCGACCCATCCACATTTCCCGTTCCTTCGTCAAGGGACATAAATAAATCTTTATTTTCACTTATCCACTGTTTCTGATCAGAAACTCTTCGATCTCGAACCAAAGTTCCCTCATCCTCTCCAAGAGCAACTTTTCGTGCCTTTAACTTGTTAAGGTACGTGAGTTCCATTCGGAGATACTCCACCCAAAGGTCCTCTGAATTCGGGCATACTCTCAAACCGTTCTGCATTAAAGCACGAGCTCCGGTGACATTCAAATTATGATCAAATTCCCAAGCTGCAGCATAAATCCAAACACCCGGGACCTTCGGATGAAACCTAATCACTTGAGCCAGAATCTGCAAATCATTTAATAAACGAATTTGAATTTTCATATTGTTTTCGATTGATTACATTACTTAAAGCTAATGCTAAATTCCTCAAAGCACTTGACTAATAATAACAAATATCATTTCATTTTTCAACATTTCATTGTCAGGTAACAAGTATATTCAGCAACCAAACAGCCTAGTGTAAAAAAGTTTGAATTTTTTTAGTAATACTTTAACAAGTTTCAATTTTTTTCAAACTTAACTTCAATTTCTCACAAACCAAACAGAGACAAAAATGCACCAAGTTGAAAAAATCTCACCTTCTTCATTCTTCCATTCTTTCGCTGTCTACAAAACTCTAAATACTTAAACCACAACTCCACGTCTCCTTTAAACCTCGTGACGGCCAACCTATAAATCTGCACAATCCGCACAACTCCGGCGAAGTCCGATATCGACTTTCTCGACCTCTTCTTCTTCGTCGCCGTCGTAGCGCCGTTCTCGTCGTTTTCATTCTCGAGACGAGCGACCGATTTCTTCCTGAGCCGGCGGAGAGCGTCTAGCTGAGTCTCGTACTCTACGTAAGCCAAAAAGTCCTCCTTGAGCGGACTCCGCCTCTTCAACCGGTACTCGAACTTGCGGCGCTGCTTCACGATTTCACTGATTTCGCGTCGAGTGAAGATTCCGCGCCGCTCCAGGTCGTCGAGCTCGTCCACCATCCGCTCGAGCCGGTACTGCACCACGTCCGCCATTGTTGATTGTTTATTCGGCGACTGAGTCGACTCACAGTGAAACTCGAAGCGAAAGTAAACAAAGCGCGAAGAGTCTGCAAGAGAGAGCGAGAGAGACGACGAAACGAAGAAAGCTACTGTGATTAGGGCTTCATTGTGCTCTTTTTCAGTTTTCAAAAAAATGGATCCATGGGCAAGGCCCGAATACTTTACCCGGCCCAACATATTTGTTAATTTTGTTTGGAAACTTTTATATATATATATATATATATATCTTGTCCTGTTCTTATGAGGGCATCCTTATATAACTTTATCAGATATTGAATATAAACCACTCATTTATAAAAATGATTTGATAAGTGCATACATACCAAGTTAAAGTATGTAAAGCGAGTGGTTCACATTCAATGTCCTTATATAATTCTATCAGGGCATCCTCATAGGAAAATTTCCGTATATATATATATATATATTAATAATTTAAAATTTTAAAGAAATTTGTTTCAATCTTATAATTAAGTATAATTCCATAAATTTCAAATATTGAATAATGATTTTTGAGTTTAATACTGATATGTATTTAGACATTACAAATATTTATAATTGTATTTATAAAAAATATTTATAATTTAGATTTCTTATTATTTTTTTTTTAAACCATTACAATATTGTTTAATTTGATTGACTTATTTATTATATTAACATTAAATTGTGCTTTTAGTATATTTTATATTCATTTTTTCAAGTTTATTTATGAGAATCTAAGTTTTCTATGGACTTAATTGAAATCATTAAAACGCTCAAATGCAAGTATTATTGACATGTAATTTTGATTTGATAATTTTTGTTACTCTGCCATAATGGGTTCCTACAATTCTATTGAACGTAACTGTTACAAACAATTTTTTTTTTTATTCTACATAAGAGTGGTCGGAAGTGCACAACTATTTAAGTTTAACCTAGTATAATCAAATTTTTCTTAAACATAACAAATAAAATATGAGAGAAATCAAACATTATGTAATATAATCCATTACTACAAAGAATAATATATAGAGACTCTTTTCTTGTTTTTTCACTTCCACTTTTGGATGAAAATTAATTTCATTTGAAGCAACAAAGAAAATAAGAGTTCAAATTTGTGAACTATTTTTCTAGTTAATGATCTTCCACTAATTGCCATTATCATTGGTAGCATCACCACCAGCTTCTTCATCTCCTCCGCCGTTTCCGACGCCGATTCCAAACCCAAATCCTATACCCATTCCAAATCCCACGCTAACGCCACCGTTGTTGCCACTGCCACCTGCTCCAAACCCACTACCTTCACCATGTCCATACCCTTCACCACCACCACCACCACCTCCTCCTCCGCCTCCGCCACCACCTCCGCTGCCAGCTCCGGCACCTGCACCGAAACCACTGCCACGACCGTACCCTCCACCTCCATTTGTACCTTTAACACTGCCGCCTCCACCACCACCTCCACCGCCACCACCACCTCCTGCATTTCCCATACCAGCCCCTGCACCGAACCCACTACCGTGACCAGACCCTTCACCAGAACCACTCTCATCACTGCCACCACCACCTCCACCACCTCCTCCACCACCGCCACCAGCTGCTCCACTTCCAACACCCACACCAGCTCCATGTCCACTTCCATGACCAGACCCTCCACCTCCACCACCGCCAGCACCACCACCACCACTACCACCCACACCACCTCCAGCTCCATACCCTTCACCATGACCAGAACCATCACCACCACCCCCACCATTTCCTCCTCCTCCGCCACCTCCACCACCTCCACCAGCACCAACACTATCACCTATACTAGCTCCAGCTCCATACCCTTCACCATGACCAGAACCAGCACCACGCCCGCCATTTCCTCCTCCTCCTCCACCACCACCACCACCACCTCCTCCACCTCCTCCGCCTTTCCCGGCTCCTCTACTATAAAAGCTTCCACAACTTCGCCAACTTCGATACGAGCAATAATCATCATCATTATCGTCTTCACTGTTCCATCTACTTGGACTACCACCACCATAACCACTGTGTTGATTATCTACAAAATCTCCTCCACGACCAACACCAATCAAACCACAAACAACGCTCAAAAGAATAAGAGCCACGTAGAAATTACATTTAACACTGCTAGAATCCATAGCTCTGATGATGATATTTCTGTTAATGTACTCTCCCTTATTTATAAGTGTAACCTTTACAGTAACGTCCTTTCTCCAATTTCGAAATATTATAATAATTAAAAAAACTTCACTAGTAGATCGATCAATCCACGTTGGCATTATTACATGAAACAATTGACACATCACACATCAAATCCAATTAAGTCAAGAAAAGTCGTGGTTAAATTAAATGTCTTGTTTAGGTCAACATGCAGCAGCCGACTAGAAATACTATAAAACTCTCAAAAAGCTCCATTGTTGTGGAGGAGTAGGTGATTACTGATAATCAATGTATTTATCTACGTAGAGAAAATTCTTTGTAATCAACGTACGTGGAATCCTATCTGTCATTTGACTCTTTATCAAGTTGGAATCCACTTGTAACAGTGTACATGCATCAATCTTTAAAGGAACCTGGACACTTATTGCTCCAATAAAATGTTGTGAGTGAGTGATCATTAATCTCATGATAATGTTTCATTATATATATTTAATATCGATTAATAACGTAATAAGCCTGTTGAAGTTCTTTAACATAAGATTAATTATCCCAACTTTCTAGTGTTGAGACCCTGACTCATTATATATGTAGCATTATATATTCGAATCGTACATACGAGGTATATAAGTTGTTGTATCCGTATTGGACACATACTTTTATATATATATATATATATACCAACTTTCTAATGTTGAGATCCTGAATCACTATATATGTAACATTATATAGTCGAATCGCATAGGGCATATAGGTTGTTGCATCTGTATTGGACACATACTTTTACATATACTTTGTGTTTACCTCTAAAGACACTTAGTAATTTAAGAGGGGAATGAATTCACCAAACCAGAGATATTTAAATTTGATGAGTACAGAAAATCTTTTGAAAGATTTTTCCTTGTTATTAGGCAAAGCTTTTGTAAGATTTTCTTCAACTTTATAATCTTCTGTCCTCTTCTTTGTATAGAGTTTAATCACTTAATGTATATAATTCGTACATGAACCTTCTAATTCTAATTAATGGAAAACTAACTACTCCCACTACATGTCTAGATAAATATATATACATTTGCTAATTAATTACAGGTTTCAAAATTAAAATTTTAAAATCTCAAAGTGGACCCCAGTCCATGTTCTGCTTACATAGATGAATTATATTATTTCCTGGCATAATTATAGGACCACTAAAAACTCAAGTAAAAATTTATATATTTAAAAATACATACGTATGTATTTCTTTAAATCCTGGCAATTAATAGAAGAAATCCAATGTTGTTATATTGAGATTTTAAAAAAAGAATTATCTTCTCTTTTAAATTTATAACCGTCATCTCTTAGAACAGGTGGCAGAGTACATCCCTTCCACATTAATGGCTAGAGGTTCAAATCCCACGATGTGTGCATTTTACAAGAAGAAGAAAAAAATCTTAATTTCTTATTTTATGGATGCCAACCTAGGTGGGATGCTTCAAGTTATCTTTAATGCAACTGCTTTTTGGCTGACTTTAATTTAAAAAATAAATAAATAATCTACAATGTATTTTTTTTAATCATTACAAATTTTATAAGAATTTCAAACCCACGTTTTAATTGATAAAGTGTGAGGAACTTACCATTGACTCATTTTAACTTTCGTCAATTTTTACGGTTTACTTCAACCTACGATCAAAATTTTATGTATATGAATTTAATGGTTTTATATTAATATGATCAAAATGATCTTTTATTCTTTTTTTTTTTATTAATTTGTATTAACTATTAATAATTATTACAATTATAATAATTAGGTAATATATATATATGCACAAACAAATGAATATTGTAGTATAGCCAAGCTGTATAAAATAAATGTGAACAATGTGATACCAAAGTTATGGAAAAAAAAAAACAGAATTGTAGAGTTGTAGAGTTGTAGGTTAATATCCAATATTTTTTAGAAAATTCCTAATAGTGAGGAACAAAAGTTTATGAATATATAAATCAAATTGAAAATAACGGTAGTGATCATGGAATATAAATATTGCATGAATTAATCAGATGATTGTGGAATGAAAATGGTAGAACATTGTCTAGTTATTTGAAAAATTAATGATATGCATCATTTAGGATACAGTCAATTAATTTGCTGCCCATAATGTAGTTTATATCTTTTTATCACTAATAAAAAATTTGCTTGTTGCCCATTATATATAGTACCCATTTTTTTTTTTTTTTTTTGTATTTAAAGTGGTAGTACTATAGTGGATGCACTTTGGTTTTCATAATTTTATTTGAGAGTGGTTGGCCTTCTCTATCCGCATGCCGTTAAAATATGGATGTTATTAAATTCATTTTTCTTTGTTTGCATGGGTTAAAACACCGAGAAAATGGAGAAAAAAATTAATAATGATTAATAATCGAGTTTTCTAATAATGTTATTAAACCATTTTATCGGTCTACACAGACATGTAAGAGTTTGATTTAATACTAGATCTTTATTGCTAATTAATTTATATGGTTATCTAATCTTCGATATCATTTATCACGAACCTAGAGACAGATCCGGTAATGGAACATTGGGGCCTTAATTAACTACATGTAAAAGAACAATTTATACAAATCATGCATACAAACTATAGGAAAATACAGAGGCGTTAAACTACTAAATTAAAAGTCTCCAATAACATTTTGGATAAGATTGATAAGGTATAGAATTGCCTGTTTAATTTGCTCCAATATCTTGGCAAATGCAAGAATCGTTAAAATAAATAATATGTTTCTTCTTTCCACTATAATTATTTGGGATTGCTTTAACTTCGTCTAATATTAAAATTTAACAAAAAAAGTTTAAACTTTAAGCAAGAAATGGTGTCTTGTAAATGAAGATCATATCATACAAAATGTGCAAAGGGCGTTTTTTTTCTCTAGTTTCCATGTAATAAGCATGCATATATAATAGATGAAAACTCGTGCAAAATGTGCTAAGGGTTTTTTCTCTAATTTCCATGTAAGAAGCATGCATAAATAGATGAAAACTCATGCAAGGTTCTACCACAAATTTTGAATGTTAGAAAAAGAAAAAAGAAAAAAAAAAAAAAAAAAAAAAAAAAAAAAAAAAAAAAAAAAACTTGAGTTGGATGCTCATACAAGACCCATAAAGTAAAATATTCATACATGTGGTATGAAAATTAATATGATTGGCTATACATATCACATGATATAATATGAGTACGTAGGAATATCAAACACATGACATAATATAAATCAGTTGGAGAGTTGAGCTAATAAGACTTTAAGAGTATAAGACTCTTGCTTATGTTCTTCCATAAGTATTTCTACTTGATACAATTGGGTATGTTAGAAAAAGAAAGAAAAACATTAAAAAAAAATAATTAAAAAAATTTAAAAAAAAAAAAAAAAACCTTGACATAATATAAATGGTTGGTGCTCATTAATGATATTTTAGGAAAAATTTTATGTCAAGCGTATAGTTATGCAAAACTCTGCGAAGTAAGATTACAAAATATGCTACGAGAAAACTAATTTTATCGGTTATCTATAACACGGGAAATAATTATCGATCATAAATTATAATAGTGAAATTTTATTGATACAAGAGTGATGAACTTACCATCGACTTATTTTAACTTTCGTCAGTTTTTACGATTTACTTCAACCTACAGTACGATTGAAATTGTATGTACATGCATTTAATGATTTTTATATTAATATGATCAAAATGGTCTTTTATTATATATTTTTTTATTAATTTGTATTAACCATTAATAATTATTACAAATATAATAATTTGGTAATAATTAGGTAATATATCTATGCACAAACAAATGAATATTTTAGTATAGCCAGACTGTATAAAATAAATGTGAACATTGTGATACCAAAGTTATGAGAAAAAAAAAAAAAACAGAGTTCTAGAGTTCTAGATTTCTAGAGTTGTAGGTTGGTATCCAATATTTTGTAGAAAATTCCTAATAGAGAGGAACAAAAGTTCATGAATATATAAATCAAGTTGATCAAAAACAACTGTAGTGATCATGGAATATAAATATTGTATGAATTGATCAGATGATAGTGGAATGCAAATGACAGAATATTGCCTAGCTCTCTGAAAAATAATGATATGTACCATTTTGAGATTCAGCCAATTAATTTGCTGCCCATAATGAAGTTCCTATCTTTTTATCACTAATAAAAAATTTCTGTGTTGCTCATTATAGTACATTTTTTTAAAATTAAAGTAGTAGTGCTATAGTGGATGCACTTTGGTTTTCATAATTTTATTTGAGAGTGGTTGACCTTCTCTATCTGCATGCTGACAAAATATGGATGTTATTAAATTCATTTTTCTTTGTTTGCATGGGTTAAAAAAAAAATCGAGAAAATAGAGAAAAATACCATAATGATTAATAATCGAGTTTTTTTAGAAGAACACTTCAAACCATCTTTGGATGTTCATAATTGGTTTTGTGAATTTTAGTATAGTATAGTGTCTAATGTTTTGCTTGCCTATTGTAATTTTTAAGATTGTTTGATTGATAATGCAATTAAATTTGTTAATTTCTTATCCATTTCAATTGGGTCTTTTAAAGTTGGACAATTAGCTACTAAATTCTTTCTCTCTTGACATTGTAATAAGCTATTCAAATTTCAGATTCCTGAAGAGATAATATCATTCAAAAATAATAATCGAGTTTTCTAATAATGTTATTAAACGATCTAATTGGTCGACATATGTAAGAGTTTGATCTATAACTAGGTTCTTATTGCTAATCAATTTATAAGATCATCTAATCTTCGATACCATTTATAACGAATCTAGTAGTGACAAATCAAACGTTGAGGCCTTAATTAACTACATGTAAAGGAACAATATATGCAAATCATGCAAACAAACTATAGGAAAATACAAAGGCATTAAACTTCTAAATAAAAAGTCTCCAATAACATTTTGGATAAGGTATATAAGCCTGTTTAATTTGCTCCAGTAACTCAACAAATGCAAGAATCGTTAATATAAATAATATGTTTCTTCTTTCCACTATAATTATTTGGGATTGCTTTAACTTCTTCTAATATTAAAAAAATTAAAAAAATGTTTAAACTTTAAGCAATGAAATGGTGTATTGGAAATGAAGATCATATCATGCAAAATGTGCAACGGGCTTTTTGTTTCTATAGTTTCCATGTAATAAGCATGCATATATAATAGATGAAAACTCGTGCAAAATGTGCAAGGGGCTTTTTGTTTCTGTAGTTTCCATGTAATAAGCATGCATAATAGATGAAAACTCATGCAAAGTTCTACCACAATTTTTGAATGTTAGAAAAAAATAAAAATATAAAAAATATAAAAAAACCTGAGTTGGATGGTCATATGAGACCCGCGAAGTAAAATATTCATACACAATGGCGGATCCAGAAATCTTAATGAGGTGGAGCACTTGAACAAAATAATAATTATACAAAAAATAATGAAAATTTAAAATCATAATAAAATGAGTTTTTTATATATAAAAATTGATGGTATAATGAATTTTAAATAAAATTTTAAAAAAATAAAAGACTTACTCAAAATTAACTAAACAATCTTACCTTCAAATGAACTAAAAACAAGAAACACAAAACTAAAAAATAAATAATAACAAGAAAAACAACATGAACAATAAAAAATATATTATTTATTCTTAAAAAAATATATATATATATATATATACTTATATAATTTTTTTTTTTTTGTATTTATTATAAGTTCACTTTAAATTTATACAAAAATAATTGATTAATAAAAATTACTAGACATGTTTTTGAACTTTTTATTTTTCTAATTATTGATTATAAATAAATTAAAATAATAAAATAAAGAAAAATATAAAGGATAAAATAAAATGAGTCATAATAATAGATGAATTATTTTAATACAATAAATTAATTTTTGAGATTTTAAGGTTTATTAATGAATGTGTTAGGTATGTCAAACTAAAAATATTAGAAATAAGAAAAATTCAAAATAATAATAGATAATTTACTATATAATAAAATTGAATTAAGTAAATCACAAATTAAGAATTTGACAATGACATGAAAAAGAAAGTAAATTATTTTGCTGTAGAAGAAGACGGAAATTTGAAAAAAGAATTGGAAAATAGTGTAAAATTTCCCTAAAAAAAGTGTAAAATACAAAAGAATATTTGTTTTGCTTGTATTGAGAATTGAACATATGACTATTGGAGAAACTCTATCAACCGTACTAATATGTTTTATACTATGTTATTTAAGAGACATATATATAAATATATATACACATAAAATCAAATTTTTTAAAAAAAATCTAAGGTGGGGCTCCCACATGGGTCCGCCCTTGCTCATACATGTGGTATGAAAATTAATATTATTGGTTATGCATATAATATAAGTATATGAGAATGTTAAACACATGACATAATATAAATCAGTTTGAGAGTTGAGCTAGTAAGATTTTAATGGCTTATTTGTTTCTCTATATAGTATTAGATGAGTGATTTAAAATGTATTATATAATACAAAACATGTGTTTGACCGGTCAAATTGTATTGTATTAATTAATATAGACAGTTTTTCTAATACATAAAATACTGTATTATCCCATACATAGTGAAAATGTGGGTTTAAGGTGTATTAAAATTGAAGGCAAAGGTTTTTTTTTTTTTTCAAATCAAATTATATAAAGGATTAAAATAATTATATACATATTAAAAATTCGAAATTAATTATAATTTTTTGATAATAATTTTATAAAATAAAAATAAAATAATAAAATTATTATTATTATTATAAATTCCAAATCAAATATTAAATATTAAATTATGAATAATTTTTATATTACATAAATTTAACAAACCTGTGCTGTATCATGAAATATAAATAATTATTTAATTCATACATATTAAAAATATTTAGAAAGATTAATTTCAATAATTTTTATTATTTTATTTTTTATAATTTTAATAATAGAATTTTTCGATTTTTAAAAATTCAATTTTATAATAAGATTATTAAATATTATTTTAAAAATATAATGCAACAAATATATACTTTATAACATTATTTTTTATTCTAAAAATGTATTAATTTTATTAGTTAACAAAATATTTGGAAACAAAAATCAGTTACAAACATTGTATAACTTAATACAGTCTAATACGAAATATCAAAAAACACAAGATTATACTAATGCAATAGTATCCAATACAGTCTAATCCAATACAATCTAATACTATACAAAACAGCATGCCAAACATGGCCTAAGAATATAAAACTCTCACTTATGTTCTTTCATAAGTATTAAACTCTCACTTATGTTCTTTCATAAGTATTTCTACTTGATACAATTGAGTATGTTAGGAAAAAAAAAAAAAAAAAACCGTACACATAATATAAAATGGTTGGTGCTCAGTTAATGATTTTCTAGGAAAAAATTTACTTAAAACATATAGTTATACAAAACTCTGTGAAGTAAAATTACACAATGTGCTATGAAAAAACTAATTTGATTGGTTATCTATAACACGGAAAATAATTATGGATCATAAATTATAATATTGAAAATTTAATTTGAGTGTAATTTTTTTTTATTGAACATTAAATCAATATGAAAATGAAAAAGTAACGCTAGATATGTGTTAGTCACAACTTACAATAAGGTCTTGTATGGCTATATGGGCCTAATCATGTTCTAATATCTTGGAATTCGTTTGGGCCCGGCCTGCAGAATTGAACCTATGAAAAAAGAAAATCTAGAATACATTTGTTTGTCTTTCTTATGTTAGATATTACACTAAAAAAAACAGTTGTAAGTTGAAAAAAAATACAGGAGTAATTGTACAAAAATCCCCTGAGTTTATACATAATTATACACATATGAATTTTTTATAAAATATTACACAAACATCCGCTTCTGTCTGTTGACTTTCATCCAAACTAACGGTTGATCAGATTTTTAGTATTAAAAGTCCAAAATACCCTTAGTTACTTATTTATACTTTATTTTGTTCCCCTTAAAATAAAATAAATTATATAAAAATGAAATAAAAAACTTTTAATTATATTTTTCAAACAAATTTTAAAAGACAAAAATATATAAAACAAAAGATTTAGAATTTTTTTAAAAAATATTAGAAAAAGGAATAAAGGAAATTTTTTAAGAAAGGAAATGGAGAACATATCTCAAATACGCAATTGCTGAAACTTGGATTCACAATCGTATAAAACAAAACTAGATTTTAAGTTTTTGACATTAAAATACAATCATTATTAATGATTGAAAATTGAATATGATTGTAGAATCCCATTTATTGCTAAAAATCTTGTGGTTTAGATGGAATCATATTGATGATTGAAAATTGAATATAATTGTGGTTTGTTGATTTATGAATCATCAATAATGATTGTATTTTAATGTTAAAGTTAAAATCTAGTTTTGTTTTTAATGATTATGAATCCAAGTCCCAGCAATGGCGTATTTAAAATCGATTTGTTCTCCATTTCTTTTCTTAAAATCTATCTTTTATTCTTTTTTCTAATTTTTTTAAAGTCTAAATTTTTTGTTTTATATATTTTTGTCTTTTAAAATTTGTTTGAAAAAAATATAATTAAAATTTTTTTATTTGCATTTTTATATAATTTATTTTATTTTAAGGGGAACAAAGTAAAATATAAATAAGTAACTAAGGGTATTTTGGACTTTTAATACTAAAAATCTGGTTAACAGTTAGTTTGGATGGAAGTCAATTGACGGTAGGGAATGTTTGTGTAATATTTGATAAAATGTTCATATGCATGTAATTAGACCTACACTTGGGGAATATTTGTACAATTACTCCAAAGAGAAAATCAAGAAGACATTTGTTTGTCTTTCTTATGTTAGATATCTATACTATATATAAAAGGGGGCAATTATAGCCCCACCTTTTAATTTGTTTGATTTTTTTTTTTTTTTTTAAATTTCTTTATAAGTATAATTACAAATACAACCCTTAAAATTTATATAATTATAATATTCTTTAGATTTTCTTTGAAAGTCAAATGACAAATACTGACCTTCGAGTTTGTAGAATTACTCAATAAACATATCTTAGTAATAGTAGCATAACAAGGATTGTATAGTAATTTCCAAGATATTTGAATTTAAAATTCTAAATAGATTAAATAATTATTAAATAGTTTACCTCAATTATTATGAATTTAGATTGAATTTATTTGAATTTTTAAATTTACTTAATAAAAATGTTTTAGTAAAAGTGGCACATAATAATATGGACTAGATCCAAATTAATAGGTATTTTGATTGATGATTATTTTATATTGTAAAATAAGATAGGGGATGAAAATAGAATTTTATATGCATTTAATGACTTGAAAAGGAATAAGAAGTATTATAGGGGAAAATATTTAATTTGACATGCAACTTGATGACATGTATATAAATATATATACATGGGAAGTTTATAAGTGAAAAAAAGAAAAAAAATTATATATATATATGTATATATAAAGGGATTTGATTGCAAGTAGTGTATTCATCTGATAAGGAAGATATTGATATCAATTATTAAGAGTTAAATAATCATTTCATCACAATTTATGCAATTTAGTTGAAAAATACTTTTGGATGTAAGAAAATATAATTTAGTTGTTGAATTTTAATTGTTGAGATGTTCAATAAAAGTTGCAAACAATTATATATGGATTACCATTGTTGAATCATCGTGAGAAGAATCTATTTTGAGGCAAGTGTAGAAGAGCTTCTTGTCAAACCCATGAATTTAAGACTTTTTAAAGGTGTTATATCAATGTAATAACATTTACATAAATTAAAACTATAACATGTTATATTAACATCTCTTATTTTTCAAGGATATGTATATTTGCAAATACGAAACTCAAATACTAATTTACACATACCTTGCATATGCTCCAATACCTAGTAAAAAAAAATAAAATACAGTTGTAAGTTTTTATTATATCACCATCGATTATGGTCAAGTAGTTGAGCGTTTATTTAGTCCGACAATATCTTATATTCGAATCGTCGTTACAAGTGAAATATAAAAAATTAAATTTTATTAATTTCATCATATATATCAAGTTTATTGTATATATATATAGTGGTTTTCTCATAAGGGGTCTCTTATTTTAATTTCAGTAAGGACCTTGATGAAATCATTTCGATTTCTATGAATTTTAATCTGAATTTTTGTGTGGATGATAAGTTCAATGAAATCTACAGATCAATAAAATTGAAGATTTTTTCAAGCACTACAACTATTTATCCAATTTTTGTTAAATATGAAGGCATCGAAAAATGGGGGAAATATAGAAAAATTCAAGAAAAATAGTTTTAGTACTTGAAAAATTCTAAAATTTTATTCATAGGTATATTTCATTGAACATATCATCCACATAAAAATTCAGATCAAAATTCATAAAAATGGATATGATTTCATCAAAGTCCTTATCGAAATTAAAATAAGGGATCCCTTATAAGAGAACCACCATATATATATATATATATATATATATACATATATATTAAACTTGATATATATATATATATATTTATAATAAGGGATCCATTATTTTAATTTTGATAAAAACCTTGATGAAATCACATCGAGTTTTATGAATTTTGATCTTTTTTTTTTTTTTTTTGTAGATGATAAGTTCATTGAAATCTACCAACCAAAAAAATTTGAGATTTTTTCAAGTATTAGAACTATTTTTCTTGAATTTCTTATATTTCACCGATTTTTCGGATGCCCTCATATTTAACAAAATCAGGAAAAATAGTTCTAGTACTTAATAAATTTTCAAATTTTATTTATAGTTACATTTCCTTGAACTTATTATCTACAAAAAATTTCAGATCAAAATTCATAAAACTCGATATCAAGGTCCTTACAATAATTAAAATAAGGGATCCCTTATAAGAAACACGCTAGTATATATATATATATATATATATCAAGTGGAGTCAGAAATCCTATTATCAGTTCGAACTGACAAAAGTTATATCAGTTCTTTGTATGTGGGCCACTAGATTTAAATACTTTGACTTGGTTGTATGCACTTGTCAGTCAAAGTATTTAAATCCAGTGGCCCACATGCAAGAAACTGATATAACTTTTGTCAGTTCGAACTGATAACAGAAAGACTGCAAGTGGAGTATACTTTATTTTAATTTTGATAAGGACCTTTATGAAATCAAATATATTTTTATGAATTTTGATCTAAATTTTTTTGCGGATGATAAATTTAATGAAATTTACCTATGAACAAAATTTGAGAAATTTTCAAGCACCGAAACTATTTATCCCTATTTTGTTAAATATAAAAGCATTGGAAAAATGAGATAAATATTAGAAAATTAAAACAAATAGTTCAAGTACTTGAAAATTTCTCAAAATTGATTTATACATTTCCCTAAACTTATTATTCACAAAAAGCTTCAGATCAAAATTCATAAAATTAGATGTAATTTCATTAAGATCCTTATCGAAATTAAAATAAAGAAACTCTTATGAGAGATTCATTATAGAGATAATCGCAAATTAAACTTGAATTCTTATAATTATAAATAAAATACTTAGTACTTTAGTGCAAATTTTATAAAGCTAGATATTTAGATATAGTAGATATATAACAATCAATATTGCTGGATTCATATAGTTTATTGACTCAAGGCATGCCGCTTCCAAACCCTCCACCGCCACCAGAACCTCCACCGAGGAATCACTGTCACTGCTGCCCCCAAGACCTCCACCACCTCCACCGCCAAGTCCTCCAATACCAGACCGACCCACACCCACCTCCAGATACTCCCCTAAAACCAGAACCATGCACCAAGGCCACCCCCACCCCCGCCACCCCCGCCACCACCAAATCCTCCACCTTCACCCATGCCACCGCACCAGCTCCTCCGGCAAACCCCCAAATACCACTAAAGATCGAATGTTTTCCCCTCAACAAATCCACCATGTTTAAGCTTCCTAGCATTAATTTTAATGGTGCACAAAACTGCACCAAGAATATATACAAAATCGCTGAAAGATAATGTATATATGGTGAAACAAAAATGAAGTTGAAATGATAAAATATATATAGAAGTTTGATGCTAACTAATTAGAACTTGTAACAATATAATTACAAGGCACAATATTAAGCAAATTTAAAGCTTACATGTCCTAGGGACCTAGGCTATGATCAATTGATCATCAACAATCCGTGCATGGAAAGTTAATAGATTCATCTGCCTGCCACTGCCCAAAAAGCAGACCCACTATGTCACCCTCCTCACGTTGATCAATATTATAATTAATTATTAATCAACAAAGAAGGCTAAACATTTTTATCCCAATAATTCGATGTTTGGACCAGCATCTAATTAAATGACTTCCCATTCTCTCTTTTTTCCAAACATCAATGGCGTATAATTTAATTACTAATAAAAAATGAAATGAAATGGAATCAAGTTTAATGAGATAGGGAATCAGAAAAGGAAACTTGATTCCTTATATGGGATGAGAAATTAAGATCCCTTTTCAGCATTATTTAATTCTTGATTTGTGCCACATAATTTGATTTCCAACTGATTTTAGAGAACACAATAATTACAAATTAGGAATTAAGTTTTCTTTCCCTTGTTAGAATTCCTGATTTGTAAACGCGATTGAATTAAATTCCTTCTTCGATATAATCATTCTCTCTTTGACCTTCTTTTCTTATTCACTTAATGTGACAAACTGACAA
This sequence comes from Acer negundo, assembly GCA_035582765.1. Classification (NCBI taxonomy): domain Eukaryota; kingdom Viridiplantae; phylum Streptophyta; class Magnoliopsida; order Sapindales; family Sapindaceae; genus Acer; species Acer negundo. The sequence goes on along the minus strand of CM069232.1, from coordinate 24,553,247 downwards.
TATATGTCTTTCACGCCTATGAATACTGTGATGGTAGTTTTGCATCACAATGAAATTGTATTGGTATAAATTCGTCAAAAGCTAAAAAAAAAAATTAGTAAACTTCATTTGATCTTGTAATTACAAACTTGTATCCGTGCATATTCGCTATTCTCTGCGAGTGATAAAATGTGTGTTGATCATGACAATGGCTACTTAATTAGGCCTTAATTTGAAAGATTTATGATATGTGAAAGGACTTGAATATATGAGACACCTAAAATTACACATCGCCGGTCAAGTGCAACGTAATTGTATATATACAATTTCACTTGAAAATCTCTTACAAGCAAATTATAATTATGCAAAATTAATTGTCCATGCATGCCCAAAACAAACAAATAATATCTAAAACCAAATTGAAAAGGATCGATCAATAATAATAAGTTTGTTGGTTTTTATGTAAAAATAGGATGCCTTGTTTGTAGCTTGAGTAGATGAGTACAGTTTGTCGATGGAATAATTTCCTTTTTCATGACTTGTCATAATGTCATCCTATATATGATGAGCCATTGAAACAACTTTAATAGAATTTGGATCTAATGGTTACTATTAAATTTTTTGGATCTAATGGTTACTGTCGTATGTATCATCATCAGAAATCAGGATTTCACCAGATTCGAGATCAAAATAATGATCGTACGTACGCAAAGCATATAGTAAAATATATATATATGGTGAAACAAAGAAGTACATGAGAAACTTTGTGATGGAGTACCAAACTGTCTGACGTATCATTGTTTTTGCATGATAATAATTTTAAGCAAGAGTGAGGTCAAGAGACACACCACTCATCACTTCTGAGTAGTACTTCATCTGATGATCAGCCTTTAACAATGGAAGTGATGAAGAACGATCAGCTAAATCTTCCATTCTCTTAGAACGGCCGTTGCGAAATGTTAATATTGAATTCTCTTCTTGCTCAGAAGATGATACAGCCTGAAATGTTATAAAAGCGAAAATAAACAATTTAAGAGCACTAGGTAGGCATGTACGTACGTTCTAATTACAATGTTTCACGTTAAGATAATTACGAATTCGAGATTATATATATATATAGAGAAGATTTTTGATAATTACTTGATCAGCAGTACTGAGTAAGTCCTTGAAGATAATGTAATTAGAAGTTGGCTTCTGCAGATCATGATCCATTCCAATCCGCATATTCTGATCATGATTTTCTTTCCTGTACATATAAATTATAAAATTTTGATTTCATCATTTAATCCCCCGTTGATCAAATCCTGATAGAAATGCAATTTAATTAGATCTCTATCTATATATGCATTGTAAATTAATGTTTTCCTTTAATTTAATTGTGACAATATAATTGAACAAGTATATATATATATATATATATATAATTTTTCTATTGTCAGTTCGTTCAAATATATCAGAACGAAGAATGTGGACCATTAGATTTACATAATTTGACTCAAAGTGTATACACTTGTCAAAACTTCTCCGTAATCTATGATCCACATTTTTCATCCTGATATATTTTATATCAAGACGAATTGACAGTAGAAAGACCGATATACAATTTTTCTATTGTCAGTTCGTCCTAATATAAAATATATTAGGACGAAAAATGTTGACTATTATATTTACATAATTTGACTAAAAGTGTATACACTTGTCAATACTTCTGTATAATCTATGATCCACGTTCTTCGCCCTTTATATATATATATATATATATTTTGAGCCAAGCAATTCAATAGACGACAAAATTATAAAATTCTATAACCTTTCTAAGGACAAACTCTCGGTAAAAAGAATATATATATATATATATATATATATATATATAACAAGATTCACAAACCTGTAGTAGCTTGGCATGCTAGTAGCTGCAGTATGATTATTGAAAGGCAGTTGATGATGATCTTGATCAACATAATTATGAGTTCCAAAGCCTTGATTTAATATTGGTATTGAATTATTATTATTCATCATCACCATCACCTCCTCCAAATACTTGAGTTGATGATCATATTGATTCTGTTGCCATTTAGTCATTGGATCTATCAACTTATTATCACCACCTTCATTATAATTTCTCTTTGCTGCTGCCTCTGTTACTTCTGCAACCAGACAAAAATTAAGTTCTTTTATATATAAATATAAATACATCACGTTACATCAGTGCAGTGCATACTGATATAATTACATCAATACCAATATATGTAGACTAATGTTTATAGAGAAACTTTAACAAATACGTATATTTTGAGTCAAAATATATAAATTTAATGGTCTACATCCAACACATTGATAAAGTTATATCAGTGCAGACAGTGTATACTGACTTAAACATATATATATATATAGATTTACATTAATAATAATAATAATAATAATAATAATAATAATAATAATGCATCATGTCAATTAAGAAAGTTTTTGGAGAATAATCAGAAAACTGTCAGAAACCCAACTAGCTACGATTAGCATAATTTCATGTTGAAATTTTTTCTGATATGACTGATATGTATTGTACTCTTTGGATTCTTTAATATTATATATCTTCTTTTTCTTTTTCTTTTTCTTTTTCTTTTTCTTTGTGAAAATACATTAATGATCAATGGCAATTGAAAACATTTTATGAATATCATATATATAGTTGAAAATTAATTACTAGTTTAGAAATTCATAAACTAGAAAAATAAATATTGTCTTCAGCTACCATTAATGCTTGAATGATATGATTTATGTACTTAAATTTTGTACCTTGTATCATCTTCTGTTCAAGTTTCATGCTCCTGTACATCTGTCCATATAGCAAACCAATAAAAAAAAAAAAAAAAAAAAAGATAGATATTTATAAGTTAACTGTAAAGATTGCAAAAGTATTCACCATATAACTAATTAATTAGAAGAACAAAATAATTCACAATTTAAATTAGAAAAATTACGTACTAAAAATTAAAGATTTCATGCACTATAATTAAGAGAGTTTAAAATTACCTGAAGATGACTCTTCACATGAGATATTGAAAGGCCCTTCACACCCATCATCTGTAAAATCATCTTTGGTGTAGCTCCTACATTAATATTAATTATTATTCAAAACTCCATAATTAAATCATGATTAACAAAAATGTGCATTTTTTATACAAAAAGATATACTAGAGAGCTTACTGTCCTCTCCTCCTAAACGTTGAACAGCATGAACAAAGCAGTGATGTAGGTCAGGAGTCCACCGGAGACGAGGTATTTTCGATCGAATGTAAGGCCTAACAATGGGAGATTTCGAGCTCATCCTCCGGCGGGGCAATAGTACTACTGCTTTCTGATGATCATCACCATGATCATCAAGATCAACAACTCTCTTGCTTATTATTCTACTAGTAACACCCCCCGTTATGATCATATTCGACGACAACGAAGACGATGACTGCGATTGTAATTGTGAATTACCAAACTCAATAGTACTGGAATCCATAGCTATAGCTATAGAGTGATTATATTTATATAGTTGAAATGGGAAGAGTTGCTTGAAATTAACTAAAAGAAAAGAGAATACTTATAAATACAAGTGAGACTCTATATATATTCTCTATATCCATGTGTTGCATGTGTTTGTCTTCTTCTTCTTCTTCCAGCTCTACAGCAGCTTTAATTAGTCCATTGGAGTTTCGATTAGTAAAGAGAAATTTTCCACAAGGAATTCCGAACTTTTGTACTCTTTTTTCAAATTTTTCAAACGTGTTTTCATGATTGGGTGAAAATGATATGTCAAAAGTTAAATAAATTTATTCCCTAAAAAAAAGGTTTTTTTTTTTTTTTTAGCGGTATCTATTTATCCAACTACCTAGACCACGTATTTTTTTTAAAAAAAAAAACTTTTGCTATCGGTAGAATTCGAGCTGCTAACTTAAGAGTCATTAATTTACCTAAGCTTGAAGCCTTAAGTTCATCCATCTATCGGCTAAGCTACGTCCCTGAGGTATATATTCCCCCTAAAAGTTCTTGTTGGTTAATAATTTAATAATAATTCTCTAGTCCGGAAATAATATTAGGGTGATGTTTTTGTAATGTTGTGGATTTAATATTTCAGGACACAAGTCACATGATGTTGGTGATGTTATTATGGTGTTGTAAATTTATAGAATATTTAATTGTTTTAATAGGGACATATATAGGGTGTGTTATCACAATATTCTTCTTAGGTCAGCTTTTGTAAAATAAGACAAGAAAGAAAGAAAAGGTAAGCATGCAAATGCAAAGTCTCAGTTTCAAACTTTTTGAAAAAGGTAAGCTTGCAAATTGCAAAGTGTCACTCTCCAACCCATGCTGGTGTCCTGCAATTTCCAGAATGTTTTTTTATTTTATTTTTTAAACGTCGTGTTTACTGTGGATGATCTCCATCAATAAAGTCTTGAATTGAACAGACTAGTTTGCATGGTGGGTTGCTGACATGAGTAGCATTATGAGTTGGAAAATGCAGAGAGGAGGGCAGTTTCAAATTGGGAAATATTCCCTTTTGAATTTTGATGGATTTTGCAGAAACTTGGACCAAGTGTTGTTGTGATTTCGTTAGCATCGATAATGCCAATTATATTCCCATTGTTTGCACACGGTGACTTCTCACGTGGTTAGCAAGTGAGGTACCACTTTCAACAGTATATAAATCTTGAATTTCTTTAGTGCATAAATGTAAATTGGAATGTGTACCTGAATTGTTATATACTTGTATTTCATAAGCATAAAATATGCTTTTGTGTTCATAAACGAAAGATGCTAGTGTGAAGCTTATACCCGAAACAACAAATTTGTGAGGGCGAAGAACGTGTAAAGTAGTTTGTAAACAATATATATATATATATATATATATATGGTCCCGTTCTTATCAGGACATCCTTATATAACTTTACCAGGATATTGAATGTGAACCATTGATTTATAAAAGTGATTTGACAAGTACATACATACCAAATCAAAGTATGTAAAACGATTAGCTCACATTCAATGTACTTATATAATTCTATCAGGATATCCTTATAAAAAAATTTCCGTATATATATATATATATACAATACTTGGCAGGCTTAAACGGTTAGATTATAGTCAAAAAAAAGATCTTTTGCATTCATTAATCACAACTAAATTTACTTATATTCCATTAGTTCAACATTTTTAGTTCTCCAAGTAATTGAAGTAATTCCGGACTTGTTGAAACTGATGAAATATTTTCTCTACTCACTAGATATGGAATACAAAGTAACTAACACATACAAGAATAAATGCCAGAAGCAGAAATCAGACCTGGAAAAATAAGACTTAAAAAAAAAAAAGTGACTCGGAGCTCAAGTTGAGCTCTTGCAACGATACAATTTCCCGTGACGGAGGACCCGGAACAATTAGACTTTTTTTTTTGTCACCCTTTCGTGACAAATTCTGAGTCTCAGCTACTAAATTCACTATGGTCTGGTGCGATGGCCTCTTGCACGTCCACAGAGACGAGCGCCCTTCGGAATTGGATATTCGTCTCTCCAGGAATTTACGGGGGAGTAAACCCTGAGATAGAACTGCTGACCCAAGTACTGCCTAGCCCAATTCTCGGATCTTATGTTCCACATACCCACATTGTCCAAAGCTACGAAGATCGCTGTCCAAGCCCTTGGATACACCTGCATTTCATCATATACATATTTAACAGAATTAGATATCAGATCAACTAAGTATCCTGATTCATTCGCTCGACAAGTACTTTTCATATACCTGAACGGTGCATCGTGAAACTGTGTCTCGCAGATTGTAGCTTCCTCTACTTGCAGGCGTCCATTGCCCTCCATCCATCCTGATCGGTCCAGAAATTTCGAAAAATGAATTGGGGGATACATCAAAAAATATATACAAGACAAGATCATTCACTGAAACATGTAAGGATCAAAACGAAAATGCTTCGCTTACCCAACAACAAAGAAGTTATAACCATTCATGTGATACGACTGCACGGTTTCTTCCCAGTTCTGGAACACAATCTCCACAAAGTCACGGAAGTTAGCAGGCATGACAGAGGTCGCGAGGTACGGATTTCCATAAGTGGGACTGCTAGGAATGCTTCCTAGACTGAAAACTCCGGGAATATTGAAGTGGTCTGCAAGCTTTAACGGAGTGTCTCCGGGAATAAACGAGACACTATTGATTGCATACCTCTGCTTGCCATTAATATAAGGAGCAGAGTTTGCAAGTGTAATTGTGCGGCTGATCTTGATCATTCCATAGTGGTATGAGCCTTGCGGATTAGGCCTTGGTCCACTCGCTGTCAAATTCCGACTGGCATTGGGGGAAAACAGAAGTACTTGTATGAGAAAATGTTCCAATTCTGAGTACAATGTAGATATATTTTTACAAGTCTATGAAGAGTTTGCGAGTAATCAAGTTACCGAATAGATCTGGCCTGGTTGAGTGACCAATTAATCTGAGTAGTAGGGCCACGAGGGACCGGACCAGAGACTCCTGTTTTCGAATTGCTGTAGTGAAGAATTGAAGTTGTTGTGAGGACACGGGAGGTGAATCGCGAAGAGACAACAATGTAGTAATCCTTAACAGGCTGATCTGCTGTGACCAAAACAGAATAGGATTGCCCGAGATGAATGTCAAGGTCGGCGTAGCTGTTTTGTAGGGTATGAGAACCTTCTACCTCAATCAGTTTCATCATGTGCCCTTGAATTCTGAAGTTAATAGAAGTTGCAATTCCCACATTTGAAATCCTGAATCTGTACGTCCTGCCTGCAAACCAAATTCAACAATGTCAATAACTCAATACATATCGAAAAATGGATGTTCAAGTTATTAAAACTTTTCGGGATTTGGAAAGAACATTATTACCTTGATCAACTGTGAATGTGTTTCCATTCCATCCACGGCCATTAATGAGAAGGCCATCGGGAGACGGAAGGTTGCGGCCGCTGTCTAATAGACGTCTTAGTATCTACATAAACAAACCAATTTTACAATGCTCAGTTTCGATTTCATCGAAAGATATTGCAGCTGATTATAGATTAAAGAGCAATTACATAGTGATTCGTCTTGAACCAGTCCCCGGCAAGTACAATGAAGTCCCAAGCAGGAGGAGGGAAGGGTACAGGAATACGAGGACGGCTCCAGATTCTGATGCCGCCAAATGCACCAGCAGCCTTGTGGAATCCAAGTGATGGGAAGTAGAAATGGCTACCAATCTGGTCTTTCGCTTGGAGAACATACGTGAAGCTTTTCCCGGGTGGGATCGGACAGGTTGTTCCAGGCAATCCGTCCATCCATGAGTTCTTTCTCTGCTGTAGGCCATCCCTGAACAGATTAAGATTAACGTTCAAAAGCTCGTTTTCAGATCATGAGTCAAACATGTTTCCAGGGAGAGGTGAGTTGGTGACAACATTAACTGTACATTTAAAGATTGCACATTCTCATGATTCATGAAACAGCCTATCTGTCTAGTTATTACACATTGAATGAGAGATGGGAATTGAATCTGGCTCAGAATAATCCAACCCCACATCTAAAATAAATGCAAATGCTAGATCCAGCTAGATCCAAAGATCTAGCATTTGGAGAGTGAAATTCACTAATCAAGCCAGCTGCACAACTACAATATTTTACTCTAGTGTCAATAACTTGTCTCGCCGCACATTAATAAGCAAGCGAAGGTTATCAGGTGCAGGAATCATGTTCGTAAAAACGCTTAGAATAATACTGCACAAGCCAGTTGCACAACTACAATATTTTACTATAGTATTAATCAATTGTTTTGCCACATTAATGAGAGAAAATTATCGGGAATTTCGTATGAAAAAACGTACAGAATAACGCAGAAGATGAGTCACTATTAATGAGAATCTAGAGAATAAATATGTCAAATAAACTAAGACTTGAGCCACTTGAGCATGAACTAGTACTCTAATTAAGTCAGAGACAGAACTAAGTGGACATGAAAGGCAAAGATCCAGTCTCTGTCTCTACTTTTTCTATACTTTTTTGTACTTTTATTTTAATAATTTAGGTTAAAAAAAAATAGTGATGTAATTACTAAATTGACCCTACATTTCCACCACACAGATGGGTGCTTGAGTGAGATTGATGTGTCAATTTCCATGGACAGATTTGTCATTTTGGAAACCAAAAAGAGAATGAATTGTTGATATTTATACCGACGGGAATTATTTTTTTTCATCCACACAGATCTGATAATAGACATATCACTACACAATTTAATCCAAATCCCAGTTTCTTGAATCAATCAACTCCTGCTTGGTTGCTGAGAAAATGTGAGAAAAAGAGTACCATTGCTTTGATTTCTTTCATTTTCCTACATTTTCTTGGCAACCAAGCAGCACATAAACTGATAAACTGACATTAAAACATCATAATAATAATAATAATAATAATAATAATAATAATAAAAAGGTCTTGTATTGTACTTACCAAGAGATGAGAAATGGTTCTCTAAGATAATTGTAAACACTAATTATCAAGTTGTCATTAGTGATTGCATCAATATGAGGTCCTGGAAACTGCCCATTAATCAAAATCCCCTGCAAAAAAAAAAAAAAAAAAAAAAAAAAAAAAAAAAAAACACATTTTAGTTTTCAACACTTTCTTTGCTTACAAAATAGAAAAAAAAAAATCTAAAAAACAGTGAAGTAAGTTAGTTACCTGTTGCTTGACACCAAGTGGGTAAATGTCTCCATAGGTGATTTTCCAAGTGTAGAACCTGTAAGGACTATCACCATGGACGCCATTGACAGCAAGAAACAGAAACAGAGCAATGAGAGAACAGAGGACTCTGTTACAGTCTCTCATTTTTGTTTTTTTTTTTCTTGATAAAGTCTTGAACTTTATCAAAGATTTCAAGGAAAAACACTCAAAGTTACTAAATTTAATAGACTTTTATAGATCTATTAAATGGGGTTTTTGTTTTTCTCTCTCTAAATCTATCTCTCTTCTTCTTTTTTGCTTTCCATTTTTTTGTTGCCGAGAAACAGAGGTGCTTGGTGCTGTGTTTGTACTTTATTGTAAGGCACATGAGCTGTCATTAGATTTTGCAATTAAATGTGTGAGATCTAGTGGCCTGTATGGTCCAGACAGATCATAGACCGCTAGATTCTTGTGGGCTAGTGGGTCGTACTAGAATCAACGGCTCATGATTATTTTGTAGAGGTAAAGTCAATGGAGGGAAGTGAAAACTGAAATTTCGTGGAATTCTTTTTGTGTGAAATTACTAAAAAACCCCTTTCACGTGCAATTTCCACCGATAAGGGTTCATAATTTGTATATTGTGCTGTCAAGAAAGTTTTAACAGTACCTCACTTTTAACATAATTGATAGGATTCGTTCGAACTGCTGACTCAAGAGTCATTTACCCAAACCTTAAACTCGTCTATCTACCGATAAAGCTACACCTCCCAAAGACTCATTTCTACTTGTTGATGATAACCGAAATAGAAGAACATATATAAAATGAAATGCATGAAAAAATTCACTAAATATTGTATACAACTTTAAATTAAAATTTTATTTCCATTTTAACGTGTAAAAAAAAAAAAAAAAAACAACTCTAAATTAATCTCCTTTCTAAACAAAAAATCTATAAAATAAAATAAAAATAAATAACTATAACACACACATGAAAAATAATTAACCTCCAAATCCTTGCAAGAAATCAATCTCAGTAGTCCTTCTCATAATCATTTCCTCCACTCTCATCTCCAAATTCTGCCTCAAACATTCCAAATAACACATGTACTCTTGAAGCTTCTCCGAGTCCAAACCATCTATGGACTCTTCGAACCAATATCCTTCTTGATCTATGCTGCCACCGCCCACCAACGGCGGCTGTTCCTCCTCCGCCTCCTCTTTCTCCTCCTCCGCCTCTTCCGGTGAAGGGGCGGCGTTCGACTCGTCCAAATTTTCGCATAGAAATCGATTCACAACGTCTTCCACAGACGGGTGACCATAAGAAAACAGCCTTCCCTTGGTAGAGAATACAATTATAGCGATCTGAGAACCACATAATTGGCAGATCTCTGCTGCCTTCTTGAACAACCCTTTTCGACGCTTCGAAAAGGCAACTTTCCGGCTCAATTTGTTCTCTATTTCCTTGATTTCGATCTTCTTCCGACCGGTCCCCTTCGGTCTCTTGCTGCCGCTGCTGTGATTCGCTATTATTTCTCTTTGTTCTTTGTTGCATGCTTGCATGCTGCTCATCCCATCTTCTTCGTTGCATTGTGATTGCATAGAGAACGTAATGAACAAAATTATCGGACTGAATGAACATTAATATATACAAGCTTGATCAGGCTGCTATGGTTGATATATATAGACTAAGACAATCGACAGAGAGAGCCTAAACATATATTTATATATATATATATATATATACACACACGAACTGACTTTAATGGTTGTTTTTTTTTTTTTTTTTTTTGTTCACTACAGTGAAACTTCAAAGGAAACGGACTCTAAACTTGCGATTTTTGGTAAAAAAAAATGGATAAGTTTTGGTAAGTAAATAAATTTGATTTGGGATTTTGGTAGAAAACAAGTAACCTACCAAAAAAGTTTCCAACTAATTTGATTTGTACAAGAATAATTGTGAAGTAAGTTAATTTTGGATATATCCAGTCGTATTGATGGTTGAATTCTACTAAAATTGGCCATTCTATGTACATTCAGGTGTAATGGGATGTTTATATATTATTGTATTAATATATATAATAAAGCAAAATAATAATATATATCGTTTACTGATTAGAAATCCTGATACATTCAGGATTTGTGATTACAATAAAAAACCCCGAATGTATATACACATATAGTAAAGTTGTGGATTCGAGTCTATTCTCCAACCCTGTAAAACCCCAAATTATTATAATACTTTTTAAAAAAAATTACAATATTTACTACGTGGACCCTACACATAAATAAGAACCGGATTCATTTTTCTATTGGAACTTAATTAGTTATTATTTATATTGTCAATTAGTAAACACTTTTTTTTTTTTTTAAGTATTACACTATTATATAAATTCGAAGTTATTTTAAAGAGGGGGAGGACTTAAACCCGAATCCGTCAAACCAACCTCATCTCGCCATTAGTAAACGTTTTCTTAAGATCATTGCAATTATCACTGGATTAACATATAGATTTAATATTTGATTTGATGTTTTCAACCATGGAAGTTGCTAATTATGATTAGTATTTCATTCGGGTAACTTCCTAATTTTGATTTATTTAATATTTGATTTTAAGTCTTAATCCATGGAAGTTTCCTATTACAATTAGTATTATATTCTGTTGGATTCTCAATTAATATATGATTTTATGTCTTCGAAGTTGTTAATTATAATTAGTATTATATTCGGTATAAATTCTTATTTTGATTTACTTCTTCTCCAAGAATTAATCACCAACACTTTTTGACTTTATAATATAAATTTATCAAGTTTGCAAACAATGATACCAAGCGGGGATATCTCAGTTGGGAGAGCGTCTGAAGATCTGAAGGTCACGTGTTCGATCCACGTTCACCGCAACAAGTTTTTTATATTCTCCATGTGAGATTAATTGTACGGTCTAAAATGCAACTCATATGGTTCAGAACTTCGGAATGCAGCACTTTATCTATTTTTTTAATCTCGGATTAGGATAAATTTCATTCACTTTCCTTGAAGTTTTGATATATACAGACTAACTTTGGAAGTTTTTGACGAATTTTAAAATCATTGGAATTTGTATTTTAGACTGAACCTCTAGAATGGTGAATACAATTTTAAGATTTTATTTCGGTTAACGAAAATTGGAACTTTATGAAGTTTATCTACTTACTTTGTAAACACAGACCCAGTGGGGATGAGTGCTATGTGATTCATATGAGCAATGAGGTTTAGAGGTTTCATTCAAAAATTCTTTCAATCCATCAGATTCAAGCAACAAATTACCACTCAGTGAATTTGGCATATGAATTTAATATTTGATTTTATGTCTCCAACTATGGAAGTTGCTAATTATATATGATTAGTATTTTATTCGGGTAACTTCCTAATTTTGAATTATTTAATATTTGATTTCAAGTCTTCTTCCGTGAAAGTTTCCTATTACAATTAGTATTTGGTTGGATTCTCAATTAATAAATGATTTTATGTCTTTGAAGTTGCTAATTATGATTAGTATTAAATTTGGCAGATTCCTAATTTTGATTTACTCCGTTTCCAAGAATTAATCTCTAACACTTGTCACTTTATAATATAATCTATAAAGTTTGCACTTCATACATCAATTGGGGATAGCTCAGCTCAGAGAGTGTTCGACTAAAGATCAGAAGTTCGAGTATTCAATCCATGTTCACCGCATTTTTTATAATCCCCAATTGAGATCTGAGGGCCCAGAATGTAACTCATATGGTTCGACTCTATGTAATTTTTTTTTAATCTCCAATTGGGGAACACCTAGCAAGTTCATATGGCTAGAATGCAACTCTCCGATGTATCCAAGTACATCTCGCAGCACAATTTGTTAACCCTTTTTTTATTTTTTTTATCTACAGTTAGGGCAGACTCTGCGATATCAATCGCACGGCCTGGAATGCAACACCCCTATTATACAGGTACTTGTTAGAATCAATCACACGGCCCAGAATTGAACTCCCTTGTATACATACATGATGTTTTTTTTAATCTCCAATTAGGTCAGGGGTCTGCTGGGTTATGGCAGACTTGTGCAATTGAATCAATAGAACGGCCCAAAATGCATATCTCCTTGTATCCAAGCACAACCCAAAATACAACTCCCACCACCGGAGATGGGGAAGTATCGAACCACTTTACTAATAGTAGTTATGCAACTGGATAACGTTTTTAGAAGTTAGTTAATTAATAAAACACAGAACCGTATTGGATTCTCAACTAGATAATGTTTTGAAAAGCAATGCAAACAGAGGTGGTGTTGTGTTGTGTGTGGGTTGTCCTGAAAAATGTCACTCCACAAAACCACCAACCAACAATAACAGGACTTGGTAATTATAAGCTTTGAAAGCTTGAGAAACAAAAAGTTTTCAAGGGTAAAAAAAAAAGAGAGAAAGAAAATGCAAACCTGTGATGATGATTAAGATGTAGACTAGGTTTTCATTTTATTTATATATATATATATATATATATATATATAAAAAGATTTTAGATAGGCATCCAACTAGAAACAATGAGTGTAAAGTGGCTTCCATCTTCTAAAACAAAATGATGATAGTTTTGAGTTTTGCTTTAAGAGATTGGATTTCTAATGGATTTTCCATGCATAGAAATCTAGCTATGTCTTTTGCTTCATAGCACAACAAAGCTTTAACAGCCACAAACACATGTTATGCTTGTGTGTGTTCGTGACGATCAAGAATACTCTCTAGAGTTTGAATCAAACATTTGTCTGATAGAAGCAGTGTTTCACAAGACCACAAGTAGTTTAAACTTAACCAATGTACATCAGCTACACATATTACCGTATGTAAATAGGTTATCACTTTCCTATTCTAGTCATGTAATGTGTATAAATATTACGTTCAATTAATGAAAAAGAAGAGATTATTTCTTCACAACGGGTTGCTCTGATACCATAATATGATTTGGGTTTTGTGAAGAAATAATCTCTTCTTTTTCATTAATTGAACGTAATATTTATACACATTACATGACTAGAATAGGAAAGTGACAACCTATTTACATACGGTAATATGTGTAGCTGATGTACATTGGTTAAGTTTAAACTACTTGTGGTCTTGTGAAACATTACTTCTATCATTGTCTACGTGAATTTAGGTGTCAATGGATTACGATAACTGATAAGGTTAAGAAAAACAAGAATATGAGAGAATCCTAACCCGTGAGAGAGAAATTAATCATTGGATGTCAAAAATTAAAGAAATGAAAAAGTTTATTCAAATAGGATAAAACTTAGGGTCCATTTTTAACGGGTTTTGATTTTATTAATTGAACGTTTAAACATTCAAAAGTAATTTAAATATATGTTCAAGAAACTGATGTCACAATAATAAAAACCGCGTCTTAAAGAAGCACTTGTCAGAAAACAATTGCTGGTTTAAATTTTTGGGAAGAGCTTTTAATTTGTACAAAGCATACCAAAATTATACAAGTCTGTCAGATAAATCAAAAACAATAATGAACTTGATCTTGTCAAAAATTTAATTACTATTAAAGCAAATAATTTATTTGTTTGTTCCACCTAAACTGTAATCATATGGCTACAGTTATCTTTGATAATTTACTTTATTAATGTGGGTATTTATTTAAACATATTTAACGTCTGTTTGAGATTGATTGTTAACAAGAAAATAAATTCATTTTTGTTTAAATTCATTTTCATATAACAAAATCTTGTTACTCTAAGTGTATCTAACTTTTTCTTCATTTTTCAGTAAATAATAAAACAGATGGAGGCATGGATCCATGTTAATTTGAACATATTCTTTAAACAAATATCAATCTTAAAGGTGTCCTCCAATTACAGCACAAACATATATACTTCATTAAGAAGTTGAACATAGCTTGCTTTTCAAAAAAAAAGAAGTTGAAACCAATAATTAGCATCTATATATATTTAAACAAAAAAAAAAAAAAAAACAAAGGGGAGAGAGAGAGAGAGGCCACATTAATTTCTAAGAGAGAGAGAGAGAGAGGGGCACATTAATTTCTAATATAGATATATTTTACCAAATATGCAATCAAGAAGAGGAAGATAGTGAGTTTAAATCTCTTTTTTCTTTTGCCTATAAACTGTAATTATAGGGCAAGTTCCCAAAACCAACCCTCTATTCTTCTACTTTTTTAAAATCTTTTTTTGCTTTGCAAAGCTGTAACAGCAAACCATAGTGATCACTAGGCAAAACAGGACGAACAAGCTTCCCTTTTCCCATTTTCTTCTCGCTATATGATACTTCTGGTATTGCCTCCATTCCAATCATCTCAATTGCAACCAATTTGAAATCATTAAGATTGAATCTCCAATCAGGTCAAGGGTTTGCCGAGTCATGGCAGACCTGTGCAATTGAATCAATAGCCTGGCACAGGGGCGTACCTAGAAAATATTTATTGCCCAGGCTAAATTATATATATATATATATATAATGTTTTTGTCTCAAAACATACTAACATTATAAAGTCAACTCCTTAACTGTCAATAGTTATTTATCTATTTTAATTTAGTCAATATATTAATACTCAATTAATGATTCACAAACTCTCTCATATTAAATTTATTAAATTTAGTGTGTATTATGGAGAAAACTCTTGTGATTTTCTTCCTCAATGCATCCGAATTTAATAACGTCATGCAAGACATGTGAGTCATTGATTAAGAATAAATGAAAATTATATATAATTCTTGATAAAAGTATATATATATATATATATATTAATAATAAGATGACACCAATTCAATAATAGACTACTCAATAATATGAAATACATTGTAAAATTTATGCATAAACAATTATTTAAACTTGTAGTAAAAAAATATATAACTAAAATTGTAAGTGGCTTAATTCTATAATGTTAGAAGCCATTATAGAATGTGTATTTTTACAATGAACAATAAAATATTTACATTTCATTAAATTTAGATAAAATATCATAGTTTTGTAATATTATCAAACCTTAGAGGATGTTTATGTAATTAGACCTTTATCTATTGAATTAAAATAAATAAATAAATAAATAAATAAATATTTGAGGGCTTGCCCAGGCTTAGGTTCACCTCTGGCCTGGCCCAAAATGCATATCTCCTTACATCCATGTGTAACCCAAAATACAACTCCCACCATAGGAGGTGGAGAAGTACCGAACCACTTTGTCAATAATAGTTATGCAATTAGATAACGTTTTTAGAAGTTAGTTAATTAATACAACACAAAACCATATTGGATTCTCAACTAGATAACGTTTTGAAAAGCAATGCAAACCAGTCAAATTCCTTAGAAGTTGGTTAATTAATACAACACAGAACCATATTGGCACACCAACTATCAACTATTAAACTAGATGCAAAGCTGTAACAGCAAACCATAGTGATCACTAGGCAAAACAGGACGAACAAGCTTCCCTTTTCCCGTTTTCTTCTCGCTATACGATACTCCTGGTATTGCCTCCATTCCAATCATCTCAATTGCATCTAATTTGAAATCATTAAGATTGCATATGAATCGATCTAATCGTTTTCGAAGAGGCCTGTTACCAAATAACATGGGATTGGACTTTGTGTCATAAGTCCAACCATCTTCTCCTCGCCTTAGCTCTTCCCACGCATCAATCCACCCACCAAACAAAGGAAACCTCCCGTCCAAATCATCGTCCCAGTTCATGTCCCCGCAGAAGATCATGTTCGGATAGTTCCTGACGAGCAGGCTCAGGGTCTCCTTAGCTTGAGCTATACGTTCCTTGCTGTGCATTTGGCCAGGCACCGGGCTCTCCAAATGGCTAGTGGCAACAATCAATGGATCATCAACTCCCTTCACTTCAATCTCCGCGATGCATAGTTCTCTCCCCATTCTAGAGTTGCTGAAGGGTTTTCCAACGAAGGATCTCACAGGGAGTTTGCTCAGCTGCAGATGATGATTATGTAGTTAGTCACTAATAAGAAAAACATTCATAGCTTATATAGCCAGTGTTCTTTGTAATTGATCAGCTAACCTGGATGCAGAAATATCTTCGTGTACGAGCCATTTCATCTGAAATGGAGCAAGTATACTTCTCCCACCAGTTTGATTGCTTTAAAATGCCAAAAATATTTGGAGTCACCTCCTGGAAACAAATGACATCCGGAGAATGCAATCGAATAAGGTTTCCGATACTTTCCATCCTCTTGTGTACCTCAACGTCTTCACGGAACCAAACATTGTAACTCAAGATTTTTAATTTACTCAAAGCTGTGCCTGGATTGTAGTCCTCTGTCACGCATTCAATGTTAGCACTAATATTCAAAACATACATATGTTCTGGCAAAATTAGTCAAGTTTTGTGTTAATGTCACATGAAAATGTTACTGATCATTACGCTAAAGATCAATCGTACATACCCTCATCAGAATCAGGCAAATAACATGCACTTTCCAATGGAGATTCACCAAAGAAAACGGAATGAATTTGAGCTACCAGCTTTCCTGCAGATCGAAAATTATCAAGAGAGAGGATAGGTTCATGATCTTCATTATCTGGTGTCATGTGTGATGATGGCTTCGTAAGTTCATATTTTTTCGAAGGAGGTAAATAGCACCCGGTTTCCAATGGAGATTCACCGAACAAGTCCCATTCCACTTGATTATTTACACTCATAAAGTATCTCTGCATGTCATGAAAGGAAACAGGCTGATCATCAGCATCCAGCGTCGAAGATGAAGATTCTCCAAACTTATGATCATTTTCCAATTTTTCTGGGCAATTGAGCATAGAGTGTCCTGTTTGATGGCAGTGAATACATTGATTCTTTGCCACCTGGTGATCAAATCGCGGGTTTATTGACAACGATTTCAGTTGAGCCTGCGGTGGAGGAACGTTCAACTTCTTAAGTCTCCTCTCTTCGGTTATAAGTTCTTCAACAGCTTCTTGCACACTTGGAAATGTTGATCTTTGCAGGATAGACCTTCTCAAAGGTTCAAAATCATCTCTTAAAGCTACAAGTAACTGCACAAGACGTTGCTCTTCGCGATACTTCTTGAAACTATCCAAACCACTCAAGTCCTTTGGCGCCATCACGGCCAATTTATCCCAAAAACCAACCAAGATACCACGAAGCTCCTCTATAGTCCTATCGCCTTGTGAAATAGCCCTCATGTCCATCTCTAAGCGAAAATTTTCAGCTAAAGTTGAATGAGCATACAATCTTGCCAAGTAGTTCCATGCCTCTTTAGCAGATTTGAAAACTGCTAAACGTTTTTTAATTGCAGGGTCTATAAAATCATTGATCAATGAAAGAACTTGTGAATTTTTGGCTTCCCAATTTTTAAGTAAGTTTAGATCATTGAGACCAGGTTTTGATACAGACCCATCAACCAACTCTAACATATGTTTATCAAAAACACAATTGCACATCCAATGTGACCAAGATGAGTAATTTGAACCATCAAACTTGAGAATTTTGGATTGGTGATCCATGAATCAAAACAACACCAAGTCAACCAAAAAACAAAAGACAGCAGCAACTGAAGAGGAGGCACTACTGACAAGTAAAACAGCAAAAATAAAAAACAATTGTAAAACCTTAATATCAGCAGTTCAAAAAAAAAAAGATTAGGATGAAAATTGGAATCATGGATCTAACATATACTAAAAATCTTACCTGATGAGTGAAGTTGTTGCCTAGAAATCGGTGTTGATGATGAACAGTTGTTTCAAAGAGGAATCTGGTGACAAAGAGTAAAGCAACTACTTGTCCTAGGAAGTGTGGAAAAACTACCTAGTGGATTAGTACTATGACTATCAACTTCAAACTTTTAAAAGTATATGTATAATATCAATCGGTCACTATCACATTACTGGTCTTATTGGTGTGGAATGAATGAGAAATGCTTCGGTGTGACTATAATATACAATAAATCAAATCAAATTATGATATATGATATGAATAACCAATCATATTAAAGATACATGTCATATGACACAATATAGATGGGTTGATTGTACACGTTTAGACGTATTGAAGCATTTCAATTCACACGTGATAGTATAGTTGTGGACCTGAGCTTTTAATCAAGACAATTATTGAAGCTGTGGGAGTTGCAAAGGAATATAATTTCATTTTAGACTTACCACCAGATAACCTCAGCGTCTCTTATCTCTGTAAATTCTCGTACATTACAACATAAGAAGATTCTATCCATGATTGAATAAAGGCTTAACTCGATATATTTCTTTCTCAATGTGTAAGCACTCAGTTTTCAAGAAAAAGAAAGTAAAATTATTCAATCAACAGCTAATGCTCAGCTCAGTACTGTTAAGCAAAGACGTCTATATTTACAATATTTCCATTGATAGATACTAACAAGAAAAGAAAGGATCTATCTAAATTATGTAAGTTAAAGAATTCATTGATTCTCATAGTAATTATAAAATTCCAACTTGGTTGGGCTACAATTAAAACGGCATCGTTATACACACCTTAGACTTGACTTATAAAAATACGAATCCGATATCTGGATCCAATCCAAATTAGATTTGTAAAATCGGATAAAAAAGTCCATATCCGTATGTATCCATATCCAATTTTTGGATACGACATATATATATATATAAGTATTGTTTGGATTCAGATTATCTGAATCCCAAAAAAAATCTAAATCTAAATCTAAATCCGAATATGATATGAATACGAAGCTGCTCCGAATCTGAATCCAATCCGGTACGGATCAGAAACCGACACCGAATCAAATCCAATTATTAAAATATATATATATATATTTATCAATTTTATAATAAGTTATATTTTATTTATGTTCATATATATATATATATTTTAATTAATTAGGTTGATAGCAATTGTAATAAATAATTTTGAAAGAAGACTCACACATACTTTATATATAGAACATTTTTTTAATTTAAAAAAAAAAAAACTGACATTGTTTAATTTAAATTGTTTTTTTTTTAAAAAAAAAAAAAATCCAATCCAATCTGAAATAAGTCCGAATCCAATATGAAAATTCCATATCCAACTCCAAGTCCGAATCCAATCCGAAATAAGTCCGAATACGATATGACAATTTCCATATGAATCCGAATCTGAAAAATGTTCTGTTTCAACTTTTTTTTATTTTTTAGGGAAATGTTTTAACCTTTTGAATACATATTCCAATGGTCCATCTCACCAACATTACCTTTGGATAGACCCATAGAAGATTAATTTTCCGCTTGTTCAGACACAAAATCAATAAGTTCTGACTTATGAGATTATCATATTCTAGTAAATCATAAATGTGAGAAGCCATAAAACAAATAAAGATATGTTAATATTCTATATCTGATGAGCCATAAAGTTGGATAACTTGAAATTGAGTTTGTCTTCGGATTTGTGCGACACGAATTGATGTAACTTCATCATTTAGCTTTTCTGCAGTTTTCTTCAAGATTTCAAGGAAATAAATGAGAGGACCAAAGAGGAAACTGTGAACAGAAGAAAATCAAACAAGAACACAGAAATAAAAAAAAATAAAAATTTGAAAAAGAACTACAACACAAAGAAGATCTAATCTCTACTCAACTATTAACCATCAGACAACAATAAAAATCAAAACTTTGGTTGAAAAAGTTCATTTTCTTCCAAATGTTTTCAAAATAAAATAAAATCAAAGCTTTCAAAAATCAAACCTTATTTATTTTGAAAAAAAAAAAACAACACAGAAAGAAATTAACAAAATAAATGAAGGCTTACCTCTGGTCACTACTCAGCTTGCTCTCTATCCTCTACTCATCTGCTCTCTGAAGTCTATCGTTTGCGTGGGGAAGTGGGGACTTCTCCCCGAAAACCATGCAACTGACAATGATCAAACCACGTGTTTTTTTTTTTTTTAAGATCAAATCAAATCACTTCTTGTTGTCCTCTTATAATTGTGTTTTTTTTTCTTTCCAAACAAATAAAAATAAAATAAAATGTTATCTAAGATTTGCTTTTAAAATACATCTAATTAAGTAAGGAAAAAAAATCTATTAGCAAGATAAGAGAGAATCTTTTATATCGGCAAAAAAAAAAAAAAAAAAAGAACCTATAAAAATTATTAATATTTAAAGGCTACACATGAATTAATTTATTAATCTATGTTATTCATTTTTTAAAACAAAAAAATATATATATATCTAAAAGTAATTTTGAATAAGAATTTCCTCTTCATATTTTTTTTTTTTTTATATAATGTTTTAAAAATTTAATGTAAACATTTTCCCTCAAGATACTCTTTTAACACCAAATTGGTTTAAATTTTGGTGTTATACATGAAGTTGCTCTTACAAAATGAGTATGAGATATGATGTATTATTTTTTTCAAATACATCAACAAGGTACTCTTCGTTATTTTTTTCAAATACATCAACAGAATACATTAATTTCAAATTGAACATTAAATTTTCAATATCACCAACATTTGCAATAGTATCAACAAGGTACTTTGCGTTTTAACAATATATATAAGTAAAGATATCTCTGACCCATCACATTATTTTTTTTAATTATAAACATAATTATTACTCTTTAAAGTCCAATATATCCATGAAAGTTTGATATGAGGAGCATCAACAGCCATACGCATGTGACCATAATCGTTTTAAGAATAAATTATTCATATGTTCCTATTTAGTAGTGTATTTAGTGAATATATATCATAAATATTATTAACCATGATCACTAAGAAGTACATGAATTAATTTAATAATCTATTACATCTAGTATTTCTTAGTGATCATTTTTAATAATCTCCATAACATCTATTCATTAAATACATTATTAAATATGAACATATGAATAATTTATTCTTAAAACGATTATGGACACATGCTCATAGCTGTTGATGCTCCTTATATCAAACTTTCTTAGATATATTAGACTTTAAATGGTAATAATTATGTTTATAATTAAAAAAAAATGTGACGAGTTAGAGATATTTTTACTTATATAACACATTATGACAATTTAATATATGAAATATTTGTTAAAAATATTTTGGTTGGGTAGGGGTAGGGGTGGGGGTGGGGTATGGCCCCTGTCGGCCCCCGCCTATCTCCTCCCCAACATCTAAGCATGATGACATAGTTAAATTTACGCAAGCTACCAGCTGTATCATATGTTAGCTTTATAGTAAATTATAACAAATCATATTTATAACGGTCATAAATTTTTTGAACATCAACGGTTTAACAAGAACCGGCCTAAAATATATATCGTTAAAACGCAGAGTACCTTGTTGATACTTTTGCAAATGCCAGTGATATTGAAAATTTAATGTTCTATTTGAAATTAATGTATTTTGTTGATGTATTTGAAAAAAATAACGTAGAGTACCTTGTTGATGTATTTGTAAAAAATAATACAACGTGATAACTCATACTCATTTTGTAAAAGCAACTCCATTTATAAAACCAAAATTTAATCCAATTTGGTGCTAAAAGAGTATTTTGGGAGAATATGTTTATATCAATTTTTTAAAACATATTATTAAAAAAAAAATGAAGATGGTATTCTTATTCAAAATTACTTTTAGATACTTTTTTTTGTTTCAATTTTTTTTAAAAATGAATAACATAGATTAATAAATTAATTCATGTGTAGCCTTTAAATATTAATAATTTTTACAGGTTCTCTTCTTCTTTTTTTTTTTTTTTCGATGTAATAGATTATCTCTTATCTTGCTAATAGATTTTTTTTTTCCTTACTTAATTAGATGTATTTTAAAAGCAAATCTTAGATAACTTTTTATTTTATTTTTAGTATTTTGGAAAAAAAAAAAAAAAAAACACAATTATGAAAGGACAACAACAAGTGATTTGATTTGACAGGCTTCAATTTTTATGCTTTCAGAGTGTGAAACCTGACTTTGAGTGAGAGATCGAGAAGATTCTTACTTTATAACCAACAACCATCGCTCTCACGTTTTTTTAGTGTGACGTTGGAGATGTTCATGCTTTCAAAGTGTGAGACCTGACTTTGAGTGAGAGATCGAGAAGATTCTTACTTTATGACCAACACAAATCACAACCTCTTCCTAAAAATTTTATAATGATTTTAAGAAATTTTTGTCCAATTTAAGTAATTTTTTTTTTAACCATAATTAGGTAAATTGGACAAAATTTTCTTAAAATCATTATAATTTTTTTTATTGACTATAATACATAATTAGGTGCTTCAAAATTCGTGCGATCTTCGTAGATACGTGTTTGCATGTGGAAAAAGTATCATCGAACATCGATTCATCTATGTTTTGAGTCAAAAGAAACCAAAAGATGTTTTGAAGAAGAAGTGTTTTTGGTTGTGTAGACCATAGAGTAGTAAAAGTAGATTTGTAGCCAAGGGAGGAGATAGGCAGGGGCCGACATGGATCATGCCCCCCCCCAACCAAAATATTTTCAACAAATTTTTCGTGAATAAAATTGTCATAATATGTTATGTAGGCAATGATATCTCTGACCCATCTCATTATTATTATTTTTAATTATAAACATAATTATTACCCTTTAAAGTTTGGTCCAACCAATATATATATAAGAAAGTTTGATGTAAAACAATATCGGCAGATATGAGTCTGAAACCATAACTGTTATAAGAAGAAATTATTCATATGAGACCATTTATTAATGTATCTAATGAATAGATATCACAAAGATTACTAGCCATAATCAGTAATTTATCTTGTCAAGTTCTACAACAAAAATTTCAAAACATTTAGCAAATAAGAGATACCGGATGTGTAAGTGAAAGCATGGGGAAAGGAGAGTGAAAATCTTGTTTAAGTGAATATACCATGTGGCACTATTCCAATGGTCCGTCTCACCAACACCACCTTTGGGATAGACCCATAGAAGATTTTCTCCTTCTGACTTCTCAGTGTTCAATTTCTCAATATACATATGTCTTCTCATCTTCCTCAATAAATTACATTTTTTTCTACTTCACCTTTCAATATGTAATTCACTAATTCCATTTCCACTTGAAGATTAAAGACATAAGTTTTGATACTTTTTAATTATTATATAATTTTAATTAACCTTAGTTGAGTTATGAAAAATAAAAGAATTATAACTATTTTTTTAAAGGAATTATTTAAATTCCATTTGTGAATTAAAACTATTTTGTTAAAAAGAATTAATTTTTTTATTAGAATTTATCTCCAACCGTCCGTCACTGTAATGGATGGTTGGAGATCATTTTTTTATATATAAATAAATTCATAATAAAATGAGTTTTTTATTAAGAAAAAAAACGGATAGTATAATGAAGTTTAGATAAAAATAAAACAAATATAATACTTACTTAAGATGAACAAAATAATCTTATATAAAAAAATAAAAAAAAAATCAAGAAACACAATATTAAAAAATAAATAATACAAGAAAAACAACATAAATTAAACAATCAAAATTTATAATATTTATTCTTAAAAAAATAAATTACAATCCAATTTTATAATAAGATATTTTGTTTTATATTTATGATGAATTCACTTTAAATTTATACAAAAATAATTGATTAATAAATATTATTATACATGTTTTTTATTTATTTTTTAATTCTTCTAATTATTATTAAATTATTGCTTCTGAATAAATTAAAAATATAAAATAAAGGTTTCAATATATATATATATAATAAAGAAAAAGATTAAGGATACAATAAAATTATTCATAATAATAAATGAACTATTTTAATACAATAAATTAAAATTTAAAATTTTAGAGTTTATTGATTGGATGTGCTAAGTATGTCAATCTAAAATTATTGGAAATAATAAAAAAATTAAAATAATAGTAGATAATTTACTATAAAATAAAACTGAATTAAGTAACCACAAACTAATAGTAGATAAGAATTGACAATAACCGGAAAGAGAAATTGAATTATCTTGTTGTAAAAGAAGACAAAAATTTGAGGAAGGAGTTAGAAAATAAGGTAAAATAAAAGAAGACATTAAAAATTCTATTAAAATTGAAGGAAGAGTGGGAATTGAGTCCTCAACGTCAATATAAAATGAAAGTGCTCTACCAAAATTCTCTATAGTCCTATTTCACAAGACAATAGGACTATAGATGAGCTTTGCAGTATCTTGATTGGTTTTTGGGATAAATTGTCCGGACAATTTAGCTCTCATTCATCTCTATCTCTAAGTGAAAATTTTCGGCTAAAGTTGAATGATCATACAACCTTGCCAAGTAGTTCCATGCCTCTTTAGCAGATTTGAAAACTGCCAAACGTTTCTTAATTGGAGTGTCTATAAAATCATTTTTGGCTTCCCAAATTTTAACCAGGTTTAGATCATTGAGACCAGGTTTTGATACAGACCCGTCAACCAATTCTAACATATGTTAATCAAAAACACAATTGCACATCCAATGTGACCAATTTGAATAATTAGAACCATCAAACTTGAGAATATTGGATTGGTGATCCATGAATCAAAACAACACCAAGTCAACCAAGAAACAAAAGACAGCAGCAACTGAAGAGGAGACACTACTGACAAGTAAAACAGCAAAAATAAAAACAATTGTAAAACCTTAATATCAGCAGCTAAAAAAAAAAATAAATAAATAAAAATAAATAAATAGGATGGAATTATGGATCTAACATATACTAAAAACCTTACTTGATGAGTGAAGTTTTTGTTCGAGACTTTTTGAATCTCCAAGACTTTTAATATTGCATTCGAGACTTTTCAATGTTCTCCGAGACTTTTCATACACTATTCGAGCCTTTTCCGAGCCTTTTTAACCATCAGCTTTTTTAAAAAAAATTTGTATATCTGAGACTTTATAAATAGGCTCCGAGCCTTTTTCGAGCCTTTTAACACTAGTCCCGAGACTTTTAACACTGACTTCGAGACTTTTAACATTGACTTCGAGACTTTGTAAATAGTTTCCGAGCCTTTTCAATTTGATTCAAAATTCACACAACCAGCTTAAGATTATTGTTTTGATGTGGTTTTTGTTGTTCGCTGGTGAGTTCGCAAGGTTTTAGGCGTATTTCTTGCAAACGATGTTCTCTCTCTCTCTATCAACTATTTTCTCTCTAGGTTTAAAAAGACACAAACTGATAAAATAAGGGTATTTTAGTCTGATCACCTAAATAGGTGTCTTTTAAACTTGAATTAGTAAAGTGGTGATATTCTTACAAAAACCGCTCCAGATAGTGATAAAAAAAATTTTGACCCATCACATTAATGGTCTTATTGGGGTTGATGAATGAGAATGATTTGGTGGGACTGACATATACGTTAAATCCAATCAAATCATGATATACAATATGAATAACCAATCACATCAGAGATGCATATCAAATGACACAACATAAGTGGGTTGAATGTATACACATAGATATATTAAAGCATTTCTCGTAATCACGTGGATAGTAGTTGTGGACTTGATAGGGGGAACTTTTAATCAAGACAATTATTGAAGCTGTTGGAGTTAGCAAGGGAATATAATTCAAACCTATAATTTCATTTTTACCGTTGAAAGAAACTTACCACCAGATCACCTTAACCTTTCTTATGAGTGTAAATTCTCATCCATTATTACAACATAAGAAGACTCTATCCATGACTGAATAAAGACTGTAACTCTATATATTAGTTTCTCAATGTGTAAGCACATAGTTTTCAAGGAAAAAAAAGTAAAATTATTCAATCAAGAGCTAATGCTCAGCTCCGTAACGTTAAGCAAAGACATATACTTACAAGATTTCCATTGATAGATATTAACAAGAAAATCAAGGATCTATATAAATATACGTTATAAATTTTTATTATAAAGAATTCATTGATTCTCATAGTACATAACGACTCTATATGCTAGCTGTTCAATCAAATTAAGCTTTAATGGCTCATCAATCACAAACAAAGCAGATAATTCATTCATTCCTCTGTTATGGCAAAGAACAAAGTGATGTTGATCACCAAAGGCTCCTATGTGAGTTGCCCCACACCCCCCCACCCCCCCCCCCCCCCCCCCCTCTCTCTCTCTCTATCTTTATATATATATATATCTTTTACATGTATTTGATCACATTTGATGCTTGTGCAGGTCATATTGGACAATGGTTTGGTAACGGTTACGATATCAAAACCTCAAGGTTGTGTAATTGGTATCAAGTATGGAGGAATGGACAACATTTTAGACTTAAAGTCCAGTGAATCTAGTAGAGGGTAATCTCCAAAATCTATCACATTAAATTAACAAGATGATTTCTGCAATTGGTTTACTGTTTTTTTTCTTTTTCTTCTTTGTATATTAATTAAACACAGATATTGGGACATCAATTGGAATTTACCAGGAGGACAGGACAAATACCAGTTGTATGGTTTTTATGATCATGCTATATTTCAGGATAAATTTCATTCACTTTCCTCGAAATTTGACATAATTACATACGAACTCGTTTACTTTGAGAAAAAAAGATATGGAACCTCCTTGCAGAATGCAGGATTTGAGAGGTTTCTGACGAATTTTAAAATCATCAGAGTTTGTATTTTAGTCAAACCTTGAGGAAGGTGAATGTTTCGGTTATCAAAAAAACAGAACTCGATGAATTTTAACTACTTATTTTGTAACACCACAGACTCAGTGGGGATGAGTACAATGTGATTCATATGAGCAATGATGTTTTAGAGGTTTCATTCAAAAAATCTTTCAATCCATCAGATTCAAGCAACAAATTACCACTCACTGTTGACATAAGGTCACAAATTTTGATAACCCTTTTTGTGCTTTCATTTGTACTAAAATCCAATAAAAAATTTCAACCAAAATATGTTTCCATATATCTTCAGGTATATCCTGAGGAGTGGTGTTTCAGGATTTCATTGCTACTCGATTTACGAGCGCCCTGATGGAAGCAAGAAGGCCTTTGATCTTGCTCAAACAAGGATGGTGTTTAAGTTGCGTCGAGACAGGTGAGTTCTTTAATTAAGTTCTCTCTTTAGCAAACTTGAATTGAAAATTTCAGTGACTGTATTGTGAACTTGAAATTTTCCAAAAATCTGAACAGGTTCCATTACATGGCAATCACAGATGAGAAACAAAGGATCATGCCAATGCCAGATGATCTACTTCCAGATAGAGGCAAACAACTTATAGTGCCTGAATCAGTTTTGCTAGTAAATCCCATTAATCGCGATCTCAAAGGCGAGGTGGGTATATTATTAGGAACGATAAATTTCATTCACTTCTCCTAACGTTAAGTCTGGCTGCTTTTACTAATCAGGAGCTAGGAATTACATTCCCTTCTCCTCATCAAGATTTCTGATTAGTCAAAACACCAGGTTGACCTGTTCAAAAGGTCTTTTACATTATTAACGTAGTTTAATGAAATTTTTCCTGACAGAGAACTTGATTAGTTTGTGAATTATTGGATACAGGTTGATGACAAGTACCAGTATTCCATGGACAACAAAGATGGTGGAGTTCATGGATGGATTAGTTCTGGTCCAATTATTGGGTTCTGGATTATTTTTCCTAGCAATGAGTTTCGAAATGGTGGTCCTACTAAACAAAATCTCACTGTTCACACTGGTCCAACCTGCCTAGCAGTAAGTTCTCTCCTGAACTAAATTTTTATTCAATGATCAAGAATTTGATTTGAAGTAACAAGATATCCACCTTTGATTGTGTATTATGTCATTTTATTCCTAAAAACGAGAATCAGGTGGTTCATTTTCTTGTTAGGTTTGCTTCGTACTCTACAAAAGATATAAAGTGTGGATCAATGAATGTTCTCACTTTATTCAATTTTGTGTTCCGATTTATTTACATCTCATGGACTTTTGGTGCAACAGATGTTTCATGGAACACATTATATTGGGGATGATATCTTAGCTCATTTTCAAGAAGGAGAGTCGTGGAGAAAAGTTTTTGGTCCTTTCTTTGTATATCTTAATTCAACCCCAAAGGTTTCAAATGCATACAACTTATGGATAGATGCAAAAAAACAGGTACATTTTGGTTTCTCTTAAGCATTTTCTCGTACGCATTTGATTGAAAATAAACGAAAAACGCTTTTATGTACTATTTTTTGTTTCTTGACAATGTTGTCTCAAGCTAGAGGTTGCTTGAAGAGTCAGCATGGCCATACGATTTTGTGTCATCGCCCTATTATCTTACTGCTAAAGAACGTGGTTCGTCTACGGGAAGATTGTTTTGTCAGGATAGGTAAATTTCATTTCATTTCTTTCATGGCATTCTTCATCCTGAGACTATATATGTATATTCGGATTTCACATTGAGAAATAAATTCGAACGAATGCCAGGTTTGTTTCTAGTTCTTTGATTCCGGCTAAGAATGCATACGTTGGTTTATCGACTGCAAGAACTGAAGGAGCATGGCAAACAGAAAGCAAGGTAGGCACAATTACGAAGTTGAATTGACCTATTGTTTAATTTCTCCAGGAAAGGAGACATAATATTTCGACATTTGAGAGGTTTTGTTTGCTTGTAGGATTACCAGTTCTGGATAGAAACTGATTCTAATGGAAATTTCATCATTGAAAATGTTATTCCTGGAGTCTATGGACTCCATGGTTGGGTTCCGGGTTTCATTGGCGATTACCTTCACAAAGAACTTGTTACCATCTCTGCAGGTATTTTGCCTGTCGTTATTTTTCATTAGACATTTAATCTAATCAAACGTGCAGTGTATAACGATTATGAAAATCATTCAGGATCACAAACAGAACTTGGCAATTTAACCTATGTTCCTGTCAGAGACGGTCCAACTGTTTGGGAGATCGGCTACCCTGATCGCACTGCCATTGGCTTCTATGTTCCTGATGTGAATCCAATGTATGTCAACAAGTTATTTCTTAACTGTCCGGAGAAGTAAGTATATTTTTCATCCCTTATAATTAACTAAAATGAAATTTAGATTCCTGAAGTGTAAAATATCTATGTTTTGACTCTTCTAAGTGTAAAATATCTATTTGCCATTGTACAGGTACAGGCAATATGGACTCTGGGACAGGTATACTGATACACATCCCGAATCCGATCAGGTTTTCACTGTCGGTATCAGTGACACTAAGAAAGACTGGTTCTTCGCTCATGTCGACAGGTCTTGCTTCTTCTTACGAGAACTTTGTATCCTTCCAAAGCTGAAAACGCCTAATGCGATTTGATAAACTTCCACATTACAATTGTGTTGTGATGTTCTGCACGTGATCTTTTCATTTTACACCGGTGCCAATTGGCAAGGGATTCCTACACCTGATAATTTTCGTATAAAACAAAACAAGGGTTTTCTATCACGATCTTTAAATTTCATAAATTTGTTTGGTGACATGTTTTTGGAACTTTTACAGGAGAGGACCAGATAACAAGTATCTCCCAACAACATGGACTATCAAGTTTAACCTTGATTCAATCATCAGTGGAGTTTACAAACTGAGATTGGCCATTGCATCAGCTACTCGTTCCGATCTTATGGTAAAAATGGCAAAAAAATCACACTTTGTCACTAACAGAGTAACAGACACAACCATTATATGCTAATCAACTTTAATTTTTCAATCTTTGTTGTAGATTTATGTCAATTATATAAATCAATATCACCTGGTGTTCCAAGAGATGAATTTGGGGATGAATAACACAGTTTGCCGGCATGGAATTCACGGGCTGTACGAGCTCTTCATCGTTGATGTTTCCTCATCATTGTTGATCAAGGGAGATAACTCCATGTTTCTTGTACAAGCTAGAGGTGGAGATTCACTTTGTGGAGTTCTCTACGACTATCTAAGGCTAGAAGCTCCTGCATCTCCATCTGTGAGAGCTGAGATTCACATTGAAGAATAAAAAGGATTATGGAAAATCAATAAGGTTGATTCATGGATGACAATTCAAAATACTCGAAATGATATCCGAAATTGTATCACCACCATCCACATTGCTTCAGACAAAATATGTAACGTCATACACTGCAAAATGCTTTAAAACCGCTGTACATCATATCATTTTTCGTTTATACAAAATTGCATGTAGAGTATACATGCGCCCCGAAATGGAATCATCAGTCCTTCCATCCGATCGATCATTCACTTGTTAAGAGAAACATGAAATGATCTCACCAACATTACTTTCTACAGATTGTTAAGAGCAAGCCATAATGGTCACTAGGCAACACAGGGAGCTCCAACTGCCTCGTCACTTGTCTGACTTTCTTCTCTTCGCAATACAATAGACCTGGTATTGCTTCCGTTCCAATCATTTCAATTTTACTAATCTTGAAATCGTGCAGACTGCAAACAAATCGATCTAGTCGCTTTTGCAATGTACGATTACCTGACAACATCTGGTTGGTCTTGGTATCATATGTCCAGCCATTTTCTCCTGCCCTTAACTCCATCCAAGCATCGACCCATCCATCAGGGAAAGGAAACTGGCCATCCAGCTTGTCATCCCAGTTCATATCACCACAAAAGATCACATTTGGATTCTTCTCCAGAACGTTGATAGCGTCCTTTGCCTGTTCTACGCGTTCCTTGCTGAACATCTGATCCCATTTAGGGGGGCCCGGGCTGGGACTCTCGAGATGGCTAGTGGCAACAACCAATGGCTTGTCCCCCTGAACTTCAACCTCAGCGATGCAAAGTTCTCTTCCCATTTTAGAGTTTCTGAAGGGTTTACAACTGACGGATTTCACTGCCAATTTGCTCAACTGCATATGGTACAATGAATTATATATGGAGTAATAAAAAAAAAGTATCATTGCCTCAAAAGATCAAAGGACAAGCCGATCAGTAAATTATTCATCGTACTATTGAAACGTGAAAGCTTGAATAAGAACCCTCTTCGATAAATCTAGATCATATATAAACTACATTGTACATTTGGTGGATGAAACAGTTTTATGAATGTGTTTGGTATCCAACATATGACATCTACCCAGCAAAGCCTAACCATTGTTGCACCGCAACAAAAATATAACAAAACGGCCCCTACAAAGAGGAATAGAGGAAAATCAAAAGCTTACCTGCATGCAAAAGTATGGCCTTGAATCTTTCACTTCATTTGAAACGGAGCACTGATATACCTTCCACCAGCTGGAGTGGCAAAGTAGTCATATATATTGGGAGTAACCTCCTACAAAACAGCACGTCTGTTGTTTATAAATATGATGCTTTGCAATGCAACACTTTACACTATTGACAAATGCTACAGAGAAATAATGGCCAATAACCTGAAAACAAACGAGGTCTGGTGAATGCAGTTGAATAAGGTCACCGATTGCTTTCATCCTCCTATGCATCTCCAGGTCTTCTCGAAACCAAACATTATAACTCAAAAATCTTCAACTCAAACCTGAACCTGAATTAGCATCCTCTTTGACTGCCAATGAAATAGTGTCCTCTGCTATTGATATTGATATAAATAAATAAATAAAAAATAAATAAAAAAACCGGAACAAATTGCTGTCCCAATTGAAGAGAAAACTCCAAATACCGTCGGAGCCTAGATTTCTTTAAAGGAGAAATTTAGAAAAACACCTTGAGTCAAACTAGACTCAGAGAATTCACACTTGAGCCTCATCAACAACATGTTACTGCAAGTAAAATAAGAAATTTCACATGTACAAAAATGGAAGCCAATGCTTGAGCCGACATCTTTTCACCAACCCAGCAATTCAACTAAGATACAATTCTGATTAAGAAAAATAAAATTAATCTCCTTTTTATGTTTTCGGTACAAGTGAGGACCAAGCCTCAATAGTTCCACATCTCAACTGCCCAAATCACCCATCTATATATTATTTAACCAAAACAATACCAATTATAAATCAAGCACAGAAAACAGACAGAAAACTCCCTTTTAAAACACTAAAGTGACTATATATTATGGTATCATTCAAAACTTATTACTAGACTGGTAT
This sequence comes from Acer negundo, assembly GCA_035582765.1. Classification (NCBI taxonomy): domain Eukaryota; kingdom Viridiplantae; phylum Streptophyta; class Magnoliopsida; order Sapindales; family Sapindaceae; genus Acer; species Acer negundo. Next base: position 24,520,598 of record CM069232.1, on the reverse strand, counting down.
ATTTCCAACTGTTTTAAATAATCTGAATATGACAAGTCTATTAAAGGTATATTTCCATGCATAGCCAATGTATGTAATTGGTGATGTTAACCAACTCACAACTTTTCAGAAAGACTTACAGAAGCAAATAGGAAACAAAACGATGGGGTGGTTTTTTGGGGAAAAAAAAATGAAAAAACAGAGAAAGCGAGAGATGTACGTACCAGAGATAAAAAGGTCGGTGCTTGGCTCGGCCTCCGGTTTCTGCAGAGCCGAGTCGGCGGTTGGAAGAGGGTTGGAAGAGGGAAGAGTAGAGGTGGAGAAGAACCGTCGCAAACCGCGCGAAGCCGCCACTGCTCTCAAAGCCATTTTTGTGGGTTTTAGCTACACAAGTAAAACCCCCACATAATGATTTCTTTTTTTCTTTTTCGTTTTTTCCAACAGGGACGAGGTTATAAAACCAAACCTCTTGTGAATTTACGAATTTAACCTCGCTGTAGCATAAATTATTTATGAAATATCATTTTTGCCCTTATGTTTTTGCAATTTATCATTTTTTTGAACAGTTTTTTTCCTGTTTCTCACTGGGACTAAATTATCAAAATGCAACAACTTAGGGTCAGTTTAATATTAACCGTAGCTTTTAAAATAATTACAATTAAATATGCCGAAAAATAATCAACTATAAAGTTAAGTAGACGAGCTTTTATTTAATTGTATAACGTAAAGTTAGTATATAAACGTTTCGTAATATTAATGCAAAAGACGTATAATTAGTCAAAATAACTAAAAAGACATTATGTAACTTCTCACTTCTTTTTTTCATAATACAAATCAAATTAATATTTAAATTATTTAGTAATTTTCTTTTTTTATTAAATTTACTGAAAATTAATTATAATATATATATATATACATATCTAAATTTAATAAAATAATATATAACTAAAAAGTAACATTTTGTTATTTTAAAAATTACAAGTAAAATTCATTATTCTTAATTTGATTTTATAAGGATAATTTGGATATTTTAACTATTTCATAAATATTATAATAGATAATTCCATAATAATTTCTAAAAAGTAATCATAAATCATTCACTTATTTCTCATAATATAGTTAAAACATATTGGATTATTTAATTTAATTTTTTTTTTTCAAAAAAACATATATATAGTTTTTCTATTGTCAGTTCGAATCGATATAAAATATATCAGTTCCTTACGTACACTTGGTTATATACACTTATCAAAGTATCTTTTAAATTCAATGATCCACGTACAAGGAATTGATATATTTTACATTGATTCGAATTGAAAATAGAATATATATATATATATATATATATATATATATTAAAAGGAACATATATTAAAACAAAATAAGGGAACAAACAGCTAATATGAAATCAACCGGAACAAATTGCTCCACACAAAGAGGTGATTCCTCTACCTAAAAACAGACTCATAATCCAAAATCAGAAACAACTTGAAGTGATATCCGAAATTGTATCACCACCATCCACATTGCTTCAGACAAAATATGTAAAACTTCATACACTGCAAAATGATTTAAAACCGCTGTACATCATATCATTTTTCATTTATACAAAATTGCATGTGAGTATACATGCGCCCCGAAATGGAATCATTAGTTCTTCAATCCGATCGATCATTCACATGTTAAGAGCAACCCCTGTAATGATCTCACCAACATTACTTTCTACGGATTGTTAAGAGCAAGCCATAATGGTCACTAGGCAACACAGGGAGCTCCAACATCTTTATCTCTTGTCTGACTTTCTTCTCTTTGCAATAAGATAGACCTGGTATTGCCTCCGTTCCAATCATTTCAATTCTACTAATCTTGAAATCGTGCAGACTGCAAACAAATCGATCTAGTCGCTTTTGCAATGTACGATTACCTGACAACATCTGGTTGGACTTGGTATCATACGTCCAGCCATTTTCTCCTGCCCTTAACTCCGTCCAGGCATCGACCCATCCATCAGGGAAAGGAAACTGGCCATCCAGCTTGTCATCCCAGTTCATATCACCACAAAAGATCACATTTGGATTCTTCTCCAGAAGGTTGATAGCGTCCTTTGCCTGTTCTACGCGTTCCTTGCTGAACATCTGATCCCATTTAGGGGGGCCCGGGCTGGGACTCTCGAGATGGCTAGTGGCAACAACCAATGGCTTGTCCCCCTGAACTTCAACCTCAGCGATGCAAAGTTCTCTTCCCATAATCGAGTTTCTGAAGGGTTTACAACTGAAGGATTTCACTGCCAATTTGCTCAACTGCATATGGTACAATGAATTATCTATGGATTATAAAAAAAGTATCATTGCCTCAAAAGATCAAAGGACAAGCCAATCAGTGAATTATTCATCATACTATTGAAACGTGAAAGCTTGAATAAGAACCCTCTTTGGTAAATCTAGATCATATATAAACTACATTGTACATTTGGTGGATGAAACAGTTTTATGGATGTGTTTGGTATCCAACATATAACATCTACCCGGCAAAGCCTAACCATTGTTGCACCGCAACAAAAATATAACAAAACGGCCCCTACAAAGAGGAATAGAGGATAATCAAAAGCTTACCTGCATGCAAAAGTATGGCCTTGAATCTTTCACTTCATTCGAAATGGAGCACTGATATACCTTCCACCAGCTGGAGTGGCAAAGTATGTCATATATATTGGGAGTAACCTCCTACAAAACAGCACGTCTGTCGTTTATAAATATGATGCTTTGCAATGCAACACTTTACACTATTGACAAATGCTACGGAGAAATAATGGCCAATAACCTGAAAACAAATGAGGTCTGGTGAATGCAGTTGAATAAGGTCACCGATGGCCTTCATCCTCCTATGCATCTCCAGGTCTTCTCGAAACCAAACATTATAACTCAAAATCTTCAATGAACTCAAACCTGACCCTGAATTAGCATCCTCTTTGACTGCCAATGAAACAGTGTCCTCTGCCATAGATATTGAGGTAAATTAAAAAAATAAAAAATAAAAACGGAACAAATCGTTGTCCCAATTGAAGACAACACCTTGAGCCAAACTAGACTCAGAGAACTCACACTTTGGGAAAACAGAAAACTTGACATATATTCTGCAGAAAAACTGATTACATAGAATAAAACCCTCTCCTTTTATAAGGCAAACACTACATAAATGACTCTTATGGTTTCCATGACATTTATTAACCTTTTCATATACCTAGACTCCGCTTATTATTGAGCACACCAATAACAAGATTGAATTATTTGACTGATTAATTAGTGACATCTTTCTCAAGATATTATAAATGACTTCTTTGACTATTCAAGCAAAATATCTTACATCTCTAAATTAATTCTGCAATGCATCAGATATAAAATGCCTTGAAAATGTGTATATATATATATACATACAAATGCATAAATTTGTCTTGCAATCAAAACCAAAATTGCTAGAAACAACCGATTCATAATATTCAAATGCCACATGTGGAAAGATCACATCTTTTTGTCATCTATAAGCTCTCTACTTCAAACAGGCAAAAAAAATATCTTCTCTAACTAATAGAATAACACCAATGTCAATTTTTGTTTCCAAATCAGACAAGAAAACAAAAATTAAGCAGAGAATGAACATAGATTGAAAATCCCCAATTAACATATATGACAGAATTATCAAAAAGAACAATAAAAAAGGCTCACCCTTTACATTCACCACACTTTTCAAGCTCTTGAAACCTCGAAACCCAACAAAACCACCACAATCTGGAGCATTGTCTTGATCAAGAATCTTTCTCTTACTACTACTACAAGGCTTGATCAAGGGTAAAAAAACAGACCCAACAGAGGAATTCATCTCAAAATCGAGAGAAGTATCAGTCAAGTCCTCAAAACTCGACAGAGAAGAGACAGGAGCCCTTGTGTTGCAGACTTCACAGTTGGAGTTGTTGTAAGGGTTCAAAAAGGTGCAAGCTTTGCACGACCATTTAGTGACTGAAGAAGCTGAACCAGAAGCAGAAGCAGAGGAAGAAGATGATGGTATTACATTCTGAGTCTCTGATGGGGTCAGGCAGATTTGGCAGGTCAGTTTCTGAGATGGAGAGTTGAGGAACGTGCACTTCTTACATTCCCATGTAGACATTGTTAGTTTTGATCTGGGTCTCGATTCTTTTGTTGTTTTGAGAGATATGGTAAGAGAAAATCGAAAGCGTTTTCTAGGGTTTGTTGTCGCTGTGGATTGAAGTGGAAGTGGAAGCGGAAACGATGTTTTTGTGGTTTGCAAGAACGATATCATTTTAAAACTTTGTCAAACTGTTTGCCGCTTTTCAAGTCCAATGTTGTGGATTCTTTGAACACTTTAAAGTAGTGGCCCACTTAAAATGTACACGTGGATTTGATGGGACCCACATATTAATATACTATATGGGTTCGGATAGTTTGGTTTGGACTTCGAACTTCTCACTAGTTGAAACTTTTTCTTCAAATCCATCACTTTTTCTTTTAAAGTCATTAATTTATTTTATTTTTAAGTTCTATTACGTTAATTTGAGCCATTTAAACTGAGAACCGACGATAAAGGTTGATTCAATGATATGTCCCTTTTCGAAAATCCTGAATTTATAATAATGTTGCAAAAAGAAGGGTTAAAAATCATTTAAATCAAAAGATTGGCAATTGAATAGTGATTATTGTAAAGTGTAGAAGAAATGAAGAATGATATACACCAAATTGAATGCTAATTTTGCTTATCAAAATCATATTACTTACAACAAGGATCTACCTACAATTTATCATACTACACTCCAAAATGAAGCACCACCACCCATTAAAGCAATCTCTGGTTGCAGTTGCTCTTGATCATCATCGAACGAACGAATTTGAAGCAAAATAGTGATACATTTCGAAAGGAAAAAAAAAAAAAAAAAGAATTTTTATTGTACACCTTAACATTGGATCAGCATAAAGGGAATAATGAGTAACAAAATGGAGAAAGCTAGTGCATTTGTTGTTGCACTCATTTGGTTGCCTCTGAGAGTGATGAATCTTCTTCTTAACCTGTGATCTGCAGCAGCATCACTTGTTTGAGTTGAGTTTGCAATCGCTTTCGTCTTGTTGCTTACCTTCTTACTGGAAAATCATAATCAAAATCAAAATTATATAAACTTTGTTACAACAACAACAACAAAAAATCCGAGTGGTTTATCGATTATTGCACATTCATGCTAATAAAAACCAGAACAGCAAGAAAAGCTAAGTAGTCCTCACCTGCCCGGAAATATACAGCTTCCATGGCCTGCAAAATATACCCCACATATCAGATCTCTAAAAACATGTCAGGAAATATTAGATAGCAGCAGAAAATAACAAAGAGCCTGGACCCCATATTGGCTTTTGGGGTTTGTTTCCATTGCATCCATGGAAAATAATGAAAGTTGAATGCAATAATAATGTACAAGTCAGAAAACAAGCTAATTTCCAAAATCTTAGCCTGGCCATGGTGTTTTGGCATTATCGTGGCATAATGGGGCTCACACGAAAAAAGCCTGTTCGAATGGTTTGAAGAAATGGTACCTCACCCTAGTTGATACAAGCAGTAACATTCCAAAACCAATTTCCATGATCCTCCAATCACTAAACAAACCATGTGCTTCTTGTCAGGTTAGAAGGAATCAAACACCAATCCCTATTTGAAAGTCAGCCCCGGGAATCCCCGGAAGATTGAGATTGAAGGGAGAGCGCCCATCTTTACACTACTTTAACTTTGTGGACTATTTGGAACTTAAGGGCACTTCATGTTTCCGAATTTGAATCCAATTTATTTAGAAACTTATCAGGACTAACTACTACTAACTATATATAGAAAATCAGTAAAACAATTATGTAAATCATGTAATATGCTGCTAGTAGCACTTACTTGGGTCAGTTGTGGTGATCATAGCCACGCCCTTGAAGTCACAAGACCCGGAAGTCCTCCCTTCCTTTTGGTAATAGCTATCGAATGCATAAGAAGCGTGACCCTTGACGTTGTTAGGCTGATAACAAGCCTCCCCTGGTTGAACCTCACTACAATTTGCCCTCCCAGGGCCACAAGCCCAATCCAAAGCCGCCTGCAATGTCTTCGAATCAACACCATCCATTGCAATACAGTATGTCTGGTTTGTTGTATCGTTAGCCAAAAAAGTTCCACTTCCAGAAACATGGAGCAAATAAGACGGTGTTGTATTCGCATTAAACAGCCCCCAATTTGCTTCTGATACTGGTGGTGACCTCAAGTCCTCATTGAACAATTCATAGATATACACACTTGAAGTGATTTCCGGGTGGAAAGGAGTCCCTCCACGGTCTAAAACATGCTTAATCAAATTGGAATTATACGTATCAGCATTGTCAATATTAGCATAAGGCTCCTTCGAATCACCCTTCGAAGGCCACCCACTTTCCGTGACAAGAACCACAACATCTGTAACATTCAAGTTCTTCATCGAAAAATAAGCAGCATCAATCATTGCATCAATAACATTCGTGTAATGTAACAAAGTGTTAGGATCCACCATCTCTTTAGATGGTGTCAATGGCTTGAACAACGCATTATCAAGAGGCACAACACCTTTATTTTGCATAAACACATAATAAGGATAAAGATTCATCATCAAGGGCGAACCAGTTTTCGACAAGAACTGAAGTAAAGGCAACATCACTGAACTCAAGCTTTGGTTAAAGAAAGCTTGAGAAGGTGGAAATGGATCAAGAACAATCGAAGCAGCGTGAGGGGTCGAAATCTTGATCTGGGTATGCAAATTTGCAGCAACTAAAGCACTATAAAGAGATTCAATTGCAGGAATTAAAATAGGAGCTGAAGAGGGTACAGTTGTTAAAACCTCATCACCTACTGCAATGGCTGTGATTACAGTTTCTGGGTAGTAAGCGACGACGTTTCGACCAATCCAAGAGGCTGCAGTGGTGTTGGAGGATCCAATTGCGAGAAGCTGGTTGTTGGGCACACTGATAATGACCCGGATCTTGGTTTTGGACAGAGCTTTGAGTATGTCTTGGTCTGCATCGTAGAGACGAACGTGTGTGATCTTCTGGACTTGCAAGAACGAAACCAACTCAGTTGGTGAGAGCAGATTCGTGACATCTGTGCCTATGTTAACCCCAACAAACGGTTCATTGTTCTGGTCTGCTGCTGCTGATTTCACTGCATAAATTTAAACATACAAAATAAGCTCAAAGATTTGATTTTTATAAGAAAAGAGTAGTTTTTTGAAGAAAAGATTGGATTTTTGAAGTGGGTTTTTGGGGTTTTACCTGTGTAGAGGACTACAAAGTAGAAGAAGATGAAAAGGGTGAGCTTAGATTTCGCCATTGAAGCCAAACCTGAGCTTCTTCACTTCTTCTCTGTACTCTGCTTCTGATTCTTCAGCTCTAAATCCTTGCATTATCTTCTAGGGCTTTATTCTTGGTGGGTTTTACTTGGCAGATAGAGAGAGTTTGGTTTATGTGGTTTGAATCATCAAAACAAAATCTTGTTTTTGGGGTTAAAATGGATTCTTTGCTACTTGCAACTGCATTTCAATTTATTTGCTCCAAGGAAAAAAAAAAGGTCAGAGATTTGTTGACCATGTGAGTTGTGTTGTGATTCTTGTGAACCGACAATGATATAAAAGTGCTCAAACACTTCAAATTCTTTTAATTTATTAATGTTTGTTCAAAAACTTCACCTCATTCTCTGTTTTTTCCATGGTTGGTGACTTGTAAAAGTTTTCAATTTCAAAAGGACAAAAAAAATTAACATATATAAATGGAAAATCAGGGTTGTTGTCTATTCTTTGTTGTTAGATACTTTGATACAATGTGTGGTTGAGACTAAATTGTAAAACAGTACAGTTTGAGTTAAAAAAAAAAAAAAAAAAAGTTGGAAAAAGGACAACGTGGTAACTTATTGGTATAGTTCTTCTGGTTCTGGACTTTTCATATGGTTCTTGATTGAATTCCAGGCTGTCCTTTCCATAGTTAGAGACAGAGATACGATATATTTTATGATTTAACGGATAAATGTAAGACTCAGATCACTGCTACAAACAAAATTGCATTTAACGGATAAATGTAGGATTCAAAATTGTTTTACAAAATTTGCAAAATCACCACGAGAAGTTGTTAGTTTGTCTATATCCATCACATATCATTTGGTTATTAGTTATCAATCTAGCAATCATGAAGTTAATCTGTGATCTTAATAGGCCCATTCGAACAAAAATAGAAGAGGGAAATCAAATCAATGAATATTATGATTATATGTATATATATATATATATAGATATAGGGAATTGGCTACGGTACGTAAGAAAAAGTGTTGTATGATAAGGATCACTTTTTGGGAATAACTCCACGGTTCACTCCAAATGTTAAGAGTTGTTTATAAAAACTGTTACTATCATACCCACGTGGGTATAGTAGCCTAGTCCTCGATAGAGATGTGAAGTGTATATCAGGGATGATGAATTAATGATACAGACACTAGAGTGAGTTGCAGCCAAAAGAAGATTTCAAAACACAGAGAGCAGGAATAGTACTAGTGTAGTAGCCACTTGAAAGTGGAAACAAACAAAAAAACAAACAGAACAGAGGAGCCACCGTCACTGTGCCATAATAAGTAACCAGCAAGCTAAGTCACGAGCACTAACACAAAAACATCTGCATCACACGTGGGTCACCACTACAAGATTTCATTGCCTGATTTTCTATCATTTCCATTCCTTGTTTTTTGCCGCGGAAATGTATACGCGTTAATTTTGTGTGGTTGATGTAGGGATGTGCATCTATTCCCGGTTATCTAAATTTCCACTTTCTCATCCCTATTTAGAAGGAATATTTTAGAGAAAAATTAATAGGGATGAGGATAATTTTCATCCCCAAATTAAAATTAAAATAGAAATGGTGATATTTCTCCATTTCTTCCACTAATGTATTGAAATGGGGATGGGGATGGGGAGGTTCCTCCATCCCCATTTCCCCCAAAACTTATATATATATCTTAATATTTTTTATTCTTTCTATTTTTTAACCTCAACTTACTAAGTGTGTATATATATACTTAATAATTTTTATTATTTCTATTCTTAATATTTTTGTATTTGAATTTGTAATACATTGTTTTTTTTTTTTTAAGTATGTAATTTTAGTAAAACAGAGAAATCAGAGGAATGGGTAAAAAAGGGATATAGGGAAAAATGGGGAAAACGTGAATGTGGATGGGGATAACTGACACCCCATCCCCATTCCCATTTTTCCCAATGCCCATCCCTAAGTTGACAAAAAATCCGAAAGCAAACCAAAAATCAATGTAATAAATTGGGGCTCAGCTACTAAACCCACGTGAATATGGAAGTATCAAAATCTGGGAACCACTCATGGTAAAAATTGAAAACCACTTGGGTTTTTTTAAGAACAACTCTCACTTTAAAATCAATCAAAAAATGATTTCCAAATTTTGATACTACTATACCCATGTGGGTATAGTAGTCAGCTCCGATAAATTGGGGTTGTATTAGTGAAAGCAAGAGTAGTAATGATGATGATGATGATGATGATGGAGTGAGAAGGTCCATGTCAAGCAAAAAGGAGAAAAGAGAAATTATTTTATTTAAGTATTAATTGAATTTGAATTGGAAATTCTCTTTTTAACAATAGATTATAGAAAAGTAGGTGGTGGGTGTTGTGATTAGAATCTTACTAATATGGTGTTCAACAACTACTTGGTTGCTCAACTGTATTAATGCAGCCAAATAAGATCAGGAACAAAAAACACACACACACAAACTACTTAAATACATTGATTACATTACTGGTTAGTTGTCTTATCACAAATATATATATATATATATATATATATATATTTATGCTTGTTTTTTTACTTTATAAAAATTGTTTTTGGGGTTGGTAAACTGTAAAGAGAGAAATTACAACTTTTTTGTTTGATTGTTTAAACTGCTAATAAGAAGGAAAGATGGCTTTTTGATATTAGGCCAAAATTATTGAAGAGATGTGAGATTCTCAGAAATTGAAAAGTGGAATCCTAGGAGAGAGTTTCATTCATTGGACTTGGTGCATGTTTCAAATCATGAAAATACTTATGGTAAAAAGGAGGGGTTGCTACATGCTACTTGTTTGTTTCATTCACATATGCTTAATTGGAGCTTTCAAGATTGGGCTTCATGACAAAGATTTTAGGCCTTTGGACTCTCATTCAATGTAGTTCCACTATTTCTTTTTCTTAAGATGTAAAAACCGACTTCTTTCTAACGGGATATCATTAGAAAGTGAATTTTAATGCGCCAAAGGAATTTCCACCGGGAATTAGAACCGCTCAATCCGGAAGAACTAGGATTTGAAATCAAGGTACACCCAAAATGGTAGCCACTTTTAACCGAATACAAACCCAATTTCTCATAGTGCCAGGTTAGTGAATCTGTAGCCTGAGCAAATGAGCACGGGATGCTGTGACTCAAGTCAGCGTCCTCCGGCAAAAAGGATTCACGAATAAAGCTTTCATTCCAGGACCCAGAAGGTGTCTTTAAGCACTGCACTCTAGACGTTTCACTCAAAACAGGAGGTGAAAAAAATCTTGAAGGTCGTCAGTCTAAGCATCCATCGATTTTTATAGATAAACACTGAAAGTGAACTGAATTCATGATTTATGATCGTAATATTTACTACAAAAATTAGTTTAGAATTGGCATAATTTCCTAATGTTAGAAAATACTTTAATCACAAATCAGAAATTAAAATCTATCTAGAAAGGAAACTTAATTCACCCTCCCATTTAAGAAATAAAAAATCCCTTGCTGGAAAGGAAATTTAACAAGTTCCCTTTCATGAAAATCCTTTTCACGATCGAAAATCAACATCGGAAAGGGAATCAGGGAAGAGGTGGGAGGGAAAGTTTCCAGTCCAGTAACTTTCCATCACTGGGATTCCTAATTTGTACTTGATTCGTGTCTTGAGGTCCCGTAACTTTAGTCTGTTTTGCTGCTTACCAGTGAAGCTTCCAGTCCATTATAGTATGTAATTCAACAACATTAATTAACAACGATTACAGAAATTAAATCAGTTAATGAACAAAGATCAAGTAGAGTTCATATAAATATCTTAGCGAATTATTGGAAAAATCTTTGTCATCTTTATATTAACAGAGGTACACAGTGAATGTACCTCTGATTTCCACTAATAGAGATGTCTCTACTCTAGAAAAGAGAAAGAAAAAAAAAAAAAAGGTAAAACCAACGAGGACAGACCAGACACCTTCCATAAGACACTCTTGCAACAAAACAAGAGAGAACACAACAACATACCAACAAATATACAAACAAACACAAGCGAAATCCCAGCTCCACGCCCCCATGCCCTCGTGCCATCTTGCGTTTTCCGAGATGCTCTGATGCTGTCTGTCAAGCCCCTCCGATCATTATATATCAGATTCATTTGATTACTCATTTTGCAACTGACCTATTTAATTTCAATCATCTGAGGGCATTCACGAAAGCCATCAATGAATCAACGTCTCTCTTTTCCGTGGGGTACTTTATTGCCTTAGAAGAGTGTTTCGGGAAAAACAGTATTGTTGGGAAGCTTTCTAGTTGCAATTCTCTCTTTGCGTATTCCTTCTCATCGCCATCTGCCCTGAACTTCCCTACCTTCACTCCTGACCCTGCTAACTTGTCGGCCAACTCAACGTATGATCCTTCCAATGCCTGTTCAAAATTCAAACACAAAAACCGGTTAAGACATAGACGACACCAAAAACCAACATTGATCATTGAATAATCTGGAAAATATCAATTTACCTGGCAGAATTGGCACCACGGGGCATATAGCACAACGAGCCATGGCTCTTGTCGGTTTTCCAATCTTGCCAGATTCTCAATTCCTGTCCTGGATAAAGTCACCAAGTTCTGAGAATTGAAAATGTCTGCAGCTGCTGGTGCAGCCCCGTTGCCATTAAGTTGGACACCATCTTCTTGTTTTATGTTTCCTTTATGGAGGCCACACTCCTTGGCCTTGGCGTCCTCCCACCACCACCTTCCTTCCCTTTCGTGTTGCCCAGGTAGGACGGGCCTTGTGCACGGCTCACACCCGATTGAGATATAACCTTGTGAGTGCAACGTATTCACAGGCACATTCATGGCTCGGAGGAAGTTCCAAACGTCACTACCCTGAACATTTGCCACTGGGTTCCATTTCACCAAGCTGCCAGCCCCACCATCCAAACCCTCAAAAACTGGATCCACTTGAACTACAGGGATCTCGGATCTAGTACCCGGAGACTGATCTTTCCTTTGACCAGTGATCCAGGCGCGCAAACCCTTCAAGGCCCTCCTCAAGGGCCTCACTTTCCTCACACGGCAGCACTCCTGATGCCCATCCTCGTAGAAAGAGAAGAGCCCCTTGCTCCTTACCAATCCCTGAACTTCAACAGCATCAGGAAACATGTACTCGATGTGTATGCCATAGTGTTTCTCAACTTTGTCAAATAATTGATAAGTTTCGGGGTTCAGCCTCCCTGTATCCAAGCTAAACACCCTAAACGGTCGTCCAGTTAGATGTGCGTACTCAATCAAAGCCACATCTTCAGCACCGCTGCAAAATACAAAAATTTCAGATTAATATTAGTACCTCCTTGATCTAACATCTATGCAACATTTAACTCGTCAAAATTCTTAAAATTTACACCCGGGTGACTTAATATGTAAGCCATTTACACATCGAGAAAAGTGATTTTAGTTACAATCCTACCCTTTTTCATTCATGGAAACAACAAACTTGTACTGCAATACTCTTCTAAATGTATCCAAGTCTTTTGCAAACACATTTTCATAAAACAATCTTCAAAAATTAACTTCCTTTAATAATCAATTCAATTATAATACCAGAACTGCACTCATGAATTAAGATACTAAACATGAAACAACACTGACACCAATCCATAATCACGAGATTCGGTCAAAATTTTACATAAAATTTCATAATCTACAACGAAGGTCATCAAAAGGTTACCTTGCTACCTAATTATATCTAATTTTCCAACCATGTTGTCTAATTTACCATAATCTAGCAAAATTACAAATTTTATGGCAACTAGTACTATTCACAATACAATCAATCAAATTCCACAACAAAATAAAAACAAAAAATCACCTGAAAGCTATAGCAATGTCATTTCCAAATTTCTCAAGCGCCCTATCCATGATTTCAAGAGGCGAAGCATGTTCAAGCTCTTTCGCCAACTGTTCAAAGTCCTCCACCTCTGCTCTCTCCTCCACTTCTGCAAAAAAAATCAAATCACAATCACATTAACAACAAATTCAATCGTGAATCATTAAACACATATAATAATAACAATGAAAATTATTCCAAAATGTAAAGAATTTCTCTCAACATTACCAGGAGCAACGATAGTTGCTGCGAGAGGCACCACAGAGTCGTTTCGTTTTGGCTCCGCATTCACCGGTTTCACAGAAACACGTCGTTTCGACACAATCGTCGATGCTACCTGAGGCCTCTCCAGTAACCGAAACGAGCCGATTTGCGAAACTGCAGAACAAAAAATTATTTTAATAAATTATTTTCCTCTGTTTTCATTTTTTTTTTTTTTTAAACAAAAAAAAACAAAAACAAAATCAGTACCTTTCGATTCACTCGACGAGCTTGAGAAAGCAAAACCGGAGCCGGAAATCGCCTTTGAAGAAGAAGAAGTTACAGCAAAAGCCATAATTGAAATTCGTCTATGGAGATTTTTTATTTTTGTTCTTAATTTTTTTAATTTTTTCTGTTTTTGAGTTTGTGAATGAGAAAATTAAGAAGACAAAGTTAAATAAGAGAGGAGTTACCAGGTTCATTGAACCTGGACGTGATTTTGGGCTCAATGGCGTTTTGCTGACGTGGTATTACATGATTGGGTGGAGGTGAATCTGTTGCTCATCGCTATCGTCACGTGGTGTGCTACTTGAGACTTGAAAGACGTGGTCAAGAGTGGAAGCTTTTGAGAGCTTGAGTTGTTGTATTGTGGGTGCGGGTCCACCGTAGTAATATCTGGACCCATTGATTGACCAATCATATGCGTCCATTTTTTATTTAATTTTGTACCAAATATATTTTCTGTGACTCATGATTATTTTGATTAAATTGTGAAATTTAATTGGACAATTTATTTATTTATTTTATTTTTTTATGTGGTCTTTCTATAATATGGATGTTGGGATGCCACAAGCCAACTTTCGGGTTACTTTTGTTTGGACAATTTCTCTTCATGGAAATATTGAATTTGACATTATTAATATGGCAATATACAATCGATTCAAAAATCTCACTATGGCCTATGTACTATAGGGTGCCACAAGCTAACTTTCCAAGATCCCTAACGGACCACATGAGTGATGGATTAGAGAAAGAATATGCGGCGAGAAGACTGTACTTATACGCTCCACAAATATAACTACAAAGACTTGAAATGTGTGAAAGAAAAATTAACATGTGTTACAGTTCAATTGGACACATCATTGAATCAATATTTTGAGTGTTGACCGGTCAGCATTCAAGTATTATCTTTTTTTTTAGGTCACCCAATACTTGTTTTGTATTTAAAATGTAAAAATTAATTTTAGACTTTGAAAAGTCATTTAATTTGAGGATAATTACTCCAGTGGTTATCGATTTGAGTTATCACTGTCGAAATGGTCATTAAATAGAGAATTGGTTTTAAAATGGTTATTTTTAACGAACATTGTTAAATTAATAGTCATTTCATCAAACTCTATTAAGTTTCTCATTAAATATTTGGGTATTTTGATAACTTTCTCTAAAATTATAAAAATGGTTTTATCAAAATCAAAAAATTTGGATTCATCGGTTAAACCGTTAAACACTCGAGTAATATCAAAATAATTAAAAATAAAATAAAAAATTATGTCGCCGCTCTTTTAGGAGACAAAAACTACAAAATCTGATCTCTAAGAAATTTTGTAAAAAAAATGGGGAGAAAATGTGCGATAACTATTTCAACACATGTGACGCTTCCCTAGCAGAACAACACCAAGCTCTAATAATTGAGAGGACCCACCGTGGCAACGTATAGCCATCTACTAGAATCGATAACTATTAGTAGTCAAGAGATTTGAAAATATAAGGTCAAATGTAATTTGCAATTTTATCAAATTTTATTTGTAACTGCATTCAATGGTTTGATTGCTAATTTGTTACCGACAGAGAAAGTTACTGAAATACCGACCTATTTAACAGTAAATTTAATAAAATTAGATAGAATAACCATTAATGTAATAATGTTCGTAAAAAATAACTATTTTAAAATTAATTCCTTATCTAATGACCATTTTGATGATGATGATCTAAATTGATGGTTATCGGGGTAATTATCCCTTTAATTTGTCTATCTTAAAAATGCTTAATCTATAGACTATATATACACATTGGGTTTATAAAGAATATAAGTTGACAAGGGAGTAGATATCTTTCGGTCATAAGAATAAATATTTGCATCATGCATTTAATGTTTGATCATGACAGGTCTATGTAGATTCTTATCTCACGATTATAGCAGTAGATTTTCGAACTATAAATATAATGTTTGATCTCGGTAGGTCTAGACCTACCCCTGAATCCTTGATTGTTCTATGTATATATGTTGTATAATAAAACAACATCAAAATTGACCAAATTTAAGTTACTATGTTGATTATATCAAAAACAAAAACAAAACCAAAAAAACAAAAAACAAAAAGGAGTTACAATGTCTTTTTTTTTCGAATCTTTGATATGTACAAAGATTGAATGTTGTTTAAAAGAGTGAAGAAAGAGACATGAATGTTGTTTAGTAGAAGGAACAAATTAATTTTAGTCCAAGTCGGCATTAAAGCAAGAAAACCTTTATTGCACGCACGAACCTTCTTGATATAACAATGTGATGGGATCATGAGTCATGACCACCGTAAGATTTTGAAAAGTTTTGTGCTTGCTCGACACCTTTAGACTTGTTTATTCTTCTTTAATCATGTATATTTTATCAAATCAAATTTAAATAAATATTTTAATAATATTACTTTGTTTAAATTTAATATCTAAATGATATAGTATCAATCTAATTCATATATATATAGTGAGTGTTGTATAAAATTACGGTTACGTATTTTGAAATTTAAATCAAATGATTTCAGATGATATAGCTATATATGAAATGGAGAAACACCAAATTACAGATGATCCAGGAACTTTTTTTGTCATAAGAGAATACTAATTTTAAGAACCATCAATTGATGGTTTTAAAGGTGATTAGTTGAGAGTGGACCACTAGTATATTCCACTTATTAAGCAAGATTCTATAGTTCAGTTTGCAATCTTAGGGATACTGGAAATATCCTCGGAGTTATGGGCGGAGGTAGCAGTAGGCTAGACCAGGCTGTAGCTCGTCTAAAATTTTGAAAAAAACAATTATATATAATTAAAAATTAAATTACATATTTAATAATGAGACTTAACTTCTAATTACTCTATTAATCTATCATAAAACTCAATTGACAGCTAATTAATTTAGATTAAAAGCTCACCATAAAACAAATAAATCAGAAGTAAGAACCCAGTAAAGTTTGGTTTTCTTTTATCCCCAACTCTAAATTACAAAAGAAATGATGTCTATTGTTTTTCTTTTATATCCATTGAATAAAAAATTTCAAGCCCCCCAACAACCATAGAACTCAGCAATAAGTTGCAATATTTTATTTATTTAAATCTCCTGATTTTTTTTTTTTTGTTGTTGGATTTTAGTGATATATGTAATTACATACACATATTAAAGAGTAAGACTCACGTCATCATCGAATTTACTTAAATTGATTTTGATTAACTATTTAATTAGTTTAGCCCTCCCTGGCTCAAAATCCTAACCAAGCAATGAGAGTGATCTATTTATTGAGTTGAAATGCCACAACAAACTCTTTTATCTTAACTTGAGAATACTAGTGTGAAAAAATAGAAATTGATAGTTGGTTTGAAAGATGATATATTATGAATGTACCGGTAGTGTATTTCGCTTAAAAAGCAAGATTCTTCTACTGTTTGGTACGTAATCTTGAGATACTAAAAATGTTCTCGGAGCGATTTATTGAGTTGAGATGACAAGTATACGATGGATCCATAGTTCTTCCTTTCTCTCATAGCATTTTGCTCAATGTATATACAATACACCTATGTTTCTCCATTGTATGATCTATATATGAATAATATGATTGATCAAGCAGCCCAAGAGATTTGAAAATGATTCAATTAATTTATACTATAAAATTAGAGTTTAATTAGGATTTATTGTAAGTTTATTTATTTATTTACTTATTTATTTTTTTTAAATAAAGATATATCGTTAAAAATATAAGTGTAATGAACGAGTGTATATAGTTTTTGGTTTATTTTTAATTAAAATAATTTATTATCATCGATAAATTTCTATTATAATATTTTTATAATTAACTGTTTTAATAAAATATAAGTATACTTATTACTTTTAAATCAATTAAGAGTGCGAGGAAAGAGACATGAGTGTTGTTTAGTAGAAGGCCAGAAGGAACAAATTATTTTAAGTCCAAGTCGGCTTAAAGCAAGAAGATCTTTATTGCACGAAACCACGAACCTTCTTGATAAAATAAGTGAGGTCATGGCCACCGTAAGATTTTGAAAAATCTTGTGTTTGCCTCGACTCCTTGATCTGGACTTGTTTACTCTTCTTTAATCATGTATATTTTATCAAATCAAATTTTAATAAATACACACATAAATATATAGAGTGAGCAATATATAGAAGTACGGTTACGTATTTTGAAATTTAAACTAAATGCAACCTATATATATATATATTTTTAAAGATTAACTATTACATAAATTCGAGGTTTTTTAGAAAAGGGATGATTCGAACATGTAATCTCGTGGTGCAGATATGAAAGGTTTAATACCGGATCAACACTATCTCGTTTAAGGTCTACCTCTATTCATGAGATGCTATTAGTGTGTGATTTCAGATGAACTAGCTATGAAATGGTGAAGCCAAACTTCAAGACATAACTTTTTTGTCTTAAGAATACTAATTTTAAGAACCATCAATTGATATATAGTTTTAAAAGGTGATTAGTTAATGGTGGACTACTAGTATATTCCACTTATCAAGTAATATTCTATAGTTTAGTCCGCAATTTTAGGGATAATGGTAATATCTTCGGAGTGATCTATTGAATTGAAATGGTACAACCAACTCTTTTGTCTAAATAATATTATTGTGAAAAAATATAAATTGATAGTTAATTGATTTTAAAGATGATACATTATGAATGATCAATAGTTTATTTTGCATAATAAGCAAGATTCTACTATTTGGTCCGTAATCTTATGATACTGAAAATGTCCTCAAAGCAATCTATTGAGTTGATCAATATGACAAATAGACGAAGGGGTCGATCCATAGATCTTCCTTCCTCTCATAGCATTTTGCTCAATGTATATACAATGCACCTAATTAAGTTTCTCCTTTGTATGATCTATATATGATTGATCAAGCAGCCAAAAAAGAAAGTGAGAATCAATGTAAGTGAGGTGGGTATTGATATTCAAAAACCCTAAAAGGACAAACAAACTTTTGACCTTTGGGGTTCATAAGGGGTGGTTCCTCTTAGACTATATAGTTAAATTAAAAGGAAGTGGGAGAGGGACCATGGTCCAAACATGAACAAATTAAAGCATTCATTGGTGGCTGGATTCAAATTGTCTTTTGCAATAAAAAAAATAATCTTATTATAAAGAATTGGTCAAAAAAAAAAAAAAAAACCATATATTAAACAATAATTTAAGAGTTAATTTTCCTAAGTTTCTGGTCACTAATCACCACCCACATTCATTGAATGTTTATTTATTGCCGGCCTCATGTTTACTTTTAAAACTTTTTTTTTCATCTTTTTTAATTTGTGATTGATAATTACATCATATTCATATCTATATATATATATATATACACACACAGAAATGTTCAATTCAGTACGTACTGATATAGATTTATCGGTGCGTTGGATGTGAATCATTATATTTACATACTTTGACTTAAAGTGTATACACTTGTCAAAGCTTCTTTATAATCAGTGGTCCACATGCATTAATACTGATGTAGTTACATCATTATGCATTAACCAGAACAGAATCGTGTATATATATAATTATGTAGGAAAATCTTGTATGTTGCATTGTTGTGAATATAAAATTAAATATAAGTTCCCTTTCACGTTTGTGACAAGGGTTTGAGTCTCAAATTTATATATTAAATTGCAAAACGCTGAAAGACCTTTCCTTTATAGTGATAATTTTATTCCTAATCGTACTTATAGTTGTGAGTAATACAGCAAATATGAAATACTTGATCGTTTTGGGATTTTTTTTAGGAGTCAATAAGGTCATATTGGCTGAGGATTATATTCGAAACCATTCTGAGAATCAAGTTTTTCAAGCAAGATATTGTTTACATCAATTTATTTTTAAATTTTGTGCAAAATTTAATTAGTGGATGTATATAATATTTTCAAGTGTATTATTAACATTTGTAAAATATGAATTTAAAAAGTACAATTAGGTAACAGTTGCAATCGAATTTGAAGAATATGAACCAAACATATTTAAAATGGGCTAGACCAAATATAACTAAAAATGGGTTAAAATATGTTAAATTGGGCTTTTAAAGGTTTAGAACATTTTCAGGCCCAAAAGGGTCCAACTTGGCTCAAAACCAAGAAAGTTGGCCCGAAACGAACCGGATCGACCCTATTCGGTTTTGGTCAGATTTCCCATGCAATATCAATCTGATTTGAAAACCGAGACCCGGTCTTTCGGTTCGATTTTTCCCAAAACCGGCCCGATCTGTGCCCACCCCTTCTCAAAATTACAATAGTTATTATTTTTTTCCATTTATTTTCAACAATTTCAAAACTAATCAAGGACTCCGTTCCAATTGGGACGCCTGCGATGGTGAGTAAATCAGACATCGGAGTGAATGGGTACAAAAAGTTGAGAGCTTTTTGTGTGGTATAATGTGGCTCCATTTGGAAGAGATTCTTCAAGTAGATCTTTTAAGAGTATATCATATAAAGTAGACATTCTACAAGTCGAGCGTTTAATGAGAAGTTGTTGGTTGTTTGGTTGTCAATTAGAAAAAGCTTTTTTAAATGGTAAAATTACCAAAATATTCAAAAACTATTTTAAATGATAGAGTTATATTATACATTTTCGTGTTATTAAAAAAAAGTTTAAAAATATCTACTTAGAAAAGTTTAAAATTTGAGATTCTCCAAGTTATCCAAAAGCTTTACTGAATTACAAACAACTTAAAATAAAAAGTAAAAAATCCTGACTTTTCACTTAATTGTAAATCACTGAATTGCATTAAATGCAATCTAAATTTTTTTCTTCCGATATTATCCTTCATATAAAACATATCTCTAATTTCATCATAATTATATATTGTATAGAAATCTTTATTTTAATATATTGCTTATTTTAAATAGCCTTAAAAATAAAAAAGAACCATAATCACTTCTCATATTGGTGTTTAATATCAATACTTTATTATGATATTCGGGTAGTTTATTTATATATTATTATTTTTAGAATGTTTTGTATGACTTTTCATGCTGCTTCTTTTATTTTTTGAAAAAAAAAAATCTTATTTTTTTCTTAGTAAAAATAAAGTTTGTTTGTAATCGAAGAAAAAGATCATGATCATTAGTGTTCATATAATAATAATTATTTTAGGATTATTTTTATTTTATATTATATGTATAATTGTTTAACATGGGTATAGATGTAAAATTACTTATTTCAGACAATTTTATTAAAAAAAAAAAACATGTTGACAGTATATTCAGATGTGAGAAAAAAAAAAAAACATGTCATTCGGATTCAGGTTTCAGTCAATATTCAGTCTTCAATAAAATTCAGGATTATTTATTCTTCAGATAAAAAAACAAACGACCTCTAAGCCTTTAAAAGCTCAAATGTCACAAGAATGCGTTTTAAAATCTAATGTATCCCTTTAAAAAAAAAAAGACAAATGTTCCATTCTAAAATTGAATTAAATGGGCCATTAGTTTCATAGAGTTAACTGATTCTAGAAGATGTCCGTGTAATTAAGGGTAAAAGTTGCCTCTACTTAGAACATCTCCAATGGTAATGTGACTTGCTTTTAAAAAAAATGGTGATATGTCAACATTTTCAAACCAATTGCTTCACATATGGCATGTAACTAAACTTGATAGATATCAAAATAAAAAAGTGGTCTCCAATGCTTCACTTATAAAATATATGTTTTTAATGACATGTTAATTTATTATTGGTCTCCTTAAATATACTTTAAAATTGTTGTATAAAATAAGGGAAAAGACAAGAGTGGTTGCTGATCGGGCCGACAAGACGGCCGTCCAACAGACCGTCTAAAATCAGAGAATCATGTTGACATCCTCTAAAAAAAAAGTTGGTACCTCAGTTTGAAGTTGTACTAAAGAGGTTGCATTGAAGATGGATTTTTTTAACAAAATGGATGTCCATCCTACGTGTCATCTAATTTTTCATAATCCACATTAGCATTGGAGATTTGGAGATGCTCCTAGTACTTCCAATATCATTAAAAAATAAAATAAAATAAAGGGCACTACTGAAATTATCTCAAAACTAAAAATTCTCATGAAAAAAAAGACAATATATGCTCTGTGTTATCCACAACTTTTTATCACCGCACTGATACTGACGTCATCTTTCATGTGACTATGTGAGTATATGACGTGTCCCCCATTCCTCTCCAAATAAAGCTTATAGATATATTTCGATAATCGATATGTGACAAAATAATGTGTACTCAACCCATCAATCCATCATTCAATTGTCTTTTAAAAATAAAATTTATATTTTCAAAATGATGTTTGCTTGATTGTGTTTGTTAAAATTACTTTTCTTTTTATAAAAAAAATGTTACTTTAAAAATTATGAATTTTTAATGATATGACTTGATGATAAAAGATATTTAACCACTCTAATAATAATTTAAATTAAAATTGTTACTTCCGTTGATTGTAATTTTTAAAATCATGAATTTTTAAAATCATAAATGGTTTTATTTGTATCTAGTATTTACTATTTAGAACATATCCTATAATAGATAAAGATTTTTTTCCCCTAAATTTAATATATACCAATTGATATAACTTAGTTGATAAAGCCCAAGAGATTTGAAAAATGATTCAATTAATTTCTAATCTTTGAATAAAGTTGATAAAAGAAATTTAAAAAAAAAAACGACAAAGAAATAATATACGTAACCAATGTTCTATCAACTAGACAGTAAAATTCATGCATATTCTTCTTTAACCCAAGTGGCATGCACCTGCCATTGCAAGTTAGGAGTCCCACTATGTGTATTTTATAAATAAAATTGAGAATTTTTATTTCCAATAAGCTTCCGATAAACCTCTGATTGTTCGGTGTAAGATTGAAAAAAAAAAAAAAGATTGTAAAATTTTTTAAAAAGTTTTTGACATGATATATTGTTACATTATCCTGTGCCCATTTTATAAAACACTATTATACATATTTAAGAAAAAAAATTGTCAATTATTTTGTTAATTAAGATGATTAAGTAGAAAATTATGAATATAATTAAACTAAAAAATTATAAGCATTTATTGGATATTAATTTTATAATAAATAAAAACAAACGTGGAAATTGGCGCCAAATTAGTATGTCCGGCATAAAGTCACGGACAGGTCGCACTACTGTTCAAATAATGGACTTGAATCGATTGATTTCAAAAACAGGCAAGCAAATCTCCACCGTTTGATCTCAATCTCTTGTCAGGCTATCACCAATTCACTGTTGAATCCTTCCAATGGGGCATGCAAGATTTTCTCCACCATTAGCCTTCAGTGACAGATCAGCTGTCACTCTAGATAAACCTAATCGAAGACGACTACATATAGCAGCGGCAACTGTACTAGTTTCTTCCCCATTTTTAAAAAAGCTCGTGTACAAGGTTGGATCAAAAAATATTTGTTGTTCAGGCTAAATTATATACTGTATGCATATACTTTTTCTATCCTAAAAGTGAATTGACTTTATTAATATATGTTAGTTATTTAATTATTAGTTGACTCTTTTAAGTGATTATTGAAAATAGTATGTTTTTTTTTTTTCTTTTTTTAATAATAAGATGACAGATATTGATTCAACAACGAATTACTCAAGAACATGGAATACAATATAAAATTGATGCATAACAATTATTTAAACTTATAAATGATGTATTTATGTAATTGTAGAAACAATAAATATTATAAGTATACTACCGTCTAATGTGGTTTGGTGGAAAACGCACTCATTTAGCTATATAATATCTCAAATTCGAGTCACTGTCATTGATATATCAAAAATAACTAAATAAAATATTATAATTGATTTTACAACTAAATTTAAACAATAAAAGATATTTACATTTCAATTAACTTTAAGAAAAAAAAATAGTTGAATATATATATAAAAAAAGGGGTAAAATGTTATAAAATATAAGATTATATAAATATAATCTACACTTGTGATAATAGAAAACAATGTACTTGATAATTTTTTATTTAGGGGTAAGTTTAATAATATGCCTAAAAGTAAGGATACTTTAAAACATTTACACGATAACATTTTTTATTTTTCAAGAAAGCTGCCCCCGGCTATAGCCCAGGGCAGCCCTCTCTTTTGTCCTCCTATGCTTGTGTAGTCGTGTTGATATTCCACTTTCCAATCTCTCATTGTTAGTAAGCTTTCAACTCTCTCTTTCTAATTTTTAATTGCTTTTCGTTGTTATTGTTTCGATAATATTCCTGATATTCCGGTATCACAAAGGTACTATGTCAATATGGGGTGTAATATTATTTTCGTAAAAATATTCTGAAAATTTTCAGAAATATATATCCTTGACTGTATTTTTATATAAAATTTCCTTGATGTTTTTATCTAAATTTTCTTTCTTATTTTTTAAATTAAACAAATTAGTAATCCCATTTTGCTTTTATTTGAGTTGATATTAATCGATTCCGAATAAACCAAATAACAATCGATAACTATAATTTATGAAATCATGTTATAATTTCTTTTTTATTGTTTTTTCCACTTTCAATTTTTGAAAACAAGAGGCAAAAAAAATTGATTGCTTCAAATGCTGCTTAAAATCAGCATTAGTGTCTTTTTTGTTGTTGTTGTTGTTGTTGTAAATTTTGATTTCTACACGTACACTTGTAGTTGCTTTAATTGAAAATGTATGTTGTTCATCAAATTTCCATTGATTGAATATTTCGTTGACATAGCATTATGATCTTTTTATTTGCATTATTGTGCATTGAAACAAAGTAATAGCTTTCCATCGATCTAAAGATATGGCTGAGGCTGCAGCTGCACCAGTTGATCCTAATGTTGAGTTATTTGAATGGCCAAAGAAAGATAATCACCGTTTCCTTCACGTTGTGTATCGTGTTGGTGATCTTGATCGCACCATCAAGTATGCCTTTCGAAAGATTGATATATATATATATATATATATATATATATATATATATAATGCTCGATATTTGTTTGTTTTCAGTGAATATTTTGGATGCTAGGATGTTCTTATATTGTTGTTCCAATTTTTCCAGGTTTTACACTGAAGGATTTGGGATGAAGTTGTTGAGAAATAGAGACGTCCCGGAAGAGAAATACTCCAATGCCTTTCTTGGGTTTGCTCCAGAAGAGACTAACTTTGTTGTTGAGTTAACGTACAGTATAATGTTCTATCTGTTTTCTTGTTACTCAGTTCATGAAATGGTTTTATGCATATTTTGGTTTTATAAGCTTTTGACGAGATAAGGTTGATCCAATGGTAAACCCCTCACACTTACATCATGAAGTTGCAAAACCCTGAGTTTTATGTAATACATATTGTTAGGGGTGAGCACATAAACTGAAACTGAATTGAACCGAACCGAACTGAAAAAGAGTGTTTAGTTCGATTCATATATAGCTTCTATTCGATTTAAACTGATTTGAAATTTGAAAATCGAATCGAATTCGGTTCGATTTCAGTTTTGAACATACAAAACCGAACCAAACCGAATAAGCCGAATTGTCTTAATGAATTATTTTGTAAAGTCCAATTTTATTATGGATTAATTGTTGTTGATGTTTTATTTTGGACTACATTCATTATGTACTACATTTTTTTACTTTTATTTTATAGAAGTTATGAAGATTTTATATTTTGATTTAGTATGTAGACTAAATATGATTGAAAATTAGGTTGTATTTTTTTTAAATTATTTTTTACTTATTATGTTTTCTTAAAAAAGTTTAAGCCTAAATGCCAAAAAAGTAACTTAAAGACCCAAAAAATGTAAAAACATATACATATATATATATATATATATATATATAAAACTTCAAAGCCCAATAGGCTCAAAACCGAATTGAACAAAACCGAACCGTGATAAAGGTATTCGGTTCAATTCTGTTTTCAGGTTCAATTCCGTTTTTATTTTCAAAAACCGAATATATATCGGTTCAATACGGTTTTGGCCAAAATTGAACCAAATCGATCCATGCCCACCCCTACGTACTATTATACTAAAAGAAAATGTATTCCTTTTGATTAGAGTCCTCTCATTCTTGTTAATTTAAGCCTTTTTTTTTTTTTTTTTTTGAAAGTTAAGTTAAGCCATTTCATTGAAGATGGGAATAGCAAAATAACTCGTGGGGACGACCCCACGAGGACCTGCATTTATGGGTTGAAAATGAGTTTTAATTTGGCGGGAGATGGGTATAGTTAATAAAACCCAAAAATTGATATAGGGTGATGATAAATTTTATACTCCCCACCTTATTTAAAATATAATTTTATATTTTTATTATTTATTTATCTGTTCTTTCTTTAACTTTATATATATATATATAGGAAAATTTTCAAATTAATGTGTCATGATATAACTCCATTAATGTGTTGGATGTGGACCGTTAGACTTACATGCTTTGACCCAAAGTGTATGCACTTGTTAAAACTTCTCCATAATCTATGACCCACATGCAATGCACCAATAAAGTTATATTAGGACGCACTGAGGAGAAAAGAATTGATATATATATATATATATATATATATATATATATTTAAACTAAGTGGTTTTAAAGAAACAGAAAAATAAATACATTTATAAACCCTAATGTAGCTTTACATCTTTTTCATTTTTTTTTTACATATATTAACACAATAAAATTTTGAACATTTTTACTTCACATTTTATGTTTAAGTGACTGAATTTATTTTAAATAGTTGTTAGATTTATGTTGTTTAATTTTAATGTTTAATTATGAGATGGTTTTTAATACTTTATTGTTTAGTTGTTATTGTTATGTATATATATTTTTTCTAACGAGTTGTTTTGAATCTATTGATAAACGGGTAAACGGGTTTCTCATTCTACCTCGCCATGTCACACTCTATCTATTGTGGGGGTTTTAAGAAAAAACGAGTTTTAAAAAATAAATGAGGAAGCCCACCATCCCTTGATGGATCATATGGAAAATTTTGGTTGTCTAATCGCCCAATAATTCACGTACACAGTCAATATTGTTTTAGACACTCAATAAGTTTATGTCAGCCAAACATAGTTGTAGCTCTTATTCAAGAAAATTACAAAATCAGAAAACAATTATCAATTGATCTTCTAATTTATGTACTTTGTAAATGATCCACAGATTACGGTGTAACTTCATACGATATTGGAGATGGTTTTGGTCATTTTGGTCTTGCAACTGACGATGTAAGTGTCATTAAATTTGAGTAATTTCCAAAACCTAAAAGGCTATTCCTAAACAAACTTGACAAAAAAAAGAAAAAGAAAAGGAAATTGCTAAAAAATGCCTGAGAACAGAAAAGCTTAAAAATTAATGGAAGTCAAAACGGCCTTTGTTAGGAAAATGATGATGCATCATGGGGTAAACCCCTGTTAATTTTGTAGGGCTTATTGATAAGGTTTCAACGATATACTATAAGCCTAAAACGGATGTCGTTTACCTCTCCAAATGCCTCTCGAAAGTGTCCTACACCAATTGGTATATCCATATAGATGATGAATAATTACCTTTTCTTATTTGGTCATGGATTTTGGCTCTGCATGCAGGCCCTGGGGATGAAGCTGTCTAGGAGATTTAATATACCTGAGCACAAGGTGAACCGTCTGCTCCTTTTAAGAATTTTTATACGTAATCTATCTATATAAAATTTTCAGGTGTAGGATTTCCCGTATGAAATCTTCAATTGGTACAGGCCAGTGGTAATTAATTTAATAACTACTGGTGGTTTATTTAGTTTATTTATTTCTTCTTTTTTTTTTTTTGGCTGCGTTTGCTTTACAGTACGACCTAGCGATGCTTGAATTTGCTGATGAATTCCAGAATACTATTCTGGAGTTAACTTATAATATTTATGGTGTGACTGAATATTCCAAGGGAAGTGGATATGCACAGGTAATTATTCTAGTATCTTGAAGCCTCAGTGACTTAATTCTTCATTTGAAAACGTTATTTTTTTATTTTTGCTGATTTTGATGGTATCTATTGTAGATTGCTATCAGCACAGATGATGTGTACAAAAGTGCAGAGGTTATTAACCTTGTTACACAAGAGTTCGGAGGTAAGATAACTCGACAACCAGGACCTCTTCCCGGAATCAATACCAAAATGATCTCTTTTCTAGACCCAGATGGCTGGAAAACGGTAGGGTTAACGTTTTCTCCACTGCTAATAAATTAAACATACAGTTTTATCATTACACAACATGCTTCACGGTAACTATAGTTATTTCATTCGTTGAGAATTAACTTCTGGCACGTGTACGTAGGTTCTGGTCGACAATGAAGATTTTCTAAAAGAACTGCACAAGAAAGAGTAATCTCATGATAAATGGCTCTATTCAGCAAGCATTAAGCACATTATAAGTTCCTACTACTACTGCTTGTATTTGTATGAATAAGTTAATGTCTAGTTAGACTGTTAGAGTCTCTCTCTTTTTACCTTTTCGATCTTACTTTCGTCGCTGGCTCGCTGTTATCGTTCGATTTCATGCTTTTGTTTTAGTTTCTTGTACGAATAAGTCTATATCGTTCGATTTCATGCTTTGTTTTAGTTTCGTCTTTGTACGAATAAGTCTATGTTTATGGTTCGATGTAAAGCCTAGTTGTATCTTTTCTCTTCACTAATGAAATCTTGATGCTCGACTTTCAATTTAGGTTAAAGATAGTAATAATTTACGGGTTTACCACATCATTTCATGATTTATATGATAATCATTTGTATATCATTTGGATTCCTTACGTCACATCTCACGTGCAAATGAAAAGAATATTATAGAGGAGGGATCCAATTCCAAAGGGTGTCTCCAAACACAAACAATCAAAAAATTAAAATGCTCATGAAAAAACAAGAGAGTGGATACTTCTGTATCCACAACTTTTTATTCACCACATACATTGACTCAACATCATTCTTTCATCATGTGTCTTGATCATGCATGACAAAAAAGTTTATAGATATTTCTATCTTCACTTTAACTTTTTTCTTTGCTAGATTACTTTCAAAAAAAAAAAAAAAAATTTCTTAATAAATGATTCGCTACAAAAGGTTTTTTTTTTAGTGAACGTGTCACAGTTAATTAACTCCTATTTTTTTCTTTTGTAAATTGTAAAAATAATTTGGACTTTCTCTCCTATTTACTAGGGCGGCAAAGAATCAAATTATCACTATATTTATTCCTTTTTCTACTTCTTCTTCCAAGTGCAGGATAACCCCAAGGGGTTGCGGTTCTTTTTCTACCAAGCGATCTTTTTGTTCCGACAATGTGAGGAAGGTGGATGTGAGAAAGAAACTTTCATTTACAGTCTCTTATTATTTCATTTAATATTGTATTGAATTTCAAAATGGGAAATTCTCTTTTTGTCTCTGACATATATCTGACATAGAAAAGTAAATAGAAAGATATTCCAAGTGTATTTCTTGCTTCGACTTGCGAAAAAGCTACTCTGGAGTTTTCTATTAATCTGAAAGAAAAGGAAATATAATAAAGAAGACAATAAAAAAAAGAAAATGAAAAAGGAAAGCAATAAAAAATAAAATATATACTACTGTAGTAGTTTAATACACATAGAAAGCAGAAGAGTACATAAAAATATTGATTTTTCTCAATCTGCTAGAAATATCAGTTAGTCTACCATATTTTTTTTAAGGAAATGGCTCCACGTGCTCGGATTCATTATTTGGATTGTGATATAGGAGCACTACCAAAGTGTTTCAAAGAAAGGTTATCTTGACGTAGGTTTGCTTCTGGCCTAGATTAACTTAAGTTAAATGGAGTCTCTATCATCCTCATCCTGATTAAAGAATCAAATATGAAACTTCATACGCCTTAAGGTTCATAGGACAAAAAGAGAATTTTTGAGGTCCTTATACTCATTATGCCTAGCATTGAATAGACTAGGTATTCACCTTATTAATATCTCAAATCAATGATGGATTCCATTTGGTTCCTAAATGGGAACCTGAATCGAACTGAACCATTTGTCAGGCTTCAAGTTTTTTATTGGGTAGGTAAGGGTTCTTAAGCTTGTTCGATATATATTTTTTTGTACAAATGTAACATCCCAAAAAGAGACAGAGATAGAAAGGTATCACAAATAACTCCGAAATACAAATTATTTTGCCTCAGATATTGTATGGAATAGGAATTGAAAAAAAAAATGATTTGTTTTAAACAATAGATGTCTTTCACATCCAATTTTTGCAATGAATAACTTTTTATTTTTTGAATGGCAGTTCCAAAAAAAAAAAAAAAAAAAAAAACATTAATGATAATATTTTCATCAATATATGCATAAATTTTTCTGTTATAATAAGTATGAAAAATTTAAAACAATGTTGAATATTTTCTCTTATAAGGCTTCATTTGCAAACTCAAGTTGGCTTTGATGGGGAATGTTGAATATTTGATTCTCCCAATTATTATATGCTATATAGATTTGAGTAATTCTATTTTATCCAAATCTGGTGTCCAAATAATGTGGCATCACTATAATCCATTTATTTAAATTATACAAATATAATACAATTTAAATGAATGAATTATAATGATGCTATATTATTTGAATACTAGATTTGGACATCAAATTTGGTAAAGTAACATTATTGATATAGATTTTATATGATTACCTTTTGTATTTCAATTTGAATTGTTCCAATATTATTTTATATTTCCATTTAATGTAATATCGTATGCCTATAAATAGTCTTCTATTGTAATAGATTTTTTTTTTATAAATATAAAGTAATGTGGAAATATATATCTACCAAACCGGTTTTCGCTAATAGACCATAATTGATATCTATAATTTTTTCCACGCTTACTTTTAATTTTTTTTTTTTTTTTATATATTCAGAATTTTTATTAATTCAAAATTCCAGGAGAATTTTGGTATTTTTGACGGTCAAGTTTAATCAATTTTAACTAACGACTGGGTATGTCATTGTAAGTTAATAAGAAAATAGTTTCCATTTGTAAAAAGACAAACCTTAGGGACCTTGCTATAAAATTTACTTTAAATCCAAAAACAAAACGTGGTTTACGTGGCTTGGTACATTGGCGCCACTTGGCGATTCTTCGGTATTCGATACAGGCCAATTTCCACCGTCTGATCTTATCTAAATTCCGTCACCATCAGCATTGACTAACAGCACAGTCACTCTAACAAAACCCACCCTCCACAACCAAATCGAAGACGACAAATTAACAATATATTTTCGATCGCAGCGCTCGTTCAATGTCATTTTCAACACTCCTGTTGATTTCCACTTCACTCTCTCTGGTAAGCTCTCGAATGTCTCTCTTTTGCTTTTCGATTTTGCTGTGTTCATGTGGATTTGTTGCTGTTATCGTTTGATTGATTGATTGATTTCACGCTTTGTTTTGGTTTTATCTTGTGATCTGCACGAATTTGACAGAAAAAAAAAATAAAAAAATTAGAGTAATCGTGTTAATTAAGTCTGTTTTAATTTAACTTTCCTTTCAAAGAACAGCTTTTTTGTCTGTTACATTTTTTCTGATCCTTGTCTGTGTTATTTTTGCTGGAAATTTGTACTTGTTTGATCGTGAAGCATCTGATTGTAGAAGGAGAGATTTTGATTTTTGTTTGGAGGATGAAAGAAGTAGAAAAGAAGAACAAGAGCGATAATTAGTTTTTGGTTATTGTTAAAATAAGTGTTTTTTGAAGCAAAAAGAAAAAGAAAATTGTGTTTTAATAAAAAGCAAAGAATTTGTTGCTTCAAAAGCAAAACTTGTATTTTTAAAATTTATATAGCACTATTCATGAATTTCGAACCTTATCCACTTTTAACAATCGTAACTAGAATACAAAAATGATAAAATGAGTTTCTAAAAAGCGAAAAAGTAAAAAAGCCGAAGCAGACGGTAAAAGGTGCATCTGTTTTACATGAACAGAGATGATTTTTTTTTAGTCAGTTATTGTTCTGCATATTTGGAGTTGCTCTAATTGAAAATGTGGGTTGTTCCTCAAATTTCCACTGGTTGAAGATGAATCCTTGTCTGATTGCCTACACATATAACTGATATAAGATAGTAAAAGATATTATGATGGTTGTATTCTATTGATACACCCTTATGAACTTTATTTGCAATGTTGCAGATTGAAACAGAGTAATAGCTTTCATTTCAAGATGGCTGAGGCTGCACCTGTAGCTCCTAACGCTGAGGTTCTGGAATGGCCAAAGAAAGATAAGCGCCGCTTCCTTCATGCTGTTTACCGTGTCGGTGATCTTGATCGCACAATCAAGTATGGCTTTTAAAATATTGCTTGATATTTGTGTGTAATTGGTAATTTTGAACGTGAGAATGTTCTCATGTTGTTCTGAATTTTCCAGGTTTTATACTGAAGGCTTAGGGATGAAGCTGTTGAGAAAAAGAGACATCCCAGAAGAGAAATACACCAATGCTTTTCTTGGGTTTGGCCCAGAAGAGTCTAACTTTGTTGTGGAGTTAACATACAGTATGTCGTTCTACATTTTTCTTATTAAATGGGCTATTTAAATATTTATCTTTGTGTTCTTGACTTCTTGTTAGTTCATAAAATGGTTATATTCAGATTTGGTTTTATAAGCTATTGCTTCATGTCCTTTGATATGTATTTCTTTTAATTATCATCCCTCTAGTTATTTTGTGTTATATATTCTGGTTGATTTAAACCGTGTCATGGATTATCTGGAAAATTGTGATTGACATCAGCTTGTAATTCATTTAGTCAGAATTGTTTAAGATATAGTCTCCCATTAGTTTTATGTGAGCCAAACTTGTAGCTCTTATTCAAGGAAATTACAAACTCAGAAAACAGGCTCAGAGCTATGATTTACTGATATTGGCAAAGTGGATTAATATTACTTATAGAGAGACAATTATCTATTGATTTTCTAATTTTATTTAACTATATATTTGTAATTATGGACTTTGTAAATGATCCACAGATTATGGTGTAACTTCATATGATATTGGAGCTGGTTTTGGGCATTTTGGTATTGCAACTCAAGATGTAAGCGTCATTCTAATTTTGGAGATTATTTACAACATGAATTTGTTTCAGTTTTGAAATTGACCCATGCATACCATGGACTTCTAGGTTTACAAAATGGTTGAAAAAGTCCGTGCCCTGGGTGGCAATGTCTCTAGAGAACCTGGTCCCGTTAAAGGTGGAACTTCTGTCATTGCCTTTGTGAAGGATCCTGATGGTTACACTTTTGAACTCATCCAAAGAGGTCCAACCCCTGAGCCACTTTGTCAAGTAATGCTTCGTGTTGGTGACCTGGATCGCTCCATTAAGTTCTATGAAAAGGTAATGTAATATAAAGTTTATCTTTTACTTGAATTTGTATGTCCAATGCATGATGGATCTCCTTTTCATGTTAGACCTGCTGCAATGGGTGGATATTTTTAAGCATGTGTATTGCATGATTGTGGATTTGACACATTAAAATAATTTGCCAGCAAACAACTTTAGTATATCCTTATAGTGAAAAGTGAAGAATATTTGTGAATATGGAGGGTTTAGACGTGGTTGATGGTTGTAGCAATTACTTTGCTAATTGGGCATATTGAAAGTTTCATTATAAGTTACTGGCTTTGATTAGTGATTCATTACCAACTGGCTAAAGCTGTTCAAGAAGCATCTTGAATGACTGAAGTTTCTCTTAGAAAAGTAATGAAGGTGAAAACAATTTTAGTGGCAGTATATGCACAAATTCATATAATATTTCGTTGATTATACTTTTTATACCATATCAGCCAGTGTCATGAAAGTAGCAGCATGTAGATACTTGTTTCGTTACTTTGTACGAACATTTCTATGCTGTTTCTCTTTTTTAGTGTCTGAACTTCAGTATTCGTTGAATCAGTCAATGAGGTGTCTGCCATTTACTTATATTGCATAGACATTTCTATGCTGCTTCTCTTTGTTAGTGTCTGAACTTCAGTATTCAGCAAATCAGTCAAAGAGGTGTCTGCCATCTACTTTTCTTAATTGTTCACGTGTTTTGGTTCTGCAGGCCATGGGGATGAAGCTGTTAAGGAAGGTTGATCGACCTGAGTACAAGGTGAACTCTGTTCCTTTTAAGAATTTTTATATGAATCTATATATATATATAAGAGGTATAATAGTTATGAATTTTTGGAAAATGTTTTCGGAGTTTGTTTCTTATTATTTTTTGGCTGCATTTACCTTACAGTACACCTTGGCAATGATTGGATATGCTGATGAATACGAGACAACCGTTCTGGAGTTAACTTATAATTATGGTGTGACTGAATATGCCAAGGGAAATGCATATGCACAGGTAATTCTAGCATCTTTTTATCGTGGAAGCCTAGGTGACTTCTTCGGTTGAAAACTTGTTTCTGATTGTGATGGTATCTATTGTAGATTGCTATTAGCACCGATGATGTGTACAAAAGTGCCGAGGTTGTTAACCTGGTTACCCAAGAGCTTGGAGGAAAGATAACTCGACAACCAGGACCTGTTCCCGGAATCAATACCAAAATTACCTCTTTTCTAGACCCTGATGGCTGGAAAACGGTAGGGTTTACTTTCGTCTACTGCTAATAATTGCTTGTTTGGTTCGTTGAGAAATATCTTGTTGTGCGTGTATGCATGTAGGTTCTGGTCGACAATGAAGATTTTCTGAAGGAACTGCACACCAAGGAAGAGTAATCTCATGATGGATGGGATTATTTGGGAAGCATTAAACACATAAGTTCTACTACAGCTCGTATGAATAAGTTAAGTGTGTAGTATGAAAAGCGAAGTATGTCTGCTGTTATTATTACTTATGTTGCTATGTAACTAGGCTTTGGGTACTTCATCTGTTGCATAAACTAGTTGAATGTGGAGGCTGATATTGTAGATCAGCTATTACTGTCGAAAAAGAAACACCCCTTAGTTCCAATAAAGCAAAACCTTGTTACTAGTGAGACGCATCCAGGAAAAATCATGCAAGTAGGTTGATTGGGCACGAAAATCATGT
The DNA here is from genome assembly GCA_035582765.1 of Acer negundo. Taxonomy (NCBI): domain Eukaryota; kingdom Viridiplantae; phylum Streptophyta; class Magnoliopsida; order Sapindales; family Sapindaceae; genus Acer; species Acer negundo. Next base: position 24,485,870 of record CM069232.1, on the reverse strand, counting down.
GACTCAAACAAACCCTTCGAACAGGTATCTGGCCATCACCGCCTAACTTGCTTAGTGTCATCTCACATTGAGCAAGTGCATGCTGGCCAGAATTTTGATCAGATGACCAGAAAATCTTGCGGAATCGAATCCTCAAGAAATCTTGCGGAATAGTTCAGTAATTCACGATTAAATTTCAACTTTAAACCTCGTTTAGACAAAAGCTGATGTGGGACTAATGTAGTAAAACTCATTCGTTCCGACTCTTTCAGAGATGTTTATCCTTGAAATATTGATAAGATTGTCGGTAAAGTCAGTCTCTATGTCGATTAAGATGTGTATTCAAAATATTGTTGATTCTAATAGCTCACCCTAAGTTTGTGAATTTGCCATATATTCTCAAACCCAGAAGAGACATGGAGTACTACATTTTCCTCTTCGGTCTCTTTACCCCCTTTAGATCCTGAAACCATATCTTATGTTAACAAGTTGGTTCCAGTGGAGAATCGATTTTTACGAAGGATATTAGACAGTCAATGGCTTTGTTTCAATAAAGAGTTCTTGTAGTGGTTTGTTATGCCTGAAATTTTGATATAGATTTTCACTCAACCCAGATGGATTTCTTCTTCAAATCCATAAAAGAATATCAAACTTTGCAACAGATTTTCTCTTCGATCAGATGATTACAACGAAATTAGAATATCATATGTGTTTGTATTTTAGTGGCTTCTTGCAATCTTTGCAAGAAGCACTGAGAAAGTATTCATACATTGCTACATGTTATTGTAGGCCTTGAGGAAATTTACCACTTGATGGTATGATTGCAACGGCAAATAAAATGTGTCGTGCATCCTGTTACATCTACGATTTTGCTTTAATTGGCTTATATTCGGGTTATTAGCGAGTGTGCTTTCACACTCACTTCAATGGTGATTTTGTATTCTAGTGATTATTTCTCAATCATTTTATATCATAGATATAAAATAACCATAATACTTAGAGCATCTCCGATAATAATGTGGTTTTCATTTGAAAAAATAGTGATATGTCAACATTGTCAAGCTAGTTGCTTTATATGTTGTATGTAACTAAATTTGATAGATATCCAAATGAAAAAGTGGTCTCTAATGTTTCACTTGTAAAATATATGTTTTTAATGAAATGTCAATTTATTATTGGTCTCCTTAAATGTATTTTATAATTGTTGAATAAAATAAAGTAAAAGACAAGAGTGGTTGCTGACTAGGCCAACAAGACAACCGTTCAACATACCTTTTGAAATCAGAGAGTCATGTTGACGATAAAATCTTGGCTGGGACGGTCCCCTACACGTGGATATGAGACCGTCCAACAAAAGTTTGCCACATATACATTGGAGAATATGTGGCACACTTGTGACAGACTTGTGGATCACTTGTGGCAAACTCTTATTGGATGGTCCCATATCCACGTGTATGGGATCGTCCCAGCCAAGATTTTCTCCATGTTGACAGCTTCTAAAAAAAAAAAAGTTGCTACCTCAGTTTGAAGTTGTACTAGAGAGGTTGCATTGGAGATGATTTTTTTTTTTTAACAAAATAGATGTCTATTCTACATGATATCTATTTTTTTCATAACCCACATTAACATTGGAGATGCTCTTAAAATAACCCTAAGGGGTGGTGCCACTGGTCACTGGGGGCTGGGGTGAGCCGTAAACTCGGACGTTCTGGGTTCGATCCCTGACAACCATGTTTCTCTTGGGGCTACTGGAGGTTTACCCGGCTGTTAACTTCAGGGTCTAGTATGATTAGTCTAGGTGTGCGTAAACTGGCCCGAACATCCACGGATACCAAAAAAAAAAAAAAAGGTAAAATAAAATACAAAAATCAAGAGTTGTTTCTTTGCTTGAACATTAATTGCTACATTTTATTGGATATCTTGAGAGCATTTTTTGGGATTGCCTTGTGTCCTCTACTGAAATCTTACAATGTAATAAGTTTACCAAGGCAACGGCAATCCCATTTATTTGTGATAAACCAAATATTATGATGATTGAAACGATTGATTAATGAAAATGAAACAGTACTTTTGATAATAAATATTGACCCGTGCATGATGCATACCATTCTAGGTTTATAAAATGGCTGAAAACGTCCGTATTCTGTTTTTGTCTTCGTGTAGGATCCAAATTAAAGAGGTCCTTTGCCAAGTTATGCTTCGTGTGGGTGACCTGCTGGATCGCTCCATCACTCTAATAGCTAACCCTAAGTTTGTGAAATGAATCGACTCTCTCAAACCCAAAAGAGACATGGATTACTTTTTCCTGCTTTGACTCTTTACACCGTACATAGATCCTGAAACCTTATCTTGCATGTGTTAACAAGTTGGTTCCAGTAATGGAGGATCAATTTTTAAGAAGGATATTAGACGGTCAACACTGTGGTTTTGTTTTGATATGCTCTAAATTTCGATATAGTCTACTGTTGTACAATCCTTCAACTAAAGAACACAAGGAAATACCAGAATTTTGTTCTTGATACTCTCAATGTGGCTTGGGTTATGCTGAGTATATTATTGACGGTTATAAGTACGTGAAAATTTATGAACGTAAAATCTATTTGGCGGCTCAGAAAAGATATATATATATATATTCAAAGTGATGAGGTAGGGTAAATCGCTATCTCATCTCGTAATCACATGTAACAACTTTTGTGTTCGTCTCAACCTAAATAATTGCAGCCTATTTAATTTTGGATTAGTCTGGATAGATTTTCACTCAACCCAGATGGATTTCGCCTTCAAATCCATTTAAGAATATCAAACTTTGCAAAAGATTTTTTCTTCGGATGTTTATAATGCTTATAAGCCACTAGTCATCAGATTTATTCAGATTTTTTTTTTTTTCAAGTAGTGGGATTTTTTTTTTTTTTTTTTTTTGATAAAAAGTTGTGTGAAATTTAAACCATACTTTTGCGTATAGTACCGCTTAAAGAAAAGTTTAATATATATTATTGTCAGATAAGTTATATTAATTAGAAGATAATATCTAAAATCAAGAAAAATAATATAATGGAAAACTAATGATAAATCTCTCTTATCATTTACCAACAGTTAATATGGAAGGTGTAAAGCATTGAATCAAATGTGTAAAATGAAAACTGCCATTATCAAATAAATTTATAAAAAGATTAAAAAAAAAAAAATAGAATGGTAAAAACATTTCCTTATATATTCTGTAATTTGTTGCGAAAAAAGATAAAATGTTACTAGTATCGAAGCTAGGAATTTCCGTAGATTTCTTTATAATTAATTTTTATCTTTTTAATTAAAATAAATAAATAAAATGCATATCTTTATGTAGTCCTAAATATTCTACGTCAAAATATTTTTCTTTGTACTTTTTAAGACTAAAACTGACTTTATCTATAAGGTGACACGTGTCATTTTATAAATGGAATTTAACCATGTCTTAACATATATAACTCGTATTTAAAGGAAATAATATAACCCTAGTTTTACTCACAACATCAATTTCAATTTCAAACCTCCTTCAGACAAAAGTTGTTCTGGTACTCATGGAGAAAAGCTCAATCACTCAGAAGATTCTTCCTGGTATGCTTATTGTTGAAATACTAACAAGATTGCCAGTGAAATCTTTACGTCGATTCAGGTGTGTATCCAAAACATGGTTGGTTTTAATAGCTTACCCTAAGTTTTTTAAAATGCATCTCTCTAAATCCCAGCAGAGACATGGACTTGTTTTTCTTGCTCGGTCTCTCTACTGCGTAGATCCTGAAACCCTATATTGTGTTAACAAGTTGGTTCCGATGGAGGATCGGTTTTTAAGAAGGATATTGGACAGTCAACGCTATGACATTTTGTCATTAGTGGGTTCTTGTAATGGTTTGTTATGCTTTAAATTTAGATATAGTCTATTGTTCTATAACCCTTCCACTAAAGAACCTAGGAAAGTACTAGATACTCCATCTAGGTATTCTAAATGCGGCTTGGGTTATGCCGAGTTGATTGATGACTACAAGTATGTTAAATGTTATGATGGTGCGAGATCTATGTGGGTCTATTCTCTCAAAAAAGATTCATGGATAGATATTCAAAGTGATTTTAATTTTGTTTCGAACATAGGTATTCCTCTAAATGGAGCTCTCCACTGGTTGGCTTATAATCTTGCGAGTCCAAACCCTGTGATTGTTGCATTTGATTTGGTTGAGGAGAAGTTCAAAACCTTACCTCTCCCAATGAAAAATGTTAAGCGCAACCATGCATATTCCTTTAGTCTTTTGGGCGATTGTCTTTGCTTGTTTATAGAGGAAGATTATCAAACACTCCAATTATGGATTATGAAGGAATACGGTGTGAAAGAATCTTGGACTAAAATTTTGACAACCAAAGGGCAAAGTTTCTTGCAGCCATTATGTTATTTGAATAATAATAGTAAAACAATAATATTGGCTAACGATGAGCAAGTGATGTTTTGGGATCCAAAAGATGCCAAATTTAAAAATATCGAAGTTGAGGGATTTGAAGGAATCGATTGTTTTCCATATGTTGAGAGTCTCGTCTCACCCCATTACAGAAATGACTTCACAAACGAAGGTAACAACAATTCTTCATTTTCTATACTTAATTTAAGGTAAAACACTTCTATAATCATCATTATAACAAAGTATAACACTATATATATATATATATATATATATATAACAAAGTATCGATCTTGATAGAACTAGATTTGAAAGTTGGGATTATGATTTTGTTTTCAATTCATCATAATGTTCATGTATATCTTGGATAAAAGAAGTAAGAAGTGATAGCTATTTTTCTTTTGTTTTTTTTGTTGTTGTTGTTGACAGAAGAGCTATTAGCGGGATATTTTTAGAGTAAGCTAGATCCACCGAAGGCTAAGGATCGAATAACATAATGTTGTTTTGATTTCATAATGTTTGTTTTTTCAATATAGATACAGATCGAAAGGGTGATAAATTACATAATGTATGGGGTTTGTTGTTCCCCTTGTTCCTGGTGTTTTCTTTCGGCCTCTTGATTCTTGAATATATTTTGCCTTTCAAAAAAAGATAAATTACATAATGTTGTATTGATTCAGAAGGGTTTCAACCTTTCAGGGACCATGTACTTTTAAAGGTTACAATCTGATATTTAAAAATGTTAGCAACTTGTGTTGTTTTTTGTTTTTGCGAGTTATTTCCTAATGATATTCAACTAATGTGAAAGAATCTATTCTGTTCGAATGCACATGCATCTTTTGTTGCGATTATTTCACGTGCTTAAATTTACCACCTACAATAATAAAATGTACCAATATGGTCCAAAGAAATTACAAAAAGTACTACCAAACTATGTCACAACGTGGTAAATTTGTTTGGTGTATCCTGTTGCACACACGGTAAATTTACCAAACTCTGTTGCAAAGAAGTTAACAATCGAAGAACATGATGTTGTATTGATTACTACGAAATGTGAAACATAGAATCAAATGTATAGATAAAACTTTCAATTTTCATTATCTTATAAATTTAAAAAAATATTTAAAAAATATAGGAATGGTAAAAGCATTTTCTTATATATTTTGTAATATGTTGTGGAAAAAGATGAAATTTTACTTGTATCAAAGCTACAAAATTCTATAGTTATTTATTTATTTATTTATTTTTGTTTTTATTATTTTATTATTTTTAAGAATAAACGAATTTCAATATTTCCTTTTCTATTATTTATAAAATTTTAAATTAAAATAAATAAATAAAATGAATACCCTTAAGTAATTCACTTTTTCGTCCAATCCTAAATATTCAACATCAATCACAAAATATTATTCTTTTTCACTTATCAAGAGTAATGGGTCGTTTGTTTTTTTATCTGAAGACTGAATAGTCCTGAATTTCACTGAAGACTGAATAGTGATTGAAACCTGAATCCTAATGACATGTTTGTTTTTTTTTTTCCTCACATTTGAATGTACTGTTAACATATTTGTTTTTTTTTTAAAATAAAATTGTCTAAAAAAAAGTAATTTTACATCTATACTCATTCTAATTAAAAGAAGTAGTTTAACATGCACCACTCTTTATAAGATTTTGCATGTTCTTTGGCAAACAAAGTTTAATTTAACAAAACAAAAAATTCATCAAGGAATATAAGGGCCTATCCTGCAGGCTGTTTTCAGCCTGTTTTCGTTTTTTTTTTTTTTTTAAAAAATGATTTCGAATTCGCGTTTGGTAACCGTTTTTCATTTTATTTTCAAAATACAAAAACAAAATGAAAAACAAAACCAGTGTTAAAAGTAGAAAATTTGAAAAACAAAAAAAAGATGTTTTCTTTGTTTTTCAAAAAAAAATTAACAATATATAATTATTTTTCCCCCTTTTTTTCTCTTCAATCAATGTCAAACTGTCTTCCTTCTTTCTTCTTCTTCTTCCTTCAACAAACCTTTTTTTTTTTCTCTTCTTCTTCTCTTCGTCTTCTTGCTGTCTATCTCGTCTTCTTCCGATCTACTTTTCATTGCCGATTTGCTCCTCCAAACGCGGATCGACCCACGATCTCCTCTTCTTCCGATCTTCTTCTTCTTCTTCTTCTGATCCGCTGCTTCTTCTTCTTCTTCGATCCTCTTCCTCTTCTTCATCTTCGATCTTCTTTCTTTCTTCTTCTCTGATCTGGTTTTCTTTCTATTTCTTTTACTTTTTAAATTTTTTTATATATTTATTTACTGTTATTTATATTTATTAAAACAATACTTATTTATAAATTAAGAGTTTAGTTTTGATTAATTGATTAATTGATTTTTTTTTTAAGTAACTTGTGATGTGTTACTTGTGTTTAATTTATAAATTACAATACAAAAATTATATTGGTTAATTATTTGATCAATTTGTATATAATTGTTATAATATTAAACAAAATGTAAAAATTGATATTTCAATTTTCGATAGTTTTCGGTTAGCCTACAAGACGCGTTTTTCCCGTTTTTATTTTTAAAATACGGATTCCAGTATATACTACCAGACGCGTTTTCAAATTTCGAAACTGAAACAAAAAACATTGTTTTCATTTTCATTTTCATTTTCATTTTCATTTTTTTTTTTCGAAAAACAACAACTGAAAATAGCTTACAGGACGACCCCTAATTTTTCATGTTATTCTGCAAACAAAGTTCAAGATCAATTTATTGTCAAAAAAAAAAAAAAAAATTATATACACCGGTACATATATATAAACAATTATTCTATAATTTTTTCAAGCCACGAAATCTACTCAATATCAAATGCAACCACCAAAAGAATATTTGATAAATTATATAACTGCAACTATGACAATTATAACAAATTATTATTCTTGATTATGTTTTGAAATTTCTAATAATGAAATTTCTAAGAAATTTATGATCAACTAGAAAAAACCAACATAACTTCTTCAATTAATCTTATTATGCTTTTCATCTCCTTCCATATGCTCAATATTGTGTGTACTTTCTTTTAATTTAAAAATCAGAAAAGCATATAGAGAGATGTTAAAACAGAAAGAAAGAAAGAAAGAAAAAAGTACATATGTCAACATTTTAGACTTGCACTTTAAATTTGAATTTTAAGCCTGATATTTCCTAGAAACAGAGTGCACTTCAATGTTGTTTTAAACTTCATGTTATCGACTTTTACAAAAAATTCAAACATAAATTACAACTAAAACAAATCTCCCAAAATTTTCTGTCCTGTAATACTAGCCCAAATGTAGGTAAAAAGGGAAGGAAAAAAAAAAAGAACAACAATTACACAGCCCAAAGGAAACAAACACTAACTTGTTAGCCTCAAGCCTGACTCATGTAACAACCTAACTGCTCTCCATGCTGTCCCTTGTACTTCAAGAATTGTGGAAAGGGACATTCCAACCTTATAATGTGGTGATTTACAACTTTGCAAGATATGTGAGAAAAACCCAGATGGAGAGAAGGGGTCGGGACTGTTGATCCGACCAAAGAATTTATAGTCAAAAATATTTCACTTAAAGTGTTGTATAATTGGAGAAAAGGTTTAACAAGTTATCTAGGGTGTCTGGGTAGAATTTCCTTGCAAATAAGTTACATGGCCGTCTAATACCATTCCATACGTATGGCCGTTCCAACACTGTCTTCTGTAATAGCAATGGGAAAAAAAACTACTTTAAGATATTGCTTTCACAATATATATAACAAGACACCACAAGCCAGAAATGTCATGTAAGGATAGACTTAGAAGAAAATATTTTAATTGTAATTCAGTGATTTAGAATTAAGTTTAAAGTTGTTTTTTGATATTTTAAAATTGTTTGACTATTTTAAAAAACAAACAAAACAACTTAATGAGTTCAATTCAGACCTATTAAGTTTTAAATGAAAAAAACAAACAACCCCTAACACCCACTTTGTTTTTTGTTTCAGGGACACGTGGCATATTATAAACGGAAGTTAAGTATGTATTACCATATATAACTCATATTTAAAGGAAATTATATAACCCTAGATTTACTCACAACATCAATTTCAACTTCAAACCTCAATCAGACAAAAGTTGCTCTGGTACTCATGGAGAAAAGCTCATCCACTCAAAAGACTCTTCCAAGGGTGTTTATCTTTGAAATACTGACGAGATTTCCGGTGAAGTCTCGATTCAGGTGCGTATCTGAAACATGGTTGGCTCTACTAGCTCACCCGAGGTTTTTAAAAATGCATCTCTCTAAAACCAAGCAGAGACAACACTGCAGATCCTGAAACCCTATCTTTTTTATTTGAATAGCAAAGTTTATTCATCGACCCGAGAAGTCAGAAAACGGACCACCAAGACATAACAACAAAACACAGACAGAAAGCCACAGTGGAAAAGGCAACAAACACAAACACAACATGGAAAGAAGAAAGGAAACGAAGCAGCCACCACCAGGGATGGACCTGTGTGGGGGCTACCCACCCTGCCCCCCTTAAAAAAACTAGATTATTAAAAAAAAGTAATTAATTAATTAAATAATTACTTTTAATTTCTAATCAGAGTAAAACATTTAAACTTTCTTTCATTTTTTTTCTTTCTATAATAACAATTATTTCTCTCCATTCTTCAAATTTGGTTCAATCTATTTATCAATGTCAATATTTAGATATGTTTGCGTAAATATTATGACTTTAAATATTTTATTTTGTTTTAAAATTTTAGAGTTATTGTTAAATATAGATAATGAGATTTTAGGAGTAATCCAATTATTATTTAATCAAATTTTAAATTTATAAAGTAAAGATATTGTTAAATGAATTTTATTAAATTTATCAGAATATTGTATTAGTATATTTAGAATGAATCAAACTAATATAAGAATATTGTATAATTTAATTAGTATTCCCATTTGTGTTTCACTTTTCTCTTATAATTTAATTTGATTTTTTAAAAATAAAATAAAATTACATAAAGTATTTAATTAAAATATACATTTTATGTGGACGTCTCACTATGTCCTTTTAACTCGGTGATGTCAATGTTCAGTAAAGAAAAATTTATATGCTACCCTAGTCTTCAATCCAGTTAAAAAATTTAATCAATGCAGCTTGATATGCATTGCCGACTTAGGCCCATCAACCATCACTGTCTTACTGGAAACATAAAAAATACAATTATGGTCAAAATTCAGAGGAAAAGCATGGACTCTTCGTTTGCTTTCATTCATGCCTATTTTGTTAAGTGGTAGCAGATTGTGACCTCTTTGCATGTAATGGCATAAATTCATAAAAATGGTAATTAAGACCAAGAACAACCGGATAATTACTTGCTAATTGTCCTGGTTTTTCTTATCTTCAAATTATCTACTGCTCAACTACAATCTCATATTGTAAAATCAATAGCTTTTTTGAACAGACTACATTTTTATCCTTTATTGAACATTAATTTGCTGAAATACAGGACACAACATCCAACAAGGACGCAACTGGTCTGTAATGCAAAAGACCAAAACTGTCACCATCCTTGTCAAGGAGGCCAAGATTCACACTGCAGGCAATATAACCTAATCCTGAAGCAAGGTGTTCAAAGATGCTAATTCAATGTTAGATTAATATAAACAGGCATCATGACAATGAAATTTTGTCAGGAATGGCCTGCTTTTGTTGCTGCTTCTTTTTGTCCTGCATGCTCTGTTTTCTTTTGTGTTAACAGGGCTTTGTGTTGTTGTTTGTTTTGTTTGCTTCTGTTGGGTTTGCCCAGTCGTGTTTCCTGGTTGTGGGGCGTGTTGTTTGGCCGCAGCTGGCTGTTGTTTGCTCTGTTTTGTTCTTCGACTGTTGGCTTGTTGTGGCATGTGGCCGGTTTTTGATGGCCTTTAATAAAATCTTGCCGTTCAAAAATTAAAAAAAAAAAAAACTTATAAACGTGTACCATTAATAAATTGTGTTGCATTATTGCATGTTGCGTATAAATCCACGCCATTTCCTGCTCACATTCTCATCAACCATTAAGAAACATCCATATTTGCTAGAGAGAGAGAGAGAGAGAGAGAGAATGATTGCAAAAGTAGGAAAGTTGAGGGTGAGCATAAGCAAGAAGGAGGTGGTGGCAGCAGTGCTACCATTGCAAGAGCATCGGCTGTCTCTGTCCAACCTGGACTTGCTTCTTCCACCCGTCGACGTTGGTGTCTTGTTTTGCTACCAAAACACTACTAGTCATGGTTTTGGGGCCATGGTTGGTGCTCTAAAGAAGGCCGTGGCTCAAGCTCTTGTTTCCTACTATGCTCTTGCCGGTGAGGTGGTGCCCAACTCCATTGGTGAGCCTGAGATTCTATGCAACAATCGAGGGGTCGATTTCATTGAAGCTCATGCAGACGTTGAGCTCAAACACCTCAATCTCTACAACCCTGATGACACCATTGAAGGCAAGCTTGTCCCTAACAAGAAGAAGGGCGTCCTCGCTGTCCAGGTCTACCATTTTCATCATTCACTAAATGAGTCGATATATCATGCATGCATATATTGATCAATTAACTTTTCACCTGCATGAATATAAGAAAAATATGGTATAATATATATTTATTTCATTTGTAAATTAATCTAGCAAAGGCAAATTAGCTGATGTAGTAAAAATATTTACTTTCAATTTACATTTAAATTTGTTCACTGGGATCGGTGATTCAAATGGTTAGAATCTAATTAACCTAGGAAAACTCTACTCTAAGTGCGTGAAAAATTAAATTGCATAATGCTTTAAGTTTGGAAAATGTTTTGGTTTCTTGCTAATGATTAAAGATACAAACCTTAAGCTAAAAATGTGATCTTTAAAACAAAAAATGCAAACTTGAGAAATAAAAAATGCAAACTTGCAATTAAAAAATAAGCTAAACACAAGAATGAACACACAAGAAGTGAAAGTATGGAGGAAAGAACTAGGGAATCGATGCAACCTTCTTAGACCACTCATGTTCTCACTTAGTCTCATTAAGCACTTCAATCCAATTTTATGGCTTGTTTTAAAATAAATCCATTAAGTTATAGGTCTTCCCCATTACTTGCACAAGGTCATGTAACAAGCAATGGTTAATCCCTCTATTTAACTTTAAAACTCTAAGCCAAGTTGGTCTAGCATGGTCATGCATAAACCAACATTCTCAATTACTAAGCTTGTGAGAGAATTAGGTGGGATGGTCACCCACACCTAAACTCAACACCTTAAATAACCTAACTCTCAAATCAATATTCCTTGTGGTCACAATAAAACATAAATAGAGAAATTAGAGCAAGTAGTGCAATAATTGAAACTAAAATCGGATGGAATTAGAAAAATAGACTAATTGATTACATTAAGTAGTCCAATATGGTTACATCAATCCCCTAGCTAAGAAATTAGTTATACATCAATGGAAAATCAAAAAAGAAAACAAAGGAGTAGAGAAAACCCATATGTCTTGTGAGCTTTGTCTTGAGAATCCTTGCCTCTTGCTTGCAAAACTTCCAAGGATGGATGGAAATGTGATGTAGTGGAAAATTCAACACAACAATAATCGATAAAAGAAAGGATAAACGATTCGGATCCGTTGATTCGCGCACGAATACCGGAAACAAACCCTACTAACGCTCCGTTGATTCGCGCACGAATACCGGATTATTAGGCTTCAAATACGATAATCGACTTCGTGCACGAAGGATAATGTAATTGGATAGTTGATAAACATCTCTGAATTTTATTTAATCAAAAGTTGAGTGGCCAATTCGGCCTACATCTTTATTTAAAGCAAAACAAATCCTAAACCTAATCGAATTCCTTGGAAAGCAAGAAAACGACTTAAAAATGGAAATTTACCAAAAAAGGCAAAAACGAAATTAAAGCAAAAACTAATTCTACTGAGAATCCTAAACACTCCAGAATTGACGGAAGTCGATTCGGAATTGGGAAACTCAATTTATTGCGAAAAAGAAACTTTCCTAAAATGGTAAAAACTGCAACTTCGAGGCCTAAACGATGGAATTTACCTAAAAAAGGACGTGCTTAAATAGCAAAGCTATGTAGTAGTTCCGGAAATGCCGAAACGCATCAGCTGTCAAAATTTCAAGTCAATCTGATTCCGTCGCCCGGGTTTGGTCTTACTTGGATTGTTTCAAATCCCACCCCTCCAAATAATCTAATGCCAGTTGATCTGCCGCATCAAAATGGTTATGGAGAAGGAGGAATGTGAAAAGGGAGGTGAAATGGTGTAGAAAGGTGGGAACTTGGGTGATTTTCGGATGTGAGAAGGTGATGGAATGTGAAAGGATTTGGGTGAGGATATTCTTGGATCTAGGGTTTAGAAAATGATGGGGTGTGTGTTTTTGAACAAAGAAAGAGGGATATTTGTAGTGGGTGTTGAAAATCAGGTATGAATCCCGACTTAGCTGAGCTGGCACGGGAGGTCGCCACTAGGGGTCGACTAGGTAGGGGGCGAACATCTCTGGACTATGGAGCTGAAAAGGTCGCCGAAAAAGTCACCACTAGGGGGCGAACTTGGTGGCGACCACACCTAGAGGAATTTTCCCTCACGCACTGTTACGAAAATGGGCATAACTCATTCTAGAAAGATCGGAATTGCAATCCGAAAAGTGCACCGAAAACTAGATTTTCGGGGCTTTCAATCCATAAGAAGTAGGACACACAATTCGATCGAAGCTGAGAGATATAGGCCCCGAAACCTGGCTGTTCTATACTAGCCGAAAATCAACTTTCCATGGTTTCTTCCAATTTGCTCATTTTCTCTATCTTTTGACTTCTTTTCTTTCAAAATGAGATTTAACATCACTTAAATGGAATGGACCCACACATGCTCAACAAACACATTAAACCACCTAATTCACTCAAGAACAAAACATAAAGAATATGAAAATAAGGGCCTAAAACATGTATAGAAATGGACCGATCATTAGCATATAAACTGTTTTACCTAAATAGATATCAACAGACTCTAGATCGTTTGTGTCAAATTTATTGTTCATAATCCAATGGGTTGTGTTCATAGTTCTGGTAAATTGAAATCCATTGGATTATTGAGTATGTATATCTGATAAACGTACAGTACTCACACACTAATACCATTACCATGTAACTATATTGAAGAGTTGTTTACAAGAAAATTACATAATTGGACTGGAAACACTTGATCAGATACAGTTGATCAAATTAAAGAAACAAAAGTTCAAGATTTACAGTAGACAGAAACGCAGCCCCCCTTGCCAAACAAGGCTTCACCAGATCACCAGCGATCGGTTTCACTTACCTGAACACCCAAGAATAGTGGTGGCAAAACATGCCGATCCAGGCCGGCCTGTTGGGGGGAAGGTTGGGCCCGGCCTAGGCCTAGGCTAGGCCTGTGGTGGGCTGGCCCGTTAAGGCCTTAACGAGCCCTTAACGGGCTTCGATTTTTTTAAAAACATTTTTTAAAAAGTTTGGATATTTTTTTTCCTCCCCCAATGGTCACTTGGTTAACTACAAAAGCCACCCCTCAATTCAAATTTTGAGTTTTTTTTTTTTTTTTTTTCAATTTTTTTTCTAGCAGGCCCTAACTGGCCGCTTGTGGCCCTAGCCTACTAGAATTTTTTTTTGCAAATTTTTTAAGGCCCGCGGGCTTAATAGGCTGTACCAGGCCCAGCCCGCGACAGTGCCACCGGGACCCAGCTTGGATCGCCAGCTTAACAGGCTTGGCCTGTTAAGTGGCGGGTCGCCCGAGATAGGCCCGCAAACAAAATTGGCCAGGCAGGGCGGCCCACCACATCTCGCCCAATTTTGCCAGCAATACCCGAGAACATCCTACCAAACTCCCAAAAATACCCAAACACAAAACCAGCCCGACCCAATTAGCTCCCATCCAAATCGTGATCGGTTCCCAAACCAAACCCAACCCGAGAACCACCAAATAGAGAGACAAAGCAGTGGGTTTCTTGTGGAAGCCACCTTCAGCTCAGACAAGCCAAGCCAAGTCAAGACACCCATCAAATGATAAAAACCCAATACATCAATATCATATAATTAAGGGAGAACTTTAAAAGTAACCATAAAATTAGTAGGTTTATTGTTTTTAGTCAAGATCAGTATTTTTATTGTTTCTATCAAAATATCCACTTTTGACTTTTTGGACAAAATTACCCTTCTTTATAAAATAAAATAAAAATCTCTATTTTTTTTTTCTTTTTCTTCTTCTTCTTCCCAGACCTCCATCTTCTTATTCTCGAATGTGTTTAATTGTGTTAAACCTGGTGTGTTTAATTTCGTCTTGCTTAGGTGTGTTTAATTGAGTTGTCCTAGTGTGTTTAATTGAGTTGCCTTGGTGTGTTTAATTGGGTTACTTTGGTGTGTTTAATTGGGCTACCCTAGTGTGTTTAATTGATTTACACCTGGTGTGTTTAATTAGTCTGGTGTGTTTAATTAATTTACACCTGATGTGTTTAATTGGTTTATACCTTGTGTGTTTAATTGATTTACACATGATGTGTTTAATTGGTCAGCCTTAGTGTGTTTAATTGTATTGCCGTGGTGTGTTTAATTGGTGGCCTGGTGTGTTTAAAGAAATCTAGAAATTTTTTCCAGATTTGAAAATTTTCTAGATTTCCTCGTACAAAAAAATATTTAAAAATCTTTGAAACAATGGATCTATAGTAAATTGAACAAAATCTGAATTTTTTTTAAAAAAAATAAGGAAAAAAAATTTAACAAACATAATCCGGAAATTTTTTAAAATCTAGAATTTATTTCAAAATAAAAAAAAACCTGAAATTTTTTTACAAAATCTGGAAAATTTTTAAACAAAACAAAATCTGAATTTTTTTTAAACAAACAATACCCAAACTTAAGCACAACCACAACCATCCTTAAAATCAACAACTAACACTCAAATCCAAACATTTTTAAAAATTGGAAAATTTTCTAAATAAAAAAAAAAATTAAATTTAAAAAAAAAATCTGGAAATTTTTTTAAACAAAACAAAATTTGAAATTTTTTTAAATAAATAATACCCAAACTTAAACACAAACACAACCACAACCACAACCACCCTTAAAATCAACAACTAACACTCAAATCCAAACCTTCCGGCGTGAGATCTGCAAACCAAAGGACATAGAAGAGGAACAAAAAAAAAAAAATGCTTGGATTAAAAAGGAGATAGGAGATCTGGATTGTAAAAAAAAATTGTGGTGAAGAGAGGAGAGATGAGAGAGGCGTGAGATCCGGTGGAGAGAGAGAGAGAAAGAAGAGATTGAAGAGAGAAAGAAGGAAGAGAGAGAGAACAAAGGAAAAAAAATGATCCAATGAAAAAAAATGTTGTCTTGAAGAGGAGAGAGGCGTGAGAGAATTTGGGAAGAGAGAGAAAGAAGAAAAGAAAATGTTCTGACCAAATAGAAAGAAAAGGAGAGAGAAGAGTTAAAAAAATAATAAGGGGTATTTAAGTCTTCACAGTCAATTATTAACTAAAAACAATAAAATTGTTAATCATACATAAAAACAATAATCCTTCTATTTTTTATTTTTTTTTACTAAAAAGGGGTATTTCCTCTATAATTAATGATACATGTGATAGTTGACGACAGTTGACCCGTACGTTACCATATAGGATCGGAGCCTATGTGGTAATATATATTTATTTTATTTATAAATTAACCAAATACATTAATATTATCATATACATACTTAATACATGTGATAGTTGACGTTACCACATAGGATTATAGGAACCGTGCATTAATATTATTCTTTTTCTAATAATTATTTACAGGCTACACAACTCAAATGCGGCGGTTTGGTGGTGGGGTGCACCTTTGATCACCGAGTAGCAGACGCATACTCAGCAAATATGTTCCTGGTTTCGTGGGCTGACATGGCTCAATCTAAACCCATTTCTCAGCTGCCATCTTTTCGCCGATCTCTTCTGAACCCTAGACGACCAGGCTGCATTGATCCAACATTAGATGACATGTACGTCCCCATCTCAACTCTCCCACCTCCTAAACAGCCTATTGAAGATGATGATGATCATCTTATAAGTCGCATTTACTATGTTAAAATTGACCAACTCAACCACCTCCAATCACTAGCCACCTCCAATGGCCACAAGAGGACTAAACTTGAAGCTTTCAGTGCCTTTCTGTGGAAAATGGTGGCACAGTGTGACACCACAAACGACCACAAAATTACAAAATTGGGAATCGTTGTTGATGGAAGAAGTAGGTTATGTGAAGGAGCAAGCGAGGAGTATACAAGGCTGATGGGTTCATATTTTGGAAATGTGCTATCTATTCCATTTGGTGGAGAGAGAGTGAATGAAATGGTTGAAAAACCATTATGTTGGGTGGCAGAACAAGTTCATGATTTCTTGGAAAATGCGGTGACTAAAGATCATTTCTTGGGGCTGATTGATTGGGTTGAGGTGCACAGGCCTGAGCCAGCTCTGGCTAAGATATACAGCAGTGGGAATAGTAGTGAAGATGGACCGGCTTTTGTGGTGTCATCGGGCCAGCGATTCCCGGTTTCCAAGGTGGACTTCGGGTGGGGTAAGCCTTTTTTCGGGTCATACCATTTTCCGTGGGGCGGCAACGCCGGTTATGTTATGCCAATGCCGACTCCGACCGGGAACGGTGACTGGATAGTATACATGCACCTAACGAAGAAGCAGTTGGAGTTTATCGAGACCCAGGCTTATAATCTCTTCAGTCCTTTGACTTTTGAACATCTTAATTAACTCAATTACCTCCAAACTAAGTTAATTAATAATTACCACTACGTACGTGTCTTGTACATTGTATATTGTTGTCAATCATTACCTTCAATATGGATTAATATGTGGTCATGTCGTTTTCTATTGTTGTTAATAATTTCCTCTTTTATTTACAAGTGTAATTCAATTATCTCCAAACTAAGATAATTAATTAATTAAATAATTACTTTTAAAGTAAAACATATAATCTTCTTTCCTTTTTCTTCTTTCTATAATGACAATTATTTCTTCCCATTCTTCAAACTTGGTTTAATCTATTTATCAATATCAATATTTAGATATGTTTGAGTGAATATTATGGTTTTAAATATTTTATTTTGTTACTTTAAAAAAAAATATTTTTTTGTTTTGAAATTTTAGGGTTATTGTTAAATATAGATAATGAGATTTTAGGAGTAATCCAATTATTATTTAATCTAATTTTAAATTTATAAAGTAACGATATTATTAAATAAATTTCATTAAATTTATCAGAACATTATATTAGTATATTTAGAATAAATCAAACTAATATAAGAATATTTTATAATTTAATTAGTGTTTCCATTTGTGTTTCACGTTTCTCTTATAATTTAATTTGATTCTTAAAAATAAAATAAAATATTCTAAAGTATTTATTTAGAATATACATTTTACGGGAACGTCTTACTATATCTTCCTAACTATGTGATGTTAATGTTCACTATATCCTTCTAACTAGGGTATGATTGGAATGACCGATGTACGGTGCATCATGTTACACCTAAGATTTTGCTTTAATTGACTTATATTTGGGTTATTACTTATTAGCATGTTTGAAATTAAGGCACGTGCTTTCACACACACTTCAATGATGATTTTGCATTCTAGTGAATATTTCTCAATCATTTTATATCTTAGATATATATATATATATATATATTTTTTTTTTTGAACAGCTGGGAATAAAAAAACACCTGAAGCCAGGCAGCAGCTACAAAAACAAAGAGACAAGGCAGAGCCAAACAGCCAAAACAAAAACAACCCACAGCAACAGAAGACACAAAAAGCAGAGGAAAGCAGAGGAAACAAACAGCGAAACAAAGCAAACACAGAAAATCAGTCAAAGCTCCACACAGCCAAATCCCTTTCCATAGTTGAACCTTTCTTTGCCAGAGAGTCCGCAAGATTGTTAGAGAATCTTGGATTATATCTAACAACTGTTATGCCCAAAAACCGTAAGAGAGATCGAATTTCGTAAATAAGATTGACATGATTTAGGCTTCCTAACAATTACTATTAACCCAAGAAACCGCAACCATGGAGTCACTAATGATGATGACCTCTTTACCAACAAAAGCCGGCACATAAGCACACAGTACGCAAGCCTGATGAATAGCAGATATCTCGGCAGAATTAGCTTCACAGATCTCGATGTGCCTACAGAAGGATCCAATCACCTTGCCATTATGGTCTCTCAGGTCACCTCCAATACCTGCTAAACCCGGACTCCCACGGGCAGACCCATCCACATTAAACTTTAAGGCACCGACTGGAGGGGGGGTCCAAACATCAACCTTTGCAGTCTTAATAGACTTTGATTCAGAACATCGCTCACTAATATTGAGAAGCATGAGTGAAATAGGGTCCGAAGAGCCACACCTAAAATGCTTAAACCACCAAACTACTTTGAATTTAATCATATCAATAATTTGAGAAATGTTCGGCTCGCTATTCTTGAAAATCACTTGATTTCTTGACTCACAAATCGACCAAACGATGGCAAAGAAAAGAGAATTCCATGCCCTTTCTTGACACGCCTTCGGACATAAGCCGGACCACCCCATCGCCCAATTTAACAACGGTTTATTAACGCACCAGGAAACTCCCCACCAAGCCATGCATTGGCACCAAATTTCAGCAGCCCAATGACAATGGAGAAACAAGTGATCAACTGTCTCTTCGTTAGAATTGCACATAGGACATCCTAGAGATGAATTTGGGGCAAAGCCAAACCTGTTCATAACTGATCTCACCAAAATTCTGCCTCTCAACAGTTGCCAAGTGAAACATTCTATTTTGTGAGGACAAATGCCTTGCCAAATCAACTTGGGATCAGTCGAAACTTCACCCTCTTGCTCCTCCATGCATCTGCGAAAAGACCTGACAGAAAAGGACCCAGAATTGTAAAATTTCCAAGCTATTGCATCTGAAGTTTCATTACGAGGAATATGTTGTTTCAGCCTGCGAACAAAAGCCCGCCATTGATCTTTTTCCCAGTCAAAAAAAGGCCTTCTCATGATCACCTCCCATTTCCAAACCTGACCTTGCCAGCTACCAAAATCTGCGACCACACCCCTCTTATTGATAGCCAAAGCATAAATTCTTGGGAACTCAGACTTCAAAGGCATTTCCTCCCCTCCCAATTCCGACCAGAAATCCATCCTCCTCCCATTCCCTAGCACAGTTTTAAAACCTTCCAAGATGATTTTTCCGGGTTTGGAACTATCCACAAAAAGACTCTCCACTGCTTTTACAAAATGGGAAGCCTTATGTGTCCACTTCCAATCCCAAAAAATTGAAACACTTGGAACACCATACTTAGCGCATATCACCCTCCTCCAAAGAGTGGTCTCCTCATTTCCAAACCTCCAAATCCATTTGGCTAACAAACTCTTATTTTTGTCCCCCATTCTCCCAATTCTCAGTCCCCCAAATCTCTTGCTTCTACGCATCGAAGCTCAATCTACTGCATGAAATTTCTTTCTTAAAGGCTCATCACCCCAAAAGAACGAACGTTGGATTTTTTCCATTCTATTGGCAATACTCACCGGCAACTTAAAAACAGACAAGTAGTAAGTTGGAATGTTAGATAGAACTGATTTTATTAGGACCAATCTTCCACCTTTATTGAGGAACTTTTGCTTCCAAGGAGCTAATCTGTTCTCCAGGCGACTCACAACTGGATCCTAAAAAGATTTAGACCAAGGTCTAGCTCCCAAAAGGAAACCAAGATATGTGATTGGGAGGTCAACTTGTTTACAACGAAAAGCATGAGCCCATCTTGAATCATCAATCCTCATTTTCCCCACTTTTATAACACAGGATTTGTGGAAGTTAATTTTCAGCCCTGAAACTGATTCGAAGCATTTGAGAATTCTTCTAGCGTTACGAAGGTAATCTAGAGTCGGTTTGAGGAATAGGATTGTGTCATCGGCAAATTGAAGGTGAGATAGATGAACCTTATTATTGCCAAAAACTGCCCCTTTTAACAAACCCCTCTCCACTGCCTTCCTAAGAAAACAGTTAAGACCTTCACTAACAATATTAAAAAGGAAAAGGGTAAGGGGGTCCCCTTGTCTTAACCCCCGCTCCATACCGAACTGAGATGAAGGACTTCCATTGATTAAAACAGATAGCATTGGCGTAGAAATACAGCTCATCATCCACATCCTCCATCTATCCCCAAAACCCATATCCTTCATCATATTGTCTAGGAATCCATGATCAACACAATCATAAGCTTTTTCAAAATCTAATTTAATGATTAACCCACCTTCCTTATCCTTCCTCCATGAATGAATCACCTGCCCAACAATCACAAAAGAGTCAGAAATTTGACGCTTGCTGACGAAAGCCATATGCGTCTCGCCAATGATGGAGTCCATAACTCTTTTCAGCCTATTAGCTAGAACTTTAGCTAACACCTTGTTAAGGCATCCAACCAAACTGATAGATCTAAAATCTTTTATTGATTCGGGATTTTCGCATTTTGGAATCAAAGCAATAAAAGTTTTATTAAGATCCTTCACAATTGAACCCTCGAGATAAAACTCGTGGATGAAACACATGAAATCTTCTTGAATCTCTCCCCAATTAGCCTTTACAAAATTGAGATTCATACCGTCTGGGCCGGGTGCCTTATTTCCATCACAATCCTTTACTGCTAACCACACTTCCTCACTTGAAAAAGGTTGTTCTAAAACTGCACATTCTTGATCATTCAAAACTTTTACACCCATTCCACTCATGTTCGGTCGAACTTGGCATGGTCTTCTAAAATGGGACTTAAAAAAATTTGCAATTCCTTCTTTGACTTGCTGCGGTTCCTTAATTTTAGTCCCATTGATGACAATATCTGAAATCGCATTCATACGCCTCCTCCCATTAGCCATACAATGAAAAAACTTTGAGTTTTTATCCTCTTCCTTTAACCAACTTACTCTCGAATTTTGTCTCCACATCTGTTCATCTAATCTAATTCCTTTCCACATTTCCTCCAAAATACACAGTCTGATCCGTCTCAGCTCTTCGGTCCATCCATAAACTGAAGCCTTACTGTTCACCTCCAACAGTCGGTCTTCGAAAGCCTTTAGCGAGAACACCTCCTTTTTCTAGGCTGGAAGACGGCTCTTAATGGAAGCTTTTGAAGCCCTTAATTTGGCTGCCAAAATGCACCCTTTTGACCCCTTAATTTTGCACCCTTTCCACCCTTCCACTGCCTTTTTCATTAGATTTTTATCCTCTAACCAGCAGTTATAAAACCGAAACGGACATGGTCCCCTGTCATCTTTAGGTTCACCAAGAGTGATTGCGTTATGATCCGACACTGATCTTGGGAGGCCAGTTTGCATCTTAGATATTAAACTTAGATTAACTATAAACTTGGATGGAATGATAGATTCCGATGAATTAATACCTAAAATAAAATACGTACAAAAAAAGCAAGAGTAGCTTCTTTGCTTGAACATCACTACATTTTGAAATAAAATATATAGTGATTAATTTCGCCTTCAAATCCATTAAATAAAATCAAACTTTCAACATGTTTTCACTATGTATGTGAAAGAAAATGTAAGGTGATCTTGGGTAATTAATGGTGTATTATTAATTATTATCTTACTATGATGAAGTGAAGAAAAATCTTAGGACTACACAAGACTTTCGGTTAATTTTTTTTTAAACCTCGACAAATTGAGGGAAATATATTTTTTTAAGACTTTCGATTAATTAGACCAGTTAGATAAAAGAAAAAAATATATTAATAATTGTATTATATCATGTCATTAAGGAACAGATAAACAGCTAGAAGAGGATATATTGATTCCATAATTGTTATATTATATAATGGTAACAACTATAAATTTACTATTACAGGAAACCCAATAAATGCACCGATAAAAACAAGATAATCAATACAGTAATTGTGCATTTATTGAATTTCCTATTATAGTAATTAACACTACAATTGTATTAATCACTACAACCTATTTATTTTTTGGGGAATGCTATCTATCTTTCCCATTTGTATTTCTAATTTATCTTTCCCATTCATTGCTTGACACGTATACATTTTTTTATTTAATAAAAAGCTCTCACTTTTTGCTGCAAAACTTGTTTACATATTTACCCCTTATTAATGAAATGATAGAATTAGACATAAGGGGTAAAAGACGTAAACAGGCTTTACAGAAAAAAGTGAGAACTTTTTATTAAATGAAAAAGTGTATCGTGTCAAGCAATGAGTGGAAAATGTAAATAAGAAAAACAAATGGGAAAGATAGATAGCATTCCCTTTATTTTTTTAGCTTATTAAGTATAGGTATATATATACCAGTTAGATTATATCAAACAAATTATGACTTAATTGTGTGACCTTATTTCCCATGCAAATAACAATCTTATTGATGTGAGTGTAAGATTATTGGTCATCTCAATTTCCGTGTATTATGTTTTCAAGATTAGAATATCTTAATCCATTTCATAACTAAGGCGATAGACCATAAAAGACTATATATATATATATATATATATAAATATGTTCTCTATTAAATTCAATCCTATTTTTAATATTTAACATCAAACACAAAATATTTTAAGACAATTACTTACTGTCTTTTTGAGGCGACATGTGGCACATTATAAATGGAAGTTAACTTTACCTTACCATATATATAATATAACTCATATTTAAACGAAATGATATAACCCTAGTTTGATCTACTCACAACATCATTTTCAACTTCAAATCTTGTTCAGACAAAAGCTGCTCTAGGGGGAACATCATTTTCAACTTCAATTCAACCTTGTTCAGATAACAGCTGCTCTTGGACTCATGGAGAAAAGCTCATTCATTCCAACACTTCCGGAGTTGCTTATCCTTGAAATACTGACATTATTGCCGGTGAAGTCTTTGTGTCGATTCAGGTGTGTATCTAAAACATGGTTGGTTCTAATAGGTCACCCTAAGTTTGTGAAATTACATCTTTCTAAAACACAGCAGAGACATGGACTTGTTTTTCCTGGTAAATCTCTTTACATAGCAAATCCTGAAACCCTATCTTGTCCTAACAAGTTTGTTGTAGTGAAGGATCAATTCTTAAGAAGAATATTAGATTGTGACTATTGTCTTTCAACAGTGGGTTCTTGTAATGGTTTGTTATGCTTTAAATTACCATATAGTCTATTTTTTTTATAACCCTTCAACTAAAGAATACAATACATAATTTTCGATCTCGATATTTTAGATATGGCTTAGGTTATGCTGAGTCTATTGACGATTACAAATATGTGAAAATTTATGATGATGTAAAGTCTAATATTTGGGTCTACTCTTGATTAAGGATCATTTCTTCCCCTTTGGTAGTTCAATGCCTGCGCTTCCTCTGATTCCACCTGCTTCCCATCTCTGCAATGATGACCCCCGTCACACACATGGTTTGCTCCTGCTTGTAGTTGACTCACATTTTTCGTTAAAGCTTCCATTTGCTTTGACATAGTAGAGAGTTGAATGGCCACTTCCGTACTCCGATCAATGTCATACCGACCTCCCTTCCTTGCAATTGAGCCTCTATGGTAGGAGTTGAGAGCCAATGTCTCATAAATTTCAGTGATCTCTGCTGCGGACTTCTTGGTAAGGACACCTCCATAAGCGTTGTCAACAATTGCTTGGGTGAAGGGTGTCAACCCATCATAGAAGGTGCGAACCTTGTATTCTTCGGATATCATGTGGGGAGGACATTGCTCTAAAAGCGCCTTATACCTCTATCAAGCTTGATGGAAGGGCTCTCCCTCTTCCTCACCAAAACTTGCAATTTGGATCCGGATATCTTTTGTCTTCGGGGCAGGAAAGAATCTACCGAAAAACCCTTGGCACATATCGTTCCATGTTTTGAAGGCTCCAGATTTTAATTACCCGAACCATGTCTTGGCCGCGCTCTTCAGGCAGTAACGAAAGCACCACATCTTCAATTGCTCTTTTGTGAGTCGGCCTATGGGAAAGCTCTCCACAATGGACTGGTAATCTTTCATGAACTGAAGATGGACTTCAACATCTGTGCCACTATAGGATGGAAGAATGCCCATGTGCATACTTCTCAACTCGTAGCTCTTTGCCGCCGCATCGAGCACGATTGGTGATGGTTGGTTCCCAAGCATTGGTTGAGCGGATCCATCATTGCCTGAATATCATCGTCTAACTCTCATGTAGGGGACCCAGGTGGACTCCCTCGTACACCTCGCTCATTTCGAGCACCTTGCTCATCTTGGTCACCATGAACACCTGGTTCATCTTGCTCACCATGTCCATTCATTTCTGTAGTAGGGATGTCGCCCAAGTCAACAACAAGGTCTAACCCCTCAAATTGTCTAGCAAGCTGACCCACACAGTTGATATCATCGTTGGCAGGGAAGAGAAATCCTCCTTGCGAACGGCGTCCGTGCATGCACCTGAAAAACCTGAAACACCAAAAACAAAACTACCAACGAAGTAAAAAGATACAAAAACTAAAATAAAATTAAAAAGTAAAATGACATACACTACCTACACTAAACCAACTAGATTCAACTAATGAATCTACGCCGATCCCCGGCAGTGGCGCCAAAATTGATGCAGTAAAAATGTTTACTTTCAATTTACATTTAAGTGCGTTCACTGGGATCAGTGATTCAAATGGTTGAAATCTAATTAGTCTAGGAAAACCCTAATCTAAGTGCGTGAAAATTAAATTGCATAATGCTTTTGGATTGAAAAAGTGGTTTGATTTCTTGCAAATAAGTAAAGATGCAATCTTTAAGCTAAAAATGTAAACTTTAAAACTAAAAATGCAAACTTGAGAAATAAAAATGCAACCTTGGAACTAAAAACTAGGTTAGCACAACAAATACACACACAAGTAGTGAAAGTATGGAGGAAAGCACTAGGGAATCAATACAACCTTCTTAGACCACTCAATGCACTCACTTAGTCTCATTAAGCACTTCAATCCAATTTTAGGGCTTGTTTTAAAATAAATCAATTAAGTTCTAGGTCCTTCCCATTACTTGCACAAGGTCATGTAACAAGCAATGGTTAATTCCTCTATTTATCTTTAAAACTCTAAGCCAAGTTGGTCTAGCATGGTCATGCATAAACCAACCTTCCCAATCACTAAGCTTGTGAGAGAATTAGGTGGAATGGTCATCCACACCTAAACTCAACACCTTCAATAGTCTAACTCTCAAATCAATGTTCCTTGTGGTCACAATAAAACACAAATAGAGAAATTAGAGCAAGTAATTCAATAATTGAAACTAAAATCGAATTGAATTAGAAAAATAGACTAATTGATTACATTGAGTTGTCCAATACGATTACATCAATCCTCTAGCTAAGAAATTAGTTACACATCAATAGAAATTTAAAAGAGAAAGCAAAGGAGTAGAGAAAACCCATTTATCTTGTGAGCTTCCTCTTGAGAATCCTTGCCTCTTGCTTGTAAAACTTCCAAGGATGGGTGGAAATGGTTGTGGAGAAGGAGATATATGAAAAGGGAGATGAATGGATGAAGAAAGGTTGAATCTTGGGTGAATTTGGATATGAGGTGATGATGGAATGTGAGAGGTTTTGGGTGAGGATGTTCTAGGATCTAGGGTTCAAGAATAATGATCCTTTTTTTATGACAAAGAAAATAGGATATATATATATATATAGAGTGGGTGTCAAAAATCAGGTCTGAATCCCGCACTTAGTTGAGCTGGCACGGATGGTCGCTCCCAAGTTGGCCGTGGGTGGGAGCGACCACCTCACTGCGAAGATATCTGGAATTTTTTATGTTGAGGAAGTCGCACCCATGTTGGCTGTGGGTGGGAGCGACCAGCATGGGTGCGAAGATCTCTGGAATTGTGGGCTAGAGGAGGTCGCCGTGACATTGGCCGTCGGCGGGAGCGACCAGTATGACTGCGAACATCTCTGCCAAGCTGCGCGAAATAGGTCGCTGCCAAGTTGGCCGTGGATGGGTGTCAACTTCACAGCCACCACCACTTGAAATTCTGGGTAGCAATTCATCTCCATTTTTGGCTCGGAACGCAGACCACCCAAAATACGCTCTTGGCTCCCCAACTTGCTCAACTTTGCACACTTGCTTCTGAAAAACTGAAACCTGCGGAATCACTAATTTCGAGTCATTAGACACTTGATTTTACCCGAGAACCGAACAAAAGCAACGGAAAGGGAGGCCAAAATCTAGTACTGCAATGGCTCGATCAACTCTCTCAAAAGAGATTCATGGATAGGTATTCAAAGTGATTTTCAGGTTCTTTCGTACCTAGGTATCCCTCTAAACGGAGCTCTCCATTGGTTGGTTTACGATGGTGTTAGCCCAAACCAAGTGATTGCTGCATTTAATTTGGTTGAAGAAAAGTTTAAAACCTTACCTGTCCCTGAAATCATGATACAAAATGATAACAACAACTGTGACTGTTCCTTTGGGCTTCTGGGTGGTTGTCTTTGTTTGTTTATAGAGGAAGAATATCACACACTCCAATTATGGATTATGAAGGAATATGGTGTGAAAGAATCGTGGACCAAAATTTTGACAGCCAAAGGGCACAGATACTTGCAGCCATTATGTTATTTGAATAACATTAAAACAATATTTACCAATATAGACTTTGAGCAAGTGCTGTTCTGGGATTCAAAAGATTCAAAATTTAAAAATGTAGAAGTTGAGGGCATTGAAGATATCGACTATATTCCGTGTGTGTATGTTGAGAGTCTTGTCTCACCCCATTACAGAAATGACTTCGCAAATGCAGGTACATAGCAAAAATTCTTCCTTTTATATTCTTAATTTAATGTATTACACCTTTAAGATCATCATTATAATAAATTGTTGGTATGGTAAAGGAGTTAAAAAGTTGGGATTGTGATTATGTTTTCAATCAATCGTAGTGCTCATGTATATCTAGGTATTGATAAACCTTGTTAAACTTTAAAACTGAATAATATGGAAGAATAAAAGAAGTAAGAAGTGATGTTTTTAACTGGTTGTTTTTGCTTTTGTTTTTCACAGAAAACCTATTGGCAGGATATTGGTTAGACTAGAAGAGTAGAAGAGCCACCGAAGGCTAGCGCTATCTATTTTTTTTTTTTTTTGAAAAGCAAACTTTTATTAAGGCCAAACAAAACAGAGGCAACCAGCGAACAAGAACAACAAACAAAAATAAAAACCAACACAAGGATTGCCCCAAATAAACTCAATCAAACTTAGTTGTTGTTGTTGTTCTTTTCTTTTTTGCAAGTTATTTCCTAAACTGTGAAAGCATTTACTCTGATCACTCTCTGAACGTAGTTATAGAGATGGTCTCATTGCAGCGAAATGCAGTACATCTCTTATTGCACTCATACTTGCAAAGAAATTTACCGCTTGGTATGATTGCATTGGCGAATGTACGGCGCATCCTGTTGAACTTAAGATTTTTCTTTAATTTATTTTTATTAGGGTTATTAGCTGTGTGCATGCACACACACGTGCTTTCACACACACTTCGATGGTGAGTTTGTATTACAGTGATTATTTCCCAATCATGTTATATCCTTTTTTTTTTTTTTAATAATTATTTTTTTTTTATATATAAGAATCCTTTTATATCTTCCATATATATATTAACCATTTATTGTACATGGATGGGATGATAGATTCTGATGAATTAATACTTTAACATAAAATACAAAAAGTCAAAAAGGCAAGAGTGGCTTCTTTGCCTGAATATTGCTACATTTTTTTGTATATCTTGAGAGCATTTTTTGGGATTGCCTTGTGTTCATAGGCAGACTCTACTGAAATCTTACAATGTAATAAACTTGTCAAAAAAATAAAATAAAAAATAAACTTGTCAAGGCAAAGGGTGCAATCCCATTTATTTGTGATAAAACCCAATTATTATGATGATTGAAATGATTTAAAGAAAAAGATTTTGATAATAAATATACAAGTCGTGTGATTTTTTGTTTGTTTGAAATATTACAGAAATTTGGGGTTTTTGTGGAGAGAGAAAGGACTCAAACCTATAATCTCATGGTGCAGATGTGATGGGTATACCACCGGACTAATCTCATTTCATCTACATGGTGTGATTTAATAAGCAGTTGATTAAAAGAAACACTTGGATAATAAATATTTTTGAAAAGGACTTGGATAATAAATATAAATGTGGTACGATTTAATAAGCAGATGTTAGAACGATATGATATGTTTGTAGTAGACGAAAGACCGATCAGTTTATTGCGCCATGTAACGAGGTAGGGTAATTGAAACTGCATCTGGTATGGCTCCAACCTCCGATAGTTTTGCTGTCGTTTCTAACGTTTTCAACAAATGATCGATCCTTGGACCATAGGTACTTACCTTTTTTTGTTTGTTTTGAAATATTATAATAATTCGGGGATTAGGGGAGTGGATGAGACTTGAACTCACAACCTCATGGTGTGGATGTAAAGGGCATACAACTAGGCCAATCTTATATTGTCGACCATGGATAGTTACTTGAAAGAACACAAATATACAATTCAAAATGACTACATACTTGTAGAATATTTTTAACATTTAGTTTATTTCATCTACAGCATTTCACTGGTGTTGATAGTTGAAATACTGTCAACATTGCTAGTGAAGTTTTTATGTCGATACATGTGTGTATCCAAATCAGGGTTGGCTTTAATAGCACAACCTTAGTTTGTCAAAATGCATCTCTCTCGAACATAAAGACATGGACTTGTTCTTGGGACTGATGCATTAACCTAGTTTATTCTTCTATAATTCTTCCATTAAAGAATACAAGTACGTGAAAATTTATGCTGAAGTAAAAAAAAATTAGGTCCACTCTCTCAAAAATGGATAAGTATCCAAAATATATGATTTTCATTTTCTTACAAGCAAAATGTTGGGGGTTCCTCTAAATGGAATCCTCTCCATTTGTTGGTTTATGACCTTGATGAGGGTCAAACTATGTGATTAATGTTGCATTCAATTTGGTTGAAGATCGAAGTTCAAAACCATACCTCTACTTGATGTCATGATAAAACAAATGTACGTTAATCACAGCTATTCTTTTGGAGTTTTGGGTGGTTATCTTTGCTTGTTAATAGAGGAAAAAATATATAATACAATCCAATTATGGATTATGAAAGAATATGGTGTGAATTTAAAAAAAAAAAAAAAAAATCAAAATACTTTATTAAGAAAGAAGAAGAAAAGAGAGTCGAAAAGCAATTGAAAGCAATTGATGTTTTGGGATCTTAGATCAAAATTTTGAAAGGATCTTAGACCAAAATTTTTGAAAACAGAAAAGCAAAGGCACTTGCTGCCATTATGTTATTTGAATAGCAACAGTAACACAATATTTGTGAAAATAGATTATAAGGAATTGATGTTTGGGGATCCAAAAGATGAAAAATTCAAGAATATAGAAGTTGAGGGCATGTAAAGAGACAACTCCGCTTATGTACGTTGAGAGTCTTGTCTCCCCCGATTACATTAATGACTTCACAATGAAGAAACAACAATTCTTCTTTCTATACTTAACTTAGTTTAACACTTTTATGATCATCTTTGTAACAAATTGATGGTCTTGATAGTAAGAAAAACCTCGAACTGTGGCTGAATGAGTACTGTAACCCCATGACACATTAGGCTGTTAACAACTTGTGTTATGGATCCATTTATTCTGTTCTGGTCACTCTTAATCTAGCTTTGTATTTTTTATTTTACTTGTT
Organism: Acer negundo; assembly: GCA_035582765.1. Classification (NCBI taxonomy): domain Eukaryota; kingdom Viridiplantae; phylum Streptophyta; class Magnoliopsida; order Sapindales; family Sapindaceae; genus Acer; species Acer negundo. Next base: position 24,455,652 of record CM069232.1, on the reverse strand, counting down.
TCAGATAACATGTGAAAGCATTAACTATAATCACTCCGAATCTAGTTAAAAGGTCTACAATGCAACAAAAAGCACATGCATCTCTGTTATGACACGTAATTTATTTTTTTTCATCACGTGATACAATTGCATCAGAGAATGCATTGTGCATCCCACTGCATCTAAGATTTTTCCTTAATTGGCTTTATTGGGCTATTAAACACACTTCAATGATGAATGTGTGCATGCATACCCAAATATTATGATGATTGAAACAATTATTAGAAAGTTATCGATAATAAATATACATGTGGGGTTGTTTTTTTTTTTTTTTTTAACGTCAGATTTTATTCAAGAAGGGGGAAAGGACCCCAAAAGGAGAAAACAGAGGAGGCCAAGCCTCAACAAGCCTGCAAGAAAGAAAGACAGAGGAAAAACAACCCATACAAAGAAGACAAGACAGCAAAAACAGTGGAAGGAAGAAAGCAAAACAAAAACAGGACAGAGCATCAGGTGTTGTTCCAAAACACAAAATCTGATTCCAAGCTGGATCCCTTCTTGGCCAACATGTCAGCAAACGAGTTCGCAGATCTCAGACTGAAAATGACATCCATGTTTCCCCGAGAAGCAATAGTGCTATAAATATCATAAATGATATTGACATGAGCAAGGCTACCGAAATCACCATTTTTCACCCAAGAAACTGCCACTTTGGAGTCGGAAACTATCGTAATTTTGCTGTCCTCTGGAAATTTAATAGCCGGTTGTTAGAACCACATGATATGGTATGGCGTGCTGACGAAAGAAAGAGTTTATTGGCATGTAAAGAGATTGGGTTAATTGCATGTTTCAACCCCAGGGTATGTTATCTATCAATGGTGAATGATGATGAATCACTGAAAAATTTACAGGTTGGTGAGGAAGCTTAGTGGAAAATCACTCACCACCAACTTTTTCTTTACAATTCAGAATTCAGAATTCCACATACAAGACTTAAAGCTTCAACCCAACTACATGTCAAAGACTTTATAAGTCTAGAGTCCTAAAAGCATCATTTGCAGGATTTCACAGACCAGAAATGTCATAGCTTTTAGAGTTCAGACCCTCGATTAATTGAGGACAGACGGTGAAAGGATCGACCCATCTTAAACGTCCTGTTTTGCGGCAAGAGATCTAACATGTTAAGCTATATTATAAAAGCCGTTAAAAGTTAACATCATGAACTTAATTTTATTCCAATTTGGTCATCTTTGCACTAAATCCATTTCCATAAATTAGAGGGAATACCCTCACAAATACACCCAATCATCAGTGTTGTTCTTAATTTAGTTGTAATCAATTAACATTCAACACAAATTGTCCTTCACAATAAAAAAACATCTCCATTAGGAGGAAGGTAAAAAAAAAATTTTGGTTGAACAATAAATAATATTTCTTGAAGAAAAATTCCACCTTTAGCATATATCCCATGAAACTCTTTCCCACCTTTGGCATTAGCTGGATCAGAAGAACTGAAGAAGAGTACGTACAGCATTGGATGTTGAATTTGTCTATCTTGACTAACCAAACTAGATATGGAAATCCGAAGTTGGATCGGAATGGAGGGATGGTATCCCTTTATAATAAACCTGTATTCATTGGATAGCAATCAAGAACACAAATAAATCCCGCAAATTCCTGCCAAGAAAGAATAAACCTCGCCTTCGGTCACTAGAAGCAAAACATCTCTCTTTCGGTATCTTTAATAGTACCGATGTGAAATCCATAGATTAGCAACAGTTCAGCTAATGTTGAAAAAGTAAATCTAATGATCACGGATCAAAAGCATAAGAAGTTTGTATCGTTCTTTACATGTCACGATGGGTGAAAAGACAGACCTACAAATGCCCCAAGGCAAATTGGGCATGAGGATCAGCCATTGAAGCGTCAAAGTCGATGTAAAATAGGTCGTCAAAGTACCTGCCACCAGAGACCAATTACTTCTATGGGATAAACATACTATTTCTAGATTTTAGAATGCTATCGTCTTTTAAAAACATGAACAAGAAGATTACATACCATTCATATAATTACTAAAACTCAATCTTGAAAGGCAAACCATAAAAAGCAATGAACTTTATGTCTGTCTCTCTGGGTGTGAAGCAACACACCCAGTTTCGGCTCTCGGTCTCACACTGAAACCCTAAAACCCTTGAGGGTACAACAGTAAGTAACTCCACAAAATATAACTTATACCCCGTGCCGTACCTGTGTAGCATAACAATACCGATTCAGACTTCGCAACCCAACACCACATAACAATACCGATTCAGACTTCGCAACCCAACACCACATTCAAGACATTCTTCAACGTTGTCTGCATAAAGCAACTGAAAGCTGAGACTTGGTAGTACAAGCAGAGCATGCTTCTGCAAAATTTACAGCTACATTGTCCTCTCAAATTTCAATTTATCAGCACCTAAGCAGCTCACTTTTTAAATTCTAGCATGAAAATTATGAGAGAAGTAGAGTCAACAAAAAAAGGGTGGGTGGCATGGGTTTCTTTCTTGCCCAACAAAGTAACATAGAAAAGATAGAGATCTTACATTTCCATTAAAATTGTGGGACTTTGGATGGCTCACCACCAACGAAACAGAGATCCTACATTAGAGAAACAATATGCAGATACATCATCAACCCACCAACCAAATCGCAATCTTCTGCATTCTATTGCACAGCCAAACCTCAGCTTCCAGAAGTAGCAGTAGCACCAAGTTACTACAGAATGACAGAGCTAATTGTACCAAAAAAGGAGAGTTTCTAAGAGAAACTCAAACAATGAGCCATAGCATCCATTAAACTTACTTCAGAAGATTTTCTTCAGAGTTGCAGACTGGAAAGCCAAGCACTCAGCGATACGATCATGAAATGGTTCCAAATATAATGCAGTATGCAGTCTGCTCAAAGAATTCCTTTCATTCTAAACAAACAAATCAAAAAATGATTGAGAAGAAGCAAAAAAAGGTTTAAATGCTGCTGACAAATCTCACAAATTGATGCATATTTGTTTAAAACTTAACTGATTTTGAAACACTAACCAGTTACTAATTACCGGTCAGGTCATCTTGAAGTACTTCAACATGCGAAGCAGAGCTAGAAGATAGCCTACGTATATTTCTACTTCCTTGGAAGCTTCATTGTCCCTTGATGACAAAGCAAAAATCTTGTTTGAGAATCAGATTATAATGACGTAATTTATCTTTGATTACGTAAATTAAACATGAAAATATTCTTTATTGACAATAAATCAGATAATTAAAGTGATTAATCATTAATTATATAAAATTTTGCATATGTTCTTTATTGACAAAAAAAGAATCATATGAGTTAGGAGAAGCAGAACATGTATCTATGTCATTTGCAATCAGATTCTCTACTATTTTCTATTTATCAACAAAAGAAAAAGTGTTCAATTCGATTACTCTAGTCTCAGATTCTTTTGTTTGGCACTAACGAAAAATAAAAAATAATAATAATTCCACTAAGGGTAATAGCAAAGCTGAGACAATAAATTTTTGACATTCCATGGTAATTGCATATATATATATATATCAGAGTTTCATTCATGCCATGAAAACCCTGTCAACTGCAGCAGCTTCATCCTCCACATGCTAGCAATGAGTGAGAGAGAGTTTGCTAAAGAGAGAAGACCTGGCTCCCTTGGCCGTGAAGAGAGTCGGGTAGCAATTAATGGCGGGTCTGCTGGAAATGATTTCAGGGAAAGGTTGGTTTCAATCTTCATTGATAATTTGAATCCTTGCATGGATTTGTTGGGTTTGTGGAGGTTTTTCAAGCTTTTTGGGAAGGTGAGAGATGTGCTCTTAGCTTCGAAAAAGAGTTCACGAAGAAGCGTTTTTTGGGTTTGTTCGCTTTGAGTCTATGGAGGAAGCAACCAAGGTGGTGAAGATGGTGAATGGAATGGTGGTTCACGGCTGGCCTATTAGAGCACAGGTGGCCACTTTTGGATGGAATAGTAGAAGATCTCCTCTGCCAAGGCACCATGGTAAGCATGGCGAGGAAAGGATTTCGGCAGAGAATGAAAGGGATGATGAGGAGCTTTCAGAAAGTTTTTCAAAAGAAAGAGATCCTTCGTGGAGGTGGTGTCAAGAAATCTGGAGTGCAGCACAAGGGTCAATGAAAAGGTGGATGAGAAGGTGGTTGAGATGTCATGGAATTGTCAAGACAATGAAGATGGCTGGTTGTCAAGTTGTGTTGTAGGCACTCTCAATGATTTTACTTCAGTTTCTTCTGTCAACAACCGGTTAAGGACAAGAGGACTTACATTCTCTTCAATGTGCTTAGGTGATAAGAATATTCTTTGGAATTTTGGGTCTGAATTTGAGAGGGATATCTTTGCCAAAAGCAGATTTTTATGGGATGATAGATTTGATTCGATGATGAAATGGTCTGATTCTCTTAATCCTTAAAGTTGTTTAGCTTGGATTGAGTGTGTTGGTGTGCCTACAAGATTTTGGAATGAAGCTTTCTTCAACAAGGTTGGTCGGCAGTTGGTGAAGTGGTGATAGTAGAGGAAGGAACCATATTCAAAAAGAGATTGGATAGAGGTTGGATTTTAGTTTTAATTCCTCTTTATCATCCTTGTCCTGATTCGATCAAGGTTAAAGTAGGGAGTGAATCTTTTTTGGTTAAGACATCTGAGTTGTCTTCGCCGGTAGATTTTTCATGGTCGGAAAAGAGGCTAGGGCTGCAGACAGTGGCTACATATTCTGGTTTGAAATCTTGGATAGATTTCGAAAACCAAGAACAGGCTATTCAACCTTTGTCCGTGAATCAAGAAGAGGCTGTTCAATCTCTGTTCAAGAAGGCTATGGATCGAAGTTTGGACAAGGGCAAGCTGGTTTCCGGGGGTAAGAGCATCTCCAACCATACTCTCTAAATTTTAGCCAGTAACTTTTTAGATATCATTCCAACTATCTTTCCTATTATAGCTAATCATTAATATTTTAATATTTTTTAAATTTAAAATATAAATAAATTTATTTTGTTTTAAATGATAAAAATAAGAGAGAAGATTAATGTTAGAAATAATAAAAAAACAAGAGAGAGAAGATAGAGAACTCTCTATATTTGGAGAGCCACCAAGAGGCTCTCTAAAATAGAGAGCCATTTAGAGAGTCCATTGGAATGCTCTAGAGCTAAATTAACTCTCTATTTTAACTAAGGAGGGGATTTAGAGAACCCCTTGAAGATGATCTACGGTCTTGGTTTCTACCCATCAGATACAGCATAAATGTGGCAATTACAGTGAGGTTGGAGGGTATGTGTCTGATTTCTGTGGTCCTTCTAAGCTAAAAGGGGAAAAGGTGGTTGTGAAAAAGGCTGACAAGGTTGTGAGGTCTACAAAGTCTTTTGATAGGAGTAGCATGTCCTTGACTGAAGACAAAGCTCCAACTTGCAGCTCTCCCTCTTTTGGCGGGTCTTTAGAAAAGAGTTTGCCTATGAATTTTAAAAATTTTGAGGGGGAACTTTCTTGTTGGTTATCTCAGCATGGGTTAAGAAAGAATGGGTTGTCCTTTTCTGACAAAGGTGAGGGGAGCTTGCTTCGTGATAAGAGAAAGAAGTCTGAGGTAGTCTCCAATTGTTTTGCCAAGCTGTCAAGGAAGATAAAAAACAACTTTGCTGATGCTGTTAATGTGGAAGGGGAGTCTATGTCTGATTCGAAGGTTCTGATGACAAGAAAGAGGCTGTTTCTTAATTCCAATTTCTTGAAGGGTGAATGTGTTATTAGGAAGATTAGGAATTCTAAGTTTAAGATATCTTGGATCCTAGAGGAGGAGATTAATAAATTTATAGACATGGGTACTGCTTTGGGATTTGATTACAAAGATAAGAAAGTGAGGATGGTTGATGTCTTTGCAATAGCGATTTCGAAGTTGAAGGGTGTTAGGCAGAAAATGGCAAAAATCAGTGACCGGTTTTTGTGCTGTTGTTAGGGTGGGTGCTGTTTCATTTTGGGGCCTGTTGCTGAATAATATTTGCCGTTCAAAAAAATAAATTTTTAACTCTAAATTATTTGTATCACTAAATATTACTAGTAAATACTAAAATTCATCAATCGATAAAATAGTAATTATAATAATGGAGTTTGATGGATGACTTACCAGCCTGTGTAGTAGAAGAACATAAGCCAACTGTATCATGCAAAATGGATTTGATCCTCAATCAGGAGCATTGATTTGCATCGGTGCAAATTCTTTTAGAATGTGGTTTACATGTTTTCTCAGTATCATTAGATCCACTTGTATCCTCGGTATCTTGATTGATGGCAACAGAATTTATGACCTGTGCCTGTACATATATTGGTTTTATTCCACAATGCTTCACTTCAAAAGCTTCCATGTCTTTGATAAAAAATTTGTTTTATTAAGGGTATTATAGTCATTTTATGCTAAAAATGTGATTAATAGTTAAAGTTGACGAAAATCAATTAACAATAGAGAATGTTTGTGTCATTATGAATAAAAATTTCATATTTATGAAAATGTAATTAAACTCGACTTGTGAAATATCATCTATTATTATCCGGAACCCAACGAATAGAGAAGCAAAGCGTGTAAGACTAAAGAGAGGAGGTTTTAGTAAACGGTGCAAAGTAGTCTTCACTCTTCACACCATAATTCAACTTGAATTTCCTGCCTACTCTTTTCCTTCCATTTTCCAATTACTTTTTATTGCATTTCAACCCTCTGGTCCCTTAATTCGTCTAATATGTGTAAGCATTTCCACTTTACTCTTATCACTCTGAATCTAGTTGACAAAGTTGATAAGAACATCTACATTTAAGTAGAAAAATGCACGTCATGTAAAAAAAATGAATAAAGCTGAACATCCCACAGAAAATCCCAACTTTTCAACCCATTACACATGTTGCATGTGAAGAGCTAAATTGTGAGTAGATACATATTAATGATATTTTATCTTACCTATCACATATATTCACCCATCATTTGACATTTGACGTGTCATATGAGTTGGGATGAAAAAGGTGGGGATGTGTAGTATTACTGAAAATGAATTATCACGCTTAAACCTTAAACCTCCAATTTTGCAGCAAGAGATCTAAATTACTACGCTTATAAATTTTTAAGTCATTAAAAGTTAACATCATGAACTTAATTTTATTCCAATTTGGTCATCTCAGTTTTCACTAAATCCATGGTATATCTTTGCTTGTTAATATATGATTCCAATTATGGATTATGAAATAATATGGTGTGAAAGGATCTTAAACACCATTCAACAATGGATTAATATACCTAGTAAGCAACATCAACTTTTGAACCATCAGAAGAAGTAGATGAAGGTTCTGTGGTTCGCATATATGTTTCCTCACCAGTATCATCAGATCAATTGAAATAGAGGAAGACATCGTAATTTTCTCCGTCGGTGGTGGAACAAGAAGAAGAAGGAATTGCCCATGGAAAGACACAGAGTCGTCGTCGAGAGAGAAATTTGGATGGAAAATGGTTGAGAGAAATAAATAACAATGGCTGCGTTTGGAGATGGAGAAGCTTTGAAACTGGTGACGGCGGCTGCATTTTCACATTTCCTTTGATTGGGCTCAGCCCATATTAGCTTTATTTCAAATGACAGTCACCACAACAGATCCACTGCATAACCACAATAGGCTGATCAAGGGCAACATTACAAACCAATAAAATTATAAGAATATAAAAATATAAAGAAAAAATAAAAAATAATAATAATTCCACCACGGGCAACAGAAAAGTCCTGTCTCTACAATAAATTTTTAACTCTAAATTACTTATACCACTATATATTACTGGTAAATACTAAAATTCATCAATTGAAAAAATAGTAATTATATATAATAATGGAGTTTGATGGATTGACTTACCGGCCCATGTAGTCAAAGAACATAAGCCAATTGTATCATGCAAAATGGATTTGATCCTCAATCAAGAGCATTGATTTGCTTCGGTGCAAATTCTTTTAGGATCTGGTTCACATGTTTCCTCAGTATCATTACATCCACTTGTATCCTCTGTATCTTGACTGATGGAAAGGTCCAGCTGCTTTAATTTTGGACATTCCCTTGATGAGTGAATTTCATGCAAGCTACTGCAGGATTCAAGACCTATAATCTTAGCCGATGGGATGTATGAGAGGTCTGGGATGCTGATGAGGTTCTCATAACGAGAAAGGTCCAACTGCTTTAATTTTGGACATTCCCTTGATGAGTGAATTTCATGTAAGCTACTGCAGGATTTAAGACCTATAATCTTAGCCGATGGGATGTATGAGAGGTCTGGGATGCTGATGAGGTTCTCACAACGAGAAAGGTCCAGCTGCTTTAATTTTGGACATTCCCTTGATGAGTGAATTTCACGCAAGCTACTGCAGAATGAAAGATCTATTCTCTCAGCCGATGGGATGTATAAGAGGTCTGGGATGCTGATGAGGTTCTCACAACGAGAAAGGTCCATCTGCTTTAATTTTGGACATTCCCTTGATGAGTGAATTTCACACTGCAGAATGAAAGATCTATTCTCTCAGCCGATGGGATGTATGAGAGGTCTTGGATGCTGATGAGGTTCTCACAAAAAGAAAGGGCTAGCTGCTTTAATTTTGGACATTCCCTTGATGAGTGAATTTCACGCAAGCTACTGCCGAATATAAGATCTATACTCTTTATCGATGGGATGTATGAGAGGTCTGGGATGCTGATGAGGTTCTCACAATCAGAAAGGACGAGGTGCTTTAATTTTGGACATTCCCTTGATGAGTGAATTTCACGCAAGCTACTGCAGAACATAAGATCTATACTCTCAGCCGATGGGATGTATGAGAAGTCTGGGATGCTGATGAGGTTCTTACAACTAGAAAGGTCCAGCTGCTTTAATTTTGGACATTCCCTTGATGAGCGAATTTCAATCAAGCTTGTGCAATCGCTAAGATCTATACTCTCAGCCGATGGGATGTATGAGAGGTCTGGGAAACTGATGAGGTTCTCACAAAAAGAAAGGTTCAGCCACTTTAATTTTGGACATTCCCTTGGTGAGCGAATTTCAATCAAGCTTGTGCAATCGCTAAGATCTATACTCTCAGCCGATGGGATGTGTGAGAGGTCTGGGAAACTGATGAGGTTCTCACAAAAAGAAAGGTTCAGCCACTTTAATTTTGGACATTCCCTTGATGAGCAAATTTCAGTCTAGCTTGTGCAATAGCTAAGATCTATACTCTCAACCAATGGGATGTGTGAGAGGTCTGGGAAACTGATGAGGTTCTCACAAAAAGAAAGGTTCAGCCACTTTAATTTTCTACATTCCCTTGATGAGTGAATTTCAGTCAAGCTTATGCATGAGCAAAGATTTATACTCTCAGCCAATGGGATGTTAGAGAGGTCTGGGAAACTGATGAGGTTCTCACAACAATAAAGGTTCAGCATCTTTAAATTTGGGACATGCTGTAACAGAAGATGGTGAAATGATTAGAAAAAGTAACTAATTAATTAATTTGTGAACTATATATTAAATTTTTTAAAACAATGAAACATATACTTTAATGTTAGATCGTACCTTCCTTCCTTCCCAAAGTTGCTTAATTTTACTAAAAGAAAGATCGAGTTCAACAAGTTTCATCGGATAAAAACTTGATGGCAATACCTCCAAACGATAGTGCATCCAATGGAGATATCTCAGTCCATCAGGTAGATCTAGACCACCATCTATATATGTATATTCTGTTATGGTAGTTCTAAGATATCTCAGTCCATTAGGTATTATGAGAGTTCTAAGATTGTCCATTTTCCCAATGGCTTGAGAAATCAAATGTTTATCCTCTATATTGTACGGCCTCGGCCATAGTATTATCCCTTGAACTGCTTCAGCGATCCCCTGAAAGCCAAAAACAAAGTAAACAGGTTGATTATGTTGATTATAGCAAAACTTCATCTTCTAGAAAAATCATCTGCCATTTAAGAGATCACAGAAGAAGTCAAGGGGCAGTGAATTTTCACGAATGTTAAACCAACTCTTGGAATCCTAGAATTACAGCTTTGCCGGTTTCATTTTTAGCAATTGAGTGGAAGACCGAAGACATATATTAAGATTGAGGATCAGTGAGTGGAGCATAGTAGATAGCAGTGTAGTGTCAGTCACGTGTGAGAGATAACAGATGAAGTGAAGGTGCAGTGAGTGAATGATTGAATTTTTGTGTTGTGTAGTGGTCAGTGCAAAGTTAGTCTAGTAAAGATAAATTGCACAAACTGTAGTATTCAATAGATTCATCAAATATTGAGGGATCTAAATGTAAGAGCAATATAAAATGACTAGAGACTCACATCATTATGCTTCAGCATGCGAATAACATCTTCTTCATTCCACAACCTGCTGTGATTTTTACTAGCAATTTCCCTACCCATATCTCGTAGTAAATCATGCATTCCTATCCAACCGTTTTCCACTGTTACTAGTGACTTGTCAATGAGGGTGCTTAGAGATAACTCGCTATTAGATAATAAGTTTGGTTTAAAGTCATCTACCATTTGAAATACAAGGCAACATGCAATGTCGAGAAATAAATCTTGTTCTTCCTTATCCAATCCATCATAACTAATTTTCAATGCAACAAAACCTTCATGGTCGACATTTCCTTGGAATTTCTCTACTGCATTTTCCCATTCTCGGTTGCTCTTTTTATACAATGATGAACCCAACACTCTAGCAAATAATGGAACATCTTTGGCAATTTTTACCACCTCTCTTGAGAGATCCTCAAGATCTTCAGTGGGATGGTTCTGCTTAAAGACATAACTACAAAAGAGTTGAAAAGCTTCATCACGGTCTAATCCATTAACCTTATATATGTTATCATCTTCAACTCCGCAATTACGGAGTACTTGCTTATTTCTGGTAGTTAGTATGATTCTACTTCCATGACCTAATCGTTCAAGACCTCCAGCTAAAATTTCCAATTTTGTCAATTTATCCACATCATCAAGAACAATTAAAACCTTTTTTTGGTTGAGCCTCCTCTTAATCGATTGGGGAATACTAGGACTGCCTATTTTTAATTTTTCTTCATTTAATACTTCTAAAAGAATTTCGTCTCGCAGACGAATCAATCCACTACTATCTTTTTCTGATTGTGCTCTAACAGACGGAGCAAAATAGGATTTTTCAAATTGATGAGAAACTAGGTGGAATACTGCATCAGCAATAGTTGTTTTACCCATGCCACCCATTCCCCAAATCCCTATAATTCGAAAATCTGGCACCCCAAGACATAATAATGATACAACTCGCTCAATGGGTTTATCTATTCCAACTAAACCTTTAACTAACTCTTCAAAATCACATGAGGGCCATATATTATTCAATTTATTCCAAACATCTCTGACAATGTCGCAGACAAATTCGGCTTCATTCCTACCAAATGAAAACACGAAACAATAATGAGTAGAAATGGCCATAACAACAAAGCATACTAATATATCAGCTACCAGCATCAACGGACTCTTGTAAATATGATGATATAAAATTGTTTGAAGGTAATAATTATGATTTATTCTACAAATAAAAACCATATAATTTATCACAATTTGTTGACAACATTAATGACAACTTGGTCTCTGTTTTGAAAAGGAAAAGAAAAAAAATTGAAATTTGCAAATTTAACCAAATATAATATAAAAAGAGATTTTCTCCTTATAACAATTTTTTTATTTTTAATGTTCATTTTCTAAAGACACTTTATCCTAAAAAATTAAAATAAAAATAAATTAAAAAATCTAATACACTTTAATTTGTTCTAAAATTATCATTTTTATCTTTTTGAAACCCCCAATGTAGACACTCCATTTACATATATATATAAAAAATTAAATTAAATTTATAAAGACTTCATTTGATTTTAATATTACCCGTTATTAATTTTGATGAAATTCTTAATGCATCACAATGCAATATGATCAACATCTTTATCTTCGTTACTGAGTTTTCACATGTTAAGCGATAACTCAAAATTTGTTTTTTAAACTATATTTAATGTAAAAATAAATATTAATATCATTAAAATAAATGAAAATTTTAAGAATACTACATAATGAGAAGTTAAATTAAATATACATGTATTCTAACTCATACTAACCTAAATAAATAAATATATAAGTTAATTAGTATTACCACAGTGTCTTTTGGAAATATACAAAACCATATCTTAGAAAATTTCAATAAACACATATTTCAAAATTCTTGAGATTAAACACAAAATTTGTTGTTTCTCATTGCAGTAACTAATATATGTGCATATGAGCATATCTAAAATTAAAAAAAATGTAAGGAACAAGACATCCTTCCCCATTAAAGTTCGTGAATGATAAAGAAATCTGTAAATTGTACTAGAAGCCCATAACCAAATTTTACTAACGATCAACCTACAGTGCATAGATGAACAAGTCCATTTCAAATTTACACATTTGAAAGACTGCATATCAATTTTGTGGTAAAAAAATTTAGGTTTTATGAAACACAAGATACGAAGAGAAATAACATTAGATTTAAAAAATAAAAAAAGATGTGTAATGTCATTAAAACTCTTTTTTCCTCTTTAGTTATTTTAATTAAGCTTAAAATTGTTATTACTAAAAATAATTACATTTTAGTTTTAAGAAAAATAAATTAAAATGGCATATTGGCATGTAAAAAGATATTTAATGATTTACAAATAACACTACTCTTTACAAAAATCAAATATGGCGGTAATTTAAAAAAGATAGTTTTTAACATTTTAGGACAAATAAAAACACAATTTTACAAAAATATCCTACAATAAAATACAATCACGTTCTATTTTTTTAATCCATGGAGTGCATAAGTGGATCACGCATTGTTTTTCATGAGAACATGAGTGATTGCCCCTCAGTTTAGGGGCATTCAAGATCTGTCTTGGCTGTAAGTTATTTTTGAAAACCGTATCTACTTATAAATGCAATTTTTTTTTTAATAATGACTAAATGTGATAAAAACAATGTAAAGGTGATCATTTTCTGGGATTTGCTTAAAAGGAAAAGAGGAAATAATGAACAAAATTTTACCTTGTTTTAGAGATCTTTCCGGATCTCTTCAAACAAATTTTTTTTTTTTTTTTTTTTCAAGGAAATTGTAAAGCTTTTTTAGATCTCTTCAAACCTAGAAGAGAAGAATTTTCAGCTTCTTCAAACAAAATAAAAAAAAAAAAATTAAAAAACTTTTGAAGAGATCTAGATATCCAGATCCCTTCAAACCAAAAAAATAAAAAATAAAAAATAAATAATAATAATAATAATAATAATAATAATAATAATAATAATCATCATCATCAAACAAAACAATTACACATGCAAATGAAGCAATTAAACATGCCACAATCCCAAGAAATTAAACACGACAATCACATAAATTAAAAACACTAAAAATGGTTATTTGCTAAGATAAATATAAACACTAATTCATGCTAAAAATAGAAAACCCCTTAAATATATGACTAAAAAGGGCAAAATGTGATTTAAAAAAAAATGTTGAGAAGGTGGCCATTTTCTGGAATTTGCTCAAAAAATGGGATAAGGAAAAATAATTAACAAAATTTTTACCTTGCGTTAGAGGAATGAAACCCACTTATTTTGGATGCTTTGGTCAAAGCATCTCTCCATTTTTTCACTACATCTTCTTGTTGTAATTCATTTTTATGCTTAGCAAAAGCAGCCTCGTAACTCCCAATTTGTTTCCCTACATGGGATGGATCAACCTGGTAGAAAACAGGTATGACGATTTGTTTCTTCATTTCCCTGTACTTCATAATCTCCTCAAGCTCGCGCAAACACCATCTTGAAAAAGCATAGTTTTCGGAGAAAATGATCACCGAAATCTTTGATTCTCTTATTAAACTCAAAAGACCCTTTGAGATGTCTTCCCCTCTTACGAGTTGATTATCGATGAAGGTATTAATTTGTTTTTCGCGCAAGGCTTGGTAGAGATGACTAGTAAAACCATTGCGGGTGTCTTCACCTCTGAAACTGATGAAGACATCGTACTGTTCTCCGTTGGTGGTGGTGGTGGTGGAAGAAGAAGGAGTTGATGATGAATTGCCCATGGAGACCAATTGAAAGACTAAAATTTGAGCAGCAAAAATTGCAGGAGAATAAATGTCGATGGTAGATTGATATATCAAACACTAAACAACAATTATGTAAAGTCAGTCTTCAAGTGATTTACTTGTCTTCTTCCCTCCTTTTTACAGAATCTTTTCTTTTTCTTTTTCATTACAGAAAAGTAGCAAAAAAGTGAGTTAGTGGGGAGGTGGGGGAAAAAAGTAATATTATTATGGATAAACTGTACAAACGTTCCCAAGTTTAGGTATAATTTCTTACATGCAACGGTTCCCTATCATTTCACAGACATCCCTACTGTAATTTTCTTATCACTATAAGTTTATGGCTCTGGAACAAAATTTTCTGTTTTAATTATTAATTATTTTAATAATAATAAATTAAATATATAAAAAAAATAGATAGAAGAGATTTGATCTTGTCCATCCATAATTAACAAAAAAATAAAATAAAAATGGTTCAACTCCTCCCTAGAGTAGATCACTCCAGGTGGAAGAGCGATATACTCCGTAACTCCGATGAGAAGTAGATACTAATGTCTGCTCCTCTGCATGAGAACCCAATCTGCTCGCACAAGGAGCAGATAATTATGCAATGGAGCAAACCTCTTTTTATGAGAACTATTAATACGACTGCTTCAATGATCTAGTTCTTCTCAAGTCTTCACAACTTGGTATTAACCGGGAAAATGAAACTTTGTTAAATACTTTGAGCACTATCGAGAAGAAAAGAAAGATAATGTTCTTTGAAATTATGCTTTGATGACCGTGTGTTGGGGTTATTGGATAGAAAGGTACAAAATATTTTTTGAAGATTGTGTTGTGGTCGATATTTTGAGTTCACCTTTTTGCATCATGTGGGCTTTAGTCTCCTCAGCTGGTTTTAGTTTTATTTTATTTTAAAAAAAAAATGTTTTATTTTTGTGTTGATGGTAAAAAAATGTTTGTGGGTTAATGATTTTGTTTTTGCTAAAGATGAAATCAAGAATATATGAAGGGTATAATAGTCATTTCGTACCAAAAATGTGATCGACGGATAAAGTCGATAGAAGTCAACTGATGGTAGAGAATGTTTGTGTCATTTTGGATAAATATTTAATATTTATACGATTGCACTTCAATTCGGGAGTGTTTGTGAAATGTTGTGTAAAGACAAAACAGAATAGCGTGTAAAGATAAAAGGGAGAAGACTAAAGACAGTGCAAAGTAGTATTCACACCATAATTCAATTTGAATTTCTTGCCTAACTCTTTTCCTTCCATTTTCCAATTACTATTTTTTATGTACAAATTTTCTATTGCATTTCATACCTCTGGTCCCATAATTCCACCAACATGTGAAAGCATTTACTCTAATCATTCTGAATCTTCTGTTACGATCATGCCACGTAAAAAAAATTGTTATGATGATTGAAACATGTGGCGTACCTAAAACCTTTTGATAATAAATATACATGTAGCATGATGCTTGTGGTGGGTGGACGAAAGAACGAGTTTATTGCCATGTAATGATATAGGGTAAATTGCAAGTTTCAATTTATAGGTTGGTGAGGTAGCTTAGTGGAAAATCACTCATCACTAACTTTTTTCTATACAATTCAGAATTCCACATACTTGTATAATTATACAACACTTAAAAGCTTCAGCCCAGCTATCATGTCAAAGATTGTGTACAAGTCCTAAAACCATCATTTGCAGGATTTCACTAAACCTCTGTTACCAAAAATGTCATGCCTTCTAGAGTCCAGACCATCAACAAATTGCGACAGATGGTGAAAGAATCGATCCTTAAACCGTAAACAAGAGATCTAACTTACTACGCTATTTGCTATATTATAAAAGCCATTAAAAGTTAACCACCCGAACTTAATTTTATTCCAATTTGATCATCTTTGCACTAAATCCATTTCCAAAAATCAGATTATGGCAAATTGAAGCTTCAAAGTCGATATAGAAAAGTTAGTCAAAGTACCTGCCACCAAAGATCGATCACTTCTATGGCATAAACATATCATAGAACATATACTATTTCTACTATTTTAGAATGCTATGATCTTTTAAAAACATGAACAAGGAGATTACATACCATTCATATAATTACCAAAACTCAATCTTGAAAAGCAAACCAAAAAAGAAATGAACTTTATGATCCCTCTTATTTGGTTTCCAAGAAATAAAAGAACCCAGGTCAACAAAATAATTGAAAAATTAAGTTGAGAAGGGGTCTAAGTTTTATCGATCTAATGATGTAATATTAAGTGGAAACAAAAATGTAATATACTCTTTGTAGAGCCAAATTAGTCATAGTCTTTGTAGAACATAAAATATATATCTCCAACTCCATAGTTAAAATGCTTAATTCAATAAACTACTTCACTCACTTTGCACTCCCTTTATTAGAATCATCAACAACCCTTAGTGGACGCTTTCTCTGTGGGTGGCTCTCTATCTGGAAAAATGTTCCAAAGGGAAAAAATAATATCAGAGCTTATTAACAGAATGATTTGATAACAGATTTACACTCTTACTTTTGGCTACCTTTGTCAAATTAATGTTCCTCAAAGCAAACACAGCCAAGGCTTTGAACAGCATACCAGGACCTTCCTCTAGAGTGAAAACAATGCTTGTCTGGTGAAAAAACAATTATTAAATTGTTTTCTTATTCACTTAAAAAATATGACTGAGTAAGAAAAATAGATACCTTATAGGGCCTGTCAGTTCCTGCAATTATGGGTTCTATAGCAAGTATCAGAAAACGAGTAATATTATCATCATCATCCTGGTCAGTGCAAGAGAACCATGATTGATTTAGTTTAAATTTTTCACAAACTGCAACTAAAATTTCTAGTGCAAACCAATAGAGATATGATCATTAAACAAGAACTTGAAGACAATATTGGCAACAGGCAGCATACATTCATTTTTTGTTATTTCATTCCATCGTATAAATCTATAAATACTATCTCACAAAATCACATGGAAACCTGCATGTTTCTAATCCCATGGAATACCGTCTAATATGTAGAATAAGTTTTGAAATTTTTTATGTAGGTTTGGATATTTAATTATAGGCATATCACATAATATCCGACATTCACCATGAAACCCTGAAACTTGGATAAGGACATATAAGGAAAAAGCTTATGACTCAAATAAGATATTTAGCTTAAATGGACCTTCTCAAATTGAGATTAAGATAATGGTATATTTGTTTCACATACAGTGTTTCTACAGCCACTTAATCAAAATTCTTGCTAGCAGGAATGTCTCATTTTTTGGAAATAGTAATAGGGTTCTCCACAATGTAGTTAATATCACTTCCCTTTTAATAGTCACCAAACATTGAAAAGAAAAAGTTTCCCACCATCTGTTTCAAAAGGCTTGACGATAAGGATACAAACAGCCTCCAATAAAACTCAAAACAAACCTACAAAGAGAGTACATAGGCTTTTCAAAGATTACCTGAGCAGCACCAGCAGTATCATCAGCACTAACTCTGATAATGCCTAAGTGTCTGCTAGCAAGAATTTTGATTAGATGACCAGAAAGATAATTTACATATCACAGTAAACAATAATCCAAATTAAATGAACTTGAGGATCCAAGAGTCGTGGTGCTAAAGTAATCCATACAAATCCAGATTTCATTAGCAATCGTGCACACAGATCGGGAGAAAAGAAGTGAATTGTTTTCCGATACATGACTTGACATTTTATTGACTGGAAAATTTTGCTAGCAAGCTTACCTACTGGCTGAAGGCTACAGCAGCAAGAACCATGTCTATATTTAGTGAAAATCATGTATGACCCGATGCAACACAGACACCCAGTGAGTGCATGCCATGTGGCAAAGAGAACCAATCAAACTAGTTTTCATTGCCACATGGCATGCACCGATTGGTAGTTAGGATGCATTGTAAACAATGTGCATGCAAGTGTTTTACCTATATTTGTTCTCCATGCAGCTGTAATCGGTCAATCAAGCAAATTGATTCAATTTTTTTCTTGAAAGAGTAAAATGATTCATTTAATCTCCAATAGTTTTATAACAAAAAGCAACAATTCAATAAGAAGCCATATATACCTGTGTGGGTGCCAATACCATAGGCAAAATTCACTACCCTAAATAATAAAAATAAAAAAACCATGCAAAGCAAACCGAACCGGAAAGAATCAAACCGGTAAAATGCAGAAATCCGGTAGAAACGGTAAAAATAAGGTCATGCATAACATAACCAACACAACTCCATACGATGGTGTATTTTCAATACCAACAACGAAAGGCATTCAAATTTCATAGAGAAATAATAGGTCTAGACTAATTAGGACCTCCTACAAGCACAAGTTCAAGAGCAGACATTGTGAGTTAATTCTGCACGGTTCCGATCATAAAGACATAAAACCTTGAGGGTACAACATTAAGTAACTCTACAAAATATAACTTATACATCGTGTTGCGTTTGTGTTGCCCAATATTACTGATTCAAACTTCACAACCCAACAGCCATCACCACATTCAAGCATACTTCAACACTGTCTGTCTGCATAAAGCAACTGAAAGCTAGCTGAGACTTGGTAGTACAAGCAGAGAATGCTTCTACAACATTTACAGCTAGATTGTCCTCTAAACTTTCAATTGATCAGCACCTAAGCAGCTCACCTTTTTAATTCTAGCATGAAAATTATGAGAGCAGCAGAGTCAACAAAAAAGGGTGGGTTGGTTTCTTTCTTGCCCAACAAAATAACAGAGAAAAGATAGAGATCTTACATTTCCATTAACAATGTGGAACTTTGAATGGCTCACCGCCAACAAAACAGAGATCCTACATTTCAGAAAAGCAGGTCACTTTGTAAACCTGTCATGTTGAGAATGATAGTCACCACAACAGATACAACTGCATAACCACACTAGACTGATCAAGGACAACATTAGAAACCAATAAAAATATAAATTACTACATAATGACAAAGCTAATTTTACCAAAAAAAGAAGTGAGTTTCTAAATGAAACTCAAACAATGAACCATAGCATCCATTAAACTTACTTAAGAAGATTTTCTTCACAGTTGCAGACCAGCAAGCCAAGCACTCAGCAATACAATCATGAATTGGTTCAAAATATAATGCAGTCTGCTCAAAGGACATAAGATGCACATATATAGACTGTAATTCTAAATTATTTATATGATAATAGAAAATTTAAAAATAATTTTTGTAATAAGAGAAGTCTTAGTTTCACCAAATCTCTCTTGGCCAATCCCCAAGTGAGTCTGCAATGTGGACCTATCCCTAACACTTTTTGCAAAACCTAGGAACCGATACAAATCTATAAAAGGTTAGACATAAGGTGATGTTTTATGACAATTACGAAATCTAAAGCAAAATACATTGAAAATATATATCGAGTACATCTGTACATAGTTAAGAATAACAAACAAGTTAATGATTTGGTCTGTAATGCAAGGAAATATCCGGTCTTTTCTACTGAGAACTGCTGCCAAGCAAATATTAATAGTCAATATGATTTACAAGTTGATAGAAGAGTGTCTTACATCCACCCCTATTTCCCCATTGGCCATCCCTACTCTTGAGGATATACCACTGCATGATCTCTTACTATCCAAGCAAATATCTAAATGGCAACAAAATGTTAAAAATTTGATGGCAGAATTAGTGCACAACATCTCTAGCGCTAATTAATCCATGTTTTTGGAAACTAAACCAATGAGTTATTTTAGTTACTAGCTCAGGCCAAACATTTGGATCATAAAAAGCTTTTCAGCTTCTACATAATGTCCAGGTACTTCAGCAACCATATAGTGTCCCAGTATATGATCTTGGACAGTGAAAAAAAAAAATGATAAGAAATTCCATTCAGTTACAACAATAATAAAATGTCAACCAGACTTTACCAATTATGTTATAAATTAATAACCTTAGTTATATAAAATTTTAACATATGTGCATTCCGATTCACATATAAAATATGCTATAAAATGAGGTTCACCTGTCTACATAAAACAATTGAAAACCTCGAGAAGGAGGATTTGCTTCTGCACCATTTGCAGCTAGATTGTCCTCCATTCTCAATTTATCAGCTCCTTAGAAGCTCACTTTTTGAATTCTTCTCATGCTAAACAAACTAATAGAAAAACGATTGAGAAGAAACCAAAGAAAGGTTTAAATGTTGCTGACAAATCTCACAACTTTTTTAAAACTTAACTGATTTTGAAACACTAATCAGTTAGTAGTGCTAATTACCAGTCAGATGATCATCTTGAATTAGGGGCGGACCCACGTGGAGACCAAATGGGGCCCGTGCCGTACCTCAATTTTTTTTGACTTTGTATATACTTTATACATAAATCTTCATTAATAATAATAACATTATATTTCCTTTAGCATAGTAGGTAGTTATTCTTTTTCCTACTCTTAGAGTTCTTAGTTCAAGTCTCATCTCAAGTAAATACATTCAGTTTTATCTTTTAATTTTTTACGTCTTATTTATTTTACTATCTTATCCAATTCTTTTCTCAAATTTTCATTTCTTCCATCTTCTTATTTTATATTAAATTATTTATTATTATTTTGGATTTTTATTATTTCTAATAGTTTTATTTTAACATATCTAACACGTCCAATCAGTAAACTATAAAATCTCAAATTTTACTTTATTGGATTAAAATAGTCAATCTATTATTATGATTCATCTTCTTTTATCCTTAGTATTATTCTTTATTTTATAGTTTTAATTTATTTAAAATCAATAAATCAATAATTTACCAATAATTTGAAGAATAAAAAATTTAAAAACATGTCTAGTAATATTTATTAATAAAATATTTTTGTATAAATTTAAATTGAATTCATTATAAATTCAAAAAAAAAAATTATTATTATAAAATTAGATTGTAATTTATTCTTTTAATTTTTTTTTTCATTATTTATGTTGTTTTTCTTGTTATTATTTATTTTTTAAACATTTTTTCTTATTTTTTATTTTTATTATTAATGTAAGATTATTTAATTCATCTGAATAAATGCTCTATTTGCTTTATTTTATCTTTAAAAACTCATTTTTGTTTTTTTTTTAAAAAAAAAAACTCATTTTACTATGATTTTAATTTTTCAGTATTTTTTTTATATATATTCAAATGCTCTACCTAGTTAAAATTCTTGAGTCCACTACTGTTTCTTGAAGTACTTCAACATGCGTACAATTTCTTAGTTTATAATCTCTGACAATCAATGAAATAAATATGATCAGAAGTTAGATTTCTCAGTTTACCCAAGTAATCAAAATTTTAAAAAGAACGAGATAAAATTTAGGGAGTGTACTAGAACCAGAAGGAGGACCATATCCTGAGCTGCTATTAAATTGTAGTGCGATCCAAACTAAAAATGGGCCATATCCTGCTAAGCAGTAAAATAGAGAAAACAGAAATGGTGAATTTTCAGCCTTAAAAAAAAAAATCACACAATACGGAGCCTACATCTATTTCGGGAGATAAATAAACTCAATTAGGAATTATAACAAACGGGTACACAATTCAATACAAATCTTTTGTAATCAAATTCTTACAGTTGAATTTTATCGAACATATTCAAGGCATTCTCAAAATATTCAATTTTTGCAATACAAAACATGCAAAGAAAAAAAAAAAAAAAGCAGCTTCTCTACTCTGCCTTTTAAATCAAGAGACATCAAGTTTCACTTTTGAGTAAAATCAATTTCCAAATTCTATACTACTATCCATATAGTTTCCAAATTCGAAACCCACCATATGTTCTTATAAACAAAAGAATATGAGACAGAGCTAGAAGATAGCCTATATATTTCTTCTTCCTTAAAAGCTTCATTTTGTCCCTTGATGACAAAGCAAAAACCTTGTTTGAGAATCAAATTATAATGAAGTAATTTATCTTTGATTACATAAATTAAATATATCTGAAAATATTCTTTATTGACAATAAATTAGACAATTATAGAAAAGTGATTAATTTAATTATATAAAATTTAGTATATGTTCTTCATTGACATAAAAAGAATCATATGAGTTGAAATTTGTGACGTATATAATTCATAAAATCAACTTTTGATTCAGTAGAAAATGATCACTCGTAGGAGAAGCAGAACATGTATCTGTGTCATCTAACGAAAAATAATAATAATACCACTAGGGGTGATAGGAAAGTTGAGACAATAAATTTTTAACTCTAAATTATTTGTACCACTAAATACTAAATAATGAATTTCAAATAAATTACTAATAAATACTAAAATTCATTAATCGATAAAATAATAATTATAATAATAGAGTTTGCTAGATTGGCTTACCGGCATGTGTAGTCCAAGATCATATGCCAACTGTATCATGCAAAATGGAATTGATCCTTATTCAGGAGTATCGATTTGCTTTTATTATGTGGTTCACATGCTTTTTCGGTATCATTAGATCTACTTGTATCTCTGGTACTTTTATTGATGGCAATAGAATTCATGAGTTGTGTATGTACATATATTCGTTGTATTGCACAATACTTCATTTTACGCCTACCCCATAGACGTTTGAACTTAAATGAGATACCCACATAGTCACTCATACCGCGATTTGCAAGTGGGGTATCCAATTCTTGGAAAAATTCCGAACATTTAGAAGACAAAGTGTATCCTAGTAAGATATGATTCTAGTCACTAAATTTGTCATCTTCAAATGGCATACGAAACAATGGAAATGGGTTGTGAAAAAGTCTTTCCTTATGACCATCACTGGTTTCAATATGAAAATCATGATGGACATTAAGCTCCTCTTCATGAAATGAAAGATTATGAGAAATTAAATATGATGTAGCTACTCCTATAACCACGCATACTGCAAATCCCATGATGTAGCAACTCCTACCACAATCATTTCGAAGTACTGGAATATTTATAGAAGATCCATTGTTTTTATAGCTGAACCATTCAGGAATTTCACTTCCAGGTAAACAAATGCCGCCTTCAACTAAACCTCGTTCAAAGAGAGAAATAATCTTTTCTGTCCCCATAAGCTGTATTTGTAATAGTGAGTCTGGAAAGAGGTTGTTGACTGCTTTCTGATTAAGCTTTAGGCAATTCATAAAGTTAAAATATAAAGATCCACTGCCATCAGCGCGGAGCTCAAATTTGGATTCATCTGGTAATGATTGGATCAGCTCCTTGCAATTCATTGCTTCCAAACGTTCTAGACTTGATGGAAGCTCTGGTAATGATCGAAGCATACCACAATATCCTATTCTCAGATAATTCAAGTTAGAAAGTTTCTTGATGCTTTTGGGAAGTCTCTCAAAAACGTTTCTTTCCAGCTCTAACCTTTCCAATGAGGATAAACAGCCAATATCTTCTGAGATTTCAGTTAGATTGCACCTATTTAACCTTTGTATTTTTAAAGAGCATAAACCTGATAAAGGATGCAATTTTTCCAGTTTGGAGCATCCATAAAGATTCAAATTAGAGATGCTACTTGGAAACGTTTCAAGATTTTTGCAATCACTCATATCTAATTCTTCAAGCAGATTCAAGTTTCTGATTGAAGGGGGTAGCTCTTTAATTGCCGTTCTACTTAAATTCAGATACTTCGGTTCCATTCCCTCCCAAGACATCTGGAAAACTCTCAAGTTTGCAGCATCCACTAAGATCTAGCCGATCAAGAGATTTCAATTTACAAATGCTCTTTGAAATACTCTTGAGCCTTGTACAATGTGACATATCTAAACTTTCAAGCTTGCTTAGACTCTCAATCGTTGAGGGAACTTCTTCTACTCTAGACCCACTCAAATCCAACTCCTTTATATTGCCGGAAATATGTGGAAATTTTGTGAGACTAATGCAGTGAGAGAGACTAAATTCCGAACCTTCTATATGTATAGTGCTTGGAAAGCTACTAAGACTTCTGCAGGACGACAGTTGTAGAGAATGAAGGTTCTTCGGACATTCCCTTGATGAGTGAATTTCAGGCAAGAGTTGGCAACATTCAAGATTTATACTCTCAGCCGATGGGATGTCTGAGAGGTCTGGGATCCTGATGAGGTACATACAACAATGAAGTCTCGGCCACTTTAATTTTGGGACACACCGTAACAATAGATGGTGGAATGATTAGAAAAAGAAACTAATTAATTTGTGAACTACATAAAATATATGAAACATATACTTAAATGTTATATCGTACCGTCCTTCTCTCCCAAAGTTGCTTAATTAAGCTACTAGAAAGATCAGGTTCAACAAGATTCATTGGATCAAAACTTGATGGCAATACCTCCAAAGGATAACTTTCCCAATGGAGATATCTTAGTTCATCAGGGAGATAATTTAGATCACCATTACTGAGATGCACTTCAACATCGTCTTTATAAAAAAGTGAACCATATGTTATCACGAGAGTTCTAAGATCTTACATTTTCTCAAAGGCTTGAGAGCTCAAATGTAAATCCTTACATTTGAGCATACTTAGGAATATCCCTTGAACTGCAGCAGACCCCTGACAGCCAAAAACAAAGTAAAGGTTATAAAGTAATACACTAAAAGCCATTCTCAGAAATTTTGAGGTTAATTATAGCAAAACTTCATCTTCTCGAAAAATCATCTGCCATTTAAGAGATCACAAAAGAAGTCAAGGTGCAGTTAATAATAATTAATATTCACGAATGTTTAACCAACTCTTGGAATCCTATAATAACAGCTTTGCTGGTTTCATTTTTAGCAATTGAGTGGAAGACCAAAAACATATATTAAGACTGAGGATCAGTGAGTGGAGCATAGTAGATAGCAGTGTAGTGTCGGTCACGTGTGAGACAGAAAACAGAAGAAGTGAAGGTGCAGTGAGTGAATGATTGAATTTTCTTGTGGTGTAGTGGTTAGTGCAAAGTGAGTCTAATAAAGATAAATTGCAGCAACAGTAGTATTCAACAGATTCATCAAATTTTTAGTGATCTAAATGTAAGAGCAATACAAAAATGATTAGAGACTCACATCATTATGCTTTAGCTTGCGAAGAATATCTTTTGGTCTCCACAGCCTGCTGCGATTTTTAGTAGCAATTTCCCTACCCATTTCTTGTAGTAAATCATGCATTTTTATATGACAGTCTTCTACTGTTACTAGTGACTTGTCAATGAGGCTGCTTAGAGAGAACTCACGATCGGATAATAAGTTTGGTGCAAAGTCTTCTTCATCTATTTTAAATTCAAATTCAACAAAACATACAATATCGAGAAATAAACCTTTTTCTTCCTCATCTAGTCTATCATAACTAATTTTCAGCACATCAAGAACATTAGGGTCGATATTTCTTTGGAATTTATGTACAACATTTTTCCAATCTCGTTTGCTTTTTGTATACAATAACGAACCCAACACTTGAACTGCTAATTGAACGTTTCTGGCAATTTTTACCACCTCTCTTGAGAGAACCTCAAAATCTTTGGTGGGAAGGTTCTGTTTAAAGGCATAATTACAAAAGAGTTGAAGAGCTTCGTCGTGGTTCAACCCCTTAACCTCATACATGTTATGAACTTTGACTCTGCAATTATGAAGTACTTGTTTATTTCTAGTAGTACGTATGTGATGCGGCGGATCAACTGGCATTAGATTATTTGGAGGGGTGGGATTTGAAACAAACCAAGTAAGGCTAAACCCGGGCGGCGGAATCAGAATGATTTGAAATTTTGACAGCTGATGCGTTTCGGCATTTCCGGAACTACTACGTAGCTTTGCTGCGTAAGCACGTCCTTTTTTAGGCAAATTACGTCGTTTAGGTCTTGAAGTTGCAATTTTTGCTATTTTAGGAAAGTTTCTTTTTCGCAATAATTTGAGTTTCCCAATTCCGAATCGACTTCCGTCAATTCTGGAGTGTTTAGGATTCTCAGTAGAATTAGTTTTTGCTTTAATTTCGTTTTTGCCTTTTTTTGGTAAATTTCCGTTTTTTAGTCGTTTTTCTTGCTTTCCAAGGAATTCGATTAGGTTTAGGATTTATTTTGCTTTAAATAATGATGTAGGCTGAATTGGCCATTCAGCTTTTGATTTATAAAATTTTAGAGTTTTCTCTAATTATTCAAATTTCGGTATTCATCGTGAATCAACGAATTGAAGCCTAACTTTCCGGTATTTGTGCGCAAATCAACGAAACTTTAGTAGGTTGTTTCTAATCGTTTTACGCAGGTTTTTCTCGACAGAGCTTCCGCTACATCAATATGATTCTACTTCCGGGGGCCAATCCATCATTATTAAGATCTCATACTAAAGTTTCCCATTCCGAAAATTTATTCACATCATCAAGAACAATTTAAACTTTTTTTTTTGTTTGAGCAATCTCTTAATCCATTGGGGAATACTAGGACTTCCTGATTTTGGATTTTCAATATTTAATACTTTGGAAAGAATTTCGTCTCGTAGACGAATCAATCCATTACTATCTTTTTTTGATTCTGCTCTAACGCATGGAGCAAAATGGGTCCTCTGTTCAAATTGATGAGAAACTAGTTGGAATACAGCATCAGCAATAGTTGTTTTACCCATGCCACCCATTACCCAAATCCCTATAATTGGGGAATCAGCGCCTCAAGACCTAATAATGATACAACTCGCTCAATGTGTTTATCTATTCCAACTAAACCTTTAAAATCACACAAGGGCTATATATTATTCAATTTATTCCAAACATCTCTAACAATGTCATGGACAAATTCAGACTCATCCCTACCAAATGAAAACACCAAACAATATTTGAGTAGAAATGGCCATTACACCAAAGCATACTAATATATCAGCTACCAGCATCAACTGAATTGACTCTTAGAAATATGATGATATAAAATTGTTTAAAGGTAATTTGAACTATTACAAATAAAAACCATATAATTTATCACAATTTTTTGACAACATTAACAACTTAGGTCTCTGTTTTGAGGAGGAAAAAAAATGAGATTTGAAAATTTAGCCAAATATAATATAAAAAGAGATTTTCTCCTTATATATAATACATTTTATTATTTTTAATACTCATTTTCTAAAAACATTATATCCTAAAAACTTAATTTTTTTTAAAAAATAAATCTAAATACAATTTTTTTAATACTCATTTTCTAAAAGCACTCTATCCTAAAAACTTAAATTTTTTAAAAAATAAATCTAAATAAACTTTTTTTTTAATACTCATTTTCTAAAAACACTCTATCCTAAAAACTTGAATTTGAAAAAAAAAAAAAAAATCTAAATCTAAATACACTTCAGTTTATTCAAAAATTATCATTTCTATCTTTTTGACACCCCCTAATGTATGCACTTCATTTTTAACAATTAATTAAATTTATAAAGACACTTTATTTTATTTTAATATTATCCATTATTAATTTTAATAAAATTCTTAGTGCATCACAATGCAATAGAATCAACATCTTTATCTTTGTTACTGAGTTTTCACATGTTAAGCGATAACTCAAAATTTGTCTTTAAAACTATATTTAATGTAAAAATAAATATTAATATCATTAAAATAAATGAAATTTTTAAGAATACATAATGACAAGTTAAATTAAATATACATGTATTCTAACTCATACTAACCAATATATATATATATATATATATATATATAAGTTAATAAGTATTACCACATTGTCTTTTGTAAATATACTAAACCATATCTTACAAAATTTAAATAAACACATAGTTCAAAATTCTTGAGATTAAACACAAAATTTGTTGTTTCTCATAGACCTGGCAAGGTTCCGGTTCCAACTGTGGAATCGGACTGGAACCGAAACCGGAAAAACCGAAATCGGTTTTCCCTTTCCGGTTCTAAGGTTTAACGAACCGGCCAGTTCGAACCATCCTGGAACCGGCAGCTCCAGTTTGGTTCAAATCGACCGGTTCTTCTGTTTTTTTTTTTTTTTTTTAAATTTGGGTGACTGTTGAGGCCCAACGGCATGCTAACAGCTGACGTCAGCATGTCGTTGGGTCTCAAAGGCCACCCTTTTAAATTTTTTTTTTTTCTTTTTGTGATCTATAAATACCCCCCCCCCCCCCCCTCCCCTTTCATTTTTTGTCACACCAATTTCTTATTTTCCTCTCATTCTCTCAATTCTCTCTATTCTCAATTCTCTAAATCTCTAATTCTAAATTTCTAATCTGTCTTTCAAGTTTCATTATCTCAACTCTCAAGTCTCTAACACTCTCCAACTCTCCAAGACTCCAAGTTTCCAAGGTTTTTATTATTTATTTAATTTTGTAATTTTTTTTATTTGCAATTAATTTTATTTGCAATATATTTTATTTGCAATTAATTTTATTTTCAAAATTCCAATATATTTTATTCCAAAAATTCCAATATATTTTATTTCCAATATATTTAATTTGTTTTTCATCCAAGGCTTTATGAGATGACTCGTAAAAGCATTGCGGGTGTCTTCACCTCTAAAACTGAGAAAGACATCGTACTTTCCTCCGTTGGAAGCAGTGGTTGAAGAAGAAGAAGGAGATGATGATGAATTGCCCATGGAGACCAATTGAAAGACTACAATTTTGAGCAGAAAAAATTGCGGGAGAATGAATGTCGAGGGTGGATTGATATATCAAACACTAAACAACAATTATGTTACACAATCTTTTCTTTTTCTTTTTCTTTTTCTTTTTCTTTTTCTTTTTCATTATTTCTTCTCCGTTACAGAGAAAAGTATCAAAAAGTGAGGAAGTGGGGAGGTGGCGAAAACAAAAAGCGAGTAAAAGTAATATTATCATGGATAAATTGCACAAATGTTCCCAAGTTTAGGAATAATTTCTTACATATGCAACGTTTCCCTATAATTTCACAAACATCCCTACTGTTATTTTCTAATTGTTAAAAGTTTACGGCTCTGGAACAAAATTTTCTGTTTTAATTTTTAATTATTTAAATAATAATAAATTAAAAATATTAAAAAAAAAAAAAAAAAAAAAGAAAGATAAAAGAGATTTGATATTGTCCATATATAATAAACAACAACAAAAAAATTGCTCCATCTCCAACTTCTCCCAAGAGTAGACCGCTCCAGGTGGAGGAGCTATCAACTCCGACGAGAAGTAGTTACTCATGTATGCTCCTCTGCGTTAGAACCCAATCTGCTGGCATAAGGAGCAGATAATTACCCAATGGAGCAAATCTCTTTTTATGAAAACAATTAATACAACTGCTTCTTCTCAAGTCTTCACAACTTCGTATTAACCGGGAAAAGGTAGCTTTGTTAAAAACTTTGAGCACTATCGTGGAGAAAAAAAGGATAATGTTCTTTGAAATTATGCTTTGATGGCCGTGTTTTGGGGTTATTGGATAGAAAGGCACAAAATATTTTTTGAACAGAGCGTTGTGGTTGATATTTTGAGTTCACCTTTTTGCACTTTGTGGGCTTCAGTCTCCTCAGCTGGTTTTAGTTTTATTTTATATTTTTTAAAATGTTTTATTTTTGTGTTGACGGTAAAAATATGTTTGTGGGTTAAGGATTTTGTTTTTGCTAAAGATGAAATAAAGAATATATGTAGGGTATTATAGTCATTTCGTGCTAAAAATGTGATTAGCGGATAAAGTCGACGGAAGTCAACTGACTATAGGGAATGCTTGTGTCATTATGGATAAACATTTAATATTTATACGATTACACTCCAATTCGGGAGTGTTTGTGATATATCCCCTGCTATTATCATTATCAACAATCTGGGTCCACAACAAACAGTATAGCTTGTAAAGACTAAAGATAGTGCAAAGTAGCATTCACACCATAATTCAATTTGGATTTCTTGCCCAACTCTTTTCCTTCCATTTTCCAATTACTACTTTTTATGCACAAATTTTCTATTGCGTTTCATGCCTCTGGTCCCATAATTCCTTCGACATGTGAAAGCATTTACTCTAATCACTATGAATCTTCTGTTTCAACAATCAACGGTGAATGGTGATGAATCACTGGAAAGTTCATAGGTTGGTGAGGTAGCTTATTGGAAATATCACTCATCACTAACTTTTTTCAATACAAACCAGAATTCCACATACTTGTACAACTATACAACACTTAAAAGCTTTAGCCCAGCTACAAAGATTGTATATAAGTCCTAAAACCATCATCTGCAGGATTTCACTAAACCTCTGTTACCAAAAATGTCATGACTTTTGGAGTCCAGACCATCAACAAATTGCAACAGATGGTGAAAGAATCCTCCTCTTTTGCAGCAAGAGATCTAACTTACTACGCTATTTGCTATTTTGCTATATTATAAAAGCCGTTAAAAGTTAACATCCCGAACTTAATTTTATTCCAATTTGATCATCTTTGCACTAAATCCATTTCCAAAAATCAGAGCAATGCCCTCACAATTACACCCCATCATCACTGTTGTCGTTGCTCTAGAATACTATCTAGAAACATCTCCATTAGGAGGAAGAAAACAAAAAAATGATTGAACAATAAATAAGATTTCTCGAAGAAAAATTCCACCTTTAGTATAAATCCCTGGAAACTCTTTCCCACCATTGGCTTCAGCTGGTTCAGAAGAAGAGTATGTACAGCATTGGATGTCGAATTTGTCTATCTTGACAGACCAAACTAGACATGGAATTCCGATGTTGGGTCAAGGTGGAGGGATGGTATCCATCTATAATAAACCTGTATCCATTGGGTAGCAACCAAGAACACGAAAAAATTCCCGCAAATTCCTGCCCAGAAAAAATAAACCTCACTTTCAGTCAGCAAAGCAAAACTCTGTATTTTGGTATCATAAATATCCCTGATGAAACACATTTAAAACAGATCACAGAAGAAGCACTGTGGAATGTAAAATTTTAGCATGAAATTCAAGAATTAGCATCAGTTCGGCTAATGTTGAAAAAGTAAATCTAACAATCACGGGTCAAAAGCATAAGAAGTTTGTATCGTTCTTTTAATGTCATGATGGATGAAAAGCAGACCTGCAGATGCCCCAAGGCAAATTGGGCACGAGGATCAGCCACTGAAGCTTCAAAGTCGATATAGAAAAGGCAGTCAAAGTACCTGCCACCAGAGATCGATCACTTCTATGGCATAAACATATCATAGAACATTTACTATTACTAGATTTTAGAATGCTATCATCTTTTAAAAACATGAACAATGAGATTACATACCATTCATATAATTACCAAAGCTCAATCTTGAAAAGCAAACCAAAAAAGAAATGAACTTTATGTTCACTCTTATTTTGGTTTCCAAGAAATTAAAAAAACCCAGGTCAACAAAACAATTGAAAGTTTCAGTTGAGAAGGGGTCTAATTTTTATCGATCTGATGATGTAATATTAAGTGGAAACAAAAATGTAATATACTCTTTGTAGAGCCAAATTAGTCATAATCTTTGTAGAACATAAAATATATATCTCCAACTCCATAGTTAAAATGCTTAATTCAATAAACTACTTCACTCACTTTGCACTCCCTATATTAGAATCATCAACAACCCTTAGTGGACGCTTTCTCTGTGGTCGGCTTTCTATCTAGAAAAATGTTCCAAAGGGAAAAAAATAATATCAGAGCTTATTAACAGAATGATTTGATAACAGATTTACACTCTTACTTTTGGCTACCTTTGTCAGATTAATGTTCCTCAAAGCAAACACAGCCAAGGCTTTGAACAGCATACCAGGACCTTCCTCTAGAGTGAAAACAATACTTGTTTGGTGAAAAAACAATTATTAAATTGTTTTCTTACACTTTAAAAATATGACTGAATAAGAACAATAAATACCTTATAGGGCCTGTCAGTCCTGCAATTATGGGTTCTCAAGCAAGTATAAGAAAATGGGTAATATTATAGTCATCATCCTGGTCAGTGCAAGAGAACCAAGATTGATTCAGATTAGATTTTTCACAAACTGCAACTACAATTTCTAGTGCAAACCAAAAGAGATATGAGCATTAAAAAAGAACTTGAAGACAATATTGGCAACAGGCAGCATACATCCATTTTGTTATTTCATTCCATCAAATAAATCTATAAATACTATCTCACAAAATCACGTGGAAACCTGCATGTTTCTAATCCCATGGACTACAGTCCAGTATGTAGAATAAGTTTTGAAAGTTCTTATGTAGGTTTGGATATTTAATTAGTGGCATAT
Organism: Acer negundo; assembly: GCA_035582765.1. NCBI lineage: Eukaryota > Viridiplantae > Streptophyta > Magnoliopsida > Sapindales > Sapindaceae > Acer > Acer negundo. The sequence goes on along the minus strand of CM069232.1, from coordinate 24,423,352 downwards.
CACAGAATATCTGTCATTCACCATGAAACCCTGAAACTTGGTCAAGGGCATACAAGGAAAAAGTTTATGACTCAAATAAGATGTTTAGTTTAAATGGACCTTCTCAAATTGAGATTAAGATAATGGTATATTTGTTTCACATATAGTGTTTCTACAGCCACTTTATCAAATGCACAAAGCATATTTAGCATCACGTTCTAAAAATGTCTCATTTTTTGGAAATAGTAGTAGGGTTCTCCACAATGTAGTTAATATCACTTCCCTTTTAAATGTCACCAAACATTGAGAAGAAAAGGTTTCCCTAACAACCCAAAACATAGTTTTGAAAATTTTGAATTTATTTTCTGCAAAAAATGGTTTTATTGTTTCATCCTCAAAGTAAATAATGCCAATGTGTAATTGGATTAAAACTTAAAACAACCAAAGGGTATTTTGTTCTAGACCCAAAGCACATAGTTGATAAATGGTGTTTAAAATTCATAGGGGAAAGATGCAGGATCCCCAATGGAAGGAAAACATTTAGGCTAATCTAACAATGTAGGAAGACGGTTGTTAGAAGTAAATCAAACCGACTTTCCAGCAATCTAACCACGACAGGGAAAATGACATCACTTATTTTATAAACAAGAGAAAATTCTACAGATAATATGTTCCTCTCTTGGCTGGTAGGCAGAGACAGAAGATTATCATTGGATGAACATATGATACATCATCAAGGAATGGAAAAAACGCTACCCGGGTCTTTTCAGCAAGAACGTCAAGCCCATAGATTTTAGCAGCTCGAGCACTTGCAACTGCTCCAGTATCTCTCTCGCCACAAGAAGCCACCATCTGTCTCAAAAGGCTCAACGATAAGAATACAAACCGCCTCCAATAAAACTCAAACAAACCAACAAAGAGAGTACATAGGCTTTTCAAAGATTACCTTAGCAGCACCAGCAGTATCATCAGCACTAACTCTGATAATGCCTAACTTGCTTAGTGTCATCTCACATTGCGCAAATGCCTGCTAGCGAGAATTTTGATTAGATGAACATAAAACCTTGAGAACTAAATCTTCAATTTTAACAGAAAAGCAATTTACACAACACATAACCCTGAACACAGTAAAACATATTCCAAATTAAATGAACTTGAGGATCTAAGAGCCATGAAGCTAAAGTAATCTGCACAAATCCATTATGACAATATTTAAAACTACTTGTATATAATGCTAATGTATAAAGTAAATTTTGGAAATGATAGTATTGTAGGCTTTATCAAGCAGACTTCCAATGAAAAAAAGGCCTTCTTGAGGAAACCCTTTCTGAAATGGACTTCACAGAGAGGGCAGAATACTGTTTTATGCCCACGTTCATAATTACAAGGCAATATTCAACCCTCTCTCAGAATATTCAATCCTGCCATATCAACTATCTTTGCTCAAATCAATCGCCAATAGTGGGCAGGGCAACTACCACACCATTAATAACACGAAAACTTAGGAGTTTCATTGCCAGTAAAATTAAAACTATGCACAATAGTTCTTTCCCTTAGTCTCACAAACAAGTTTTAAAGAGCCAATCCTACATAAAATGCACACTTACAGATAAATAGATCAAGAACTGCTTTATCCACTAACCACAGTTCAACCTCCTATTAAATGGAATTCAATGAATAAATAAATAAATAAATAAATAAAGGTAAAGATCATATGTTATACCATTTGGGAACAATAGAATAGAAAAGAACAGAGTGTTGAACCTTGAATGCAGCTTGAAACTGTTCACATGGGACAGTCTCAGACTTTGGATACGCTTTCAGTGCGGCAGCCTCACTATATGCACCTGGTATCCCCTGGCCTATGATTGAAATACAACCAATCAACACCAAGCAACAATGGATTAATATACCAGGTAAGCAACACCAACTTTTGAACCATCAGAAGAAGAAGATGAAGGTTCTGTGGTTTGCATATATGTTTCCTCAGCAGTATCATCAGGTCAATTGAAATAGAGGAAGACATCGTAATTTTCTCCGTCGGTGGTGGAACAAGAAGAAGAATTGATGATGAATTGCCCATGGAAAGACACAGAGTCGTCGTGTCGAGAGAAATTTGGATGGAAAATGGTCGAGAGAAATAAATAACAATGGCTGCGGTCGGAGATGGAGAAGCTTTGAAACTGATGACGGTGGCTGCATTTTCACATTTCCTTCGATTGGGCTCGGCCCATATTAGCTTTATTTCAAATGACAGTCACCACAACAGATCCACTGCATAACCACACTAGACTGATCAAGGACAACATTACAAACCAATAAAATTATAGAAATATAAAGAAAAAGTGTTTGGCACTAATGAGAAATAAAAAATAATAATAATTCCACCAAGGGCAATAGAAAAGTCCATTGAGTTTGCTGGACTTTTCATCAATTGATAAAATAGCAATTACAATAATGGAGTTTGCTGGGTTGACTTACCGGCCTGTGTAGTCGAAGAACATAAGCCAACTGTACCGTGCAAAATGGATTTGATCCTCCATCAAGAGCATTGATTTGCTTCAATGCAAATTCTTTTAGGATGTGGTTCACATGTTTCCTCAACAGCATCACTACATCCACTTGTATCACCAGTATCTTGATCGATGGCAACAGAATTCATGACCTGTACCGGTACATATATTGGTTTTATTCCACAATACTTCACTTTCTGATGTGCACAATTGAACTCAAACGAGATACTCACATCGTCACTCATACTGTGATTTGCAAGTAGGGTATCCAATTTTTGGAACAATTCGTAACATTCAGAAGACAAATTGTATCCTAGAAAGATGTGATCCGAGTACCTTATTCGTCATCTTCAATTGGCTTATCAAACATTGGAAATTCACGAAAAAATCCTTCCTTATGACCATCACTGGTTTCAATATGAAAATTATAACGGACATCAATCCATCTGGAGTTACAGATATCAAAGTCAAACCCAATAACCAGGCATACAGCAAATCCTATGATGTAGCTACTCCTACCACAATCATTTCGAAGCCCTGCAATATTTATAGAAGATCCATTGTTTTTATAGCTGAACCATTCAGGAATTTCATTTCCAGGTAAACAAATGCTGCCTTCAACTTCTTGTCGTTCATCTCATTCATCTCGTTCAAAGAGAGAAATAATCTTTTCTGTCCCCATACGCTGCATTTTTCGTAGTGAGTCTCAAAAGAATAACAAGAGGTTGCTGACTGCTTCCTGTTTCATCTTTAGGCAATTAATGAAGTTAAAATATAAAGATCCACTGCCTAAAGATGAATCTGGTAATGATGGGATCAGCTGCTTGCAATTTATTGCTTCCAAACGCCATAGACTTGACGGAAGCTCTGGTAATGATCGAAGCATACCACAATCGTTTAATATCAGAGAATGCAACTTAGAAAGTTTCTTGATGCTATTTGGTAGTCTCTCAAGATTTTCGCAGATACAGAAAACTAATTGTTCAAGCCGATTCAAGTTTCCAATTGAAGGGTGTAGCTCTTCAATTGCCGTTCCACTTAAATCCAGATACTTCAGTTCTATTCCCTCCAAGATATCTGGAAAACTCTCGAGTTTCCAGCATCCCCAAAGATCTACCCGATCAAGAGATTACGATTTACAGATGCTCTTTGAAATACGCTTGAGCCTTTCACAACCATTCATATTTAAACGTTCAAGCTTGCTTAGACTTTGAATCGTTGAGGGAACTTCTTCTACTCCAGACTAACTCAAATCCAACCTCTTTATATTCCCCGAAATATGTAGAAAATTTGTGAGACTAATGCACTTAAAGAGACTAAATTTTGAACCTTCTATATGTATATTGCTTGGAAGTCTACTAAGATTTTTTGCACTTCGTCAGTTTTAGAGAATGAAGGTTCTTGACATTCCCTTGATGAGTAAATTTCAAGCAAACTTCTGCAGGATTCAAGATCGATAATGAGGTTCACACAAAAGGAAAGGTCCAATCGCTTTAATTTTGGACATTCCCTTGATGAGTGAATTTCAAGCAAGCTACTGCAGAATTTAAGATTTATACTCTCAGCTGATGGGATGTCCGAAAGGTTTGGGATCCTGATGAGGTTCTCACAATTCACAAGGTTCAGCTGCTTTAATTTTGGACATTCACTTGATGAGTGAATTTCACGCAAGCGACTGCAAAATTTAAGACTTATACTCTCAGTTGATGGAATGTTCGAGGTCTGGGATCATGATGAGGTTCTCACAATTCTCAATGTTCACCTGTTTTAATTTTGGACATTCCCGTGATAAGTGAATTTCACGCAAGCTACTGCAAAATTTAAGATTTATACTCTCAGCTGATGGGATGTATGAGAGGTTTGGGATCCTGATGAGGTTCTCACAATTCTCAAGGTTCAACTGCTTTAATTTTGGACATCCCCTTGATGAGTGAATTTCACGCAAGCTACTGCAGAATTTAAGATTTATATTCTCAGCTGATGGGATGTCCGAGAGGTCTAGGATCCCGAGGTTCTCACAATTCTCAAGGTTCAGCTGCTTTAATTTTAGACATTCCCTTGATGAGTGAATTTCACTCAAGCTACTGCAGAATTTAAGATTTATACTCTCAGCTGATGGCATGTCCGAGAGGACTAGGATCCTGATGAGGTTCTCACAATTCTCAATATTCAACTGCTTTAATTTTGGACATTCCCTTGATGAGTGAATTTCAAGCAAGCTACTGCAGAATTTAATATTTATACTCTCAGCTGATGGGATGTCCGAGAGGTCTGGGATCCTAAGGTTCTCGCAATTCTCAAGGTTCAGCTGCTTTAATTTTGGACATTCCCTTGATGAGTGAATTTCACACAAGCTACTGCAGAATTTAAGATTTATACTCTCAGCTGATGGGATGTTCGAGAGGTCTGGGATCCTGATGAGGTTCTCACAATTTTCAAGGTTCAGGTGCTTTAATTTTGGACATTCCCTTGATGAGTGAATTTCACGCAAGCTACTGCAAAATTTAAGATTTATACTCTCAGCTGATGGGATGCCTGAGAGGTCTGGGATCCTGAGGTTCTCACAATTCTCAAGGCTCAACTGTTTTAATTTTGGACATTCCCTTGATGAGTGAATTTCACGCAAGCTACTACAGAATTTAAGACTTATACTCTCAACTGATGGGATGTTCGAGAGATCTTGGATCCTGATGAGGTTCTCACAATTCTCAAGGTTCAGCTGCTTTAATTTTGGACATCCCCTTGATGAGTGAATTTCACGTAAGCTACTGCAGAATTTAATATTTATACTCTCAGCTGATGGGATGTCCGAGAGGTCTGGGATCCTGAGGTTCTCGCAATTCTCAAGGTTCAGCTGCTTTAATTTTGGACATTCCCTTGACGAGTGAATTTCACACAAGCTACTGCAGAATTTAAGATTTATACTCTCAGCTGATGAGATGTCCGAGAGGTCTAGGATCCTGATGAGGTTCTCACAATTCTCAAGGTTCAGGTGCTTTAATTTTGGACATTCCCTTGATGAGTGAATTTCACGCAAGCTACTGCAAAATTTAAGATTTATACTCTCAGCTGATGGGATGTCCGAGAGGTCTGGGATCCTGAGGTTCTCACAATTCTCAAGGCTCAACTGTTTTAATTTTAGACATTCCCCTGATGAGTGAATTTCACGAAAGCTACTGCAAAATTTAAAACTTATACTCTCAGCTGATGTGATGTTTGAGAGATCTTGGATCTTGACGAGGTTCTCACAATTCTCAAGGTTCAGCTGCTTTAATTTTGGACATTCTCTTGATGAATGAATTTCACGCAAGCTACTGCAGAATTTAAGATTTATAATCTCAACTAATGGGATGCTCGAGAGGTCTAAGATCTTGAGGTTCTCACAATTCTCAAGGTTCAACTGCTTTAATTTTGGACATTCCTTTGATAAGTGAATTTCACGCAAGCTACTGCAGAATTTAACATTTATACTCTCAGCTGATGAGAAGTTCGAGAGGTCTGGGATCCTAATGAGGTTCTCACAATTCTCAAGGTTCAACTGCTCTAATTCTGGACATTCCCTTGATGAGTGAATTTCAAGCAAGCTTCTACAACCTTTAAGATTTATACTCTCAGCCGATGGATCAGCGAAAGGGATATCTGAGAGGTCTGGGATCCTGATGAGGTTCTCACAATTCTCGAGGTTCTCACAATTCTCGAGGTTCAGTTGCTTTAATTCTGGACATTCCCTTGATGAGTGAATTTCAAGCAAGCTTCTGCAACCTTTAAGATTTATACTCTTAGCCGATGGGATGTCTGAGAGGTCTGGGATCTTGATGAGTTTCACACAAAAAGAAAGGTCCAACCACTTTAATTTTGGACATTCCCTTGATGAGTGAATTTCAAGCAAGCCTATGCAATATTCAAGATTTATACACTCAGCCAATGGGAAGTCTGAGAGGTCTGGGATCTCGATGAGGCTATCACAGAAAGAAAGTTTCAGCCGCTTTAATTTTGGGACACACTGTAACGAAAGATGGTGAAATGATTAGAAAAAGAAACTAATTAATTTGTGAACTACATAAAATATATTAAAACAATGAAACATATACTTTAATGTTAAATCGTACCGTCCTTACTTTCCAAAGTTGCTTAATTTTGCTATGAGAAAGATCAAGTTCAACAAGATTCACCGGATTAAAACTTGATGGCAATACCTCCAAATGATAGCTTTCCCAATGGAGATATCTTAGTTCATCAGGGAGATAATCTAGACCACCATTCGAACATGGACCTTGTATTATAAGAGTTCTAAGATTGTACATTTTCTTAATGGCTTGAGAAATCAAATGTTTATCCTTTATAATGTACAAATTTAGTAATATCCCTTGAACTGCATTAGTGATCCCCTAAAAGCAAAAAACAAAGTAAAAGTTATAGCATAATATTATAAAAGCCATCCTCAAAAAATTTTCAAGTTGATTATGTTAATTATAGCAAAACTTCATCTTCTAGAAAAATCATCTGCCATTTAAGAGATCACAAAAGAAGTAAATGTGCGGTTAATAATAATTAATATTCATGAATGTAAAACCAACTCTTGGAATCCTATAATAACAGCTTTGCTGGTTTCATTTTTAGCAATTTAGTGGAAGACCAAAAACATATATTAAGATTTAAGAATTAAGATTGTGGATCAGTGAGTGGAGCATAGTAGATAGCTGTGTAGTGTCAGTCACGTGTGAGAGAGAAAACAGAAGAAGCGAAGGTGCATTGAGTGAATGATTGAATTTTCTTGTGTTGTGTAGTGGTTAGTGCATAGCAAGTCTAGTAAAGATAAATTGCAGCAAATGTAGTATTCAACAGATTCATCAAATTTTGAGGGATCTAAATGTAAGAGCAAATACAAAATGATTATAGAGACTCACATCATTATGCTTTAGTGTGTGAAGAACATCTTCTTCTCTCCATAACCTGCTGCGATCACCTGGGTTGGGAGATTCTTTATCAACAATTTCCCTACCCATTTCTTGTAGTAAATCATGCATTTCTATACAACCACGCTCTACGGTTACTAGTGACTTATCAATGAGGCCATTTAGAGAGAACTCACGATCAGATGATAAATTTGGTGCAAAGAATACTTTATGTATTTCAAATGCAAATTCAGCAAAACATGCAATATCAAGAAATAAACATTTTTCTTCATCATCCAGTCCATCATAACTAATTCTCAATACAGCAAAAACATCAGGGTTAACATTTCTTCTGAATTTATCTACTGCATTTTCCCAATCTCGTTTGCTCTTATTATTCAATAACGAACCTCCCAACACTCTAACAGCTAATGGAACGTTTCTAGCAATTTTTACCACCTCTCTTGAGAGAACATCAAAATCTTTGGTGGGATGGTTTTGCTTAAAGGCCTTGTTATAAAAAAGCTGAAGAGCTTCATCATCGTTCAATTCCTCAACCTTATACATGTTATGATCTTCTACTCCACAATTATGAAGTACTTGCTCATATCTAGTAGTTAGTATGATTCTACTTCCGGGACCGAATCGATCAAGACCTCCGGCTAAAGTTTCAAATTTTGCCACTTTATCCACATCATCAAGAACAATTAAAACCTTTTTTTGGTTGAGCCTCATCTTAATCGATTGGGGAATACTAAGACTGCCTATTTTTAAATTTTCTTCATTTAATACTTTGGAAATAATTTCGTCTCGCAGACGAATCAATCCACTACTATCTTTTTCTGATTCAGCTCTAACACACAGAGCAAAATAGGTTTTTTCAAATTGGTGAGAAACTAGGTGGAATACAGCATCAGCAATAGTTGTTTTACCCATACCACCCATTCCCCAAATCCCTATAATTCGAAAATCCTGCACCTCGACACCTAATAATGATACAACTCGCACAATGTGTTTATTTATTCCAACATAATCTTTAACTAAATCTTCAAAATCACATGAGGGCCATATATTATTCAATTTATTCCAAACATCTCTGACAATGTCACAGACAAATTCGGCCTCATTCCTACCAAATGAAAACAAGAAACAATAATGAGTAGAAATGGCCATAACACCAAAGCATACTAATACGTTAGCTACCAGCATCAACCGACTCTTATAAATATGATGATATAAAATTGTATGAAGGTAATTTGAACTACTACAAAAAAACCAAATAATTTATCAACATTAATAACAAATTGGTCTCTGTTTTGAAAAGGAAAAGAAAAAAAATGAAATTTGCAAATTTAACCAAATATAATTTAAAAAGAGATTTTCTCCTTATAATACATATTTTATTTTTAATACACATTTTCTAAAGATACTTTACCTAAAAACTTAAAATTAAAAAAAAAAAAAAAAAATCTAAATACACTTTATTTTGTTCAAAAATTATCCTTTTTATTTTTTTGACATCCCCTAATGTAGACACTTCATTTAAAAAAAATTAATTAATTTTATAAAAACACTTCATTTTATTTTAATATTACCTATTATTAATTTTAATGAAATTCTTAATGCATCCCAATGCAATAGGATCGACATCTTTATCTTTGTTATTGAGTTTTCACATGTTAAGCGAAAATTCAAAATTTGTTTTTTTAAACTATATTTAATGTAAAAACAAATATTAATATCATTAAAATAAATGAAATTTTTAAGAATACATAATAAAAAGTTACATTAAAGATACATGTATTCTAACTCATACTAACCAAAAATAAATAAATAAATAAGTTTAAGTATTTTTTTTTTAAAGAGAATAAATAAGTATTACCGCATTGTCTTTTGGAAATACATTAAATCGTATCTTACAAAATTTCAATAAACACATGGTTCAAAATTCTTTAGATTAAACACAAAATTTATTGTTTCTTGTTGCAGTTTTTATTTAAATATTATACTATTACATAAATCGGAGGGTTTTCTAGAGAGAGGAAGCACTCGAACCCGCAATCTCATTGTACAAATTATTCCAACATTATATATTATCTGCCGTCCAGTCACATTGGATCGAACAAAACTTTAAGAAATGGACTAATTAAATTCTTTCCCAGTAATTAAAGAGTTTGTAAATGATAATTCTTTCCCAATAATTACACAATAAATTAACAAAATTTTTACCTTGCTTTAGAGAAATCGAACCCACTTATATTGGATGCTTCGGTCAATGCTCGTCTCCATTTCTTCACATCATCTTGTTGTAATTCATTTTCATGCTTAGCAAAAGCAGCCTCGTAACTCCCAATTTGTTTCCGTACATGGGATGGATCAACCTCGTAGAAAACAGGTATGACGATTTGTTTCTTCGTTTCCCTGTACTTCATAATCTCCTCCAGCTCGCGCAAGCACCATTTTGAAGAAGCATAGTTCTCCGAGAAAATGATTACCGAAACCTTTGATTCTCCGATTGCACTCAAAAGACCCGGTGAGATTTCTTCCCCTCTTACGAGTTGATAATCGATGAAGGTTTTAATTTGTTTTTCGTGCAAGGCTTGGTAGAGATGACTAGTAAAACGATTGCGGGTGTCTTCACCTCTGAAACTGAGGAAGACATCGTACTTTTCTCCGTCAGTGGTGGTGGTGGTGGAAGAAGAAGCAGTTGATGATGAATTTCCCATGGAGATCAATTGAAAGACTAATTTAAATTTGAGCAGCAAAAATTGCAGGACACAACACAGATACAGGAGAATGAATGTGGATAGTTGATGTTAGGTTCGTTATTTTGGGAGAGATTTGAAGAAATCTGCAGAGAATAGACGGAGTTTTCTAGAGAGAGAAGGTGGAGTTTTGAAGAGAGAGAGGAGAGTTGAAGTGAAGCTGCGTTTAGGACTTTTGTCTGAAAACGACATCTTTTATAGTCATACGAACTAACACAAAACGACTTGCCGTTTTGTTCTACTACTATCGTAGGGTTTCCTGGACTTGGATTCTTTCAAAGCGGCACCGTTTGGTGACCACGCTGCTGTAGGGAAACTTTTCCCATTTGTCTTTTCTGTTGTTGCTCGGTTAGGGTGCGTTTTGTACACGGGACAAGACGGGACAATCTTTTGTTGTCCCACGTTTTGCGCGCTATTAGTATGGGACGGAACTGGACAAAAACAACAAAAACTTGTTCCACCTCAACCCTCGACTAGATTTATCCCATGCATGAGATAAATGTCAAAAAAACCATTTTACTCTCAAAACTTCTAAAAATTACAAAGTTATAGTGTTACGTAACGAATTAGAAATGGGAATGAATATTATTATGGCTAAATTGCAAAAACTTCTCCGAGTTGTTTTTATTTTATTTAAAAAAAATATATTTTATTGTTGTGTTGATGATGGTTTGATGATAAAAGATCAATTAGGGTTGATGATTTAATTGATGATTTTGTTTTGAGAAAGATGAAAATGAAGTTGGATGACGTTGGCGATGAACTTGTTTTTTGGATTTTGGAAGAAAAAAAAGGTCATAGATCTTTATTTTATTTAAAAAATTAATTTTAAAATGATAAAATAAAAGATAAATAAATAATTAAAGGTATTATTGTCATTTAGTACTAAAATGTGATTAACATGCGGTAGGGGAAGTTTGTTTAATTATTAATAAATGTTTCATATTTATACAATTATACTTAAGCTTAGAAGTGTTTATGAAATATCACCTATTATTATCCTTACCTACGATTTAGGTCTACAACTCACAAGGACCTCAAGGAGCAGAATAGGTAGTGAACACAGTATTTAAAGACTAAAGAGAGATAACAATTTAGTAAACAGTAGGCAAATTTTCTATTCTAATTCCTCTGACCTGTGAAAGCATTTACTCTAATCACTCTGAAATCTAGTCGGCAAGGTCTGCGATGTAGCAAAATGCACATGTGCACACAAACAATGAGCTTGTGTGCATGCATACCTAAATATTACGATGATTGAAACGATTACAAGAATTTTTTTATAATAAATATACATGTGGCTTGATTTAATAGGCCGTTGTTAGAACCACATGATATGATATGTTTGTAGCTAAGCAGCCAGGCAGACGAAAGAATGAGTTTATCGCCATGTAGTGAGATAATGGCGAATGGTGATGAATCACTGGACTACAGAAAATTAGAAAATGGTATTGCTCCAGTCTCACTAATACTTTCAACCAACACTCCACATGAGACCAACTTTATATTTATGATGCCTTAGGTGAAATCTGTGCATGTAAAGTTAAAATTTATAGGTTGGTGCGGAAGCTTAGTGGAAAATCACTCATCATCACCAACTTTTTCTATACAAATTAGAATTCCACATACAGAATGGGTGGTTTTGAGCCACAAATCAGAATTCAGACTCCAGTCACTCCACCAAAAAAAAAAAAAAAATGTCACATTCACCGCTCAATAACTCTTCGATACAAGTCAAATAGGTCAATTTCAATACGATCATTATGTGGTGGTCGAGTGAGCCTACATATCTACAGCCACATGAAATAATGTAACACATAATATAAAATTAGAATGTTTTTCTGATCAGGGTTCTAATTGTATTTCTTAAGAACAATGTCCTGAAATTTCAACACAGTTGTTCTGCCTAGAGAATTATTACGTAAAACCGGACTAACTAACCTGGGAAAGCCAGTGCAGACTAGAAGACGAAAGCACAAAGTGCAGGCTTTTGCTAGGGAACAATCTGTTGTAGAAGGAACCAGCCACACCTGAAACAAAGCACGGCCCGAATCCTACACCCTTATCTTCTTCTAGCTTCTTGAAGAAGTTCGGCAGCGACTCGAATATGGAGTTGAAGTCATTGCCTGGTAAGTCATTCAAGGAAACCCTAAACTCCGGTGATGGACGGCCCAGATTGCGACATTTGGCATATATAATGTCCATGATCTCAGAAATCACTGCCAAGGAGTTGGGTCCAGATGAGCAACCCAAATCTGCAATGCCGATGCTCTCATGATCATGATCATCAGGTACATCGCCCCATAAAATTCCTATTGCTTCCTCCATGATCGGTTTTGTTATTGATATGATCTTGCTCTACACACATATATAATAAGTTAATAAATCAATGAGCTGGTTTTGTTATAGATATGAAATAGCTGAGTATCAATTCATTTGAACACCGAAGTAAAAGAAATTATCAGCTCTTAAAAGAAAGAAAGAAAAAAAAAAAAAAAGGTACTGTAAGAAGGAAGTGAACCTGAACAGTGGAATTTTTGGCATAACTAGTTTCACCATCTCCTTTGTTCATGTGAAGTACTTGCAATATTTCCATTCTCTCTTCTCTCTCTCTCTCTCTCTCTCTCTCTCTCTCTCTCTCTCTCTCTCTCTCTCTTTGTGTGTTTGTGTGAGTTCTTGTCAACTCTTATCTATTATCTCCAATGAAGAGAGTTGAGGATGTCTCTAGGAGTATATATAGAAAGGAGGCAACATAGGTAAAAAGAAAAAATTTGCATGCACCCCGTTGTGATCTTGCCTCGTGGCAGTTACGATCACAAGGTGATGAGGATGTGAGAACTCTGAAGTCCACAATACACTTAACTGTCCCTAGCTAGCTAAGTGCTCCATTAAAGAGATGCATGGGTCCGATATATAATAAAAATAAAAATATATCAGCCATACATGTCACCGCATCCATTGAGATCGGTTGAAAGATCAAACACATAAGGTTTAAATGTATAAACACGATTTGATAGGACAAATATGACAAGGAAATATTATATAAATAAATGTAAATAATCTGAAATAATTAAAGGGTGTTGAAAGATCGACAATTTAAGGTTACCAACAAAGAATAATTGACTTTCTATTAATTCGTACAAGATCACAACGTGAATACGTGAAATTATTATGAGTTTTGGGTCCACCATAGCCACCCAACGTAGGCAACAAAGACTAGAATATCAGGAACTGCAGAGAGATACCACACAAAAAAGATATTTTGTTGCCAGCCAAGCCAAGCATATTTGTGTTGTTGCTTGTTGGTGATGAAAATGAAATCAACAGTGTGTTTTTGATTAAGATCATGTGTAAGATTTTTTCAACCAGTAATAGGAATTGATACACTACTCAAAAAGGAAATTCAGTATTTTGATGATAATATGATAAGACTCGATTATAATGTTTATGGTTTTAATCCTTACACGTCTTTTTATGATGGTAAGATATGAGATTGACTCCGTAGTGGTTAGCCATTTTTATTTATGTCTATAATAAACACGTGATTTTGATTTTGATTTTAATAAACCTTTGAATTAAAATCAAATGGCTAATAATAACAATTCAATAACTAAACCAAAAATGTATTGTAGATAAACCTACCATTAACTTCGTCAAAATACACATGCTCGAAATTTGAAGAAGTTGTTTGGAAAGTACACGAAACCCATTTATAATATTGAAATCCAAAATTCTAGATCGATTGTATCAGTACTGCCGTAGTAATGTATTATTACAAGCATGGGTAATTTGTAGAACTATACAAGATTTAAAGTTTCAGCCCAACTTTCATGTCAAAGACTAAGTCCAACCTTCGATTAATTGCAGACAAACGGTGAAAAGGTCGATCCTTAAACCTTAACCTCCTGCTTTGCGGCAAGAGATCTAACTTACTACGCTCTATTATAATAAAAGCTGATAAAAGTTAACATCAAGAACTTAATGCATTGGAATCACATCCTATGCAAATATTTTAATGCATAACCACATAGATAATTCTCATAGGATGCCATGAAAGTTATGGCAGTGCACCCTAGATTACAAAATACAGAATGATTACTCATCAAGTAAGCAATTTATTTCACCAACCTTGTCAAAAGAAATCCCAGCTAAATAATATTTAACAATTTCCAAAAAGACATCTTCCTATTCCTGTATAGCTGTAAATGATATAAGTTATCTGAGGACTAGAGAAAGTTGTACAGGAAGTGACTGCCTCAGAAATTGAGTTAATTCGGAGCCTTAAGTTTTTCCCGACCGATAAAAATGGGCTAAAATTAACCGAATGTAACAGTACATAAACATCACAATCTTATTTCAGATACTCACAGATTATCAACTCGGCTAAAGATTAACAAGAACACAGGCAACATAAATTATGCTTGCTTCTATATAATTCAGAATACCACATACTTGTACAACTATACAAGACTTAAAGCTTTAGCCCAGCTATCATGTCAAAGACTATATATAAGTCCTAAAAGCATCATTTGCAGGATTTCACTAACTTCTATTACCAGAAATGTCAAAAGCTTCTAGAGTCTAGACCCTCGACTAATTGCAGCCGGACGGTGGAAGGATCGATCCTTAAACCTAAAACCTTCTGTTTTGCAGCAAGAGATCTAACTTACCACACTAAATTTTAAAGTCAATAAAAGTTAACATCATGAACTTAATTTTATTCCAATTTGGTCTTCTCAGTTTTCACTAAATCCATGGTATATCTTTGCTTCTTAATAGAGGAAAAATGTCATACAATCCAATTATAGATTATGAAATAATATTGTGTGAAAGGATCTTAGACCAAAATTTTGACAGCCGAAAGGCAAAGACAGTTGCAGCCGTTATGTTATTTGAATAACAGTAAAACAATATTTGTGAAAATAGATCATAAACAATATTTGTTTCTAACCTACTCAAAGCAATTTCAACCGAGTATCTTAATCCTAAGAAATACCGAACATCAGATTGATTAAAACTTCAAAACTTTGCAAAAAACAAAATATGGCAAGTCATGCAACCAGTTGAAAGATAGTCATTAAGCTGCGCAATTAATCTCTAATCCTCCAACTACATAAAAATATAATGATAAAAGGAAATGAGTGAACGTCTATAATTTCATTCTAATAACCATACCACCAACGCACCAAGTTGTAGACAAGCACAGAACTGAAACAATCCGCATAGAACATGTCCTAAAAAGGATCTACTGCACCACTTTTACAAGGATAGAGATTCAAAAACCCTACAAACTTTTTAAGTTTCTTAATTAGTCTCTGCATTCAAAAGATGGTAAGTACATCACTTATAATTATCGAGTAACAAGGGAATGTTTTTGAAGCAATTCAGACAGTACTATAATAAATGCTAGTTCAATCCAGATTGAAACATCTTTTATATTGCTCAACTTTCATCTTCATTCCAGATATTTTCTAGATGATCTACTAGGAAACTAGATGCAAAATCTGACCATGAAGGTTAGGCATCAAGATTTTAGTTTTTAGATGCAAGTAAAAAAAAAAAATAACATGCACAAGAAACAATTTACCCACCTACGCACAATATTGCAGTTTCAATGCAGCATTTAAATGCTTTCCATAATGAAATCGATTTAGTCTGAAATTAAAAAAAAAAACTGAAGTGTTTAAAATGAGGCACAACTGTTAATCAAGCTTTGACTATCAAATTATCAGAAGGCAGTAATAAACACAACCATAAATGTTATATTGGTAGGAAAGAATGCATAAAAATATTTGCTTGATCATGATCATACAAAGAGTACCCATAGAAAAATCTCAATTGAGAATCATGGTAAACTTTCACAATAAATGCATGGCTGCTGACATAGAAATTATTGATAGTGTTTAATGCAGGCCATAGAAAGCCATCATTGGTATCACATCCGATGCAAATATTTTAAAACATAATCACAGAGATAATTCTCATAGGATGCCATGAAAGTTATGGAGTGCACCCTAGATTACAAAATACAGAATGATTACTCATCAAGTAAGCAATTTATTTCACCAACCTTATCAAAAGAAATCACAGCTAAATAATATTTAACAATTTCCATAAAGACATCTTCCTATTCAAATAGATGTAAATGATATAAGTCATCTAAAAGCTTCAAGAAGTTCCAAGTTAGCACACATTCCATTAGTTCATAACAGAATAAACTGTTTTGAGAAACAGAACTACAATTGTAGGCTTATAGCTAAAAGTTCCATATGCATAAAACTTTTCGAACCAGCACCCATGTGACACTAGTAGATATAGTGCAAGATTCCTGGATTTTTTTTCTTATGGCTTGGGAAAATATATAACCCACCATTACCAAAAATAGATCCTCAGGTGGTGCCGCTTAGGACAATGGAGAAATGGCATCACAGCTAATGATGTAATTAAGGACATATTTCCAATTTTATGGGACATCTCAAATTAGATTAGATAAGGACATCTATATATTGAACAATGCAGAAATGATGTTTCATCTCCATTAAAATTGAGTTAATTTGGAGCCTTAAGTTTTTCCAGACTGACATAAATGGGCAAAAATTAACAGAATGTAACAGTACATAAACATCACCATCTTTTTTTTTTTTTTCAGATACTCACAAATGATCAACTCAGCTAAAGATTTAACAAGAACACAGGCAGCATACATTAAAATATGTGTTATTGTATGATAAATTGAAGATTGGAACTGAACTGATAATAACGAAGTTCTTGTATCCCCTATGATTGAAATACAACCAATCAACACCTAGCAACAAATGATATTTGGCAGAAACCAAAAGGATTATGGATTACTAATTTACTATACCTGGTAAGCAACACGAACTTTTGAACCATCAGAAGAAGAAGATGAAGGTTCTGTCACAGACAAAGGTTCTGAACATAAGCAAATTCTTTTAGGATGGGGTTCGCATATATGTTTCAGAAGAAGAAGGAATTGATGATGTATTGCCCATGGAGATCAATCGAAAGACACGCCATCAAATTGCAGAGAAATTTGGATCGAGAGAAATAAATAACAATGGCTGCGTTTGGAGATGGAGAAGCTTTGAAACTGGTGGCGGTGGCTGCATTTTCACATTTAATGATACTTTGAACCAAACATTATAACTAGGAAAGAAAGCAAAACAAAGTTGTATATATATCCTAGAAAAAAAAAAGATTATCACGTGGTATGATTATTTCTATAGTGCATCCCACCGCATCTAAGATGTTTCCGTGTTTGTGCATGCATACTCAAATATTATGATGGTGGAAAGGATTAAATAAAAACTTTGAATAATAAATATAGATGAGGCATAATTTAATACCCGGTTATTAGAAGTTAGAACAACATGATGATACGGTATGCTTGTAAGATGTGACGGCTAGGGCAGACAAAAGAATGAGTTTACTGCCATGTAATGAGATAGGGTAAATTTCAAGTTTCCACTGAAGAGTATGTTATCTATCAATAGTGAATGGTGACGAGATATGATTGGCTCGGTGGTAAACCCCTCACACCTATGTTACGAATATAAATTATTATTTTTTTAAATTTCGAAATAGATCCGATTCAAAAATCCGATTCTGATCCAAATAAGAAAACAATCCAATTCCAATTCTGATTCGAATACGAAAATTTAATCCGTATTTATGGTGTATTTTCAATACCAACAACGAAAGGCATTCGAATTTCATAGAGAAATAATAGGTCTAGACTAATTAGGACCTCCTACAAGCACAAGTTCAGGAGCAGACATTATGAGTTAATTCTGCACGGTTCCGATCATAAAGACATAAAACCTTGAGGGTACAACAGTAAGTAACTCTACAAAATATAACTTATACATCGTGTTGCGTTTGTGTTGCCCAATATTACTGATTCAAACTTCACAACCCAACAGCCCATCACCACATTCAAGCATACTTCAACACTGTCTGTCTGCATAAAGCAACTGAAAGCTAGCTGAGACTTGGTAGTACAAGCAGAGAATGCTTCTACAACATTTACAGCTAGATTGTCCTCTAAACTTTCAATTGATCAGCACCTAAGCAGCTCACCTTTTTAATTCTAGCATGAAAATTATGAGAGAAGCAGAGTCAACAAAAAAGGGTGGGTTGGTTTCTTTCTTGCCCAACAAAATAACAGAGAATAGATAGAGATCTTACATTTCCATTAACAATGTGGAACTTTGAATGGCTCACCGCCAACAAAACAGAGATCCTACATTTCAGAAAAGCAGGTCACTTTGTAAACCTGTCATGTTGAGAATGATAGTCACCACAACAGATACAACTGCATAACCACACTAGACTGATCAAGGACAACATTAGAAACCAATAAAAATATAAATTACTACATAATGACAAAGCTAATTTTACCAAAAAAAGAAGTGAGTTTCTAAATGAAACTCAAACAATGAGCCATAGCATCCATTAAACTTACTTAAGAAGATTTTCTTCAGAGTTGCAGACCGGCAAGCCAAGCACTCAGCAATACAATCATGAATTGGTTCCAAATATAATGCAGTCTGCTCAAAGGACATAAGATGTACATATATAGACTGTAATTCTATATTATTTATATGATAATAGAAAATTTAAAAATAATTTTTGTAATAAGAGAAGTCTTAGTTTTACCAAATCTCTCTCTTGGCCAATCCCCAAGTGAGTCTGCAATGTGGACCTATCCCTAACGCTTTTTGCAAAACCTAGGAACCGATACAATTCCATAAAAGGTTAGACAGAAGGTGATGTTTTATGACAATTACGAAATCTAAAGCAAAATGCATTGAAAATATATTGAGTACAGCAATAATAATAAAATGTCAACCAGACTTTACCACTTATGTTCTAAATTAATAGCATTAGTTATATAAAATTTTAACATATGTGCATTCCAATTCACATATAAAATGAGGTCACCTGTCTGCATAAAACAATTGAAAACCGAGAAGGAGGATTTGCTTCTGCACCATTTGCAGCTAGATTGTCCTCCATTTTCAATTTATCAGCTCCTCGGAAGCTCACCTTTTGAATTCCTCTCATGCTAAACAAACTAATAGAAAAACGATTGAGAATAAACCAAAGGAAGGTTTATATGTTGCTGACAAATCTCACAACTTTTTTAAAACTTAACTGATTTTGAAACTCTAATCAGTTAGTAGTGCTAATTACCAGTCAGATGATCATCTTGAAGTACTTCAACATGCGTACAATTTCTTAGTTTATAATCTCTGACAATCAATGAAAAAAATATGATCAGAAGTTCGATTTTCATTCGGGAATAACTAAATAACTAACCATGTTTCATGACAAAGGAACAACTAACTAACAAAACACAAATAATCAAAATTTAAAAAAGAGGGAGATAAAATTTAGGGAGTGTACTGGAACCAGAAGGAGGACCAGGTCTTGAGCTGCTCTATTAAATTGTAGTGTGATCCAAACTAAAAATGGGTCATATAACGCACCCATCAAGCAAACATATCCTGCCAAGCAGTAAAACAGAGAAAACAGAAATGGTGAATTTTCAGCCATAAGAAAAAAAAAAAAAAAAAAAATCACACAATACTGAGCCTACAACTATTTCAGGAGATAAATAAACTCAACTAGGAATTATGAAAAATGGGTACACAAATCTTTTGTAATCAAATTCTCATAGATGAATTTTATCGAACATGTTCAAGGCATTCTCAAAATATTCAATTTTTGCAATACAAAACATGCAAAAATGGCAACAGAAAAAACTAAAATGTAAACAGATAGTGTTGAAAATTTAAAGCTGAAAGTGTTGCAGATTCGGATGCAAAAGATGCAGGTTTTAGCTACCATATATATACAAAAGAATATGAGACAATCAGATTATAATGAAGTAATTTATCTTTGATTACATAAATTAAACATACGTGAAAAAATTCTTTATTGACAATAAATTAGACAATTACAGAGAAGTAATTAATCATTAATTATATAAAACAGAGCATATGTTTTTTATTGACATAAAAAGATGGGATAATTACCCAGGTGGCCAACGAATTGATGACACACTATCAAAATAGTCACCGAATTGGAAAGTTGTTCCAAAATAACCATTTTTGGCGAAACACTAATAGCCATTTCATCCAATTTCATCTAATTCCATCAAATGAGTGGGATTTTGGTAAATAAGGGGATGACATTAATATATTTTAGATGTTTTTAATAAATCAATTTTTTCGATGATTGACATTTTGGTAAATTAGTATATGACATTAATTTATTTTAGATGTTTTTTGAAAATCAATTTTTTTCTGCTTTTGAAAAGAATAATTATATTTAGTATACATAAATATATTTATATATATATTTAGTGTACATAAATATATGTATATATATTTACGTACACTAAATATAATTATTTTTTTCAAAAAACAAAAGAAATGGTTTAGATCAATACACGTGTCTCTTCTTAGTTTTTTAGATTTTTTAGATTTTACGGCCTTAATCTTTTTACAAAATAATTATATATATATGTCATTTGCATTTGAAATTATTAAAATATGTGGTTGTGGTTGAATGTCCTGACTAGAAAACTATATATATAAATATATATATATATATATATATATATTTGAGATATGCTATACATATATACACACTATATATAATTATTCATTTCAAAAAACAAAAGAAAATTTTGATTTCCAAATCATCATTGTTTTTTACAGAGAGATCACAATAAAATTAATGGTAGATTTGGGAAAATTATGAAATTAAAACCACTGTCTACATAAAATTAAATACCTTTAAAAGCAGATTTGCACTAGTGTTGACCTATATAATATGCACTAATAATATAAAAAACAGAGGAGAAATAAAAAGGTTAAAAATTTGATGGCAGAATTAGTGCGACAACATCTCTAGAGTCTAGAGCTAATTAATTCATGTTTTTGAAAAACTAAACCAATGAGTTATTTTAGTTACTAGCTCAGACCAAACATTTGGATCATTAAAAAAGCTTTTCTACTTCTACAACACGTTCGAGTACTTCAACAACCGTATAGTGTCCATATTTATGATCTTAGAGTGATAAAAAAAAAAAAAATGATAAGAAGTTCCATTCAACCAGACTCAGATTACAATTTACCACTTATATTCTAAATTAATAGCATTCGTGATATATAATTTTAACAGACATGCATTCCAATTCACATACAAAAGATTCTATGAAATGAGGTTCACTTGTATGCATAAAGCAATTGAAAACCAAGGACTTGCTTCTGCACCACTTGCAGCTTGATTGTCCTCCATTTTCAATTTATCAGCTCCTCAGAAGTTCACTTTTTGAATTTCTTTCATGTTAACAAATTAATAGAAAAACATGGACTTGCTTCTGCATACTGTTGAAATGCAGCTGACATCTCTCATGATGCATATTTGTTTAAAACTAAGCATGTTCATGACAAAGGAACAACTAACTAACTACATAAATAAACAAAAGAATATGAGGTAGAAGATAGCCTATGTATATTTCTACTTCCTTAAACCTTGTTTGAGAATCAAATTATAATTAAGTAATTTATCATTGATTACATAAATTAAACATATGTGAAAATATATTGCTTGCGATTACTAAAAAATATTAATTATAATAATGGAGTTTGCTGGAGTTTGTAGTCGAAGAACATATAAGCCAATTCTTTTAGGATGTGGTTCAGAATAAGAAGGGATTAATAATTAATCATAGAATGATAGAAGTGATTAATCATTAATTATATAAAATTACAGAGAAGTGATTAATCAATAATTATATAAAATTTAGCATATGTTCTTTATTGACATATAAAGAATCATATGAGTTGAATTCGATTACTCTAGTTTCAGTTTCTTTTGTTTGGCAGTAAAGAAAAATAAAAAAATAATAATAATTCCATTAAGGGCAATAGAAAAGTCCTGTCTCTACAATAAATTTTTAACTCTAAATTATTACTAGTAAAACACCAAATAATGAATTTCAAATAAATTACTAGTAAATAATAAAATTCATCGATCGATAAAATAGTAGAGTTTGCTAGATTGGCTTACCCGCAAGTGTAGTTGAAGATCATAAGCCATGTGTAGTCAAGCATTGATCTGCTTCGGTGCAAATTCTTTTAGGATGCAGTTCACATGATTCCTCAGCATTATCATTACATCCACTTGTATCCCCAGTTTCTTGATTGATGGAAACAGAATTCATGACTTGTGCCTGTACATATATCGGTTGTATTCCACAATACTTCACTTTACAACCTTTCATGGGTATTTTCTTATAAAAACTTCTGATATTGAAGTCAATTGAGGTACCCACATAGTCACTCATACCGCGATTCGCAAGTTGGGTATCCAATTCTTGGAAAAATTCATAACATTTACGAGACAATTTGTACCCTAGAAAGATGTGATCCGAGCCAATTAATTCTCTTTGCTCATATGACCCGCCCAACACTGTAATAGATCCGTTAAAAAATCTTTCCTTATGACCATCACTGGTTTCAATATGAAAATCATAATCGACATTACAAGAGAAATTAACTCTTACATCCACAAACCCAACAACCACGCATATTGCAAATCCCATGATGTAGCTACTCCTACCACAATCATTTCGAAGCTCTGGAATATTAATCGAAGATCCAAGGTTTTTATAGCTGAACCATTCAGGAATTTCACTTCCAGGTAAACAATAGCTGAATTTAACTTCATCTCGTTTATCACGAATATAAAAATGGGGTGGAAGAAATTTAAAGAGAGAAATAATCTTCTCTGTTCCCATAAGCTGCATTTTTAGTAGTGAGTCTCGAAAGTGGTTGCTGACTGCTTTCTGATTAAGCTTTAGGCAATTCATGAAGTTCAAATTTAAATATCCAGTAGGGCAGAGCTCAAATTCAGATTCATCTGGTAATGATTGGATCAGCTGCTTGCAATTCTTCGCAACCAAATTTCTTAGACTTGATGGAAGCTCCGGTAATGATCGAAGCATACCACAATTGTATAATGACAGACCAAACAACTTAGAAAGTTTCTTTATGCTTTTGGGTAGTCTCTCAAAAAAGTTTCCGTGAAGCTCCAACCTTTTCAACGAGGATAAACAGCCAATATCTTCTGAGATTTCAGTTAGATTGCAGTAATTTAACCTTAGTTCTGTTAAAGAGCATAAACCTGATAAAGGAGGCAATTTTTCCAGTTTGGAATCAATCAAATGTAATTGTTCAAGCCGATTCAAGTTTCCAATTGAAGGGGGTAGCTCTTTAATTGCCGTTCCACAAAAATTCAGACCCTTCAACTCCATTCTCTCCGAGATATCTGGAAAACTCTCAAGTTTGCAGCATCCCCAAAGATCTAGCCGATTAAGATATTTCAATTTACAAATGCTCTTTGAAATACACTTGAGGCTTTTACAATTTGACATATCTAAACTTTCAAGCTTGCTTAGACTCTGAATCGTTGAGGGAACTTCTTCTACTCCAGACCATCTCAAATCAAACCACTTTATATTCCCTGAAATATGTGGTAATTTTGTGAGACTACGGCAGCCAAAGAGACTAAATTCTG
Source organism: Acer negundo (assembly GCA_035582765.1). Lineage (NCBI taxonomy): Eukaryota > Viridiplantae > Streptophyta > Magnoliopsida > Sapindales > Sapindaceae > Acer > Acer negundo. The sequence continues at coordinate 24,399,586 of CM069232.1, read as the reverse complement.
AACCTATAATATGTATATTGCTTGGAAAGATACTAAGACTTTTGCATCCCCTCAGTTGTAGAGAATGAAGGTTCTTCGGACATTCCCTTGATGAGTGAATTTCACTCAACTTACTGCAATCTTTAAGATTTATACTCTCAGCCGATGGGATGTCTGAGAGGTCTGGGATCCTGATGAGGTTCCAACAATCAACAAGTTTCAGCCGTTTTAATTTTGGGATACACTGTAACAGAAGATGGTGAAATGATTAGAAAAGAGTAACTATTTAATTTGTGAACTACATAAAATACATTAAAACAATGAAACATATACTTTAATGTTAGATCGTACCGTTTTTCTTTCCCAAAGTTGCTTAATTTTGCTACGAGAAAGATCAAGTTCAACAAGATTCTCCGGATTAAAACTTGATGGCAATACCTCCAAAGGATACCCTTCCCAATGCAGATATCTTAGTGTATCAGGGAGATAATCTAGACCACCGTTGAGGAGATGCACTTTACCATATTTTATTATGAGAGTTCTAAGGTTGTACGTTTTCGTAAAGACTTGAGAACCCAATTGTACATCCTTTAATTTGAACGTGCTTAGGAATATCCCTTGAACTGCATCAGTCCCCTGACAGCCAAAAACAAAGTACAAGTTATAGCAATTAAGTTAATTATAGCAAAACTTCATCTTCTAGAAAAATCATCTGCTATTTAAGAGATCATAGAAGAAGTCAAGGTGCAGTTAATAATAATTAATATTCACGAATGTTTAACCAACTCATGGAATTCTATAATAATAGCTTTGCTGGTTTCATTTTTAGCAATTGACTGGAAGACCAAAAACATATATTAAGATTGAGGATCAGTGAGTGGAACATAGTAGATAGCTGTGTAGTGTCAGTCACGTGTGAGAGAGAAAACAGAAGAAGTGAAGGTGCTGTGTGTTGTGTAGTGGTTAGTGCTAAGTGAGTCTAGTAAAGATAAATTGCACCAACTGTAGTATTCAACAGACTCACATCATTATGCTTCAGCATGTGAAGAACATCTTCTTGTCTCCACAACCTGCTGCGATCGCCTGGTTTATTGGGAGAATCTTTATCCACAATTTCCCTACCCATTTCTCGTAGTAAATCATGCATTTTTATACAACCACGTTCTACTGTCACTAGTGCCCTATCAATGAGGCCGCTTAAAGAGAACTCACGATCAGATAATAAGTTTGGTGTGAAGTCACTTTCCTTTCGAGGTTTATCAAAACATGCCAAATCAAGAAATAAACCTTTTTCTTCCTCATCCAGTCCATCATAACTAATTTTCAACACATCAAGAACTTCGGGGTTGAAAATTCTTTTGAATTTATCTACTGCATTTTCCCAATCTCGTTTGCTCTTTTTATACAATGATGAACCTAACACTTTTACAACTAATGGAACGTCTTTGGCAATTTTTACCGCCTCTCTAGAGAGAACCTTAAAATCTTCAGTGGGATGGTTCTGCTTAAAGGCATAATTACAAAAGAGCTGACGAGCTTCATGATGGTTCAATCTTGCAACCTTATACATGTTACGATCATCTCCTCCGCAATTACGAAGTACTTGTTTATCTCTAGTAGTTAGTATGATTCTACTTCCAGGACCGAATCGATCAAGACCTCCAGCTAAAATTTCCAATTTTGCCAATTTATCCACATCATCAAGAACAATTAAAACCTTTTTTTGGTTGAGCCTCCTCTTAATCGATTGGGGAATACTAAGACTGCCTATTTTTAAATTTTCTTCGTTTAATACTTTGGAAATAATTTCGTCTCGTAGATGAATCAATCCACCATCTTTTTCTGATTGTGCTCTAACAGACGGAGCAAAATAGGTTTTTTCAAATTGATGAGAAACTAGGTGGAATAGAGTATCAGCAATAGTTGTTTTACCCATGCCACCCATTCCCCAAATCCCTATAATTCGAAAATCCTGCACCCCAAGACATAATAATGATACAACTCGCTCAATGGGTTTTTCTATTCCAACTAAACCTTTAACTAACTCTTCAAAATCACATGAGGGCCATATATTATTCAATTTATTCCAAACATCTCTGACAATGTCGCAGACAAATTCGGCCTCATTCCTACCAAATGAAAACACAAAACAATGAGTGGAAATGGCCATAACACCATATAATTGGTCACAATTTGTTGACAACATTAATAACAACTTGGTCTCTGTCTTGAAAAGGAAAAGAACAAAATGAAATTTGCGAATTTAACCAAATAATAATATAGAAAGAGATTTTCTCTTTATAACACATTTTTTATTTTTATTACTCATTTTCTAAGGACACTTTATTCTAAAAACTTAAATTTAAATAAATAATAAATAAAAAAATCTAAATACACTTTATTTTGTTTCAAAAATATCCCTTTTATCTTTTTGACACACCTAATGTAGACACTTCATTTTTAAAAAAATTAATTAAATTTATAAAGACACTTTAATATTATCCAACGTCCACAATCACATTGGATCAAACAAAACTTTAATAAATGGACTAATTAAATTCTTTCCTAATAATTAAAGAGTTTGTAAATGATATTCTTTCCCAATAATTACACAATAAATTGGTTAATTTTTTTTTTTTTTTTTTTGATAAACAATAAATTGAGATACATGTAGTTTCCAGTTTTGCATAAATCACCTAGCAATTAAAAAAATTTTAAAATATTTAAAAAACTTTTGAAGAGATCTGGATATCCAGATCCCTTTAAACCAAAAAAAAAAAAAAAAAAAAAATTACAAATGCAAGTGAAGCAATTAAACATGCCACAATCCCAAGAAATTAAACACGACAATCTCATAAATTAAAAACACTAAAAAGGGTTATTTGCTAAGAAAAATAAAAACACTAATTCAGGCTAAAAATAGAAAACCCTTTAAATATATGACTAAAAAGGGCTATTTGCATTTTTTTCTTTTTTTTTTTTTTAATGTGATTGAAAAAAAAAAAAAAAAAAAAGCTGAGAAAGTGGCCATTTTCTGGAATTTGCTCAAAAAATGGGAAAAGGGAAAATCATTAACAAAATTTTTACCTTCCTTTAGTTACAACAATCCCACTTATTTTGGATGCTTCGGTCAAAGCTGGTCTCCATTCATTTTTATGCTTAGCGAAAGCAGCCTCGTAACTCTTTCGTACATCGGATGGCTCAACCTTGTAGAAAACAGGTATGACGATTTGTTTCTTCTTTTCCCTGTACTTCATAATCTCTGCAAGCTCAAGCAAGCACCATTTTGAAGAAGTATACTTTTCGGAGAAAACGATCACCGAAATCTTTGATTCTCCGATTGCACTCAAAAGACCCTCTGAGATTTCTTCCCCTCTCACGAGTTTATCATCTCTGAAGGTTTTGATTTGTTTTTCGTTCAAGGCATGGTAGAGATGACTAGTAAAACCATCGCGGGTGTCTTTACCTCTGAAACTGAGGAAGACATCGTACTGTTCTCCGTTGGTGGTTGTGGTGGTGGAAGAAGAAGGAGTTGATGATGAATTTCCCATGGAGATCAATTGAAAGATTAATTTAAATTTGAGTAGCAAAAATTGCAGGACACAACACAGATACAGGAGAATGAATGTGGATAGTTGATGTTAGGTTCGTTATTTTGGGAGAGATTTGAAGAAATCTGCAGAAAATAGATGGAGTTTTCTATAGAGAGAGAAGGTGGAGTTTTGAAGAGAGAGAGAGAGAGAGTTGACCGGTGAAGCTGCGTTTAGGACTCTTGTCTGAAAACGACATGCGAACTAACACAAAACGACTTGCCGTTTTGTTCTATCGTAGGGTTTTTTCCTGGAGTCTTTCAAAGCGGCACCGTTTGGTGACCACGCTGCTGTAGGGAAACTTTTCCCATTTGTCTTGTCTGTTATGTAACGAATTAGAGATGGGAATGAATATTATTATGGCTAAATTGCAAAAAGGTCTCCGAGTTTAGGTGTAATTTCTAACATATGCAACTTTTACTTATCATTACACAAACATTCCCTACCATTATTTGTCTGCTGTTTGAAGGACAAAATTGTCTATTTGAAATTTTAATTATTTAAATAATAATAATAAATTAAAATTTAAAAAAATAGATAGAGGAGATCCGATCTCTCATCTGTCTACTTCTATAATTAACAACAAAAATAAAAATAAAAAACAACTCCATCCCCAACACCATTGGGTAATTAGTATATTCATTTATTTGCTTGAAGCATCCCAATATTCTCACTAACAATTGGGTGTATTAAATTATAATCTAAGTGATTAATCTAAGATAAATCACTGTGTGGTGGAGTTGTTTTTACTTTTATTTTTATTTGTCTTATTTTTAAAAAAATTGTTTTATTGTTGTGTTAATGATAGATTGATGATAAAAGATCAATTGTGGGTTGATGATTTTGTTTTGAGAAAGATGAAGAATTGAAGATGAAGTTGGATGACGTTGGTGATGAACTTATTTTTTGGATTTTGGAAGAAAAAAAAAATCATAGATCTTTATTTTATTTTAAAAATTAATTTAAAAATGATAAAAAAAAAAGATAAATAAATAATTAAGGGTATTATAGTCATTTCGTACTAAAATGTGAATAACTTACGGTAGGGGATGTTTGTTTAATTATTAATAAACGTTTCATATTTGTGCAATTGTACATTTATACTTAAGCTTGGAAGTGTTTATGAAATATCACCTATTGTTATCATTACCAACGATTTGGGTCCACAACTCACAAGATTTTTGCACTGTAATTTACGTGCTTCATCTACTATAGTGCAAGATTCTTGGATTTTCTTTTCTTTATGGCTTGGGAAATTGTAGATCCTCAGTGGTGCCACTTAGGACAAAATGGATGAAACAGTTTGAGAATGGTCAATACAAAAGCAAAAAATGCAATGATCAGCATAAATGGAGTCAAAGAAGGGCACTATAGCAATAAAATGACAAATTGAACACGTACTGGTCAAGGCTGTGAGAAATGGCATCACAGCTAATGATGTAATTGAGGACATATTTCCCATTTTATGGGACATCTCAAATTAGATTAGATAAGGACATCTATATATTGAACAATGCAGAAATCATGATGTCTCATTTCCATTAAAATTGAGTTAATTTGGAGCCTTAAGTTTTTCCAGACTGACATAAATGGGCAAAAATTAACAGAATGTAACAGTACATAAACATCACCATCTTTTTTTTTTTTTTTTTTCCAGATACTCACAAATGATCAACTCAGCTAAAGATTTAACAAGAACACAGGCAGCATACATTATGCTTGCGGCAACTGCCACAGATAAATTGAAGATTGGAACTGAACTCATAAGTGGAAATGGTGGAAAGTATCACTTTTTCCAACTGATTTGGTGACTCTATGACCGGTTTAATAACTTAAGTTTAAAAGGCACCTATTATGGTGAACTACCAAAATTGCCCTTAGATAATCATTTATGTTATTGTGTTTGTCTGGTTCTCTCTCCACACTTCCAACAAAAACGATAACGGGGTTACTCTCTCTCTCTCTATCTCTCTCTCAATACAAATAGAAGTTCAAGATCAAAACAACTGGACGTGCTTCATTACAACAAGGTAATATTTCGTGTAAATACTTCTTTTCATTTGTTCATATTTTCATTGTGAGAATTGTGGATCTCCGAGACTTTGTCACCTTTTTCCGAGCCTTTTTAAAAATCACTAATCGAGCATTTTCATGTCTTGTCCGAGCCTTTTCATGTCTTGTCCGAGCCTTTTCATGTGTTGTCCGAGCCTTTTTATGTCTGCTCCGAGCCTTTTGAAGTTTTGTCCGAGACTTCTCCGAGCTTTTTCATGTCTTGTCCGAGCCTTTGCAAGTCTTCTCCGAGCCTTTGCAAGTCTTCTCCGAGCCTTTTGAAGTTTTGTCCGAGACTTTTATAAAATAACTATTCGAGCATTTTCAAGTCTTCTCCGAGCTTTTTCATGTCTTCTCCGAGACTTTTCAAAAATCACTAATCGAGCCTTTTCAAGTCTTCTCCGACCTTTTTCATGTCTTCTCCGAGACTTTTCAAAAATCACTAATCGAGCCTTTTCAAGTCTTATCCGAGCTTTTTCATGTCTTGCTCGAGCCTTTTGAAGTCTTCTCCGAGACTTTTAAAAAATAACTATTCGAGCATTTTCAAGTCTTCTCTGAGACTTTTCAAAATTCAGTAATCTAGCCTTTTCAAGTCTTCTCCGAGCCTTTTCAAGTCTTCTCCGAGCCAAGTCTTCTCCGAGCCTTTTCATGTCTTGTCCGAGCATTTTCAAGTCTTCTCCGAGACTTTTTAAAAATAACTATTCAAGCTTTTTCATGTCTTGTCCGAGCCTTTGCAAGTCTTCTCCGAGCCTTTTGAAGTTTTGTCCGAGACTTTTAAAAAATAACTATTCGAGCATTTTCAAGTCTTCTCCGAGCTTTTTCATGTCTTCTCCGAGACTTTTCAAGTCTTCTCCTAGACTTTTAAAAAATAACTATTCGAGCTTTTTCATGTGTTGTCCGAGCCTTTGCAAGTCTTCTCCGAGCCTTTTGAAGTTTTGTCCGAGACTTATAAAAAATAACTATTCGAGCATTTTCAAGTCTTCTCCGAGCTTTTTCATGTCTTCTCCGAGACTTTTCAAGTCTTCTCCGAGACTTTTAAAAAATAACTATTCGAGCATTTTCAAGTCTTCTCCGAGTTTTTTCATGTCTTTTCCGAGACTTTTCAAAAATAACCAATCGAGACTTTTCATGTCTTCTCCGAGACTTTTCATGTCTTTTCCGAGCCTTTTCATATCATCTCCGAGACTTTTCAAAAATTAGTAATCGAGCCTTTTCAAGTCTTCTCCGAGACGTTTCAAGTCATCTCCGAGACTTTTCAAATAATCACTAATCGAGCCTTGTTAGGTCTTCTCCGAGACTTTTTATTGAATTACTATTCGAGTCTTTTAAAGACTTTTTCGAGACCAAAAATGTCTTTTTCGAAACTTTCATGTATTCTTCGAGACTTTGCTAGTGTTCTCCGAGCCTTTTAAATATCCTCACCCGAGCCTTTGTAAATGTAATTTATGAAAATATTTTGTACTCCTGAGTTTTAATTAATAGTTTTGATTAATTTGACAGCATCATGAATCGGGTTAGAATAGCAATATCTTACAACGGTCAATGGGAGCAACTACCCGACGGAAGTCAGAGGTTTGTTGGATCCGATAACAAGGGAATGTATGTGTCAAAGAATATGACTTACGAAGAATTGGTGGCGATCGTGCATACCATTGTGAAGTATGATGTAAACAAATTCAATGTTGATCTGGCATCAGTATCAATCGTTCCTGGCAGTACATGTCGTACATTTATAAGAAATAACGATGATGTTCAGTTTATGCTAGGGGAAGATCGGGTGATCCCTCAAGTATGTATAAGTCTAACTCAGAGGACACCTGGAGATGTGATAGGGAATGATATTCCTCCTCCTGAAAATACCCAACAATTTGGATCCTTTAGCGGTAGCAACCAACTATATCCCCAAAGGAGTTTCGCCGAAAATAGGGAAAACATGTGTGGTGTCCCACCGGTAGCGGTTGACCAAGTAGTTGAACCTCAATTTGGCGATGTGTTTGGTTGTCAAATTGAGCAGTACCATGAGGTGGATAATGAGGCAAATAATGAACATGTAGATGATCTAGAAAATGTGGATGAAGAGTGTACACAAATTCAAACACAAGGAAGACATGTACAAGGAGTTAGTTGCACTATACCAAATATGCCTGGGACTTCCGAGGTCCGACATAATATAACTGTATCTGATTCTGATAATACGATAACTTGGGTTATTCCCGGAGCAAATTCATACTCGTTTGGTATTGGTAGAAGCAGCACCTTGGCAACGCAAGAACCTACATGCATGATTTATAAAGGTCAATTTTTCCCGAGTAAAAAGGACTTGAAGAGGCTAGTTGGCCTTTTTTCAATGTGGGAGAACTTTGAATGGAAGGTGAAAAGGTCTAATAAGACAACGTTACATCTAGTTTGCATCATTGACGACTGTACGTGGAAATTAAGAGCGGTGAGGAGAGATGAAGGGACTTACTTCCAAGTCAGAAGTTTTGTCAACCAACACAGTTGTCCTTTGGAGGAGGTTCACCATCACTACCGACAAGCTAGTACAGTCATAATCGGAGAAGTCATTGCACCTAGACTTCAACAACATGATGGTCGTCTCATGCGTCCGAAGGACATAATCGTCGATATGAAAACAATGTATGGCATCCAAGTCATGTACAGTAAGGCACATGATGCCTTGCAATATGCATTGTCCTTGATCTATGGAACGCATGAAGAAAGTTTCAAATTGTTACCATCGTTTGCGTACGTTCTGGAACAACAAAATCATGGCACAATCACCGACTTACAATGCGCAGACGATGATACATTTTTGTACTTTTTCATGTCGTTAGGGTCCTCAATTAGAGGTTTTCGGAGGTGTATGCGTCCTGTGATTGCAGTTGATGGTACCCATTTGAAGGGAAGATTCGGGGGTACAATGTTTGTTGTAACTGCACAAGATGGAAACGAACAGGTGTATCCAATTGCTTTTGGGTACGGTGACTCAGAAAACAACCTTTCATGGGAGTGGTTTTTGGAATGCTTGAAGGGTGCCCTTGGTCATATAGATGACCTGGTTTTCATTTCCGATCGCCATGCAAGCATTGAAGCGGGGATTTCTAAAGTGTTCCCTTATGCAACCCATACTATATGTTGCTGGCATTTTGGTGAAAATATGAAGAAGCGATTCCACAGAAAGGATGTTGCCGACATAATGGATTCAGCAGCTAGGACGTACAGTGAATTCAATTATAACAGGCACATGGAGGAGTTACATAGGCTGCACAATGGTGCATTCGAATATGCTATTGCTGCCGGTCCACACAAGTGGTCTCGCGTACACTGTCCCCAAAGAAGGTACAGGCTGATGACCACAAATGTTGCTGAGTGCATAAACTCATGCCTAAAATTCGCACGGCAACTGCCAATGATGACACTGGCGGAGTTCATTAGGAATATGCTACAAAAGTGGTTTCACGATCGTCATGCAGCTGCACGGTCCATGCGTCATCAACTGACCGACGCAGCACATCTTGTGATCCTAAAACGTGTCGAGAAGTGTAATTATACGACCGTAAATCCGGTTGACTAGAACATATTCTCCGTCAAATTGAAGGGAAACCAATGGACGGTTAACTTACACTTGAAGACTTGCACATGCAACAAATTCCAAATGGACCATTTCCCATGTTCTCATGCACTCGCAACGGCAAGGTACATGAGATGTTACAATTAACGATTTATATTATTTGGGTTCGTGAATCTCATTGTTTTCATTGTTGTAGGGAGCGAAACTTAGATTTCACATCTCTGTGTGCGGACTACTACAAGAGAGAGACACTTATTGATGCATACTCGGTTCCTATTATGCCTGTTGGCCATCCTTCTTCATGGGTAGTGTCATCCGACATCGCATCTCGGGTGGTTTTAAATCCAAAGTCGAAGAGACAATCAGGTCGCCCGATGGAGGGTCGACATGCCTCGTCTTCGGAGAGGACAACCACACAGTCGTGTAGAAGATGTGGACAATCAGGACATAATAGCAGGCGGTGCTCTAACCCACCGATGGTTAATGAAGGTCCCAGCATAAGTGTTCCCGATGAATACCGTCGCAAGTGCAGCATCTGTCATTCAATTGGACACAACAAACAAACGTGCCCTGAGAAAGACTTTACCGTGGAATGAGACCGTTGGTTATTATGCTTTTTTATGTTGAACTATTATGATATATTTATTGGTTGTTCGTTTAATGCCATACTGTATCTTTTGTTATAGTGTCTACAATTCATTGTATTGTTTATGGATTTCAATATATCAAATGTGTGTTCAAGTGTTAATTGCAAACAACTAAAATTTTTTAAAAAATAATTTCATTTCATTACTCAAATGTTACGTACATCAACTAAATCACTAACTGGAAGACCAATCCTTTGAGTTACAAAAAACCTCCACAACCATCTTCTCTCGGATGGTGCCCATTTCGTTTTCTAACCAGTCGAACGTATCCCCGTTCGCTGCCAGGTACTCTATCAATCTCAAAGTATGGGCACCACAGTTACCACTACAATTCACCACATAAACAACCGTTAGAATTGAATGTTATTAAAACCGATTAGGATAGAATAAGATCTTTAAACAGTCATACCCTCTATCCTGTTGGGGCACACGGTCTCTAGACACAATGTTGAGTGGAAAGGGCTTATTCTGCAATGTATACGTCATATCGCCCCTCCGTTTGCGACCGTGAAAGTCCAACGCATGCAGCATCGACGGTAAAAAATATCGTAAGCAAGCGAGCTGCATTTTCCTATGGCGAAATGGTACCTCCTGTCTGAACGGGTCCATCAGGTAAATACTCCCTGTTGTGAGGTCGACGCTGGCTAGTGCCCAATGCGTACGTCCAAGGTTGCAAGGAATCAAAACCTGTATGTGTTTCAACAAAGTGTTATCAATGGGAAATGTATTTAAAATTCAAATTCAAACAATGTAAATAAAACACTGACCACGTCAACTTCGTTCCATGGTTTGGTTCCTACCGGGACCAATCCAGGTACCACCGCAAGTTCCTCAGCGGACCACTGATGCTTGAACATAGACCAACTGCGGCGGGGTTTGTCGGCCCCACTTCCCATCAATCTCTCCCAGTCATTCAATAACCATGACTGTACAAAGAAAATTTATAAAACGTTAGATAAAAGATGTACGAAACACATAAATAGATGTTCAAAAGCCGTACAAATTAAACACTTACATAGAACTGTGAATCCAGTATGTTGATCCTCGGACCGTAGACAGTGGAGTAATATCTCTGACGCTTCCGCAGAATATGCAAGTACGCGTCCATATGCTGACAATTTCAACATTTTGTATTGTTAGCATTCTACTATTTCAGAAACATCTTATACACAATGTTCAGGTAAGGACCATACCGTATCCTCCAACTCCATGGTGTTGGTTTGAAATCGATGGAACCAGGGGACACCAACTGGCTCGAGTAGATCCACATCACGCCTGCATAATTTTTGAAGAAGTTATATAAGAAAGTCATTTTACTTAGCAGTTTCAAAATACAAAATAATTTTTGTAATATCTGCGATTATACTTACAATTCCCCAGGTCGAGTTCCTCTTATAGGCTTGGTACGCCGCAAGGTGGTCAGGATCTATCAATGCGTGGGGCGCCCATACATGTGCTGGTTGTGGCCTAATCCTTGGCCTCTTCGGCCGACAGGGGTCAGTGTATGGGGTCCGCTGCTGCCAACCTGCCCTGCGAACCCGATCCCGACGTTGAAGGGGTGGGGTAATCCGGTCCACAGAAAGGATGTGATCCACTGGATGGCTGAGCTGTAAGGAGGAACTCTGTTCCCGTGTATTGCCTCCAGAGGTGCGATGTGTTGACGGACTATGTCCCCCTGTATCGCCTGTAGGGGTGCGCTGTACATTGGAACTATGTCGCCGTCGATCGCGCCGTCAATCGCCTACAGGTGTAAGCTCTTTGGGTGCACTGAGACTGGGGATCTCTGTCTCTGTGGAATAAATGAAGGGGTGCTCTGCACGAGGCTCGACCGGAGGGGTGTGCTGTAAGAAGGTGCTCCGTACCAGTTCTTGAGAATGAACAGGTTGTTCTGGTAAAACCTGCTGAGGTTCTTCCTCTATCTCCATAGGTGTTGTATCAGTACCACTAGTACCACCAGTAACCTCCTCTCGTGGTGTCACACCAGGCCCTTGCTGATCACCCTGATGACTACCTGTCCTCCCTCTGGGACTGAAGTCTCGGTGTCCGTCTGGGTCATCGAAGGGTGGGTCATCGAACCGTGTACCTCGAGTACGGGCGTGCGACGTCGAACCCTGAAGCCCTCGAATCAAATCTAGCAACTCCTGATGCTGTTGATCTCGTTTCTCATTACTCTTTCGCACCTCCTCCTGTAACTCGCGTAACGCATCCATTACTTCAGTATACCGACGGTCCTGAAAGGATTTCTAAATTGTCAGTACTAAAACCATTCACTCGATTGAAATTAAATAATACGGTAAAAAGAATTATACGCACCTCTGTTTGCCCTCCAACGCCTCCTCGTGAGTCATCCCCAGTTCGAGAGTCATCTCTAGTTCGAGGCTCTCTAGGCAACGTGAATCGAACCCGCCTAGTCCTCGCGAGACGAATATGACGACCGTCTGAGTCAGAACCCTCTGTATCACTGGGTTCGAAAGACGGACCCTCAGTGTCACTGGTTCCAGCAGTTGTATATCGTTCGGGGTCAGAGACGGGAACAGGTATATCACCGAGATCAGCATCATACAAACTGCCTCCCTGGGAAATGCCCTCGAAGTACCGTTCAGCCCTCTCAGTTGCCGTCGGCACCAATTTTACCCTCGCAAACATCTGAAATTGCAGTTAGACCATTGTAATTGTATACATACTAATAGTTATGAACATAAAAAATATATATATATATATATATATATATTTACACTTTCAAGGAAAATGCTATTCAACTTCTCCCCCCTCGGTCGCGTACTCAACTCCCATTTTAGAATTCGGGGGGAGAGCTCGATTTCCCTCCGCTTCCCACATCCGCTGTTGCCAAGCTCGGGGATAACCTCGAAAGCAAATATCTACAAAACAGCTAAGAACGATAAGAATCCAATACAATACATAAGTCATATGAAAAAAATAACAAATTCAAAATTCTCACCAACAGTGCGTGCGTTAGCCCATATATGTTATATGTCTCCGTGGTGTGTACATCAACGCCCTTTCGTCGCTGGCGTTGTTCAAACCGCCTACGTCGGCCATCCAACGCATGCTTGAAACCGTATATAGACCGCCTATACACGTGTGCACCCCACGGGAACGCATCAAAAGCGTCCAAGTCCTCGACTAGGCGAAACTGCCATACTGGAACTTTCTCTCTCTCGTCCAACCCCATCAGTATCCAGTTAAGCATATACAATAAGCAAAGCTTAACCGCATCGTACTGCTCAGAAAAAACACCAATCCGTAGAACGGCTTTCAGCTCTGCATACTCGACCTCATCTCGACCCTCAAAGTACCGCTGGTGTATGCCATTCTCTACCATATCATAGGTCGACGTGTCAGGAAGTTCTCCGAACTTCAATCCGTGATTAGACAAAACTCAACCTTTGAGAACCGGACCGAATGCCTTCCTAACAAAAATCTCATCTCATCTTCAGGCCCATCGTGATGCAACTCGCGAATAAGCAACCGATGTACAATGCCAGCCGAAAACTTCATCCCACGATCCATCCGAAGGAGGTGTCCAAAACACGACTCAGTATACCGACGTCGTTCTTCGATCGCAAGATGTTCAGGTACCTTGTTAAGTGCGTTGTCGATATCTGTAAGGTCATCAAAATGGTCATGTCGAGTTATTTTCCCCGAATACCTTTCTTCCTCTGGAGTTTTAAGCGAATCTTTTAGTTGATTCCTCATCTGCATATTGACATAAAAAAAATATATCTAGTTAAATAAAATAAATAATATAAAAATGAAAGGTTTCGGACACTAAATGAAAAGTCTCGGACACTATATGAAAAGGCTCGAAAACTATATGAAAAGGCTCGGGCACTATATGGAAAGGCTCGGAAACTATATGAAAAGGCTCGGACACTATATGGAAAGGCTCGGAAACTATATGAAAAGGCTCGGACACTATATGAAAAGGCTCGGACAATATATGAAAAGGCTCGGAAACTATATGAAAAGGCTCGGAAACTATATGAAAAGGCTCGGACACTATATGAAAAGGCTCGGACACTATATGAAAAGGCTCGGAAACTATATGAAAAGGCTCGGAAACTATATGAAAAGGCTCGGACACTATATGAAAAGGCTCGGACAATATGAAAAGGCTCGGAAACTATATGAAAAGGCTCGGACAATATATTAAAAGGCTCGGAAACTATATGAAAAGGCTCGGAGATTATAATTCTAGAAACCTATTCATATTCCTTAAAAGGCTCGGATTACTATTTAAAAGTCTCGGACAATGTTTTAAAAGGCTCGGATCCTATTTTAAAAGTCTCGGAGCCAGTGTGAAAGGCTCGGAGATTCAAATAGCAGAAACCTATTCAAAATGCTCGGAAAAGGCTCGGATTACATGTGAAAAGCTCGGAAAAGGCTCGGATTACATGTGAAAAGCTCGGAAAAGGCTTGAAAACCCAGAACTTCATCGTGTTCAACAGAATTTTTTCATAAATTTAAACCCTAACCTAATCAAACAAACCTAATCAACAACAAATCAAATCAAACGAACATCCAACATCAAACGCAAATAAAAGTTTCAACAACAAAAACGCGTCAGAAAATCATATCACCTTCTCGTCGATTTCAAGACTGTATCGCCACCGCCGGCAGGTTTCCCGTCAGATTTAGTACCGGATTTCTTGGTCTCTCTTTCCACTGTTCTCTCTCTCTCAACTTTTTTCTCTTCAGACGCTAACTGATAAGAATGAGGGTATTTTTGTCTGGTCACCTAAATAGGTGCCTTTTAAACTTACATTACTAAACCAGTGACATTCTCACAAAAGCCCCTCCAAATAGTGACAAAAAATTTTTGAACCCGAACTGATAATAACGAAGTTCTTTTATCAGCAAAACTTATGATTAAAATACGTGTTCTTAAATAATGTAGAAATCCAGTGAACTAACTAACGTTTTCATGTGCAATATGTACTTTGTGTGTGGACACTTAGAATAGACTAGAACAAAGGAGAAAACCATAATAACGAAAAATAGAACCCTCCTATCATGTAAGGCTATATTTGGGATTACTTAAGAAAAAATCTTTTAATAGCTTTACTTAAGAAATAATCAATTTAAAAAAAAAGTTGGTAAGTGTTTGGTAAACTAAATTTTAAAATTGCTTAACTTTTGAAAGGATAGAAAAATGTGTGGAGTGTGTTTTGATGTGGCTTGTCACAGGCTTAGAATTACGCAGCGGAAAATCCCGTACGGCACTTAGACAACTTTTAGGCAAGGTTGCTAAGTAAGCCTAAAAGTGTGCTTGTCACTCTCACACACACACACAAGAGAGACTAGAGAAAGGTATTGGAAGAGCTTGGTTGGAAAGTAAAGCTTGTATTGCTAACAAAGAGAGCTTTACAATGCTTTTAGTACAAATGACTTGGTTAGGCTTGGATGCCTTACAAATGAGAGGGGTTGGTTATTTATAGTGTGTCACCTCCTTAATGAATGGCTAGGATCAATTTGATTCAATGGTGGAGGTTAAGTCTCCAGAATGTTCTATACAAATCTAGAATTCTCTATACAAGTATCTACATATCTCTAGATAATTCTACACTTATCTAGATATGTACAAGAACAACCTAGAAAGGTTGTGCTACTAGAGACTTCCAGAAGCATCAGTTGCTAGACTTTTTTGGAGATCTCTAGAATGTTCCAGCTATTTGGCCTTGTTTGTGGACTTGTTAGACTCCTTGGCTGGAATTCGGATTTTGGATCTTGTGGGCCATGACAGGCTGCTGCAGTTTTGTTGTTGTTTAGGTTGTGGTGGCTGTTTGTAGTTGGGGTGGTTCCTTTGTTTTTGGGGTCTATCTGTTTTTGGCTGGTTCTGCTGTTTTGGTTGCTTTGTGGCTAGTTTTTGGGCTGTTTTGGTTGCTTTGTGAAGTTTTGAGGGTGGTGGTTTTCTCTGTGTGTGTTGTTTTGCCTGGCTTGGTGCCTTTTTCAGTGGATGGTGTTTCCTTATAAAAAAAAATTACTAAAATAGACATCATTAATAATATAAATATAAAGAATATAAAAAGAAATAAATAAGAAATTTAAACAGAAAAAAAAATATTATAATTGAGTCAACTCGTAGATCTAAACATTGAGTTGTCGAGTTAACTCGTTCATCTTAACATTAAGTTGTTGAGTCAACTCATTCACTCAAGCTTTGTTAATGGAATCTCTGCAACTTAAGCTCCAAATCCGCCACCGTCTCCGATGTCATCGAGAGAAATATCTAATCCTCTCGCCGTCAACATCGAGAGATCGTCATCCTTCATCCCTTACCGTCGAGGGCATCGCCATCCTTCATCCCTGGCCGCCGACATCGTTTCCAACACTGAATTGAAATTATCGACAGATCCTCTATCTATTCTGGCGTTTGTCATCGGCGGTAGAGAAGTGGTAGATTGTGAGGGAAATACTGGCGAACTTGGTTGAGGAGATAGGGTTTAAAGTGGTGGGGTTGCGATGGTGGTTGGGTCGAGAGAAGTAGAGGTGTCAAATGGGCTGGGCCTGGGCCGCCCGATCCAACTAAAAATTGTCCATGAAGGCTTGTGGGTAGGGCAAAGCTCTGCCCGCATACATATTTATAAGCCCTACCTGGCCCAAGGCCCAAGCCCATTTGAGGGCCGGGCGGGTACGGGCTTTGCTGGTCGGCCCGCCAAAAAAATAATTATTTTACATCACAAAAATAAACTCTATATTTGAATGGAATAATATACTTACAAATTCAAATATCAAATGAATAAAGTCACTCATCAAAATAAATAAATCACTATTATTATTTAGTTGGCAAATATACTACAAACATTCGTAAAATAAATTATATGAATATTGAATAAACTAGGAATAAGTCCTCATTTAGTTGAATAGTAATGTCCTCATTCATAAAGTATACTACAAACGTTATTCTAATTGAATAATAATGTCCTCATAAGTTTATGAATATTTTGTAATAAATAATCTAATTAAAAAATGGGTGCAGAAATTTTTTTTTTTTTGGGTGGCAATAACTCACCCTATCCAACGGACTTGACGGATTTTAGACTATAAACCTAGTCCGACCCTCACTCTCGGCCCTCCGGGTCGACTGACCTAAAATATATGTCGAAGCCCGCCCTCTTACCTTGGCTTGGGCCAAGCCCAAGCCCTCAATGTGCCAGGACGGGCCGGGTGGGCTTGTACAGAAACGGGTAAAGCCCGCAATGGGTACTGGCCGACCTGGCCCTTTTGACACCTCTAGAGAGAAGAGGTAGTGGTGGAGGTGATTTCCAGATTTTATTTATTATTGGTTTGCGATTTCCAGAAGAGGTGGTGGAGGTGGTGGTGGAGATATGGTTTGAACCTGACCTCCAGATTTTTATTTGGGAGGAAGAGCTGGCTTCTTCCGGCGACGACGAGTAAACTTTGTTAAAAACTCTTAACACTATCGAGGGGAAAACTTTGTTGAAACCAAGAGAATAAAGAAGGATAATGTTTTTTTTTTTTAATTGTGCTTTTATGGCAGTTTTTTGGTGTTATTACGATGGAAAGGCGCAAAATATTTTTTTAGGATTGCCCGGTGGCCAGTGGGTGATATTTTGAGTTCACCTTTTTGCATCCTTGTGGGATTTAGTCCTTAGTTGGTTTTAATTTTATTTATTTGTATAAAAAATTGTTTTATTTTTGTGTTGATGATCGTTTGATAATTAAAAATTGCTTATGAATTGATGATTTTTTTTTTATATATAGAGATGGATTTAGGAATATGTTGAGGTTAGTCATTTTATGTTAAAAATATGATCAAATGTTAAAGTTGACATAAATCAACTATTGATAGGGAATGTTTGTGTCATTATGGATAAACGTTTCATACTTATGCAAATGTACTTAAACTCGAGAGTGTTTGTGAAATATCCCCTAAAGATTGCTTTTCAAAAAAAAAAGGAAAAATAACCCCCCTATTATTATCATTATCAACCGTTTGAGTCCCTACAAGGGATCACAAGTCGCAACGAATATGAAAGCAAAGCATGTGAAGACTAAAGAGAGATGACGATTTAGTAAAAATTGCAGGGCACAATAGATTGGTATAACAAACACTAAACAACAATTATGTAATGTCAGTCGACTCGGTCTTCATAATATATATATTTTTTTTGGAAAGAAAGTCTTCATAATAATATTATTTTGGGAAATAATTATTACTTAAAGTTTACACGATCGTCATTTTACCCCACCTTCACATAAAATATTATAATTAAAACTTACAAAAAAAAATACAGCTGCCAACCCGGCCACCATCTTCAACAACTCTTCATAATCTATTCTTCTTCCACATCAACACCACTACCAAACACACTAAACAACAATTATGTAAAGTCAGTCTTCACAATAATATTATTTTGAGCAATAATTATCCCCCCGATGAATGCTTGATCGTCATTTTCCCCCTCATATTCCGGGTATCTTCATTTTACCCCACCATTACATAATCTGTTAAAAAGGTTGTTGTAGATGGAAAATGACCATTATACCCCACCATATTATTGTTTTCTGAAAAAAAAAAAAAACCCAAAACAAATTCTGCCCAGCGATTTTTCGCTCTGCTGCAGGCTAACTTGCGGTGGCCATGGCTGCAAAACACTTGGGCACCGCCTAAACCGATTTTTCGAACACAGCCTTTCCCTTAATTCCTCCAACATGTGAAAGCATTTACTCAAATCACTTTCAATCCGGTTGGCAAGAAGGTCTACAATGCAGCAAAATGCACTTACATCTCCTATTACGGTCATGCCATGTAAAACAATTATCACGTAGTACGATTGCATTGGAGAATGCAACGTTAATATCAAATTGTAGCGGGCGGACGAATAATGAGTTTATTTCCGTGTACTGAGATAGGGTAAATTGCAAGTTTCAACTACAAGGGTATGTTATCTATCAATGGTGAATGGTGATGAATCACCGGAAAATTTATAGGTTGGTGAGGAAGCTTAGTGATGAATCACTGGAAAATTTATAGGTTGGTGATCACCAACTTTTTCTATATAATCCAGAATTCCAGATACTTATACAAGTGTACAACTATACAAGACTTAAATCTTCAGTCCAGCTATCATGTCAAAGCATCATTTGCAGGATTTCACTAACCTCTGTTACCAGAAATGTCATAGCTGGATAGACCAACAGATGGTGAAAGGATCTAACTTACTACGCTATATTTTAAAGCCGTTAAAAGTTAACATCATGAAGTTAGTATTATTCCAATTCGGTCATGTTTGCACTAAATCCATGGTATATGATTTTCCATAAATCAGAGGGAATGCCCTCACAAAAATCACCCCATCGTCACTGTTGTTGTTGCTCTAAAATATCATCAAAAAACAATGGTGTTTAAAATTCATGAACAGATTGGCACAACCCCACATGGAAAGAAAGCATTTAAGCTAATCTGACAAGAGCTAACACGCAGGAAGAAAGTTGTTAGAAGTAAATCAAACAGACTTTCCAGCAACATAACCAAGAGAAAATTCTGCAGAAGATTTGTTCTTTTCTTGGCTGGTAGGCAGAAACTAAAGGTTATCATTGGATGAACATAAGACAGGTCAGTCAATTAACAAATGGCACCAACATCATTTAATTTCAATTCAGCTGGAACAATCCTCATCCTCAAATAACGTGTGATGTAGTGATGTATCATCGAGGCATAGAAGAAGAAGGAGGCACCGAGCACGTTACCCGGATCTTCTCAGCAAGAACGTTAAGCCCATATATTTTAGCAGCTCGAGCACTTGCAACTGCTCCGGTATCTCTTTCGCCACTAGAAGCAACCATCTGTCTCAAAAGGCTTGACGATAAGAATACAAACAGCCTCTAATAGAACTGAAACAAAGCTACAAAGAGGGTACATAGGCTTTTCAAAGATTACCTGAGCAGCACCAGCAGTATCATCAGCACTAACTTTGATAATCCCTAACTTGCTTAGCGTCATCTCACATTGCGCAAGTGCATGCTAGCGAGAATTTTGATTAGATGACCATAAAACCTTGAGAACTAAATCTTCAATCTTGACAGAAAAGCAATGTACATGACACAGAACACTAAACACGGTAAAACATATTCCAAATAAAATGAACCTGAGGATCTAAGAGTCATGAAGCTAAAGTAATATGCACAAATCCATTATGACAACATTTACAACTAATTATATATAATGCTAATGTATCAAGCAGACTTCCAATGAAAGAAAGGCCTTCTTGAGGAAACCCTTTCTGAAATGGACTTCATAGAGAGGCATAGTACCGATTTATGCCCACGTTCAACCGCCTATTAAAAGGAATTCAATGAATGGATAAATAAATAAAGGTAAAGATCATATGTTATACCATTTGGGAACAGTAGAATAGAAAAAGAACGGAGTATTGAACCTTGAATGCAGTTTGAAACTGTTCACATGGGACAGTCTCAGACTTCGGATATGCTTTCGGTGCGACAGCCTCACTATTTGCACCTGGTATCCCCTGGCCTATGATTGAAATACAACCAATCAACACCAAGCAACAAATGATATTTGGCAAAAACCACAAGGACCAGGGATTACTATATCTGGTAAGCAACACCAACTACTGAACCATCAAAAGAAGAAGATGAAGGTTCTGTCGTAGACAAAGGTTCTGCAATTTGTTACCGTAATCAAGTTATGAAGTTGAATGTGCCTTTTCTCTTGTATTGGCTTTAAAGCCGGGCAGAAGGCCCAAATCATCATTGTTTTTTACAGAGAGATCACAATCAAATTAATGATAGATTTGGGAAAATTATAAAATTAAAACCACTGTCTACATAAAATTAAATACCTTTAAAAGCAGACTTGCACTAGTGTTGACCTATATAATATGCACTAATAACATAAAATAGAGGAGAAATAAAAAGGTTAAAAATTTGATGGCAGAATTAGTGCGACAACATCTCTAGAGTCTAGAGCTAATTAATTCATGTTTTTGAAAAACTAAACCAATGAGTTATTTTAGTTACTAGCTCAGACCAAACATTTGGATCATTAAAAAAGCTTTTCTACTTCTACAACACGTTAGAGTACTTCAACAACCGTATAGTGTCCATGTTTATGATCTTAGAGTGATAAAAAAAAAAAAATGATAAGAAGTTCCATTCAACCAGACTCAGATTACAATTTACCACTTATATTCTAAATTAATAGCATTCGTGATATATAATTTTAACAGACATGCATTCCAATTCACATACAAAAGATTCTATGAAATGAGGTTCACTTGTATGCATAAAGCAATTGAAAACCAAGGACTTGCTTCTGCACCAGTTGCAGCTAGATTGTCCTCCATTTTCAATTTATCAGCTCCTCAGAAGTTCACTTTTTGAATTTCTTTCATGTTAACAAATTAACAGAAAAACATGGACTTGCTTCTGCATACTGTTGAAATGCTGCTGACAACTCTCATGATGCATATTTGTTCATGACAAAGGAACAACTAAATAACTACATATATAAACAAAAGAATACGAGGCAGAGGTAGAAGATAGCCTATGTATATTTCTACTTCCTTAAACCTTGTTTGAGAATCAAATTATAATGAAGTAATTTATCATTGATTACATAAATTAAACGAATGTGAAAATATATTTCTTGCAATTACTAAAATTCATCAATCGAAAAAAAAAAAATATTAATTATAATAATGGAGTTTGCTGGATTGACTTACCGGCAGCCTGTGTAGTCGAAGAACATAAGCCAATTCTTCTAGGATGTGGTTCAGAAGAAGAAGAAGGAATTGATGATGAATTGCCCATGGAAAGACACAGAGTCATCGTCGAGAGAAATAAATAACAATGGCTGCGTTTGGAGAAGGAGAAGCTTTGAAACTGGTGACGGTGGCTTCATTTTCAAATTTCCAAAAAACGGCGTCGATTTGCTTCGGTGCAAATTCTTTTAGGATCTGGTTCACATGTTTCCTCAGTATCATTAGATTCACATGTATCCCCAGTATCTTGACTGATGGCAACAAAATTCATAACCTGTGTCTGTACATATATTGGTGTTATTCCACATTGCTTCACTTCAGGCCAATCATCCACATTGAACTCAAATGAAGTACCCACATAGTCACTCATACCGCGATTTGCAAGTAGGGTATCCAATTTTTGGAACAATTCATAACATTCGGAAGACAAAATGCATACTAGTAAGATGTGATCCTTGAACATAATTACTTCGTCTTCAATTGGCATATCATGCCCTACAAATTGTATGCCAGAAAATCCTCCCTTTTGACCATCACTGGTTTCAATATGAATATCATAACAGACATCACGTAAATCATCAGAAGAATAAAAACAGTCAAAGTCAAACCCAAAAACCAGACATACTGCAAATCCCATGATGTAGCTACTCCTACCACAATCATTTCGAAGCCCTGGAATATTTATAGAAGATCCAATGTTTTTATAGCTGAAACATTCAGGAATTTCACTTCCAGGTAAACAAATGCTGCCTTCAACTAAACCTCGTTCATTTCGTTCAAAGAGAGAAATAATCTTTTCTGTCCCCGTACGCTGCATTTTTCGTAGTGAGTCTCGAAAGAGGTTGCTGACTGCTTCCTGATTCATCTTTAGGCAATTAATGAAGTTAAAACCAAAAGATTGACTGCCATCAGCGTAGAGCTCAAAAAAGAATTCCTTTGGTAATGATTGGATCAGCTGCTTGCAATTCTTTGCTTCCAAATATCGTAGACTTGATGGAAGCTCTGGTAATGATCGAAGCATACGACAACGGTTTATTCTCAGATAATGCAATTTAGAAAGTTGCTTGATGCTATCTTCTGGAAACGTCTCAAGATTTTTGCAATAACTCAAAACTAATTGTTCAAGCCGATTCAAGTTTCCAGTTGAAGGGGGTAGCTCTTTAATTGCCATTCCACCTAAATTCAGATAATTCAGCTCCATTCCGTCCAAGATATCTGAAAAACTCTCAAGTTTGCAGCATCCCCTAAGACATAGCCGATCAAGAGATTTCAAATTAGAGATGCTACTTGGAAGCGTCTCAAGATTTTTGCAATCACTCAAAACTAATTCTTCAAGCTGATTCAAGTTTCCAATTGAAGGGGGTAGCTCTTTAATTGCCGTTCCACTTAAATTCAGATACTTCAGTTCCATTCCCTCTAAGATATCTGGAAAACTCTCAAGTTTGCAGCATTGACTAAGATATAGCCGATTAAGAGATTTCAATTTACAAATGCTCTTTGAAATATGCTTGAGACTTCTACAATATGACAAGTCTAAACTTTCAAGCTTGCTTAGACTCTCAATTGTTGAGGGAACTTCTTCAACTCCAGACAAGGTCAAATCCAAACTCTTTATATTCCCCGAAATATGTGGAAATTTTGTGAGACTAATGAAATTACGGAGACTACATTTCGAACCTTCTATATGAATGGGAACGCTACTAAGATTTTTGCATTCCAACTGTTGTAGAGAATGAAATTTCTTCTGACATAGCCTTGAGTGAATGTCAAGCAAGCTTCTGCAGAATTTAAGATTTATACTCGCCGATGGGATGTATGAGAGATCTGGGATCCTGATGAGCTTCTTACAACAAAAAAGGTTCAGCCACTTTAATTTTGGACATTTGGTTGATGAGTGAATTTGAAGCAAGCTTATGCAATCTTCAAGATTTATACTCTCAGCCAATGGGATGTCTGAGAGGTCTGGGATCTTGATGAGGTTCCAACAACAAAAAAGATTCAGCCGCTTTAATTTTGGGACACGCTGTAACAACAGATGGTGAAATGATTAGAAAAAGTAACTACATAAAATATATTAAAACAATGAAACATATACTTTAATGTTAAATCGTACCATCCTTCCTTCCCAAAGTTGCTTAATTTTGTTACAAGAAAGATCAAGTTCAACAAGATTCACCGGATTAAAACTTGATGGCAATACTTCTAAAGGATAATAACAAGTCCAATGGAGATATCTTAGTTCATTAGGTAGATCACATAATGAAGCTTGATGGAGATAATCATGTTTTATTATGAGAGTTTTAAGATTGTACATTTTCATTAAGGCTTGAGAAATCCAATGTCCATCCCTTAATTGGAACATATTTAGGAAGATCCCTTGAACTGCATCAGTCCCCTGACAGCCAAAAACAAAGTAAAAGTTATAGCATAATATACTAAAAGCCATCCTCAGAAATTTTGCAGGTTAATTATGTTAATTATAGCAAAACTTCGTCTTCTAGAAAAATCATTTGTCATTAAAGTGAATATTCATGTATCTTGAGATCACAGCTTTGCTGGTTTCATTTTTAGCAATTGAGTGGAAGACCAAAGACATATTAAGATTGAGGATCATAGTAGATAACAATGTAGTGTCAGTCACGTGTGAGAGATAAAACAGAAGAAGTGAAGGTGCAGTAAGTGAATGATTGAATTTTCTTGTGTTGTGTAGTGGTTAGTGCATAGTTAGTCTAGTAAAGATAAATTGCACCAACTGTAGTATTCAACAGATTCATCAAATTTTGAGGGATCTAAATGTAAGAGCAAATACAAAATGATTAGAGACTCACGTCATTATGCTTTACTGTGCGAAGAAAATCTTCTGGTCTCCACAACCTGCTGCAATTTTTACTAGCAATTTCCTTACCCATGTCTCGTAGTAAATCATGCATTTTTATACGACTGTCTACTACTGTTACTAGTGACTTGTCAATAAGGCGGTTTAGAGAGAACTCACGATCAGATAATAAGTTTGGTGTAAAGTGTACTTCATCTATTCTAAATTCAAAATCAACAAAACATGCAATGTCGAGAAATAAACCTTTTTCTTCCTCATCCAGTCCATCATAACTAATTTTCAGCGCATCAAGAACTTCAGGGTTGACATTTCTTCGAAATTTATCTACTGCATTTACCCAATCTTGTTTACTTTTTGTATACAATAACGAACCCAACACTTTAACAGCTAATGGAACGTTTGTGGCAATTTTTACCACCACTCTTGAGAGAACCTCAAAATCTTTGGTGAAATGGTTCTGCTTAAAGGCATATTTACAAAAGAGCTGAAGAGCTTCATCACAATTCAATTCCTCAACCTTATACATGTTATGATCTGCCACTCCGCAATTACGGAGTACTTGTGTATCTCTAGCAGTTAGTATGATTCTACTTCCGGGAGCCAATCCATCGTTATCAAGACCTTCAGCTAAAGTTTCCCAATCTGTAACTTTATTCACATCATCGAGAACAATTAAAACCTTTTTTTGTTTGAGCATCCTCTTAATCTGTTGCTGAATATCAGGACTACCTGATATTTGATTTTCAATAATTAATACTTTGGAAAGAATTTCGTCTCGTAGACGAATCAATCCATTACGATTATTTTCTGATTCTGCTCTAACACTTGGAGTGAAATAGGTCCTGTTTTCAAATCGATGAGAAATTTGTTGGAATACAGCTTTAGCAATAGTTGTTTTACCTATGCCACCCATTCCCCAAATCCCTATAATTCGGATATCCGGCGTCTCAAGAC
This sequence comes from Acer negundo, assembly GCA_035582765.1. NCBI lineage: Eukaryota > Viridiplantae > Streptophyta > Magnoliopsida > Sapindales > Sapindaceae > Acer > Acer negundo. Next base: position 24,374,189 of record CM069232.1, on the reverse strand, counting down.
ATAATAATGATTCAAGTCGCTCGATGTGTTTTTCTATTCCAACTAAATCTTTAAAATCACATGAAGGCAATATATTACACAATTTATTCCAAATATCTCCGACAATTTTGCAGACAAAATGGGACTCGGACCTAACAAATGAAAACAACAAACAATAATGAGTAGAAATGGCACTATATATGTATATATATATATATCAGCTACCAGTATCAACTGAACTTACTCCTATAAATATGATGATATAAAATAGTTTAAAGGAAATCTGAACTATTACAAATAAAAACCATATAATTTATCACAATTTGTTGACAACAATATTAACAACTTGGTCTCTGTTTTGAAAAGGAAAAAAAAAAAAAAATGAGATTGGCAAATTTAACCAAATATAATATAAAAAGAGATTTTCTCCTTATAATACATTTTTTATTTTTAATACTTATTTTCTAAAGATACTCTATCCTAAAAACTTGAATTAAAAAAAAAAAAAAAAAAAAAATCTAAATACATTTCATTTTATTCTAAAATTATCATTTTATCTTTTTAACACCCCATAATGTAGAACACTTCATTTTAAAAACAAATTAATTAAATTTATAAAAACATTTCATTTTTTTTAATATTACCCATTATTAATTTTGAGGAAATTCTTATTTCACCTCAAATTAATAGGATCGTTGATCTTTATATTTGTTACTGAGTTTACACATGTTAAGGGATAACTCAAAATTGGTCTTTTAAAATATGTTTAATGTAAAAATAAATATTAATATCATTAAAATAAATGAAATTTTGTAGAGTACATAATGATAATTTAAATTAAAGATACATGTATTCTAACTCATACTAACCAAAAAAATAAATATATATGTTAATTAGTATTACCACATTGTCTTTTTGAAATATACTAAACCATATCATACAAAATTTCAATAATCACATAGTTCATAATTCTTGAGATTAAACACAAAATTTGTTGTTTCTTGTTGCAAATCATTCCCCATCACTTCAAAAACATTATATATTATCTGCTGTCCACAGTCACATTGGATCAAACAAAACTTTAATAAATGGACTAATTAATTCTTTCATACACCTTCAAAAAAAATAAAATAAAAATAAATTTTTTGTTGAAGAGATCTGGATATCCAGATCCCTTCAAACCAAAAATAAAATTCATCAAACAAAACAATTACACATGCAAGTGAAGCAATTAAACATGCCACAATCCCAAGAAATTAAACACAACAATCCCACAAATTAAAAACACTGAAAAGGGTTATTTGTTAAGAAAAATAAAAACACAAATTCAGACTAAAAATAGACAACCCCTTAAATATATGACTAAAAAGGGCTATTTGCTTCTTCTTCTTTTTTAATAAGAGCTAAATGTGATTTTTTGAAAGAAAAAAAAAAAAAAAAAAAATAGTTGAGAAGGTGGCCATTTTCTGGAATTTTCTCAAAAAAATGGGAAAAGGGAAAATAATTAACAAAAATTTTACCTTGCTTTAGAGGAATCAAACCCACTTATATTGGATGCTTCGGTCAAAGCTTGTCTCCATTTCTTCACTTCATCTTCTTGTTGTAATTCATTTTCATGCCTAGCAAAAGCAGCCTCGTAACTCCCAATTTGTTTCCGTACATGGGATGGATCAACCTGGTAGAAAACAGGTATGACGATTTGTTTCTTCATTTCCCTGTACTTCATAATCTCCTCAAGCTCGCGCAAACACCATCTTGAAAAAGCATAGTTTTCGGAGAAAATGATCACCGAAATCTTTGATTCTCTTATTACACTCAAAAGACCCTTTGAGATTTCTTCCCCTCTTACGAGTTGATTATCGATGAAGGTTTTAATTTGTTTTTCGTGCAAGGCTTGGTAGAGATGACTAGTAAAACCATTGCGGGTGTCTTCACCTCTGAAACTGATGAATACATCGTACTGTTCTCCGTTGGTGGTGGTGGTGGTGGTGTTGGTGGTGGAAGAAGAAGGAGTTGATGATGAATTGCCCATGGAGACCAATTGAAAGACTAAAAATTTGAGCAGCAAAAATTGCAGGAGAATAAATGTCGACGGTAGATTGATATATCAAACACTAAACAACAATTATGTAAAGTCAGTCTTCAAGTGATTTACTTGTCTTCTTCCCTCCTTTTTACAGAATCTTTTCTTTTTTCCTTTTCATTATTTCTTCTCCATTACAGAGAAAAGTAGCAAAAAGTGAGTTAGTGGGGAGGTGGGGGAAAAAAGTAATATTATTATGGATAAACTGTACAAACGTTCCCAAGTTTAGGTATAATTTCTTACATATGCAACGGTTCCCTATCATTTCACAGACATCCCTACTGTAATTTTCTCATCACTATACTTTTATGGCTCTGGAACAAAATTTTCTGTTTTAATTTTAAATTATTTTAATAATAATAAATTAAATATATAAAATAAAAAAAAATAGATAGAAGAGATTTGATCTTGTCCATCTATAATTAACAAAAAAATAAAATAAAAATGGTTCAACTCCTCCCTAGAGTAGATCACTCCAGGTGCAAGAGCGATATACTCCGTAACTCCGATGAGAAGTAGATACTCATGTCTGCTCCTCTGCATGAGAACCCAGTCTGCTCGCACAAGGAGCAGATAATTATGCAATGGAGCAAACCTCTTTTTATGAGAACTATTAATACGACTGCTTCAATGACCTTGTTCTTCTCAAGTCTTCACAACTTGGTATTAACCGGGAAAATGAAACTTTGTTAAATACTTTGAGCACTATCGAGAAGAAAAGAAGGATAATGTTCTTTGAAATTATGCTTTGATGGCCGTGTTTTGCGGTTATTGGATGGAAAGGCACAATTTTTTTTTTGAAGATTGTGTTGTGGTTGATATTTTGAGTTAACCTTTTTGCACCTTGTGGGCTTTAGTCTCCTCAGCTGGTTTTAGTTTTATTTTACTTTTAAAAAAATGTTTTATTTTTGTGTTGATGGTAAAAATGTTTGTGGGTTAATGATTTTGTTTTTGCTAAAGATGAAATCAAGAATATATGAAGGGGTGTTATAGTCATTTCGTGCTAAAAATGTGATCGACGGATAAAATCGATGGAAGTCAACTAACGGAAAGGAATGTTTGTGTCATTATGAATAAATATTTAATATTTATACGATTACACTCCAATTCAAGAGTGTTTGTGAAATATCGTGTAAAGACAAAACAGAATAGCGTGTAAAGACAAAAGGGAGAAGACTAAAGACAGTGCAAAGTAGTATTCACACCATAATTCAATTTGAATTTCTTGCCTAACTCTTTTCCTTCCATTTTCCAATTACTATTTTTTATGTACAAATTTTCTATTGCATTTCATGCCTCTGGTCCCATAATTCCACCAACATGTGAAAGCATTTACTCTAATCACTCTGAATCTTCTGTTACGATCATGCCACGTAAAAAAAATTGTTATGATGATTGAAACATGTGGCGTACCCAAAACCTTTTGATAATAAATATACATGTAGCATGATGCTTGTGGCGGGCGGACGAAAGAACGAGTTTATTGCCGTGTAATGATATAGGGTAAATTGCAAGTTTCAATTATCAATGGTGAATGGTAATGAATCACTGGAAAATTTATAGGTTGGTGAGGTAGCTTAGTGGAAAATCACTCATCACTAACTTTTTTCTATACAATTCAGAATTCCACATACTTGTACAACTATACAACTCTTAAAAGGTTCAGCCCAGCTATCATGTCAAAGATTGTATATAAATCCTAAAACCATCATTTGCAGGATTTCACTAAACCTCTGTTACCAAAAATGTCATGCTTTCTAGAGTCCAGACCATCGACAAATTGCAACAGATGGTGAAAGAATCCTCCTCTTTTGCAGCAAGAGATCTAACTTACTATGCTATTTGTTATATTATAAAAGCCGTTAAAAGTTAACATCCCGAACTTAATTTTATTCCAATTTGATCATCTTTGCACTAAATCCATTTCCAAAAATCAGTGGGAATGCCCTCACAAATACACCCCATCATCACTGTTGTTGTTGCTCTAGAATACCATCAAGAAACATCTCCATTAGGAGATGATAACAAAAAAAATGATTGAACTGAATACGATTTCTCGAAGAAAAATTCCACCTTTAGTATATACCCGGAAACTCTTTCCCACCATTGGCTTCAGCTGGATCAGAAGAAGAGTATGTACAGCATTGGATGTTGAATTTGTCTATCTTGACAGACAGACATGGAAATCCGATGTTGGGTCAAAGTGTAGGGATGGTATCCATCTATAATAAACCTGTATCCATAGGATAGCAACCAAGAACACGAAGAAATCCCGCAAATTCCTGTCCAGAAAATATAAACCTCACTTTCAGTCACCAGAGCAAAACTCTCTATTTTGGTATCATAAATATCCCCGATGAACACATTTAAAACAGATCACGGAAGAAGCATTGTGGCATGTAAAATTTTAGAATGAAATCCACATATTAGCAACAGCTCGACTAATGTTGAAAAAGTAAATCTAACGATCATGGGTCAAAAGCATAAGAAGTTTGTATCGTTCTTTACATGCCATGATGGATGAAAAGACAGACCTGCAAATGCCCTAAGGCAAATTGGGCACGAGGATCAGCCATTGAAGCTTCAAAGTCGATATAGAAAAGGTAGTCAAAGTACCTGCCACAGTGCCACCAGAGATCAATCACTTCTATGGCATGAACATATACTATTTCTAGATTTTAGAAGGCTATCATCTTTTAAAAACATGAACAAGGAGATTACATACCATTCGTATACTTACCAAAGCTCAATCTTGAAAAGCAAACCAAAAAAAGAAATGAACTTTATGTTCCTTCTTATTTTGGTTTCCAAGAAATTAAAAAAAACCCCAAGTTAACAAAATAATTGAAAATTTTGGTTGAGAAGGGGTCCAAGTTTTATCAATCTGATGATGTAATATTAAGTGGAAACAAAAATGTAATATACTCTTTGTAGAACCAAATTAGTCATAATCTTTGTAGAACATAAAATATATAATATATATATATATATATATCTCCAACTCCATAGTTCAAATGCTTAATTCAATAAACTACTTTACTCACTTTGCACTCCCTTTATTAGAATCATCAACAACCCTTAGTGGACGCTTTCTCTGTGGGCGGCTCTCTATCTGGAAAAATGTTCCAAAGGAAAAAAAATAATATCATAGCTTATTAACACAATGATTTGATAGCATATTTACACATGTACTTTTGGCTACCTTTGTCAAATTAATGTTCCTCAAAGCAAACACAGCCAAGGCTTTGAACAGCATACCAGGACCTTCCTCTAGAGTGAAAACAATGCTTGTCTGGGGAAAAAACAATTATTAAATTGTTTTCTCAAACACTTAAAAAATATATGACTAAGAACAATAGATACCTTATAGGGCCTATCAGTTCCTGCAATTATGGATTCTCTAGCAAGTATCAGAAAGCGGGTAATATTATCGTCATCATCCTGGTCAATGCAAGAGAACCAAGGTTGATTCAGATTAGATTTTTCACTAACTGCATCTAAAATTTCTAGTGCAAACCAAAAGAGATATGAGCATTAAAAAAGAACTTAAAGACAATATTGGCAACAGGCAGCATACATCCATTTTTGTTATTTCATTCCATCAAATATATCTATAAATACTATCTCACAAAATCGTGTGGAAACCTGCTTGTTTAATTGTAGGCATATCACAGAATATCTGACATTCACCATGAAACCTTGAAACTTGGACAAGGGCATATAAGGAAAAAGTTTATGACTCAAATAAGATGTTTAGCTTAAATGGACCTTCTCAAACTGAGATTAAGATAATGGTATATTTGTTTCACATACAGTGTTTCTACAGCCACTTTATCAGATGCACAAAGCATATTTGGCATCGCGTTCTAAAAATGTCTCATTTTTTGGAAATAGTAATAGGGTTCTCCACAACTTAGTTAATATCACTTCCCTTTTAAATGTCACCAAACATTGAAAAGAAAAAGTTTCCTTAACAAACATAGTTTTGAAAATTTTGAATCTATTTTCTGCAAAAAATGTTTTATTGTTTCATCCTCAAAGTAAAGTAATTCCAATTCGTAATTGGAATAAAACTTAAAACAACCAAAGGGTATTCTGTTCTAGACCCCGAGCACATAGTTGATAAATGGTGTTCAAAATTCATGGGGAAAAGATGCAGGATCCCCAATGGAAGGAAAACATTTAGGCTAATCTGACAATGCAGGAAGACGGTTGTTAGAAGTAAATCAAACTGACCTTCTAGCAATCTAACCACAACAGGGAAAATGACTTCACTTATTTTATAAACAACAGAAAATTCTACGGACAATATGTTCTTCTCTTGGCCGGTAGGCAGAAACGGAAGATTATCATTGGATGAACATGTGATACATCATCAAGGAATAGAAGAAACGTTACCTGGATCTTTTCAGCAAGAACGTCAAGCCCATAGATTTTAGCAGCTCGAGCACTTGCAACTGCTCCAGTATCTCTTTCGCCACTAGAAGCCACCATCTGTCTCAAAAGGCTTGACGATAAGAATACAAACAGCCTCCAATAAAACTCAACCAAACCAACAAAGAGAGTACATAGGCTTTTCAAAGATTACCTGAGCAGCACCAGCAGTATCATCAGCACTAACTCTGATAATGCCTAACTTGCTTAGTGTCATCTCACATTGAGCAAGTGCCTGCTAGCAAGAATTTGATTAGATGACCAGAAAACCTTGAGAACTGAATCTTCAATTTTAACAGAAAGGCAATTTACATAACACAGTAAACAATAAACCAAATTAAATGAACATAAGGATCCAAGAGTTGTGGAGCTAAAGTAATCCATACAAATCCATTATGGCAATATTTACAATAACTCCTGGTATATAATATGCTAAGTATAAAGTAAATTTTGAAAATGATAATATTGTAGGTTTTATTTGGCAGACTTCCAACGAAAGAAAGGCCTTCATGAAGAAACCCTTTCTGAAATGAACTTCTTAGAGAGGCATAATGCCGTTTTATGCCCACATTCATAATTACACATCTTCCCCCCTCTCTCAGAATATTCAATTCTGCACATCAACTATCTTTTCTCAAATCAAACACCAATAATAGGCAGGGCAATTACCACACCATTAATAACTCGAAAACTTTAGTGTTTCTTTGCCAGAAATACAATTAGGCTTAAAACTATGGACAATAGTTCTTCACCTTTGTCTCATTTTAGCAGCAAAAACAAATAATATGAAGTAAACAAGTTTTAAAGAGCCAATCCTAGATAAAATACACACTCACGGATAAATAGATCAAGTTGGCAATATTAACAAGGTTCATATCACAGGCACCCTTGATATGAGCGAGGAAATAGCATTAAATAAGACAAAACAAATATACAGGGTACTCATCACTTAAAATGATAAAGGACTAATTTTTATAAGTTTTGTCCTACATGAATTTGCTAATATTTTGCCTTAAAAGTGATGACCGATGAGTGATGAGTACCCACCCCAAGAATATAGTAGGAGCTACAAATAACAAACTACCAAGAGTCCTCTTTAACAAACAAGAAGACAATATAAATGTGAAAGAAATGAATATACTAACCTGTGGATGGCTGAAAACACGTTTTAGTTCCTCCTTCTGTACACCGGGTAATCCCAGAAGGCAATGGTTGACTACCAACTGTACCTCCCCTACTATGTGCAGCCTATGCCGAAGTAGTAAGTCGTAATTACGGTGGATGCTACCACCTACAGAATTCTCGATAGGAAGAACTGCTTTATCCACTAACCACAGTTCAACCGCCTATTAAATGGAATTCAATGAATAAAAAAAAATGTAACAATCATATGTTATACGAATAGTAGAATACTAAAGAACAATTATTGAACCTTGAATGCAGCTTCAAACTGTTCACATGGGACAGTCTCAGACTTTGGATATGCTTTCAGTGCAGCAGCCTCACTATATGCACCTGGTATCCCCTATGATTGAAAGACAACCAATCAACACCTACCAACAAATGATATTTGGCAGAAACCAAAAGGACGATGGATTACTAATTTACTATACCTGGTAAGCAACACGAACTTTTGAACCATCAGAAGAAGAAGATGAAGGTTCTGTCACAGACAAAGGTTCTGCAATTGGTAACGGTAATCAAGTCAGGAAGTTGCACCAGTTTTAAAAATAAAAATAAAATAAAAAAACAAAGAAACATTGGCATGATGAAGCCTAGGTGTGCTATCAGTCATCGAAAAGGAATACACATACTAGATAAGGAATATAATAATCATTTCCAACAAGGAAAGATCTTAATTACCATTCAGCAACAGCAGGAGTAGATCAATAACATCTAGTGAACTACGATAATTAGCAATTCGTCAAAAGTCAAAAGTTAAGCACCTATTATCTAACAATGATGAATGAAATATATACCACCAACAATTCACAAATTTTAGCTCTAAATGATTATTCCATAATCCTTATCATAAAAGACAAGAGATTCATCAATGTAACTACGAGATCAATCCTCATTCCAGTTATTCGAAGAGTCATCAATTCCAAATGAAATCATGTTCAAACTGCATTATGCCCCGACACTAATTCAAGTACATTGCACAACAAAACCAGCGTTTCTAGAGCCATTTCATTCATCGTAGAAGATGAAGGTTCTGTCGCAGACAAATGTTCTGCAATTTGTTACCGTAATCAAGTTATGAAGTTGCACCAGATTAAAAAGAAAAAACAGAAACAACAGGCTTGCTCTCAGTCATCGAAAAGTAATACACATACTAGATAAGGAATATAATGATCATTTCCAATGAGAAAAGACCTTAATTACCATTCAGAAACAGCAGGGATAGATCGATAACATCTAGTGAACTACGAGAATTGGCAATTCATCAAAAGTCAAAAGTTATGCACCTATTACATCTAACAATAATGATTGAAATATATACCACCAACAACAATCCACAAATTATAGCTCTAATTGATTATTCCATAATCCATTTCATAAAAGACAAGAGAATCATCGAAATAACTATGAGATCAATCCTCATTCCAATCATCCGAAAAGTCATCAATTCCAAATGAAATCATATTCAAAATACATTATCCCCTGTCACTAATTCAAGTACATTGCACATCAAAACTAGCGTTTCCAGAGCCATTTCATTCATCACAGAAGCTAAAATTAATCTAAACTGCCTCTAACTGTTCATGATTGTGTATACTACCAATCTCTGTATCTATCTCAAATGCATTTAAAAAGATTAAACTTTTTATGATAACGGAGTATTGAACTAACAATTCACCAAACAACAATCCAATACAAAACACTAGGAACAACAGACATGAATTATCATCAATCCAAGTAAATGTAATGGAGTCAACTCACTAGGAAGAAGACTCAAATCTTTGTGAAACCCAGAAGACTCTGTGTTGTTCTGAGACCGTTTAATAGCACCAGAAGAGTCAAGATGAGAAGGAATGATTGGCTTCTCATCTTCAACGGGAGTGATAGCTCTATGAGCCTGAGCCAAAACAACAGGCGCACAACAACATTCCCATTTGTTCACAAACCTCAACCCGCATAATCTGGAACCCAAATTCGGCACACCCACATGAAAATGCGGCGCTTCAGAACAACTCCAGATGGAATTCGCCTTCAAAGCCATGAAAAACAGAAAAAGAATCGAACTTTATAAAATGTGAGCAGTCCTATCCTAGTCCTAGTTCTAGACAAAATCGAGATTCATGAGAGAGATAGAGAAAAGGGTTGGTGAAGAAGAGGTGTTTGGTGAAACCGAGAATGACATTGTCAAGAAGAGAAGAGAGTTATGGTGGGGGGAGCTCAGATATGGATTATGGACCCCACTTGAAAGATGAAAACTTTTATGGATTCTACTGTGAATCTGTGATGAAGATCATTTTTAGATACAAAGACTTTGGTTAATTAGAGTTATATATATATATATATATATATATATAAAAGTAAGTTTGAGAGACGTAGAGTGAAACTAGTAGGTGAACAAAATCACCACACGTTTTCTCAGATTCTATAAACAGAGAGACAAAGCGAGAGAAATTTTAAAAAAATAAAAATAAAAAAAGAGTTGGTGTCATGTAAGGATAAGGAACAGAAACAGCAAAGTTTGAAGAAGAGATTGATTTCTTGGATGGATCAATGTATAAATGTATTTGTATAATGAACTGAAAGCTAAATTATTCCATAATATAACTTTTTTTTTTTTTTTTGTGCAAGTTTTATTTTAGCTAATAAATTTAGGTGGGTTGAAAATTATTACAGCAAACTACTACTACAAGTATCTAACATTTTAGACCAGTAGATGAGGCGGTAGATGACAATTTGATTTTGTGGGTTTGGTGAAATGATAAGAATTTAGATTTTGTGTGTACTTTTTTTTTTTTTTAAGTAGAAAAAAGAGGCCATATTTTTCCAAGTGTTTGATATCGATAGGTTTGGTAAAGTCCAACGCCTTCGGTCTCAAATCCTTTAAATGGCATGTGTACTTATTATATATATCCTCTATAAAATAGGTCATATATCACATCGTTATGTTTAAATGGTAAGCTTCAAAATAGAATACTGTAGCTTACATGTAGTATTAAAACCAAAACTTAATGATGTGAGAAACGATTAAAACAATAGATTTTTAGAGACCATTTCAATACCCGGGTAGTGACCATAGAACGAGTCATTCCCGGGACAGAGAAGTGGGACATATCATATATGAAAAGCTATTTGCGTAAATGTTCACAGAGAGCGCCATAGCCCGAAACTAAGATCACGACTTATTGACTTGACCACCACAACAAATGTCTTGATTCCCGCCTCCCCCTCACCTACCGGAAGAGACTCACAGCAGAACTAGACCTGTCCACAGAAGTCGACTCTTGCAAACAATAACATATTACAACGATTCCGCCCTTAAAGGAGAATTCCGGAGAGTAGAGAGAGTAGAGACCGAGGCAAGTTCATAGTGGAAGAACTGTTGGAAATTCCATTATGTGGGGCCACACATGTAAATATTAAATGTGTTATGCTATCTTTGGTTAAGTCTAAATTAAAGTGATCTAATTAAGATTTAAAGTGTTAAGGCTTAAGGATATAATTGTCATGGAATTAATGTGTAGATACCGGAGCGCTATATCTAATTTGATGAGGGGTCAAATTAGAAATAGCAAAACCTATAATAACCTAATTATTATATATTAAGATTATAGTCCCCAAATTACACGATCTTTTTAGTTTGCCAGTATCCCCATCAACAGAGAAACAGAGAAAATTTTAGGGTTCATAAAGATTATGATAATTTGAAAGATCACAATCCGTCCACACAACTCCGGCAATGGATTCAGATACACTTCCGCTTTCTATTATCTCTCTTTTCTCTTGAATTGATATGGGTTATTAATATGCATTTATGGTTTGATTAACCATGATATAGAAACATGTTTAGGTTAATATTCGGATTGATTATGTACCTATGCATGTTGATTAGTTTTTAATCAAATTCCTTACGAGAACACGAAAGGGTTTTCCATTTTTAGACCCCCGATATGGTGCAAGGATTAACTGGCCCCATGTTTTATAACTTGAGAGATGAGAGGTGGGGTAGATTGAAACTTGGTCAAGATATATAATATTTGTCAATGGTTGAATTGTCAAGCTTCAACAACATATTAACTCCAGTCAGCTGTCACTTAGTTGGACTACACTAAAGTACGAAAATGCCCTTGGTATGGCCGGCCGAACCTAACGGATTTATTTAAAAATGGATAAATTTCGTTATCCATACATATCGGTCCGACCCTTATAACACCTCTATTTTCCTGTTTTATAAATAGGTTTATAAATTTTACGAGGTAGGTGTGGATGGTTAGTGGGAAATTGGAAAATCATCCATCACCAACTTTCTTTATAGAATTCAAAATTCCACATAATTAAAAAGAAAAAAAGAGGGAGAAAGAGAGGATTTTTGACATGCAAAATTCAATGGAATAAGATTTATTAACAGAAGATGATGATTACAAGAATGATGATGTAAAGAAAAATTACAAGAAAGTGACTGGACAATATCAAGTTTGAGTGACCCTATATTACCAGTTACATTGCATTTATAGAAAAAGAATTATAAAAAAAAAAGTGTTTTAACAATCAATTCATTTACTTTAATCATTTTCCTTCCTGCTGTACATGGCTCCATCTTCTTATCTAAACTCTTATAAGGGAATTTTCCTATTTGGGTAGATAGTGATTTTTAAGAAAATTATCATGTTCATGACTCCGACACGTTTTCTTTTAAGAAATCTTAATCGGCGCCGGTGAAATTGAAAAAAAAAAACCTATATTTTACACCGATATTAACCAGGGGGTCCCACAAGAAAAACCTTTTTATTGAGTTCCGATGAATTATTATTATTTTTTTTTTACGATATCTATTAATTTTTAACCACCATTTATATGATTTGAGATACTGATCCGAGAGTCATTTATCTGAATTATAAACTCGTCCATCAACTAATTAAACTACGTTACTATTAATGAATTACCAAGTTTTTTGTTACATCATTGAAGTGACAAAAGATTCCATGTCTGTGGAAAAGCCAAACATAAATAGACAATATATGTATTCTTGGTCCAACCAATTTATATCCCTTTCTTGGGCCAGACAAAGAGCTGCAATATCAATATGGATTTTGCAGAAACTCACAATCATACCCTTATCAGAAACAGTATATTGCATTAAAGTATATTAATTACATCAATTATTCAAATACTAACTGCAACAAATGGAAATGAAATGTGAATTAATGAATTTGTACTTATATATAAGAATTCTCAAGTTATCAAACCTTGAATTCTCAGCTATTGGATGCATCGTATACGGGAACGTCTGAACCAGAGAATGACTCGTAAATAAACTACAAGCACCCTGAAGCTAAAACAAAAACTAAAAATACTTTTCTTACAAGAGAGACAATCTTGATCCAATAGGGAAGTAAGTGACAGGAATTGGAGGGCTTCTTTTCTTAGACTTGTCCTTCAATTTGCTTCCGGTTTCGGTTTCGGTTTTGGTTTCGGCTTCAGGTTTCCTGGATCTGTTTTCTGTGCCAGTCTCTGCCTCACAAGCAACCACCTTCCTGGAATCAGGAGAAAAGCAACCAAGGAAGCTTGATATCAAAGCCATTGATTGATTAGCAGAAAAATCAGCAATTGACAAGCTCTCTCAAAGTTTTCTGGATTTGGTGATTAAAACTGTGTTGTGTTCTTGAGTATATATTTTCTTGCTATTAATTCCCATATATATATACACATATACACACACGCACAAGCACACACGCGTTGTTGGCAAGTTCCAGGAAAATTTCAACAGAGGAGTTCTTGGAAATGTTGGAGTTGGTGGAGAGCTGATTCTGGACAATGTTAGTAGCTATCAAGGACCCCAGTGGCTGTTTATATATATATAGGTGACATGTCAGGTTGAATCAGAGCCGTTGAAACCATTGGTATGATGTATTTATAATATTTATGTGGCAAAAATCTGGGGAGTTTGAACTTTGAATGTTCAACAAAGACCAGAATCTTGAGTTTGTCAAACGAGTATATATATTATGTGTTGTCTAGATTTGATAGGCAGTCACAATGGTCATCATATGCCTTGCTTAAGACTACATTTTTGTAATCTTTGGACTGTTTGAAAATAATCTTATTCTACAATTCCTGGAAACTGTCTAGGAGGACATGTTCAATATTGCTACAAGCGAAAGCTATGGGTTAGTCGATTCAATGATTAGTAACTACTAACTACTATGAAGAAACGTTTTTTTTTCTTTTATTTTTTTTATATTAATTATGAACGTTAATCAAAGATACGTAGTAAAAGAACCTTGGTAAATGGACTTAGTATAATAAACCGTACTGAAAAATGAAATTCCTATTTAAAACGATTGAATTTGATAAAAAAAAAAACCCTAGCTTAAGCAGAATTTGAATTCATAATCTCTAGTATCACAACGATAGATCTTACCGATTAAACTAGCCGGTAGTCAAATAGTCAACGAACAAACAACAAAGAGAAGATAACAAATAGAAGAAGTACAAAGAAGAAGAATCAAAGAATCAAAGGTGAGAAAATGAGAAACTCATTGATGGGGATTTGGTCTAGGTTAGAGCAGACAAATTCCTGTGTTGTTGGTTTTGTTTCCATTACTTTGTATTTGTATATGCAGTGTAGACAAAGGAAGAAGAAGACCACACCTGACCTTGCCTTAAAGACTTTTTCTTTTTCTATTATTGTCCCCCACAAACCAATCATTCCATAACACGTCATCAAAATTCCAATCTTTATTTATTTACAAATATGATAAAATATTCAAATTAAATTCTACAAAAGTCCATTTCTATTCTTATTATGTAAACACACTTGACCCCACTTGTTACCACCATATCAATCTGATTCTCCCCCCAAATCAAAATCAGTCAAAATTAACTCACTACTGTTCTAACACACTTTAAGTGGCCGTTTACATAATTCAGGAATAACCACGAATAAAATCTTCAATGCACCGGATACACTGCTTAATGGTATATGCAATAGATGATAAAACATATAGCCGGTTGACCATTCAACATTGCACGAAAGATTTTTTCGGTAACTACGTTTCCTAATCAATGTTATTGAGGTTATAAAACAAGTAACTTATGTATTTATCACTCACATTAATAATGATTCGAAAACGTAAATAATTAATTAACTTAAATTTTTTATTAAACGGATGGATCAAGGGTTTGTCGGGATTTATCTTAATACGAAACAAAAACTCGAAAAGAAAAAGAGAGAAATAAAGATTTAAAGACAAAAGAAGAAGCCTTACAGAGAGAGGCATTGTTGGTCCGAGTAGTCTCTGCGAAGAATCACCAAAAGCAGCGCCTTGATTGCGTGTATCTTCACCTCCCTCTCACAACACAATCTCCGATAAAAACAAAAACCTGGTTGTGAAAATACCAAAATACCCCTGTCACTCTCCCCCATAAACATTCTTTTTCTTCATCTTCTTCTCATCCATAGTGTACCGACCACTCAAGTAAAACAAAAAAACAAAACAAAGATGTCGAAATCAACCACGGCGGCGTCCTCCAAGACGACGCCGTTTACGGCGGCTATAAAGCCGGAGGATTACTCTCACAGTCCGGTCCACTACGCTGTCGTTTTGGGAGACCATACTACACTGACACGGATTCTATCTACTCTGCCGAAGTTGACCGATCCGACTAAAATTCACACTGAGTCCGACTCGTTGAGTCAAGAGCGAGTCGTGGATCAGATCTCTTCTGTTATAGACCGTAGAGATGTTCCTCAGAGGGAGACGCCGTTGCACTTAGCGGTAAGATTAAACGACGTCGTCGCTGCACGTACGCTGGCCGCCGCCGGCGCTGATGTGTCGTTGCAGAATATGGCGGGATGGAATCCGCTTCAGGAGGCTGTTTGTCGACGGAATTCTGATATTTCTCTTGTACTGCTTAAGCTCCACCACCGATCCGCATGGGCGAAGTGGCGCCGCCGCCTGCCGCGGGTTATTTCTGTTATTCGTAGAATGCGTGACTTCTATATGGAAATTTCCTTCCATTTCGAGAGTTCGGTGATTCCGTTCGTCGGAAAAATCGCTCCGTCTGATACATACAAGATCTGGAAGCGCGACGGCAATCTCCGAGCCGATACCTCGCTGGCTGGTTTCGACGGCTTGAAAATCCAGCGCGCAGATCAGAGCTTTCTCTTCCTCGGAGACGGCGATCAAACGCACAATGTATCACCAGGTTCTCTTCTGGTTCTCAACCGCGACGACCGCAAAATATTCGACGCCTTCGAAAACGCCGGAGCTCCGATGAGCGATTCCGACATTGCCGGATTCTACGCACAAACGAGTGTCTACAGGCCGGGAATGGACGTCACTAAAGCCGAGCTAGTCGGAAGAACGAATTGGAGACGACAAGAGAAGACGGAGTCTGTCGGTGAATGGAAAGCTAGAGTCTACGAATTACACAACGTAGTTTTCAGTTTCAGGTCGAGAAAAGTCGCGAATGGCGAAAACGACGTCGCCGGAAGCGAGCAAGTGTTGCCGCTAGAACTCGACGAAGATGACGACGGTTTCTTGGTAGCCGAAAATCCAAGCTTCTTCAATGTCAATAACAACAGCAACGATAGAAGAAGACACAGTAGTTTCGTTAGGGAGGAGAGAGATTGGGTGACGGTTGGGAGAAAGAGCGTCGACATCATTCCTTCTTCCGCAATGCCGCCGCCGTCACGTCCGCCGAAGCAGATGCACAGAATGTCTACGGCGTCAGCATCGGCATCGGAGCCAATAGTTAAGCCGCCGATGCAGATGCACAGAAGGTCTACGGCGTCAGCATCGGCCACGGAGCCTATAGGTAAGCCGCCGCTGCAGATGCACAGAAGGTCTACGGCATCAGCATCGGCCACGGAGCCTATAGGTAAGCCGCCGATGCAGATGCACAGAAGGTCTACGGCGTCAGCATCGGCATCGGAGCCGATAGTCAAGCCGCCGATGCAGATGCACAGGAGGTCTACGGCGTCTGCATCGACGCCGATAGTGATGCCACCGCCGCAGACGAAAGAGAAAGAGTTCGTGAAGAGTTTACGGCCGTCAGTGTGGTTAACGGACCAGTTTCCGTTAAAGACGGAAGAGTTACTGCCGTTACTTGACATTTTAGCGAATAAAGTGAAGGCTGTTAGAAGATTGAGAGAATTGCTGACTACTAAATTCCCGCCGGGAACATTTCCGGTTAAGGTAAGGGTCATTTTCGGAAATTTCAAAAAACAAATTTGTTATTTTAAATATGTAGGGTCCAGTTTTAGGCTTTTATGGGTCTTGTGATATGACGTGGAAGGATCAAGGTGGTCTATTTATGATCTCGCGGTTGTGTTGTTGATGTGGGACCCGGGAAGTCCGAGGTTTCTTTTTCATGTGGGGTCCTTCCAATAATATCATCCCACAATCGGTGCAACCGATCACCGATGACTTGATATGCAGTTTATATTATAATATATCATAGTTTCTGTGGTCGGATATCGGATGTATTAATCAATAGTGCATTGAGCATCGATCGATCATTGAAAACGTGACATGTAGCACATATGACCGTATATCATGTTTTCCGTGATCATATGTGCGTCAAGTTGACCGAAGATTTTCTTGACTAGATTACGCCAATGTGGGACCTTGGAGTTCTATTTTGACAAACATAGGCTTTTGCTTTATACATTGGTCGATTAAAGTATTGTTTGAATTTTGAAACCGAAGAATGATGTTAGTGATTTTATTTTCATCAGTCAAAAGTTTGATTTTGATTCAAATTAATCAAACGGTTGTGATTGATTGATTGATTTTTTTTTCTTTTTTTTTTGTGGGGGCAGGTAGCGATTCCGGTGGTGCCAACAGTGAGAGTGGTAATAACATTCACAAAATTCGTTGAATTACAATCAACAGAGCAATTCTACACACCACTCTCAAGTCCAAGACATTTTCTTAGAGGAGGAGGATCGGAGGAGGATCAAAAATCAGACACACATTATTCATCACTCCCCTCCACATCCTCGTCGACGTGGTCGTCTTCCTCATGGCTAAGGCGGTCCGGTAGCCAATCAGCAAGCAAGCAGCAGCAGCAGTCGTCAGTAGCTCAACAACAATTTGAGCAGGACCCATTTGCAATACCTAGTGGGTATACATGGACAAGCATTGAAGATAAGTCTTCTTCTAGCAAATTGAGGAAGTCCAAATCTGTTAGAAAATCTTCCAAATGACATAAAATTTAAAAAAGGAAAAAAAAGAAAAAAAAAAAAGAAAGAAAGAAAGATAGAAGAATCAAAAGTTTAGATAGATTGTTACAATTAACTGTTGTTGAATTGTTGCTTTTTTGGTTTGCAAATACAGTGTAGATATCTTTTTTTTACTATCTTTTTGGGTTATTGGGTTGATGATTGGTCTATGAAGATTTGGCTATACATTTAGACCACCAAAAAGAAATTGAATCTTTTTTGACTACTACTGTGTATCTTTCATGATTCCTTTCACCGTCAAGACACTTTGGACGATTGATTCTTATTATTTACAAGTCTTAAAAATGATTTTGTGTTGAATCGAAGTAACCAATCGTAAAGTTTTGATGACGAGATTGAATCAATGTCTTGTTTAGTAGCTTCATCGATCATGTGAAGTTGATTGATAGATAAAATACATTCTCTAAGTAATCTTGATTAATACTACTAGGGTTTATCTTATAATAATAATAATAATAATAATAATATATAAAATTTACACCAATGTAGTTAGTGAGAAGTGAGGTTATCTTTATAATATTAAAGATAAATCTTTTGTATAAAACATGATTAGGTTCTCATTAGCTGTCATATTCATTACTTTTTTCTTTTTATCTTTACCTACTCTACTACTTCTAAACACAAACATATCCCAATGATTTTGATATTATAACTATAAAAAACCTTCCCCAGTAGAATAAGTTTTCTCATAGAATTAATTATAAAAGAGATAAGAACGATTTTTGACAAACTAAAAAACGTTACGATATGTTACGTTAGGTAAAAGGACGTTATCATTCTATAGATTTGAGTGATTAGGAAAAAAATAAATAAATAAATAAAATTTGATAGAAGTATACTACTTTAATTATCATACATACAATTAAAAAAGATAAAAAATAATGGGAGATAAAATAGAGGACAAAGTTTGCTTCAGAATATGGAAATAAGTGAGTTGGCAAGTCCTTTAAAAAAAGTATGGAAATGGAAGTTAAAGACAACCCATCTACAAGTTGTCTCTTCTTTCTTTCTTTCTTTCTTTCTTTATTAAAGCTTCTTATAACAACACTTCTTAGTTGTATTTGTTATCTTCAACTTTCATTTTTTTTTGTTCATCAACTTCCTCCATCAAAATTTCTCAAGGTAAGCTCTCTAAGTTTTTCTCTCTCTATATCTCTCTCAAATGGGTTCTCATGATAATCATGAGTTTATAGAGAGATCTTGAAAGAAACTAACAAGATCTAAGCTTTTCTACTCCGTGTTTTCAATTTTCATAGTTATTTATCTTGGATAGATCTTATATTTGAAACTGGGTTTTTTGTTTGTTTAGGTTAAAAGATAAAGCAAGAAAAGTTATGGCAGCTGATGCACCAAGCTGGGCTGATCAATGGGGAGCTGGAGGGATAGGTGCCATGGGAGAGGAAGAAGAAGACACCAAAGCTAAGAACGAAAGCAAAAAGAAAGCAACCGACGGAAAAGGAGGATTCAACAAAGCTAAGGCAGCTGCAATGATGGGAGCACACAAGATCAAGTGCGGTGCATCTAATAGCTTCAAATGGGTCAAGAATCAATGCCAGAAAAAGAAATAATAATAATACCAGAGTATTGTATGAAGAACAGGAATTTCATATTCTTGTTTATTGAATTTCCTATATCAGTCTTATTTGATAGAGTTTTCATAACTTCTCTTTCAGTCTCCTAGTGATCATCAAATGCACAATACATAAAAAAAAAATACCGATAACATGATTGGAAAATCGAAAAATCGATAAAATTTCAATTGCTTCCATTCAAATTCCAATCTGTATATAGGGTAAACAATAGAAGAAGACTTCCAGTAATTAATATGAGAGTTGTCGACTTGAAAAGAAAACGAGAAATAGAGCTGAGAATGTACAGCTTTTGCAATTGTATTTACACCATTTTGCACTTAAAATAACAACCCAAAGGTGTTCTCTCCACTGTAAGTCATGTAAAGAAAGCCATCTTCGTCCTTGTTTTCCTCGTAAATTGAAGACATCAAGGCAGCTGTAACAAGAGAAGACACGTTATAAAAACAAACTATGAAGAAAGAAATCACTTAATAAATGTAAAAGACTGCTGCTGCTCACCACTTGGAGGTAGCGTGTTATTGACGAAGATGAATATAGCCTTTTCCGCACTGAGCTTAATCCTTTTCCGGACAACATAAACAAATTGACCCACATTCAAATCAGCCGGGACCAAGTATCTGCATTCACGATAAAGACAGGCAGTCAGTCATCACAACCAAATGATGGACAGGAAACTCCAGTGCCAATCGAAGGATATCGGGTCAAACAATTTCTTCATTCAAAGAAATTAGACTATACTCCAAAAGTCAAAGAAATAATACAGGATGTAGTATTTCAACTTTCAAGCACTTCGCACGCTGTGCAAAACCTTTTGGGACATGTGGTAGACGGTATGTACCGGCCATAAACAGCTTCTTACAGATATATAACGAAACACAGACATTTTGCAACAGAAAATGAATTTGAATAGCATTAATCAAAGCAAAATGCAAAATTAGTAACAGAGAAAGAGAAGACATGACTAACTTATTCTTATCAATATCAGGAACATCGCTCCTCTCAGCCTTCTCCACAATCACCTACATGGCACATTCAATTTAAACATAAGTAAAACAATTAAATGCATGGAAACCGTACAGAATTTCTTAACAGAAAAAAATTCTTACGGGTATTCTATCAGCATATTTCTCTCTTATGCGAGCAGACTCAGCTTGCCTCCTCTCTGAGATATAAAAAAAAAAAAAAAAAGCCAAAGATTAGAAACAGCAAGACAAGAGTAAGCAAAATTAACACGATATAGTGCCGAACAATATTAATATGCGATCTGGAAACATAATAGGTAGAACATATGGTTGAATACAGATTATACAGTTATGACGCCTTACACTATCCCTTCCTTGCTCTCCTAACTAATTGGGCCAACAAAATACTCATTCCACAATTGAAAATTACTACAAATCGCATTTCCATATTACAATAGTAATGAATAATGGGAGCAGTGAGATTGTGGACTCACTTATATATTCACGTGAAATAATAAATTAAACGAAAACACACAATGAGCAAGATATTTGAATATGCGGCAAAAAGCATAGGATGTCACTCAAATGTAAGCGATAATATCTATTTTCCTATTAGAGAAACTCTGCAAATTTGTGCATGTAATTACTCAACAGCATACAAATAAACCTATCAATCAAGAATCTACGGTCTTTCACTCATTAAGAACAAATATAAATCCCTAACATCATCCAACCGAAAACCTACGAAACAACACTAATCTTATAATCAAATCAATTATCAACAGGATACAATCTATGAAATTTCCAATAGTTATTGAAAACACGATCACAAAATCAACCAAATTACACGCTTACAATGGCATCCAATTCAATTCAATAAAAATCAAACCTTTACAACAAAAAAAGAAAAAAAAAAATTATATATATATATCTAGAAAAAAACGAACCCAATGGTTGCTCAAGCTTGAAGGAACTTTTGGCCATGGCGAGACTCACGCTTCGGCTACTATCTGCAAATTTGAAACAACGAAACATCACGAACCCAACCCCACAAAAAAACCCAACAACAAAAACAAAATAAAGATAATCTTTTTAAATAATAAAATCACACCCAACAACACAAATAACGTAAACAAATTGAGAAACAAAGACATACCCAACACGGAACCGAGAAAATTGAATTGGATTTGAGTGATTGAGAGGGTGGAGGGTGTCAGAATCAGAGGAGAATTGTATGAGATTTCGAATGTGTATATATATAGCAGACAGAAGAAACTCAAAAATTAATAATAATAAAACTTGTTATTAGGGTTTCTTTTTGTTGTTTCGATTAACACGAAACCTACGGGACTTTCGAAATTTTGGGTTGGAGTTCAAGTTGGATTTGGATTGCATCCCTCACAAGAAATCAATCTCTACATCGCTGTCTATACGACGTCGTATCTACCATTTCTGTTAATGGGCTTGGGCTTGGGCCATTTAGACCAAAAATCCTTTTCGAAACCAACACCGACACTCGATCGAAAGCTCTGTCAAGACTTATCGAGACAAAAAACCTTACAATACGGCACAATTAAAGAGGTCGGAAATGTCTGTCGTGACTTGCTGAGATCGAAAACTACTAACGTAATAATACTAAAGTGGCCCGAATTGTTATTCTTATAAATAAATAATGTATGGCATTAAACTCCTCCCACTTTCAATAGTTTGGTCCACATAGGAGGAGACAAACAAGAGACCGAAGGATCAGAGGGCTAATAGTAGTGGTCCATCGAATTAAATAACTATGATATCATGGGATCTGTATACACAGTATATCTTTTATTTACTTATAGCATCTTCAACGGTCTCATTTTTTAGTTTAATTAAAGGAAAAACTGTATTTTTATAGCTCCAATAAATCTCTTAAAGGCTCCCTTAAGGGTGCGTTTTGTATAAAGATTGAACAGGACGGGATGAGGCGGGACATGATAGGATTGTTCCGTATTGTATTTAGAATATCTGTGACAGAACTGTTAACCGTACCGTTATACGTTTGGTATGACTGGGATAGGTCAGAGTGCCCCTCATATGTATATATAATATTATATAAATTTTTATATATAATATATTAAAAATTATTTCAAATATATTATATATTATTATATATAATAATAAAATATAATATATATTGTATTATAATATATATATATATATATATGTGATATATATAATATATAATATATGATATATATATATATATATATATATGCATAAATTATATAAGATATATTATAATATAATATATATTATTTAAATTATATATACATAATATATATTATTCGGTCCCGTTTCTATCAGGGCATCCTTATATAACTTTATCAGGATATTGAATGTAAGCCACTCATTTATAAAAAGTGATTTGATAAGTGCATACATACCAAGTCAAAGTATGTAAAACGAGTGGCTTACATTCAGTATCTTTATATAATTCTATCTGTGCATCATTATAGAAAAATTTTCGATATATTATTATAATATATATAATAATAACATATATTATATATCATAATATATATATATATATATATATATAATATTGCACAAATTTGTAATTTTTTAAAAATTTAAGGGTAAAAAAGTCTTTTTGAGAGTTGTCCCATACATGGGACAAGTCTGGCCTATGGTCTTGGGTGGGACAGAATTTGGTAATTTTTGTCCCAGCTTGTCCCGTTCTGTCTCATGGTAAAGTCGCGCCAAAAGTGAGACAGAAGAAACTGTCCCACGTTGTCCTATCTCGTCCCGCGTACCAAACGCACCCTAAATGTGTTTTGGTAGAGCTTACTCCCTTAATTATGGGATGGCTTCAATCCCTTAAGTGGGCTTCATATATTTAAATTTATTTTATTTTTTGTAGAACATAAAATAAATCCCAATAGTATTTATTATCTAACGAGTAATTTATTTTACAATAATAATTATATAATAAAATATCAAAATAACAATAACAAGTTATTAAGAGAGTTATTTAAAGGAGTATTGTTGGAACACATATCATCTTTATAGCCCCTTACAACATCTATTTAAGGGTATCTCTAAAGGAGACCGTTAGAAATGATCTAAACATAATTTGAATTGAATATGCGCTATAAGAAACTTTTTTATGGTCGAAGTCTTTAATGATTACAATCACGAAATTATGAAATGAGTCGGTGTTTTTCAACAACAACATTATCATCAAGACAAGAAGTCAAGAAAGGATATGTGAAGAAACTTCAACTTCAAGCATGTTGAAAAACTTTTGAAAAGATTAGCATGCATGCATGGTTAGCGATGTCTAAGGAACCAACAAAGATCAAGTTTTTGCTTAATTATTAACGGGTCCTATGGTATCTCTTTAATGTTGGCCGGCCCTTTTGGGCGCACGTTAAAGAGAATCTAATAGTCAATGGTATATCCTTCCATTATTCTAGCAATCAGTCTAGGCAGCCGCTTAGGTCTTAGGAGGACCCGGCTGCTACGAAGAAGGCTGAATCGGTCTTTCTAGATAGTTAGGTGTTTAGGCACCAGTCTAAGCGAAGTCAAAGCCATTGATTCCGTCTGACAAATTTTTTTTTCTTTTTTATTTTATCAAAAGAGCATCTTTTTAGCTAATTTAGCTTTACAGTCTAGACGTCCCCTAGACTGTCTAGGTGCTAGGCGTTAGACGCCGGTCTGTAGCGCTGAGCGCCTACTAGAACAATCACAACAAAACGTGAATGAATTAGATTGGATTAAAAACCAGTTTATGATTGTCATTTTCTGGTTGCTAGAGTGCAAAGTTTTGATCAATATACATATTAGGGTTTCAAGTGTGTTAGCTGCCTGAAGAGTTATGATGAAAGATGGATGATCAAGTATATCAGAGTTTTCATGTGAAAACAGTTATTTTAAAGTAAGAGGAAGAAGACACAGACACATTTAATTCACATTGGGGAGAGGATCAACATATATTAAACACCTTTTTTTTTTTTTTTATTTAATGTAATTCTTTCTGACTTTTATAAATATTGTGATACAACACTATTATTAGTCATGATAAGTGGTTAGAAGTTATTTATTTATCCCCGGTTACTTGGTTAACAATCAATCAAAAAATTTATCCGATAGGATAAAAACATACTCGTATCAAATCAGTAGAGAATCCTGATTTTTGAACAAACTCTTATCAAATCACAAATTTTTCAAGCTCTCGAACTTCAAATGAGTTCAAATCGATAGAAAATCCTAGGTTTCGATCTTACAAAATATATAGCTTCATACTAAATTACTACTGACTTAGATATAGATATTGATGCTGTTTATTAATGGCTGGAGAGTTTTGTTTGGTCAGTGCAGGCACAAATTTAATGAGAGAGGAGGAGGAAACATGCTTCTTGAAAAGGCATTAATTTCTGTAGAAGAACGTGGGTGGGTTTCTGACAAGAAGAAAGAAATTTAATGAGTGAATTTTTTTTTCCATCATCTAACGTAATGGGTGAATACTGATTGGTGTCCATTTCATGATCCCATTTACTACTAATAGGGTCCCATTTTCTCCTTCTTTAATTGCTTGCTTTTGTGTTGTATAAACTTTTTAATGTTGACTCAAAGTCACCTTTGTAACGTTATTTTCATGTGAAATCTATTTTATATGTAACGTTACATAACTTATTCTCTAAATTGTTATTTTTGGAAGAGTATATAAATCATTTTATAACGTTATATACATAATTAAAGAGGAAGAGAGATAGAAGTTTTGATCAGGTACGGGATTGTTGTATGTTTTTTCATACGAAATCTAACTCTGAAAATATTATAGAATCACTATAATCACTATGTAACATTGCTTATTGAGAAAAGATAGATCAATCCTCCTTACATAATTATTTATCAATAAATTCCCTGTAATTTTCTCTGTTAGGTTCAATGGAGTTTCTGTTCTAAAATCAAACCTGTAGCAGCTGCACTAACCCCACTTTTGGTGCAACAATTAATTTTCTTGTATTCCCGCAATAATTAATGCAATCAAAATCTTATTTGGCGGTGTTCATTCTAATAATTAAAATTATCAAAGAACATTTTTCTGTAGAATATGCCTTTTATTCACATAAAAAAAATCACTCAAAAGTCAAAACACACATATGCAAACAACAAGATCAAGAGATTCACATTATTTGCAAGTATATATGTATTTACCATCAAATCAATTTTATTTAACAACCGCCCCGTAAACCCATCAATTTAGGGAAAAAGAGAAACAATTTGAATCTACAACATCAATGTGTGTTTATTGGATTTGAATCCGCTGCTGATCCAATTTTTTTTCCTGACTTTTTAAAGTATGTGATTAAAAACTAATTACATTTTAATCACCATTTATTGTAATATCATGAGATTATGTGAGGTCGGAAAAAATATCAAATCAAGATCTAAATTCATGTTTATTACAATAAAAAGGGCGATCTTCATCAAATCTATATCCTTTTGTAACTAAAATATATATTGATTATGTGTGTGACTAACCACTGAACCGAATCGATCAACTTTAAAATATGTTTTGTTTTTATTAGGAATCAAATGCTATTACAGCAAAGAATTTTCGATTTCGTAGAATGTCATCAAACTAGCCAGACACAAACCTAAATTAAGTTGCACCAACCGAGGTGATCTTTTTGAAATTCAAATGGTGGTGGCATTGGCATTGGCACCATACAGTGCACACACATATATATAAATACCAGTTCCATCTCTTCTCTTCAACCTCGCTCATCATAAATACAAAAATTGAAAGCTGAAGGTGATTTTCCTGAGCATTTCCATTTGTCTACACACAAAAAAAAAAAACTTTATATTTAATATGCCCACCTCCTTTTCGATGTTGGGTTGGTGTCAAATTCAATGCCAAGCATCTTTCAGGCCCCTCTCTCTCTCTCTCTCTCTCTCTCTCACACTCTCATTAATATATGAGAATCTCACAGGACAATTTTCACTACTTCACTCTCCATCTGCACAACACCACTGTCCACCAGCTACCTTCTCATCAGCCTCTATATTGTCTCTCTTCTTTTTTGAAGATCATCATCTCTTTATGCCTTCCATCGTCTTCCCGATGAGGTTTCTTATATATTTCTAGTACACCATGACCATATTCCAAAGGTTGATATATTAATGTGTCGCGGTAAGTTAGCTAAACACGTCATTCTGAGTTCATATATGGTTAAACAAATAGAGTAAAAAAGCACGGGATATTGGTGCGGTTCAATCTTAGAGTAGTGCTTGAAATTTTAATTCAAGCTCTGTTATTTGATTGAGCCGTGCCAATATCACGTGCAGATACATACTCACTTGAATATTCTTTTTCCCATAGTGTTTTTATATATAGTTGTGTTTCATATGAGTTGCATGCATGATATGTTTTGTGTTTGAGAGATTTAAATTATGTATTTCAGTTTCTTGGTTTCTGTATATATGCCATCGCTGCCATTTTTGTTATTCTTCGGTCATTTATGGTGTAAATATAGTTATGATACGATGTTATGTAACCGCTAAACCTAAAAGTTAACAGGAGTATTTGTTAGATTTTCATTATATTCTTATCTGTCACACACATCAAAAGATAGAAAAATGGTTGATGTGGTAGGTGAGGAAAAAGGTTGAAGAATGAAGAGATGAAATTGATTTTGTTAATAATTTTGTACCAATAGTGACTTTTACGTAAAGGCATTGCACTTTTTTGACAAAGTTGGTGATTGGTTGGTGACAAAGATTCATCTTCATTGTCTCATTATTGAAGACAAAAACTTGTGATTAGTTTTAATTGTATTATATATTATTCTAAACATGGTCTCTTTATTGTCAAATCATTCTTACACTTATAATATATATGTTTTGTTCTTTACTAATTGCTTCATATTGAAGATTTCTATTGGTTAACCGAGATTCGGTGTAAATAGTTTTTATATTCATGTGATCAATTGTTTATCGTACATCAATAACACTTTGTAGAAAGTTTCTGATAAATTTTAAACGCTTTCACGATGACAAATTATATATGGTGCCATAATTGTGTTGTGTTTCCATCATTTTTGAATGGATCTGAACCATTAATTAATGAAGCTTGAGCAAGAGCTAAAGTGTAACTAACAAACCTTAAAATCATCAAGAGAGTGAGAGATTGATCATGAAAAAAGATATTGCAAAATTATATATTGATTTCAAAGAAGCAAGTAGAGGCACAATTACTAGTACTCATTATTGTTCTCATCAATTGTTGGGCAGAGAACTTATAATAGAGCCCTCCAACCATTTAAAGAATGGATTGTTATTCTCCTATATATATATCTTCTCTCAACACTAATTCTATGCTTTTGATGTTGTTGTTGTGTACCTACATTCTCCACGCCCACGAACATGTAAACCGAAGAAACGTAACGTACCCATGTTTCGGCTAGTTAGTTTCTCAAGTATATCATGACATTCTTGAGTATGGAAGTACTGCTATATATGGGCATGATCTCTCAGAAACTTGAATGCCATAAAGCCTCCTCACTCTCGCCACAGAGTTCGTGAACTTGCTTGATCCTTTCGACAGACTTGCATATCCCACTGCATTTCCAATCAAATGTAGCAACACAGATGTTGCCTAGCTGAGCCTTCCAATCACAATCTGCAGAAACATATTAACATTTTCATCAACAATATTGTATATATGGTGGACCATTATTATCAATATATATATCATTGTTACGAAATTTACCAGGTGGGGTTCCACAACATAATCTCCGATTATCCACATGCTCGACGTCTAAACCGATGAACCAAGCTCCCAACGAAACATCTTCATTGGCATATTTGTGCAGGATGTTCCTGAGAAATAATTAAGAACATATATACTTGTCTAGCTAATCACAAAATTAGGCTTGATTGAAGCTTCTTTCAATGTAAAGAGCGGAGAGATCAAGAGAGGGAACGGAAACTTACTGGTTCTCTGATATATAAGTAGCTAAATCTTTTGATATAGCATATAACTGTCCAGTAGCATGACGGAAATACTTGTTTCCAACCTCACCGAATTTCCAGTATTCTGGTTCGTGGTATTTCACTCCCCTGTGCCACCAAAAAGCAATGAAAGCATATAGTCAAGCAACCGAATTTCTTATAACATCTCAATTTTCAACTAAGAAATATAGGAAGTATTTTGCCTACTTTTTGGCTAGGACAGGACCAGACTTCATACAACCAAGATAAACCCGAGGCTTCATTCGATGTCCAGCTAGAGTCATTCCAAGTGTTCCTGTGGAAAATTAAGAGAAAATTAACTCAATGTCAGGTAATCAGCCTCGTCCTTCGGTGCATACCACGAAAAGAGACAATCATCTAGTCCAGTACAAGCTTCTAATCAAATTCTTTCTCATTATGTTTGTTTGAAAACTATGGATAATCATTTCGAGTGATTCATGGATACTTGTAACCAAATTTGATTTTGATCAAATTCATTCTAATGAAGCAGTGAAGGAACGAATATATGCAAAGAACTTAATAACATTGAGAAATTATTCAAGCAACAAACGAAGGTTCGAAGTCTTGTCTTACCTAGATTTACATGAATATCGTCGTCAACTTTGATATAAAATTCTGCATCCCACATGGCAACAGCAGTAGCAAAATATGTCTTCGTCTTGGCTGACAATTCCAGGTAGCCCTCAATATGATTCTGGTTTTATTGTATTGACAAATATAAGAGAAGGTTTATAACATGTTCTTGAACACTAATCATAGCAGCATTAACAGATCAAGACAAAAACATTACCAGCCTTAAGAAATCTCCATGGATCTTTTCCTCGGCTTCAACAGCTCTATCAAGAATACCACCTGATGTTGAACTAGTGACAGAATTCCAATTGATTAACGATTTTCATTTTTACTATTTCATACATAATCACTGAAGGGGGAAATGTAGCACGTCTCACCTGTGACCAATAACGAAGCGTATGACAATGCCTTTCTCTTCCTCCAGCTTCCTTCTTTTCTCGCCTGGCAATGGTTTTTCGTAGCAATCCACATTATAACATTTTGATGTTTAAGCAACAAAAGCAAGCATATACAAAGTGGGGAAAATTTTTAAACAGATATAAAACCAATCAATGCACCTTGTGGCATCCAAGTTGAACGAACTGAATCTCTTCTTTTTCGACTACTGAAAGCTGTATTTATTCCTATAACCATAAAGTATTTTCTTTTCAATGCTGCTGATTCGGAGGATTCCATGTTTCCTCTTACGGGAATGCTGTGCGACACTGAATGTTGCTCCTCTTTAGCAAGTGACATTTGTATCTTTACGTCTGAAATTCCTTTGTCCCGTTCCCTGCATTCCACACGAAGTTCTGAGTTAGAATTTAGGTAACTCGAAAGACCATTGTACCTGTTATAAGTACATATCTATATTTAGCTTAGACAGCTTTAGCATTGCTCACTGAATATAGCGCTGGTCCATTGAAACAGCTTCTCCCATATTGCTGCTGAAGTTGCGCTTTTCAATCTTTTTATAAAGGAAAGTAAAATTAAGAGAGGATTAAAAAATACATCGATAGCTAATTTAAATAAAAAAGAAATTCAAACATGACACTCACAATTTTTTGATTGCAATCCTCAGACTTTAAGTTGGTCCATCGTTCCTCGAGTGTAGATGTCTTCACAGCAGCTTTAGCTTCCGGTTCCATCCACATCCTGATAAAAACATTTACTGTTTTACATGACATACATACAACAAAAAACAAGCCACCCATCTTGACAATCAACAACAAAAACATAAAATCGAACCCATAAAACATTTAAGCAGCAACAATTCAAGTCAATGAAGAAGAAAACACACTAATGACTTTCGCATCTAGACATAAAAACTAACACGTCCACTCAACCAAGCCTACTCAAAACTAAGATTTAGTAGAGGTGCATTTTAAACTTTCACTGATCAAGACAACAATTTTTTTCCAGGCAACAACCATATAAAGGTGGTAAAGAGAAATGTAGGAAACAAGGATTGCGATTTCGATTAGTGGCCTAGATAGATAGGATTACCAGAAAAATTCACAGATTAGTTATTTACCTGTAAAAATTAATCTACAGTCTCCCTTCAATAGGGGTAGTTTTAGACTTTTAGTGTCGGTGGAGGCAGAGGACAAAAGACCCCCAACAATGAAAATATATATATATATATATATATATATATATTTGTTAAATGCAGGAATGTGAGAACAATTTGCAGTAATCATAAGAAACCAGTGAAGATAATTGAGCACATAATTGAAGAAAAACAAAGAAAAAATAGCATTTTTGTGGGATGTATTGTAAGCAGAAGAAAAGTAAAACACACAGAATTCTAACCCAGTCAAGCCATGATCTATATATATAGTGTATGGACCCAGAAAAAAAGGAATAAAAATCAAAACTTTACAATCAAAATTCTGTGAATTGTGAAATCAACTAAACCCCAGTTCAATAATTCTGCAAAATTCAATGTAACAACAACAACAACAACAACAACAAAAAGCTGACCTGTTAGTGAAAAACATTCCTGCACAGAAGCTTGAAACACAAAGGAAAAGAGCCCAGTTCCTTGAAAAAACAACAACATTCTTTGAGGAACCAAACTCTCCACTTCCTCCACCTCTCTTGAATGACATTTTCTCACCTGAAAACAAATTGAAAACAAGAACAGTCATTAAACAAGACTAATAAGAACCCCACAAAGAGACAAGCTTGACAATAAGATATGGATTCAGATATTACACTGTTGTGGTTGTTGTTGTTCTATGAAAGCACACACACACAGAGACAACACAGACACAGACACTCACTCTTCCTCCAGACAAGAGAGGCAAGACAGGTGCACTGTACATTTCAAAGGACCCCACTATCTATGCACCTCTTTATACACACCCAAATGACAGAATCATCCTTTTTCTGTTTTCACAAATAAAAAACGTTACTTTCTAGATATGTAATGGAGTTTCAATCCACCGTTTTATGTTTGTCAAACGTTAGTTTCTATAACACCAAGTGTCATGGAGTTTATGTTAATGACAGTAACATCAGTTTTTTTTTTTTTTTTTTGAGTTTGGTTTGAGTTCAGGATTTTGTTTGATAAACTGAAACCAATTAAGATGCATTTATGTTGTTTCATTAGGATTTTGTTTGATAAACTGAAACCAATTAAGATGCATTTATGTTGTTTCATTAATATATGGTTTAATTTATGTTAAGCATTAGAGGGTAATTGATACATTTTTGTTTAGAGAATTTTTTTTTTTTTTTTTGTTGGCATCCCTAAGGTTAGGTGAAAATACAATAAGGAACGAACGCAGGTTGGTTCTAGTGGTTCGGCACTCCTTCCCCTTAAGTAAGGTCTCGAGTTCGAGTATTGTGAATGGAGAAAACCTGCGCTGGGAGAGCTTTACCCCTTAGTGGGCCGACCCGGCTCGACCCGGATTAGTCAGGACCAGTGGACTTCTGGATACTGGTGCTTAAAGCAAAAAAATACAACGAGGACCCATAAGTTTTGAAAAATTAACGAAAACCAAACAAAAATAGTTTAATGTTAAATTTTAGGATATATGAATATGCATGTTATATGAAGCATAAAATAGGCCAAATCTATGTTGGTTTTCCACTGTGATCCATGTTAGGTTATATCAAACCCAAAAACCTAATTTGGTGTAACTTTCACACTATTTATTTTTTCCATCTCCAACTCATTACATTAAATGTTATATTAAAAAGAAGACTCGCTTTCTTTCCTTTTTTTTTTATTATTTCTTAACGATTAACATTTCACTACATAATTAACATAATATTGTAATAAGTTAGGAAATTATTAAATTAGTATATTATGAAAACAAATATAAATTAAAAAAAATCATTAAATAATAAAAATAGATACAATTGGATTAAATTTGATTAAGTAAAGGTAAAATTGTGATTAAACAAAACTTTTAAATAATAAAAAATGATACAATTGGAATAAATTTTATTGAATAAAGATAAAAGTGTGATTTAACTAAACTATAGGGATTTAAAAAAATATAAAAAAAGACACATTTCTACGTCAAATGAACAGTCTTATACAAAATCTAGCGCAACATTATAGAACAACCCATTTTGACGCGGAAATTTAAGATTTGGTTGGAGAGAGTTTTTTACTTTAAATTGTCGTTTTGCTTCATTTAAGAGTCGGGTCGGAGATGGCCTTAGACTTCATTTCAACATAAAAATCTTTATATTCTTTGTATTGGTTACATTTAGAGTGGATCAGCCAAGTGAGTTAGTGCACGAGAAAAGTAGCCATATTAAAATATGCTAAAGATGGACTATAAAATCTATAAATTTTATCAGTTACAGACTTACAGGAATCTTGTATGTTAGATACCGAATTTGATTTTTCAATTAATATCGGTGTCTATTTGGAATTAAAAAAAACATAAAAGATCTAGAATATATATATACAAAATGCCTCATTATACATTCTAAGAATATTCTGATTTTGCTACCCTTGCATCATTAAAAATAAATAATAATAAATAAATAAACAAACATATCTCTTATCCATGTATTGAGAATTTGTTTGGGTTTAACAGATTAAGAGAAAGCAACAATAAACAATTAATATCGGTGTCTATTTGGAATTAAAAAAAAAAGGTAAAAGATCTAGAATATATATATACAAAATGCCTCATTATACATTCTAAGAATATTCTGATTTTGCTACCCTTGCATCATTAAAAATAAATAAATAAACAAACATATCTCTTATCCATGTATTGAGAATTTGTTTGGGTTTAACAGATTAAGAGAAAGCAACAATAAACAATGAAAAATATACATATATATATATATATATATTTTTTTTTTCATTTGTAGAAAGGAAGTGCTTTTGATGATTTATCAGCAGCCCCATAAAGTATAAAGCACTTCTAACAACAGATTGTGCTTCATTACTCTTATATTGTAAGCGAGTTACATTATTAAAATAGGAAATAGAAATATACAGTGATGGACACATTAAACGCTATAAATAATGTAACGGCACAAACTCATTAAGTAGATGTTGTCTATTTGGGTGATACGTACATGTCATTCTCCCTTATAGATTCATACAACCATCCATCACTCGTAACCAAGGACGTAACCATGATTGAACACTAGGATATGCTAGAATTTTTTTTTTTTACCGAACATTGACATCATCTAATTAGGAGAACATAGTGAGACGTTCCTGTAAAATGTATATTCTAAATAAATACATTACAAAATTTTATTTTATTTTATAAAAATCAAATTAGATTATAAGAGAAACATGAAATGCAAATGCAAACACAAATTAAATTATACAATATTTTTATATTAGTTTGATTCATTTGAAATATACTAAAACAATGTTCTGAGAAATTTAATAAAATTCATTTAATAATATCGTTACTTTATATAATTGGATTACTCCTAAAATCTCATTATCTATATTTAACAATAACCCTAAAATTTCAAAAACAATTTTTTTTTTTGAAGTAACAAAATAAAATATTTAAAGTCATAATATCCACTCAAACATATATATATGTTGATGTTGATGAATGGATTGAACCAATTTTAAAAAATGGGGAGAAATAATTGTTATTATAAAAAGAAGAAAAAGGAAAGAAAATTTATTTATTTTACTCTAATTAGGAATTAAAATCAATTATTTAATTAATTAAATTTTTTTCTTTACTTCTTTAATTTTTTTTTAAGTGGGGCAGGGTGGGCTTGAGACCACCCTAGCCCCCGCAGTGGTCCGTCCCTGCTCGTAACCCAAAATACGTCTGCTTAGTTGAGAGAGACCGAGAGACCAAGACTTACGTATAAATCCTTAACTTCACTCATTAGCAAAAATACATTAATCCACTTAAAAAAGATCACTTTTTTGTGTTTGATGGCAGAAAAAAGGCATTAACCAAGCATCTAATGGAGCTATAGGATCCTTAAAACTAGTGT
Organism: Acer negundo; assembly: GCA_035582765.1. Lineage (NCBI taxonomy): Eukaryota > Viridiplantae > Streptophyta > Magnoliopsida > Sapindales > Sapindaceae > Acer > Acer negundo. The sequence continues at coordinate 24,339,686 of CM069232.1, read as the reverse complement.
TTGGTATGTGTTGTTATTTGTAGATATAAATTTACATGTACAAGGTAAACAAGAATCTGTCCTTGGACAAGGAGCAGGAAAATTCTCTCTTCTTGAGTGAACTAGCTTTATTATATATCCAATAGTGGTGGCCCCTTATTCAGAATCAAAAAGGGTTTTGGGTTTTGTATGATTTGTGACCCTTTTGTAGTTTTGCTCTTTTAATCCAACATTAGGCCACAACCATTAGGCCAGCCCTAAAGAAAGCAAAATGATTGATTAACAAGAAGATTAAGATCCAAGTGCAAAAAAACATCATTAAGAGTACTCTTATTAAAGGACAAAACAAAAGTGAGTTTGATGATGTTGCAAAGGATAAGTGACAAATTGGGTCACTTGGTGGAGAATTTCTTTTAGCAAAAAATGTTTCAACTATTTAGTTACTACTAATTAAAGTATTATAAAAGTTGTACGTACATGTTATTCATTAAAATTAAATATAATGACACTTTGTTTGTAATGTGAAACTACCATCGAAATCATCAATAGAAAAAGATAAAGTTACTAACAAGACAAGCATCATCCCATTGGCACTCACTAACTCATCACGGATAGATATTTGCTCGTTTTAGATAAACATTACACGAAAGAATTGAGTTTGTGATTTTAGTTGTTTTTTAATTTTCCAAACCGTGAACACTTGTACACTAAAGATGATCATCTTATTATATATATATATACAATAGTCAGTAACATCTAAAAATCAATCAAAAGAGGTGAGAGTATTGCATAAGATGATCATTGATAAGAGAAATAATAAAATAAATAAAACTAAGTAATTATGAAATTCAGTTTCTAATTACTCTGGTTACTAACAGCTTACAAGGTGCTGCAGTGTCCATTTTCCCAAAACACAAATCCCACCATACAAAATCTCAGAGACTGCTCATATATATATATATATATACACATATAAATATATAATTATATATATATATATTGAACTTTCTCTCTTCTTGAAAAACAACACCTAAAAAGGGCAGCTCTGACTTTTTATGGACACTCTATTTCTAGTTCCTTAAACTAGTACATTAAATACACATAATAAGAAACAAAAAGACTACATGGGATCCATGACATACAATTACGATGATGATCATGGTAGTGAGTGATGCATGCAGGCCACTGTTGATGATGATGATGATGATGATGAGGCATCATTAGTACTAATACTATTACTCTAAGAAACCAGTTTTGGTCAAAATTGCATTCCTGACTTTGCTAAGATCTCTTCCTTTGAGTGTCCTTCCAATCCCTTCACACACTGAGAAAGAAGAAATTTGACTTCTTGCAAGCTTCTTAGCTAACCATTCATGTGGAGGAACCATGTCATCTTCATTGTTGTCATCATCATCATCACTATCACCATCACCATGACAATGACCATGATTTTGTTGATCATGATCAACAACCCATGAACCATTTCTTGATGATGAGCCAAGAAAGTTTGCATTTTTATAATTATTACCATAAATCTTTGACCAATCAGGAATGTTCACAGGAGCTGAAGATTGTTGAACAACATGAGCCTTGGTGTTTGCTTCATGAGCTGATCTTCTAATCATTCTTGGAGCAACAGTAGTACTAGTTGTGGACTTTAATCTTCTCATTTGGTGAGGACTTGAATCTTCACAGCTTTGCTGCTGCTGCTGCTGCTGCTGATGATGATGATGATGATGATGATCATCATCATCATTATTCACAAAACACCACACATCTTCTTCTTCTTCAAAATCTTCATGATCTTTTGTAGTATTCATTGATCTTCTACTCTGCCAATCTGCTATGACCAAAAAAAAAAAATTCCCAAAACAAAGATTGAAAAACCAGAGAGAGAGACAGAGAGAGAGGATTTGAGTGACTACTATGTGGAGTTACTTGGGATCAATATTAATAGAAAGAGCAAAAAGTTTTAAACTTTATTGTTGCTAATGAGAAAAGAAAATGAAAAGAGTTTTTTTTTTTTTTCTCTCTCTTGGGAATCAAAAAGGAGAAAGTGGTGTAAGAGAATAATATCAGGAATCTACCTTGCCTTTTGTTTTCAAACCAGAGTAGAGTTGGCTTTTCAAGGATAATCTCAAATGAATAGTTTTTTTTTTAAAAAAGATCATATTTTTACACTTATGGATCTGAACCAAAAATCAAAACCAGATATGGCAACACAAAATATATATATATATATATATATTTATATAAACTCCAGTTGTCAAAACAATTTTCTAATAATGAAAGAGATGGCAATATCAAAGCATACTTGATATGGGATTGCATAACAGAGGTTTCTTGATATGGGGTTTTATAATTCTTACACACATTGTGCATTGATGATTTGATGCTACTTGTAGTCCTAGGCTCCTATCTACATCATTTCCACTGGCTACATAATTTCCAATTTATAAATGACAAGTACTCAAATTTGTACTAAAACTATTATTTCCATACAAATACATCTTTAATGTTAAAGAATCAATTTTTCAAATTAAAAGATCTCGAACCTAATATTATTTAAAGAGTATTATTCCGATACATTCATATACAACTACAAATTTAATAATACACAACTTCATAAGTCATCTTGAAAAAATAAATATAAATTATTTATTTTTAATATACGGTTAAACAATACATGTTATCGTTTATGAGACAATTCAATGAATTGGAATGTATCTTTAATGTTAGAGGATCAATTTTCCACGTAAAAGAATCCTGAACCAGATACTATTTAAGAATCTAAAACTTAAATAAACAATTTAAATTTATTATTTGAATACATTAATGCACAACTTCACTAAAGAATAAACAAATTTCTTTATTCGTTTCTTCGATTTATAATATATGCTTAAATGATTCTTAATGCGTATTTGAATGATATACGATAGTATTTTCCTATATATATATATATATAAAGATTATATATAAAAGAAGAAAAGAAAAAGAAAATAGTGGTGTTTGATTGGGAAAGGTGGAGAGAAACTATTTGGGATTCCAACCTCATTGAATTTGGTAACCTTATCCAGTTATCCTACAGGTCACAGCTCATAACAACTACAGTCTACAGCTCATCTTCTTATTCGGCGTTGCCAGTCTCTCTGTGACTGAAAACAACACCCTCACCGGTCAACTCTTTCTTTCTATCTTTCCTTCTTTCTTCTCAATCTATCTCTGAAACTGTGTACCAAATTATGACACTCTGTTTCGTTTTCAAGTGTATGTACATAGGAGAGGGTGCTTTTGGAGTAAAAGCACTTAATTGCTAACATAGTGAATGATGGATGATGATTCATTGCATTGCGATTTACATTCAATGTTGAAGTCTTAAATTTAAATTAATTTAGTGCGAACCTAACCCAAAATGATTTGTTATGATTGTGATTGTGGTTGTCAATTTTTGATAGGTCAATAATTTAAAGTATGGTACCGAAAGATATACTCGATCATTGAATAAGTGGTATGGAGCTGAAATAAAAATATATATCACAATAAAATATATCGGCTACATCAGGGGCGGCTGGACCTCTAGGCATCAGGGGCGGCTGGACCTCTAGGCAACTGAGGTTGTTGTCTAAGGCCCTGTATTTTCATTATCAATATATATATATATATATATTTTAACAATTAATATCTAATATTTTTATTTTTATTTATTATTTAAAAATATCTCTTTGAAATTATAAATTACCCTTCATTCCTATTTTCAAGTCAAAGATTTATATTTTCAAGTAAACCACATTTAATTGAACTTAAATACTCATTAACGTTTTCCTAAAAAAAATAATAATTACACATTAATGTTATTCTTTTTAATTTTTTTAATTATATATTCATACTAAATCCTATTATTTTATATTTTCTTCTATAGTTTTATGTTCAATCAAATCATCCTATTGTAAAGTCAAATTCTCTTATTGCAATCGAACTCTTTTATTGTTTCCCTATATATTTTTTCATAAACATTTTAGGTTTAATTGTTCCAAAATCTATTACTTTAATTTTATTTATTTGTTTATTTTATTTTAAATTATAATAGAACTATTTGTTTTTTTAAGCTTTGATAACTGATAATCGTAGAAAATAGGAATCCGGATATAAAAAACTATATAATAAAAAAAAATTATTTAAATCACAAAAATGGACTCTTGATAAATTTGTAACCAGAAACAAAGAAAAATAAATAAATAAAAGACCATGGAATCACGAGACCTCATTTTAAATTTTTGCTTAAGACCCTAGTTATCCTTTAGTCACCCCTGTCATATCTTCAGTAGTGGGGTTATGGACTTCTGAGTTCACCATGCAGTATGCACCATGCACCATGCACCATGCAGAAGTCTAGTGGTGAAAATTTTATAGATGTGGAGGGGCTATATAGAATTAAATGTCAAGTTGAGGGGTCTTCTCAAAGTCAAATCAAAGGGTTCTAGGATAATGACCCAAGGTGACAAAGTGTGTGGGTCAACGCTTTATGCCTTTGTGCAAAGGAGTTGTAATCGCATACTAACTTGGTGTACTTCTACCTCTTTAACCTAATTTTTTTTTTGGAAGGATATATAGGTCGTGTTAAAAAGTTAAAAAATAGAATATCAAACGTCAGTATTTTCATTAGACACCACCAAAAAAAAAAAAAATATATATATATATATATAGGGCATAATATATATTTTGAAAGAGTTTTGGAAATATTGGTACCAATAAGCCTATTCGTTAATTTATATTCATTTATCAATTAACAATTCATTAACCGAAATATAAATTGAGATTTATATTACGATATAAGGTCCCTTCACACTTGCACCATAAAGTTACGGGTTTGAGTTTTTCTCCTAAAAAAAAACCCGAACTTATATAACAGTGTAATACTTTTTAAAAAAGTTAAAATGTCTATTTGACCCATTCATTGTGGGTGAAATAACAGTTAAAGTCGTGGTTTTTTTGGTTTTGGTTGCTATGAAGGAGACACCACGAAAACTTTTACTTAATTTATATTATCATCAAATGAAACGTGTCAACAAGAATTAATCGATGTATAAATGGGTTTGTGGGGAGCTTAATTATTATATGTTTAATAATTTCATCTAAATAATGAAGAATTCACCATAAAATATAAATCCTAACAAGCTTTTTAACTTTTAATATTTTCCTTTGCTAGGAAGATTATAGTTAAATGCTTGGGATAATTAGACCGAAGATAAGATTTAAAAAAGAATGGTTATCATTTTACAACGGTTCTCTTATATGGATCTTTAATATAAGTTATCGCTCTAAGAATTAGAATTCCAAACCTATAACTTCACGGCCACATCGTGAAATTCTTACCGCTAAATTACAGCCACATTGGTGGTCAAGCCATCAACACACTAATTATTATCAATAGTATGAACAGAAAATAATAAAATAAAATTTTCAATGTTTTTCAATAATAATAATTTCTTCAATGGACAAAACTAAACTTATTTAAAAGTTTTTAATCATCGGCAAAAATAAAAGAACCCATATCTGCCGTCCAAAATGTTTCCACTTGACTAGATTTTCCACTCCCACCAATAATTGTTTCCATATTTATTTTTGACATAATTATCCATGTGACCATCAATTTGAGTTATCAGTTATTACCGTCAAAATGATCATTTTATAGGGAATAAATAGGGAATTAATTTCAATATAACCATTTTTTACGAATACTGTTATACTAATGATCATTCCATCCTGTAGTAACAATATTAATTATGAATAGTGATTTTGTGGTAGATACAAATCAAATTATAGTATAATTTGTCAAAAATTGTCCAAATTTTTATACTATATTTTTAGAAAACACAATCTCTACTCGAAGAAGATGAATGGATTTTTCTTTATTCTTTTTTTTTTTTTTTCAAATTGTCCTCCACTACCAAATCTATAATTTCCGGATGTATTTTTGTCACTTCAAAATACCATCCAAAGATAAAAAAAAAAAAAAAAAAAAGAAGGCATTTTTGGTGGTTAATAGAAAAAGAAAGGTTTCTTCATATCATATCATCATATCAACAACCAAAGTGGGAGGCATAATAAACCCACCAAGGGATTTTTCTTACATCTTTTAGCATTAGAATTTCCAAAGTGAGAATGGAATTTTTATACTCAAATCTTAGCTAAAAATTTGATCTTTGAAATTGGACAAAGATATCTCCTTTGATTTGAGTGAACAAATATAAACTTGTGATTGGTAGCCGAGAAAAAAAAAATGTTTTATAAAGAAGTATAACTAGACTGTATATTAATAAAATGATCGTATATTATGAGATAGTTTAAACCTCAAGAGAACTAAAATCAACATAGAATCGTTATGACATCGTTATCTAAGATCGAACAAACCCTTTCGAGAGCATTATCGAACTCCCCACGATATTATCTCTGAATTCGGCGAGTGAAAGCATGTTCCACCCCAAGCCAAATATGAATACATATTCTACTCTCCTCTACGCCGTATGCAATATCAAGAGATTGATGAAGTACTCTAGTTGACATGAGATTTATTTTCCGTTTATTTTGATCGTGACAATGATTGACCAAATGCTACAACATGAAGCTGGCCTACTATTGTAAGCTACACAAAAATTAAGGAACTATCAAGGCTCTACGACTCAGGTTGCCTTGCGTTATTCCAATATGTGAATTATGTGCAACTACTTAAGCTTTTCAACGTGGAAAATCAACGACAAGATGTACCGATGAACCTGTACAAACTGCAACTGGGAATGAGCTGTGTGCTTTACTTGCGTGCAGCATGGTAAAGCTCCATGTAGTCAAGAGCAGGCCGGTTCCAAGACCAGTCTTGCTCCATCACTCTCTTGCGTAGTGAGTCGAACCAATCCCGAGTATCATACCAAGCAGAAATTGCCCTGAAGTGTGAGAAAGAGAGAGAGAGAGAGACCATGAGAGATGGAGATATGGTAGTACTAAATACTTGAACATGGTATTAAACAGCAGCTGTGGATAAACTATGGAAACTATTGTACATTGAAAAATTTGTCATTGAGGACCGCAGAACAGTTACGAATGGGCCATATGAACTACTTACGTATAAAGAGACCATTTTTAGTCTCAACTTCAGGACAAGAAATTCATTTACTCACCTATTGAGAGCATAATCAACTCCAGCACTGTCAGCTCCATCAAAACTAAATCCATTTGGTTCAAGACCTTTTGCTTCGGCTCTCTCTTTACCATGGTCAACATCAAATACAGTGTCATAAAGTCCTACAGTAAAAAAAAAAAAAAAAAGTATATATGAAAGCGCTGTCAAATATACCGTCTTTGATAAGTATCAATGAAATCACTCCATCGCTAATAAAAGACTTGAGCCAGGCACAAACCTCCAGTTTCCCGAACAACAGGTATTGACCCATATCTCATAGCTATGAGTTGTGTCAGTCCACATGGCTCAAAAATTGAAGGAACAAGAATGAAATCTGCTCCAGCATAAATCTACAATAAAATCCAGAGAAGTCAGTAAATGCAGCCATCATACAGATGTAAAAGGTTAAGTTAAAATAAATGTGGGGAAGGATTATAAAGATCTGAAATAACAGAGAACATACCAAGTGTGAAAGGGGTTCATCATAAGTCAAACAAAGGCGAGCTCGGTCAGCATGAGAAGAATGCAACTGATTGGCTAAATTCACAAAATCATTCTGAATTCGAGGATCTGGAGCTGAGCCAAGCAATACAACCTAACATCACATAATTGGTCAGTATAGACATGAAATTGTTAACAAGTTACACTTGTTAAGATGCACCGATAATATTATAATTGTCAATGTTTTATACCTCTATTCTTTAGTTTATTGCTTTGTTTTGAGTTAAACTATTGCATTTTACGTTTCTTTTCTTAGTTCTCAACTATTCAAGTCCTAGGAGATAATTAGAAGCAATTTGGAAGATTTTTGATCAAGCCCGAGAAAACAACATCTGCTGATGGGTCAACTTCAAGAATTAAACTGTATCATATTAGAAAAAACTAGGTTTCGAGTCTTATATGGTTGGAAAGGTACGGAAGTTAGCTTTCCATAGAATTTTACGGTTCGCGATTTCGAGTTTTATAGGAGTTATGACCATTTTACTACCAAAAGGTCAGCCCAGAATTTCTACGCGGGATTTTGGAAATAAAACATTACGGGCTGCCTATTCAGGAATGAAGGTCTTGGACGAATTTGTTATGTTTTGGAAGATTAATGAAGGCCTAAAAGTCACTTTGATTCAGTTTTAGTTGATCCTAAACTTCCATGTTAGGATTAGTTGAGATTGGATTAAGATTCCTAAAGTTAGAAGGATTGTATTTCCTATTTTGAGTCACATTGAATTAGCCTTATTGGAGGATGATTAGGGAACTAAAAGGAGACCTAATTCATCCTTATTTAAGAGGAATTACAGCAGAAAGATCAGATATACAGCGGCAGAGGCAAGTTGAAGAGTTCTCAGGCGACATTCCATCGATTTTTCGGGTTCTATCATTATTTTCTTCTATGTTTTCTCTTAGGCTTGTACTCATGACTATAAGGAACTAACTCTTTTTACTATGGCTACGATGTAGCCTAGCCATGACTATTTGATTTATTTGGTTAATGTTAAGTTTGAGTTTTCTTCCCTATTGAGTATCTTTTGCTGTTAATTATGTGTGCTTGAATTTGGATGTTTGATCACCATCTATTTTTAAGTAACTTGATGCAAGTAAGAGTAGATGCCATACTATACTTGAGTTTTGCTTCTTGCAATTGATACCATGAATGTTTAATTGTAGATGCCATGCAATTAGGATTTATGTGATGTTCTTGACAATTTCCATGAAACTTAATGGGTTTTTATGAATTCAATTCATCTAGATGTCATAGAGGATTAATTTGTAGGAATACTTTTAGTGTAACTAGATGCCATGGCCATTAAATATATTTGGGAAAATTGATCAATAAGGGGAATTAATTAGAATTAACATGCCAAAGGAATTAAGTATGATTGGTTACGGTGAAATCGGATGCCCTAGTGTTTCGCCTATTTGATTTTCGACTTTGCCTTGCTGTGAACTTTTATTATTTTTGTTTAATTTTATGTTCTTAGTCAATAATTCACAAATCAATTCTCATTCATTAAAGTTTTCAATTTAAGACTTAGTTTTAGTTTAATTAGTAAGAATTTTAGGGTTAATTCAGTCTCTATAGGAACGATATATGTGCTTCGCTAGCTATACTATCTTTTGATTCATACACTTGCAAGCAATTAGAATTTGGAGATAAATTGTTAATCATATTTTTCGCAACATGCACCTATTAAGGCGACAGGTAGACTATACACTAAATTGTATTGTTCTTACATTTATATATTATATAAAAAATTATCATACATTTCAGAGATAATACGAACATAATCATATTAAGATTAGCATTGGATATAAGGTTTAGTTTAAAGGGCATAATCATCTTGTTAATATTCTTTGATTTTGTCCTATCAATGTCTGCTACTGAGAGGAGGGTCTAGCCTGATGTCAGGCATCATAGATGCGGCGATATATGTGTTAATACATGGCCCAAGTAAAAGAAGAATAAAGGAAAGAAAAGGAAAGAAAAGGAAGAAAAATAACCTGTCCATTGCGTTCTAAGGTGCGCCAAATTGCATGCTTGATGAGGAGGATTCCTTTCTGATGTGTTAAGCGAGTAATAATTCCTACTAAAGGCAGATCAGATTTTTTCAAACCGAGCCTCTGCTGCAAGGCTTCCTTTGCCGCTCTTTTGCCCTCAACAACATTTTCTGAAGTGTATGATATCTATATTCATCAAACATTAGACACAACTTCACTGGCAGAAATATGTAATGAAAAAAATGAGTAAAACTATGAGTAAATAATCAAACAGAAATGATAACATGGGATTTTAATTGCAACGTTTCAATTGAAATTTCACTGGCAGAAAAAGATTTCCTCCAGATATTTTATCTGTATGTCCTTATATCACCCAACTCACGGGACTGATGAAATCTAATATTTATTCTATAACACAAATACATTATAGTTCAAATTTAGTATCATATCCAAATTCAAAAAGCATCTTACCCTGCCTTCATATTACATAACATTATAGTTTGCTTAAGATATTCTAAGTCACCATGGAGGACATGAACAAGGGTGCTATTGTTTAAAATTTTAAGAGAATAATAGTCGAGCATTTATCATCTGTTGGCTCAAGTATAAAAAGAATAATGAATAAACACATCCAATAATGTGTTTTTCATTATTTTCTTGTGCATCGATTATTTTCCCTATTGTCTTTTACATAGTTTTTCTGATTTCAGTCCTACCACATTACTTATCCTTCGTTTATTGTCCCATCCAATTGATATCTCTCTTTTCATTTTCAAATGCCTCAAGAAAATATACAATAAATTTGTTTCAAGAAGCTGTGGCAGCTTGTGAGAGAGTCTCCATTGAAAAGCATTACAAAAATACTAGTTTTTGGCAAACCCCTTCATAATCAGCATATGTCATGTTTTCATGCCAATCAAAATCAGGAAAAATGACAAAAGATGAAATCTAAAAACATATATGATTGAACAATAAGGAGGAAGGTTGAGTCCGACAAAAAGTCTAAGGGGATGCAGTTTTTTATGCCACTATTCAAGAAAATTTTTGCAGGCTAGCAAAAGGTGTTCATTCTTTCATTTGTAATTTAGTTGCAACATAATCAGTATGTTGTGCATGCTAATTCATCAATGAAAGAAAATAAAGAGAAGCAGCTACCATGTATGGAATTCAGTTTCAAAGATCATATCTCTTAAATGGTAATAGGAAGAAGAAATGTGAAAAAAAAAAAAAAAAAATGAAGTGGAAAAAGTGAAGAAAAATGCTATTTACTTACAGGAATGAACTTATCGTTATATGGGTCCCATATATCATGGTCAATGCCATTTATTATGCCATGGAATTTGTAAAGATGAGGAGCAATCATGGGATTTCCAGCAACCTCCTTTGAATACATAGGAGATACCTGCAGAGACAAACGTAGATAAGGAGGATTGCACAGTGAGAACAAAAGAGAGGAAGTTGCAGAAGCTTTAGCTTGTCTTAATATTGATATGAGCACTTGACTTAATCATTCGAGAATTGATACAATTGAAAAACATAAAATGGTAATTTGAATGCCGCCAGAAAAATCATTTCACTTTATGTAGTTTTGGTGAGGAACAAAGGGTCCTAACTGCTTTTTGCTTAGTTTGGATTAATCTAACCAAATGACAAGAACTCAGAGCTTATGTTGTTCTAATTCAGCCAAGAATCTGAATTATCTTGAATATTTATCTTTGAACAATTTCCTACATTTCCGTTGGCAAACCATAACTTTATCCTTAAAATTTGATAAGAATGGTGCCATCCTTTATAATTAAGTTTTTCTTATATGATTTTACCTAACTACCTTTATACAACTAAATAAAATATTTGAATGACAATCTACACAATTGATTCAGCAAGCTAATTTAATTTTTCTTGAAATTTATTAGATACTAAAATCTAAAACAACCAAAAGAATAATAAAAAATATAGTAAAACATGAATCTAAATAATTAAAATGAACAAGAAAATAGTGTTTTAGTGATAGGCTGATAGGGACTAGGGAAAAGCATGTCAATTAAACTTCTCTGTAAAAAGATGGCCCTATGCAAACTGTTATCAGCCGGTCAAAATAAAACAAACCACGAGTTTAAAAAGTAGAAAAGAAAAAGCAAACTTCATAAAGGAGAAAAAAAAAATTCATAAAATGCCATGAAGAACAATAACATTAAATGATCTGGGAAATTTTAAATGCTCACAGTGGTAGCCTTGTCTGTGTATGCCATAGCTTTTCCAATGTTTTGCGCCCCAAATTCAAGGTTATGTATTGTGAAGACAACCCGAGCTTTACTAAGACCGTAATGCATATAGTAGTCCTTAAACAACCAGGCAACAGGAGCACTAGACCAATCATGGCAGTGGATAATATCCTGCCCATTGTAAAGTTCCAATTAATAAAGATATTCAGTTGTGTACAATTCTGTGCAACAAGAAAACAAGAAACAAGAACGGCCAACAGGATCGATAAAAACAACAAAACCTTACAAAAAGTGGCCTTAACAAGGGTACTTATAACTGAAATCCTAAACTACACTCTCTCCACATGCACTGGAATATTTCCTTGTATATGCATACGTCTGTGTACCGAAGAGGATAGTGAAGCAAGACGGAAACATAAAAGTTCTCACAACTCATGATAAGTACAAATACTGTTATATTGAAGTAATATCATTCACTTACAGGATGAAATCCACCTTGGAGTAGAAATTCGAGAGCAGCATGACAAAAGAAACCAAACCTTTCCCCATCATTTCTGCAGCCATATATGCAACCCGTCCTAAAGAATCTACAAGAACGAAAGTACAATGAGAAATACTAACAGTACGTAAGACATTAACAAAGACAAAGATCTTTAGAAAAAAAAAATTACAGAATAGAATCTAAGCTTGAGGCATACAATACGCAAGATAGACAAGAAGGTCGAACCTAATAAGTGAAAGATGAAATTTTATATATCAAATCCAAGTCAATATCATCAACAAGTTGTGACTTAAACATTAATTAAACCAACTTATAATTGATCATTGTAATCTTGGGATGCAGTAACTCATCACAAACACAATCATTAGCATGGCCAACATGAATAAGTTAACTGATTTCTTCAGCAATATGACAGTAGTAAATCATTTTCTGTTTCATGTACAAATGGAGTAAGGAACAACCAAATAGTTTTTGCCACAACCAATTCAAAGTTGTGACAGAAACAAATACAACTCAGTGAACTAAATTTAAAAAGACTATTGAAGCTGAATTAATTAAAGGAGATACCTTCACCATAATATTAAAGAAATAAAGAATCAACAGGCATGCAACCCAAAGCAACCTAATTCCACTACAAAATACATTTTAAACAAAAATATGAGAATCTTGAAAGAATAACACTGGATAGATAATAACATCCCAAGTGTGGATCTCGTATGAAGCATTACCCATTGTGAGGCTCTAAAAAGTAGACTGGAAGGCCTTCCACTTTTCCGAACCAAACCTTTATCTCAGTGCCACCCCAATGATAGCTTCTGTTATACTGAAAGTCCTTCACCTATTTATAATGAATACCTTCAAGTGTTACATTTCATAATATAACTGAGGCCAAATGCTATAAATAATTAATAGTAGTATGGGGATAGCAAAATATACATAATTGTATAGTTCAGTAAACATCTGCAACGTTTTTTACTCATATTATAGAAGTGTCAAGGTATCTCAGTGCATCAGGACAAATTTTTTAACTATTTTAGGAAATAAAGTTTATCTTTAGGAATTGGAACCAAATCTCCAGCATAAAAAAATTTAAATAAAATCTGGACTAAAGTAATAGCAAGCTTACATTGCTAAAGTTCAAACAGTCATACTTTGGAAAAATGATGTCTACATTGTGGTTTAAATCTTGAACTGCACGGGATAGACTGGTGACAACATCACCAAGACCTCCAACCTGCAAGAGAAATAAAATGAAACTAAGTAGAGTTCCACACAAAATGATACAAAATAATAACTATTCATTTTTCTCTCCTTTCATGCTGAATTGAATCACTTCTTAAGTTTTTAGCTTCACTTAAATTTCAAAACAATTGAGTGGTTTATATTATTCTACTTTTTTTAGGATACCCCAATTGCATGTCATAAAATGGCTGCTGCAATCCTCAAATAAACTAAACCGTTGCCAAAGTTTTAAAATACAAAGATGCCACTCAAGTAAGTAAAGAACGCCAAAAAGTTTGTTGACAAATCCGTATACTCTAAGTAGGGTTGAAAAAGTGCATTTATATCCATAACTTAACTTAACCACATAAAACCTACCTTTGCAATGGGAGCCATTTCAACAGCAATATGCACAACGTGCATTGGTGGCTCCTTTGCAACTCCTCCAAAGACAGGTAAGTGGTAATCCATACCATAATTATTGTCAAAAATTCCCCCATCTTCCCTCTCAGAGAATACAAAATCCATCATGTATGCATCCAAAGGAACCTTTACTGCAATGACACATAAAAACAGCCCTTTGAGTTCCAAACAAACTCATGAAAGGATGCATCACACTAATTGTGTATCTCTCCCAGACTGAAAGCAGAGCTTCTGAGATAGATTGTCAAAATTCAAGAAAAACTTAAACAATTCTATAACTTATTCGTTTTGTACAGAACCCAGGCCTTTGGAGTGCAAATGTAAACTGTTAACTTACCAGTAGCTTTGACAAGAGAACTATTATCTGCAGGCAACATTTTTTGAGGTGGCAATGAACCCATACGGTGGGTCCAACGATTAAATGAACATCTGAACCAAACTTCAGATTTTCCATTGAGAACTGTGTTGGTAGGATTATAAAAAACCGTCACAGTACTACCTGCTTGAACGTCAAGAGGCTCAGTATAAACAATATGTTTTTGGGACAACAGAAACCTTTTCAACGTTTTTTCCTTTGTTTCAGCTTTCATCCGTGCAGTTTTTTCGGCCTGAGAAAGAAAAGCAAGAAACTATAAATCGATACCAGAATGAAAATAATAATAGCCAGATCAAAAGAAATCAAAATAAAGTTAAAGTCGGTCTATAAATGCAAATACTGGATCTCCAAGACTCATCTTGGCATTGAAAAACTCATCCCCAAACCTCACACTTGTTAAAAGGGAGATACAAATCAAAACTTAACTGGTGGGCGTGGGTCACCTACTTGCCGTGCACTAATAGATTTGTATTGAGAGTTTAAAATAAATGACTAAGAAGGCTTTCATTGAAATTATATGTAGAAATTATTCATCTTTATCATGTATCTTTAAGCAGAGTTTAGGTAAATGACCTTGACACGAATAGCCTCCTCTCTTAATCTCCTTTCCTCTTGGAGTTTCCTGTATGTCTGGTGTTCTTCCTCAACCCAATACAGTTCTTCAGGAATGCTTTGTGGAACAATAGCACGAAAATCTTGACGATGATTATTATCATACACAATGGCTTTCTGAGGTGGTCCATCAGCAAATACCCAATCCAAAACAAATGCTCGATCAGGTACAACAACTGCAGAAAATTTGGTTGCTCTAAAAATAAGGTTGTATAACAAGCAATGCTATCAGCAAATTAAGGCTCTCATCAGGGCAAGTAATAACAGAAAGAACAGTTTTTAAATTATACAGAAGTAATCTCATATAAGTCAAACCAATATCCCAACAAGACTATTAAGAGACTCTTAGACACATGAGAAAATATTAAGCTCTACTCAAACGTAAGTATAAATTAGACCTTTTCCTTAAAAAATAAAATATAAGAAACAAAAGAAAGAAAAAGAAAAGGCATAAATTGCAATTCATCTCTTTCAAAGACATGTAAGAAACACCAAAAAAATGATTCGATGTGAATGATTCTCAGCTCATTAGTTCTTGCATCTGTGGTTTAAATTTAAACTAAATATGCAGAGTCAGGCAAATGAAAATATTTTTAGCAAGGTTGAGAGCATTTACATATGAAACTTTCTCTATGTCAATAATCTCAATCAATTTGCAAATGAGAATATTTTTGGTTCACTAAACAAGAGAAGTCTTTTCAAAAGATTAGTAATATGTACTCATGCCTGTAGCCATGGCATTCACTTTATTACAAACATATTTGTTAGGAAAATGTTAAATAATTGGCACATAAGGCAACAAGTTATATGACAGCAAGTATTTTCGAGTTGTTTCCAAATAGGTACAAAAGGCGAATGAGAATAGGTAGATATATATTTGAACATACCTTCAGCATACCACCAATCACCATCTGTTCTCTCTGAAATGTCAAGCTTACTAACAATGGATAATCCATCTTTCCAATTATTATGTCCCCCATGTATCCACAGTTCCTGAGCATGAGCAAGAGGACCAGAGCTCTTATTATAATATAACCTGATCAAGTCCTCACCTTTAAAATCTATGGGCTCTATATACCAAACATTATCAACTGATCTTGCAGCCGTTTTCATCAACTGTTGCAACATTTCTCGTTTCTTTTCAGTCTCCATCTTTGCCTGTGCTCTATCAGCTTCACTTGCTGCCTTCTCTGCTTCTATCCGCCTCCGCTCTTCCTCTTGTCTCTCCCTTTCAGCTTGCTCTCTAGCCAGTTTCTCTTGTTCCAAACGTTTCTCCTCAAGCAAGAAATTTTCAAATGCAAAGAAATCCATTCCACCTTCTACAGTTATGCAGAAATCTTTCATGTCGTTGTTATCATAAACGTCTTGCCCATTGAAGAACACAAAATCCATCTTATATGCTTCCTTAGGAACATGGAGATGACAAAACCACCAATCCCCTTTCAGTTGGGTCTTGTTCAACCTGACTGTGAAAGATTTCCATCGCCAGTCATTAAAGGCTCCCAAGACCAAAAGATCCGGCTCATTACTTAGAGTAGAGAGACTCCTATTAAGGAACAATTCTATATCTTGATCAGGTTTGACTAGCTGTGGATAGACAAACATTTTGTTTCCTGTCAGAAAGCTCACATCAGCAAGCCTCTCAATTTCCTGTTTACGCAATTTTGCTTCCATCTCCAACTTCAATTTAGCTTCCATTTCTAACTTCAATTTTGCTTCCATCTCCAACTTCAATTTAACTTCCTTTTCCAACTTCAATTTAGCTTCCATTTCAGACTTCAATTTTAGAGAAGCATCCTCAGATGCTTTTATATCAGCCTCAACACTTTCATCATTTACAATGGCATTGCTCTTATTTGGGTTCAATTCCTTTCCCTCCAAAGATGACTCATCTTTCAAATTCTCAATATTGGAAGTTGTTTCTTTCTTCTGTGACCCAGCGATATCATCATCGACTATGTTTCTGTATAAAGCTGACTCATCTTTTACATTCTCAATATCAGTTTCAGAAGTTGTTTCTTTCTTCTGTGACCCAGCGATATCATCATCGACTATGTTTCTGTCTAAAGCTGACTCATCTTTTAAATTCTCAATATCAGTTTCAGAAGTTGTTTCTTTCTTCTGTAACACAGACACATCCTCATCGACTCTGCCTACACTTCCATTTTTCACCAATTGACTGCTTTTAGCGACAGCCAAACTTTTACTTTTTTGCAGTACTTTCTCGTTTTCTTTTTCAGCTTCATCAATATATTCTTCCCAGATTTTATCATCTTCAGAAAGTTTATCAACAGGTTTTTGCTCGATACCAACTTTTGTTTCAGGTTTTTCTTTGGTGGGCCCTCTGTACTCACTCAATGTGGGCATGCTTGAACCCTCTGTCTCACCATTTTTCTTTTGATCCCTCTTTGGGATGTTTGTTCCGACAGGTGCTTTTGGCTTAAATCCCTTTGAGCCAGAATCTTTAGGCCTTGGTGTTGAAACTTTTCTTTGTCTCTTCTTTGAGAAATCTTCAAAGAAAAAAGAAAACAAAAAAAAAAAGTATAAATTCAAAATTCATTAAAAAGTGTATCTATAAGCTTAAAATCAAACCAGCTCTAACACAACTACAAAAGTAACCAACCTGAACTAGCAGAGATTCGATGAGAAAATCCTGTCGTGGGGTTTTCAGTGCACCATGAAATAAACTGAAAGCAAAAGCATCAAACTTTAATCATTTCAAAAAAAAAAATAAAAAAGCATCAAAATTAGAGATGCAATATGAATCTATAACAGTGTAATTACATTACAAATACAAGCTCACATACAGTTGAATTGAATAAAAAAATTAAAACTTTCAACAACTTCTTGTAAGAACTAAGAAAAAGAAAACAAGTCTAAATACCCAATAAAAATAAATAAAAAAATAAAAACAAACTACATATATATAACATATATTGAAAACTATAAAATCAATGATTCAACACAATAAACCAAAAATCAGAATATAAAACGATCAATACAATAAACCATGTCAAATGGGAATTCAATTAGTAAGCGCATTGAAACGTTTGAGCATCGAAAAAGAGCAATAAAAAATCAACAAAAAACCAACTTACTTGCAGAGACTGTGTTGTTCTGACATTAGAGAAGGACCCAATAAAAGGTTTGATCTTTAAGATACCTCTCCCATGAAACACACTTCTGCTGCCACTTATTGGTCTCTGTAGCTGCAAAGTCATTTCCATTGATGGTCACTTCACAACTACAACAAGAACAACAAGAGAATGTTTGTTTGTTGGTTCAAAGTTTTGATCTTTCAAACTCTTCACACACAAATACACAATCAAGAAGTCATTGAACTATTTTGAAACAAAACCCCATCTCCCTCTACAACTGTGCATTCTAAAAAAAAATATTAAAAAAACAAACTTTTTATTAAAAAAACAACACAGGAAGTGTCATGGGGGCCATGGGGCTGATAAAATAAACCTTGAAAAGAGTCCTAGAATCTCAGCCATAAGTGTGTACAACTTCAGTGTGTACTTTAGCATACTGAGTTAACATGTGACCCAACATATCAACCGCTAGTTTCTAACTTTGATGTGAGATCACACGGTGGAGACAGGCTTGGATCAGATGTTGTTGAGTTTGGCTGTAGCAGATTACGACTTAAGATTTTTTTTCTTATTTTTTAATGATTTGCTTTAAAAGGCTATTATTACGAGTGTAGAATCATAGCAGGATTTGACAACAACGAATGGGAATGTGACACGTCATCACGATTTCTTGGAGAATGTTGTGGGAAGAGACAAGTGCACGTACAACTGGTTTTTGTTTTTTTTGATGAAATGGGTTTCCTCCACGTGTCCTGGGTCACACATAGAAGAGCAACGTGTTGTTTTAGTAAAATCTTAATTTTTTTTAAAGATTCTAAAATTATTTTATAATGATATGTTAACATGATATTTTATGTTACTTTTCATGTTAACTACAATAGTTTATGAAAATTGAAATATTTTAAGTTACTTGTCATGTAAACACTTTATATCCGTATTAATAATAGACTTAATAGCATCAGGTCTTCCTGAAGTGTACGTGAATTTACAATGTATTCTATGAATGGTTTTTTTCAACGGTAAACCCTTCGAACTCTCCTTTTCTTTGCACCACCCTTATATGAAGATGTCCCCTTCTCATGAGGCAATAAAACAAGCAATTGCAAAGAAAAGGAGAGTTTAAGGGGTTTACTGTCGAAAAAAAACTTATAGGGGGTACATTGCAAATTCACGTACACTTCAGGGGGATCTAGTGCTATTAAGTCTTAATAATAATATCATTCGGAGTATAAACATTGGTTACTCATCAATCGCTCAGTAAAAGTTATTAATTGTTTTCTCGATTCATTATTATGAAAGTTGATACCACCATTGAACGTGGCAGTAGACGTGTTCGAGTTGCTACCATTGTACGTAAAAATTGGTAGTTGATACTACTGTTGAACATGGCAATACGCACATATTCGAGTAACCATCATTGTACGTGAAAGTTGATATCACCGTTAAACGTGACAATGCATGTATTCGAATCACCGCCATTATAAGTAAAAGTTAATACAACCGTTAAATATGACAATGCACGTGTATGAGTTACTGCCAACAGGTGACGTGCTACTTAAAAAATAATAATTTATGGAAGCTGACAGATTGACTTTTTGAGATTCTTAATCTTCTTTAATTTCTTGACAGAAAAAAACATCCTTAAAATTATCTAAATTTAAAGTGTGGTAACTGAAATGACTCAATTCTAACCAAGTGTCAAACACAGATTAGCTAGACACCAGCTCTAAACATTACCTTAATTGTATAATTGAAACTGCCAACCCCATCACATGAATATCACACAACCCATTTTTTCCAATCCACTCACCAGTTTTTATATGCATCAGTTTTTAACTTTTTATCACCATGCAAGCAGGCAGCAGCAAGAGGCAGGCAGAGGAGGGATGATGATGAAGAAAATCAATGGCCAGGAAGTGAGAGAGAGAAACAAGAAGCTGTGCAAGTACTTGAAACCAGGAGCACTTGCCCTTATTAGGGACACCAAGATTGCTGCTGCTGCTGCTGCTGCAAGGACTCAAAGAAATGGCTTGCTCAAGTCACTACTCACAGAGCCTCTGTGCTTGCTTAGTGAAGGAGAAACCTTACTACCAAATCAAATGGAGAATGTCCCATGTTTTGCTTTGAGGTTCAACAAAGGCCATCCTCAGTGTCTGCTGACAAAGAAACTCGTGGCGATTACGCCTATGTTTGCTGAGACTCGTTAGCTCTTAATTACTGTCTAATGATGGATGATGGATGATGGATGATTATGTTCTTCTTTATGTTTTTAGGGGCTGTTTATGGGACATTGTTGTGTGATAATGGAGTTACCAGCCTTCTTGTTTTCAATGCTCAATTTGGCATCAGAAATATCAGATATATGACTAAATGTTTTTCTCTATCTCTAAAACTAAACGTTTTCGATATCCAAAGTTCCAGAAATTCAAGGTTCGGATGAACCTTAAAATACAGACATTCAGACCTAAGATTTCACAAAAAAGAATGAAATAGTATAGGGAACTTGCATTTGTTATTTCCTCACAAAATTAGGCAGCATTAGTCTACACAACATGTATCACCACAACCATTTCAAACTTGTAATCAAGAGATGAATCGCGTGCACACACAGGATACGATATGATAGTAAATAACAAATATGTATATATCTGAACATGGAGTAAAATTAAGGGTACCATGGAGTGATGACTGATGATATCTCCATATTATACAAGTAGTATAAAAGCAAAAAACAATAACAAAGATATAAGTAGAGATCAGCTCCTGTTTCAAGATACATTGCAAGTTCTCATTTTGCACAAAGTTTATGGAGAATTACAATGAAAAAAAAAGTGTAAATTCTGCATAGGTTTTTTTTTTTTTTTTTTTCTTAAACAGACATATTTGAATGAATAAGAAGGAGACACCCTTGAAAATTACCTACACTAGAGCCTCAGCACCAGCAACAATCTCCAAGATTTCTCCTGTGATTTTCGCCTGGCGCTGCCTGTTGTAGACTGTAGATAGGTTCTTCTTCAACTCGTTGGCATTATCCGATGCATTGCTCATAGCACTCATTCTAGCAGCAAGTTCACTAGCTAATGATTCCTGCAAGGCCCTCAAAATCTGACTATTTAGATACAGAGGCAACAAAGCATCAAGTATTTGAACCGGGTCCTGCTCGAACTGCAAAATTGGTGAGAATTGAACAGTTTCAGTCCTCACAACATCTCTCTCCACAGTCAGTTTCCCTTCCTTTGTTGACAATCTGAACAATTCATCCTCAGCAGCATCAACACAATTTCCATTGATGTCACAAATCTCTCCTTTTGGTGACAAAGGAAGCAAAGTGTGAATCACAGGATCAGATTTGACTAAAGACACAAACTTTGTGTACAAAAGCTCAACTTTGTCAACTTCTTCACTAACAAAGAGAGAGAAAACATCATCTGCTATAGCTTGAGCTTCTTTTGCAGTTGGTAATGTACTTCCTTCAATAAATCTATCAACAGGAATATAAGGCCTACGAATAAAATATGAATTACCCTTCTTACCAACACTGATAATTGTGTATTCAACTCCAAGACCTTTCAATTCAGCAATTCTTCTCTCAGCTTTCTTGATGACATAATTGTTGAAACCACCACATAGACCACGATCACCAGTTACAACAACCAAGGCAACTTTTTTAACAGGTCTGACCTTGATTAAAGGAACATCTATGTCTTCAGTTTGGAGCTGTTCATTGATGTTGTAAAGTACCTCTACAAGGGTTTCAGAGAAAGGTCTTCCATTGACAACAGCTTCTTGAGCTCTCCTGACTTTAGCAGCAGCCACAAGTTTCATAGCCTCTGTGATCTTCTGTGTGTTCTTCACTGAATCAATACGCTCCCTGAGCTCACGGAGACCGCAATGGATCGGAGCGACAGAGGAGGATCTTGAAGGGCTAACAATGGTTGAATTGTGAGAAGGAGCTCTGAATGGGTTGATGAATGAACCAGAAGAGAGTGAAGAAGTGTCAGGGAAAGATGGTTTAGAGGAAGACACCCACATTGTCAAGTTTGAGCAAGACATGTTTTTTTTTTTTGATCGATGGATGATTCTTGGAGGCCTCTAACAAGAACCAAAACTCTCAAAAGAGAGAAGAGAGTGAGAGAGAGGGGTTTTGTTTATGTGGGTCTGGTCTGGTTTGGTTTGGGAAGGCTTATCTTTTTCATGTGTTGGAGCTGAGAGCTTCTATTGATGTGTGGAGGGAGAGGGAGGGAGTGGATGAGGTTTTTAGATAAGGATTTTGACCGTTGGAGATTGATTGGGGCATGAAATGAATGAATTTTACAATTTGATATTATTTCTTTGGTGGGGTCTGTCTGATGTGGTATGATCTGAGTGGAACTCTGGATTTTACGAGTACATGATCTATTTCCCATGTTCAAAAGGTATATGCCATACCAAATAGATCCTGAAACCATAAGGCTTTGAGCGGATTGGGGGTTAGTCAGGACTCGTCGATATCAAGCACTTCAATTGTGGTTCGGATAGTTACTCCACAACATAAGAAAGAGATCTCCTCACACTTTGTTTAATGCGTGAGATGAAACTTAAACCAAACAAACGTAGAAGGGGAGGTGGGCAAACCAATTAGAAAAATGAATTCGAATACATAACAAATGAGGGTTTGGTAGAATGGTCAGGTTGTAGTTTGCTCCCATAAAGTCTCCGGTTAAAATCCGCTCTCGGATACGTATATGGCCAAATGCCATGATTTTTCAAAGATCGTAGGGTTCGGTGGGGACTCCAATTTCAAACTATAATTATTTTTTTAACTTGGGTAAAATGAACATGAATCAACATCATCCATATAATTTTGTACCAAACCATCATCTAAATTCTAATCTAGCTAGTGAAGTTTAGTCAGCCTAGCCATCTCCATCTTCACTTTGGAAGTTGGCATAATTTCTGACTGTAAAAAACTGGTAACAGAATATGCTTCATAATTGTGCATTGGAGTCACTTTCAAGAATTTAAAGTCTATAGCAAAAACTAAAGGAAAAAAAAAAAAAATCAAACACTGGTCGGAAAATGAAGGGCAAAAGGACAGTGAAATATTGAGGACCACAAACAATCACAACTTGCAAATATTGGCTGGGTTGTCAATTCAAGAGAATAGACTTGTAAGTTACAGGCATCTGTTTCAGCATAAAATGACCAAAAATGAATATGAATTCCTATAATTTCCTGGGACAATTCAATCAAAGAATTGGTAACATGTCATCAGATAATTGAAATAATCAATCATGGTGACCCAAGTGATCCATATTTGCCTGCCGTGTACCCGACCGGGCATTGGCCATACTAAAGAAGTGGTTTGACAATGGCCTTGTATGTTTGTCTATCAGGAATGACTCCCTTGAGCACCATGTAGTCATGCAAATCAATCACTTCCTCTGGACTGCAATTCTTACTGAAATTGGTAATGAGAGTTGTGTATGTTATGGCATCAGGAGCCATGCCGCGAAGAATCATTATCTTCATAAGCTCTCTAGCTTCTTGATAACAACCAGACTTGCACAAAAAGTTGATCAGTATATTGTAACTAGCTTTGTTAACCAAAATCCCCACATTCCTCATTTCTGAAAACAGAGCAAATGCCTCGGTGAACTTCCCGCTTATGCAATACCCATTTATCAAAGTGTTATAGGTTATAACATCACGTAACTTCATTTTCTGTAACGCGTCTAACAAACATTTTGCAACATCTACAGATGCCTCCTTGCACAAGCCATTTATAATGGAATTGTATATAACCAAGTTGGGTTTTTCCTCCACCTTTATCATATTTTCGTAAACCTGAACTGCACTTTCTATGTTGCCTTCCTTACAATATCCATCAATCAAAGTACCATATGTAACAAGGTCTGGAATCAAACCAAGAACAAACATACTGCACAGCAGTTGCTTAGCTCCAGTCAAATTACCTTTTCTGCAAAGATGGTTTATCAGAATATTGTAAGAAAATGCATCTTCTATAAGGCGTTTCTCTAGAACATTATTATAAAATTCCAAAGCTTGTTTCACATATCCATTTCGACAAAGCCCTTTGGTGAGAATAGAGTAGGTGAATTGATCAGGGCTCATACGTTTATCAATCATGTCTAACAATAGTGAAGAAGCTCCCTCTACATCTCCTTCTGTATAAAGCCAATGAATGATTGAATTGTAAATGACGGTGTTGGGCATCAATCCCCTCTCGACCATTTCATCACACAACCGTAGTGCCTCCTCCAAACTCCCGCTCCTTGCATATCCATCAATCAAAGTTGCATAGGTCCTTATATTGCACTCAATGCCAGCCTTAATCATATCCTTACGAACTTCTTCAGCAAACGTTACTTTTCCTATTTTGCAAAGCCAGTTAATTATACAATTGTAGGTCACTGAATTCGGAAAAACACTCACCCTAGACATCACTCCCATCTTCCGAACAAGCTTCAAGGAAAGTTCCAGATCACCCATCCGACAAGCTCCATCTATCATCATGTTGAAAGAAACAACATTTGGCCAAATACCACTCTTCAACAACCGATAATATGCTGATACTGCTTCTACTAATTTGCATTCCTTACAAAGAGCGTAAATAACCAAATTAAAAGTATTTACATTTTCAACATATCCACAAGATACCATTTCCTTGTAAACTTCCCAAAATCTAC
Organism: Acer negundo; assembly: GCA_035582765.1. NCBI lineage: Eukaryota > Viridiplantae > Streptophyta > Magnoliopsida > Sapindales > Sapindaceae > Acer > Acer negundo. The sequence goes on along the minus strand of CM069232.1, from coordinate 24,314,897 downwards.
CAATATCATTTAACTGCACAAGATGACTCAAAAAATTGTTCCAGGCATGAATGGAAACCCAACAACCGTTCACTCTCAACTTCTTTATCACTTCATAAGCACCCTCAGTAGCTCCGATTTGAGTACAAGCCCTAACCAATGCATCAAACACAGCAGGAGTTGACTCACATAACTCATAACTATCAACCAACCCTTGCAAAACCTCCAAAGGAGACATATTATTCGCACGCATTAAGTTCCCCATTATTGATAACGCATCATCAAATCTCCTTGAATCGGTCATTACATGAACTATAGCACAGGAAGATTCCAATGTGTTTGAAAAGCTCTTGCTTTCTCCAACCCAATTGTAAAACTCCAAAGCTAACTTTGGAGATTTCCGGAACTCGCAAACAACACGGCTGGCTAATGAATTTGTGAGACTTGGAGTCATTTTCTCCAAGACTTTCCATTTCCTTTGCCTTAAATTAACACAAATAGCTCTAAAAACAATATCTTCTCTACTTGTGTAGGCAAAGTGTCTACCCACATGAAAAGCTCGGCTCAAGAAACTATTTTTCAACAAACAGCAGGATAAAAACATAGACTTCTCACAACCCAGTTCATCAAAATTGAAACTTTTTCTGCAATAAAGTATCAGAAGAAAGTAAACCCAGTTAACCAACTTATATTTGTACACTATAAAAACCCTAGTTTATGTATAGCAAAACCCACAAAAGTTTAAATTTTTGAAGCGAAACATAGAGTAGAAATCAGATAACTAACGGAATATAGAAAGGGAGAAACTGAAAATGTTACCTTTTGAAAGTTTCTTACTTGCAAAGATGAGAGAAACAAAACAGCCTCTTGAATGTTGCCTCCTGCTTGTTTCTTGCTCGTTCAAATACTGAGCCTGTGCTGAGCTTTTAAAGTGACACTTTTCTGGGCCTTTTTGGGCCCAAAATTTGAGCCCACCTTTTACCTGGAGACGTTTAATTAAAGAAGCATGTACTCGTCAGAATTATAACAAGTTAAAGAAAACTTGAACATAATTTGTGTTTATAAGATTCGAGTTACGTGTATCGTACCCGAGTACCCTATATATAAATCAGGAATTAAATTACTGTTTGACCCGTTTCCCACCTAAGAAATTAAGTTTTCTTTCCGATCGTATTTGATTCTCTTTCATTTTCATTCTCGATCGGTAAGCTCCCCCTAACAGAATTGTTGATATTGCGATTTTATTGGTGTTAAAAGTAGATTTTGCAGTCTCAGAGTAACCAAATCAGATGTTAAGTAGGCTGCTGTAGTGCTGTGCCATATTTCCTGTAGATTACAAGAGTCTGGGTATCTGATTGACATAATTAGTTCCAAAAATTTCTCCCAGACGAATATATTTCAGGCCCCAAAAATGGGACTAAATGCCTAGTATACAAGAAAGTATCTGTACATGATTCTTACTCAACATATTTACTTATATCATTGCACAAAAAACATATTCACAGTAGAGAAAAAAAAAACAAAAAAGAAGACCTACAGTTCTACTTCTACCTAACCTTTTGTTACAGGGCCTTTGAATCTGAAAATTCTCAAGGTAGTGTTTGTATATATATAGTAAGGCCTCATGAAGAACAATCATCTGATGGCCAGTATTCACAATGCTTAGATCAACCTAAATCGTCTTTCTCATCAACTTTGGGGGTTTCAGTAGTCACTCCGATGTTCAGACTTGTATTAGAATGGCTTGCACGCTTCCTGGGTTTCTTCACTGTTCGGATAGCAAGAGGACCTAGGCTGAGCCTTTCTGCCATGTCTGTGGCAGGCTTCTGTGCTGCAATTTTTTTTGTGTTAGGTGTAGGAGTCTTGCAGGATCTGTCGGGACGACACGAAGCAAGATTTGTAGCACCAGAGTCTTGACTCATTAAACCCTCTTCATTCTTAGATTTTGTGCGCGTTGGGCGACCGGGTGCACATGAATTTAAACTTAACCATGAATTGCGTGTATATTCTTTTCCTCTGTTTGTCAAACCCAGCTTTAAGAAAGGAGGGGTGCCATTTCTGGGATCACAAACATTGGCCTGGGCACGACTAGTAGTCCTTAATTCATTTTGTTGTTGATCATCACTATCTCCATCTATAGCAACTTTTTCTGTCACAAGACTCGGGATCTCCTATCAACAAGAAACAGATAGAAGTGAGGAATACAAGCATATGACACATATCTCAAATTTCAGAAAAGTATTAACTCTTCCGCTGGACTAAGAAATGTGGGGCATTTACCAAAAGGTCAAGAAAGACAGAGCAATCTACGAAAACTAAGGCCAGACCAACCCCAAAATAATGGGGCACAAAAATAATCAACCTACAGCATAGTAGTTCCTTCTAGTTTGCAGGAAGGCAAATATGAAGGAAAAAAGAAAAAAGTTGACAGCAAGATGCTACAATACATTTAAGATCAATAACAAATTCTAAAAGCATTTCTAGAAATTGATACGAGTGTTCTTTGCATAACTGAAGACATTCACAATATCATCTAGTTTTGAGCAATTGAATTTCATGCTGCACACTGCAAGCAATCCATCACAAGCTTTTCAAGAAATGGTTATTTTGATTATAGCTTAGCTGATAAGTGTCCAAACAGGCTAAGCATTACAGGAGAAGAAAATCTCTGTATTTTCAAAAATTAAATAAATTTAGATGACTAATTATGTCCATGGGCACATTGGCCAGTCACCAGTGGCAGAAAAACTGTGTGTTTAAACACATGCAACGAACATATAAGCTCTGTGTAGCTGCTTTGTTAAGAAGAATGTGTATACGAGGATCAATAATCAAGCCATGACAAATAAAGTAGAAGTACATTAATCTCAGCATAAATAATGCATGCTTCTCATAACTTAATATACAGGTAAAGAAAGAAAGAAAGAGCAGAGAGAAAGAGCAGAGCTACCTTATCTTGCATCTCCACAACTCGTTCAGAGTCCGAACCCACCTCTCCTTCAGAATCAGCCATCTCCTCGCACTCAAACTCAACATCTTCTTCAATTTCTTCATCAGAGTCACTTAACTCTTCCTGTTCCATCACAATCTCAGGATGGGGATGATCATCGGTATCACTGATGTTGCTAGTGCTTGTCATAACTGACACATGAGCCTCAGAAACAACATTGCTGCAATTTTTACCATACTGACTATATATATTGTTAGTGTCTTGATATTCTGTTTTGTCTCCAGAATTTGCAACACTAACTGTTGGCTGCATAGAATTATGAGTAATCACATCCCCGCTTCCAGAAGCTCTCTCCTTTGCAGATCTAGAACTAAGATGGATCTCCAAGTCCAATTCATTTGCTCTTTCATTAGAGCTAGTGTGTAAACCACCAGTAGTTAATGGACTACCACTGCTCAGTGACTTCTTCTGGACAGCAACAGAAGAATTTTGACATTGATCAGATTTGCCTTCCAAGCCAACAGAAGTGGATGGTGCAGTCATCAAATCAGTATTTGCATCCTCGGTACTTGTCAGAAGTGGATGGAAGTCAATGCCACATGATGCTTTGGATTCCTTGGTCTTCAAAAATCTGTTAAAACAATCGACCACGCGATTGGCTTGGTGAGGATTATGAAAGAGACTTAGATTTAGTTGAGGCTGATTTCCTGAAAAGAAACTAAAAGAACTGGACATATTAGTGCTACAGTTCAATGGATAATATGGCAGATGTCCATCTTCCGGGGCCTGGAACAGTAAAGGATGCATCTGGAGATCTGACTCGGTGCCTCTTTCTTCATCAACACATTTATCCTTGACAAAACAAGAATCTTCTGAGTTCAGATTTGTAACATTTTCTTCTCCTGGATTCCTCTTATCTTTTCCAGTTTTTATTGAATGTGGAGTTCCCAACTGTACAACAGGAGGAACTATATTTTCTTGTCTACAATCACCAATACGGCCTCCATTGGCAGAAACCTTTTTAGATGCTCCAGACTGATCACTCCTGAAATCTGACTGCGAGATAATACGAACAGATGGTGGAAGATTCACAGGAGGCAAGTCTGGTGCTAATTTCACCAAGTGTGCATTGTAAGTTCTACGAGCCCGATATGGTGGCAAAAATACCTGAGATTTGGAGGTCTTTGATGCCATATTAGACACTAGATGGTTTGGCTGTGACGTGTTAGACACACAATGTCTAACACAAGTAAAATTAGACAAAGGATATCGATGCAGTGAATTGTTTAACGAATAAGGAAACTCGTTCATGTTACTACTAGGGGTTTGAGCTTCTCCAGACCCATTATTTGGTTTTCCCCTGATGTGAGTATCCTCTCGAGACTGTGTGTCATAAGGAACATGTTTTTCTCCAAGGTTTAAGAAAGGACGCCCAAAAGGACCATGATCAGAAACACCTGGCCTCCAATCTGCTAAAAATCCCTCATGGACATAACTTTCATCTGCATTTTCTATGTACTCGTCTCCACTATTATTCTCCCGGCCAATATTTTCACCCTGAGATCATTAAAAGGAGCAAATTATGTTAAATGAAAATCTATAAAATGAAAACCTCAGTGACATATCAATTACTAGCTAGCTAAATTATAAGAGACACAAAACCAATCCCAAGTCTCAAGCCAAACTCTTTTGTTGGATTGATGAAACAGTTCATGGATGCTGGAGACTCATGCAGGTGATTCCATGGTACACACACAAGATTCTCATACTGCCCAGCCAAGTAATCCATACATCAAGGTAGTTCTTTAAATGACCCATATTCTATAAGGTATTATTTTTCTTGAAGTTTTAGGAATCTATAATTTATAAACTTGCTACTTAATTTCATAACCAGCTCTAACATATTTGGGAGCATAAAATCATGAAAATTTGATGAGCTAATATCAAGCTGAAACCAAGCTGGGCAGAGGCCAGCTACTTTATAGCCCAACCAACACATTTGTGATATGAGATTTGTGTGTGTGAGCATGTCTTTCACTGTTACAAGCCGCACAGATAATCAACACAGTTACATCTATTAAAACTTGTAGGAACATTATATGAGATCAACATAACTATATGAGCATCATGGAAAGATGTTAAGGATTAAAAATAAATTTATAGTTTCTAACTTCAAAAAGTAAACAAACCTCTTTATCAGAATCAAGATGCCAATTAGCCAAATCTGCAGTTTTGCACCTTCTTTTCAATTCATACATCCGTCGCTTCTCCTTTTTAGTTGCATCTTGTTTATAAGACTTCTGAGTTCCAAGGGCAATGCGCCACTGCCGCCGTAACAAGGTTGGATCCCTATGTGGGACAACAAATTTCCATACAGACATCCAATCAAGTTTAAAGACCTTCAACCCCTAGAATAGTTGAAGTTATGTTAATAATCAAATGGCTATAAATTAAATGACAATCAGCTGTTAATAGTTCAAGAAAGATCCAGATAAAATTACCTCCTGAATACATTCGATCTCTTTTGCAGTCAACGGAGAGGTTTTCATCCTCCTAACTGCCTGCATTCAGTAGTCAAATTCAATTAATTTTCAACAATCAAAAATACTTCCCAACTGCAATATAATACACAAACCCACATTCGATACATGGTGTACCTTTTCAACCAGAAAAATTTAATTAACAAGCCACTATTTGCAACAAAACAAAACCAAAAACAAATATTGGTATTTCAAATAATCATAGAAACATAAATGCCATTGAATCAAATTGTTATTATTCAAGTGGTTAAGCAGGCAGATTCAATCAGACTAGTCCAAGTGATAGATCATGATAATTATGATAAAATAATTTACATTATGGCTTTCTTTGAGATAAAAGAAAAGATAGAGAAACAAACACGTATAGGGGTAACCACGGGGCAAATGATACAACATAAACAAACAGAGATAAAATGGGATATTTCTTAATATATTAAGAAGCTAGAGATTTCTAACTTACCTTGATGGAATTTTCTGGTGCTTTTGATGAGCAGCGATTTTTCTGCCTAACAAATATCTGCAATGCAAAAATCATGAGTCCACAGAGATAGGGACTTAATTGCTTATTCATGACTGTGATGCTGATGAATTAAGTAATTAATATCACCACGAATTTTATCTTTTATATGAAAAATGCCAACACAGCCTATGCAATCCATAATCACCAAAGACACTTTAAAGCTACAAAACCATAGTTCAACCATATGCATAATGGAAAAATGCAACTGTGATTAACTATATCAATTAAAAACAAAAACAAAAATCTTGAAATTAAAAAGCCAAACAAAAAATTTTGTATTCTCACCAAGCAAGCGTACCTCAAGGCTCAAACACACATGGATGAAAAAGCAAGAAATATTAATTAACAAGGGCAAAAGCAAAAAATACTAGTTCACTGTGCCACTGTAGAACAATGTTGTATTCAACAATCCCAAGTTAATTAGAAAATGTTATTTAACTCACTTAACAAAGAGAAAGCTATTTAAATTATGACACCACTGCAGTATCTTAAAAGAACCATCATTCAAAGAATCAAACATTTAGAACAATCAGCGACCTCACCAGTGGTTTGTAACATTAAATATACCATTGGTATCAAATCCTCAACTTGTTAAAAAACAAAGCAATAACGTGGAAGAAAGAGAGTAACTATTAATTATTTCAGTAAATGCTGCTGTTCAAAACTTTCAGGCACAATATGAGTGCCAAGAAAAATTAATCCTGGTTGAGAAGTAACACATCTTTTGATGGACATATAGATGGTAATTACACAGCCTTGCAAATTTCAGGAAAATCAATTTGCAAGAATTCAACCAAGAAGAATCTCATGGCTAATTACCCAAATATTCACTTATCACAAGCCACCAACCACACAATTATTTCCAACCAAGTTTTCCAAAGCACCTTTATAATTGACTAAAAGTGTTAAGGAAATAGAGCAATTAGAAGAGGGGTGCAGGGTGAAGAGTGAAAGCTCAGACTTGCCTATTCTCTGCTACAGTTCCTCTACTCAGCAGAAAGTGCACAAACAATCGCAATAAACATGCAAATGATATATCAAGTTTACAGTACAGAAAAACAACAATAAACAGGAATTCTACTTGTGATAAAGAAGCTACATATATCTACCTGATGCTTATTTTTGCATGGAAGAAAGCGTTGCTGAATTGCTTTCCAGTCTGTATTATATTCCATCATGCCCAATGCCAACAACCTGAAATGCATTCCAATATAAATGTGTGAACCTTCACCATTATTATAGTAACGTACAAATAAAAGACAGATAAGAAAACCAATATCATCAAGTGAAAGCATGAAATGGCCATAGGTTCCACACCAAGACTTCTAAAAATATTTTTCTAATATTCAATATGCTTAAGGTATGCTGTATAAACATGTTGATCTAGCACATTTCGATAGTTTTGCATGAAACTATAGCATAACTTGAGATAAAAACTGCTTTAAGTGTAGTGACAAAAGACCATCTTCTTCTCCATACAGCCGAAAAACTTACTTTTAAATTGCCCATAAACAGAGATTATAAGAACAGAGGTTTCAAGAGGTCTTTTATTGCAATCCATAAGGAATGAGAAAACTTAGGGAATGTAACAAGGAAAGAAAATGAAATCTTAGAACCTAGATCCTCTACATAGATTAAACCAGAACATGGAAACTCAAAAAACCTTTGTCTAGTCTTGTAAACTTGAGACAGATTAACTCATAAAGTTTACTTCTATTTATATATTATATATAAAATACAATAACAAATATATACAGATGTGCAGATTCAGTTTCACCATTTATTAAACCAGCACTCGTGTAAATGACCTATGGTTTAAAGTAAACACCACATTTAACCCAAACTACTGAACCCAGATTATTTTAACTACAATGACCTCGATCCCCAAAATGTAAATCAAAATTTCAGTTGCCTGTATGCAAGTATGAGTAAAGAGCAGCCGACATCACACCAAAATTATCCCAGGTCAGATTTCAAAAGAAATCCCGATCTCTTTACATGTTTGAATTTGGCTCATAAAACCTATCAAGTTGTATGTGGCATAAATAATTGTGAAAAAATGATATTGTAATTAACTTTAGTTGCCACTCTCAAACTTCACACCATTCTTTTCTAATAAGTAATATGGTGTTGGTGGGAAAACTACGGAAAGTACAGCACCTCAATGCAAAATAATTCCCAACACAACAACACCTAGTGAAAATAAGGCCACCCATCCAAACAACGGACAAGCCAGTCAACTAAGGAAAAGACAAGAAAGCACAAAACTTACTCATCTTCTGCATCAGTAAAAAGCACCCGATTCGCGACAGCCATAGGGGGTGGCTTATGTGGAAACAATGACGCATTGAAAATTGGAAAAAACCTTTGTGCTAACTTGGAAATCTCCTTTGGGATTAACGCAACAGACTGCTTTTTGGTGCTTTCAACAAGTGCAGCTGCCAGTGACTTTTTTGATGGTTGTTGACCGACAGAAGATGGCACCGTATTGGCAGGTGGAAGATTTCTTCCTTTTGAAACATCACCATTAGCTTCAACCAATGATGGAGAAGAAGGACATGGGAAAAGAGGTTCTCTTTCAAAATGAATATCCGAACTAGATTCCACACGACGCTGCCGATACTCTCGGACAGCTGTCAAAAGAATCATGAATCAGTGATCAGCATGTCAAGGATAAACTCACAACAGGCAGAAGATTTCGAAAGCATCTAAATTCAAATACACTAATTTTTGCTACATGACATACCAGTATAAACATCATCCATATATTTTCCGACTAAATTAAGTGGAGCTACATCCAGAACTGATAGGACTGGACCACTTACTGAAGGCACCCAGTAAGAGCCTTCAACAGTTTGAATTGAAGAAGATGATCCAGAGGCTCTTTGTCCTGGGTAAATTTGGGGGAGTGCATCTGGAACAGATGAGCAAATGTAAGGAGGATGGAAGTAAATATCAGGATAGGGCTCACTTCTGCATGATATTACTTCATCACGTTTGTGAAGCATCTCAAAAATCAACCCCTGAACTTGAGAGGCAGTTTTCTGCCGAGAAGGTTCTAGAATACAAAGAGAAAATATTTGAATAAGAAGTTGCACATGCTCATGTATTAAACAATGTAACTGGCCTATTTGATGTGGAGTGAATCCGTTAATTGAAGCATCTTCTGCTGTGGAAGACAGACACCTAGGAGCATTCTCAAGTGTAAAAGTTTTCCCTTCGACAATAGGGAAAGATGCAACTGGCTGTCGACTTGGCAAAATTGGTAAGAGGGGGCGCAATGGCCTCTTTGTCTGTTCTAGAAGCTTGTTTTTATATTGTACAGATGCCTTTTGGCGTTTATTCTGCCTAGTCTCTGGTCGTCGTCTAGCTCTCACAACCTCCTCTTTTTTGGTCTTGTCTACTGTACCTTCATCATAGTCGCTCTCAAGCATCTCTTCAAGTTCTATCTCAAAATCTGCATCATTATCCTCATCTTCATCATCAATATTTTCGTTCTCTTGAGTTGACTGGCCATCACAATCTCCACCTTGTAGTACAGCTGCAAGAAACTTCCTATACTCTTCTTCATCGTCAATATTTTGAAGGCCGTCGTCATCATCTGTTTCCTGAAGAAATGCCTCAAGTTCATCAAGTTTGAAACTTTCAAGTGAATAGCGAGCCCTAGTGCGCCTGCAGATTGCATCCTCATCATCTAAATTCATTATGGGATTCCATAAATGTGTTGTATTACTCAACTCTCCTACCATACCCTCATTAACCTCAATCCCACTGCCTGTAGAACCATTCTCCTTTTCTTGAACAATGTCCACTTTTGATTGAGACATTGAAACAGGTTTTCTCTTCTTAGTATTTCTTAAAACATCTTTTCTAAGTTCATTTTCTTTTTCAAGCCCTCCTTCAGGATAAACTGTAGTTTGTGTGGTGATTTCCTCCTCGCCATGCTCAGAATCCACAACTATTTCAGAGCTCAGACTCGAAGAAGCTTCTGGTGAAGGAATTTCTTTCAAAAAGGGATTGAAATCTACATCTTCTTCCTCATCCTCTTCCTCTTCTTCATCCTTTTCATCATTTCCATCCTCCCCGGGTTTCATTGCATTTTTATTAACATCTCCGTATGCATCATGTTCACTGACGCACCCAACTTCAGTCGTTTGTTCATTTGCACTAGAAGACATTTTGAACAAATAATATCCACTAATACTCGTTACTTAAGAACCTTAACGATGGCTGTAAATAGAAACAGATCCAAGCACCAATGACAAGTCAAAGCACAAGTTGCTACCCTGAACCACATCAAAGCAGAAATTAACAGACGTTTTTCGTAGAAGGAAAAAAAAAAAAAAAAACACGAAGCAATGATCCATGCCAGACGTGCAATGCGCCCTAAATTGCATTTGCAGCTCATCAAAAACACCATCATTGAAAATTCACTCATCTAACTATCAATTACAAGAAAAATACTAACAAGTAATCCACATAACATCTAGTTAACATGCCCCATAAAACAATCAACGTTCAAAATTTAAATGGTTTACAATTCCATTCTACGGATAACAAAACAAAAATATAAAATCAATAATTAAACTACTAAAAAATTAACACAGTGCTAAAAATTAGATAAAATATAACTAAAACTGATTCAAATTCTACCTTAACTACTGCATTTGATCAACATAAGCAAAAAAAAAAAAAAAAAACCTAAATTCATGGCATTGTATTGAATTCCAATTTCCAACAACAAAAATCCTAAAATTTAAACGAAAAGATTATATTTAACTCGAAACAAAAATAAAAACATTGTCAAAATACGATATTGACAGAACCCAGAAATCAAAAAACGAAATTGACGAAAGATAGGTGAAGTAATAGTGAGTTACCAGTGAAACTGAATCTATGAAGCGAAACAGAACATACCCAGCTTCGTATTTGTTGATGTTGTACGAGGGATGTTGTACGAGGAAGAAGAGCAGGAACAAGAGGGCTTGAGGAAACTGAAGATTTGAAGAAACTGAAGATCGCATTTACGGTGTCGTTTTTCGTTTGGAGGAAACCGTAACATTCGGTTTCGGGTTTCGACAAATACCCGTAACCGATACTGTATCCAATTGTATTCGAACCGAATTAGGAAAATCACGAGAGGCCCAAATTTTTACTTTAATTACAACCGACTTCGCTTTTTGGGAAAAATATATGGGAAACACCTCTACCTATGTTTTCATGTTCAATTCGGTTAAAACTATAAGCAACTAAAACGATCAAATGAAAAAATGGCTAAAATACTTGCATATAATAATCCGCTTTGGTGGTTTTCACATAGTAAAGCTACAAAAAAAAATATGAGTATAACTTAGATTAAAAAAAAAGGTTTAATGTAAATAAAAGTATAAAAAATAATCAATTGAAAAAATTGTTACAATGCTTGCATAAAAGAACCTATTTCGTAGTTTTGATGGATTCGAATTCAAATTGATATGATGAAACCACGGAAACTCAGATTATCATAGTTAAGTTGCAAAAAATGAGTATAAATTTCACTAAGAATACTATTTTACTGTAAATATAGGAAATTAAAACGATCAAAAGATAAAATGGTTACAACATTCACATATAATAACCAATATTTTGCACTTACAAGGTATTTGGTTTCAAACTGAGTCATTTAAACCACCAAAACTCGAGTTCACAAAGTTAAAGTACAAAAAATGAGTATAATTGAAATACGATAAGAACTTTAATGTAAATATAAGTAACATAAACTAATAAATGAAAACATGTCAAAAATACATGCATTCCCATTTTGGTGGTTTCGACAAATTTGGTTTCAAATTGAATCTGCTGAATTTTGAAATGTTGAATTATTCAATTAAAATGCATTGAGCATGGGGAAAAATGAATGATGCACAACAATTTTCATATATTTTAAAACGAAAGATATTCGTAGTTATAATGATATATCTTTATGCATTAGCAGTTAATGATTATAGTAGAGAAGTCTTAACATGTGACAACATAGAATGAGTGGGTCATGCACCAGATAGTTTCACATTTGTTATCTTCTTTTCTACTTGTGCCGATTATTGTTATTTCATAAGATGAAAGAAAATAACAAAATCAAGCATATTATCAAAATCTATGAAGGGATGATTCATTTTCTCGAAAACATGTTAACAATATACTTGCATTAGTTTGTTTTGGTGGTTTTTACGGAATCGATCCGAAAACTTGGGCTTTTAAAGGAAAACTTGAAAAAATAAGTAAAATATTCTAAAAACACAATTCTAAGGTAAAAATAAGAAATAATTCAATCAAGTGAAAATAAATATTGCAATTCTTGCATATAAGTATCCATTAAGACTATTTAGACGGATTCAGTTTCAAACCGAATCCGTTAAATCACTGAAACTCTGGTTAACGCAATACATGAAAATAAGGTACATTGGACGATGAACAAATTTAGAGTTTTTTTTAATATCTTCACCTCGCCAGTCAAGAAAGAGTTGCAGTAAAAAAGATTAGCAAGTAGGTTCCCATAGTTTAAGTACAAAAAATGAGTAAAAATTGGACTAAGATAACAAATTTATTAATGTAATTATATGTAACAAAAACCATTAAATGAAAACATGTCAACAATTTTATTTCAAATCTCATGTTGGCTTTGGACTTGGACAATGGTCTCTCTCCAAGGAACTTTACATTCGTCGACCAGATGTTTTCTACCCAGAATACTGAAGCATTTGTCGCGGGAATGTATCCATAACTATTTCTTTGGAATTTCAACTGAAGATATCGAGGGATTCAGAATTTGTATGTTGCCAATCTTGCTGAATTGAGGGTGGATCTCAGGAGATTCAAGAAAGGAATAGTCGACTGTTAAGCAATTAGGTGTTTTTCTCAGGTTTTTATCCAAAAGTGTTTTTATCAAAAGATATATTAAACTCAAGTAGATAGGGCAAAGAACAATCTTATGCAATCGTATGCTGCATTTCTGGGCTACAATGACAACGAAAATTTGGACATAGGTCACGAGAACGACAACAAGAACTAGGGTTTCATCTCTTTGCTTAGGATTCTACTTAAAATGAAGGAATTGAATGATCTGCGGGTGCTAACTAATGTTGGTGATGTCTCTATCCAGGAGATAAGAGACTATCAATATGTCTACAAATTTTTTTCATATGGATTGCTATTTGCAATGTATCAAACAAAGATTTGGTAATAATCAATTATTATATCAAGTTCATCAAGAACATAACAATATCCCTCCTTATTGGCTGTTTAAATATATATATATATATAGAGTTTTGCTCTTTTGGCTGTTAAAAAAAAAATGAAAACATGTCAACAATATACTTGCATTTGCCTGTTTTAGTGGTTTCGACAGATTCGTTTGGTAATGTTGGAACGTGATAGCACTATGGCAATGAAAGCTAGACTAACCATATAATGTTGGAACATGTTGCCTGTTTTGGTGGTTTCGACAGATTCGTTTGGTAATGTTGGAACATGATAGCACTATGGCAATGGAAGCTAGACTAACCATATAATGTTGGAACATGCTATCATGTTGCCAAACATGTTAGCATTATGCGTTATGGCAATGGAAGTTAGACTAACCACATAATTAGGGGTGGGCGCGATTCGATTCGGTTCGGTTTTGGCCAATATCGTATTGAACCGAACTCCCTTTGCTCTTGTTTGGTTTGGTTCGGTTCTAACCGTATTGAAGGCCAAAACTGAATTGAACCGAACACCCTTTTCTCGGTTCGATTCGAGTCGGTTCAATTCGGTTTTGAGCCTATTAGGCCTCCAATTTTTTTTATTTTTTTATTTCTTCATTTCTTTTTAACTTTTTAACAATTGTAATTGGGCCTATTAGGCTTCATATCTCACCACATAATGGAATTAATTTGCAGGGGTAAAAAGAGAAAAATAAAAAATAAACATTAATGATTTATTAAAACATAAATTAATGAATTAAAAAAATTAAACAAATTACAAATTTACAATTAATGATTTCCAGAATCAACCACCAACATCAACACCTCAATCACCGACCTACCACCAACATCATCATCAAACCAACACCACAACCACCGATCCACCACCGATCCACCACCAATATCACAACCACCGATCCACCACTAACATCATCATCAAACCAACACCACCGGTCCAACACCACCACCACCATCAATTCATCATCATCACACATTCACACCAACACCAGATTGCCAACACAAACACCAGATCATCTAGTTTTGCCTGTTTTTCAGCAACCAAACACTAAACTCATTTCACCAATAATCGAAAAAATAATAAACAAATTAAAATAAACTCAAAAACATCTAAACATAACAATAAGATCTAAAGAAAAAAAATATAATACACAAGACAAATTACAAAAGAAGAAAACCTTGATGAGAAACAGAAGATCAGAGCCTCAATGAGTTAGAGAAAAAAAGAAGATCAGAATACGGCAAGAAGAGAAGAAATACCTTGACGAGTGCAGGCGGAACCGCAGAAGAAAGATTTTCGATGGGCTGACCAGTTGATGAAGCGGTGGAAGTGAGAGAGGGACTGTGTGACTGAGATAGAGAGATAGAGAGAAAGAGAGAGAAGCGATTGCTTGTGAGAGAATAGAGAATTAAAGATGTTAGGTCTGAGAGTTAAAAATATCTAGGTTTTTTTTTATTTATATCTCGGTTCATTCGGTTTGGTTCGTTTTTAAAGACTCAAAACCGAATCGGAACCGAATTTAATACGGTTCATTCAAGTCGAATCGAATTGAACCGAACTCAAGTATAAAACTGAACCAAACACCATTTTTCGGTTCAATTCGGTTTGGTTCGGTTCGGTTTGGTTCCAGTTTTTGTGCCCACCCCTACACATAATATTGGAACATCCTATGAAGTTTTTAGCAAACAATCTTGACTCGTTTGGTGATGATGTTGTGATGTTATGTAGAAGTGTACATGTCATTGTCCTTAAGACCCAATTGTCTAGGAATTTTGAAATGTTGAATTATTTGATTAAGATGCATTGAGCATGGGGAAAAATGAATGATGCACCACAATTTTCATATATTTTAAAATGAAAGATATTCGTAGTTATAATGATATATCTTCATGTATTAGCAGTTAATGATTATAGTAGAGAAGTATTAACCATTGAAACCATAGAAACAAAAATAATTTCAATGGTCCATACCTTAATAAACAATCAAAATGTATACCAAATACACATGAATAGTGTAATAAGTGTTTAAAATGAAATGGAATACAATATGAGATAGTCATACCTATAACGCCACTGGAAATCCATATAAACGGTACTTACATGGATCCTTATTATGTTCTTGATCCCTATTCTTTTATTCTTTTCTTTTTTTTTTTCTTCTTCTTATTTCCCTTTGCCTTTTGCTTTCTTCTTCATTTTTTCTTGATCCATTATTCTTTTCTTCTTCTTCCTCTTTTTCTTTTTCTTTTTCTTCTTATTTCCCCTTGCCAGCCATTTGCTTTCTTCTTCATCACAATCTCTCTAAATCTATCGATATTATTATCACATGCCACCTGAAGCCAATGAAGGGTCAACATGAAGATATGCATCCCCCACGGAAAATTTTCAAAAGCTTCTAAATCATCCGCCAAAGCAATCCTCCAAGGTAGTATGCCAAACAATTCTTCAATGAGGCAAAATAATTTGGAAACAATTAACAAATTTGTCAACTTTAAAGCAGTTTCACTCAACTTAGGCGTCTTTCCCGCAGCAACCAATTCATCGACGAACATGGATTTATTGGTATTGAAATACCGTTTAAACACAGACTATCGTTTTTGATTGGTTTCAAGTCCATTACCCCTTCCGGTAATGTACTCATGTTTAGCCCTATGCAAATACAGAACTCTTCCTTTCTAAAATGGTCTTGTGAATATCCCAACCCAAACCAGATTTCATCCTTTTTTTGCTTCGGATGAAAGATCTCCCTTTTTAGGATCTCGTGGATAAACATCCCGTGGATTATGAACGACCACTTCATTTCCAAGTATTTTCCAAACTGTCTATTCTTAAACTTGTGCAATACTTCGTACCTTTCTAAAACCTCCTCAATAACATCAATAGAAGAAGGCTTGCTATGTGTTCTTATCCCTGTGGAAATCCACTCCTTGTGGTCTGGCCACCGCCACAATTTATTGTTTGGAATCGGCGGCATCTGCTTAGAAAAAAAAACAACGTTTCATAATCTGATGAATCACATTATTAATCATTTTCATTCATAATCAAATTACCAAACTCTGGAAGCATTGGGCAACAAACAGGGTTGTGGGAGTTGATGCCTTCAGTTGACTGATACCAGACTAGTCAAAGTATAATGTTAAAAATTCTGAAGCAAGTCTCAAAATACATGATATGCAAGGTGTAAGATTCAAGTGGCTATAAAAATGCTGCTTTGGCCTTCTACAAATACATATTAGAAGGTAAAAGCATATAAATATCATATATACTAAACTTTTGGCTATAGACTTTATAGAAGAAGAAAGAACTCTTCAACAACTAACTCGTATCTAAAAATCACCAAAACAAATGAATCATCTCATGAAGGGAATTTCTGGTGCCCCAATTGGATAATGACTCATACTAGCCTGAAAACTAAGCAACTAGAAGCCATCCAACACAATAAATCTGAAACCATCAACTTAGCGGTGGCAAGGTTCCGGTTCCGGTTCCGGTTCCCATTTCGGTTTCGGTTCCGGTTCCGGTTCCGGTTCCGGTTCCCGATTTGGGTGGAACCGGAACCGAAACCGGCTGTTCTGAACCCTTTTTTTTTTAATTTAAAAAAAAAAAGACTTCTAAATTGTAAACTTGTAATAATGTAATTTTAAATAATAAAATAAAATAAAATATATAAATGACAAATTACAAAATAAACAAATGACAAAATACAAATTACAAAAGGAAATTAAAATAAAATAAACAAAATATAAAATTACAAATTACCTATTACATTTCATTGGATATTTGGGAATTAGGTCACTCGAAATTCGAAAATAACATAAAATAAATAAATGATAAATTACAAAATTAAATTAAAAAAAAATATATGTAAAGTTATTAGCCTTGCACTTAATTTTCACTACAATTAAGTTGTCTACGTATCCTCTTGGGGGGTTTAGAAGAATCAAAGGCCACGTAGTTCTCTTACCTTTTATTGCAGGTTTGTTGATGACATGGACTTGTGATGACGTGAATACGTGATCCACATCTTCTATTCCGAGCCCGTTATACTTGTCTCTCCACTTTCATGTTCTTCATCTTTGAAGAAACCGTATGTTATCTCATGTTTGATTTCTTGTTGTCTATATTGAGCCTTTGTCCAATCATCCACACAAATCTGTATCTGGAGTGCTTTCGGAGTTGAGCATGAACGCCTTTCATCCAAGATATTCCCCCTGGCGTTGAACTCTTGTTCCACCGCCACTGTAGAAACTGGTGTTGAAAAAATATTTTTGGCTATGATAGCCATGATTGGATAGTACTTTGCGTACTCTTTCCAATATTGTAATATATCAAATTGTTTCTCTGACGAATCTTCTATAAACTCATAAGAATCATTTAGATAAGATTCAAGCTTAGAATACTTGTCAATGCTTGATGAAGAGGAAGATCTAGGTTTTTTGGTTTTTTTTTATAATAGACTATATTCTAAATTCAAAAAACCAGAGGATGATGATGTGGGCTGTGCAGTTTGTGTTCATGTAACATTTAAGTTGAGTGAAGATCCATAAACTAAAAGATATTCATCATATAAAGAATACAATAATTTCTTAATTCTATCATAACATGCATTAACATTATATTATATGTTTAAACCTTAGAGGCTATAAAAATCATTGAGATAATAACAAAAATTTTGTAATTTACAACGTGGATCAAAAATCATGGCAATCAAATAAATATTTGGCAACTCATGATAATAACGTAACCATTTTTCCTTCATAGCATTAACGGCTTCCCTTATTTCTATGTCGGATTCACAATAAGCAAATGCATCAGCAATATTTAGACTTTCAATAATAAATAAATGAGTTGTAGGATAATAAACACCAGATAAATTTGTTGTAGCAGTATGAAAAACTTTTAACAAATTGAAAACATTGTAACAAGCATCCCAATGAGATTTATAAAGTTGAATGTCAATAACATGAAATTGAATAAAATAAACTAATAAATCTTTATACTCGTAACTTTGAGCAAGCAATTTATAAGTAGAATTCCAACGTGTTGGAACATCACGAGCAAATCTAACGGCACGTCTACCATTTTGTTTACAATATTTTACCCATGCATTCATTATAGAAGAATGTTTCCATAAAAACTAAAGGGCTTATTTAATAGGTAGAATAAAATGATCAAGAGTTTCTAATCCTTTTTGAACACATAAATTTAAAACATGGCATGCACATCTTTGATGAAAAAAATGCACCACCAACAAATGGTTTGCATAAATTAATTAAAGATTGAATAGCAGTAGTATTGCTAGAAGCATTATCAAAACCAATTGCAAAAATTTTGTTCTCAATTTTATACTCTGAAAAAATAATTCTAAGCATTCTAACAATATTTTGAGCAGTGTGTGAATCATCAAAAACTCTAAATGCAAGAATTCTTTTTTGGATATTCCATGCATCATCCATAAAATGGCAAGTGACACCCAAGTATGAATGTGATCGCCAATAGTCAGTCCATATGTCGGCACATACGGAAACACGATCGTTATATTTTTCAAAAAATCTTTCTAACTTTTTTTTTCTTTTACATAAATCTTTTCAAGTGTATATACAAGAGTGGATCTAGGAACACGGCATGCAGTAGGGTTTAATGCTCGTCCACAATAATTAATAAAACCAACCATTTCACCAAAACCGAATGATAAGTGTTCTACTACTACCATTCTAGCTAATTCTTCCCTATTTTGTTCATCAGTATAATGAAATAATTGTTAGTTAGGAGTAGCGTACTTGGGAATTTGTGTTTGTGATCTCGATCTGGTATCTGCTTCGGGATGTTTGGTTTGAATATGCTTCCGATAAGTGCCATATCCTCCGGATTTGGACCACTTATATACTTTTTTGCAATAATTGCAAGCCGCTATATAACGTCTATCTTCTTGCCTAACTTTCTTCATATGTTTGATGAATAGATCAGATTTGCTCAGCAGCCTCAGCTTCGAATCCGGTTCGTCCTCATCTGCTTCCGGTGGATCAAAATCATAATCCGGAGGTGTATCAATATCAGGCATATTTTCTGAATGGCTTGTCAAATTAGGGCCGGGGGTGGCATTATGATCGGGTTCTGAAATTATTAAAGGGGGAGTAGGAATATTTAGGCCTAGGTCTTTAGCATAGGCTCGGCGTTGCAAATAATCGTGATAGGTGGTGTCGTTATGACCGAGATTATCGACCATTTAACCCTTACCTTTCATCGAAATCGAACGCCTAGGATCGTCATGGCCGTGACCCCTTCCATTTCCACCACTTGCCATTGGATTTGACGAAATAAATTTGGGACTAGAGAAATACTGAAAATCTGAAATAGATAATTGAAAACTTAGAACTTAGAAGAATAATACTATAAAGTATAAATCCATATTCTATAATAATATAATACTATAATAGTAGATTAGTAGTAACTAGTAAGTACTAAGTACTATTATAGTAAGTACTAAGTACTTACTAAGTAGTAACTAGAAATAAGACAAAATGTAAATAAAATAAATTGCAAATAAATGAAATTGGAAACTTGGTATTTAGTAAATACTAAATAGTAATTGGTTATTCGGAAATTAAATAAATCAGAAATAAGATAAATTGTAAATAAAATTAATTGCAAATAAAATTAATTGCAAATAAAATATATTGGAAATAAAATATATTGTAAATAAAATTAATTGGAAATAAAATTAATTGCAAATAAAATTAATTGGAAATAAATTTAATTGCAAATAAAAAAAAATTGCAAAATTAAATAAATAATAAAAACCTTGGAAACTTGGAGTCTTGGAGAGTTGGAGAGTATTGGAGACTTGAGAGTTGAGTATTGAGACAATGAAACTTGAAATAAAAATTAGAGATTTAGAGAATTGAAAATAGAGAGAATTTAGAGAAATAGAGAATGAGAGGAAAATAAGAAATTGGCTGCGAGATTGTGAGAAAAAATGAAAGGGGATGAGGGGTATTTATAGAATTATAGATAACAAAAAGAAAAAAAAATTATTAAAGGGGTGGCCGTTGAGGCCCAACGTCATGTTGACGTCAGCATGTCGTTGGGCCTCAACGGTCCAAAAAAAAAAAAAAAACAGAAGAACCGGTCGGTTTGAACCGAATCGGAACCGCCTGTTCCAGGACGGTTCGAACCGGCCTATTCGTTAAACATTAGAACCGGAACCGTAGATTCCGGTTCGATTTTTTCGGTTTCGGTTCCGGTTCTAGTCCGGTTCCACGGTTGAAACAGAAACCTTGCCAGGTCTACATCAACTTAGAAGTTTAATAAGCAAGTACAACCAAGACCAATGCGATTAAAGCTCAAGATCAAACACCATAAATTCTATGACGCGCAACAAGACACGTAGAAAACCTATATCCAAATCACAATATCAAATTCACATATCTTCTCACAATGTTCTAATTTCAAATTACATTCCAAGTTCAGATAAAAGACTAACACATTGCATGCATCCGAATAGGGGCGAAGCCAGAACTTATTGTCCGGGTGGGCTAAATTAAGTATAGTTTTTTTCTTTTTTTGTATACCACAAACGGTGCGATGACTCAAACTTGGGATAGTGTCATGCTGAATATATATATATATATATATATGAATGTAATTTCCTACCTAAGTCATACCGGGTGATAGTACAAAGTTTTTTTTAAACAAAGCTTATAATACAAATTTACCAATTTAAAGTATGTAACTAGATAAGAAAGATAAAATAATATTGGCCCTAAAAACATTTAAAATGATTCATTGCAAAACAAAGAAAAACAAATAGTTAGTCAAATAAACTAAATGCGTACTTGTTCAGATTTTAACAAAGTAAGAAAAGTTCAAAATTTGTTTCTTTTATTTATGGAATAAACGGAGAATGGAGAGGAAATGAAAACTTTAATGTGCTTGAGTGTCAATAAACATATTGAATATATTACCCTAATGAATCTAGATTATTTCAATTAAATTAAATTATAAACTAGACTACTTTTATGATTTATCAATTATCAATAAATGTTAATTTTTGTTATTGTCTTGCATTTATAATTTTACTTTTTAAAAATAAATTAAACTTATTAATTTTTAATTTTTTTTTTTTTATAGAAAAAGCTAGGGCCCAGGCCAACTTCTTAATACCTCCGCCCCTGCACCCGATAGTTTCACATTTATTATCATCTTTTCTGCTTGCAGTTGCGCTAATTATCGTTATTTCATAGGAAGAAGGAAAATAATAAAATCAAGCATAGTATCAAAATCTATAGAGGTGTGATTCATTTTCTTGAAACATGTTAACAATATACTTGTATTTGCTTGTTTTGGTGGTTTTGGCAGATTTGGTTTCAGGCTGAATCCATCGAAAACTTGGGCTCCTAAAGAAAAACTTGAAAAAATAAGTAAAAATATTCTAAAAACACAATTTAAATGTAAATATAAGAAATAATTCAATCAAATGAAATAAATGATAAAATACTTGCATGTAAGTATCCATTAGGATTGTTTAGATGGATTCGGTAAACCGAAATTTTGGTTCCCGTAGTTTAAGTACAAAAATTGAGTTTAAATTGAACTAAGATAACAAGATTATTAATGTAAATATTTGTAACAAAAACCATTAAATGAAATCATGTCAACAATATACTTGCATTTGGCCATTCTGGTAGTTTCGACGGATTCATTTTCAAACCGAATCTGTCAAAAACTTAGGTTCTCAAAGGTAAGCTTGAAAAAATTAGTAAAAAAAATATTCTAAGGACATAATTTTTATGTAAATTTAAGTACCCATTATGATAGTTCAGACGGACTCGGTTTCAAACCGAATCCATCGAAACGCCAAATGTACAAAAATGAGTATCAATACTTGCATTTACGCATTTTGGTATTTCCAACGGATTCAGTTTACTTAATTTGTTGTATTCACTTTTTTTATTTATTTATTTTTTATAATAAATTGTTTACTAAAATCAAATTACGTTGATCTTACACACAAATCAAATTACACCTAAGGAATCAAGTTTCATTTATTGATTCTCTTTCTTATTATGGAACTTAATTTTCTTTCGTTTTCATTCTCTTTAGTAAATGTGTTGTGATATTGAACGACTTTTCGAGTAGATCCAATATATATATATATATATATATGGATATGGATATATAGTTTTAACAAGAAACTCTATGTATTGTGATATTAAATTAAAATACTACTTAGTAGATTGTTTGTCTAGATCAGATATGCAGTATTTGATATGGGGATCCCAACTAATTCATAATCCATCCGATATCTAATTTCAAGAAAATAAAATTGAAAAGTCCTATCAAACATATTCTTATTATATTCGAGACTACCGAATTTAGAAACATAAATAAGTTCAACTAGAAAATTAAACATCAACATACACGAGGTAGTCTAAAATACATCAAAGTATCAAACGATGCACCATGCATGAATTATATACATATTCAATTTATATCTTTATATTATCCGAGCAATCATTTGTCACGCGTAAGTTAATAAATTAATAAACCAAACAACGTATCTTATCTTCCTGACTCAAACATCTAGATAATGATATTATAAAATAAATTTTCTCCATTTATGAGTCAAAAAGTAAAAACACAAATATCCGTACTTATCCATTTCATTAACTTCATAAAATATCTTGGATCTTAGTTCATGTCACACCAACAAAGTTAGTAAATATATGTTTGGGATTGACGAAATGAGGTTGGTAAACCCTTCATATCTATATCAAAAAGTTGTGAATTCGAGTTCTCTCCTATTCTAAAAAAACCCTAAATTTATGTAATAAATCACTATATATATATATATAAATGTTTGTGATTACGATTATGTAGCGTTGCTTCTTAAAAGTTAAATGCGGAGATCCTAATTCTAACATTAAAAAACTATTGTCCTTCGAATTTTCAAACTTCAGGAAAATTATATATTCATGTATTGTAGTTAAACCCACGTGTATATATATATATATAGTCAGTTTCATTAAAAAAAAGAAAAAAGAAACAAGACGGGTTAAAAATAAATAAAATTTAAAATTGGACCCCTCAATGGTTATAATATATATAATAATTCTTTAATCATAACAATCCTGAATTTGAATGTAACGAAATGTTTTTGTAACTTTACGAAAGGGGATGGTTCTATCGTGACTAGAGAAGTACTCTGCAAATATCCATTTACATGTACCAGGGGCGTAACTCAGCTGATAGATAGACGAACTTGAGGTTTGAATAAATGACTTTCAAATTAACACTCGAATCTTACATAAAAAAGCTTCAAAAAAATACGTATAGATAGATGGATAGATAGTGTCAAAAAAAAAATATATATATATATATCCATTTACATGGGGTCGTTTGAGTGATGAATAATCAATTATCAATTTACTGTATGGATACAGATGAATATAGACAGTAATGGCGGATTTTGTTTGGACACACAAAAAGCCAATCTCAACCAACTATGTTGAAGCTCAACGACTTATCAAAGTCTGAGAACTACCAGTCATATACATATATTCTTTGTTTCAACTTTCAACCACCATTGATATTTCTGTTTAGTTTAAATACTGCTTCAATTCTGAGTAGACACAATATTATTCTTGCAGTATCATATATCATGAGTACTATTATACTTAATTGTGCATGATCAGGTTGCTTTTGTGATTGTTTGAGGAAATTAAAAACAACAATGGGAGACTCCGGTAATTATCGTTCGGGTTCTGTTTCCAATCAGAAAAAACAAGAAGTTTCTGATAATAATAATAATAATAGTAAGGTGGTGGAATTCTCTGAAGATGAAGAGATGCTTGTTGCTAGAATGTTCAACTTAGTTGGAGAGAGGTTTGTATAATAATTTTTGTTTTTTTATATACCATTTTGCAGTGGCGTCAACTCGAACCTGGGAGATTACCAAACTGATTTGTCAGTATAACTGTTACGTTGTTGTTGAATTCCATTGTTTTTTGTTTTTTTTTGTTTTTGTCAGGTGGGGTTTGATTGCTGGAAGGATTCCTGGAAGAACAGCAGAGGAGGTTGAGAAGTATTGGACTTCAAAATACAGTTCATCAACATCAAGAAGAAGTGGAAGAAGATCTTGACTAGCTGCTTCAAATTTTTCGATGGGGTTTTTGTGTGTGTGCACGTTAGGGTTTTTGTGTGTAAGTACTAAGTACTAATTTGGAATTTGAGGAGAGGATATATATACGAGTTGAACCTACGACTACGACGTGTTGATGTGGGTGTATGGGGGGCTTAACACTGAGTACTGTCAATTTTTGTACGGTATTTTGTAATTGATTTTATGTGGTTGTTTTAATATGGTTTGATAATGAATGATAATACATTAATCTTTATGTAATAACATGCACCGTAAACCTTATTTGATGTGTATCACGTTTTAAGATACAGATCAAAGGTAATTCTATGAAGTTGTTTTAATGATTTTCATGTTTTTTGAAATTTAACGAGTACTGTTTAAAATGTAATTCCTGCAATAGGAGAAGAGTCTTTCTTCACTTTGTAATTTAATGGTTAAATATGAGATTTACTATTAAAAATTTAGCATATATATATATATATACCATTGGTTTGGTTTATTATATATATATATATATATATAGCTGTGTTTAGCATTTTTCGACACACATAATTGATGCATGTAGATTTTCTGTAGTCTCTTAATTAAGAGAATACATAACATATTGTTGCAAGTAATGATTATTAACTTATTATGGTTTGAAATGCAACTTCCACGAGAGTCCGTCGAGACTCCATTCTCTGCGATTAAATTCCCTTCACAAGGATGAAAGGGAAAGTAATATAATCACCACTATTTTGCTAATAGGGGGGAAGCTCAGCTGGTAGATGGACGGACTTGAGGTTTCGACAAATAACTTCCAAGTCAGTGGCTTGAATCCTATTAATAATTAAAGCTTTTTTTTAAAAAAAAAACCTAGCCCCAAATTAATAGATATCGTAAAAAAATAAAAATAAAATACAACCACCTCTGTTTTACGAGTGGATGTACGAACGTATGATAATACATTATTTAGTTGACTGATATACATAGAACAAAAGATTATTAATTGGTGGTCTCATATGCTATAGAATTTCTTTTATATCCACGGTAGTAATTCAAATCCCACGATTATCTATGAAATCATAGTGCTACTTTGCTATAAAAAGCGTTTTAATATCGATTGATCTCTCATTGATTTCATCATGTTAGTGATTTAAAGTTTACATTTGTCTATAAAATCATAGTGTGCGGAGTAAATTGATATCAGAAGTGGTTGACTTCTTGTTGATTTATGAGGTTCGGATATAACTCCTACCTAATTAAAATGAAAAATACCTATATTACCCTCAGAAATTTCTTCCTGAGCTCGAGAGATTTAACAAGGGTTTTCAATCAGGCATTTGTAATTCTTCCTAATTTATGATTATTAATTAGGGAGAATTACAAAAATTCCCCTAAAGTTAGACTTTATTTCACGAACAATCTTATCAAAATTATTAGATAAAATTCGTCTTGAATGCTACAAAAATAGAATTTCTTTTACATCCATGTTGATGATTCAAGTCGCACATTTTAATTATAAAATCATAGTGTGTGGTGGGTTGTTGTCCAAAGTATACTAATAGCGGTTGATCTTTCGTTGATTTTATCAGGTCATCGATTCAAGTCTTATATTCGTCTATAAAATCATAGAGCATGAAGAATTGCTATTCGAAATGTGATCATAGTGGTTGATCTCTCGTTGATTTATTAGGTCGGATACAACTTCGACCCGATTAAGATGTCAAAATACCTATACTACCCTCAAGACTTTCTTCTTGAGCTTGAGAGATTTAACAAGGGTTTTCAGTTTAGCATTTAAAAAAAAAAAAAATCAGACAGACACAGACACGAAGACGAAGGCAAGCTTAACAAAAATGTCGTTCGAGCAGCGAAAAGCAGCAACGCTAGAGTTACTGACCTCCTCCGCCACAGACAAATCACCTAAAGGCACGTTAGACGAACCCATCGTCCCTCTCATTAACGTCATCAACAGCCACCCAGACTACTTCACCACAAGCTCCTGCTCCGGTCGCGTCTCCATCTTCTCACACCCCACCAACCGCCCTAAAGGCGGCTCATGGCTCTACATCACCCATGACCTAGCCGACGCCGACGCAATCCTCTCCCTCCTCTTCCCCGCCGCCGACCCGACCCGTCGGGACCAGCTGGTTTTCCGGTTCGAACCGCTGATCGTGGCTGTCGAGTGCAGAGACGTTGAGTCGGCTCAGCATTTGGTTTCACTCGCCGTCGCTAGTGGGTTGAGAGAGTCAGGTGTGACGAGTGTGAAGAAGCGTGTGATTGTTGGGATACGGTGCTCGATAAGGCTGGAGGTTCCGTTCGGAGAGAGCGGTGGCATTCTTGTGTCGAAGGACTATGTGAGGTTTCTGGTGGGTTTGGCTAATGAGAAAATGGAAGCTAACAGGAAGAGGACTGATGGGTTCTTTCAAGCTTTGGTGGGTAGTGATGGGTTCTTCGCAAGTCCCGTAATTGGATTGATTGGCGAAAATGGGAACGAGGGCGATGATTCGAAGAATGTAGATGGTAACAAATTGACTTTAGTGGTTGATAATTTGATGTTTTGTTGTGAATTATTTGTTTTGATTTTGCTATTGTGATTGTTGATGTAATTTGTTGGAGGTTGAATTAGAGTTTTAGTTGAACAGTTGAAAGACAAATCTTCGAAGCATTTAGCAATAACAAGCTACAAAATGTAGCACGAATCATAATGCAGAATGAGCTTTTTGCTCCTCTGGCTTGCATTCGAACATTTAGTGTAAACTATGAAGTAACGAGCCTGCAAAAGATTATATTAGTTACATGCACGAATCATAAAGCGGAGTGAACTTTTGGCTCTTCTGGTTTGCATTCGAATGTTTAGTGTAAACTGTGAAGTAATGAGCCTGCAAAAGATTATATTAGTGACGCATGTAAGTACAACCAAGGAAGACTGTTTTTATAGCATTAATTGTAGTGCTAGATACGTGGTATCATCTGAGAATCAAATCTAAAATTGACTAGGTTTAATATGTTTTGATTATGATATTGTGATTGTTGTTATTGTAATTCGTTGATTGATAATGTGTAAAGAGTTCTGTTAAAGATTTCGGTGATAAATGATGATAACTGATGGAGGATGAATTAGAGTTTTAGTTGAACAATTGAATGACAAATCTTTGAAGCATTTAGCAATAGTGAGCTACAAAATGTAGCCCGAATCATATGCGGAGTGAGCTTTTGGCTCCTCTGGTTTGCATTCGAACATTTAGTGTAAACTATAAAGTAATGAGTCTGCCAAAGATTATATTAGCTAATAGCTACATGCACGAATCATAATGCGGAGTGAACTTTTGGCTCTTCTGGTTTGCATTCAAACATTAAGTGTAAACTGTGAAGCAATGAGTCTGCAAAAGATTATATTAGTGATGCATGTAGGTACAACCAAGGAAGACTGTTTTTATAGCATTAATTGTAGTGCTGGATATTTGGTATCATCTGAGAATCAATTCTAAAGTAGATGAGGTTTAATATGTATACTTAAGATATGGGTGCTTTGTTGTCTCCGTTAAGCTAAATTTTGTTCATTTTATGGTGTGGATACTCAAGTAGTACTATTACATACTAATATGTGTCTGATTGCAGGACACATTTCCTATTTAATGTGACAGCGAGTTTGAGTCTTTGAATCATTGGCAGGGCCAGCTGGAGTTCCTAGCTGCTGTCTAAACATTACTCAGATGGCGATTTCCGGTGAACCTGTAGAGAAGCTGTTCCTTTGGGGTCATTCGGCTTGCACCCTGGGAAACACAGATCATGATTATAAGGTTCTTGTATTTGGTGGTTTTGGGGGTATGGGAAGACATTCACGTAGAAATGACACTCTACTGCTGGATCCATTAAAAGGAACATTAGAAGCAATTCACTCTGAGGGCTCTCCCTCGCCGCGTTTGGGACACACATCTTCTTTGGTTGGAGATTGCATGTTTGTTATAGGAGGCCGGGGTGATCCTATGAACATCCTGAGTGATGTATGGGTTTTCAGTGTAGCTGAGAATGAATGGAGATTGTTAGAGTGTACTGGCAGTGCTTTTCCACCCAGGTGACTTTTTTAGTGCATTTATGACTGTACTGTTGTATTAAGTTTGCCATTTTGGCATATTGTGTATGTATATATGTTGTTTAAAGAGGTACCTTTATGTTACCCGCACTACTACTCAAAAGGGAAGCAGATTGGTAATTTGGTGTACTAATCTCTTTGTTTCTGCACCAGTCTTCATTATTTCATATACTTGTAATAGATACAGAAAGTATTCTACTTAAAAACATGAACTTATCTCTTTTTAGTTCTTGACTAAATGTATATTTCTATGTATGCTACGTAGGCATCGGCATGCTGCAGCAGTTGTAGGATCTAAGATATATGTTTTTGGTGGACTTACTGACAATACAATCTCTTCATCTCTGCATGTGCTTGACACTGATAATCTGCAATGGAAAGAGTTATCAGTCGGTGGCGAATGGCCATGTGCCCGCCATTCTCACTCAATGGTGGCATATGGGTCTCAAATATACATGTTTGGAGGGTACAATGGGGAGAAGATTCTTGGAGACTTGTACAGTTTTGATGTTCATAAATGTTTATGGAAGAAGGAAAAAGTAGCAGGAAAATGTCCACATGCTAGGTTCTCCCACTCAATGTTTCTTTACAAAAATCATCTTGGAGTGATTGGAGGTTGTCCGGTCGGACAATATGACCAGGTGTTGGCATTACTTGATCTGCAGCTCCACGTTTGGAAGTATGTGAAACTCAATTCCAAGAGTGAAGAATTGTTCCTACGGTGTACAGCCAATGTTATCGGTGATAATCTTGTTATGATTGGTGGTGGTGCAGCTTGCTATGCTTTTGGAACAAAGTTTAGTGAACCAATAAAAATAAACTTGCTCCCAGTTGCAGTAATGTCTCGAGATGATTGGCATGTGCCTTCAGAGCATTCAAAAATTGGAGAAAAGCTTGTCACTGACCAATATGAAGGGGTAACAGGAGAAATAAATGTTAAATTTGAAGGTTTGCAGATTGGGAATTCACAGATTTCAACTCAAGATTCTCATTCTGAGGCTGAACCTAATGGTGTTAATGATGGGCATCAGATGGTTGCTTCGCACTGGGTAGTGCAACTTGATAGAAAATATGCGAAGTTGGGGAAGGATATATTGAAGAAGTTTGGATGGTTAGACCTTGTGAGGAAGGCTTATCCGCAGGGGGATGGAACACATATCTGTTTTCCAGTCACTGAAAATTTTTGTGTTGTATTCCATGAAAAGCAGCACCACTTTGGAGATAAATCAGAAGCTTTGAATAATTTTATAGGAGAAGGCAAACCGTTTACAGGAGAAAGCATTTTGCTTAATGAAATCCCTTCTTCAACAGCCTTGCATCTTCTGAAGGAATGTGGTGCCACTAAGCAGGCAGATGATGTTGTTGAAGTCAGAAGAGCTTCTAAATCTCCCTTAAACACAATGACTGAAGCTGTAGCCTCTTTGGTACAGCGTAAAGGCTTATCTGCTTCACTTCTAGAGCAGCTACCCTCTAGGTTTGCTCTTCGCAACTTTGCTACTTTGGTGTCAATACATCTCTTAAGCTGTGTGGATGTGTCGAAATCCCCTAAGTCATCAGATAGGAGTTGTGCTGTTATTTTCTTGTAATTTTGTAGTTTTAGTATGTGGATGCAAAGCTGATCAAGGATCAACCATGTTATTTTCTTTTGCTTCTTCAGATGGGAACGACTTGGGGATATAGTTGTGCTTCAAGTGACTGCATTCAAGGATCCAGCATGGGACTCAATTGGGGATGAGCTTTGGCCAATTATTGCCAAGTCACTTAATACTTCTCGCCTTGCTCGCCAAGTAAGTTATGTTCATGTAATAAATAATAATGAAAATTCTGTGATTTAACTTCAGTAATACAGTGTCTCAAATTTTTCATTCTAACAGTCATCTGTTATCTATACTAGGAAGTACCCAAGTAGTTGAAAAGTAGTTCATGTTGGAAACTTGGAATTTCCATATTTACTTTTTCTTTTTGATCAAAAGCAGACAGTTTTCTTTTCAAAAAAAAAAAAAAAAAAGGCAGAATGATTTTTTTCTTCCTTTGGAACTTTATGAGGCTTTCATTAGTAGCACATATACCTGTATCTCCATTTCTGGTGAGCTGTAAATTTATGATCATGTTAAAATAGTGTGATTGTTGTTTCACTGTCGTGTGGCTTGAATTGAGTCATGCTATATAACTAGAAAATCACAAATTTTGTTTAGGCAGGGTATGCAATAGTGAGTCTTCTGAAATTCACTCATCATGCTTCTATGGTTATATTTGGTTTACAGTAAACTTCTGTACCCTTACACTTATCTGTTGATATTTCCCAAGGGTCGCGTTGCACCAACCGGTACAAGGGATAGTACTTTGGAGATTCTTGTCGGAGATAATGGCTGGGTCAATCATTGTGAGAATGGGATTCTCTATTCCTTTAATGCTACTAAGTGCATGTTCTCCTGGGGAAATCTCTCTGAGAAGCTTCGTATGGCCCGTTTGGACTGTACAGATGAGGTTATTGTGGACTTATTTGCTGGAATTGGATATTTTGTGTTGCCATTCCTTGTCAGGTATAACATAATCATCATTTTCTTAGTCCTTCGTTAATGCTTATGTCCTTGGTCTTTGTTTAAATCAAGGGTTGTCTTTGAATATTTTTCATATACAAAAAAGTTCTGGCCGCGAAGTTGGTTCAGTGAATGCAGTCTTAGCTCTGAGAAGATATCTCTTTTATAAAATGAAATGTCGTTTCTCTGGATAGACAAAGTGAGTGGTTTATCAATCATAGATGAGGAGTTTATAATGGATTGTCTCATATTAAACCGTAAAGATAAGTACATCTTGAGGATTAGTAAAGCATTGGATTTAAGACCACAATTTGGTACTTACTCGGAAAAGAAGAGAAAAAAATAATCGGTACTAAATTTTGTTTGATGCTATTCGATATTTTCTGAACCAACAGGTGCAGGTTCTTAATACAAGTCTAGACAGTAGTCGTGTTCTTCTTGTGCATCGTCTATATGCTATCTTACTGGTTGATAAATCTGATAATTTACTGGTGTTGTTTTTGAATGATCATGCCGGTTGATCAGGGCCAAAGCAAAGCTGGTTTATGCTTGTGAATGGAATCCCCATGCTGTTGAGGCACTTAAATATAATCTTCAAGCCAATTCTGTCTCTGATCGTTGTATTGTACTTGAAGGGGATAACCAGATTACAGCACCTAGAGTATGTTCCCGGTATTCCATTATTCCATTATGCATGAGGAATCTATGATTGATTCTCCATAATTATTTTCCATTTTTCGTCCCAGGGAGTTGCAGATCGAGTCTGTCTTGGTCTCATTCCTACAAGTGAGAATAGCTGGGTTACTGCTATAAGAGCATTAAGGTGCTTTATCTAACCATGGATTTCTGAATTTGAATATGCATTATATAGATCTGCTTTTGTGTTTTCAAAATCATGTCAAGGGTCCCTTATTTTTTTACGGTCCATTTTATTCTCGCTACTGATAATGCAGGACTGAGGGCGGAATGTTACACGTGCATGGGAATGTGAAGGACTCAGGGGAGGGTCTGTGGACTGACCACGTTTCAAAATCAATATCTGAAATTGCTATATCAGAAGGTATTATTATCTTCACTTGTAAAATACTACAAAAATGTTGCATTAACCTAGAGAATGTGATACTTAGGCAACCTGTGATTATTTGCAGGTCATTGTTGGGAAGTCACAGTTGAACATGTGGAGAGAGTTAAATGGTACGCACCCCACATTCGCCATCTTGTAGCAGACATTAAATGCAGACAGATTAAAAAATGATGACCCTCACTTCCTTGTCGATAACAAATCATACATCTGTACCCGTCCAGCACAAGATCCTGAGACTAAACGAATTGGAGGTAAATATTGAACGAGACCCTAAGTTGATCTACCATTGTCATGATATAATACGAGTGCATCCGAAGCATGAATAGTCTTCAATTCCTTGAGTCCCCTCAGATGCAGAAGGCCATAGCACCACCTAAGACCATTAAAAGCTCAAGAGATCAAAAGATGGGACAAAAATTATGACTATCATAACACTTGAAAATTCTTCTTTGATATTGATATGAATACAATGGAAACATGTTGAGTGGTGTTTGCTTCTGAACCTAGTTTCCATTAGTAAAGTGAATGTTGATAGTGGTGGTGGTGCTTGTTTCATAATTTCTTCCACTTCATAAAAAGTATTGAAAATTTAATTTCAACTTTAAATTTGAATCATTCTAACTGTGGTCAGGCAGTAGAGGCACTAGGATGCTTGTTTCTTTTATGAGTGAGAGTGACAAAAGAAAGTGTCTTCATTAAGTCTAGTCGGCCCTTTCAGATAAAACTTTTTGACATGGGTTTTTGGCTCACAATAAAGAGTTTTTATTGTTTTTCACTAATTGGGATTGTTAGCATAATTGAAAAATTAAAAATCACAAATCTAGTGTGCTTCATGCTTGTGTTTTGTGTCTTTGGAGAAATGAAGATGCCATTACTTGCAAATATCTATATAGAATAATGATTTATTATTAAGTTTTGAAATCCGACACCAATCGTGTCAAGTGTTCAGTCAAGGTCAAACATTATATGTGTAATGTGTAATCTGGATTTCTTCCATAATATCGGTGGAAAAACTTGTACTTATACTTGTAAAATGGTTGAGACTGGATTTCTTCCATAACATTGGTGATAAAACTTGTACACATACTTATAAAATGGTTGAGACTCGAACTCCCAACTGTTAACGTTAAATGAGAGTAATTTGACATTGCTTCTTGTGATGTTTTTGGGAGAAGTTACAAATGATCAAAAACACTTCCTTAGAATTTTACCAAATACCCTAGTCATTTTTGGCTTCATCCAAATTAGAACATAAGAAGTTATATTTTGTAGCTTCTCTCAAAAACACTTTAGAAAGCAATGCCAAACTAAACCCTAACACTTCAACACCAACCGGCAACCGAGCCATATAATTTAATTAATAAGATATATTTCTTTATAGCATATGTCACTTCTTATAAACTTGGTAGTATTCAATTGAAAAGTTAAATGCAATTACGCAAATGTGTCCCCCCGCAGCCATGAAATATAACTGTAGATCTCTAGGTGATTCAATTCGTGCTTTCAGATTTCAGAATATTATTAAACAATAAACAAACAATGGTGTTCAGTCAAATACGATTCTGTTAAATACATATCTACTCTAAACAAAGTGATTATATATTTTCTTTCCCGGGTTTGTGACAAGGATTCAAATTTGCCCAACGAACCCCAAAATATAGGGAGACTTCTCTCATGTAGCCTTCTTTCCCGTATGTAACAGGAGTTTTGAGTCTTTTTTGTATTGTACGTTACCTATACTATATCTATAACTTGAATCATGTATATCGTAAATTAAACGATAATGTAACGTTACATAATTAGTTTATGTAAACTAGTTTGTAAAACTTTTTTTTTTTCTCTCAATATTGGTAACTTTTTATTTTTATTTTTTATTTATCATTATATAACTAGTTATGTAACATTACATAGTCACTTAACGTGTCGTTTATATTTTTCACTTTTATTTTTATTTGGCTAACTAGCCTCTAAATTAGAAATGAGCTGATGAGGGATGATGATCTATTGTTGTTGCTTCCAAACTTTGCTATTCTTTAATTTTCAAGTCAATCAATTAAGAAAATAAAAATAAAAATATATTGCTTCATTACATTATTTTAAGTCATTTCTTGTTTGGATTTCAATATTATTATTATTATTATTATTATTTTTTGTATTTTTATAAAAAAGCCAAAATAAATTAAATTAAATTAAAATTGATGCTTTAATATTTGGTAAATGTTTAATCAGTGGTTGTTAAATGGGTCCAAGTTAAAATAATCCAAAACCGACGCTACAAAAAAAAAAAAGGTACTCTTTTTGAAACCAAAAACAACCATTTAATTCCATAATTCCATAACACTCCCTCTCTCTCTCTGAACCATAATGAACTTTTTAGGAACCATTGCTACATGGCTTTAAATTCCTTAATAAAAACATACAATCCTTATCCTGGACACGTGTCAACATTTAAAGTGGAGTAATGTTTACCTTCGGTTAAAAGGGGTGAGCAAAGTTGCACTCATATCACATTATGGTTTACGATGTTGCAATCTACTATCAAGGTATGAATAACCAAGTCAACACCTTGCCGATGAAGCAACTTGACACGTTGGCAAAAGGTGATGACGTGACCATTCACGCCATCATTTTTGTGTCTTTCTCTCTATATTGATCTCTTCAAGACGCTGCGTTTGGTGAACTGCACTTCTTTTCTGGTAACTTGTATCTGATTCAATCAAGTGTTCATACTATTAATTTAAACAACTTTTTTTTTTTTTTTTTTTTGGTCTTATATTAATATGAAAAAAGTTCAAGTATCATAGTTGTCTGTACTGAGGAAGCAGGAGAGAGATTCTATCTCTGTATTTTACAATTCTTTCTTTATACTATGAAAAAGGTACCAAAAGTTTAACAATTCCTGGACTATTCACTATATTCGATCATTTCTTTGGTCCAAGAAATGATATTCATTTTGTAGGTAAATATTATTATTTCTTTATTCCATGTAAGAGTTCTCTGTTTTGTTAGAACTTAGACCCACATGTCATCTTGAAACAATATCTTGGCTGAGGCAGATTAGTAGTCTTAGGGAACCAATCCATAGAATTTTTGACAGCCAAACCTGAAGTTTCCAAGCTCTTTCCATTTGCCTTGCATTAATTAGCAATAGCCTAAATGTCACGCAGATGACCAGTTGAACACTTGAATGGTACTTTAGAATTCAAACCAACCCTTCTTGATTACTTTTTGAGTTAAGTTATTTGAATATATTCTAGGTTTAGATAATACATAGGGACTGAATGATCAAACTGTCATAGCCGTGGATTGTGGAAGACTTGACATCTCCATTTACATTCAATTAACAAACAATATTTGATTATGCAAAAGGATATTTATTCCATTTTGTTGACTAAAATCAAGGAAAAAGGACGTTGATGTAAACAGATCTGGAAAATATTGCAATCTGTAACTTATTTATTCCAAAACGACTTTGAAAGGATATCATTTGTGCATTGAAAAGGTAGTGCAGTCCTATTCAATGGAGGTTGATTTTTTCAAAGTTAAAAAATAATCTTAAGAAAGAGACTTTCCTATATATTTCTTGGAGGAAAATGTATTGAAGTATATATGAGTTCCTTCAGCCTATTACGGTTTATAAATTGTATATCGCTTCATTCCCCAAAGTCCGAACAGTATCCCTACAATGAATTTTACAAATTTGTTTTTCTTTTTCCTTTCTTATATGCTCATAAGCATTGGTCTTTCCACCGGTCAGAAATGTTATGACACAGGAAACTTCACAGTTAATAGTACCTATGGCAGAAACCGCGATCTAATCCTCTCATCCCTTGCTTCGAATACAACTGTGGGTTTCTACAAGGCCACCGTTGGCCAGGACTCCGATGAAGTTTATGCTCTTGCACTTTGCAGCGGTGAATCTTCTGCAGAAGAATGTTTAAACTGTGTTAATTTAACGTCTAAAGAGATTATGACC
The DNA here is from genome assembly GCA_035582765.1 of Acer negundo. NCBI lineage: Eukaryota > Viridiplantae > Streptophyta > Magnoliopsida > Sapindales > Sapindaceae > Acer > Acer negundo. Next base: position 24,278,851 of record CM069232.1, on the reverse strand, counting down.
AAGTGTCCAAACCAGAAGGAAGCATTTATGTGGGGATGGCAGCTTCCAGGTAGAGCTCCGTGCTATGTGCGCTATTCAAACCGCTCTTTCTTTGGAGTATTGGAGCAATTTACTCCTGAGATAGTCTATAATACGGGTGATATCACATCAGATTTGATGACAGAGTTTAATCGGATCTGGCAAAATTTGATGGGTGGCTTAGTGGGTAAGGCTTCTAACTCTAGGCTTAAGTTTGCGACTGAAGAAGCAAATTTGACACGGTTTCAGACTATAAATGCACTTATGCAATGTACCCCAGATTTATCCCAGAGTAATTGTAGTAGCTGTCTAAGAGAATTTGTGGCTGATTATCAGAAGTGCTGCAACGGAAAGCAAGGAGCAGTTATTCGGGGACCTAACTGTATTTTTCGCTGGGAGTTATATCCCTTCTATACAATCACCGCTACTCCTGATGCTCCAACACCATCTCCTCTTCCTCCTCCTACAACCACCAAAGGTATGTTCACACCCTCATAGGAAATCAACCTTTCGTACTTTAAATTGTATAGCAATAGCTTCTTTAAATCATTTGACAGTATTTGGATTCAGCATCTAATAACTATGCATATGCACATGTTCCTGATTTATGCAGACAATGGAGTTGGCACTAATTCTCGAACCGTTGTAATTATTGTTTTTTCTATTATTTTGTTCTTTCTACTTGTTTCCTCGGCTTATGTCTTTCTAAGAAAGAGGAAGGCAAAGCAGGACACGCAGGACATCAAAAGCAACCAAGGGAGAAACTGTAAGTTAATTATTTTCATTGTTTCTTTTAGGTACCAATATATACAAGCTATTTTAACCAACTCCGGCTTGAAAGCAGCAGAGTTTTTTCAATCGTGTTTTTCCTGAAAAAAATGTCATTTCTTAACTTAATAAATTGTACATGTATGTGCTAATCTGTTGCTATTAATGATAAGGTGTTGATGAAATTGATTCTATGGAGTCCTTGCGATTCAACTTCAGCACTATAAAAGCTGCCACAAATGACTTTCTTGATGATAATAAGCTTGGACAAGGTGGATTTGGTGCTGTTTACAAGGTATAGTTTACAAGTATAAGCATATCAAGTTAAACAAAGTGAACTGACTTGTATTACAAGTATTAACCCCCTTTTTCTTGTATGATTTTAGGGTAGGCTCCCAAATGGACAAGATATAGCAGTGAAGAGGCTATCTACTAATTCAGGACAAGGGGATTTAGAATTTAAAAATGAAGTCCTCTTAGTCGCCAAGCTTCAACATAGGAATTTGGTCAGGCTTCTTGGCTTCTGCTTGGAAGGAAGGGAAAGGCTTCTCATCTATGAGTTTGTGCCTAATTCAAGCCTTGATAACTTCATATTTGGTATGCTTTGTAACTGCTTTTTTGTTATTTTCATTTTTCAAAGAAGAAAAAATGACTAATGATTCATCAAGTAAGATATAGTTAACAAGATGCATATATGATTGTAAATAATATAACATAATGTTTTTTTTTTTCTTGAAAATTGCTACTTGTAAGTGTTCCGTAATATCTATTTAAATTATAATGGATTTTTTTGAAATTGTAGACCCAATCAAGCGTGGATTACTAAATTGGGAAACACGCTACAAAATCATAGGGGGCATAGCTCGGGGGATTCTTTACCTTCATGAAGATTCTAGATTACGGATCATTCATCGTGACCTCAAAGCTAGCAACATCCTTTTAGATGTTGATATGAATTCTAAAATTTCAGATTTTGGAATGGCAAGGTTGTTTGAAATGGATCAAACTCAAGGCGATACAAGTAGAATTGTGGGGACATTGTAAGTATAAATTAGTTGTTCTTCTGTGAATTTATATTGTTGAAATAAGATTAGAATTATGGGTTATCACATCCTTATCATCATGGATAGCTTATTTCAATATTTGAACTAATTAATTCAACTTTGTGAACATTTGCAGTGGATATATGGCTCCCGAGTATCTTACACATGGGCAGTTCTCGGTTAAGTCCGATGTTTTTAGTTTTGGAGTGCTAGTCTTGGAAATCATTAGTGGTAAAAAGAACAATTGTTTTCTTTATGAAGATCAGACAGTGGACCTTCTAACCTATGTACGTTGAAATCTTCATAAATAGTTTCATTTTAATTTTCTCTGGGTACTAGACTAGCAATGACCAATATGAAACTACAAAAATTCAAAAAAACTCTTGAAATTTTATAAGAAAATTGCTAAACTTTTGCAGGCATGGAAGAACTGGAAAGAAGGGACAGCTTCCAACGTGATGGACCCCACATTGAAGGTTGGTTCCAGTAGTGAAATAATGAGATGCATCCACATTGGATTACTATGTGTTCAAGAAAAGGTAGCAAGTAGACCAACTATGGCTTCAGTTGTTCTTATGCTAAGCAGCAGCTCTTTCTCTCTCTCGGTACCCTCAAAACCTGCATTTTTTATGCACTCTACCTCGGCTTTTAGTAATTTAGAAATAACAGCGTCTGACCAATCTCAAAGTCGTTCGGTTCAATTTTCAGTAAATGAGGTTTCAATTACTGAGTTAGACCCTCGATAATGTTTTAGGATGAAGTTGTATCTATAATCATATATGTTTTGGTCTAATATGGCTGTAGTTTGTATTCCTAAGGTTTGGTAGGCAAAGCAACTCTTAATAACATTGTAGTTACAGCCATTCTGTCAGGATCATTTGTGGAGTGTTATTCAAGTTATTGAAAATTTTCCAAATTGATCTATGTGCATTGCAGTTCAGATATCAATTTCATTTGAATCAACTCAAGTTATATGTCAACTAATTTCTTCAAGTATAACCTTGGAAAACTCATTGTGAATGTAATAACTTATCTTAATATGTAGATAGGTATAGCTAATAATCCTTCAAAATCAAAGAAAGTGACGACTTTTGAAATTAGAGATCTTTATCTTATTATTTGGATTTAATATGCAGTTTTAAGTTTTTAGACCTAATGATTACTAACATGATATCGGAGCTTGACTCACAAGTTTTAGGTTATCTAGCAATCCCTCCACATGCACATATTAGGTTGGTGTTTAGTGTTTAGCCGTGCCAAGCCCATCTTGAACGTGAAGGTGTGTGACCTTACCCGATGATTTAAACTTTAAGATTTAATGGTATTTGACAACTTTCTTTATCATTCATATTGTATAAAAGAAAAAAAATTTAACTGCGAAATATTATTAAAGGAAGGGCACAAGGTCAAGGCGCCCATAAACACTTCCAAAACCAACCCAACCTGCATTTTTGGTTGGCCGAGTTGTTGTGAGATCAAATCAATCTTCGTCAGATGTTAAAGTATGTACTATTAATGAGGTTACTCTCACAAATGTATCACCTCGATAGTGATTTCCATTCTGCTTTCATTGTTTGCTTCCTCACTTTGCTGTATTCAAGTATTCATGGACATGTCTACGATGGATTACATCTTTTTCGTAAAAGCCAGATAGCATTTTTTGTTTGAATGTAATCACTTGTCTTAACATAATGATAAGATTGATTCTAGGAATTTTGATGATTAAACTTTAATGAGAGCAATGGCAAGGTGGACCAGACTTATCAGATATAATGCCAAATATCACTGTAATAACCATTTTATATGCCAGAGTCAAAGTTTTGTATGTGACTCTGGCATATAAACCGAGTCTAATTGTTATTCTCATTAACGATGAAATAACAGAAAAACAAGCTTCTCTCAAACAGTCAAATCTCCATTAATGGAGCTTCTCACAGCTCAACTTTAGTTTTCGTTTTTCATTGAAGACTGTCATTGAACACCTTACTACCTTCATTAAACACTTATACTCTGTTTTAATATCAATCAATTTACTACTCTTGCAAGTTGCAAGCCATAAACACATGCATCCCCGGCGAATGAGGTCCACAACTTGTATATGATTTTTGGTATCTCTATACTAAATAGATAAGTTTTTGGCCATGGGAGAAGCTGTGAAGGGCGCTTGCGTTATGCACTTAGAATGCTTACTTGGTCAACTATGAGCTTTGAAAACTACTTACATGGACTTGGAGGACTTGACAATGACATCTCCATCCAAATTTAATTAACAAACAACATTGACTACTCTTGCATAATATTCAAAAAAAAGAGAGTGAAATTTGGTGGAAGAGAATTGAAGGAAGAACGGTACCCACGATTTTCACTGACGTGGTAGAATTCCTAATATGCCCCTACCGTTATAAAATGGGCCTTTTTCTTCAGAATTTGGAGTCTATAGACCATTGTTCAATTTGGGCCAACCAGATGGGTAAATATTATGTCTTTTATCAATTCCTAGACTATTCACTGTATTTCAATCATTTCTTTGGTTCAAGAAATGATATTAATTTTCAAGGTAAATATTATTATTTATTTATTCCATGTAAGGGTTCTCTGTTTTGTTATTAGAGCTTAGACCAACATGTCATCTATGAACCATAGAATTTTTGGCAGCCAAACCTGAAGTTTCCAAGCTTTTTCCATTTTCCTTGCATTAATAACAAATAGCCTAAATGATGTAGCGGAAGCTCTGTCGAGAAAAACCTGCGTAAAACGATTAGAAACAACCTACTAAAGTTCCGTTGATTTGCGCACAAATACCGGAAAGTTAGGCTTCAATTCGTTGATTCACGATGAATACCGAAATTGGAATAATTAGAGAAAACTCTAAAATTTTATAAATCAAAAGCTGAATGGCCAATTCGGCCTACATCATTATTTAAAGCAAAATAAATCCTAAACCTAATCGAATTTCTTGGAAAGCAAGAAAACGACTTAAAAACGGAAATTTACCAAAAAAAGGCAAAACCAAATTAAGGCAAAAACGAAATTAAAGCAAAAACTAATTCTACTGAGAATCCTAAACACTCCAGAATTGACGGAAGTCGATTCGGAATTGGGAAACTCAATTTATTGCGAAAAAGAAACTTTCTTAAAACGGCAAAAACTGCAACTTCAAGGCCTAAACGACGGAATTTGCCTAAAAAAGGACGTGCTTACGTAGCAAAGCTACGTAGTAGTTCCGGAAACGCCGAGACGCATCAACTGTCAAAATTTCAAGTCATTCTGATTCCGTCGCTCGGTTTTAGCCTTACTTGGTTTGTTTCAAATCCCACCCCTCCAAATAATCTAATGCCAATTGATCCGCCGCATCACTAAATGTCACACAGATGATCATTAATAACCAAGAGATTCCAATTCTATCTTACATATTTTATAAGTACGTATCGACAATTTTTTCCCTGATATTGTGGGAAAGATATCTCCTATATATGAGAGTGGATATCATGTCTCAATAGACCTCTGACCCGTTCAGTATCAAATTAAAAAAAAAAAAAAAAAAGATTTTAAAATGAGTTTCTACATGCATGAAAATAAACAACGATCTCTTTAACTAAGCTATATGAGATTTCTACTCTAATCTCAATTATATATGGTGTCTCAATATTCTTGGATTAATCATTTTTTAAGTTCACGTCATCCCAATATTCTTTGTATCTTTCACATCAATTTTGAACAGGTCAATTGGAAATAATGGTTCCTCTGCCCAAGAATAACAGACTAGCTATATTTTTTATTATTATTTTGCTTTTCACTCGCATTATGTTTTGTTTGAAGGAATTGGAGAGGAAAGGAAAGAAAGGATTTGGGGGATTTCTAATTTTTTGTTTAGATAGTTAAATAAGAGAGAAAGAAAATGAAATGAGGGAAATGGGGGAAATAATTTCTTCCTATTTTACACACTTTGGTTTCCATCCAAATTTGGGATAGAAAGGAATCCATCCCCCATCCTTAATAATTTTTTCAAAATCCAAAAAATAACCTTATATATTGTTGGTAATATTCATATTGTTAAAAGAATGGTATTTTCGTAAATAAAATAAAACCACTATCCTTTTCTTTCCTTTCTTTCCTTTTCTTTCTACTTATAACTATTCAAACAAATATCATTAAAACCACTATCATCTCCTTTCCTTTCCTTTCTTTCCTTTCTTTTAAATCAAACCAAACATAGTGCGACTGATTTTTCTTCAAAGTTTAAGTTGACAAATTCTATGTGAACTATTTCAATATTGACTGTCTCTTGCCAGCTGAAACTAGTTGTCCAAGTTCAGATTTCAAGTTTCAAACGAGGCCTATAACTGCTTCGATTGACTTTTATAGATGGTCCTTCGTCACATTTATGATTTATGAACATGTCCAGTCCCTGCCAATGGTGTTTTGATTCATAGTTCAAGGCTACAAGGAAGATGTTGATTCTCGCATTTTCTTGTTCAGGAATGTTATCAAAGGTCTTCCCTTAAATTCTCTACATGACACCCGTACTAAGCATACAATGGAGGTTGATTTTTTCAAAGTTATAATAATCTTAAGAAAGAGACTACGTCTTGGAGCTTAGCTTGAGCTTGAGTCACAAGTCTTAATGGTATCTCTACCCATAAAATGGAGATTGGAGAGTGATGTTATCTGTGAATTTTAAGACTTAAAAGGTTATTCAACATAAAAAATTTATATTCATGATGTGCACGTACAACTCTTTCTCATCCACTAGTAATTACGTGCTATGTCAAATAATTGGCATTTTATGATTTATCAAGAATGCATAATAGATATAATGCAATATGTTTCACAAATTTGCTTGTTTTCCTTTTGTATATGCTCATTAGCATCGGTCTTTCCTAATTCCTGGACTATTCACTATATTTCAATCATTTCTTTGGTCCAAGAAATGATATTTATCATTTTGTAGGTAAATATTATTATTTCTTTATTCCATGTAAGGGTTCTCTTTTTTGTTAGAATTTAGACCCACGTGTCGTGTATGAACCATAGTATTTTTTGCAGCCAAACTTGAAGTTTCCAAGCTTTTTCCATTTGCCTTGCATTAATAACAAATAGCCCAAGTGTCCACCTTTAATTAATAGTACTTTAAATATATTACAGGTTTAGATAATACTAGGGAATGAATGGTGAATTTGTCATAGCCGTGGAAGACTTTACATCTTCATTTTACATGATATTCAAAAGGTTAACCCTGATTTTATTGACTAAAATCAGGGAAAAAGGATGTTGATGTAAACAGGTCTGGAAAAAGGATATCATTTGTGCATTGGAAATTAAAGGTAGTGCAGTCCTATTCAATGGAGGTTGATTTTTTCAAAGTTAAAAAATAATATTAAGAAAGAGACTTTCCTATATATTTCATGGAGGAAAATGAATTGAAGTATAAATGAGTTTCTTCATCCTATTAAGGTTTATAAATTGTATATCGGTTCATTCCCCAAAGTCCGAACAGTATCCCTGCAATGAATTTTACAAATTTGCTTTTCTTTTTCCTTTCTTATATGCTCATAAGCATTGGTCTTTCCACTGGCCAGAAATGTTATGACACAGGAAACTTTACGGCTAATAGTACCTATGGCAGAAACCGCGATCTAATCCTCTCATCCCTTGCTTCGAATACAACTGAGGGTTTCTACAACGCCACCATTGGCCAGGACTCCGATGAAGTTTATGCTCTTGCACTTTGCAGCGGTGAATCTTCTGCAGAAGAATGTTCAAACTGTGTTAATTTCACATCTAAAGAGATTATGACCAAGTGTCCAAACCAGAAGGAAGCATATATGTGGGGATGGCAGCTTCCAGGTAGAGCTCCATGCTATGTGCGCTATTCAAACCGCTCTTTCTTTGGAGTATTGGAGCTAGATCCTGAGGATATACTCACTAATACGGGTGATATCACATCAAATTTGATGACAGAGTTTAATCGGATCTGGCCAAATTTGATGGATGGCTTAGTGGGAAAGGCTTCTACCTCTAGGCTTAACTTTGCGACTGAAGAAGCAAATTTGACACAGTTTCAGACTATATATGCACTTATGCAGTGTACCCCAGATTTATCCCAGAGTGATTGTACTCGCTGTCTAAGACAATATGTGGGTGAGTATGAGAAGTGCTGCAACGGAAAGCAAGGAGGACTTGTTCAGGGACCCAACTGTATTTCTCGCTGGGACTTGTATCCCTATTATAAAATCACCGCTACTCCTGATGCTGCACCATCTCCTCTTTCTCCTCCAACCACCAAAGGTATGTTCACACCCTCATAGGAAATCAATCTTTTGTACTTTAAATTGTATGCAAAAGATTTATACAATTACTGCTACTGTTGCTCCATCACCATCTAGTATTCCAACTCCTCCTCCTTCTCCTCCTCGAACCAATACCACAATCGCCATTTGTATTTTCGCCCTTTTAAAAACTCTGTTAATCTCTTTATAGTATCCCAATTAACTTAGCATAATTTGATTGTTATAGTGTTTAAATACTATTTTTTAACCATTTCCTATCATCCGATGGTTACTAACATTGTATCGGAGTTTTAGTTTGCCCCGAAAATCCTGATTGTGCTGTTATAACAATTTACTACATAGTGAAACTTTCACTTGTTATCCTGATGGCCGTGATTTTATCTATGTTCTTTTGTTTCTATGAAAAATCCTTGTGTTTTGTGTGATTGGATTTGTTTATTTCTTCCATCTTTTTTTTTTTTTTTTTGTGTTGATATTATTGTATTTGTTTGTGGACTATCCGGCAACACTTCTGCGTAGAGCAACGGCAACGATTGGTATTATCTCTATCAGCTCGCTGCATCAATTCTACTTCTCAAGATAACATGACAGAGAGTCCTAACCAGAAAGAAGCATCGTGCATCGTGCAATATAAAAATCACTCTTTTTCTGGAAAACTGAAGCCGGATACTGTACGTATAGTTAACAGTGAGGGTAATCTCCGTATGGACATGACACAATTTGATAAGTTCTGGAAGGATAGTTTGATGGACAGCTTACAGAAAAATAGCTCTATGAACAACACTAGATTTTTGAATGCAAATGGAGATGTAAATCCTACACTCCAACAGACCACATTTGCACTAATGCAGTGTGACCCAGATTTAACCCATACTGCTTGTAATAATTGTCTCCTTCATACTATGGCCGATTATCAGATCTGCTGCCATGGGAAGCAAGGAGGAAATGTTACATTACCTAACTGTATGTTGCGCTGGGATTTACATCCATTAGATAACGATGATCCAAGAATTAATAGTACAAAAATGCCAGGTATGTTCACACTCCTGATAGAAAATCCACTTTAAAACTTTGAAAATAAAGGCTTCTATATCCTTGTGGTTGTTAGATGAGGAAAGGAGAGAAAGGAAGGAAAACAGGACATGGATTGCAGTAGTCACACCTATATCAGCAATTATAGCAGTTGTTCTACTTGGTTCTTTTGTCTGGAATCTGCGCAGAAGAATTAAAAGAGATAAAGGTAATGGTTTTTCCATACTTTGCATTACAAAAATCATATTACATCTCTCTTTCCTCTTCTATTTTTTTTTTCAACATACTTTATATTTCTAAATTGAATTTATGGTGCCTTGGGGAGGAAAGCAAATAGTCAAGAGGTTCTACTACTTCGCTTTGGGCAAGATAGAAATGAAAATGACTGCGATTATGATACTCAAGATTTCCCGATATTCCCATTGGATCTCACACTCGAGGCTACTGGAAATTTTTCTAATGAAAATAAGCTCGGAGAAGGTGGGTTTGGCCCTGTCTACAAGGTAATTGTAAAGGGGATGGGGAGCAAGTTGCATGATAAACGCAAATCTTTGAAATATAAGTGGTCACATTAGAGAACCCAATTTTTTTTATGTTATTTTATTTTATTTTTCTGTTTTATGGTAAAGATAGAAATTTCTTTCAGGGTATATTATCAAACGGTAACGAAATTGCAGTGAAAAGGCTTTCTACGACCTCTGGGCAAGGGTTGAGAGAGTTCAAGAATGAAGTCACTTTGATTGCCAAATTACAACATAAAAATCTTGTCAGACTCTTGGGATGCTGCTTAGAGGGAAATGAATTGTTGTTGATTTATGAGTACATGCCCAATAAAAGTCTTGATTTTCACCTTTTTGGTTGGTCTCTCAAACTTTCTAATGCTACGTGAATTTATTTCTTTAATTGCTTGATTCTAAGTTATATTATGTTCAAATTTATGGACAGATTCAACGAAGAGTGTACAATTGGACTGGAAAGCACGCATAAACATCATCAATGGAATTGCACGAGGCCTTTTGTATCTACATGAAGATTCTCGACTCAAAATCATTCATCGTGATCTTAAAACTAGTAATGTTTTGTTAGACAATGAGATGAACCCAAAGATATCAGATTTTGGAATGGCCAGGATATTTGGTGGAAATCAAAACGAAGCTAATACCAACAGGGTTGTTGGAACATAGTAAGTGCATTTTCTACCAAAGAATTTAAGTGGAGCATGATTTCTATTGGATGTAATCTTATTTTGTTTTTCCAATTTCAAATAGTGGATACATGGCCCCAGAGTATGCTATGGAAGGATTGTTTTCAGTGAAGTCGGATGTTTTCAGTTTTGGAGTTCTTCTGCTAGAGATTATTAGTGGAAAAAAGAATAATGGATCTAATCTTTCAGAACATGGTCGAAGCCTCCTTAATTATGTAATGATATCCATCCTTGTCTTTAACCAATGATTTCTAACCATCCGTACACTAATCTTGACTTGTATAACATTGCAGACATGGAAACTGTGGTGTGAAGATCAAGCTGTACAGTTGATGGATTCAGTACTCACGCAATCATGTGTTCCAACTGAACTATTGAAATTCATCCATATTGGATTGTTGTGTGTCCAAGGAGACCCAGCAGACAGACCTCCAATGTCCTCTGTGGTTTTCATGCTGGCGAATGATAACATAACACTTCCTAAACCAACCCAACCTGCATTTTTGGTTGGCCGAGTTGTTGTGAGATCAGATCAATCTTCGTCAGATGTTAAAGTATGTACTATTAATGAGGTTACTCTCACAAATGTATCACCTCGATAGTGATTTCCATTCTGCTTTCATTGTTTGCTTCCTCACTTTGATGTATTCAAGTATTCAGGGACATGTCTACGATGGATTACATCTTTTTCGTAAAAGCCAGATAGCATTTTTGTTTGAATGTAATCACTTGTCTTAACATAATGATAAGATTGATTCTAGGAATTGTGATGATTAAACTTTAATGAGAGCAATGGCAAGGTGGACCAGACTTATCAGATATAATGCCAAATATCACTGTAATAACCATTTTATATGCCAGAGTCAAAGTTTTGTATGTGACTCTGCATATAAACCGAGTCTAATTGTTATTCTCATTAACGATGAAATAACAGAAAAACAAGCTTCTCTCAAACAGTCAAATCTCCATTAATGGAGCTTCTCACAGCTCAACTTTAGTTTTCGTTTTTCATTGAAGATTTTCATTGAACACCTTACTACCTTCATTAAACACTTATACTCTGTTTTAATATCAATCAATTTACTACTCTTGCAAGTTGCAAGCCATAAACACATGCATCCCCGGCGAATGAGGTCCACAACTTGTATATGATTTTTGGTATCTCTATACTAAATAGATAAGTTTTTGGCCATAGGAGAAGCTGTGAAGGACGCTTGCGTTATGCACTTAGAATGCTTACTTGGTCAACTATGAGCTTTGAAAACTACTTACATGGACTTGGAGGACTTGACAATGACATCTCCATCCAAATTTAATTAACAAACAACATTGACTACTCTTGCATAATATTCAAAAAAAAGAGAGTGAAATTTGGTGGAAGAGAATTGAAGGAAGAACGGTACCCACCATTTTCACTGACGTGGTAGAATTCCTAATATGCCCCTACCGTTATAAAATGGGCCTTTTTCTTCAGAATTTGGAGTCTATAGACCATTGTTCAATTTGGGCCAACCAGATGGGTAAATATTATGTCTTTTATCAATTCCTAGACTATTCACTGTATTTCAATCATTTCTTTGGTTCAAGAAATGATATTTATTTTCAAGGTAAATATTATTATTTATTTATTCCATGTAAGGGTTCTCTGTTTTGTTATTAGAGCTTAGACCAACATGTCATCTATGAACCATAGAATTTTTGGCAGCCAAACCTGAAGTTTCCAAGCTTTTTCCATTTTCCTTGCATTAATAACCAATAGCCTAAATGATGTAGCGGAAGCTCTGTCGAGAAAAACCTGCGTAAAACGATTAGAAACAACCTACTAAAGTTCCGTTGATTTGCGCACAAATACCGGAAAGTTAGGCTTCAATTCGTTAATTCACGATGAATACCGAAATTGGAATAATTAGAGAAAACTCTAAAATTTTATAAATCAAAAGCCCCCTGGCCAATTCGGCCTACATCATTATTTAAAGCAAAATAAATCCTAAACCTAATCGAATTTCTTGGAAAGCAAGAAAACGACTTAAAAAAGGAAATTTACCAAAAAAAGCAAAACCAAATTAAGGCAAAAACGAAATTAAAGCAAAAACTAATTCTACTGAGAATCCTAAACACTCCAGAATTGACGGAAGTCGATTCGGAATTGGGAAACTCAATTTATTGCGAAAAAGAAACTTTCTTAAAACGGCAAAAACTGCAACTTCAAGGCCTAAACGACGGAATTTGCCTAAAAAAGGACGTGCTTACGTAGCAAAGCTACGTAGTAGTTCCGGAAACGCCGAGACGCATCAGCTGTCAAAATTTCAAGTCATTCTGATTCCGTCGCTCGGTTTTAGCCTTACTTGGTTTGTTTCAAATCCCACCCCTCCAAATAATCTAATGCCAGTTGATCCGCCGCATCACTAAATGTCACACAGATGATCATTAATAACCAAGAGATTCCAATTCTATCTTACATATTTTATAAGTACGTATCGACAATTTTTTCCCTGATATTGTGGGAAAGATATCTCCTATATATGAGAGTGGATATCATGTCTCAATAGACCTCTGACCCGTTCAGTATCAAATTAAAAAAAAAAAAAAAAAGATTTTAAAATGAGTTTCTACATGCATGAAAATAAACAACGATCTCTTTAACTAAGCTATATGAGATTTCTACTCTAATCTCAATTATATATGGTGTCTCAATATTCTTGGATTAATCATTTTTTAAGTTCACGCCATCCCAATATTCTTTGTATCTTTCACATCAATTTTGAGCAGGTCAATTGGAAATAATGGTACCTCTGCCCCAAGAATAACAGACTAGCTATATATATATATATATATATATATTTATTTATTTATTTTGCTTTTCACTCGCATTATGTTTGGTTTGAAGGAATTGGAAAGAAAAGAAAAGAAAAGATTTGGGGGATTTCTAATTTCTTGTTTGGATAGTTAAATGAGAGAGAAAGAAAATAAAATGAGGGAAATGGGGGAAATAATTTCTTCATATTTTACACACTTTGGTTTCCATCCAACCATCCAAATTTTGGATGGAAAGGAATCCATCCTTAATAATTTTTTCAAAATCCAAAAAATAACCTTATATATTGTCGGTAATATTTATATTGTTAAAAGAATGATATTTTCGTAAATAAAATAAAATCACTATCCTTTTCTTTCCTTTTCTTTCTACTTATAACTATTCAAACAAATATCATTAAAACCACTATCATCTCCTTTCCTTTCCTTTCCTCACTATCATTTCTTTTCCTTTCCTTTCTTTTCCATTAAACCAAACATAGTGGGACTGATTTTTCTTCAAAGTTTAAGTTGACAAATTCTATGTGAACTATTTCAATATTGACTGTCTCTTGCCATGCTGAAACTAGTTGTCCAAGTTCAGATTTCAAGTTTCAAACGATGCCTATAACTGCTTCGATTGACTTTTATAGATGGTCCTTCGTCACATTTATGATTTATGAACATTTCCAGTCCCTGCCAATGGTGTTTTGATTCATAGTTCAAGGCTACAAGGAAGATGTTGATTCTCGCATTTTCTTGTTCAGGAATGTTATCAAAGGTCTTCCCTTAAATTCTCTGCATGACACCCGTACTAAGCATACAATGGAGGTTGATTTTTTCAAAGTTATAATAATCTTAAGAAAGAGACTACGTCTTGGAGCTTAGCTTGAGCTTGAGTCACAAGTCTTAATGGTATCTGTGAATTTTAAGACTTAAAAGGTTATTCAACATAAAAAATTTATATTCATGATGTGCACGTACAACTCTTTCTCATCCACTAGTAATTACGTGCTATGTCAAATAATTGGCATTTTATGATTTATCAAGAATGCATAATAGATATAATGCAATATGTTTCACAAATTTGCTTGTTTTCCTTTTGTATATGCTCATTAGCATCGGTCTTTCCTAATTCCTGGACTATTCACTATATTTCAATCATTTCTTTGGTCCAAGAAATGATATTTATCATTTTGTAGGTAAATATTATTATTTCTTTATTCCATGTAAGGGTTCTCTTTTTTGTTAGAATTTAGACCCACGTGTCGTGTATGAACCATAGTATTTTTTGCAGCCAAACTTGAAGTTTCCAAGCTTTTTCCATTTGCCTTGCATTAATAACAAATAGCCCAAGTGTCCACCTTTAATTAATAGTACTTTAAATATATTACAGGTTTAGATAATACTAGGGAATGAATGGTGAATTTGTCATAGCCGTGGAAGACTTTACATCTTCATTTTACATGATATTCAAAAGGTTAACCCTGATTTTATTGACTAAAATCAGGGAAAAAGGATGTTGATGTAAACAGGTCTGGAAAAAGGATATCATTTGTGCATTGGAAATTAAAGGTAGTGCAGTCCTATTCAATGGAGGTTGATTTTTTCAAAGTTAAAAAATAATATTAAGAAAGAGACTTTCCTATATATTTCATGGAGGAAAATGAATTGAAGTATAAATGAGTTTCTTCATCCTATTAAGGTTTATAAATTGTATATCGGTTCATTCCCCAAAGTCCGAACAGTATCCCTGCAATGAATTTTACAAATTTGCTTTTCTTTTTCCTTTCTTATATGCTCATAAGCATTGGTCTTTCCACTGGCCAGAAATGTTATGACACAGGAAACTTTACGGCTAATAGTACCTATGGCAGAAACCGCGATCTAATCCTCTCATCCCTTGCTTCGAATGCAACTGAGGGTTTCTACAACGCCACCATTGGCCAGGACTCCGATGAAGTTTATGCTCTTGCACTTTGCAGCGGTGAATCTTCTGCAGAAGAATGTTCAAACTGTGTTAATTTAACATCTAAAGAGATTATGACCAAGTGTCCAAACCAGAAGGAAGCATTTATGTGGGGATGGCAGCTTCCAGGTAGAGCTCCGTGCTATGTGCGCTATTCAAACCGCTCTTTCTTTGGAGTATTGGAGCTAGATCCTAAGGATATACTCACTAATACGGGTGATATCACATCAAATTTGATGACAGAGTTTAATCGGATCTGGCCAAATTTGATGGATGGCTTAGTGGGAAAGGCTTCTACCTCTAGGCTTAAGTTTGCGACTGAAGAAGCAAATTTGACACAGTTTCAGACTATATATGCACTTATGCAGTGTACCCCAGATTTATCCCAGAGTAATTGTGCTCGCTGTCTAACACAATATGTGGGTGAGTATGAGAAGTGCTGCAACGGAAAGCAAGGAGGACTTGTTCAGGGACCTAACTGTATTTCTCGCTGGGACTTGTATCCATATTATAAAATCACCGCTACTCCTGATGCTCCATCACCATCTCCTCCTCCTCCTCCTCCTCCAACTATTACAACCACCAAAGGTATGTTCACACCCTCATAGGAAATCAATCTTTCGTACTTTAAATTGTATAGCAATAGCTTCTATAAATCATTTGACAGTATTTGGATTCAGCATCTAATAACTATGTATCGTATATGCACATGTTCCTGATTTATACAGGTGGTGGCACTAATTCTCGAACCATTGTAATTATTGTTTTTTGTATTATTTTGTTCTTTCTACTTGTTTCCTCGGCTTATGTCTTTCTAAGAAAGAGGAAGGCAAAGCAGGACACGCAGGACATCAAAAGCAACCAAGGGGGAAATTGTAAGTTAATTATTTTCATTGTTTCTTTTAGGTACCAATATATACAAGCTATTTTAACCAACTCCGGCTTGAAAGCAGCAGAGTTTTTTCAATCGTGTTTTTCCTGAAAAAAATGTCATTTCTTAACTTAATAAATTGTACATGTATGTGCTAATCTGTTGCTATTAATGATAAGGTGTTGATGAAATTGATTCTATGGAGTCCTTGCAATTCAACTTCAGCACTATAAAAGCTGCCACAAATGACTTTCTTGATGATAATAAGCTTGGACAAGGTGGATTTGGTGCTGTTTACAAGGTATAGTTTACAAGTATAAGCATATCAAGTTAAACAAAGTGAACTGACTTGTATTACAAGTATTAACCCCCTTTTTCTTGTATGATTTCAGGGTAGGCTCCCAAATGGACAAGATATAGCAGTGAAGAGGCTATCTACTAATTCAGGACAAGGGGATTTAGAATTTAAAAATGAAGTCCTCTTAGTCGCCAAGCTTCAACATAGGAATTTGGTCAGGCTTCTTGGCTTCTGCTTGGAAGGAAGGGAAAGGCTTCTCATCTATGAGTTTGTGCCTAATTCAAGCCTTGATAACTTCATATTTGGTATGCTTTGTAACTGTTTTTTTGTTATTTTCATTTTTCAAAGAAGAAAAAATGACTAATGATTCATCAAGTAAGATATAGTTAACAAGATGCATATATGATTGTAAATAATATAACATAATGTTTTTTTTTTTTCTTGAAAATTGCTACTTGTAAGTGTTCCGTAATATCTATTTAAATTATAATGGATTTTTTGAAATTGTAGACCCAATCAAGCGTGGATTACTAAATTGGGAAACACGCTACAAAATCATAGGGGGCATAGCTCGGGGGATTCTTTACCTTCATGAAGATTCTAGATTACGGATCATTCATCGTGACCTCAAAGCTAGCAACATCCTTTTAGATGTTGATATGAATTCTAAAATTTCAGATTTTGGAATGGCAAGGTTGTTTGAAATGGATCAAACTCAAGGCGATACAAGTAGAATTGTGGGGACATTGTAAGTATAAATTAGCTGTTCTTCTGTGAATTTATATTGTTGAAATAAGATTAGAATTATGGGTTATCACATCCTTATCATCATGGATAGCTTATTTCAATATTTGAACTAATTAATTCAACTTTGTGAACATTTGCAGTGGATATATGGCTCCCGAGTATCTTACACATGGGCAGTTCTCGGTTAAGTCCGATGTTTTTAGTTTTGGAGTGCTAGTCTTGGAAATCATTAGTGGTAAAAAGAACAATTGTTTTCTTTATGAAGATCAGACAGTGGACCTTCTAACCTATGTACGTTGAAATCTTCATAAATAGTTTCATTTTAATTTTCTCTGGGTACTAGACTAGCAATGACCAATATGAAACTACAAAAATTCAAAAAAACTCTTGAAATTTTATAAGAAAATTGCTAAACTTTTGCAGGCATGGAAGAACTGGAAAGAAGGGACAGCTTCCAACGTGATGGACCCCACATTGAAGGTTGGTTCCAGTAGTGAAATAATGAGATGCATCCACATTGGATTACTATGTGTTCAAGAAAACGTAGCAAGTAGACCAACTATGGCTTCAGTTGTTCTTATGCTAAGCAGCAGCTCTTTCTCTCTCTCGGTACCCTCAAAACCTGCATTTTTTATGCACTCTACCTCTGGCTTTTAGTAATTTAGAAATAACAGCGTCTGACCAATCTCAAAGTCGTTCGGTTCAATTTTCAGTAAATGAGGTTTCGATTACTGAGTTAGACCCTCGATAATGTTTTAGGATGAAGTTGTATCTGTAATCATATATGTTTTGGTCTAATATGGCTGTAGTTTGTATTCCTAAGGTTTGGTAGGCAAAGCAACTCTTAATAACATTGTAGTTACAGCCATTCTGTCAGGATCATTTGTGGAGTGTTATTCAAGTTATTGAAAATTTTCCAAATTGATCTATGTGCATTGCAGTTCAGATATCAATTTCATTTGAATCAACTCAAGTTATATGTCAACTAATTTCTTCAAGTATAACCTTGGAAAACTCATTGTGAATGTAATAACTTATCTTAATATGTAGATAGGTATAGCTAATAATCCTTCAAAATTAAAGAAAGTGACGACTTTTGAAATTAGAGATCTTTATCTTATTATTTGGATTTAATATGCAGTTTTAAGTTTTTAGATCTAATGATTACTAACATGATATCGGAGCTTGACTCACAAGTTTTAGGTTCTCTAGCAATCCCTCCACATGCACATATTAGGTTGGTGTTTAGTGTTTAGCCATGCCAAGCCCATCTTGAACGTGAAGGTGTGTGACCTTACCTGACGGTTTAAACTTTAAGATTTAATGGTATTTGACAACTTTCTTTATCATTCATATTGTATAAATATTTTTTTTTTTAAGGGCAAGGATCCAACCAACCAAAGCAAGGGCAGCGCCCACAAACAGAGCAGGCCACACAAAACGAAACCAAAGTAAAGCAAATAAAAACAAAACGAAACAAACAAAGGACAGCCACCCAGCAAAACCAACCCAGAAAAACAGAGGCACAACCACAAGAAATGAGAACAGCCAGCACACAAAGAAAAACACCAAGACCAGAACCAACCCAAACACAACACCGGCGAACCAAGAACAAAACATCACCCTCCATATTGTATACATAGTATGCAATATTTTTCAACCAAAAAAAAATAAAATTCAAGTAGGTGTTGATTTGACACATAATTCAAAGTCCTTAAAACTCAATTTGAATGTAATCACTTCTCTTAAAAAGCTGATGAAGATTGATTCTAGGATTTGTGATGATAGATCATGAAATTTTAATGAGAGCAATGGCTAGGTGGACCATACTTACTGTGATATTTGGCACCACATTAACTCCCATATATATATATATATATATATCAATCAATTTACTACTCTTGCAAGCCTTTAACACATATTTATGCTTTTTCAATTGTCCCCACTACATATTTCCATCAGAGTCACATTTTTGTCTGCTTTGAAGACTTCAAAAAGGCAGGATCCTTATAACATATTTCCATCACAGTCACATTTAGTGATGCATGTAGGTACAACCAAGGAAGACTGTTTTTTATAGCATTAATTGTAGTGCTGGATATTTGGTATCATCTGAGAATCAATTCTGAAGTTGATGAGGTTTAATATGTATACTTAAGATATGGGTGCTTATGACAGGACCCGCCCTGACTCCTCTCTTGAGTCCGAGTGAATCTTGTGGAAACTCGATCTTTCTAACTGAAAACTGAATCTTCTGAAAAATGTTATAGAAAATGTTATGAATGTCAAGGTGGCTTCTAATAAAAATCTTTAACAATCACTTGGTTTTACAAACTTTTCCACCTTGTAATAAAAAAAGGCAATTTAAATATGTGGGTTAAGGCCTATCATAAAAATATAACTCAGTTAAAATAAGAAATTTGTTTTTCTTGGGTTGGACTCATCTGCTAAATATTAGCACATTCAAAAACTATTTATGAAAAATCTTGAAATCTAAATATATGCACATATGCATAGCATGCTTAAATTAAAACCATAAACTACCATTTTTTTCATCACATGTGGCCCATCTCATAATACTAATGAATCTGCACAAACATGGTGATTACCTGGGAAAAATAGCTTAAAATAAAAGAATAAGCGCTAACGCCTAGTGAGCGGAAATAAACTTTGAAAACATCTTTTCTTTCTTACAAACTTTACTAAAACTATTATTTCTGAATAAATCTGAAAACATATCTTTTCTTAACACTTCTGAAATTACTAAATATCTATCTTTCTGAAAACTTTAATACTTAACAAACCTATTCTGGTTAGAATATTATCTTTTTTCTTTCTCTGGTGGACTTGAGTTTGAGATTTACAACTCAAACGCCAACGTACCCTATACTTAATAAGGATGAAAGCTTTCGTAGTTCATTTAACTTATTACTGGCTAACCTCAATCTAATCTATAGAAAAACTATTTTGTATCTGTTTCTATATCTCATTCTGAATTTTTTATCTTTCTACATCTCTTTTTTAAACTGTATCTTTTCCTATCTCTCTCTGAATTCTTTATATCTTCCTGAAACTAATCTGGATTTATTCTGAAATTGTCCTGTAATCTGAATCTGTTATGTAATACAAGCTGAGAATTAACTAAATATCTTTTCTGTAAATAAAACCCATTTTCTATAAAGCTGTAGTAAAATCTTCATTTCCTTTTATAAAATAGCTTACATTCTTTCAAATAATACTTTTCTTTAAGAAACTTTAAACATTCTTTCTTTACAAATCTAATATATATATATATATATATTATATGTATATATATATATATATATATATATATATATCATTTACAAAAAAAAATTTAATATAATAATATGCTTCTGCATAAAAAGGTTTGCTAGCTCCAATCAAATCTTTGTTGCTATAAAACTTTACAAATTATGTAATAAAGCCATTAAAAGTATTTTTGAATGCTTTACAAAGAAATCTCTTTTCTTTAAAATATCTAGTGTTGTAATTCAAATACTACTGAATTTCTGATTCTCAAATATTTTGTGTTAATTTGATAATCTCTTTTCTTTCTTTATTGATCGTAATCAGTATAATATATATATATATAATCTGAAAATCTACACCAAACTAGTACCCAGAGAAATCTGTCATACGTGTCTCTGATCTCTCTGGGCTCACGCAGAGCTAGGGATAAACATATGTCATACACATGCAGAGCGACTCTGACTCTGACTGAACATCTGTCATACACGTCCAGAGTGACTCTGACTCTGATGTACACATGTGCATAAGCCCCAAAGGCCAACAATCTGAATCTGATACCGTTGGGGACTGGTACATATCTTTCTGAACATACATATAATTATTTATAAATACTTTTCTTTAAAATATGCATAAATATTCTTTTCTTTTCTTTTCTGAAAATCTCAGAAATAACTGGAATCTAAAAATCCGGAAATCTGTCTGAAAATACATTTATTAATCTTTTTTTTATAAAATCTTGCTCAATATATCTAATTCTCAAATAAATCTACTTCTAAATAATAGAAATCTAAACATTTCTTAATACACCACAATTCATCTGGAAATCTGTTTTCTAAATAAATATATAATCTGCAAAATATATTTTCTAAATAAATGAATAAATCATTTATTTCTATTAATCTTCTAAATAATTAATCTAATATATAATTCTAAAATAAATAACTTTAATAAAAAGTATTCGCTCAGAGTGCTCTGCCCAAATATGTTCTGAGACTGGATTCCGTTTTGGATTCATCTCTTTCTAGATTCACCCGAAAATCACATAAACTCAATTTAGGAATCATGGGAAATCTAATAACTTAACTGCATATCTCAGTGAACTATTCATCATCTTCCATCTCACTATCTCTCTTTTATTCATCTCTTGCTCAGCTGCCTCTCTTTTTCTCTCTATTCTGTTTCAATTTCCTGTTCTTCTCCTTCACTCCTCCTCACTTCTCTCTAATCATCCTCATCTCTCTTCTTATTTATCTTTCCCCATCTCTCGATTCCACCTCTTTCTCTCGCCGAGCCCCTTCTTCTTTCTTTCATTTCTTCTTTCTCTGATTTCTGATTGTGCACAAAACTCTCTTCTCTTTCTAATTTTGCTTCAGCCGAAAACTCCCTTCTCTTTCTCTCACGATTTCACGCTCAGCTTCTCTTTTCTTCTTTTCTGTTTTGTCTTGGGCTCTTGGCCGAGTGACTCTTCTCTTCCCCTTCATTTCTCTTTTCATTTCATTCTCTTTGATTTCTCTCGCCTCTCTGTTTTGTTCTTCTTTTTTTTTTTTTTTTAAATCCATTTATTTACCACCTCCAATTTCTACAACCTTCATCATGCAGAGACACCACACATACACTTCTTGAAAATATAGGTTTCCTGAGAAACAAACAAGAAGAAGAACAGAAAAATGCTCTGTAACTAATTCTTTAGAATTTTTCAGAATACAACAACTAATTACAATATACATATTTATATAAAGCTCATCGGCTTGTAACTAATTTCTGTAAATTACGGAAGCTGACATGGATTTCTTCACATGAAAAGCATGTGACGAGAGCTGAGATGGCAGGCTCTGATTTGAGCATATACTCTTACTGTTAACATCCCCCCTCAAACTCAGAGGAATGTCAATAACACTGAGTTTGCTCCTAAAATATAAAAAGCATGGTGTTGGCAAAGCCTTGGTGAAAGTATCAGCAACTTGGTCCAAAGAAGGCACATGATTTACTATAACTTGCTGTTGCAGAACTTTATCTCGAACAAAGCACAGGTCAAGCTCAATGTGCTTGGTACGAGCATGTAACATAGGATTACTAGACATCGCAATCGTACTTTGATTGTCACACCACACAACTGGGACTTTGGATTGAGAAATGCGAAGTCCAGACAATAAGGATTGCAGCGAAATGCGAAGTCCAGACAATAAGGATTGCAGCCAAGTGAGTTCGGCTACCACAGCTGCTAGACTTCGTTATTCAGCTTCTGTTGACGACCGAGAAATGGTGTGCTGCTTCTTGGCACTCCATGTAATAATGTTTGGTCCAAGAAATACACACAACCCCGAAGTAGACTTTCGATCATCTGGATTCGTGGCCCAATCTGCATCTAAATAAGCTGTGAGATCAAGAGCAGAGGATGATTGTTGTTTAGTAAAGTGCAGACCATGTGAAGAGGTGCCTTTCAAATATCGGAGGATCCTCTTAACAGCCTTCCAATGCTTATCAAGAGGAGACTGGAGGAATTGACAAACACAGTTGACTGCAAAGGCTATATCTGGTCTTGTGATGCGGCAGATCAACTGGCATTAGATTATTTGGAGGGGTGGGATTTGAAACAATCCAAGTAAGACCAAACCCGGGCGATGGAATCAGATTGACTTGAAATTTTGACAGCTGATGCGTCTCGGCGTTTCTGGAACTACTACGAAGCTTCGCTGCGTAAGCACGTCCTTTTTTAGGCAAATTCCGTCGTTTAGGCCTTGAAGTTGCAGTTTTTACCGTTTTAGGAAAGTTTCTTTTTCGCAATAAATTGAGTTTCCCAATTCCGAATCGACTTCCGTCAATTCTGGAGTGTTTAGGATTCTCAGTAGAATTAGTTTTTGCTTTAATTTCGTTTTTGCCTTTTTTGGCAAATTTCCGTTTTTAAGTCGTTTTCTTGCTTTCCAAGGAATTCAATTAGGTTTAGGATTTATTTTGCTTTAAATAATGATGTAGGCCGAATTGGCCATCCAGCTTTTGATTTATAAAATTTTAGAGTTTTCTCTAATTATTCCAATTTCGGTATTCATCGTGAATCAACGAATTGAAGCCTAACTTTCCGGTATTTGTGCGCAAATCAACGGAACTTTAGTAGGTTGTTTCTAATTGTTTTACGCAGGTTTTTCTCGACAGAGCTTCCGCTACATCATCTTGTGACTGTCACATACTGTAGTGCACCCACAACACTTCGATACTCAGCTATATTGTCTATTGGATTGCCTCTATAGGCAGATAATTGGCTGCCAGTGCTTGCAACCATAGGAGAAGAGAAGGGTCTTGCTCTCAACATTCTTGTCTTTTTAAGAAGATCTATTATATACTTGTGCTGAGACAAATGTAGACCTGTTGCTGTTTGTTGAACTTCAATTCCAAGAAAATAGTGCAGATTACCTAAATCTTTTAGAGCAAATTGATGATGTAGCTGTGTAACCAAGAGATCAATTTCCTTTGCGTTGCTTCCGGTGATGATTATATCATCCACATACACCAGAATATACATGAAGGAACTACTGCTAAATTTGAAAAACAGAGAGCTGTCAGCCTTGGAGCCTCCAAAACCAAGATTAAGTAGAGCAGATTTGAATTTATCAAACCATGCTCTAGGGGCCTGTTTTAGCCCATATAAAGCTTTATGAAGTTTGCATACCAGATGAGAATCCGCACTTTCAAACCCAGGAGGTTGTGTCATATACACATCCTCAGCAATGCTTCCATTTAGAAAGGTATTGTTAATGTCAAGTTGCCTTAAGGACCAGCCTTTGGTGACTGCAATTGAGAGTATCACCCTCACAGTAGCTGGTTTCACTACCGAACTAAATGTCTCCGTAAAATCAAACCCTGCAATTTGATGAAATCCTTTGGCTACTAACCGTGCTTTGTACTTGAGAAGAGAGCCATCCGGATTTCGTTTAACCTTGAATACCCATTTACAGCCTATAACCTTTCTGTCTGAAGGTGGTTCTATAAGGCTCCAAGTCTGATTCTTTTGAAGTGTTTGGAACTCCTCTTTCATTGCCTCAAACCACTTAGGATGAGATAAAGCCTCTTGAACTGTCGACGGTTCATTATCATCTAATTCAGCCAACCACACTCTAGGTTTGCAAATACCTGTTTTAGCTCGAGTGATCATAGGGTGAGTATTTATGGGAGGTGTAGCAACAGATTGTGTGACAGGTGATATATTTGATGTAAGTGGATGAGGGACAGAGTCCAAGTTTAGGGACCTAGAACTAGATGTGGAAACTAGAGGCTGAGTGTTAACAGTAGTATCAACAGTTGGAGTGAAAATAGGTTGTGTTGAAGATACTGTAGATGGTTGATGTGATATTGTAGGAGGGAACAATAAAGGAAATGATGAGCACTGTGATTTAGATTTCTATGTATCATAAGTGTTTAAGCTTGCAAAGGGAAATTTCCTTTCGTTGAAGACAACGTGTCTTGCTATAAACACCCTGCCTGTTGCTGCCAAGCACCTATACCCCTTGTGCTGAGTACTATAACCTAGGAAGGTACAAGAAGCACTTCTAAACTGCAATTTACATCTGTTGTATGGTCTGAGATATGGGAAACATTGACAGCCAAACACCTTGAGAGCCTTATAATCTGGCTTTGAGTGATAAAGTACCTCAAAAGGTGACCGATTGTTTAGAACAGCTGTAGGCATTCTATTGATTAGATACACAGCAGTTGAAAAAGCCTCGTCCCAATATTTCAAAGGTATGGAAGCTTGTGTTAGAAGGCTGAGACCTGTTTTAACTAGGTGTCTATGTTTTCTTTCCACAATACCTTGTTGCTCATGTGTGTGTGGACAACTCTTTCTAAATACAATGCCACTGTCTTGAAACAACCTTACGAGTGATAAAAACTCTCCACCACAGTCTGTTTGAACAGACTTTATTCTAGTTGAAAATTGTAATTCTACTTGCTTTTTGAATTGAACAAATGCTGTGTAAACATCACTTTTTAATTTCAAAAGAAACATCCAGGTATGCCTAGAGTAAACATCTATGAAGCTAACATAGTATTTGAAACCTTGTGAGGACAAAAGAGGAGCAGGGCCCCAAACATCAGCCACAATCAGTTCTAAAGGATGATTATAAATTTTTTTGAGAGTCAGAAAATGGTAGCTTATGTGATTTACTTAGTTGACAAGCTTCACAAAACACATCAGTATTTGAATTGAAAGAAACATCACATTGCTTCAGAACACTTTTTACAATTGATGAGGTAGGATGACCTAACCTCTTGTGCCAGAGTTGCAAGTCTGATATATCAGCTGCTCTATTTACAGGAATTGAGGCACAATTATTTAATTGAACAGAAAGTAAATGATGAGACAAATTTGAGGACTTCAATGAGACTTGAGACTGATGAGACTGATGAGACTGAGAGCCTTGAGACTGATGTTGTTGAGACTGAGAAGAGAAGCCTTTGTGATTTAATGGCAGATCAAACACATATAGGCCTCCTTTAAGGACACCTTGAAGAAGAATCCTCTTCGAATGTTGATCCTTCACAAGGCAAAACTTAGGATGAAACTCAATGAAAACATTGTTATCCTTAACAAACTTTGAGACACTTAATAAATTCTTGGTAATATGAGGAATATGCAGGATGTTCTCAAGAAATAAAGTAAACAACAGCAAAAGCATTAAAACCAATAGAGGAAATGTCCAAACCTGATCCGTTTCCCATGAAGATCTTCTCCTTGCCTTGATAGTCAATCTTGTTTGTCAGATTGCCACCATCAGGTGTGCAATGATCTGTGGCTCCACTGTCTGGATACCACATTTGATCAGCAACAGTCTCAGGTGTGGCCAACATAGCAGCCATTTGTCCATTGTTGATGTGTTGACCTGTGTTTGTCTGAGGCTGAAAGCTTTGATCGAACCTGTAATAGCACCTATGTGCTACATGGCCTATCTTATGACAAATTTGACACTGTGGCCTGCTATTATTGTTGGAATATCGACCTCTGCCTCTACCTCCTCTTCTTCCTCCATTGTTGTTGTTCTGATTTCCAAATCTACCACCATTATTGTTGCCTTGATAGTTGAAATTCTGATTATGACCTCTACCAGAATTAGCCTGAAAACTATTACCTCCTCTTTTGTTTACTGCCATATTGACATTGAGAGACTCAACTTGCATATTCTGATCAATTCTAACTTCATGTGTGAGCAATAAAGCTGTGATCTCAGGCATCGAGTAACAACTCTTCATTGAAGTGATAGGAATAACAAATGGATCATACTCAGATCCTAGACCACTCAACACATACATGATTCTATCCTCTTCAGGAATCAGATATCCTGTGTGAGCTAGTGCATCAAAAATACTCTTCTTCTTAGTCAGATATTCAGTCATAGTCATTCCTCCTTTCTTCAATGTTTGAAGCTGAAGCTTCAATTGCATAAGATTGGCTCGTGAATGTGAAGAGAAAATTCTCTCTACAGTACTCCAAACTTCACTAGCTGTAGAGCATCCTACTAACTCAGGTAAAATCCCTTGGCTTATCGAAGAAAGAAGCCAACACAGCAAGATTTGGTCTTGTTGTTCCCAATCTAAGTAAGATTCATTCACAGTACCATCTAGATTCTTGCTACTAGGTGGTGAAATCGAAGGATCTATGTAGGCAGAGAGTCGGTTACCTTTGATTGCAGCTTGAACCTGTTGTTTCCAGAGTAAGAAGTTGTTGTGATCCAATTTCACTGTAAGCTCCAGCTTTAATGGATCTATGTAGCCACCAGTCTCATTTCTTTTTTATTTTTTAATGCTAATTGGGTTGAACCAAATTGGTTTGGGACTGATCAGCTTTTGGGCTTGAACTTGGGCTTGGGTCAACTTCTTGGATTGGGATATTATAGCTTAGTTGTCTCCGCTAAGCTAAATTTTGTTCTTTTTATGGCCTGGTGTGGATACTCAGGTAGTATACAATTACATACTAATACTAAGCTAAATTTTGTTCTTTTGCAGGACACATTTCCTTTTTAACGTGACATCGAGTTTGAGTCTTTGAATCATTGGCAGGGTCAGCTGGAGTTCCTAGCGGCAGTCTAAACATTACTCAGATGGCGATTTCCGGTGAACCTGTAGAGAAGCTGTTCCTTTGGGGTCATTCGGCTTGCACCCTGGGAAACATAGATCATGATTATAAGGTTCTTGTATTCGGTGGTTTTGGGGGTATGGGAAGACATTCACGTAGAAATGACTGCTGGATCCATTACAAGGAACATTAGAAGCAATTCACACCGAGGGCTCTCCCTCGCCACGTTTGGGACACACATCTTCTTTGGTTGGAGATCGCATGTTTGTAATAGGAGGCCAGGGTGATCCTTTGAACATCCTGAGTGATGTATGGGTTTTCAGTGTAGCTGAGAATGAATGGAGATTGTTAGTGTACTGGCAGTGCTTTTCCACCCAGGTGCCTTCTTTAGTGCATTTATGACTGTACTGTTGTATTAAGTTTGCCATTTTGGCATATTGTATATGTACATATATTGTTTTAAGAGGTACTTTTATGTTACACGCACTACTACTCAAATGGGAAGCATATTGGTAATTTGGTGTACTGATCTCTTCGTTTCTGCACCAGTCTTCATTTCATATACTTGTAATAGATGCAGAAAGTATTCTACTTAAAAACATGAACTTATCTCTTTTTAGTTCTTGACTAAATGTATATTTCTATGTATGCTACGTAGGCATCGGCATGCTGCAGCAGTTGTAGGATCAAAGATATATGTTTTTGGTGGACTTACCGACAATGCAATCTCTTCGTCTCTGCATGTGCTTGACACTGATAATCTGCAATGGAAAGAGTTATCAGTCGGTGGGGAATGGCCATGTGCCCGCCATTCTCACTCAATGGTGGCATACGGGTCTCAAATATACATGTTTGGAGGTTACAATGGGGAGAAGATTCTTGGAGACTTGTACAGTTTTGATGTTCATAAATGTTTGAGGAAGAAGGAAGAGGTAGCAGGAAAAAGTCCACATACTAGGTTCTCCCACTCAATGTTTCTTTACAAAAATTATCTTGGAGTGATTGGAGGTTGTCCGGTCGGACAACATGACCAGGTGTTGCCATTACTTGATCTGCAGCTCCACGTTTGGAAGTATGTGAAACTCAATTCCATGAGTGAAGAATTGATCCTACGGTGTACAGCCAATGTTGTCGGTAATGATCTTGTTATGATCGGTGGTGGTGCAGCCTGCTATGCTTTTGGAACAAAGTTTAGTTTGCGAAGTTGATAGAAAATATGCGAAGTTGGGGAAGGATATATTGAAGAAGTTTGGATGGTTAGACCTTGTGAGGAGGTTTATCCGCAGGGGGGATGGAACACATATCCGTTTTCCCATCACTGAAAATTTTTGTGTTGTATTCCATGAAAAGCAGCACCACTTTGGAGATAAATCAGAAGCTTTGAATACTTTTAAGGTATCCAAACCATTTACAGGAGAAGGCATTTTGCTTAATGAAATCTCTCCTTTAACAGCCTTGAATCTTCTTAAGGAATGTGGTGCCACTAAGCATGCAGATGATGTTGTTGAAGTCAAAAGAGCTTCTAAAGCTCCCTTAAACACAATGACCGAAGCTGTAGCCTCTTTGGTACAGCGTGTTGGTGGGATGGTAATATTGAGGTCACTTATGGTGCACCTCTGAGAGAGATTCTAACACTCAAAAAAACAGAGAAGCTTTATACTTTATTTCTCTCTAAATATTTTCCTTACACATTCCACACTTTTACAACACAATATTCATCCCTTTATATAGGGAAATCAAATGAGCTAAAATTAAATGCAAACACAATAAAAACCGATCAGTTTGCAGCTGGGAGATGGTAGCTGGGAGATGGTAGCTGGTAGATGGCAGCTGGGAGATGACTGATTGAAGAAATTTCAGTGGCAGTTGAGAGGAGTCAACAATAGTTGGCTTTTAGAATTTGCTCTGCAGGTGGGTGGCTGGCCGGTGGCAAGTTTACACTTTCAACATCCCCCCTTAAACTTGACTCTTCGTGTTTTGTCATTTCGAGCATTGTCTTTAGTCTTGAAAACATGTCATGTTTGAGCGGCTTGATGGAAATATAAGCAGCTTGATCATATGTCCTGCAAGAGACTAGTTTCACATCTTTATTCTTTACATGCTCTCTGATGAAATGATACCGCGTATCAATATGTTTTCTTCTTTCATGGAATACTAGATTCTTTACTAGTGCAATCGTTGACCGATTGTCGATATAAACCTCTGTGGGATTAACTTGTGGAAATCCCAAGTATTGCAACACATTCCTGATCCAGATACCATGACAAACAACTGAGCAGGCATCAACATACTCAGCTTCACATGATGACAATGTCACAATGGCTTTCTTTTTGGATGACCATATGAACACTGTATCTCCCATAAAAAACGTAAACCTGTCGTACTTTTACGTTCATCCAGATCTCTTCCCCAGTCACTAGAGATGCACGTTTAGGGAATGGGGATAGATATAGGTCCCCCCATCCCCATCCCCATTTCACATACCCTTCCCCCATCCCCCCCCCCCCCCCCTTTTCCCCATTTGGGAAAATGGGGATGGGGAATTTTGGGGGGACCTATATCCATCCCCATCCTCAATTCCCCATTTTCCCCGTTTTTTCCCGTTTTCCCCCATTTCCCCGTTTCCCCCGTTTCCCCATTTGACTAAAATTTACAAATTAAATTAAAAAAAAAAAAACATTCCATTACAAATACAAAATAAAATTCATTAGTACATTTTATATAAAATGCGTATATATACTTAGGGAGTTAGGGTTTTTAAAAAATAAACAAAAAAATTAAAAATATATATTATAATTATATTTACATATGTTTAGGGGAAATGGGGAAATGGGGATGGGGAGGTACCTCCCTCCCATCCCCATCCTCATTTCAACATAATTATGGGGAAAATGGGGAAATGGGGATGGGGAGGGATCCCCATCCCCATCCCCATTTCAATTTGGGGATGATTTTCATCCCCATCGCCCCCCCCCCCACCCCCATTTCCCCATTTTTCCCAACAAAAAAAATCCCCAAATGGGGATGGGGATACGGGGAATTGGGGCCTCGGGGAAAAATGTGCATCTCTACCAGTCACTATCTGAATAGCCAATCAACCTGCAATATTCACATTTGGTATATAAAATACCATCATTAATAGTACCTTTTATGTACCTGAGTATCCTCTTTGCTGCATTCAGGTGAGACTGGTCTGAAGTCTCCATGTATCTACTTACTAGTCCAACTCCATAGAATATATCTAGCCTAGTACACATCAAGTATCTCAGGCTTCCAACCAAGCTCTTGAAATAGGTTAGATCAACATCTCCCATTTCATTCTTTATTAACTCTAATCCTGTTTCTACTGGAGTTGTGACATGATTGCATTTTTCCATGCCAAATCTTTTCTGAGTTTCTTTTGCATAGATACTCTGAGAGATGAAGATACTTTTTTCGCTTTGCACAATTTCAATACCGAGAAAATGAGCCATTAGATCGATATCAGTTATCTCGAATTCTTTCACCTTCCTCCTCTTGAAATCTTCAAACATGGTTGGATTATTGCCGGTGAAGATCAAATCATCAACATATAGGCATCCATATAACAAGTCTCCTTCTTCATATATATTGCATGCTCATACGGACATTTCTTAAATATGTTCTTTTGGAAGTAATAATCAATCCTCATGTTCCATGCACGAGATGCTTGCTTCAAACCATATAAGGCTTTCTTTAGTCTACATACTTTATCTTCTTTGCCTTTATTCACATATCTAGGTGGTTGTTCCACATAGATTTCTTCTTCAAGAAAGCCACTCAGGAATGCTGACTTTACGTCAAGTTGGTAAATTTTTCAACTTTTCTGGGCTGCTACTGATATTAGCAATTTAATGGTCTCTAGTCTAGCAACTGGGGGAAAGCCACTCAGGAATGCTGACTTTACGTCAAGTTGGTAAATTTTTCAACTTTTCTGGGCTGCTACTGATATTAGCAATTTAATGGTCTCTAGTCTAGCAACTGGGGCAAAGACTTCTCCGTAGTCAACTCCTTTCTTTTGTTTGTAGCCTTTTGCTACAAGTCTTGCCTTATATCTCTAGACTTCTCCTTTCACATTCCTTTTGGTCTTGTAGACCCATTTCACTCTGATAGCTTTCCTGCTTTTTGGGAGATTAGTTAACTCCCACGTCTTTTTTTTTTTCAATGGATCGAATCTCATCATCCATTGCACTTCTCCATTTTTCTTCTTGGTTAGCCTCTTCAAAGATAACTGGATCACTTGTCATCAGCAGACAGTACAGAGTAAGGTCTTCTTCCACCTGTTATGTATATTCATACAGATCGTATAGGCTACGTGTTCCTCTAGGCCTCATATATGAGAAATCATGATCAATTGATAATAGAGTATCATACTTTTGTGGTGAAGGGCAACTAAGTTGATGAGTCTACTAATCTCTATGTGTTTGTGGCTCTATAGCCACTTCTCTTGTCTCTTCTTCAGGTATCAACTCTGCACTTCTGGAGGTTTTAGTCTGATCCCAATTGCAGGAATCATTTTCTTCAAAAATGACATCTCTGCTGAAGATCACTTTCTTGGTGACGGGGTTGTATAGTTGGTAACTCATAGTTCTGTCACCATATCCAACAAAGATACACTTCTCTCCTTTGTCTTCAAGCTTAATTCTTCTCGTTTATGGGACCTTGATGTAGGCAATAGAGCCAAAAACTATAAGGTGGCTAACACTTGGTTTGTGGGTGCTTCATGCGGTGTCTTTGTATCAAGACTTTTCGTAGGACATCTGTTTTGTAGATATACCACACACAAGACTGCTTCAGCCCAAAAAAATTTAGGCATGTTTTTATCCTTTAACATGCTTCTAGCAATGTTAATGATTGTTCGATTCTTCCTTTCAGCTACACCATTTAACTGAGGAGTATAAGTTGGTGTAAACTGATGTCTGATTCTTTGTTGCTTAAGAAATTCCTGGAAAGCACCTGCAATATATTCTCCACCTTGATCTGATCTTAGTTTTTTGATATAGTAGTCACTTTGCTTCTCTACAAGAGTTTTGAACTCTTTGAAGTAACCAAATACTTCAGACTTCCTTTTTAGGAAATAGACCCATGTCTTCCTACTGTAATTATCAATAAAGGTAAGGAAGTATTGATTCTGACCATTTGATACCGACGTCAATGGACCACACACATCTGTGTGAACGAGCTCAAGTGGCATGGTTGTTCTCCAATTTGCCTCTTTTCTGTGTTGTTTGCTAAGAACACAACTTTCACACATCTCATTTGGGTGATGGATGTTTGGCAATCCTTTCACCATCTTCTTACTTCCCAGTTGCTTTAAAATTTCAAAATTGAGATGTTCATACCTGAGATGCCACAACCAATCTTTGTTGTCGATGATGGCTATCAAACACCTTGGCGTATCATGATGAATTGTGAGAGGAAACATCCTATTCTTCATCATCTGGACTCGAGTAACCAGCTTTCCTCGAGCATCTGTGATGGTGAGTTACATATTTTGAAGGCTAATGTGATAGCCTTTCTCCAATAGTCGTCCGAGACTTAGGATGTTTGTCTTCATGTCTGGAACATAATAAACATTAGAGATGAAAGCATGATCTCCATTCTTCTGCTTTATCATAACATATCCTCTTCCTTGGACAGAGATTTTAGAGAGATCGTCAAATGAGATTTCTCCATGAACTTTCTCATCAAGTTCAGTGAACAAGTTTTTTCTGCCAGTCATATGGTTACTGACTCCAGAATCAAGAAACCAAACATCTTGATTTTGATAGGTTGAGTTGTGTGCCATCAACATCAACGATTCTACTTCAACCTGCTCTTTCTCTGCAAAGTTAGAACTTTCATTTACTTCATTTGGGATACATCTGCACTCGTTGCTATAGTGGCCATATTTATGACAGTTATAGCATTGAACGTTTCTTTTGTCAATGTTCGGATGGTAGTTGTAACCGCCTCTTCTTCCTCATCCTCGTCATCTTCCTCGTCCTCGTGAGACATAGTTCTGTTGTTCACATCCTCCTCTACTTGCGTCTCTTCCTCCTTTGCCTCTACCTTTGGTTTCAGCATTTCACGAACCTCTTCCACGAGATCCTCTACCTCTTTCTCTTCCTTGTTGTGAGGGGTCCTTGTTGTGAGGTCCCCTTTGCTCGTATCTTCTTTCATGGAGGGATAGCTTTGACTGGAGAGCTTGCTTCAATACTTTATCGTCACTTCTTCTTGTGACTTTCTGCTCATGGGCTTGCAATGAACGCATTAGTTCTTCAACAGACATCGTCTCTAGATCTTTTGTTTCTTCTAGGGCCACAACTATAAAGTCAAACTTTGGATCCAATGATCGTAAAATTTTCTCCGAAACTCTCATGTCTACAAGAGTTTCTCCATTTCTTCTTAGCTAATTTGCAACAACCATGACTCGTGCATAGAACTTTGCAATGGATTCATTAGATTTCATTCGTAAAGATTCAAACTCACCTTGTAAAGTTTGAAAACGAATCTTTTTCACTTTGTCAGCACCTTTGTAGGTCTTGTGAAGAGTGTCCCAGACTTCTTTCGACGACTTGAAGGAGCTATGAGCTCGAACGTGGGTTCGTCTAGTCCTTGATAGATTATGGACTTTGCTTTACAATCCTTCTTTCAATCGGCTTTAAGAGTTATTGTCTAAGCTTCTGTCATGGTTCCTTCAACTTCTTTGGATGCGAGTTTT
Organism: Acer negundo; assembly: GCA_035582765.1. Taxonomy (NCBI): domain Eukaryota; kingdom Viridiplantae; phylum Streptophyta; class Magnoliopsida; order Sapindales; family Sapindaceae; genus Acer; species Acer negundo. Next base: position 24,244,764 of record CM069232.1, on the reverse strand, counting down.
GTGTATCCATCTTCCACAATGTCCATAACATCTTGAGAACCTAGTAGGGCTCTCATTTGTATGCACCATTTGTCATATTTGTCTTTGGTGAGTTTCGGGATGATAACTTGCGAGTTTCCGTTGGCCATCGAGCTTGAAATGCTTAGAACAGTGATCTGCAGTCTGAATTTACAAAAACTGAGTGCACGGTTGCATTTGGAATGGTCCAAAACCTTGGAAACTAGTCCGGGTTTGTCAAAAAACGAGTTCGGAAGTGTCCGAAACAGGAGGTCAAACTTTTAGGTAAAAGTCAACCGAGATAACAGAATATTCCTTTTGCTAACGGAATATTCCAGCCGTTATAACATCGTTGATGACATCAGCACAGTGTAACGAGTCGAGTCGGGTCGAAACCGGGTTAAATGATCGAAGAAGATGACTGGTACGTGTGTTTGACGAGCCGGTGGCTCTGGCTGCCCGTTGGCAGCACATGTACACACTCTCCAACTTCAGGCGGCGCGTGCGGCCTCTCTGGTACTCCGATTACGATGAAATTTTCACCGTTGCACTCCTAGGGACGAGTAGAACACACCGGTATGCTCAAATTTCTATTTTGAGCACTTTGATTTATGGGCCAATTTGGTTTTAGCCTCTGTTCTTCGAATTCTGGCTCTCCTAAGCTCTGATACCACTATTGGTGGGATTGTAATGTTGAAGTCACTTGTGGTGCACCTCTGAGAGAGATTCTAACACTAAAAAAAACGGAGAAGCTTTATACTTTATTTCTCTCTAAATATTTTCCTTACACATTCCACACTTTTACAACACAATAGTCATCCCTTTATATAGGGAAATCAGATGAGCTTAAATTAAATGCAAACACAATAAAAACCGATCAGTTTACAGCTGGGAGATGGTAGCTGGGAGATAACCGATTGAAGAAATTTTGGTGGTAGTTGAGAGGAGTCAACAATAGTTGGCTTCTAGAATTTGCTCTGTTGGAGGGTGGCTGGCCGATGGCAAGTTTACACTTTCAACACAGCGTAAAGGCTTATCTGCTACACTTCTAGGTTTGTGCTTCACAACTTGGCTTCTTTGGTGTCTATATGTCTCTTAAGCTGTGTGAATGTGTTGATATCCCCCAAGTCATCAGATAGCAAGGAGTTGTGCTGTTATTTGCTCGTAATTTTGTAGTTTTAGTATGTGGGTGCAAAGCTGATTAAGGATCAACCATGTTAATGTCTTTTGCTTCTTCAGATGGGAACGACTTGGGGATATTGTTGTGCTTGCAGTTACAGCATTCAAGGATCCAGCATGGCACTCAATAGGGAATGAGCTTTGGCCAATTATTGCCAAGTCACTTAATACTTCTCGCCTTGCTCGTCAAGTAAGTTATGTTCATCAGTTCATGTAATAAATAAATAATGAAAATTCTGTGATTTAACTTCAGTAATACAGTGTTATTTTTTCATTTTAAAAGTCACATGTTATCTATACTAGGAACTACCCAAGTAGTTGAAAAGTAGTTCATGTTGGAAACTTAGAATTTCCTTATATACTTTTTCTTTTTGATCAAAAGCAGAATGATTTTATTACTTCCTTTGGAACTTACTAGGCTTTCAGTAGTAGCATATATCCCTGTATCTCCATTTCTGGGGAGCTATGAATTTATGATCATGTTAAAATATAGTGCATCCATCTGTTTCTGTTGTTTCACTGTCGTGTGGCTTGAAGTGAGTTGTGCTAAATAACTAGAAAATCACAAATCTTCCTTAAATGCTACTAACTACTAAATGCATGTTCTCCAGGGAAAATCTCTCTGAGAAGCTTCGTATGGCCCGTTTGGACTGTACAGATGAGGTTATTGTGGACTTGTTTGCTGGAATTGGATATTTTGTGTTGCCATTCCTTGACAGGTATAACATAATCATCATTATCTTAGTCCTTCATAGCCTATGTCCTTGATCTTTGGTTAAATCAAGAAATTTATGTTTGCTTAGTTGGTTTAGTGAATGCAGTCTGTTTGGAAGCGAAGAGTTTTAAGACTTAGGAACTTTTTAGGAGGAGAAAATAAAACAAAGAGAATTTCAGTAGAAGAGAACTCTATGTTATTATTTCTCAAATTTTTGACTTGATACAAAATGAGGAACCTTACCCCTATTTATACTAGTAGCACCTCCTTAACCAATGGCTAGGATTATGCCACCACACATTTAAACTAGTGGTTACAATTAAGTGTTTAGAATTCTCTTGTAAAATATCTATGATTCTAGAATACTCTTACACTCTAAAATATTCTTACAACTATCTAGAATTTTCCCAAATAATAATCTATAACAAATTTCTAGAAACTATGCCTATTGGGCTTAATTAATTGGACATTTATTTTAAGCCCAATAATTTTGGATCAAATCAAGTTTAATCATCCAACACAATCTCTGAAAAGATATCTCTTTTATAAAATGAAATCTGATGTTTCTTTGGATAGACAGAATGAGTGGGGTTTATCATGAATAATTTCATTTTAATCCGTAAAGATAAGTACAGCATGACTGCATGAGGATTAGTAAAGCATTGGGTTTAAGACCCACAATTTGATACTTATTCAGAAAAAAAGTGAAAAAAAAAAAAATTGGTAATAAATTTTCTTTGATGTTATTTGTTTATATGATATTTTCTGAACCATCAGGTGCAGTTCTTACTGATTGATAAATCTGATAATTTACCGGTGTTGTTTTTGAATGACCATGGTGGTTGATAAGGGCCAAAGCAAAGCTGGTTTATGCTTGTGAATGGAATCCCCATGCTGTTGAGGCACTTAAATATTCTTACGATACCAACCTTGTCATCCTAGTGACTTCTATTTCCAGAATATGTCTATATTTACTTATCATTATCTCTAGTAGGGTTTCAATGTTTTCCCTTGTTCAATATAAATAGTCCTGTAATGTTACAATGTTAATAATAAGAAATACAAACTTTACATGGTATCAGAGCTTTACTTTTTCTAACGAAATTTTTTTTTTTTTTTGATCCTATCTTCCGCATTGTGCCATGGCCACCGCCGCTTCTTCCATCTCCTCGTCGGCTACTGCTACCTCGTCCCCGTCGACTTCTTCCTTCTCCTCCACGTCGTCTCTGCCTGGTCCTACGATTGCAAACTTCCTCAAGCTTTCGGAGACCAACTATCTTCTCTGGACAGCCCAGCTGAGACCGTTTCTCATTGGTCATGGCTTATATCAGTTTGTTGATGGCACTTCCTTTGCTCCTTCTTTCATGATTCCAGCCGCTGATGATGATACAGTTGTTCCTAATCCTGCCTTTCTTCAATGGTTTCAACGTGATCAACTTGTCGTTAGTTATTTGGTGGCTACAATGACAGAGCCCATGCTCTCCTTAATTGTTGGCAAATCCTCAGCTTTGGAGATGTGGCTGTGTCTCAAAGATAATTTCTCCCAACAATCCGTTGCCAACGCTGCTAACATTCGTTTTCAACTCATAGATATGTCGAAAGGTACAAAATCGATCTCTGCGTATCTCCAACATGCTAAATCACTCTCTGATTCTCTTGCAGTGATCTGTGAACGGTGTCTTCGAATGATCTTGTGACTACTGTTCTCCGTGGCCTTGGCTCCGACTATGCCATGATTGTCACTGCGATCTTGAATTTTCCCCCTCTCCCAAGATTTGAGGATCTTCGAGCACGTCTACTCTCGTTTGAGTCCCAATTGCAGCGTACACAGCCAGCTGATTCCGGCACCTCTACTGCCCTTCTTGCCGCTCATTCTCCATCTCCTGCTGCCAACATGACTCATGGTTCCTCTTATGGCCGTGGGCAGTCTCGTGGAGGCCGCTATGGACGCCGCAGCAACAACCGAGGCCGTGGTCGTGCTCATTGGAATTCCACTCCAGATTCTTCTAGTTTTGGTTCTGGCCGTGGGTCATATTGGTCACAACAGCAGCATAATAATCATGGTAGTCGTGGTCTATTGGGTGCTCATCCTTCTCAGACTTATTTACCGCAGTGGTGCCCCACGTGCTCCACTCCTCAGCATTCTCTCTCAAATTGTCCTCATCGCTATCATGGTCCTGAATCACTCCCTGCTCCATTTGCGGGCATGCATGTCGATCAATATCCGCCTCCTCCTGATCTTACCTGGTATCCTGACACCGGTGCCACTCATAATATGACTAGTACTGCTCCTCCATATTCTGTCCCGTATTCTGGTAATACTTCTGTCCTACTTGGTAATGGGGCCTCCCTTCCCATTATCAATACTGGTAATATCCCTGTGTCTCTAAGTTCTCATACACTGTCTCTCAATGATGTTTTTCATGTTCCTTCACTAAATAAAAACTTATTGTCTGTTGCCCGTTTTACAAAAGATAACTCTGTTAGTTTCACATTCACTCCTTCTGGTTTTATAATATCTGATCTCACATCTGGTGTTCCATTATTTCAGGGTCAATGTAAGGATGGTCTTTATCCCTTTTCGCAGCTGCAACCGTGTGCTTTGGCTATGACTGCGTCCAATATTTGGCATCTTCGTCTTGGTCACCCGTCGTCCTCCGTCCTCCGTCCTCCGTCATTTAGGGTCTAGTTCTTTAGGCTCAGATTATTCAAGTAGTTTTCCTTTTTGTAATGATTGTGCAACTTGCAAGTCTCATAAACTCCCATTCTTTTCCAATAAAATTCATGCTATGTTTCCTTTTTCTATAATACATTATGATTTTTGGATGTCCTCGATTACCTCTGTCTCTGGTTTTAGATATTATGTGTTGTTTACTGATGAATTTTCACGCTATTCATGGATTTATCCAATGCGTCGAAAATCAGAGGTTTTTACACATTTTTGCAATTTTATTGCCATGGTTAAAAATCAATTTAAGTCTTCTGTTCAAATTTTTCAGTGTGATGGTGGTACTGAATTTGTTAACTCTAAATTTACTGACTTCTGTCATAATTTAGGCATCCACCAACGTCGCTCGTGTCCTCATACACCTCAACAAAATGGTCTTGCCGAACGCAAGCATCGTCACATTGCGGACATGACTCGTACTCTATTGTCTACGTCTCATGCACCGCTTGACTTGTGGGTTGAGGCAGCACTAACTTATGTTTATCTCATAAATCTCCTACCTACTCCAATTCTTGGGTGGTCCTCTCCGTACTACATGCTCTTTCGTAAAAATCCTAGCTATAGTCATCTTCGCACTTTCGGGTGTGCCTGTTTTCCTCATCTTGGGTCTTATGTCTCCAACAAACTTCAACCTCGTTCTACTGAGTGTGTCTTGTTAGGTTACAGTTCGAATCATAAAGGGTATCGGTGTCTCGATCGGGTAAATCAGCGGGTATATGTTTCGCGTCATGTTATTTTTAATGAGCATAAATTTCCCTTTGATAGTGTACAGGTGCAGCACCGATCATCTCAGTTAGCCACATTAGAGCTTTCCACTTCATGCGTCGCCTACTGCAGCTGCCACAGCGCCGCTGTCGTCAATTTCGGTGCCACCTCCATCAGCTCCAGTGTCACCGCAACTAGCCCAGCCCGGTGTCGGTTCTGCCCTGCCTGAACCAGACCTTGCACCGCCTCCAGCCGTGACAGGTCTTGATTGCCCAGCTCCTGTTCTACCGGAATCCAGTGATGTGTCGTCGGTGAGTGTGCTGGATCAGCCAGTGATCTCTCCTGCTCCACCAGTGCCTATTCATCCCATGACCACTCGCTTTCGTGACGGTATTCGACAGCCTAAAGTCTGCACCGATGGCAATGTTCGTTATCCTCTCTCTGAAGCGCATGCCTCGGTACTTTCTCAATCATTTAAACCCACATGTTTCACTTAAGCTGTCAAACATTCTGAATGGCGAGATGCTATGGCCGAGGAATTTAATGCACTTGTCAAGAATGATACTTGGGTTTTGGTTCCGCCATCCTCTTCTCACAATACAGTAGGCTGTAAGTGGGTTTTCAGAATCAAGCGTCACTCAGACGGCTCCATTGAACGATACAAAGCCCGTCTTGTTGCAAAAGGATTTCATCAACAGGCTGGCCTTGATTATGATGAAACTTTCAGTCCTGTTGTCAAGCCTGCTACAATTCGCACAGTTCTGTGTCTCGCTGTCACGAATTCTTGGTCCATTCGTCAGTTGGATATCAAAAATGCCTTCCTTAATGGTATTCTTCGTGAGGATGTTTTCATGACTCAACCACCTGGCTTTATAGATCCGCATCAACCGCACCATATCTGCAAATTACATAAAGCTCTATATGGCCTGAAACAGGCACCCAGGGCTTGGTTCAGCCGGTTCAGTATGTTCTTACTTCGGTTTGGGTTCAAGCAGAGCAAGGCTGATTCCTCCCTCTTTATTTATCGTCATGAAACTCACACACTTTATTTATTATTGTATGTTGATGATATAATTTTGACGGGCAGCCATGTCGATTTTCTAACTCTTTTTGTAGATCAACTTGGTCGCGAGTTCGATGTGAAAGACTTGGGTACTTTGCGGTATTTCCTTGGTCTTGAAATTAATCCTCATTCCGATGGCTTACATGTTTCTCAGGTCAAATATACATTGGACCTTCTCTATCGGAATTCCATGACTGAGTGCAAGCCATGTTCCACTCCCCTTGCTGCAAGTGTGAAGCTATCGGCTTCTGCGGGTGCTCTCCTTTCCAATGCCACTGAATTCCGTCACTTGGTTGGCTCTCTTCAGTACCTGACCTTAACTCGACCCGACATTGCCTTCGCCGTCAGCACAGTTGCTCAGTTCCTCAATGCTCCTCGCCAACCACACTTAGTTGCTGTCAAGCGAATTCTTCGCTACCTCAAGGGCTCCATCGATCAAGGCATCATTATTAGCTCGTCTCCTACACCGCTGACCATACGATCCTTCTCTGATGCGGATTGGGCTGGTTGTCCGAACACTCGCCGCTCCACTACTGGGTATCTCATCTTCTTGGGTTCGACTCTTATCTCCTGGTGTTCTAAAAAGCAACCGACAGTTGCTTGATCTAGCACTGAGTCGGAATACCGCTCCTTGACTCATGCATGTCCAGAAACGGTTTGGGTCAGTTTTCTTCTTCATGAGCTTGGCTGTTCGGTTTCTTTTCCTACTTTGCTCTATTGTGACAACATTAGTGCTACCTATCTTGCTGCCAATCCGGTTCACCATGCGCGCACTCGCCATATTGAACTGGACTACCACTTTGTCTGCGAAAAGGTGGCTCTTGGTAGTCATCGGGTTACTTTCGTCCCCTCTGATGATCAACTAGCTGACCTCCTCACCAAAGGACTTCACAAACGCCAGCATGTGCGTCTCACAAACAAACTGGTTCGTCCTCGGCCGTCCAGTTTGAGGGGGGGTGTTACAATACCAACCTTGTCATCCTAGTTAATAGCTATTAGACTTCTATTTCCAGAATATGTCTATATTTACTTATCATTATCTCTAGTAGGGTTTCAATGTTTTCCCTTGTTCAATATAAATAGTCCTGTAATGTTACAATGTTAATAATAAGAAATACAAACTTTACAAATATAATCTTCAAGCCAATTCTATCTCTGATCGTTTTATTGTACTTGAAGGGGATAACCGGATTAGAGCACCTAAAGTGTGTACCCGGTATTCCATTATTCCATTATGCATGAGGAATCTGTGATTGATTCTCCATAGTTATTTTCCATTTTTCCTACAAGTGAGAATAGCTGGGTTACAGCTATAAGAGCATTAAGGTGCTTTATCTAATCTGGATTTCTGAATTTGAATATCCATTATATTGATCTGCTTTTGTGTTTTTCAAAATCATTTCAAGGGTCCCTTATTTTTTTACGGCCAACTTTCTTCTCGCTACTGATAATGCAGGACTGAGGGCGGAATGTTACACGTGCATGGGAATGTGAAGGACTCAGGGGAGGGTCTGTGGACCGACCACGTTTCAAAATCAATATCTGAAATTGCTATATCAAAAGGTATTTTTATCTTCACTAGTAAAATCCAATAAAAATGTTGCATTAACCAACAGATTGTGATACTTAGGCAACCCGTGATTGTTTGCAGGTCATTGTTGGGAAGTCACAGTTGAACATGTGGAGAGAGTTAAATGGTACGCACCCCACATTCGCCATCTTGTAGCAGACTTTAAATGCAGATAAATTAAAAAATGTCGACCCTCACTTCCTTGTCGATAACAAATCATACATCTACCCGTCCAGCAAAAGATCCTGAGACTAAACGAATTGGAGGTAAATATCTAACGTGACCATAAGTTGATCTACCATTGTCATGATATAATACAAGTGCATCCGAAGCATGAATAGTCTTCAATTCCTTGAGTCCCCATAGAGATCAAAAGATGGGACAAAAATTATGACTATCATAACACTTAAAACTTCTTCTTAGATATTGATATGAATACAATGGAAACATGTTGAGTGGTGTTTGCTTCTGAACCTAATTTCCATTAGTAAAGTGAATGTTGATAGTGGTGGTGGTGCTTGTTTCATAATTGCTTCCACTTCAATTCATAAAAAGTATTGAAAATTGAATTTCAACTTTAAATTTGAATCATTCTAAGTGTGGTCCTCATATGTTGTTGCATTATATCCTTCCTAGGCAGTAGAGGCACTAGGATGCTTGTTTCTTTTATGAGCGAGAGTGACAAAAGAAGGTGTCTTCATGAAGTCTTTAGATAAAACTTTTTGACATGGGTTTTTGGCTCACAATAAAGAGTTTTTATTGTTTTTTTGAATATGTCAAACCTAATAAAAGTTTATTTGAATTCTTTCAAATTAGAAATACAAATCTACTGTGCTTCATGCTTGTGTTTTGTGTCTTTGGAGAAATGAAGATGCAATTACTTGCAAATATCTAAATAGAATAATGATGTATTTATTAAGTTTTGAAATCCTCCACCAAGCGTGTTAAGGGTTCGGTCAAGGTCAAATATTACATACGTAATCTGGATTTCTTCCATAAGATCGGTGAAAAAACTTGTATACATACTTGTAAAATGGTTGAGACTGGATTTCTTTCATAACATCGGTGATAAAACTTGTACACATACTTGTAAAATGGTTGAGACTGGATTCCTTCCATAACATCGGTGATAAAACTTGTCCACATACTTATAAAATGGTTGAGACTCGAACTCCCAACTATTAACGTTAAATAAGAATAAGGCTTAGTTTGTCATTGCTTCCTGCTGTTCTTTTGGAAGAAGCTATAAATGATCAAAAGCACTTTCCTAAAATTTTATCAAACATTCTAGTCATTTTTGGCTTCACCCAAATGAGAAAATTATAAGTTACATTTTGTAATTTCTCCCAAAAGTACCTTAGGAAGTAATACCAAACTAAACCTAACACTTCCACACCAACCGACAACCGAGCCATATGATTTAATTAATAAGATATATTTCTTTATAGCAAATGTCATTTCTTATAAACTTGTATTATTCTATTGAAATGTTAAATGCAATTATGCAAATGTGTCCCCCCACTGCCATGTCAAATAATTGTAGATCTCTAGGTGATTCAATTCCTCTTCAATTCATGCTTTCAGATTTCAGAATATTATTAAACAATAAACAAATAATGGTGTTCAGTCAAATAAGGAAGTCTCTTGGACTCTTTCTATAAACAATGCATTTTCATGAACTCCAAATTAAACAAGTTTCCAAGGGTGATCAATGATCATATTAAAAGATTATGTTAAATATATACCTTCTATAAACAAAGTGATTATATATCTTCTTTCTCGGGTTTGTGACAAGGATTCGAGTTTTATATTTATCTATCAATCCCCAAAATATATAAAGACTCCTCTCATGTAGTTTCCTTTCGCGTATGTATCAGATGTTCAAGTCTCGAGTGTGAGGAAATTACTTCCATACAGTGACTCTAGAATCTAGATTTAGATATAACCATGGAGAAGAGTCAAGGAGGAATCTATGGTTAGGTTAAGTTAACCCATTAATATACAATTATGACCTTGTATAGGATAAGTCACAAAGTGTAAGAGTGACTCAAAACACAACAGTACTAATTTAAGTACCCACATAGAAAGTGTCGGTGGCCGTTCTTTCGGCTCAGTGAGGTCCAGCCAATTTTAATTGGCTTGAGCCAACCATTTGGCTCCTCTACCAATTTTCTCTAAACATCCTTTTTTGTATTGTATGTTGCCTCTGTACTTGATAACTTGAATCATGTATATTATATGTTAAGTGATAATATAACGTTACATAATTAGTTTATGTAGAACGGTTTGTAAAACTTTTTTTTTTTTCTAAAATTAAGATTCTATATAATTTATTTTATTATTATATAGCTAGTTATGTAACGTTACATAACCGCTTAACGTGTTGTTTATGTTTTTCACTTTTATTTTTATATGGCTGACTGGCTTCTAAACTAGAAATGAGCTGATGAGGAGATGATTCATTGTTGTTTCTTCCAAGCTTTGCCATTCTTTAATTTTCAAATCAATCAATTAAGAAAATATAAATATAAAGACGCCTCTTTTGCTTTCTTTACATTATTTTAAGTCTTTTCTTCTTTGGATTTCAATATTCTTTGATTTGTATAATATGATAAGCACTCCCCATCTACCATTTCAACCCCATTATTATAATAGAGCCATCCATGTTAACGGTGGTGGACACCTTTGCAATTCATGAAGGCTCCATTAATTAATTTTTTTTTTTTTTTTGTTTTGTATTTTTACAAAAAAGCCAAAAAATAAAATTGAAATTGATGCTTTAATATCGGGTAAATGTTTCATCAATTTTTGTTTAATGGGTCCAAGTTAAAATAATCCAAAACCAACATTATAAAAAAAGTACTCTTTTTGAAACTAAAAACAACCATTTGATTCCATAATTCCATAAAACACTCTCTCTCTCTCTCTTTTTATTTATAGAAAAGTATCTAATTTAGAAATTGAAACATTGTTTTTAAATTATAATTAAAAAAAAAGTTCAACCAAAATAATGATATAAAGCTAAAAGATTCTCAAATACTTGATTCTTGATATTTATCTAATCAAATATAAAATAATAATGAAAGTCGAAAAAAAATACATTACATTAAAATAAGTGAATGTGTACATCCACTGTTCATAAAATAATTATGCACTTCCTCTTCACTTCCTGAAAAGAGTTTGAGTCTCATCTTTACCCATTGAACATCTCTCTAGTAATAGGAGTTACGTTTCAAACCGTAATAAAAATAGAATATTACAATAACACTGACTCTCATCATTCTTGTCTTAACATTGTATAAATACTATGAAATGATTACTTAATAGGTTTCATTTACATTATTTAGCAAAGCTTCAACTTCAATCCCCATCTAAAAAGTGCTGTTAATCTTGATGCCCTACTCTTTCACACCTTTTAATTCAACATTAATCTTTCTTCTTTACAAAGTAATCTCCATATAAACTAATATTCCACCAAAAAAAAAAAAAAAGTATAAAAAAAAAATTTTACTTCTTACAAAATGTCCCCATTTGAAAGTGCTTGTTTTGTTTGGATTTTTTTTAGTGGTACTATTGGCACACCCCCTACATGTTTATTTGTGTCCCACTTTTTTAATTATGCAGTATTTTTTTTTTCCTTTATCAAAATTACTTAAAGGGACATACAATTTAAGGAAAAAAATCTTCTACAAAGTAAATTTGTTAAAACCCCATATTCCTTTTCAAAAAAAAAAAAAAAAACCATGTTCTTTTAAACCTTTTTTTTCCTTAACTCTTAAACCCCAAATTTTGCTTCTTACACACATACAAAAATATTATGAAATAGTCTTTGAAAGATATCAAATATATGGAAGAATCGTTCTTTAGAATGATATTAAGCTATCGTTGTGTTGAAGCAACCCTGTTATTTTATTTTTCTTCCACCATGAAATAAGAAGAAAAAAAACTCAAAATAAAATAAAATAATAAGAAGAAAAAATAAATCATTTAATGGAGGTGAGAGAAAGATGTATACAGAGATCAAAGATGGGTGTATTAAGTTTGAAAAATAAGTAAATTGGGTAGTTTTGGAAATAAATCAAAACAATTAATAAAAACATTTAATTTTATTTTATTAAGTTAAAATTTTAAAAAGTGAAGCATATATAGATTGATAGGGGGTGTGTCAATAGCACCACTCTTTTTTTTTTTTTTTTTACTAATTAGTAATTACCGGTACTTTTTTGTCCTGTCTTTAGTTTTGTCGCCATCAGTGTCTTTTATTAAAATTAGGTTTGATGACACTTGCAAGACACGCGTGAGTAAAATGTATATTTACTAGATTTGGTTGCACGTGCAGGACACACGTGTAAACTTAGGCACCTGCGACACAGGTATTTAAAAATAAATAAATAAATAAATAAAAATAAAATAAAAAATAAAAATAAAAATAAAAAACTGACATAAAAAATTACTCTAGCAAAATCCGTGTGTGAAAGTTACTCAACATATTAGTTAAACAATTTTATGTGAATTTGGGTCTATTTTTATATGTATAAAATTTATTACATGTGCATTTAATTTAGTGAGAAGTGTTGAAATCTAGCATGGTTACCTCGAGATCTCCTTTTCTTCTCAACATATAAAATTGAGATGCAATAATGTACAAGTCATATACACACTACTAGCCAACAAGGGCGTAGTTCAGCCGGTAGATAGATGAGTTTGAGGTTTAGACAAATGATTCCCAGATCAGTGTTCGAATCTTACCAATGATGAAAACTTTCAAAAAAAAATATTTGATCCTAAATTAATAGATAATGTCAATATATATACACCATTGACTTAGTGCAACTTACAAATTCCGACGGAAATTGAGGTGGATCTCAATAAGATTGTGGGTTCAAATCGTATATCACTTTTCTAACCTCGATCGTGAGATTTTGACTAACTGTTATGCAAAACCTGGTTATTGAAAAATACATATAAACCTCTTTCGCAACATACACTTTTAATAATAACTTTTTCAATACTTCAACCATTTTCAAAATTTTAGTGATGATTTATAATTAAGTGTACTATTAATGGAATAAACCTAGATTTTAACTGAACTTTAACCAAAATTATCAATGTTTTCCATACGAATGCTAGCTAGATACTAAAATCTTTTAACAAATTTTCCATTTTCTTTTACTAATAAAAGAACTTCTAGTTCTACTCCAGCCTCTAGTTCATGCATCCACCAAAAAAATCTACAATAATCTACTATGCATCGCAATGCACCATGCATTCCCACTATATGATCGTTACATGTGGCAAAGATGCATGATGCACCGTATTTTAACGATCATGCCATGTGGCAAAGATGTATGGCGTATCCAACTGCATTCAAGATTGTCCCACATCTAGGACCATAAGGATAGGATCAAGTACTTTGTGGGACCAAGATCAACAAGAAGAGTAATAAACGAAGTTTCATAAATGATAAAGCATGCATCATTTACTGTTTTCATCAGTTACAGTAGTAAACTTCACAACAAAGCCTTCCCAATTTTCAACACAAGTGAGTGAGATTAATAGTTTCTTGATTCTGTTTATCAATTAGCAGTAAATATTGAAATTAACTACAAATTGTTTAAAAGAAAAAGTCAAAAAACATCTGAGTCATGACTCATCACCCCAAAAAATAATAGCAACTGTCTCTTTTTTCCAAAGTTGGCTCACTCTTGCATTATTTAAGAAGTAGCCAAAGAGAGCTCCAAAGCAGAGAGAAAGAAAAAAAAAATGGTTTCCAAAGCTCTCTTCTTCTTTGCTTTGTTGTCCTTCTCAGCTGTGTCTCTCAGGCCAGCTTCTGCAGAAAATGAAGAAGATCCTGGTCTTATGATGAGCTTCTACAGAGATACATGCCCTCAAGCCGAGGACATTATCAAAGAACAAGTCAAGTTGCTTTACAAGCGCCACAAGAACACTGCATTCTCTTGGCTTAGAAACATCTTCCATGACTGTGCTGTTCAGGTAAATAAATTTCACTTTGAGTTCTTTCTCTTTTGTTCCTCGTAAAGATTTGCATGTTTTCTGATGTGTTTTGTGTTTGTTAATTGTTGTGGGTTCAAAGTCATGTGATGCTTCACTGCTGTTGGACTCAACTAGGAGAAGCTTGTCTGAGAAGGAAACAGACAGGAGCTTTGGGATGAGAAACTTTAGGTACATTGAGACCATCAAAGAAGCTGTTGAGAGAGAGTGTCCTGGAGTTGTCTCCTGTGCTGATATTCTTGTTTTGTCTGCTAGAGATGGCATTGTTGCTGTAATTTCCTTGCAACTCTAAATCTTGTTTTTGCCATAATTATACATTTGTACAAGTTTTTATTCTTGTACTATCTTGATTTACTCTATTTATTAGGACTTGACACTGTATTTGGAAGTGGGGACAGCCTAATTTTCTGAATTTTCAACCGTAAAAGTCTTTTTAAACTTGTGAAGCTCACTCTAAATTTGTACTAAAACTTGTTTCTCAGCTAGGAGGTCCTTACATTCCTCTCAAGACTGGAAGAAGAGATGGAAGGAAGAGCAGAGCAGATATTCTTGAAGAATACCTCCCTGATCACAATGAGAGCATGTCTGTTGTCCTTGACAGGTTTTCAGCCATCGGTATTGACACACCCGGAGTTGTTGCTCTGCTAGGTACTTACATACAGTACTCTTTGATCTCAACCTTATCTGGTGGAGGATCAAATGTAACGTTACAGAGTGACTTACTTTCAGGCGAGCGTGCTGCAAGTCACTCTGTAACGTTACAAAGTAGATCCCGTAAGAAACGTGCAGGATTCCTGCACCTGATAATTATTATTTATGTATAAGTTTGGCTTAATGTTTACATAATTGTGTGACACAGGAGCTCACAGTGTTGGAAGAACCCACTGTGTGAAGTTGGTGCACAGATTGTACCCAGAGGTTGATCCAGCTTTCAACCCTGACCATATTGACCACATGCTCCACAAGTGTCCTGACCCAATCCCAGATCCCAAGTCTGTGCAGTATGTGAGAAATGACCGTGGCACACCCATGGTTCTAGACAACAACTACTACAGGAACATTTTGGACAACAAGGGTTTGATGTTGGTGGATCACCAACTAGCTGTAGACAAGAGGACCAAGCCATTTGTGAAGAAGATGGCCAAGAGCCAAGGTTACTTCTTCAAGGAGTTTTCAAGAGCCATTACTATACTCTCTGAGAACAACCCTCTCACTGGTACAAAGGGTGAGATCAGGAAGCAGTGCAATCTTTCCAACAAGCTGCACTAGAAGAAGCTGTGACTGTGAGTGACTTAAATTATCTTCCTTGGGTTCTATGATGAGGGAGAGAGGAGTGTGATAGTAAGAACAAATAAGATGGTGGTATTTTCTAGATGGGTTTGTTTCTAGTGGGCAGTCACTGCTATGTTTAATTACATGCACTGTTTTTTAGCTTAGCTTTCTCTTCTTTTTTTCCTGTTGTTGTGACTTGTGCGGTTGATCTTTAGTGATGGGTATGGTGGATGTTGGATGTATGTATGTATGGATGTATGGATGGAGGGGATGGTGTATGCATAGTGCATGAGTTACAATGATGATAACAGATGATTCATGCTCTACAAGCTTCTCTTTCATGATGTCAGATGATGCATATTTAATTAATTAATAAGAATTCAATGAAAAAGACTCCACCCCAAGCAGAAGGTGATAAAATCATATCAAAGTAGTGCCCCTACTTGTCCCCAAAGTAAAATAAAAGTACAGTGGCATAATTAATTAAAGTTAAGCTATGACATTCAACTTTATATATATAGCTTTATATGCATATTAAGCACTAAATAATTATCTTTTGCTAAGTGGAGATGCATTATATATAAATGCTGTGCCGACAAAGAAGTGTAGTTTAAAAAAAACTACGTTGCTAAACTCACAACACTTGCACACAAGAGGAGAGACTCTGTGTGAGTAAGCAAGACAGATTACTTAGAGATTTGCAAGTTTGCATACACAAGCTACCTAGTGTGACTTTTGCAATTTAATTCAAATATAAACCATACCTCCTCAAATCCTGATGTGGGCAGAGTTCGATCCTAAGACTTCTTATATCAATCGTAAGATCTCTTATATAACTATAAAAGATCTCCATGTTAAGCTTCCAATCTGTATACTGAGGTTAAGATGTGTCAATAAACAAACAGTAGTAATAAACATCGGATTCCAGTGGAATAATGAAAAACATAATCCATTGAACTTGAACACTTACAGAAGTGAACCATTAATAATAATAGAAACTCAGAGAGCTAAAGCTTATCTCATCACTGGCATTTCTGAAATTTGACCTGCCGATGTTATCTAAGTGTAACATTTGCATTTGTATGTTCAAACTAATCGATTTTCAATACAATTTTGCAAGCAAATTTTATGAATCTTGTATCCCGGAACTAATAACTTTGTTTTGATGATCATAAAGACCAGCTTAGTAGCAGACTAGCAGTTGATGAAGACAGAAGGATAACATTATGATATTTACAGAAAATACTCTACAGACTACTCAAAATTCTATCTCATTAAGAACAAATCAAGAGAAAGAAATTACATTTTTGTATTTGCCAGAACATGTACAAGACATACATGAACTTGTAAGTTACATACCGGCTGCATGGAAGAGGAACAAATATGCATTAGAATCTTAAGATTACTTTCCAGAAACGTTCATTTACCAAAATTGCATATGTCCAGCTGCTGTGCTGCATCACTTGCAGCTTGCTAATGCTTCTTTTGGCTCAGAACTGCTTGAAGTGCTGTCAGAGTCACTATCAGCCTCCTCCGATGCAACATTATTCTTTCCACTACCTTCTACCGTCTTGGGGATAAAAGGACTGCAGGATGGATGATAACTATAAGGCTGTGGATGGATTGAGATATAGTTTGCAGTTGATGGAAATGATCGGTAACCATATGCAGTTGGGAAAGGACCGGGTGGAAATGCATTTGGTGGAGGCCAATATATCATAGGCATGAAAGTGTTTGCTGGCTGCGATGGGAATATATGATACGGGGATTGATTATGGTAGGATAAATTAGTACCAGTATTAGTGATTACTTGGTTTGAGACTAGTGATGTATCTGCATGAGTCTGAGATGGCATGGATTGAAATGCTGCTGCCATTGCGTGCGTTTGAATAGAGGCATAACCCATCTGTCCAAACTGGGAAGGAGGCACGGAACATGAAGGTGTAGACTGTTGAATTGAGGATCTTGGCAACTTGTGAGGCCTGGTAGTGGAGTTTGCTTGCTTCCTGACCTTGGATTTAGTTAAAGCTGTCTTCTCAGTCAACTGCTGAAAACTAGGACTGCCCAGCTGAAAGTGTGAGAAAGTTGCAAATTGAGAAACTGTTCTAATGAAACCCAAAAGAAGTTTGATGTTAGAGATAAGAACATTGCACAAACAAGTGGGTATAGTGGCATATCATGAATTGCCAAACATTGGAAGATCGGCAAGATTACCATCAAAATGATACAAGCCTCAATTTTTTCAGTTTTAATAAATGGCTAGACAAAATGGGATATTTCTTCTCTGTGATCATGACAAAATGCTCAAGTGACTCGCAACACAGAGACGTGTAGTTCCACCTTTCCTTTATTAGGAAACACCATAATTGTCTCTCTTTTGCGCAGACTCACTTTCATACCCTCATCAAGATTCATAATTAAGTTATAAATTTTGTAACTACACCAGAGAACAATTTAACGGATTACTCTAATGTAAATGTGGGAGTACGATATTTGAACTTACACTGTCAAAATTTGTTAGATGAGGAAGAAATAAATCCTCCCTTTCAGCATCTTCATCTGTCCTGCAATATATAGAAGGTTGTGTGTAAGTTCATAAAACTTTTGAAGTTCTGCTGCTAAGATTACAAGAGCAAAGAAGAAATGAGTAGATTAAAACTCACACCTATTGCCAAGATATTACATATAAAGCTACGAAATTATTTACAATTATGCTATGTATGCTTATAAGATAATGGCTTGACATGCATGCCTAAAATGCAATGCCATTCTATAAAATACATGTCTAAAACATCTTTAGCTTTATGTACCTGTAGTATTTTTGAAGCAAATCTAAATTTCGGTATTTTGTTTCCCTTTGCACCAGGTCATCAGGAAAACCGGCCATGAACAAAAGAGTGATGCCCAAGGCCTTGAAGAAGAAGCTCCCACTGCGAACATGGACTAGCATTGCCATTCGACACATAACTGGCCCAAAAGATTTCAGCTTGTTTCTTCCCATCCGCTGCCTGACATATCTGCAAAAATTAGCACAAACATTGATTATTAGGCTAAGTGAATGGTGCTTATCACTAACACTTGCATGCAAAATTTTGAAAAAAAAACCTTTTTGAACAGAGAAGATGGTAAAGTTTGTTTCAATAATCAATAAAAATCTCAATAGTTTAAGACATGAAAGGGAAAGTCCTCAGCTGCTCCACTCGGTTTTTGGACACATAACAATGTAATTGTTACAAAGGAATTGAATGTGATACAATCACCACCTATCAAATCAGTAGTTTATCAGCACTTACTCATTTTGGGGAAGATTTCTTGTTCTCCCACCGTATTTGATGCACAAAAACAAGCATGAGGGGCAACTAGAATCGGATGGACGCATAGCCTTTTCCTCCTCAAGTATTTGAACAGGGCACAGTATCGGGTTCAGTCTATTTGGATAGAAAACCTTCCTCCGGACTCCAGGATTCTCATATAGCACATGTTCCTGCTAATAAATGAATTGAGTAACTGTTTTATTGATGAACAATGTAAGATTAAAGGATACATGAAAAACAAAACTTAACCTATCTCTTAATAGTCATTGAAAGACATAATCTGAAAATATTCATAGTTAGTCTACAAGGAAATTAATCACCTCTGAAAATATAATCTGATCCAGTGTTCAGTGTTAGTCACATTGAATCATTTTCATCTCAAGTTGCCACTAGGCTATGTACTAATGCAAAAAACAGGCAACTGTAATGAACCACAATGAGGATTCAAGAATTCATTTGGTTGAACAAATTTCTTATATGTGGAGGAATTTGATTTCAAATGTTAGATTCTTTACACAACTTGAATTATTTGTCACCAGGAGCAACAGCAGCAATGATGAAAATGGAAACAGTAACACCAATTATGACACTGCAATGCTCGCATTTTTATCAAGTTCGAAGCAAATATACACTTACCGTAACTAGGATGTTAAAATGCAAAATAAAGTTGCTTACCCCAGGATTCTTCGGAGACACGTACAACTCCCCCTTCCTTAAAATGCTAAAATGGCTGAAATCTAACTCGTACATATCTTCACATCCGTGCCTTATGCCTAGAGATGCAAAAACTAAGATTTTTCTGATGGTGTGGGACTGAGAATTTTTCAACAAAAAGGCTTTGGATTCCAGCATTCTCGTTACTTCTTTTGGACAGAAAGGTACCTTCGAAGGCTTTTTATTCGTTACTATGCTTCCCATTCCTGTATGACAAAACTCTTTCCTAGAAATAAGAACTTCTTCTGGTTGCTTGTACTCTCCAATCTTTATATCTTCTTTTGGTTTATGTTTGTTGAGATCACCATTGACTGTCTGTGTAACAGGTAGCTTGCAATCTTGAACTATTGGCTCATTCTGATAATAAAAAAATGTGTCCGAACATGATAGCATTTCGGGATCAAAACCTTCTTGATCATGAAGCTGTTCTTTTAGTTTATTATTACAACTTCTTACATGCTCATCAATTTCCTTATTTTTAATGTCTGCATTGGTGTCATGATCTTCTTCATAACAATCATCATCTTCATCATCAGTTTCATCAGTATCATCACAATCTACAGCAGATTCACCAATATCTTTGAGCTTATCAAAATGCAAAAACTGTGTCTCATCCATGCTCATCCAGTTGACTAGCCGGTCCGCTAGATTTGCATCTACAGGGCGAATGCATCTTTCATGCTTTGTTGTCTTTGATGGCACCATTTCATTTCTAATCATATTTCCATCTTGAGTTCTATCCTGACTCATATCTGTCTTCTGTCTTTTGAACTTCCTGATGTGCCTTTCAGTTGCATTCAGGCAACTTCCCTGAGATAGAATACAAGAGGGGCCATTGTTGATAATTATGGGAAACTCATTTGAGAAGATAAAGAATGTAAATATACTAATAAAATATATCGAATGTTAATCATGTAAAGAACTTTAGAGATCACTAATGCGTATAAAAAAATGAAGTACTGTAATAAATGTATGTGTAATGATCAAATTTTTTGAAGACTCATAGTTTGATATTCCGGGGTTCATTTTTTTGGCTAACAAAACAAAAAATTCAGATATAAACCAAAAATTAAAAGCAATTTAGAGTACATGAATACAGAGAAATAATGTCATGCTTATTAGCTTATCTAGGTCTCAAGCAAACTTGCACTCTAATAGAAATTGACACCAGAAAAAAAAAAACTACAAAGATCAATCTATTCTTGGGGATGTTATTTTCATGATTATCTGTTAAACTTCTCATTTAGAAAGCTTTGACAGAATCACAAAGTCAAAGACTAAGATTGAAAAGACAAATGCAAGTATGCAACTTCAAACAATTACTTCTTTTTGCATGTCAGCATGACCCTTTTGCTTGTATATATTGTCCTGCCATTGCCTATACAACCGCAATAATTGTGGGGAGGCCTCTCCCAGTGGTGGGAGCCGACTTCTTCCGATTATGGAAGTAGACATCTGGCTCCTCCTATATCAACATTAGCCATCCATTTCTTTCTTATCATAAAAACACATAAATATACTTATGATCAAACTAATCCTGAAATCAGCACAAAAAAATTTGTTACAATAACCATTCACATCACAAAATAATAACAAACTATATATTTCTAACTACAACACTGTTGACTATTGAAGAGTTCATCAAACACTGTTGCAAAGACAATAAAACAAAGTGAAAAACAAAACCACAAACATGAAGTGGGCAAAATCATACTTGTCCATTAGTTAAAAGAGATTGATGATGACGATGATGAAGATGATCTCTTTGCTGTATTTGTGCTTCAAGCAGTGATATTCTCTCCATAAGTTGTGCATTTTTCTCTCTCTCCTTCTGTAACTCAGCTGAAATCTCTGCAATAACATTGACATTGACACTGACCTCTGCTTTCACTTCTTGTTCTATTGCACACAATGCAGAATCATTCACCAAACCAGCACAAGATTGAAGCTCCACCATTGGACAACAAGTACAACACTGTTGAATATTTTTCCCCAAAAACAAAAAGGTTGAAGCTTTAACACAAACACTTTGTATATCCCCAAAATGAAAACACCCCACTAATCAAAAACTCCAAGAAACGCTTCCACGATCAGGAAAATAAAAAAGGTGAAAGCTTTTGAGAGGTACAAACTCAAATTCAAGTTACAAGTTAAAGCAAGCAACTTGAGATTGACATGAAGAAGAAGAAGAAGAAGAAGAAGAAGTTGAGAGAGAGAGAGAGAGAGAGAGAGAGAGAGAGTAATAAGAAGAGGTCTATAACTACAAGCAGCAATGGTGATTTGTAAAACGAGAGAGAGAGAGAGAGAGGAGATAGTGATCAAGAAGAAGAAAGATTTATAAGTGTTTTTTGTGGGGGCTTTTTGATTTGCGTTTCAAGTTTGTGTTATTTGTTAAAATGGAAAAGGGAACGGCGAAGAGTAAGGCATGCAATACCACGTGCGCCTCTGTCTGTCCCTATATTTTTTCTTTTTTAATCAATCCGTTAAAAGTACGGGAAAACAACTCCTATGTAATAGTGTAATCTATCTGTAAGTTCAGACCCATCAAGTAGATATTGTCCGTTTTGAGTTTCACTCATGCGTCTTTCACCCTCACGGATTTGCTTTGGATCATGGGCTTCACGCAAGTATCCTTCACCCATAGCTCAAAACACGTCTACTTAAGTCCGTTTTGGGTTTTCACGCATGAGCCTTTCACCCTCATGGATTTGCTTTAGATCATGGGCTTCACGCAAGTATCCTTCACCCATGGCCCAAAACACGTCTACTTAATTAAAAGAGACCAAAGCTTATATACAAACCATGGATCTCACTCACTAGCGATGTGGGATATGACAATCTACCCCCTCTTCGAACCTCGCATCTTCATGAGGGTAAGGGTCCGAGGGTCCAAACACAATCACAAATCCTCATCCACATCGGGTAGTGAGCTTGCTCTGATACCATTTGTAATGGCTCAGGCAAACCAAGTAGATATTATCCGCTTTGAGTTTTACGCACGCGTCCTTCCCACTCACGGATTTGCTTTGGATCATGGGTTTCATCCGAGCATCCTTCACCCATGGCCCAAAATGCGTCTACTTAGTTAGGAAACACCAAGACTTATATACAAACCATGGACCTCACTCACTAGCGATGTGGGATGTGACACTATCCATCCATTGTAATCTATTCATTACAAGTACGATTTGGAAAACAACTCTCTTGTAATCAACTCCGTTGGAAGTATATTGACAAGAAAGCAACAACCTTGTAATCTATCGGTTACAAGTACAGTTTGGAAAGCAACTTTCTTACAATCAACCCGTTACAAGTATGGTCACGGTACACTTCGTTGTAATCAATCCATTGCAAGTACGGTTAAAAAAGCAACACCCGAATAATGAGGATATATTTCTCTTTTACATTACTTACTGGATTCACATACAAGGGTTAAAAAATAAATCAAAAAAAATTCATGATCAATCCTACATATTAACCCACAAGAATAATTAGTAATTTTGAAAACACCAAAAACACTTTCTTCAAACATTTATGAGTACATGATTGAAAACTAAATAAGAATGTCTATTTATAAGATAATTGTAAAAATGGATATTGATTACTACAATATTAAGGCTGTAATTAATTTCAAATTATTATGATTGCATTAATTAATTAATTCATGACTTGAATTATATATTGAAAACAGTTCACTATCTGTTTTTTCTGATTTAATAATATATCATATACAGCATTTCCTTCTTACAAAAGTGTTGTCCCCCATTTATAAGCAAAGCTAGGAGCATCCTAGGCATTGCTTCAATTTTATAATTTTTACTGCATTATATATTTAATTAACATGTTTAAATATAACAACTTACCTAATCCTAAGTGAATGATACTGATTTCTGGTCACACGTTTGGCATTAAATTATAAATACTTAATATATAACTTCATATATATAGTTTTTAATTTCATAAGTCATAACTTAAACGGTAACTATACATTTATAGATTTTACGTATGAGATTAAAAATCTAACGTTCAACTATACATATGTAACATAGGTATCAGTCTTTTAACATAACTTTCACATAACACCAAACTTATCCATTTCAAAACAAGAGTTGATCATCCATATATATTTTTGATACATGAAATATCTTCAATATATATATATATATATATATATCTTTGGAACCATTAGATTCTATTGTCTGGAAATGTCACTGGACCAGCTTTTACAGCTGTGATAGCTAGCAGTAGCAGATTGTACATTTTTCAAATAAAGAATGTGGAGAAAAGAAATTAAAATGTATAGTAATTATGACAGAAGACAGATTCCCTGCTGGTGCCTCCAATTATATCATCAAAAACTGGTGTACAAAAATCAGTGATTGAAAAATTTGGTGTGTTTGTGTGTACGTGTATGTGACTGTCTTTCTTCATTTCTTGACAATTGAGCAATGAATTGAAGAACCCTTTTCCCAGATAATAAAGAAAATGTGTGCACACGTGCATGTATCTGTATCTGTATATGTATATATTGACATTGAATATGCTTTAATGGATGACAGACACAGAAGAGAAGAGTATTGTATAGTGTATAGAAAAACAACCTCACGTGGAAAGGTAACTTAAATGCTTGTCTCTAATGCAGTTTATGTCAGGAGAATATGAAACTAAAACCTTGGATTCCTTTTCTTCTAATCTTAAACTAAACTAAAAGGCCAATATTTTAGTATTATTATATGTGTTGATGTGAATGTACAGAAACAGCCTCTTGATTATTGGGAGGATCATTTTTCTGCATGTTTGTTCTCTGCACATTTTGATCTGGGGGCAAAGTAGTCTTTTCCTTTATTATGTAATGAGTGCACACACACAACCACTTGATAGAATATGCAAGTGGGGTGGTGTGGGAATTGAGAAACAATAATGTTTTTGTTTTGTCTTGTGGAGTGTGTTTAGCAAGTTTTTGGTGATGTTAATGTACCGGTTGGTTTCACACGTAATATCTTATCTGAGGTTTTTGGTTCGAAACACGTCTACTTAATCAACCATATCGAACAAAATTATTCACACAAAAATACGTATTATTTTCAAAAGTGCGTTATTAATTTAAAAGGTATTTCAAATAATCGATTCAATTCAGAAAGAGAGCGAAAAACTAGCAACATGGAGTATTTTTAATTAGAGAGAATAATTCTTCAAGATATTCAACAAAGAGTTTGTAAATAGTATATACAAGCAAAAAGTATATGAACCATCATCATCTTTTTACAATGTCCTTCATGTAATAAACATATTATGTTCATAACCTCATTCTCCAACTAAATATAAAGTTTTACACGAGATTATATGAGCATTGAACTTCATTCAATTCAATAACGATGGTCCTATCACCTACGCCTCATCAATATGTAAAGGGAAACACCAATCTAGATGAAACCGAATAGTTCCATCAGGAAGTCCAGGCAACTCGGCTATCAAATTATCAACATGAAGAGGTTTTGGATCATATTATAGGGTACGAAACAAACAATCTTGAAATCTTTTACGTAACGCCGCCAACACTTGATGATGTGAGAATTGCAGCATTTTGTATCCCTATTGATCATCATCTCATAAAAGAACTGTAAATAAAACAAACTACAAATAATTACAAAATTAAACAACCAGTAAAGAGTAGACTCAACTCTATTTTGAAAACGAAAAAGCAGGCAGCTATATAATACCTTTATCAATATAACAACTATTTTCTCACAATAGTAGTCCTTGAAAATAAAGGAAAGGGAAACTCAACTTGTTTTATAGCCAATTTCATTCAAACCCAACACATTTTGAGTGATTAGTGATTACTTTACCTCTTAAATTTGGAGTAAAAAACTAAAACTTTTCCTTCCTCACTCATAATTATCTATGTGGTGACAGAAAATATAAGAAATACGTTGATAATATAAGAATAAGAAGAATAGTTAGTGTGAACACATTGCGTACCTTAATAAATTTGATCGTCTGTTTATGCCGTTTTAATTCTATAGACAAAATCCTTAGAAAACAGACCCAAAGTGAGCAATCCAAAAGATTTGCATATTTCGAAGGGGGTACTTCTTGCCTATCTATAATCAAATTCTCTACTTCACAAGGGAGTGAAGGTGAACGATTTCTGAGTTCATCTAAACTAAATGAATCCTTGATAAATCATTACAACCAAAAAAAAAAAAAAAAACAATTAAGATAAGAATAAGAAGCTATTAAAAATTATAAGTGAAATTGTTAATATGCAACTTATAGACATACCAATGATATCCTTTTATCGATAGAGATAGACATGCTTAGCTACTTAACTTGATGAGCAACTCCATTAAATTTTTCTTTTATAAGTTTGAACGAAGTAAGAACGAGAAGGTCAGCTTCATAAAAATCAGGATTGATAATAAATTTGAGCTTGCATGGGCATCGAAGTGAACCATTTATTGAAAAACCATGCGGAATATCTTGACACTCCAAGCTAAAGGAAAGTAAATTTGGAGCATCAACATGAATACCATTCATATTATGACATCGAAGAATCTGTAAATCCTTGAGCCAATTACTTGAAAATTCAATTCCTGTAATCTCCACACAATCCTGTATAATCGGTTTCTCAAGCAAGGGGATTTTTGAGATAAGGTAACTAATTTCGATATCTACATCCACTAACATCAAAGAGTTTAAATGATGGCACCCAGCCAAATCAATCACGCATGGTTTGTTGAGCAATGTAAGGGTGCATTGTTGAAGACTTGGTGCAACAATCTCAATACTTTCAAGTTTAGAGTTTTCATTACCAATCGACACAATCTTCAGTTCGGGTAAATTAGAAACACAAATATGTTTAACATCCCAAATTGGGGATAAAATCAAATCTTCAAGCAATGGGCATTCACTAATAAACTTCTGAACCATTTGTTCACCTATATGGACCCTGTCTAGTGCTAGCTTTTTGAGAGAATGGAACCTTATAGTATCAGATGACTGCTCCAAGTTACAACCACTTAGCTTCAAAGTCGTCACAAATTTAAACGAAAATATTGTTGCAGGCAGACTGTACCTACTATCCCCTCTTGTTTCAACATTGAAATCTAACTCTTGTACCTCATTCGCGACAGCCAGTTCTATCCACTTGTCAAGAAGAGAAGTGATTCCTTCGACATCAAAAAGCCTCATGGATAGCCTAAATTTCTGCATAGAAACCTTAAGCTCACAAAATCGTAGCAGGGAAGCATCTACATATCATATAAATTTATCTGTAAGTTTACAGTATCTTCTTTTCTCCCTCACGCTAAAATTGTGGCGTTCTGCCAAATCTCCTAAGATGTAAATTTGATCAAAATCCAAGATGGGAAACGATGTTCGTAAATGGTTCCATTTCTTTGATAAGACACACGTATGAGCTGCCTCTTTTACAGAGAGGTAAGACATAATGTGATGAATAATAAAATCCGGCAACTCTAAGATTCGATCCACCATGCCAATCCGGTCCCCCATAAATCCATAATCTTTAAATCTGTAAGACTGTAACATTCCATTCATATTCATATATATTGCCATCATAATTAAGACTCCACAACAAAGTATACAATTCATGTTTATTTAAATGGAATATAAAGGGATTAAATTATTATAATTAAGACAAAAAATTTCAACAATAAATCGCACAAAAAAAAAATCAAATCATTTATCTAGGTTAACAGGGTCCTAAACAAACCCTAGAAATTGAACTGAAAATTATAGATAACAATCAGAGAAATTTATATGAGTAACAGTAAAATAATAGAATGAAAAAAAAAAAAAAAAAACAAAACAAGTGATGATAAAAGAAAATAAAGCCATGAATTCTTACCAGTAATCCGAAGAGAAACTAAACACCAGAGCAAAAGCACTAAAGCAGAGTGGAGTGTGGACTGATAAAGTTGGAAAGCCCGTGCCAGTCTGATTTTGTTTTGCGGAAAATGGCAATAATACCTCTGAATTTAAGTGAAATTGCATTTCCCGATATATATTATATTTTAATTGCACAAAACTCCCTGAAAATCGTTGATTAACTGGACTGGGTGTTAAGGTTGAGTGGGAAAGTTCAACAGTCATGATGTGATAATACAATTTTACCCTTACACATTTTTTTTTTTTTAATTTACCCTTGCACATTTTATTCTTATATAAAACCTTTTTTTTTTGTTTTTCTCTCACTGATGACAAGTTTCTAAAGGTAAATTGTCATTTTACAACATAAATATATTAATAAACTAATTTTTATTTATAAACGAAAGAAAAAAAAAAAAAAAAAATGAAGGTCATCGGCGATTTCCTCCCTGACCCAAAGGAGGCTGTCGACAGCCTCCTTGGCAGGACAAAGTCGTGAGCCTCCATCATGCAAATTGGAGGAGGCTACGGCCTACAAGCCTACTCCATTTACAATGGAGCCATGGAGGAGGCGCAATGTCTCGTTCCAAGGGGGAGGCCACTTCATTTTTATTTTTTTTTAATTAAAATTTGATTATATATTTTTGGAGATGTTAATGTTTTGGTTTCACATAATGTCTTAGTCTAAGGTGTTTGGAGGCTTTAAAATGGGAAATCATGAGTTCAAACAAAAAAAAAATTAAATAAATAAATAAAAAAATACAACTCTACCTTGAGATGATAATGGACCTGCTTTCTCCTTCAATGTATATCTATTTACTTTACCTCAATGTCTTCTGTCTCCGGCTTAAAACACGTCTACTTAATTAAGAAATTCAAGACCTAAACGGTAATTCAGGATTTATAAACTAGTTTAGAATGGCCGGTCACAGAACACATGAAAGTTCTGCTCTCCAATGAACATATTCTTCTGTGAGTGTGAGAATTGCAATATGGAATGGCTTTGATAATGCTCTTAGATGGGCACATATATTTTCTGATTTCAAAATTGTCAGTAACACCATATACACTAATCACTCTTTAAAAATGCTTCTTCACATCTTCTATGGATGCAAATTCCTGTGAAATGATTCATACTATTTCTAATCAGTGACACAGGCCACTGGTTGTAAATGAATACCAAAAACACTGCTGAGATAATCTGTAGAATGTTAACAGGAGAGAAGAACACAATCTGCGAAGAAATTATCACCCCATCCAACAAAATCCACCACGTGAAAAAATACGCGCTCTTTTCATAAGTCCATTTTTAATTTAAAAGGTAGTTCAAAGAATCAGCTCAATGCAGAAAGAGAGTTAAGAATTTAGGAACATAGACCAAGTAAATTATTCAGAAACCAGATATATGCACAAATGCTACAACTACTCTGAGCTATACTAACTTATAGCCTTGCGAGTTCTAACTGACAAATTCGGAAATTCATAATGGCAAAGGACTATCATAAAATTTACTGTCACCATGCTCTACCTGTCCCTTACGGGGAGATTGCTTCGACTCCTGCTGATATTGTTAAGTCACTAAAGCGGCCCACTTGCACGAAAATACTCATCCGCTTAGCTAGCATTTAGCTTCTGTCAGTTGAACTAGATGATATTTGCAGAATTCCCACTTCTCATCATTGTGCAGAATTCCTCGTAGTTGATCCTCCCATCCTGTTAGTTTAAATGGGATCAGAACCTGATAATGTGTCTCAATGAGAGAATTCGAAAGTTTCGAAACAGAAATAACTTACATTATCTGTATCCACTTCAGAAATTATTTCCCGGATGGTGACTTCATCGCCCATTCCATATTCCTTCATCGCTGTTTCTAATTCATCCCTCGTAATATACCTGTCACGAAGTTTACAATTTCACATTTCAGTTAACTGAATCATCAGGATTTCCGAAGGATTCTATATAACCAAGCAGCACTATGGAAAAAAACAGGAAAGCAAGAACTCACCCGCTATGATCTGTATCAAAGTACTGAAATGCTTTGAAAAGGTGCTCGTCTCTTTCCAGTCTGTATCTATGCATTGTAGCAGAAATAAATTCAATGTAGTCAATTGATCCATTTCCATCCACATCAGCCTGAAATTCATTACACACCAATTGAGTACGTATGTGATGCACGGAAAATTGAATATTCAACAAATTCAGCTGTAGTTAGGATATCATTATTACTTACAGCTTCCATGAGTTGTTTGACTTCAACTTCAGAGAGTTTCGATCCAAGTCGAGACAAACCTGTCTTAAGTTCTTCGTAAGTGATTGTACCACTCTGGTCAGTATCAATGTTTGCAAACATTGATTTAAGACCTTTAATTTCTTCTTCAGACAGATTTTCAGCAATGACCTGCGATGAATTCAAAATGAACCGGTGCTATTAAATGAAGATAGAAAGCAAAACCATCTACAGCCATTTAACTCAAAAGTTGTAAAATGTCCTAATAAAACACTAATATGGATTTTGTTTTATGGTGGAATCACATGTTCTGATCAAAGTTTTAGAAATAAATTGACATTTGTTACACAATTTTTATGGGAATTTTATCACAAATTCGGAACAAAAGAAGAAAGAATATTATTAATACAGTCCATAAATTACCTTCAACGCCAGCTTTTTGAGTTTATTCATTGCCCTGAATTGTTTCATTCTAGAGAGAACTGCGCTGTCTATTGGCTTGTCTGATGCTTCTTTAATCCAGGGATGCTCTAAACATATAAAAATACAGAAGTTTTTAACAAATGCAACACCAGAAGATCGCAAATAATAATAACGATAATCATATTTGATTGATTGATTGGTAGCAACCAAAGTGTCACACCATCCATTTTCACTTACTATAATAATGTTGATGTTGCCTTTATATGTCTTTTAATTAAATGCAGGAATCTGATGAAATGCCTCTATTTTTTTTTTTTTTTGTCGAAGCAACCAGAAGCAAGAACACAACTTGAGCAAGCAGTAAAAAGGAAGCAAATCAAGAAACACTGTGGCACATGCTAAGCAGTAAAAAGGAAGCAAATCAAGAAACATTGTGGCACATGCAAGCTTAGCAGTGAGAACTCTTATAGATGTATTTGAAGTCTATGGAGAGAATCCCGCTCACACGAAGGTTTGTGGGATTTGGTTTTTATATTTGAGTTTCGTATCTTCTAATAAAAGTAGAGCTAAGCAGGATTATGGAGTTCCTTACCAAGAACTTGTGCAGAAGTGATTCGCTTTCTTGGGTCCTGTGTCAGCATTTTCCGGACTAGATCCTTGGCACTGTTTGATATTGATGGCCACGGAGCAGTTTCAAAGTCAATCTCTCCTTTCAAAACGGCATCGAATATTCCCTTCTCATTTTCTGCGGCACAAATGAGCAAAAGATATTACTGCACATCAATGATATATAATACATAGTTGATGAGAGAATCTGAAAACATAAAGCAAGTATGTAACATACAATTATAGAGAGAGAAAAAACATGTCTAATGTTTTCCTTACCAGCCCAAAACGGAGGTACCCCGCTAAGTAGAATGTATAAAATAACTCCTGCACTCCAAACGTCTATTTCCTTGCCATAACTACGACGCAATACTTCAGGAGCAACATAGTAAGCACTGCCTACTATATCACGATATACTTTCCCTGCGAAAAGTTTCAAGAAAGGGTCAATTAAGCTATTGCTGGCTGGATCACTAACACGAAGTGAAATTACACAAATGATTTAGAACGAAAAAATATAAGATAACTTTAGAGAAGCTGCATCAATTATTAAGAAGAGAACTAAAAATGAGGGAAAATGATGAGAACAAATCCGATCAATAAGAGATGACAGAAGCCATATATGTCATCACCACGAGCTATAATATTAGTAAAAAACCAATTATCTTTCCTGGAGATCTGCGAAAGGGTAATGTTATTATTGATTCTTTAATAGATAATGAATTTAGGCCTTCGGAATCACACTGATGAAGCTTTTCCTCACAGGCAATGTGGCAAACTCAACAAGATGAGATTGATATCCAGTTATTATGAAAAAGATTATCATTTAATCAAGTTACACAAAAAATCCCTTCTTTATGGTTGTAAAAATACTCAACAATGGCAATTATGTGTCTATCACTCTATCACAAAAAAAAATGTACGATGACAAAACCTATAACGCAAGGTACTCCAATTTTCAAAACATTGGGGATCTTTCCGGATAGGTTGGTGACATCAGGGGGAAATTTGATATCTTTTTGGTTCATCGACAAACCTATGTGATGGTTCGGTGATAAATATTTCCAAGATGTGCTTTCCCCACGAAACATAATGTGGACAACTCTATTAGAAATAAATGGATCTGATACAAGATCGCTAAACTAATAAATTGACCTGGATCTAGGATCACTAAACTAACTAAAATCAGTCAACGGGTAAAAAGCAAGGTTTTACACTCACCAGAAACCCCTGGCAGCATGCATTATCATTTCAACCCAACAATACAATCCCTAACACTGCACGATTCCCCAATTACTAAACCCATGGGTTCGATCCTCAGGCCCTCACTTAAAAGACCGATGCTATTTGAGCACAATCGAGGACTAAACCAGCTGGTCGGATTGTCTTATCCAAGGTATCTTTTCAGTAAAATTCAATCCACAAAATGCTAAAATGCCTTAAAATATCACAAAAGCTAAACCAAATCCTTACAACAATATCGCTAATTATCAAAGTCCTCAATGAATACATATCTGTTCCCACAACCCCAGAAAACAAAACACGCATTTTAAATTACATGAATAATCTCAAGCTAAACAATCAAAACAAAAAACATGAAACTGACAATCTAATTAGAGAATTATAAAAGTATTCACCTTCCTCAATGAACACAGACAATCCAAAATCCGTTGCTTTCAACATAGCATTCTCATCCTTGCTTGACAACAAGAAATTCTCCGGCTTGAGATCGCGATGCATAACCCCCATAAAATGACAACTATGAACCACATTAACAATAGCTTTACAAATACCAGCAGCTGCTCTCTCAGTGTAATGACCCTGAGCAAGAATCTTATCAAAAAGCTCACCCCCAGAACACAACTCCATCACTAGATGAACAGATTGTCTATCTTCATAAGCACCCCTAAATTCAACTATGTTCTGTTGACCAGACATATGCTGCATTAACTGAATCTCTCTCCTCATGTCTTCTCTGTCTTGTTTGCTCGCAAGCTTCCTCTTCAATATCGATTTACAAGCATAAGTATGACCTGTTGAATTCTCTGTACACAAGTATGTGATCCCAAACTGACCTCTACCCAGTTCCTTTCCAAGTGTGTAGTGCTGTTTAATGTCTTCAAATGACCTACCCAGTATAGTTTCCGGGTTCTGCACAGCAACAGCAGATTTCAACGGCTGAGGCTGTGGCGGCCGCGGCGGCTGCTGCTGCTGCTGCTGCTGTCTTGGTTGAGGAACAGACACTTTTGGTGGTGAAACAACATGTTGTTGTTGTTGTTGTCGTCGATGATGCTGTTGATGAGATTGATTCGATCTATAACCACTAAAATCTGTTAGTGGAGATTCTGCTTTGCTACTCCAACAACCCATTTTCTTGATTAGGATATTGGGATGATAAAAAGATGGATCATATAAAGAAAAAGTAAAAAAAATTGAATTTCTATGGTGTTTTGAGAGAATGAATCTAATAAAAATGAAAACTTTGAAAGGATTTTTTGGATGCGCGTTACAGAGAAGCAGATGGGAAAGTTGAGTGTGGACAAACAAGAATTGGGTGTGTGCTTTGTTGGGATAATATTTCTGCAAAAAAACAAATCAAAGTTTCAATCTTTGAGCTAAATTTAAGGAGAAAAAACAATCTATGTGTAAGACCATCTCCACTCCATAGCAAATGCTATGCAAGAGTGACTTTTGAAAAAAGATATACCACTTCAGAGAAAAAAAAAAAAAATAGATATTATTTGTCTACTTTAATACGGTATGATATACGGTTATTTTTTCGATCGATACAGAAAGTATTTAAAATTAATATTAATTTTTTATTTATTTTTTATAAGAAAATAAAATATAAAATAAAACAAAAATATATATATAGACACGTCATTAAAAAAAATTGCATTTTGGATAAGTACTGGAAACCAAATTTTGAGTTGATTCTCTATCAAGTCTATTTTTATGTCATATAAAAGCAAATTTCTTAATATTATTGTCGTGTCAACGATTATTGATATGTAATCAACTTTTACAATGGAGATGCTTTAATATATCTGCTTTTATATATATATATATATATATATATTTTATTATCAGTTCCTTGCATGTAGGTCACTGAATTTAAATACTTTGACTTAGCTATATGCACTTGTCAGTCAAAGTATTTAAATCCAATGGTCTACATACAATGAACTGATATAACTTTTATCGATTGGAAGTGATAATAGAGAGACCAATATACTAATTTACTATAAATTCTTTGATTCTAACATCCAAAATCTGAATTTTTTTTTTTTTTTTTTAAACAACCAAAATCTGAAATCTTTTAATGTATTTATTTTAAATAGTGATTGATTTTGGAATGTAACACAAACTTCTGATTTTGTAATAAACAAAATAACTAATAACATAATTTTTTGTATAACAAATAAATATGGAAAATTCATGAAAAATTTGGGATTTTGTTTATTTAAAGCATGAAGAAAATAGGTGTCAAAGAAAAGTTGTAGACGTGGCAAGCTGACAAAGACAAAGATACAAGAACTTGATTGGACCAGCAGAGACTGAAAAAAACACATATCTAGATCTAATTATCTAAACTACTTTACTACTTCATGTCTTTTTCTACTGTAGTACTGTGTGATTGCAAATTTTTTCTGAAAAATAAAATAAAAATAATAACTGTTTCAAATAAAATAAAGTAAAAATATCTGATTTTAGCAATCAAACAATCAATCAATTGAATGTCTGTTCACTGATTTATCAATTTTTGTATTTATTTTTCTAGTATATAAAAGTTGTTATATGATGTTTCGCAATCTTATTAATATTATCTTTTATCTTACAAAATTAAATTAAAACATTTCTATGGACACATGGTCCTATACGTTTTTTTCTTACAAAATTTTAGTTTATTTCAACCATCCACGTATTACATATGATTAATTAAAATAATCATATGAAGTCATATCATCAACCTAATGTATTTATTTAAATAAATCAACTACTACATCGCATTATTTGTATAATACAACCATTTATGAAAGAAATATTTTAATACAAAAGTACAAAATAAAGACCGTTTATATCTTACCATTTTAATTAGTTGCGTTCGGTCAGGTTTACTTTGTCCAGATATATATTTCCATTAAGGGGAAGGTGGAGGGATCTTCCTACGGTTTAAAATTTTATGGTCAAATATAAGACAATATATATAATATCCGGTTCAGTGGTGAAGTCAAAAATTCAAGTTTAGTAACAATTTTATAAATTATTAATATTTTTATCAAAAGAAGATACTTACTCTAAACCTAAAAAAACAAACAATTGCACATGATAAGATTCCTAAGAAAAAAAAAAGGGAAAAAAGTAGTATGGATAGAAATTATTTTCCTAGTTGAAAAAAGTGTGTGAAGATATTCATTCCATGGATAATCAAAAATTTCATGATAAGTACAAAAGACTTAGGTGGTCCATTATGTCACAAAAACAGAGTGTAGAAAGCGACATGATCACAAATGCTAAAACAGATTATACAGCTAAGTACTGGCTTCACAGTCACTGATATTTTATCAGTTTTTTTTTTTTTTTTTTTTTTTTTTGGGGGTCATTTTGTTGACTATGTCCCCAAAGTGACTCATAATATATATATATATATATATATATATATATATTAGCTAGCATTCAGTTACTTGTTTGAATGTTCAGAATTAACATTTCTCACAATACAAAATCTTCTTTCAATCTTTGCTCTCTTTGCTTCACAAGCTACAAAATCTGCAAAGAAGGAACAACATATATGGATATGAGTTGAAAAAAAAAAAACTACAAAAAATGGTTGACAATAAAATCAAGATTTGATGTTTCTGCTTGCTAGTACTTCATATTATATAAATATACCATACTTTTACCTAGAGAAAGGACACGATAATACCACCAATAAATTTTGGGTATCTATATTCGTATATTCCTCAACCATGTGAGGTGCATATTCAAAAGTCAAAACCAGTATGAAAGTTTATGTGTTTATGTTAACAGTAAAGGTATGTTTACTAATTGAGAAAGAAAACGTAATTTGATTTGTGACTACATCGATTACTAAAAAATGGTAAGAATCAAGAAAATGAATGTAATTCCTGATTTGGGAATTAAGCTCCATTTCCAATGAAAGTTTATTCGTATTGATTTATATTTTCGATTAATGAACACATCATAAATAAATAGGGGAAGATAAAATTGACTTGTTTCTTTATTCGATGAATACAAGTATATATAAAGACTAGGCATGAGTGAAGAAAGGAAATGGAATCAATCTAGGGTCTAATCTCAATTAAGTTAATGCTAATTGAATAATATTGTAGTGGTCAATGATCTCTTACCAATGTGGTGTGACTCTCCAAGAAGAGACTCCACCACGATGGTTCAAAGCTCATGGCATGTATGTATATATATATACATATATTCATTGTCCCAGTAGAGTCTAACTCTCGTAAGATTCCGGTAATTGTTGTACATAAAATAAATAAATAAATAAAAAAGAATAATATTACAGTGCTCATTTACAGCTCAATCTATTAGCTAATTGTCGGGAAATTTATAAAATGGTAATAAAATAAAAATAAAAACATATAATAATTCTCTTTTATCAGACGACAAACTCCACGCCTCATATATATAATTTGAAAAGACTCGAACAAACAAAACCCTAATCTTTAGGGGCTACCAAACAGTCAGCCATAAACAAACAAAAACCCTGGTCGGCTGATCCCAATGGCTAGTGGCAATGCACACGGTCTATGCATAGGACTCTATAGAATAACAAAGCTTTTGATACTACATATACAAATTGTTACCGACATAAAACATCTCTAATGGTTTCCTTCGGAGATTCACTTAAATAAGGGCGTATGTTGTTGTAAGGGACCATTAAGGGAGTGTGCTCTAATAATACTCCCTTAAATGGCTCCCTTAATAATTTTTTATTATTATTTTGATGTTTTATTTTGTAATTATTATTGTAAAACAAATTACTCATCGGATAACAAATCCTACTGAGATTTTAAAAGTTAAATATCTTATGTTTTTCAAAAAATAAAATGAATTTAAATATGTGGAGCTCATTTAAAAGGGATTGAAACCACCACTTAAGTAAGGGAGTAAGAGCATCTCCAACGGTCTCCCTTGGAGACTCCTTTATTTAAGGGTGTATGTTATTGCAATGGATCATTAAGGAAGTATGTGCTCCAACAATACTCTCTTAAATGGCACATTTAATAATTTTCTATTATTATTTAAATGTTAGATATTATTTGTCAATTATAATAGATAGATCCCACTTTAAAATAATCTTTAACTAGGTGGAGCTCACTTTAAGGGGTTGAAAACACCCTTTAATTAAAGGAGTGAACTCTATTAGAACACAATTAAGGGAGTCATTTAGGGACTTGTCGAAGTTGCAAAAATACACATACTCCCTTAATTAAGCTAAGAGATGTCTTCAAGTGAGGCTGTTGGAGATGCTCTAAGCTCCACTAAAACACATTTAAGGGCCTTTAAAGAACATGTTGGAGCTGTGAAAATATAGTTTCCCCCTTAATTAAGCTAATGGGGGTCTCCAATGGGAACTATTGGAGATGCTCTAAGTTATGGAAAAATATGAGGTTAGGGTTGGTGGCGATTGGTAAATATCAAAGCTTTTGTTTGTTTCGGACCGAGTATATGGTGGCAGGTAAAGATTAGGGTTTTCGTTTGTTTGGGGTCAAATGTATTTTGGTTGGTAAACAAATTAAGGTTTATTTTTGTTTGTAGCCTAGTGTATCTGCACCTTTGCGCTTTTAAAAACTATAGTCTTGTGCCTTTTTATTAGAATTTGGATCATCTGCTGAGCTGATTTTTGTCCCGTTTTATATATATCTTTTGTCATGTGTAATCAATGACTATCACTTATTTATTTTATTTATTTTATTTATTTTATTTAAATACAAAGTTCTATTATCAAGTGTTATAGATCAGGAAAAAAATCAGCATAGTAGAGGATCATGATTCCTTTTTACTAATGTTTAAATATTAATGTTGGGTCTTTTTACTAACCGTTTAAGCTTTCGAGTATGTTGATTACTACTAACGGTTTACTTAGTGGGTGTATTGTAATGCTTAAATATTAATGTTAAGCTCTTTTACGAACCATTTAAACTTTCAGATACATTGGTTACTAACCGTTTGCTTGTCAAATGAGTCATTGATGGAAAAGGAGCCGAACCTTGAGAGTTGAGTCTCCTTTCAAGCTCTTCGAAGAGAAGAAAGCCAGAGAATCAGCAGTGCAAGGCCCTTCATTCCTTCAATCTTATCAAACAGCTTCCACATGTTTTGTCTTAATTCAACATTTCAACCAAATTCACATCCCAATGAACAAAACAAAACCCGAAAAAAAAAAATCTAAAACAATCTTAGACATCAAATTCAGGAACTGAACAAACATGAAACTTGTAAGCAAATGTAGCATGCACCCTGTAACAGTTTCATGTTATCTACAACATCAAATGCAATGCCAGTCTTCAAGCTATAGCTTTTATCAATGGTTTCAAAGTTTAAAGATGAGTTGCAGGTGATATTTACATGAAAACAAAGATGAATCAACATAAAGATACAAAATTTTGAACTGAAAGTGAATAAATTTGACAAATTTGAATCAATTCTCTCGCTTGTTGTTCTGGTTTTGATTAGCTTGGATTCGAAGTGAAAAATAACAACAAATTGAAGATAAATTAAGCGAAAACAAAACAAAAATTAAATTATATTCACTTGGAAAAGAGGAAAAAATAAAAGTTCACCTAAATTCATTATTCAAATTGACTTCGAAGTCAACTCGTACAATACAACTCATAAAACCCCATATTATTGTAAGTTATTGGCACTAGTCCCTCTGAACTTTATGTGAGTTTACATTTTGTCTATTGAACTTTTTTTTAGACATTAAACCCTTGAACTTTTATTTATTAATAAAACTTGACTGTAGATACCCCTCAAACAGACGATCAGGAGGCAATAAACCAATCTGCTTGCCAATAAATAAGAGTTCATGGGATTTAATGCCTAAAAACAAAAATTTCATGGGGTAAAATGGACACTCATGTAAAGTTCAGAGAAGACCGGTGACAATAACCCCAAAAAAATACATACGGTGCCGTTTCATAATAGGCATTAAATGATTGTTTTCGTTCAACAGGCCCATTGGCCGATTCTGTCCTTTTAATGGGCCAGGCCAAAAATTCGATTTCTCTTGTTTGAATGAACCATCTTGATTCTGTGTTTTCTTGGCAAGGCCCAGCAACGTATTTCATTTTGAAAGACCATTGGGAAACGATTTGAGGGAAAAAATTTGGATGCAACAGGATGCATCTCTTGCTATGACTTACGATCATAAAACGTAATAAATTTTATCACTTGATTATGGTCGCAACTCGCAACGAGGGATGCATGCGTATGCTGCATAGTTCTTTACTATTATATATATATATATATATATATTAATTTTCAAGTGCAGGATCCCGTACATATATTTTGTAAAAATCATACCAATTCTCAGTAACGAAACTCGATGAAACCATACAAAATTCAAGTACATGATCCTGCACTTCAAAGTTATATATATATATATATAAATACTTCTCTAATCAGAACCGTCTCAACTTTATAATTTCAAGAAGTTTAACCACAGCCACATGTTCACAGTGGGCCCACACTCGATATGAATGTGTAGCTGTGGTTGGACGTCCTTATATTATAATTTCATGACGTCCTTACTAGATCGAGAACCACCATATATATAGAGTAATTTTCCAATAAAGACTTTTATGATGTACACTTTAAGCACTTTTGATGAAATTGCATGTAATCAAATGTTTTTCGATAAGAAAATTAAAATATATATTTGGTAAAAATTTGGAAATTTTTTGGAGTTGAGAACTATTTTTTCTCTCTCTATTTTTAAATGTTTTATTTTCCAAAAAATAA
Organism: Acer negundo; assembly: GCA_035582765.1. Taxonomy (NCBI): domain Eukaryota; kingdom Viridiplantae; phylum Streptophyta; class Magnoliopsida; order Sapindales; family Sapindaceae; genus Acer; species Acer negundo. The sequence continues at coordinate 24,205,343 of CM069232.1, read as the reverse complement.
AAATAAAAAAATTAGTTCTTGCACCAATTTTTTTTTTTTTCCATAAATATATTTCATTGTTTTCATCATCCATATAAAAAATCAAATCAAATCGATATATTCTATACAATTTCATCAAAGGTGTTTAAAGCATATATCATAAAAAGTCTTCATCCAAAAAAATTACTTTATAAATAAAAAAAATATATATATATATATATATATATATATATATATTCCAACCAATAGCTCATTAAAGTACATTTGTGAAGTTTGATTCTTAAAAGAACTATATATACATCATTATCATTTTTTTTTTCTTTTTAGCTAATGACGTCTCCTTAAATATATCCATTCTTTATAATTAAAAAAAAAAAAAATGACTAATCACTTGCATCTTTTTTTGGGTACTTTTTATATGTGTGGTGTGAGAGACTGATCCTCTAATGGATTTTTAGTTTCTTTTAATAATATTGTGATAATTAGCTGTTAGTTGTGACACACACCTACATTACTAAAAACTAATATGAATGGTCATAATTTATTTTCTTTTCTTTCATTTATTTCTGTTAATAACTAATCATATATTTTCAATGTGTTCTAATATAAGCCCAGATCGATCTCAATATTATTTAAATAATAATGTTAAACATCCCACCTACAATCCCACCATTTATATCCCAACGCATGTGGCAGTTGAAGTGTCACTTGGTATGAACACACATTAATTGATACTTATTTCTTCTACCCATGTATTCAATCACCAATTAATGTGTGTTCACTCACCAAATGACATGTCCGCTGCCACATATGCTTAGATGAAAATGGTAGAATTATTATTGTTATTTAAATTCTAAAATGTTATACTAAATATCAGATCTATCTCACTAATATTCAGCATTCCCAAGCACATTCATGTGTATATTGTATTTTGAATATATTTAATGTACTCAAAATTTACTAATCAAGAATCCTTTAGAGCATCTCCAAACAGGGCTCTCTAAACATACGCTTTAGCCAAAATGACTAGCAGTTATGGTTTTTTTATACTTCTACCACTCCCTAACATGGTTCTCTATTTTAGAGAAATAGCAAGGCACTCTCTAAATATGGAGAACCATTTATGCTAGCCAAATTCTCTTTACTATTATTTTATTATTTTTAAACTATTTTTTTTTTATTAAATACAATTTAAAACAAAATAAATTTATTTATATTTTAAATTTAAAAAATATTAAAATATTAATGTCCAATTATAATAGAGAATATGATTAGAATAACCCCATAAAAGTTATTGGTTAGCTAAAATTTAGAGAGCCTCTTAGAAATGCTCTTAATGAGATAGATAATTAAGAGAATTGCAGTGTTTATTAAAAATCGATAAGCATCGAAAATTAAGTTCCCTTTTATAATTTCATTAATTTCTTTTAATTTTCATTCTCGAACATTTAATCCTACACAGAAATATATAGTATGCCCTATTTGATGATAGCTTCATGGATACCCAAAAGCCAAACAAATGACTCATTCACACAATAACTTTTTGAGCCAATTTAATTACAAAGATATACTGTTTGCAATAGCAGTGCTAGACTTCATGATTGCATACAACCCCACTTGATGAAGAAAGAACTGAAACACACTACTACTACACAGACTCCACCACACAGAAAACACACAGAACCAAAAAGCTGTGACTTTAGAGGCACAAACTTGACAATAATAATAATTATATATGTGCAAGTGGGCAAGAGGCAGCATGTACACACACCTCACTTGTGCATCATCATATAACATTATCGATAATTTCAAAGATACTTTCTGTTAACTATCAAATCTATGTAATAACTAGAAGATGAAGAAGAAGAAGATGATGAGGATCAGTAAGTGTTAAAAATCTCAGATGACGACATTATTGGGGGGTTTTGGGTTTGGACATAACATGATGATGATTTTGAAAGTGACCTTCCACCTATCCATGTATACTATACTATATTACTATTTTTTTTTTTTTGAACAGCAATTTACTATATACTTTATCATTAAATTATATCAACCTAGCTATAGCTATCTCTCATGGTGTCATGTAGTGGTAACTCATGAGTGAATGAGTGATCATAAGGAAAAAATTATAATTTGAATTGACTATCTAGATATATCATTGGTCAGAAATTCGGATATGAAATTCGTTGTCAGAAATCTTCCTTGTCGAGAGACTGAGGATGAACAACTGAAATTATTGAGTTGTAAAGTCCTGTATTGGTTTGTTGTATAGTAGCTAGCTAGGGTACTATTGGGATTATAAGTATTTATATATGGGTCACCCCAAAATCTAGTTTCAAATAAGCAATGTTAAAGCTATACCTAATCGATTGTTAATATCATTATCTATTTATCATTGTTTGGAAATACGGAGTGTACGTAATTGAATCAGGATAATTTGAAATCCGTCAAGATCAATCTCCCTTATCAAGTGATTGAGGTCGAACAATTGAAATTATTGAGTCTATAAATATATATATATATCCCAATTCTTATAAATATATATTAAGGTCCTCAATAACAACTCAGAGAGAGAGAGAGAGAGATATGGCTATATGGTTAGTCGAGGGTGGTTTTGATGACTGTGATGCGGCTTGATGGTCAAACAAGAACAAGAGGAGATCCCTTTTCAATTTTGGAAGAGAGAGAGAGAGCAAATATGGCTATATGGCTAGTCGAGGGTGGTTTTGATGACCGTGATGCGGCTTGATGGTCAAACAAGAACAAGAGGAGATCCCTTTTCAATTTTGGAAGGGCAAGATTCTTTCTTCATGATGATAGCTATTATATTCATAAATTATTCAACTAAGAATCTCACAACTTTAAATAAATAAATAAAATGAATATAATGTAATAATATATTGATGTATATTGATTGAATAAGATATATAGTTACATTTCATGCCATCCATTCTATAAGCATATAATGATATAAATCACAGTGCTTAATTAATATATAGAACTCTTAAGTGTTATATTTTTATTACATTTTAGACAAAAAAACAAAAATGGTACTAGCTAGAGAATTAGAGATCAACAAATTTTAAATTATATTCGTAGATCCTTTTAGTATAGGTGGTAGTGTACATTATATTCTCTTCAACATTAGCGGTGTGAGATTCGAGTCTTATCATACGTATTTTTTCAAACATATGAGTAGATAATATTTCTCATTAGGTAAATATATATTTGAACCACACATACTATTTCAACTCAATTGTTGGGTATCATAATTTAACAAGGAATGTGAAGAACATGTACATAATTATAACACTATATATAAAATTTATAATTCCACCAAGAAGACACACACCTGCCATCTTCACATGCTCAGGTACTATAGATTGAATATTTTAGCTAGGTTTGAACACAAATATATAAATTGTACAAGAAAAGATTGATGGAGCTTTATAGGGAAATCACCATATGATCATCTGGAAGAAAAAAAAAAAAAAACTTTAATTTATTTATTTTATATATACATACACAGAATCACAATAATATTCAAAGTATCAGACCTGTTTGTAGTGAGTGGCTCCATCAATCTTCAAAGATGACGATCGATAGACGGACACAACACAAAGGCTGGCCCAACCAGCTGAAAGTAACAATTCCAAATACAGAGATTGATGGTGATCGGTTCGTTTATTTGGTTTATATTAAAAGATATGGAAACATCAAACATTGTTTCTGCTAAAAACCTGAGCTACCACCACTAATTTAATAAAAAACTTTATTTACGTAGGGAACTGATTGTTCATATTTCGAAACCAATTGTCTAAATCACGAGATTAATTTGAGAAATAAACAACTGGGATATGTGAAAAATATTCTTATGTGTGTAACCACCATTTGTGCTATTGGCATACTGCTGACATTTTTCTACCCTAGAATAAAATTTTCGATCAATATGTATATAAATTATACGTTAACAAGATTCTAAATTTTGACGAGACGAGGTGGTGTGAATGATATATTCATTGCATTCATTCATGATATGTCCCCTCCACAAATGAGATATGTGAAAAATATTCCTATGTGCACGCACCATTTGTGCTATTGGCATACTAACATATTTCTACCCTAGATTAAAATTTTCGATGATTTTATCAATATGTATATCAATATGTATATAAATATTATACATAACTGCGGGTTTGAATTGTATTTCCCTCCACAAATATGGTGTCAGGATCGGACAATATTTGACCCTACGTACAAACTAGGTCCGTAATACAACTCTCACTAGAATAGAGGTACAATATTAACTTGGTGATGTTTTATTTTGAAGTCTCTAACTAACAAGGTAAAGGACCCTGGGAGGATATTCAACTATTTATGCTATGTTTGGTATGAGGGAAAGATGGAGGGAGGCAAAGGGTTGGAGGGAGAAGTGAAGAGAGAGGAGGAGAGGAGGGAGAGCTTCTCCCTCTGGACCCACAAAATTCAATCTCCCCAATTTGGGCGGATGAGAGAAAGGAGGGAGAGTGATGGGGCCGGGGCAAAGACAAAAATTTCCTCCCTTTTTATACAACCCTCCAATTTTTTAAAGGGTAATACTGTAATTTTAGAAATTAAATACCAATTCATCCATCCAACCCTTCTTTCAATACCAAACAACAACATGAAGGATTGATGTTATCCTCTCTATCTCTCCTACTCTCTCTTCCTCTTAATTTATCCATCCCTCGTACTCTCCCTCCCTCCTACCAAACATAATCTAATGTCATGCATTTATAATAATACTCCTATCGTTTTACAATTTACATGCAACATGAGATCATGTTAAAAGTCTAGAATCTAGGTTAATATTGGAAAGTGCTTTTCACTCAACCCAAAAAGCACTTTGTCCTAGCTAGCTTAATTCCAAGAGATGATGAGAGTAGAGTAATGTAGACTAGAGCCCACCCCCATTAGTACATGCATGCTCTACAGAATTTGATTGAGTAGCTCGTGCTAGAATCTATTTCCATTGGCTAACCTTCACTACCAAACAAAGCCTCCAACTTTCTGTTAGCTGCTGATACTTCTTGTCTGCTGCATAAACCCTAGCTTCCGGAAATAAGAGTATATAGTTGCTGTGTTAGAAGTGAAATATGATTTACTTGTCATATTTATTATTCCATTGGCCAATTGTATCACCCAACATCATATCTGATGTATCGCGAAGATTTTCTCTACTATCATTCTATTAAACTAATTAATCACCAACAGTGACTTGTCAGTTTTTTCACTCATAGAATCATAATTATAATTTAATAACACCTGTGTTGCGTGGTCCATCCTAGTACAATCATTACCCAAGTTGTATGATCCACTGTAGATCTCTGATTCACTAGTAAAATATAATTATTAGCTCATTGATCATGTAAACCCTAAATATTTTACATATCTAAATTGAATATTTTACCAGATTATTCTACAAGAGATATTGGATACAGGAGGATGTATGATGTGATGCATTTGTATGCATGGCTATTTAACATTTGTTCACATATAACTTTAATTACCGTGCGACGTGCGTAGAGAATTACGCTTAAGCTTCACAATTTTGACGATCATCAATATTATTTACACAATTCCAACGTGGATGTTTTATGACTAAATTATTATTATTATTATTATTATTATTATTATTATTATTATTATTATTATATATATATAGTACTGGTTCATTGAAGATTCCATGTATATATAATAAGATCATGATGAGCAGAAAATCTGGAAATTAAAGCAGCCATATCTGGGAAGCAATATTTGAGATCACATGGAAAACGCATTGAAGTGGGTTTTGTTGTCTTAATAGTTGTCTTTGGCTAAGTAGAAAGAGAGAGCAGGTTAGATTCTGATTCTGCCAAAAAAATAAAATAACAGACCATGGCCACCCCCCAGATCTTGTCCTAGTCCACCTAAAGCCAAGGAACTCTCTATGATCAATCTCTCTCTCTCTCTCTCTCTCTCTCTCTCTCTTTTTCAATTTGCATTTGCATGACATAATCAGCTGTTAGTTAGTTCTTTAGCTGTCATGTTTTGGTCATATAAAGACACAAGTTGTGGGGGTCACGCTAATTTTAGGACCCTAGTACATGTATATATATATATATATATATATTCCCCTCTCTCTATAAATAATTATATAAAAATTAAAAAGGTGTAAACCCATTAGGGTTTGGTTCACCGATCATTAACAATCGGTCTGCAATACTATAAAATTGATTGTCGTACATGATAATCAGTGAACTCGAACGTAAATTACGTCTTGGAGTTTATGTACATGAGAAGCTTCCTATATATATAGACAATAGTTTTTGGGTTCACTCATTGTCACTTGACAATATGTTTGTAGTGTTATAAAATTGATTGTCACATATAACAATTAATGAACTCAAACATAAAGTTTGTACATGAGAAACATCATACACAATTAACCGTTTTCTCTATAGATATTGACAGAATCAAAGTAGATCTCTGGTAGTTGAGAAACTGAAATTATTACAATAGTACAAGCCTAAAAGAAAATGATGCAATGATGCATTACTCATATTAATATATGTTAAGAGTGGTGTTATTGGCACACCCCCTACCAATCTATATATGCCCCACTTTTTAAAATTTTGACTTAATAAAATAAAATTAAATGTTTTTATTAATTGTTTTGATTTATTTCCAAAACTATCCAATTTACTTATTTTTCAAACTTAATACACCCCATCTTTGATCTCTGTATACATCTTTCTCTCACCTCCATTAAATGATTTATTTTTTCTTCTTATTATTTTATTTTATTTTGAGTTTTTTTTTTTTCTTCTTATTTGATGGTGGAAGAGAAAGAAAAAAAAATAACAGGGTTACTTCAACACAGCGATAGCTTAATATCATTCTAAAGAACGATTCTTCCATATGCTTGATATCTTTCAAAGACTATTTCATAATATTTTTGTATGTGTATAAGAAGCAAAATTTAGGGTTTAAGAGTTAAGAAATTAAAAATAAAAAAATAATAAAAAAAGGTTTAAAAGAACATGGTTTTTTTTAAAAAAAAGAAAAAGAAAAAGAAAAGGAATGTGGGGTTTTAATAGGTTTACTTTGTAGAAGATTTTTTTCCTTAAATTGTATGTCCCTTTAAGTAATTTTGATAAAGAAAAAAAAATACTGCATAATTAAAAAAGTAAGGTATAAATAGATAGGTAGAGGGTGTGCCAATAGCACCGCTCAATGTAAATGCTTTAGCTTCCTATATTATTGGACAATTTTCTTTTTTCTTTCTTTTTTTTGGATTTTAAATTTGGGATGTCCTATTATGCGTATAATATATATTTTAAAGCCGCCAATGGATCTTGAATCCCGGATCCAAATTTGGGGGTAATACAATTGCTTGATCAAATATCACATGGAGTATGTCAAACTTATTATTATTATTATTATTATTATTATTATAGGAAAAAGTATGTCAGACTTATTTAATTTACCATTTAATTTGATATATATATACATATATATATATATCAAGTTGCAAGGCAAAAGCATAGGATACTTGCACAATTACAATGATATGTCCAAAGCTAGCTAGAGTTGGGTCTCAGGGTCCACAACATTAGAACCCAACCAGTGAAACTAGGTCCAAACCCCAAGTCTGGTCATCTGCACCACCTGGGTCCTCCCTCCATCAATAATTCCACCACCCACCCACCAATATGTTTGACATTTTACGGTACCCTCCATCAATTGCCATGAAAGTACTACTTCAATAAATTACCAAAAATAAAAAAAAATATAAAAATAAAAAAATAAATAATATTTGTGTCATTTTTTTGTGCAAAATAGTTTTTGATTGATGATGATCAAGTCTCTTTGATGGTGAAATTGTGATAAGGTTCACAATTCAACAATTACTTGTAGGATCCACTTGGATCATGGACCCCACCACTCCATTTTCAACCGTCCAATGTGCCCTATCACCAAAATAATAAAAAATAAAAATAATTACAAGTGGGATTATTTTAATTTTAACCCAATAATTAAATCTTGTTTTACATCCTAAACCATCAATTATGCTTTCTTTTTTAATTGATTGCATCACTAAACAACCTAATTAACCAATTTTTTTTATAATATCTTTTTTGTAATATGTCATTGTTTTAGGACAAATCGCACAAAAAGACAAATGAGGTTTGGTGGGATCCACTCTTGTTGGAAGCATACACGTGTTAGGCAATTAAAGGACAACGAGGATTTAGAGGGTCTTGTGTGTGTGCGCCCACGTGGACTGTGGGACCCGTATTGGATGCATTTGACGCAGTCAAACTAGCTGGGCCCACTTTAAGGACGGTTTAAAAAATCTGACGTGGATATACACATTTAATCTTAAAGTAATGTAAAATATCACATCTAAAATTACAACATTTCTATCACAACACATATGGCAGCTGACGTATCAATTGATGAATGAATACACATCAGCTATCACGTGTTATGATAAAAAAAATATGATTTTAGATGTTATATGTAACATTACTCTTTAATCACCAATAATATCATATATATATATATATATATTATAATAAATTCAGGGTTTAGAAGAACATGACGCAACTCGAATACACTATATCATGTTGTATGTGTGTGAGTGATATATTACTTGGTCAAACTCATCTCGTCATCTTTTTTTTTTTTTTTTTTTTTATCTTTATTATTTCTTTTCATTTTCTTGTTATTAGTATATAATTTCGGGATTCATTTTAGAGACACACTAGAAACAATTTATTACGTAACATAACATAAAGTTTAAATGTAAATAAAAAGTATTATATTTTCAAGATATGAAAATTTGTAAATATTTTATGTTAATTTAATGAGTAATACTATAAATTTTAAAAAATTAACCAAAAATATATGGCAAGTGAGTTGTCATTGCCATATAAATAATTAATAATGTATATATACTTTTATGAGTAATGATATTATTGCCATGCTATAATTTTTTTTTTTTTAAATAATAATAAATGATATGATAATGAAAAATAACTTGTCATATCATTTGACTTTATTTTTGAGATATTTATTTTGAATAATACAGTATGAACCAAATAATTAATTCAAAATTCAACCTAAATGATGTGATTATTGAGTTATGATTACCACACATATCATGTGATGGTGTGGTTAATAAACAAAATCAATTGCCACATTATTTAGATTAAGTTTGGGATTAATTTTTTTGAATTGTCTAATATTAATAATTTAAATTTGGGTATTATAGCCCGGTTATATTTCAATTATATATTCAACTTTCAATGCATAGATTTTAAGCTCTTAATTGACGTAACTAAAGCTGGCTCGATCGTAAACCGTAACTCTCACGTCACATTAATCATTAAACCCCTAATACCTATACTTACATGAATGAATGAATGAGACTGTAGTTGGAGTCAGATTCATCTTTGTGACATAATTTCAAGGCTGATTTAATGAGACTAAAAACCCAACTTACCAAAATTAGTAAAAAAGAATAACAATTATTATCCAAAATCCAAATTAGGAAAGTACATATTCTCTTATTACAAAACCTCACTATCATCAGCCAATAGTACTTCAACACGTGTCACTATTGTCCACCCCTTTTGTTCATATTTTAATTTTTTTTTTACAGTTTCGTGGACATCTTGTCGTCTTCTATTCTCTCACCATAAAAAAAAAAGCTAATTTTAACTCGAAGTGACTTCCATAATTTATCTTATAATGAAATTCAGACAAAATGAACTCCAAATTCACATGAAATTAATTTGCTGTTGTTTATTTTTTATTTTTTTAAAGAAAAATAAAATAGAAAAATAAAATGTTATATATACATGTCTGCCACTTCAAACAACAACCTATGTTTCATGAGAACCAAGTGATGGACTCATCATAATAGTTCCACTGAAGTTGGTTCTGTTTCTTCGTATCAATACAACAAATTTGTTTTCTCTTTTATGGGTTTTTTTTTTTTTTTAGATTTTAGAAAATTTTTTAGTTTTTAGATTTTAGGATGCTATATGGCGAAAGGTCGGAAATTGACGACGAGCAGAAGCGAGCGATATTTGGGGGGTTACAGTTACGGTGGCAGTGGCGAGGAAAACGGTGGTGATGTGGCGGAGCTCGGCGAGGACGACGTATGGTCGACGGCGGATGAGGTGGCGGATAGGTTTGATCAGGTGGTGGTCGTTAGTAACAACAGCTCGCATAGCGAATGGAGTCCGCGCGCTGGTTTGGAGATTATGAGTAACGGGAGGAGCCGCCGGCGTGCACCGCCGCCTCGCGACGACGACGGCGACGGAGACCGCTATGTGGGGGGTTTGTCACTCGCTTTTGACGATTCAGGCAATACGGTGTCGTCGCCGAGGATCGTGCACCAATTCAGAGGAAATGAATACAGCAATCATAGCAACAGCATGGCGGTGGCGTCTCCACGTGGACACCAAATGGCCACGTCAGCACCGGTGAACGTTCCTGATTGGAGCAAGATTTACCGAGTCGACTCGGTCGAGTCGATGCACGACTCGGATGACGTGTTGGACGACCGTGACTCGGAGATGATTCCGCCGCACGAGTATTTGGCACGTGAGAATGCACGGAGCCGGACGGGCTCCGTTTTCGAGGGAGTGGGACGCACGCTCAAAGGACGTGACCTGAGGCGCGTGAGGGATGCTGTGTGGAGCCAGACAGGGTTCGATGGTTAAACAAGTAATTAATTCAATTAATTAAGAATTAATTATTATTAGCTATTAAAAAAAATTAAAAATCAAAAAGCTAAGTTCATTGTTCACTTCAATTATTATTGCTATTATATTTTTTTTTCTTGGGCAATGATTCGGTTGAGTCAACACAGGTATTTAAAAAAAAAAAAAAAAAAACCGAGTTGACTCAGCAAGCGAGTGAGCTCAAGCAATGATTTTGATTTGTGGGCACTCCTCTCTCTTTCTCTATCTAGAAGAATTTGTTATCTGTGTCCTATATTTTTCTTATTGGAATATGTTGATAATTTTGCAACAAAGCATCATTTTCTCTCAAAAGGGTACTTGTGTGTCTCCGTATTGTATTGTATTGTATTGTATTGTATTGTATTTTATTTTATTTTAACGATATTGTTAAAATATAGAAATTATGAAAATTCTACGTGGGTAATATTCGTTTAATCGTAAAATCATTTACATTATTACAACGAATTTCGTTCTTGGAATTAGCTAATAGTCTAATACCCACATGTATCTCAATTTCTTATAATAACCAAAATTTGTAAATTCTAATTTTATATTTGAAAAAAGGTAGTTTTTCAAATACCAAATGAATGATTTCTAAGTTTTAAGGTTGGTTGACTACCTATTAAAAGTATAAGTTAAAAAAAAAAAAAAAAAAAAAAGGGAGTGCTTATAATAAAAAAAAAATTATTGATTTTTCAACAACGATTAATTAATCAGTAATCACCAATTAATTACCACTGATGTGGCACATTTTATACCAATAACAAAAAGAAAAAGAAAAAAAAAAATCCAATTAGCAAGAAAGAAAGAGATTGTTGTGGGTAATTTCAAAGACAAGTTTAAAGAATCAAATCCAATTGAAATACATAAATTTCCAAAGGCAAGTCAAGTTGAAGTACATAATGGTGTTTTATTAAAGTGACGTATTGGAAGGAATAAAACAAAGAAGAACCCTTTTAATATACTTTTTTTTTTTTTTTTTGTTAAGTATAATTCAAAAAAACACATATTAAGAATCGAAAAAGTGTTATATCAAATTATTATTATTATTATTTTTTAAGTGAGTAAGAAATCTATATTCATTTTACGTTGAGCACTTCCAGAATTAAGAAGAGATGTGCCCAAAGCTAAAAATATTGATTTCTTAAAAACTAAAACATCGACATACTGAATTATCGTCATTTTACCATTAAGTCACATTTTACGATGATCTTAATAAAGTATGAATATGTATAAATTTTTGTTTCTTATTTACTTTTCTATTTCTTAATGTGTGTGTTAAAAGTTAAGATAACCTTTAATATATGGGTTTGAAAAATAAATTAAAAACATAAAAACAAATAAAAAAATACAATAAAACAATTCATTAATTGTGTGTTTATATATATATATATATTAAATAGACATGATTTCTCTTATAAATTTTAAAAAATAGAGGATGTTAACATAATGTAATAAAAGTGGACAATAATTGGTGTGTGGGGGGGACCAATTTCATGAGAAGCAAAAACCATTAAACCAAATTGCTTTTAGTGGAAGGTGATAGATGGTGATGGTGCCAATTAACCATCAACCATGGGCTCACAACTAACAAGGATTCACAACCATTGTTTTTATTTTCTTTTGTTTTTTTTTTTTTTTCCTTTTTGAGCTAATAATTAAATACTTATATATATATATATATATATGTGTGTGTGTGTGTGAGAGACTTTGAATATTTAGAGGACCCACATTCATGATCATCAATATCAAAATCATTATCTCATATTCTTACATGACTTTTAAGAAAGTGTTTAATATTTATTTCTATAAAAATATGAAACTATAGAGCAATCGTAAGAAAGTGTGTAAGCTTTATTTTTCGTATCCACTCGTACTTCAAATGGTTGTGTATACGGGTTCGAATCCCACGAGTTACTTTCTGGGCTGTTTTTGAAAGAAAGTCTGTTTGTTTTTGTTTTGTGTTTCTCAACAAAGTGGATTTCCAAGTTTACTTCAGCACACTATAATTGGTTATGGTTGAAATTACTTTCTGGGCCTTGAAATGGGCTTTGTCTTGGAGGTTTTTTTTTAGGTTTCTTTTGGGTTGGCCCATTTAAGGGAGATTATTTGTTTGATTCTTGATCCAATGCTTTATTTTTTAATTATATATATATATATATATATATATATTTTTTTTTTTAAGTTGATCCGTTATGTTAACGGTTGAATATTTGCTTTTGTTTTATTTGACATTGGACTTGAAAAGTGTCGATAATAATAAATCATGCTACAAGCATCCAATATAGCTTGATGGTAAATTGTCAGATTGTCGATGTTTCGGTTTGATGGTAAATTGTCAGATTGTCAATGTTTCATATTCGAGTTACCGTCATTACATGTGTTATATATAAAAAAAGAATGAGTCGTGCTAGGTCATTTGTATGCCTTTCTCGAAATACTTTACCAGGTATACATGTATATTGAATTTAAAATCTAAATTTTAGTAATAATATATCGTTTTTCAAAAAAAAAAAATTAAAGTAAAAGTTTATTGAATTGACGTACAGATGGTATGATATGTTAGTTTTAAAACATTTTTTCCTTCTACTTATATGAGCTATAAATTGAATAGCTACAAACATGTAATTGTTTGTTTTTCTTAAAAAAAAAAAGTTAAAAGCAATAAAAATATATAATTTTTAAAACTTCTTCCAAACATAAGAGAGCTCAAATCAACAAAGGATCATGTTTTGTCACTCCTCGTTATCGGTTTCCAAAAGATTGAATTCTGAGTTTCATTGCATCAGGGGAATTTATCATAAATTTTATATATTTTTCAATACGATATGAAGTTAAAGTAGAGATCAGATCAAGAAAGGATTCAAAATTCTCGAAGAAAACATATTATTATGTTTCTCAAAGATGAGCATGAATGACATTTAAGGGGACAAATGGTTATGGACATGAAAGTTTTGTAGACAACAAAATCAAAATTGTTTATATTTTTCTCCTGAAGAAAATTTAAAGCTCAAAGTGACCAGTCAAAACAACTTCACAAGGATCCCACACTACTTTGCCCCCCACCTGGAATGGTCCCCCTTGAAAAAGCAAAAAAAAAAAAAAAAAATTCACTTGAAAATTAATGTGTTTGGATTTTAAGTGAGTTGAAGAATATGTTCAGACAGAATAAAAAAAGTGCTTCCAGAAAAAGCACTTTGAGGAACTACTACTAAAAGGAGAAACCAAGGAGCTCAAAAGTACTTCTAATGGAGCTGTTTCATTCTCAACTGTGTAAAAATTGTAATCATACAATGAATGGCTTGCTAGGCGAATTCTCCGAAATTAGCACAGTAAACTCATATGCGAAAAAAAAAACTACTAATTGACTACATGATTTCGAGATGCATCATATAACTTGAACTAGATCATATATAGTGATTGATGGTAAGAATTTACCTACCGGAAGCTGGAAAATGGCTCATCAGAAATGAATCTTGTGATCGATGTGTACTGTTATTAGGACATGGCGCGGAATTTAGATTTCTGGCTTTCCATCAAGGCTTTCAAAAGCTTAGACTTCAAGCCATTCTTTCGGTTGCCTCCTCCTTGTGGCCATTTGATGAACCCTTTCATCCCTCGCGTAATGTGGGGATTGTCCATGTGATCCCGTTGTCTAAGCAGTGCGCTATCTACTGACTTTCTACGCGGAGAAGAAGTTCCCACACTAGAAGTTGTCCCACTCGAAAGCCTCCTATTACTATGATCGTCTGATGTTATCTCGTGGAGTTTGGGATTACTTGGAAATGCCTTCCGTTTCATTTGTCCTTTGGAGGTTGAGCATACCTCATTGATTCTGGTATTTGTAAAATTCTCACCTCCATTCTCATTACATTCTATTACGCTCCTTGAACGAAAAAATTTACCCGAGTGGTCACTCCCTTTGACGTAACATCTTGATCCCTCATGAGGCACGATTTGATAGTTAGAAGCATCACCAACATCGCTCTCCCTCTCACTAGCTTTGCCTTGTAGAAGATCTTCGAAAATGGAGAATATACCACTTGATTTTGGAGGCACGTATTCGAATTCCTTAACATCTTGAATATTCACGGATTTGACTGCCTGTATGATCAGTTCAGCTTCTCTTAGTTCCGCTATATCCAGGGGAGCGCGTTGTGTTCTCAGAAGAGATTCAAGGTCAGCTACGAGCTTATTCAGCTGACAGTACTTATGTTCAAGAACCAATTTTGCATCTACCAGCTTCATTTGAACACGTTCTTCGCGCCAAACCTCAGCCAACTGCAACATTCCCCTCTCTTCTTCGACCTCTTCGTGAATTTTCATAGCTTCAAGGTTCAATGCATCCAATTCGACCTTGTCTTCTCCGATTTTTTTAGCCAGTTCGTTACAAACTTCCTCCATCATCTCTCTGCCCCTTTTTTCCTTCTCGTAATCTTGCAAGAGTTGCTTCATAGCTGACTCACCGTCAGCCAGTTTCTTAACCAATTTAGAGTTGACAATCTCAATCTTCTTTCGGATTTTCCTTTCTTTGCTCAATTCATCCTTGAAGCCATCAATAACTGCACTCATTTTACTGTGTTCTCTGCTCCGCCTTGACTTCCTTTCCTCTCCAAGCTTTCTCATCAAATGTTCGAATTTCATCTTAGAGTACCGATGCTCATCTTCAAGCTGAAGAATCCGTAATTGAGCCTGCATTAGTTCTGCTTGCAGAGCAGAAACAACTGAGACGGTAGTAACTTGATCTTCAAGAAGCTTCATGTGGGTGTAGAATAAGTAGGCCTCGGTGAATTTTTTCGAGCACCTACGATCCCACTTTGTCGCTCCTTCCATCGCTGACTTAGGATTCAGCAAAGAAGATTCATTCTACAAAAGTATTTAAAGAAAAAATCAAACCATGAATTATTAACACTTAGATATTGATCAAACAAACAATGTAATACTACTACATTGTCACACATTCTTCAGATCAAGCTTGGACAGTCCTCGTGCCCTCGTGGTCGTGGACCAACAATGTTGATCTTCTTCCAGAAACATACGAAAACAATAATATAAATTGCACAAAAAAGGCATACCTTATGCCGTAGATCCCTAGATTTGACACCATATTTTCTGCTAGAGTGATGCAAGGGAAGCGCGATATTTAAATGTTCGGTATCATAACCAGGTTGACAATATGACTCTTTAAAAATCCAATAATCAATACAAAATCTTCAAGTCCAAATTGTATTTACTTCATATAAACTATATATGATTTCGATCAATTCATGGTTTTTAAAGGTTTCTTCGAAAACTAGTAAAGATTTATAAGAACAGCAGATTAAATTCTAGTTATGTATGGTATGGATTAATAATCTCTACTCCACCCAAAATTCAATAAGAACAAATTCAAGCAATTAAAACTAATTCATATAATTGTTTGTTTGTTGAGAAACTAAGAGAGAATATATAAATGACCAAAAAAAAAAACATATCTATCACTACTCATCAATTCAAAAATCAACCGACCACCAAAAAAAATAAATTCTTTACATTTTCCTACCATTTCTCATCAACCAAACATCACAATTACAATCACCCAAAAACCAATTTTTTTTTTAAATGATCAGAAAAATATACCTGAAATCTGAACCAATCACATGATCCAAATTTTAATCTGCCCCCACCACCACCACCACCGCCACCGCCACCGCTTGAAATCTCACCCAACAAACGCAGCTGCCAGAGCCCAGCAGCCAGCTTCCTGGCGGACAACGCAACACCGACACCGTCACCGCCTCCACCGCTTTTGTGTCCCTCATCAATGAACTTCCAGTGTGACAGCGGAGTTCCCGGCGTCCTGTAACTCCGGCGATGGTAACCGGTAATGGGGTTCCTGAATTTGGTGTGATGATGACGTGGAGTTGATGATGAGTAACAGTGTCCAACAGAGAAGAAGCTCATTTTGTTATTTTATCTCAACAGAGAGCGCCATTTACACAGAGAGTATCAGAGACAGAGACAGAGACAGAGAATTTCAGACAAAAAAGCAGCTTGATTTACGGAGGATTTGCCGATTTGACACAACTGTCACTTGCTATAGAATTTATTAATGTTCTGTTTTTGTTTAGTTTAGGTAGTTACACGTGGCTATCTGCTCAAACATAATACGAAAGTTAACGTGTTTGGGTTGTATCGGCAATTTTAGTTTAGTTTTCGAAGGGATTAGTTCGATGGTAGACGCCTCATCCATAAACCACGAGATTGAGAGTCCAAACCCTCCTGTCCCTAAAAAAACCATGAGTTTATATTTTACTTTGTTTATGTAGTTACAGTACTTTGGACCGACCGGTCGGGATTTTGTCTGGACATATTTAGATCAGTTTCTACAAGCAAGAATATAGCAAAATTTGAATATTTTTCTGAACAATATTCTAAATATTTGTATAAATTATTATTATTTTTAAATGTTTATTGTAGATGTGATGATACATTGATACTCTTTAAAAAAAAACATATCTTTTTTCTTGAAAAACACAATCTCATTTACACTTGGGTTGGGTATACAAAATAAGGAAAAGTGGTTTAAAATCTTTTTAATTAGGGTTAATATTAAAAACATCTCCCCACTTTTGAATTATTATTGGATATAGTTATAAATGCTTTTATTTTAGAAACCTTCTCTATGGACTAATACCGTTAGCACTCCGTTTGCGTTGATCGAGTTTGACTATTAAAAAGTCTAAAATAACAAAATTACAAATAAACCAAAAACATTGAAAATTATTATTTGCTTAGATTTATATATATATAAAAAGTCAACTAAATATGCATACTAGTTTATTTTCAATGTTTTTGGTTCATTTATAATTTTGTTATTTTTAAGAATAAAATTATCCACAAAATAATTTCTCATTTATAAGTTAACATTCCCGTATTTTATATCATTTTATTAATTTATTTGGTAAAAGTATGAGGGTATAATGCTCAATTCATACAATTGAAGCTTAAATAGAGATATTTTAGACTTTTGAATAGTCAAACTCAGTCAACACAAATGGAATGCTAACGGTGTTAGTCCATATGAGAGGTTTCTAAAAGAAAAGCATTTGTAACTATATATCTAATAATAGTTCAAAGGTGGTGAAGGTTTTAATATTAAACTTTCTAATTACGAATCAACCAAAAGAGTGACATTTTTTTAATTTGATAGTACAAATTACAAAATTTATGGTAGAATAAAAAAATTTAAAAAAAATCAAATAATTCTATCATTTATTATAGAAATGGAAGTTAGCCAATTGTGTTTTCAATTTGGATCACGATCCTCCCCTTATGTCTTGTTTTTCTTTAACTTTCCATAATCTAATGACACTTAAGTAAAATAAAAATTACATGGTCAAGATTTAATCACTTTTTTCTCTCTCATACAACTTGATGTTTTAATTACACCTAAAAAATACATGATCTTTTCAATTTTCATTATCTGTTTCTCATAAAAAACAAATTCCATAAAAAAATAAATTAAACACACACGTTTGAAGCCAACCAGTTAGCATTTAATACAATAATTACACAACTAAAAAAAATATGGATTTCTAATTTCTTCTAACAATTCATGGCTAAGGAAAAAAAATTCATTTCGATAAATATATGTATATATATATATATATATATATCTTCGATATCCCT
Organism: Acer negundo; assembly: GCA_035582765.1. NCBI lineage: Eukaryota > Viridiplantae > Streptophyta > Magnoliopsida > Sapindales > Sapindaceae > Acer > Acer negundo. Next base: position 24,186,912 of record CM069232.1, on the reverse strand, counting down.
CGAATATCTTAGGAATTGTATCGAATATATTAGGAATAGTATCGAATATCTTCCTTATTTACCGTAAACAATAGAATATATAGACCGTTTTGAGGTTTCAATGCCACCACCACCCTTGCAACCAGAGATTTATGGACATTTAATGAGGTTAGATTGTATAATTTAATTGGCTGTCTATCATATATGAATTCATGTACAACATAATTTCAGAGTGCATTTTTCTCACCCCCTTCAAGGGGTAAGCATCACCTCCTCTCCAACATATGACATGTGTCCAGGGAGATGGTATTTTTGTCTAAACACATAACCATTTTTTGGCAAAAATACCCCCCTTAACACATGTCAAGTGTTGGGAAGGGGGAGTAATACTTTTACAGTAATACTACACATCTTACCTTTTTCATCCAACTACATATAACATGTGGGGTGTCAAATGGTGAGTGGATACATTTGGTAGGTGATGATTTATCTCACCTACCCAATATATCCACTCACCATTTGACACCTCACATGCCTATGTAATGGGATAAAAAAGGTAAGATTTTAGATGAAATGTTTAGCATTATTGATATTTTTATTTTAACTTGTGTTATTTGATGAATTAGTATTGAGTACGATCATCTTATTTATCAATTTAAAAAAACTATTAAGATAGCAATTGAAAGTACTTTGTGAATTAAGAGGACAAATTAAACAAACCTCTTTTTTAGATGCAATCGACCAAATTTTTTTGCCTCTTCTAAAAGGAGAAAAAAGCAAGTTTTTCTCTATTTGGCTTTATCAAGGTTCCTTTTGTAGTTGTAATAATTAGTAATCAGAGGGTTAACTTTTGGACTTTTTTTCTAAGATTGATGTTACTTATACATCCACCGCTGAACTATTTATATCCTATTTTAAAAATTATTTAGTATTATTTTTCCTTTATTAAATTATTTAAAAAGACGTATAATTTTTATTTAAAAAAATCAATAAAACCCCATTTTTCTTATTTCAAAACCCTAATGACAAAAGTTTTAATAACATAGATTATTTCAATATTTACTATTTGTGTTTATATTTTATTTCATATCTTGATCTCATGTTTCCCATATTTAGTATTTACTTATTTATTTATTTATTACTATTTTTATTTATATTTTCTTTCAAATCTCGATCTTATGTTTACCATGTATAGTATTTATTGATTTTATTGTTTTACATGTTTGTTTTATTTTTCATATGTTTCTCATGTTTAGTATTTATTTATTTATTACTATTTTTATTTATATTTTCTTTCAAATCTCGATCTTATGTTTACCATGTTTAGTATTTATTGATTTTATTGTTTCACATGTTTGTTTTATTTTTCTTCTCAAATTCTAAATCCATGTTTGCTATTTTTTTTCTCTCGATTTTTTTTTTCAAATCTTCCCTGTATACTATAATTTGTATTAATTCTTTTATAGATTTTATCATGTATCTTCCAAAGTTAGTTTAATGTTATTTACCAAAAAAAAAAAAAAATCACATCAAGGATCGTAACCCAAAAAACATCTTTGACAAAACAAAACAACATCAAAACTCTAACTCAATCGCTCAAAAAAAAAATCATTAGATGATTAATATCACACTTATAATCTACCACCAACAATCCAATCAAATATAGAAAAAAAAAAAAAATCGAATCTAATAAAGATGATGTTATCATGAAATAAGAAGAAAAAACAAGTCCTGCGAATGGATGTGAGAAAACTATATATAAAGATTAGAGATGAAGTGTATTTTCATTTTATTTTATTTTTTTGAAAAAGATTTGAGGTGTATTAAGTTTGAAAAATAAGTAAAAAGTTAGTTCTAGAAATAAATCAAAAAAATTAATAAAACCATTTAATTATATATAATTAAATCAAAATTTTAAAAAGTAGGGCATAAATAGTTCAATAGTAAGGGCCAACAGCACCACTCTTTTTTTAATTGATATATATACTACGTATGATTTGGATCATTAGCTGATCATATCTTTTTTCTGACCTTTTTAAATCATGTGATTGGTTATCGATAAAGTGTTTGTGGAAATTAATCACATCTTAATCACATATTTATTACGATGCTTATGTGTTATGAAATTAATTAAGGTCAAAAAAAAAAGATTAAATCAGGATCCAAATTCATACTATGTATATAAAATGTTTCTCCAAATCATGTTTTTATTTTATTTTATTTTTTTTACAATGTAGAGAGACAAAGAGAATGGCATCATTTAGTACGAGATCCCGCATGTTTTTTCTTATGGGATTTGACTCTGTAATGTTGAGTTACAAAGCCGAAATTTTGTAACTCTGAGACATTTAGTTTTGTAACATTACATAGTTGGTTTTGTAATATTTCAAAATTAACTAAGGTCTTGAATTTTTTTTAACACCACCATGACTAGATAATTATGTGATATTCCCAAACATTTTTCACTGGAAATCAACCTTGTAACATTGCGGAATGCCCTGCATACTCTCTCCAATGTGACGAAAAAACATACGAGCAGAGACGGATCACTTCAGCCACTTGAGTTTTTTTTTGGGTATAATAACCAAATGACTATTGTAGAAATTTATTAAAAAACCTCTTTCATTTATTAATTTTAGAAAAATCTGATTCAATCTAAAAGCTATGTATGTTTTTGTAAATTATATTATTTTGAATAGTTTTTTTTTTTTTTTTCTTAAAAAATGTAAGGTTAATATAATACATGGTAAGGTTGCAAAAATTGAATGCTACGTTAAATATGATATCTAATTTATTAAAAATATCATTGATGTTTTGGGTTGGTCTAAACATTTACAAAGGAGGTATTTAGTTAAATTTCATCTTGTTGGTTTGCTAAAGTTTGATTGGAATTAAAAAATAATATAAAAAAATATAAAAAAAAAAAACTTCTGGTACTTTTTTTTTATTGGTAAATTAATTAATTTTGATGAAACTTAAAGTTCTAAATATTAAATTGTTAAATCCGAAAATAACAAATAAAATTTGTATATTTAAATTTTAGCCATAGTTTCGTTTTTTCAATTAATAACATTTTCTTGTTCGGCCGAGCCATCAAGGTATCAACTAAGAAAAAAAAAAAAAAAATTCTAACCCCCTTAATATTTAATCCTGTGACTTCCCTGCATACGAGAATTTCGCACTTGATCGGTACTCTCTATATATGTGTGAATCTTCGATCCATTGATAACAAACAAGTCCACGCCAAACCACTAATGTTTCCTACCACGGATGTGACAACATCTCAACAACATTTTTTAGTTGTCATCTTAAAATATAATTAGGGCTTTAAAGATAGTTGCTGGAAACAAATGGTCATCACTCTCTAGACGATCAACCAAGTAGTTACACATGGCAATTCATGCAAATGCGTTCACACAATACGAACACGATATGAAATTAACAGGTTTTGGACCTGTTCGGCTATTTTAGTTTAGTTTATGCAGTTACTTTACGGTTAGCGGTGACAATTGTTGGCACAGGATACGAACATGATATAAAAATGAGATGAGGTTGGTCCAACGGTAAATTTCTCACACTTTACCACTAGATTGCTGGTTCGAGTCCCCCCTTCTCTTCAAAAATTCCAAATTTTTGTTTTACATAGATACTATACTTGAGACTGACACTGGTCAAGATTTTGTCGGGACATATTTAGATCGGTTTCTACAAACAAGAATATAGGAAAATTTGAATATTTTTCTACACAATATTCTAAATGTTTGTATAATATATATATATATATATATATATATAATGTATATTGTAAATGTGATGATACAGTACATTGATACTCTTAAAAAAAATCTCTTTAAAATATGTACGAGTTAGTTGGCAGTCTATCATGATATTCATGTACAACATAAATTTCAGGTGATGGAGATTCACAGTGCGCTGATAATAAATGATCGAAATTTGGATTATCCCGATATTTTTATATTAACTTGTGTTATTAGACGAAGAATTTATGATCCATTCATGGGGTTAAACAAAAGATATATAACGTAACAAAGTGATGTAATAATGTCAATGCAATTGTCACGTTAATGATAATAGAACTATTAAGGTAGTAACTGAATTTGAAAGTATAGTATAATACATGTTTTGTTCTTGTTTTATTGAACAAGTCAATATTTGTACTACAAATTAATATGTTACAAGAAAAAAAATTGAATTAAGAGGACAAATTAAACAAACCTCTTTATTAGATGTTAATTGACCTTTTTTTTTTCTTCTTCTAAAAGGAGAAAAAAGCAAGTACATTATATTTGTATTTGGCTTTATCTAGATTCCTTTTGTAGTTGTAATATTTAGTAATTATAGGGTCAGTTTTGGACTTTTTCTCTTCTTTTGAGTAAAACTATTTTTGGTAATACTGATGTACTACGTGTATATCAAATAATGTTTCTCCAAAACAAGTTTTTCTACATTCCAAATTTCCAATCGACCAATACGAAATAAATCAGTAGCAGATGATCAATGTTAACTGGATATTTAAAACCGTTTTTAACAATGTACAGAGAGGGAGGCTTGATTAATGAGGGATTTTATATGAAAAAATGTGTGAGATTCGACCTTATAATGTTTCAGAGTTATAAAGTCGAGTTCTAGGTCTCTCTTTATATATATATATATTTAAGGATTACTCTATTATATAAATTATATTCGAGGTTTTTTAGAAGGGGAAGGACTCGAACCCATAACACTATGGCCGATGGATTTACTAGAGGATTAACCTCATCTATCTGTTTGTTCTCTATATGTAATATATATGCGTATCTTCCATTGATCACAAACAAGTCCATGCCAACCCACTAATGTTGTCTACCATGCATGTGTCAACTGTCAACATCTCAACAACATTTTTAAGTTGTTATCTTAAAATATAATTAGGCCATAAAAGATAGTTGCTGGAAACAAATGATCATCAACTCTCTAGACGATCAACCAAGTAGCTGATTCTTCAAAATAAAAGTGAACACGTCAAATCAGCATTTGTTTTTGTGCAACTAATCCAACTCACTAAAAGTTGTCGAGATTGAAAGCTAAATTTATTGAAATTTTGAAACCAATATTATTGAATCAGACTTATGATGAAACGCTACAAGAAATTTGTTTACGAAAGCATAATATTAACAACACAAGAAATTTGTTTACGAAAGCATAATATTAACAACACATAAGTTAAAAGTTACGAAAATTATCTATCGCAACATATAAAAAATGTGCATTATAAAAGTGATTTACGGTAACACGTAAACGTATGTTATCAATAATAAAACACATGCGACAACACATAGTCTATAAATATTGTGAAAAGTCACTTATTATAACATACATTACACGTTGTTAAAAAAACATAATATACAACAACGCGCAAACTTTATGTGTGTTGTTAAAAGGTACGCATTTAGCAACACACAACTTCGTGTGTTGTTAAAATACTGGGATTCGGTAATACACATCTTTACGAGTTGATAAAAAGTTAGTATTTAGTAACGCACATCTTCGCATGTTAAAAAATTAGGATTTAGCAATACACAACTTCGAAAGTTTGTTAAAATTTTAGGATTTAACAACGCGCATCTTTACATATTGTTAAAAGTCATATATTCCGCAACATACTATTATTTTATATTGTCGTAGAGATATTTTTAGCAATATATATTTTTACATATTGGCGTAGAGATATATTGACATTATACGATTTTATATATTGTTGTAGATATATCTTTGATAACATTCCTATTTTTATGTTTTTTTTTTTTTTAAAGGCAGAAAGCCCAGTCGGAGGCCAAACACAACAGGGCTACTAGAGCAGCAGCAAAAGCACAACACAACAACAAAAGAAAGCCAAAGCAACAGGGCAACACAACCCAATTTTATTTTTTATTTATTTATTTTTTATATTGTCCTAGAGTGACAATTAATGACATACATTTTTTGTATGTTGCGGTAGAAATAGCATTAGCAATATGCATTTGTATATTGTCAAAAACCTTTTTTTTTTATTTTTTTTATTTGTAAACCTAGTCTATTGTTTTATTAATAACATTTTATCCATATTAACAAAAGTCTATTAAATTATTAAATTTATTTAAACGTTAATATTTTAACAAATTGCATTGTTATTACTTATAAAATTATTTTCTACACTAATTTAATTTGAAAACTATAATTTAAAAATTAAAAATTCATTTGTAAATAAACATCTGTGTATATTAGCAATATATGAAGATATATAGAAATAACTAAATTATTATATTCTAATTTATTATTTTGATTTTTTAGATCTTTAAATCTATTTAATCTCATGTATTCTTGTTTATTGTAAAAGATATATAAAAATGGGAGTCATGAAATTAGAAGTTGTACATTCTATTTTGATGTTGTTATATGTGTTTTGTTATTGGCATGAACGTTTGTGTGCTGTTGTAAGTCACTTTCATAATACATATTTTTTGTGCGTTGCTGTAGATGACTTTTGACAACGCACATTTTTACTAAGTTGTCAAAAAAAAAAAATTTTCATTAATATTCTTTTCTTATTGAGAATTTTTTTTTTAAATTATTAAATTTATTTAAATATTAATTTCCAAAAATAATGGTATTGCTATCACTCTTAAAATTATTTTCTAGACAAATTTAAGCTGACCACTTTTTAAAATTAGAACAACATTTATCTAAAAATAATGCTAGAATACAAAAAATATTTGTGCAAATGATGAGGCATGTGAGTTATTAAGATTATAAAAATCATGAAATTATGGTGTCAGTGATAAGATCTTTATATTTTTTGAAGTATTACATAAATTTAGGATTTTTTTTTAGAAGTGGGAGAACTCGAATCTGCAACTTCGTGATTTAGGTGTGAAAGGTATATCATTGGACTATCTACATCTCATCGAGTGTGTGATATGATCTTAACAACTCATGTCATATCTTTTAGACACGATTTTGAATAAATATTTTTGACAGTCTAGCATCACTTATTACCGGAATAAGTTTAAATTAACGAGTAAAAAATATTAAGTTGTTGAATAAAATATTAATTAAAAAAATTATTAAAAATTTAATAATATATATAGATTATATATAAATAAATTTATAATAATAACAAAGTACAGCAAAATGGTAAGGCAAATGGTAAGGCATATGTAAAGTTATGTATCATTATCAATTGGGCTATAAATCCGATAATAATTGAGCCCAGTAGTTGGTGTATGAGTGTTGTCTTTTATCTACCGTAACGCAATAGTATATTGTCGTTGTTTTAAGATAACTCACGTTGGCAACAGCCGCACATTCCGAAAAGTTACCATATATCAAATTTCTTGTAGTGAAAGTTATAATCGTAAAATCATTTTCAGTTGGCTACCTGCCTACCCAACACAACTGATTTTAGTACTAGACAATATTTTAAGCACAATTCTCATATATCCATCACATGTTTATTTTCTGTTGAGTCGAGACACTCGTATAACTTTGCCGATGTCACCTATCTACGGAAACCAATTGATAACCATAGAATGAAAATTAAACGTTTTATTTCATACCTTTATAGTTTAGGTGGTGATCGCTTCCCCCCTAAGGCATATATATATATATATATTTCATTTTCTTTTCTGGGAAAGAAACATTTGAAAATCAAGGCATGTGTATAAAGTTATGAAAATTACATGATTTTATTTTTTATATTTTTATATTTTATATTTTTTATTATTATTATTTTTATTTAGAGGTATGTCTTCTTCATTAAATTTGTCATCGATTGTTTGCTTTAGAGATAAGCATGAAAAGAATATCAAGTGTAGCGAGATTCACTATGCATACATGCATCTTACAGCTGCATTACAATTCTGCCACAAGATAAATGCATTCTTTGATCCATTGCGTTGCTATGCGGCCACATGACAAATGTCGCATACATGCATGGTGGTATGAGATGTAATGTAGGTAAAATAATTAAGAAAAGAAAAGACTTTTGTGTTACAATATTTAGGATAAACATTAATATCTTGAAGCTTTATCTTTTTTTTTTTGGTGTTGTCACTGGGTTTATACATGATCAATTTTCTAGTGTACATCATACGTTTTTTGAAAACATTATATTTCAAAACGTAAAATATTAAACTCACTCTCAAGTACGGCATTGACTCTTGAATTTAATTTTGTGACTGGTTTTAGATTTTCTCTAATGAATATTTCAAATTTGGATTAAATTAAGAAAACCGATTATAAGATGATGAGAGAAACAAATTTCCATTTCTTCTTTGTTACCTCATCAAGAAAAGTTTCTTATGGTACCATAATATTGAAACATGTCACGAGTTTTGATTTCTTTTAATATAAATATATATCCCATTTCAGGTGCGGGATCTCATATACTTTTTTCGTACGGATCACCGTTTAATATATGTGATAATCGATTTTGTAATATGATAATTAACTTTGTAATTATAAATTAACCGGTTATCACATACAATAATTCGTGAACTTATATGAATATATAAAAACATATGAAATCTCGTACTTGATAAATTTTTTTCTCTCTATCGATCTCTTAACCAAGGGCGGCTCAAGGGTAACCGGGGCCGTAGACGAAAATTTAAAATGAAGCTTTGCGATTCCACAGTCCTTTTTTTTTCTACTGGTTACAAATTTATCAAGAGCCCCTTTTTTGCGATTCAAATAGTTTTTCTATTCTTTTTTTTCTTTTTAGTTTTTTATATCCGGATTCATATTTTCTATTAGACATGTCGAATATCCGATTATTTGATATAAAAGCTTTAAAAAAAAATAGTTCTGTTAAAATTGAAAATAGAATAAACAGATAAAAAAAATTAAAATAATAGATTTTGGAACAATTAAACCTGGAATATTTAAGAAAGAGTACGTAGAGAAACAATGAGATAGTTTGATTTTACAATAGGATGATTTGATTGAACATATAATTATACAAGAAAATATAAAATAAAGATTTTAGTGTGAATATATAATTAAAAAAAAAATTAGCCGTTTAAAAAAATAGAATAACAGTAATGTATAATATTTTTTAAAAACACCTCAGTTGCCTAGAGGTCCAGCCGGCCCTACTCTCAACGACCACATGTTTTTTAATTGGGAGAACATTCTTGTTGCTGCTACGTAACTTTGGTTAATATTTCCTGACTTTGATCAAGTTTACTCTCATTTTTCTCTCTTACATATTATTTCAGTGGGCTTCGATTCTAGCAAATTCTTTATATACATTTCGGTGGGCTATATATATATAGATATAGACTACAGTTTGCTTGATTTCTAAAATTTCATGAAGAGAAAAAAATAAAATAGTACGTTACAATTAACCAAAATGCATGCATTTATGACTTACGTATATAGCATGAACATCTAATTAAGTATATGAAAAATAGAAATAAAAAATTTGAGTGCATTAAGATGCATGCTAGCTTCTTTCGAACTTAACTTCAAATTGAAGAGTTATATATCATGAATATATATAATTATGGACAAATTTTGATTGAGTCAAGATGAATGGTAACTTCTCTCGGACTTAACTTTAAGCAGAAGATTTAAACATACTAATAATATAATATAAGCAAAATCAATAAAATATAGGTATATATTGATCAGAATTTTATTATATGTGATCATATATGAGTAGCATGTAATCGTATATATATAAATTATATGTGATCACGACAAAACAAGACTTAAATTTTAATGTGGTCGTATGTAAATTGTATGTGGTCACATATAAATTAATATGACAACACTAAAAATTCATAATCACATATAAATTATTAAAGATGCATGGTATACTGGTGTTTTTTATATATGAGAGAGGCATTGCGATTGAATCTACGAATCCCAATCACTAAGATTTTACAAGTTTTATTTATAATTAAACTGCATTATCTTATATATAATAATAGAAGAGAAATATAGACGAGACGAAACTAACTAGTGATATGTTATCAATAAGCCTTTCAAAATTATATTACGAGTTGTGGGTTTGAGTAGTTCTTTATTAAATCCGAAAATTATTATAATATTTTAAAAATAAAATAAAATAGAAGAGAAATGTAGATAATGATCATGTATGTTTCTCGATGTATAAACCCTAGAAAAGGACATGCATCTAATTTAGGTGAGATACGTCCCCTAATCAATCTAATTAAGATGCTAGTTAATTAAGTGCATATGAGAAAGCTGCAAGATTACTAAAACTGAAATAGTCATAATTAATAAGAGAACACGTGGGGTTTTGTAGAATTGAAAGTAATCAAGAATATTAAACAAAGTGTACACGGCAGAGGTCAAAGATTCCTTTACATTTTTTTGTTCACACTCACCTTTGACCTTTCTAATCCAAAGATCCCAACTGCTATTCCTTTTCATACTCTTAATTGTTAATTAATAATTTTATATGTTTGTCTCTTCTATGCTGAGTTGATCTTTGTATTGATTTATATAAATCTGATGATATGTGTAATCAATGACTGAAATTTATTTATTTTATTTATTTTGCTTTCATTATTATGAATGTAAAATATTATCTTCAAATGTTTTTGATCAGAAAAAAAAATTAGAAGAGTAAAGAATCAAAATCCATAATATATATACCGAAATCGAACACTAAAAATTTATTGATAGTTTTTGTTTTTTAATGGATAAGGTGTGAGTCGAAATTCTAATTACCACTATCCAAAAAAATGCACAAAGACTCAACCAATAATTGATTTGTATTTCTTAATTATTATTAAAAACATAATTAACTTTACTTTGACGGTTAAACAATATGTGATGTTTGGTTACCATAGTGGAATGGTAGTAGGAATGAGAATGAGAATAGAAATAGAAAGAAAGAAAAACTATTTTTTAATTTTTTTTTTGTTTGGTTGAGATTTTAGAATTAGTTTCTAAATCAGTATTATCTTGCTTGGTTAACAACAAAATGTAATGGAATTAACCGTATTTTGATCAAAATACCCCAAATTATAAAACATTTATAATAACATGATATATTATGGATAATAATAATAATAATAATAATAATAATAATAATAATAATAAATTAATTATTAGTTTTATTTTTAAATTTAATTAATTATAAATTGAATTTGAATTTGTCTTGATAATATATAAATGCTAATATAATAACCGGGGGTATTTTAGACTTTTTGAATTAATAAAACATTGATTATAGTTAGTCAAAGTGGTCAAGAGTATGTTTTTGTTAATAAATGCAGAATTTGAATATAGTTGTAATATTATAAAATGTTAAGGTAAGTTAGTGCAATTAACTCTAATTATTATTATAATAATTATAATAATTATTATATGTTTATTTTTGGAAGAGGGTTTTACTTAGAAATTGAAAAGGGCTTTCTATTGTGTTTAGAAGGAAAGCTCATTCCACCAAAATATAGTGGAAAGACCATACCAATGGAAAACTTTTTTGAATATTTATTAGTAAACCAAATATAAAGAATATCTCTTTTTTTATTTCATTTCATTCCATCCAATTAAATATGATCTAGAGGGTAAAGATATATTTGAAATTTTGAATTGATAGCAAGCATAAATCTCGTGAAACGTTTCACCGACAAACTGACAAAGCAACACCGACTGAAGTCTGAAAGTCTGAAACTAATTAAGCTATACAAGCCAAGTTTTTCTTCTTCTTCTACTCTATTTATTATAATTATCATCCCCTTCAAAAAAAAAAAAAAAATCATTATCATTTTAATATTTTTTGTATTTAATAATAATAATAATAATTAGACGGGATTTCCGTATATATTTTTTTGGGATCGACTATGGCATGAATTGCAGAGTTATTATTATTATTATATATATAAAAAAAATGTAATAATAACTCTGGGATTTCCGTATATAATAATAATAATAATAACAATAATAATGTGTACATATTCATAATAATGTAATATTATAGAGTGATCTTTATAACATTACAAAGATAATCTTGTACGAAAAATATATACGAAAATCCCATAATATATATATAATTATATATATACGTTTTTTCGTACGGAATCCTGACTCTAAAATTGAATATCACACAAAATAATATATGAGATTCCACACTTGATTTGTCTCTCTATATATATATAATAATTATCAATATATATATAATTATATATATACGTTTTTTCGTACGGAATCCTGACTCTAAAATTGAATATCACACAAAATAATATATGAGATTCCACACTTGATTTGTCTCTATATATATATAATAATTATCAAGTACGAGATTTCACGTGTTTTTTCACGAGGAATCCTGACTTTTTAACATCACATATTCACATATAGTAACTTTATGCGATTAAATAACTCTAACATTACAGAGTCTCCATATATGCCTACACAAAAACAGTAAGTAATATCGAATCTGATAGTCTTCACACACACTCTCTCTATATATATATATATATTAGGCTAGCTGTTAATTTTTGGTCAACAAACAAACTTCTGGAATTTCCACGTTAGACCAAACCAAATCCTACGTAGTAAACCACCACATACACATCCAATACAATCTAATAACATTTTTTCTCTCTGACTCTCTCTCAAGTCTCTATATATAATCAACTTCACCAATTCTATCTTCTCTTCTCTTCTCCGCCAAAATAATAAGTTCTTAATCATATGAAAAAAAAATATGGGAAACTGTTTGAAACGTAGTGGTTCATCAAACAAGGATGATGATCATGATCAGTACTTCTGGGGCTCATCGTCGCACCGCCGCCACGGAAGTAGAGTCATGGATGAAAGTGGCAGCCGCAGCGGCGGTGGTGAGGAAGTAGCAGAGAAGCAGAGTCTGCTTGGAGCTTCGGTTTCTTCTTCTTCTAATAATAATAATAAGTCTATTACAAGAGAAGTGAAGATAAAGATTACAAAGAAAGAGCTTGAGGAGTTGATAGGGAGAGCTGATGTGCAGGGTTTGTCTGTCGAACAAGTCCTTGCCGAGTTGGTCAACGGTCCTGATTATCATCATAAGTTGCACCATCAACGGTCGTGGAGGCCGGTCCTACAGACTATACCGGAGGTGAACTGATAGATGAGTTTATTATGATGGAAAGATTTTGATGTACATATATATATAATATTCTTCTTGTTTGTTTGTTTGTTTGTTTGTTTTTTCAGTTAGTATTTATTGTAAATTAATTATATTCTAATTAATTAATCTAGAAATTCCATTTATCAATTAATCGAGAGCTTTTCTATTAAATATATTTTTTTTATATATATATTTTTTCTGAAATTTGGCACCTGCCGGGTCATGTGTCCACCGGACCTAACAAGATCGACTATTAGGGATCTCCAAATAAAAAAATTTAAAAAATCCGAAGAGTTTTTTGACAAAATATTTAATTAATTTTTTTGTGTGTGGATATATTTACTAATTTAGAACTTAAAATTAGTAGGCAACAATAGGTAAATGAATATAGATGTCGTTGGCCCAATCTTACAACCAACATGTCTGGTTTCTCTTCTTGTTTGGTTCGATAATATTAATAAAAAAAGTAGGGAATAATTCTATATGTAAATGAATCATTTAAAGATAAAAATTTTATTTAATGATTTTCTTGCACTTTTAGGTTGGAAAACTAATTACTAGTAACCATTTTTTTTACCAAGGGTGCATTGCCTCGACGGTTGGAGATTTCAAGATAAAGTTTCACCACTAGGTTTAAACCCTAGTATTGTAAATATACCAACATTTGCCTATTGAACCCAAAATGTGGGAGTTGCATTTCGAGCTGTGTGCCTGTACGGTCTAATTTTGTCAGATCCCATCCCGAAACCGCACTGTTATTAGCTTTCAAAAAAAAAAAAAAAATTACAATTTCTGTAACAGTACAGATTCTGTATAATATCACGACTCAGGATTGAAACTTAATATAAGTTTTGGACCACCATGTTGCTAACCCTAGCTGTTCTAAAAACAGAAACAAAAAACCTAAGATCGGAGTGAGTTGCAACTCTCAAGATTCAACAGCTTCTCAAATCTCCGATCACAATTCTTCACACCCATACTATGGAGACGACGGAGCTGATCCATAGTCATCACCTCCTCACACACAAAAGTAGAGCGGGAATTAAGCAAAGGTAACCCACACAATCTACTCACATAACATGATACTTGGTGATTGTTCTTCGTGATTTTTTTGTCCAAAAAATATTGAGTCAAAATAGATAGATAGACAAACCTGGCAAAACATCACGCAAATTAAACCGTTGACAGACTCATTCAAAAAAAAAAAAAAAAACACACACACACAATTGATGGGTTTAGCTCTATTGTGTCGAGTTGTTAATGGATCAACTAATTTTTTGATCACTTTTGAAAAACTTTTATTTCGTTAAGATTTATTTTCAAATTGTTAATAATTATATATATATATATGTAATATATATATATATATGTAATATATATATATGTAATATAATATAATCGTTAAATTTTAATTTTAATTTTATATTATTTTAATACTTAGTAATACTAATTATTTGATTGTCGAGATATACGGATTGGGTCGTGTTCCCATTAACAAATGGTTTTAGGTTTAGATACTTAAACCAATCAGACCAAAGGGAGTGTATTTAATTAAGATTTCAAACAAAACTTTTAAAGAATTTTTTTAAGTTGATGATTTTTGTAGATTTTTTGGACTTTTATAGACTTTACAGAATTATAAAAAACTTTAATGGGCTTTTATTTTAAAAGACTTTTATAGACTTTCAATTCAGAAGACTTTTATGGACATTTATAGACTTTCATTTATTTTAAAATGTAATATATATTTTGTTTTAACAAAATTATATATATTTATCATATCGATAAAAATATTTTTTTTAAAAGAATGAAAAAAAGATCATCGTTAATTAAACTTGACAAAAACATTCATGCAAGTATATGTGATTTAAAAATTGTTATTTGTATTTTTATTATATTTTGCATCATAAAGACATTATGCAACTAATTCTTTTAATAATTAGTTAAAATTTTATTTGTTTTTTTATAATTAGTCAAGATATTATAAATTTTATTTTAGAACAAACATATCAAACTAACGATAATATTAATGTTTACATGTCTCTACGAAAGTATGGTAATGGGTATAAAAAATCTACACAAAATTAATTCAAGTCACTAAAGATAAAATATAAAAGCCACACATAGTTGTTAAACAAGACCCTTGCCTAAAAGTTGATAGTTTGATATTGTTCATAATTACATAGAGCTACGCTTATACGCGACTTTGATTATGGCATATTGGCATGATTGAATAGTAATTTTTTATCTTTTATTATTTTTAATTAACATAAATGAAGTTCGTTTGATTTGTTTTGGTATTGTTTAGTTGCTAAGTTGCTTTGAAAATAGAGATTAAAAAAAAAAAAAATTAAAATCTCTCGTCCTTAATTACATAGTCGATGGAGAGTTGTTTATATTATTTTTTAGTTAAACAATATAAATCATTAATGTTTGTATGTTTTTTTTTTTTTAATAATGTTTATTAATTTTAAAAGTTATTTATTTTATTTTATTTGTGAAATTTGTTAAGAATAAGTGTGTTTTTACTTGAAAATATAACATACGTTTGGTGGTTAATGTTTTTCAAAGAGTTTAATGTTTTTCTTCTATAATGAATTTCTTTCTATTTAAAAAAAAAAGGAAAAAAAAAAGTCATGCAAAGTCTTTGTAGGAATGAAAGACAAATTGTGTGATTTGTTATAGCTAAAAATCATTAATATTTTAAAGTCATTAAAAGTTATTGAATACTTAAGGACTTTCATAGACTGTTATTCATTTTAAAAAGTCTTGATTGAATACCACGTGACTTTTAAGACTTTTATACAGTCTATAAAAGTATGTATTGAATATCTCATAAATTTTATAGAGTTTTTAAAAGTTTACATTGAATATACCCAAACTTTTTAATTCTATAAAAAATCATTAAATGTCTTTTGAAATTCTAATTGAATACACTCCCTAAAGATTCTGTTTACATGTCGAGAATCTTGAGATTTGTACAATCAAAAGACTTGCTGAAGATTATAAGATTCCTGACTTCAGAGTGCTTATTATTATTATTTTTGGAACAAAATGTAAAGCCATATCAGAAATTAAAGATGTGTCGCTTGCACCAGGAAAATCCTGAGGTTTATACGGTTGCTAGACTCGCCAAAGATTATAAAAGCTCGGTGTTTTATGTGGAAAAAAAATTCTGTATGTGTACAAAATTTGTGAGAGAGAGAGATCAATGCTGTCGCGGACTCATGGAGTGAGATTTCACATCTTATCTTTTATTATTTCGCATGTTTAATTAGGCTCATATTTAATCAGGAATCAATTAAGTTCTTGTCGGATAGGGAGCTTGATTCCCCTGATTTCTTTTCCAATAGAATTACTTGATTCTATAATAAATGATTAAACGCACCATCATAAGTTGCATATATATTTTAAAAGGGAGATATATATATATATATATATATATTAAAAGATATAATGCAAACCCATTTTTAGTTTCATTGTACGTTGAATTACTTAAGAATAACTTTTCAAATTATTTATCAACTTTTTTTTTTTTTTTTTTTTTTTAAATTCCTTATGAGAAAACTGAAAAGTGATTAATTTAGAATATAGAATATGCAGCTACGTCCAACGCATCCCTAGTCTAAATTGGTTTTGGTTCATATATAATTAATCAACTTATCAAATAATGAGTTAGTATGGCAAATGATGTGTTTTTTTTTTTTAGTGTACACATTAATGGCAGAAGAGGTGAGATGCCGCAAGTATAGCAAGCATCATCGTCTGTCTTCAGGTTCGAAATTCATAACTATTAAAGGCAAGCTTATGGTACAGGGACGGAGTCAGAAATTCAAGTTCAAATTTGGTATGTTTTAAATTGTTTTTTAATCCTTTTTGTTTTTAGTTTTACTGTTTAATCTTGTTTGTTTTAATGTAGAATGTTTGGTGATAAGTTTTGGGCCTCATTTGGATTCAGTATGGGTTCCAATTGAAAGAATTTTAGCCCAACGCAACTAGTTTAATTTTTATTGTTCACTAATCAGGTCGTACTTACGAGATCAACCGTTTCAACTTACAAGTACATTTTGGAATTTGATAAGATCAATTACTATATGCACGATCCATAATACAATTTTTTTTTTAAAAAAATATTACACTATTATATAAATTCAGAGTTTTTTAGAAAGGGAAATGATTCAAACCTGCAACCTCATGATACAGGTGTAAGTGATTTCATCTTCTCATCATAAGTAATAAAATTAAACCCTGTATTATCCAACCACTTTGCTATAACGCAACTAGTTATTTACTCACTATCAACAAAGAGCTGTCTTAATTGCTGAAGAAACTAACACCAGAAAAAAAAAAAAATCATGAAATCTCCGAACCAACCAACCAACCAACCAAAAAATTTATGTAAAAAACTATGACAACCATTGCAAAAAGTCTAAGAAGCTTACACGAACACCGACTTCACATGTGTCAAACAGTGTCCACCACCAATGTGACCAGTGGTGGTGGGAAGAGAGAAAAAAAAAAAAAGAAAAAAGAAAAAAGAAAAAAGAAAAGAACGAACCAAAAAAAAGGCAATTGATGGCGTTAATGAATGCAATAGTGCTGTTGCATCTTAGTTTTAATGTCTCAATGGGGTCCACACACATACTATCTCTCTGTACAGCTATTTCTTACTCTGCTTTTGACCCCACCTTCTTTGAAGTGTTCATTCATGGCTTCTCTACTACTACTCTCTCTCTTTATTTGTTTTGTTCCTCTTCTTCTCTCTCTCATAAATGACCACCATTCTCTGAATTGCAAGACACAACCTTTTTAAATCTTTTTTTTTTGTTGTTGTTCTTCTTCAATTCTTCTTTTACTGTTTGTTTTTCTGTGTGGTGACTGGTGGAATTTGAAGGAAGAACAACAAAGTTTTTGGGAGGCATGAATGAAGGGGTGTCTCTTAAGATGAGTAGTCTCACTACGGTTCTTCTAATGGTGTTTATGCTGCTTCTATGTGAGTACCCACCTCTCCTTTTCTTGTTTCCTTTCTGGGCTTTGCTTGTTTTTGCATGATCTGTTGCTCTGATTCTATGTCTGTCATTTTAATTTTTTTTGTGATGTACCTGTTTAGTGTTTTGAAAGATGGGGTTTCTCTTGTAATTGATAATTGATATATATGGTGTGTAAATCTCCTTACTTTATGATCCTCTACAATGTGCTGCATTGCTATTTTGATTTTGATTATCAATCTCAATTCTCATGCATTATTGAAAACAGTAGTAGTTCCCCTTAAAATTTTCATGATTTACTGTTAGTTAGCTTGATCAAGTTATAAATTAGCATAATTTAATTGCTGTGCTAGGCTGGTCTTCTTCTCTTATGAAGTTATGAGCCTTGTAGGACACAGATGATGAGAAAGAAAAAGTTGTTTAAGGTTTAGTCTGATAGTGCTGAATATAGGACTATTCAAAGTTAATTGCACATACGATCGTGCTGCAAGCTTTGTTCTTTCAAGTAATTAAGAGTGTTGTAACCCAATTGTGGCTTTAGCTGTGTTTGTTGCAACGGCAGACTGTCATTTTGATCATTTCCAATTGCTGTATGAAAGTAGATGCCATAGCACGATTTGTAATTTGCTTATATTAAAAGATGGGGTTTTTTCTGTTTTAGTTTACGAGGTAAATCTTTGACTGTGGAAAACAAAAAAAAGGTATAGTTTGATGCTGCTACGGACTCGGTATTCACTATTATTGCTGTTGTTGACATGGGGCTGGATCAAAATGTAATGCATAGGCTTTTTCTGTAGTTGTGTGTTTCAGGGTACATTATCTGTACTGTTGCACTAATTCTTAAATCACTTTTCTTGGCTGTGTTTTGAAGTTAATATGGAAGATATTATTATAAATCATCACATAATAATGATAATTATCGATCATACATACAAAACGAAGGAAATTTATTTAATGTTTAGTTTGCTAGTGCTGAATATAAGATTATTTGATGTTAATTTCACGATTGTATTGCAACTTGCACATAAGATTGTGCTGCAAGCTTTGTTCTTTCAAGTAATTATGAGAGTTTAAACCCAATTGTTGCTTTAGCTGTGTTTGTTGCGACGTGAGATTGCCATTTTTATCGTTCCAATTGCTGTATGTAAGTAGATGCCACAGCACAGTTTATAATTTGTTTATATTCAAAGATGAGGTTTTTTTTATTTTTATTTATTTATTTAATTTTTCTGTTTTAGTTTACGAGTTAAATCTTGACGGTATTCACTATTATTGCTGTTGTTGACATGAGGCTGGATCAAAATGTAATGCATAGGCTTTCTCTGTAGTTGTGTGTTTAGGGGTACATTATCTAAACCGTTGCACTTGCTCTATTTCTTAAAACACTGCTCTTGGCTGTGTTGTAGCTTATATGGAAAGACCATATGATACCAACATCCCATAATTATGATAAATATCGATCATACATACAAAACGAAGGAATGTTGAACTCAATGGAACCATGCTGGACCTCAAAGCAATACTTGTTTCACTGCTCACTAGTGTATCAAGCCCTAGAAGAAAATTCTGTTCCCATGCTTCCATGATGTTTTACTATTTTGTTTTGCAGACAACCCTTATGAAACACTCATTGATTCATTTTATCACATAACCCCGATTTATAGGTTATACACGTGTATAGAGTTAATAAATGTCAGTTACTTACTGTCAGGGGATGCAATACTTTGTGTCTAAGCATACTCCATATAATTAATGGATTAAATTACCACTCTAGCAAAACATATTTGATTTGCTATACTTTTGGTCAGAGGTGACCTTTGATGTTAACTTTAAGTATCACAAAATATAGGATTTGCATTTTTCGAATTTATGAGAACTTCTCTCTTGAAATTTCAAATACAAATCTTGCATCACATAGATTTTGTATCAAATGAGTACTACAGTATTGTCTTAGTGACCCACCTCTTCTTTTCTTTTTTCCTTTCTGTGTTTTGCTTGTTTTTGCATGATCTGTTGTTCTGCTTCTATGTCTGTCATTTTTTTTTTGTGATATATGATGTGTTTTGAAAGATGTGGTTTTTCTTGTAATTGATAATTGATATATGGTGTGTAAACTGTAAAGCTGCTTAATTTATGATCCTCTACAATGTGCTGCATTGCTGTTATGCTTATTAATCTCAATTCTTCTGCATTATTGAAATTTGAAACCAGTAGTTCCCTTTAAAGTTGTCATGATTTAGTGCTAGTAGCTTGATCAAGTTATAAATTAGCATTTTTTTTAATTGCTGTTCTAGGTGTAGGTTGGTCTCCTTCTCTTATGAGCCTTTTTGGACACAGATGATGAGAAAGAAAAAGTTGTTTAAGGTTTAGGCTGCTAGTGCTGAACTGCTGATTCTAAGATTTTATTCCATGTTAATTGCACAATTGTATTGTAACTTGCACATACGATCGTGCTGCAAGCTTTGTTCTTTCAAATAAGTATGATAGTTGAAACCCCAATTGTGGCTTTAGATGTGCTTGTTCATTTACAATTGATGTATGTAAGTAGATGCCACGACATGGTTTATAATTTGTTTATATTAAAAGATCGGGTTTTTTCGTTTTAGTTTACGAGGTAAATCTTGAAAGTGAAAAAACAAAAATGGTATAGTTTTATGCTGCTATGGACTCGGTATTCACTATTATTACTGTTGTTGGCATGAGGATGGATTAAAATGTAATGCATAGGCTTTCTCTGTAGTTGTGTGTTTAGGGGGTACATTATCTGTACCGTAGCATTTGCTCTAATTCTTAAAACACTGTTCTTGGCTGTGTTGTAGTTTATATGAAAGATCATATGATATCAAAATCATGTTGTTATGATAAATATCAATTATACAATACAAAACGAAGGAAATTTTAACTCAATGGAACTCTGCCGGACCTTAAAGCAATACTTGTTTCACTGCTCACTAGTGTCTCAAGCCCTATAAGAAAATTGTGTTCCCATGCTTCCATGATGTTTTACTACTTTGCTTTTCATCCTTACAACCCTTATGAAACACTCATCGATTCATTTATCTCATAACCCCGATTTATAGCTTATACACACAAGTATTGAGTTATTAAATGTCAATTTACTCACTGTGTTAGGGGATGCAATTCTTAGTGTCTAAGAAAACTCCATATAATTAATTGATTAAATTACCACGCTAGCAAAACATAATTGATTTTACTTTTGGTCGTGACCTTTGATGTTAACTTCAAGTAGCACACAATTGCATCCTAGGATTTTTATATTTCAAACTTTTGACAACTTTTATCTTGAAATTTCAAATACAAATATTCCATCACATAGATTTTGTATCAAATGAGCATTACAGTATAGTTTTAGTAACCCTTTGTCTTGCTACAGGTTTGCATGAATGTGGTTGCAGTCCAGTATATAATCTTAAAGGTTCCGTATTGACAACCAGACGAGAAAGTGCATTTTTGCCTGAGATTCCCCCTAGTGGGGCTCCTCAGCCCTTTCTTCCTTTTCTTGCCCCTTCTCCTCTGGCACCCTTCACAAATAGCACCGTCCCGAAATTATCAGGTTCGTTTATATGTAGTTAATAATAATGCTAGTTTCCAAGGCAATTTGGCTCATTGTTCGTAATTACATTTTTAACTTGTTCTATTTCTTGCAGGACACTGCATGATAAATTTCACTGCGGCTCAAAGTTTGATGAGCATGACTTCGATTGATTGCTATGCTTATTTTGCCCCGTTGCTGGCTAACGTGGTGTGTTGTCCACAGCTGGAGGCTACCCTTCTGATTCTCATTGGTCAGACCAGTAAAGAAACCGATATGCTTGCTTTAAATGGGACTCATGCCGAGAGTTGCCTCTCTGATATTGAACAAATTTTGTTGGGTCAGGGTGCTGCTGCTGATCTTAAGCAGATATGTTCAATTCATCCATCGAACCTCACCGAAGCATCTTGCCCTGTCAAAGATGTTAATGAGTTTGAGAGCTCAGTGGATACTTCTAAGCTTCTCATTGCCTGTGAAAAGATTGATCCCGTCAAAGAATGTTGTGATCAAATTTGTCAGAATGCCATATTAGAAGCTGCCACAACAATTGCGATGAAAGTTTCTGAGCCTTTGAACATGGATGGGTCTAATGGCTTACATGAGCACTCATTTAGGATTAACGATTGTAAAAGTATCGCCCTCCGGTGGTTGGCCAGTAAACTTGATTCCTCACGTGCAAAGGAAGTTCTCAGAGGACTATCTAATTGCAATGTTAACAAAGGTATGTTTAAAGTGAAATGTAATCTAGTTTTCCTTGGAATATATCAAGGCTTGAAACTGTAGATTATCAATGCGGACTTTTTCATTGTAAGATTTTCGATGTTCCATTAGAAAAATCTCTGAAATCAAAATGTGTCCACATGTGAATGATACATATAAGACATGTTCATGTGCAGACTATTTCATGCCTTTTCATAGTCTAGTGTCTATGCATTCAGCAGGCAATGGGAGGCCCTAGTTGATCTCTATTTATTAGAATATGGGATTCCTTCCATTCTTTAACAATGTTATGCTGAAAGTTTTCCATGTCCCTGTTTTGTTTACCGAGTTGTGCGTTTGTTTGGACTATGTAGTTATTCAAGTTTTGCTCTCGATACCAATCCCTTCAACCGATCCCATTGAGGTTGTCTCATAATAATTTTTGTATGTTTTTTGTTCTTCAGTTTGCCCATTGGCTTTCCCCAACACGAAGCATGTTGCGAAGAGCTGTGGAAACGGGATAAGTAACCGGACAGCTTGCTGTAATGCCATGGAAAGCTATGTACTACACTTGCAAAAGCAGACCCTCATAACCAATTTGCAAGCTTTAGATTGTGCTGCATTACTAGGAATGAAGTTACAGAAGTCAAATATAACAACAGATGTCTATAAACTCTGTCATGTAACTCTCAAGGATTTCTCCTTACAAGGTCGGTACTTAAAATATGTTTCACAATGCCACTTGACAAGCATATTAAAACATTCTTTTGTCGAAAACGTAAAGCTGTGTTACTAATCATAATTCTTTTGCATCCTTGCCTTGATGCTATACTGGGAATTCACGACATGGATGCAGCTGCTGGATATCAAGGTGAGATTCACATTTCATATAACAATTGGATTGTCATATTCAAACTTACAAACATTGTCCAATTTTGTCAGCAGCTCTGCTATTTCTAATTGAAAAGTTTCATTTCATTGCTGTTTAACACTCTGGCCATAATTGATCCTCTTGCTTTAGAAAAGCATAAATATCAATCCTCCCAGAACTTGTATTAGTTTTCTTGTTTTTGCAATCTGTATTTGTTTACTTGCTCAGATTCAAACATAATTTTTGGTCGCATCCCTTGTTTAACTTGATTTTCTTAATAGGGCTTAATATATAACTTGCATATATCTGTCTGTCCTTTTCTGAAACAGAATCCGGATGCCTCCTGCCAAGCTTGCCGTCGGATGCAACATTTGACAAGTTTACAGGGATCAGCTTTATCTGTGATCTGAATGACAACATTCCAGCCCCATGGCCTTCGTCATCTCAATTACCAACTTCATCATGCAATAAGAGTAAGTACAAGTGATAACAAGTTGCTCTTTGGATCTGTTACCTGATTGTCGAATCCATATGATTTTCCTCAACGTTCAAATTTTACTCTACTACTACTTTTAGCTTTATTTACTCTGTCAAGTTTTATTTATTTGAGTTGTGGCTTGCAGCTATTAGAATCCCGGCACTTCCTGCGGCTGCATCTGCTCAAATTGGTATGTACATGCATAGTAATTTGTTTTTCTGTCTAAATAGTATTTTCTTAGTTCAGTTAAGACCATTCGAATAAGAGGAATCTGAGAATGAAACTCAGTTGTGCTTACGCTGTAGATGCCAAAAATAGAACCATCATTGACCCAAATTGGCTAAAATATTATATTATACAAGGTTAACAATAATAACAACAATTTTACATGGGGGAATTTTTTGTTTGATTTGAGCTACTGGTTTTGGATGATAGCGGTGAGGTGTGATCATTGTTTATCAAATTGAGGACAGGAAGCATGAAATATGTAAAAGATGAACCACAGTAGATTGAATCAATGAAAATATAACATGAAATTAGCATATCATTAACAAGAAAACGTCATGAAATTCAGGAAGATTTTGAAAAGAGAACATCCTTATGTAATCTTTGGGCAAATTTAAAGAATCTTTAGTAAAGATTAAAGATTTTAAAGGAATGATTGCTTCTGCTTGACTTCATGTTTTCATGTTTCACAGGTCTTTATAACAAAGATTTGAAATTTTATCAACTCTTTGCTTCCTCAGTGATTCTCATGATGCTCGTATAGTTTTAATACATGCTGTTCATTCTTGTTTATCATCTACATTGAGATACAATTCTCGCTATCCATACAAAATGAGGATATTCGGACGAGGGTTATGTGAAAGGTTGCGTTATCATCAGGTCCTGACTTGTTTAGGTTTGATCAAGTAAGAATCTCAACCTGGTTTTTCAAGTCTGTGCTTCCGGTTATATTAATTATTGATTCTTGCATCCTTGTGTAATAAAATTCTCTGTATAGATAGATTTATCGATCAGTAGTTAAATGAAAGAAATCATGTTAATATATCTACCGTAATTCAACCATGTCTATGTAAATTTTGATTTCATCAAATGTGTTACAACTTTCAAGCTCACTCTTCTCAGGATCATTGTAGACCACCAACCACCATTTTTTTCTTTTATATTGTAATGTGTTGTTTCCACTATAGAAAAAAGTTGCATGCAGCAGAATGCACTGTGCATTTTGATACGATCGTAATGGGGGATGCATTATAGATTCTCTCCATTCGAAGATTCCATACAATGCTAGTTAAACACACTGTTTTCAGTTTGTTCTTTTTTGAAGTTTCTCCTGCATGTAGATTCCATATAATGCTTTACGTATCTTCTTTTCCTGACTAGAAACCGGTTCTCTTCGGCTGTGAACGGCAGGATTTGTATCGGTATAGGTAAAAATTATAAATAAAAAAAGGTGTAATTCTATGTTATGAGGAAATAAAAGTATTTTGTTTTTATCCGATTGAAATGGTATATAAAAATCCTCCTTAACCTGTACATTAGTTGACATTTTCCATGACAAAAAGAACAAAATTTCACCATCCAAGCCATTGCTCTTATCATTTTAGATTGTTAAGCTTGATTCCTGAAAGAGACTCCATAAGTCCATATTAGTGGAGAGGTCAGTATCCATCTATATATCGATAAAATATCAACTAGGAATGTCAATGGCGTAGGTTTAGGTCTAGGTCGGAGATAACTCCTATTCCCATACCCACCACTTACAAAAGCTCTTATTCCCGTCCCATCCCTGTTTGAACAAAAGCGGGGACAGGATGGGAAATATCTGAACGTGACTGAATTTCCCTATCATTGTTTTATCCTCTGATGATAATTACACCAATTAACGAAGCGGATTCGAGGAGGATGGCACGAATTCCAATCACCAACCAATCTTTGGGTTGTGGGGACAACTTTCATCACAACAAGAACATAATACTAAATAAATTAGATTAGTGATATATTTATATATACTGATGATATGCAGACCACAAGAAGAAGAATATATAATATGATTGATTAAGTGGTTTGTATAGGAAAATTCGAGGTAGAAGATCATGATAATCGATAGAGCAGAAAAATTCCATGTACAGGTGATATATATATATATTTTTGAACAGCTAAATTTATTAAGGCCAAAGGCAAAACAAAGAACAACAACCCTAAGAACAGGGGGCACCAACGCGCACAGACCAGCCTGAAACAAGAGACCACACAACACAGAGGGCCCTCAGGCCATAAGCCCGCAAGCACAGCAAGAAGCAAACAAACAGAAAACACTAAGAGCAAAGAGCCAGACAGAGAGCAAGCCACTCAAAACAAACGACAAAAGAAAAGAAAAACAGTGCAGAGAGAACAAGATCATGTAGAAACCAACACTGAGAACATAGCAGACAGAAACAGAAGAGCCCAGAAAATTGACCCGAAGAGAAACGAGGCATCAGTCCACCTCCCACACCACCATATCCCTTTCCATACCCGAACCTTTCTTTGCCAAATAATCAGCAAAACAGTTGCTTGACATCGGGTTGAAAATGACAGCCGTTCTACCCAATGCTCTCAGAAAAGATCGAATGTCGTAAATGTAATTAACGTGCTTTAGATTGCCAAAATCAGACCCAGTTACCTAGGAAACTGCAGCCTTTGAGTCACTTATAATGGTGATCTTGGAGACATAGTAAACAAGTTCTATTAGCTTCAATGATAATTATTTTATTTTTAATGATTTGTGATTTCATAATTCATTATTATATATAATAATTGATAAACCTTTTGTTTTTTGGGTTTTGGGTTATCTATAATCTATTTACTTTAACCTAAAAGTAAAGGATTTTAATTTTAATTTTAATTTTTTTTTTTTTTTTTTTTTTTTATATAGGAAATAGTGGTAGATAGCACATTTTGAAAATGGATTTGTGTAACTATCACCATTTCAATAACTTATGTTTTATTAGTACCAAAGTAGGTGATGAGACCAAAATGCCCCCACATGTATATTTCTCTCTCTTTTTCCCATTCTAATCAGTTTCTCACTCTCTCTCTCTCTCTCTCTCTCTCTCTCTCTCTCTCTCTCTCTCTCTCTCTCTCTCTCTCTCATTGTCTAAAGAACAAACACTTTGACGGGGCTGGGTTGACGATTCAACGAACACTTGCGATTTTGGTTGACGATTCGACGAACGAACTGGGGTTGTTTGACGATTTGTCGAACGAACACAAATTTTTTTTATTGATTTTGTAATATTAGTTTTGTTTTAATTGATTTTGAGTTTTTATTGTGATTTTGTTGTCAATTTTGATGTGAATTGTGAGTTTGTTGAATCTGAATGGGGTTGTTTGAATCTTGAATTAGTGGGTTTGGGTTTGGGTTTGTCAAATTGAAGAAGATGAACAATAGCCGAAATTGAGATTTTTTGAAATTTCGAGACTTATTTGTTCCATTTCGAGACTTATTTTTGAATATTCGGAACTTGTTACGCTTATTCGAGACTTAATTTATGAATACCCGAGACTTATTACACTTCTTCGAGACTTAATTTATGAAAACTTATTTGCTCCATTTTCGAGACTTATTTTATGAATGCCTGAAACTTATTCATGAGTTTTCGAGATTTATTAATGTGTTTCAAGACTTAATTTATGAATTTTTGAGACTTATTTTGTTTGACCACCATCAATAGTGAAAATGTCGAGCCGACGATGGTGCCGGTTAACTCCAGAAATAGTTGGATCTGGAAAATCGAACAATGTTGAGTTCATTGGTGCCATCGGTTTCGTCAAATTTGCGACGGATTGTCATAGATTTGACAATGAAGATTCGATGACGGTTTGAGTTTGGCTTCGTTTCTCCCTCTACATAGCTTGAAAATGTAAACGAACACTTTGGTTACAATTATTGACACTCGACAAACATTTTTCCGGTGGTTTTGTCGGTCAACTCACTGGTCGGTGGTGGCAACTCCATTGAAGCTTCATCAATGGAGGTTTTTGAAAAAAAAAAAGAAAAAAAATGGAGGACTCATAAGAGAAAAGAAAAGAAGATAAGAGGTATTTTTGTCCAAATTCCATTGTTGGTACTATTAAAACAAGGCTTATTAATGTGATGCTATTTGTACAAGACCTCCCCTAAAAAGTGCTATTTAATTTTTGAAATTACTTTAATGGCTATATATTTGGTCAGTCATTAACAAATGATCATTTTACGTTTATCAAAAATTAAAAGTGTGTAAAGTCATTTAGTTAGACCCTTTTAATTTTTAATAAAAAACCGTTTAGTGTAAGAGTATTCCGGTAAAAGATCAGAAGACCTTTGATAAAAACACAGGGTGAGGTATTTTAAAACGACGGATTTAACTTGATAAAATCAAAAACCAATACGCACTCAATGATATCAATTCAATCAAGAGATATTTGAAGGTATTTTTTTTTTTTTTTGCTTTTTACCAATGATTAAAACCATCATATCACGAAAATAATTCTAAGCAAACTAACAGTTAAGCCGTCAAGGCATGCATATAAGGGTATATAATATATATATATATATAAACGGTCACGAACTGATGTAAATATATAAGGATATTAAATGTGAGTCACTCATTATAGAGAAGTTTTGATAAATGCACACTAAATCAAAGCATGGAAAATGAGTGGTTCACATTCAACATCCTCATATATTTACATCAGTGCGCACTAACTTAAACATTTATATATATATATATATATATATGAGTGAATCTCTCATAAGGGATCCCTTATTTTATTTTCGATAAGGACCACTATAAAATCAGATCAAAACTCTTTCAAATCAATGTGATCACATTGAT
Organism: Acer negundo; assembly: GCA_035582765.1. NCBI lineage: Eukaryota > Viridiplantae > Streptophyta > Magnoliopsida > Sapindales > Sapindaceae > Acer > Acer negundo. The sequence continues at coordinate 24,158,356 of CM069232.1, read as the reverse complement.
TTGAAAGAGTTTTGATCTGATTTTTTTTTTTTGTGAATGATAAGTTTAATGAAATTTACTTATGAATAAAATTTAAAAAAATTTCAAGTACTGGAACTATTTATCCCGATTATTTCAAATATGAAGACATCGAAAAAATGGACGAAATATAGGAAATTCAATAAAAATAGTTTTAGTGCTTGAAAAATTCTCAAATTTTATTCATATATAGATTTTGATGAACTTATCATCCACACAAAAATTCAGATCAAAATTCATACAAATTGATGTGATTTCATCATAGTCCTTACCGAAATTAAAATAAGGGCTCCCTTATGAGAGATTCACTCATATATATATAGTTCTTTTCTCCTCAGTCCGTCCTGATATAACTCCATTATTGCGTTGTACGTGGGCCATAGATTATGGAGAAGTTTTGACAAGTGCATATACTTTGAGTCAAAGCATGTAAATCTAATGGTCCACATCTAACATACTAATGGAATTATATCAGGATGTACTGACTTGAAAATTTTCCTATATATATATATATATATATATCCAAATCCAATTGTATATCTCCAAAAAAAATTTATAAAAAAAATCCAAATTTGTGGTATATATAGTTTTTTTCTCTTAATATTACGTAAACTCGGGTATTTTTTTGGGAGGAGGAGGGATTCGAACCCGCAACTTCATGGTGGATGTGTGAGGGGTTTGTCACCGGACCAACCTCATATCGTTGTATATATAGTTAACACTTGACATCTAAAAACTCTCTTAAAATTAAATTTTGTTAAGTTTATTTTATTTATTTATTAATTTTTTTTTAAGATGAGGTTGGCACATATATATAAAGTTCAAGTTATGTTCTCTTTCCAAAATCCTGAAATCTTGTAATAGTTTAAAAATTCGTTTTTTTTTATAATTTTTTTTTTATTATTTACCAAAAGTTCTTTTGAAATAGTTTTGACATCCCTCCTAAAATAGTTTTTTTTTTTTTTTTTCAAATTAAAAAAAAAACCTATTTTATATCTATTCAGAAAAAAAAAATTTATAAAAAAAATAAAAAAAGTGATTCTTTCATAGAAGGAATTGCACAAAAATGAAGAGTTCACTATTTCTTTTTTTCAATCCCCAAAATCCAAATGGAGAGTTCACTGTTACTTGCCGCGCAACACCATTGAATCTGAGATATTTCAAATCTGAATGAGCGTCAATAATCAAGCCCCACTTTAGGTGGTTCAAGTTGTTAATTTGGAAGTCATTTAACAAGTTTCAAGTTTGTCCATCTACCAGTTAAGTTACGTCCCAGAAGACTTTAATTTTATAGATATTAATTACTCAATAACATTAGTGATCATTTATTTATATTATATCATGACATAATGTACTTAATTACTAATAATTATATGGTATAATTGTTTATTGTCATGACCGTCCAATATTATTCGGTGATAAAAAACACCCATCCATTCTTACAATATCTCATATCCATTCCATCATCAGAAAAAGTATTTCAAACAAAAATAATTGTTTCTTGTTTCTAGCTTTTTGAAGTGGAAAGAAGACTGCATAAAACTACAAAAGACCCTAGCTATATATTATATTATCATTCTCCTGTCAGTTGGACATATGCATCGCTGCATTATATATGAGCCATGGGTAAATAAACACTAACAAATGTATACAGACCGAGTCAAAACATTTGAATCTAATAGTCTACATTCAAGATATTGATATATTTTATATCATGTCGAACTAACAGAAGAAATATATATATATATATATATATACGGTCCCGTTCCTATCAAGGCATCCTAATATAACTTTATCAGGATATTGAATGTGAGTCACTCATTTATAAAAGTGATTTGACAAGTGCATACATACCAAGTCAAAGTATGTAAAATGAGTGGCTAAGTATGTAAAATGAGTGGCTTACATTCAATGTCCTTATATAATTCTATCATGGCATCTTCATAGGAAAATTTCCGTATATATATATATATATATATATCACCTGTTGTAATTACTCAACTCCAATCTTCTATTATTGTCTCTCTATAGAGATTAGAGATACCCTTTTAAGACTGATCAAAGCTTGCATGTACTTTTAATATATATACCGGACACCCTTTTCGTCTGTCTGGTTTTCTCTTATATCTAACTATCCTGTTCTATAGAGAGAGACTCGCACCAGTGAGCTAGTTTGTTTTGTGTGATTATCATCATCAATGGAAGCCATTAATGATCTTGATCGGGTCCATCACTATGACCAAGCTGATGATACGGATCAGTTGCAACCTCAAAGATCGATGCCGGAGCCAATAAGTTCTGCCCTGGAAGATGTTTTATCCGACGCCAGTTTGTCCTATTTTCACCGCCTTCGGAAGGCTACATGGCTTGAACTCAACACCCTCTTCCGCCTCGCTGCCCCCGCGATCGTGGTCTACTTGCTCAACAACGTTGTCTCTATGTCCACCCAAATCTTCTGCGGCCATCTCGGCAACCTTGAACTCGCCGCCGCCTCACTTGGCAACACCGGCATCCAAGTTTTTGCTTACGGCCTCATGGTACGTAACTTAATTATTAATTTCATCGTCCTGATAAAAATCCAATCAATTTCAATGAATTCCGATAAACTATTTTTTTTCTTTTCTTAAAAATAAGGGATGTATAATCTAATGAAATCCAATCAATTTCAATGAATTTTGATGGACTAATTTTTTTATTATTATTGATTTTTGGATGATAAGAACAATGAAATATATATCCTGACGAATGTCACACACACGATGCAGTTAGGGATGGGAAGCGCGGTGGAAACACTATGCGGCCAAGCATACGGAGCACACAAATACGAAATGCTCGGAGTTTATCTTCAACGATCAACCGTCCTATTAATGTCAACCGGCATTCTAGTAACAATCATCTACATATTCTCCAAACAAATCTTACTCTTATTAGGAGAATCAAGCAGCATTGCCTCATTGGCCGCTCTGTTCGTATACGGTCTGATCCCACAAATTTTCGCCTACGCAGCCAATTTCCCCATCCAAAAATTCCTCCAATCGCAAAGCGTAATCTTTCCGAGCGCGTACATATCGGCAGGGACCCTTGTGGTGCACCTCCTACTGAGCTGGTTGGTCATCTTCAAGCTTGGTGGAGGGCTGCTCCGTGGCGCGCTGGTGCTCAGCTTCTCATGGTGGATTGTTGTGGTGGGACAATTTGTGTACATTTTGAAGAGTAACAAATTTAAACATACTTGGACTGGTTTCACTTTACAGGCCTTTTCTGGTCTGTGGGATTTCTTGAAATTGTCCACTGCTTCGGCTTTCATGCTCTGCTTGGAGACTTGGTATTTTCAGATCTTGGTTTTGATTGCTGGATTGCTCAAAAATGCTGAACTTGTTCTCGACTCTCTCTCCATCTGGTAAGTCTCAGGGTCGGAACGAATCCATTGCTATACAGGATTCATTCGTTCTTGAAAAGCTTTTAAAAATCTTGTGACATATTTTTTTATCATCGATAAAGCAAGAAAAAGTTCTGGATTCTCTGTCTCATAAGTTGAAAATTTAGGTATATAAAAACTTTTTTTTTTGTTTTTCAGTATGAATAGTTTCCCAACAACCATTTTGAGAACAAACTTTCATACACGTGGTTGTCCTAGAGCTGCATATAAATTAGAATAATGCTCCGGTATTAACAGGTTAATACCCAAGATCATGGGTGTTTGTACGTGGTATTTTTTCCTTCATTTTTTCCATTTATCTCTTTACATTCTTTCAAAATGGGTCACGTGCTAACACCTCATTGGTAGGATCAATACCCAAACACTGTCCTATAAATTATCATACGTGAAGCTAAGGTAAATTTGAAAAACTATAAAAAGTTCAAAAAAATAAAAATAAAAATGAAAATGATAAACTACATTAGAGTAACATGTAAATAAAATTTTAAAATGCGGAAACCCGATTTGCAATGGTGTAAATCGAATTCTGAATCCATAATACATAGGTGTAAATCGAGATTCCGTCAAAAAAAAAAAAAAAAAAACCCTTACAATCCCACGGCTGGAAGCATTATATGTATTTTCAATCCAGTCAACTTGTACTTTGCTATACTTATTATTATGTAGGTAAGAATTCATAATTACAAAATTCTGCTATAGTAAATTTGGATACTTTGGAGTTTGGTTTGTTTTAGTGGATAACATAATGAAAATTTATAATTATATATGCATTAATTTGACTATATATATACTAATTTCTTGATTGTGACGGTGATGCATGCAGCATGAAGATTTTGATATGGGTCTATATGATTTCAGTGGGTTTTAATGCCGCAGCGAGGTAATTAAATTTCTCTCTCAACCTCTTGGATATTCAATTTATTCTGAAATTCGTGGGAAACCTTATATATATATATATATATATATATATGAAAATTTTCAAGTCAGTGCGTCATGATATAACTTCATCAGTGCGTTGGATGTGGACCATTAGATTTACATGCTTTAACTCAAAGTGTATGTACTTGTCAAAACTTCTCCATAATCTATGGCACACATACAATGCACTGATGGAATTATATCAAGACGCACTTATGAGAAAAGAAATATATATATATATATATATATATAATAAACTTATACATTCACTCGTAATTCAAGTGGTGGGCGTTCAAGTTCCTACCATGCACAATTATCAGCAAGTACAAGGAGTTTTTCCTCGATATTTTGTGGGAGTAGAAATCAGGCACCATTATATGTATTGCTCAGTCTCAACGTGTCTTGGTAGACCCATAATCTGTTCGTGCCAGATTTCATAAAATAATTCTCTAGTCATTAGGTCGGTCTTGAAAAAAAATGGAACCGATTCTACAATATTATATAACTAAACATCTAGTTTCGTAAACATCATGGATGCAGTGTGAGGGTGAGCAATGAGCTTGGAGCTGGACATCCAAAATCATCAGCATTTGCGGTGGTGGTAGTGACAACAAGTTCATTCTTCCTATCTGTCATCATTGCCATTTTTGTGCTACTGGTGAGACATGTGATAAGTTATGTCTTCACCGGTGGTTCAACTGTGGCAGATGCCGTCTCTGAACTCTCTCCTTACCTTGCTATCTCCATCGTTCTTAATGGAGTCCAACCTGTTTTGTCTGGTACGTACAAACGTACAAACTTTTAATTCCTTCATTTTCTTTCTCTAGATATATTGTACATGTTTGATTGTTTGTTTTTCGTCTTACTCTTACATATTAATACACAAGCACATAACATTCAATACCAGTTTGGACATAGGACCACTGCTCTGTCTAAGATTCTACTTTTGATGATATAGTTTAACTGTCCACGAAATTAGTCCGAAAATCAATTGAAATGAAATGATGGCGAGGGATTATTTGTGATCAGGAAAAATCACTTGTTATATCATTCGGCGGATTGATTTTTTGTGTAGTAGTATTATGTTTGATCAAAGGTGAAACCAGCTCCATCGATTTGTGAGGGACTAATTTAAAACTTTGTTAAAATTTTAATTGAAAAATGTAAATAACAAGAAAATGTAGGGTAAAATACTAAAGTTTTAAATAAACTTTTAAAAAATTATGTGGGTTTTCATAAGGTGGCTTCGGTTGAACAACTACTCCGACCGCAGCGAGTATGCTAAAGCTATGATATACATTCATACATATAGACATAACTAAGTGTATAAAATACAATATTGATTAGAAATAGATAAAAGATTCAAGATTCACTACTTAATTAGTATTCAAGTTTGTTTGTGCTATAATTTCTTAATTAGAATAATAATCTGCCTATGTATATATAGACAAATACAATATTGAAAGTACAAAAATTTATAAATAACAATTGGTTACGGTATATATATAGTCCACGGGGTGTAGCTCAGCTAGTATATGGACGGGTTTGGACAAATAACTCTCAATTCAGCAGCTCAAATCCTATCGATAGTAAAATCTAAAAAAAAAAAAAAAAAAAAATACCTGGTGTGTATATATATACGTTGATTAAGTTTTATATGATATAATATATCCATAATTGTTTTGTCTTATTTGATAAATTACGCTCATAAAAGTATAACATAGACTCATAGAGAAAAGGAAACTCTTAATCAAGTACCATCAATATAATAAAAAATTAAAGTGCTTGTCCTTGTCTGTCTTTCACTTTTCTTATATATATTGTATATTATTTGATCAACAACTATCAGTCAATCTGTAATAATAATTGGAAAAAAAAAAAAAAAACTTAAAAAAAAAATATATATATATATATATATATTTGGTAGGCATCTCTATCTCTCTCTACGTATCAATATCATTAATTTGTTTAATTACAAATTTTTGATAAGAAATTAACAAATTAATTTTATTATTATTAGGAGTTGCTGTTGGATGTGGATGGCAAGCTTTTGTTGCATATGTTAATGTGGGATGTTACTACTTTGTTGGTATTCCTTTGGGTTGCGTTTTGGGCTTCAAATTCGATTTGGGTGCAAAGGTACATATCCAATGCTTTAATTTAGTTTTTTTTTTTTTTTTTTTTTTTTATAAAAAAAATCTGAATCCGATTGGGGCAGAGTTCTGCATCCGGAAACTCTTTACGTAAACTTGTAAAATGTTTATAATAGAACTAGAATAATCCACCACTAATGTAGAAGAGGAGATGCCTTGTACTTGAGACAAGAGAGGATGTGATAATTTAGTAATGTTGTTAATACCATCAAATGCGTTTTCAAATAATAAAAAACCCTTTTTATTTTTTATTTCTTATTTCTTTTTTCATCTCCCAAGTATTTTTTTTTTCTTTTTCATGAAACAATTTAAAATGTTTTTTAAAATGATTTTATTCGAAAATAAAATATGTACACCTAAATTTCAATATGTGAAATGATTATTTTGATTTTGATTTAATTTGTTTGGTGTAGGGAATATGGTCAGGAATGTTAGGCGGGACTCTTATGCAGACTGTCATCTTATTATATGTAACATGTCGAACAGATTGGACTAAAGAGGTAATGATTAATCTTTAAAAAAAAAAAAAGAGGTAATGATTAAATTCCAAAAGTAATAATTATACTTGTTAATATACTAATAATCTTCTAATTACACTTCTTAATTATTATTATTATTAGACATATCAAGCCTAGTTTATCCTTTGGTAGTGGCAATTGGCCTCAGAACCTCAGAATAGAAGAAAGGTGTATATATATATATATATATAAACCAAAAATTAAGAGTTTTATTGTTTTTAACCGAAATTAGTAAACTGATTGTTTTTATCAAAAAAATTCACTGTAGAGATATGATTGCCCCTCCTTTTTAAAAAAAAAATATCTTTTCTCTTTCATTTGTGCATAATGTTTTTTTCCTCTCTCTCTCTCTCTCTCTCTCTCTCTCTCATCTCACGCCTTCTTCTTCTTCTTTCTCTCCTTCTTCTCTCTTTCTCTCCTCTTCTCTCTTCCATCTTTATCACTTTCTCTTCTTCTTCTTCTTCTTCTTCTTCTTCTCTTTTTTTCCAGATTTTTTTTTAAAATCTTTAGATTTTATAAAAACAAAAAATTTCAGATTTGGTGGTTTTCCGATCGTCGATAGTCTGATCTTTGGTCTTCCGATCTTCTCTCCTTCTTCTTCTTCTCTTTCTCTCCTCTCTTCTTTTTCTCTTTCACTTTTTTTCCAATTTTTTTTTTTCAATTTCAGAAAAAAAAAATTTTGAATTTTTTTTTTGGATTTTGTTTTTGTTTAAAATTATTTCTAGATTTTTTTAAAAAAAATCAGTTTTTCATTTTTATTTTGAAAATTTTTCAGATTTTAAAAAGGTTTGGATTTGTGTATTAGTTGTTGATTTTAAGGGTGGTTGTACTTAAATTTGGGTATTGTTTGTTTACAAAAAAATTCAGATTTTGTTTTGTTAAAAAAAAAAAATCAGATTTTTTTTTTTTAAAAAAATAGTTTTTTTTTTTAACAAAACAAAATCTGAATTTTTTTTTAAACAAACAATATCCAAATTTAAGCACAACCACCCTTAAAATCAACAACTAATACACAAATCCAAACCTTTTTAAAATCAATTTTTCATTTTTATTTTGAAAATTTTTCAGATTTTAAAAAAGTTTGGATTTATGTATTAGTTGTTGATTTTAAGAGTGGTTGTGCTTAAATTTGGGTATTGTTTGTTTAAAAAAAAATTCAGATTTTGTTTTGTTTAAAAAAAAATCAGATTTTTTTTAGAAAAAAATTAGGTTTTTTTTTTTTTTTTTTTTGTTGAAAAATTTCCAGATTTTTCCAAATTGAAAACACTAGTGGAAAACGAATTAAACACACCAGACAAACGAATTAAACACACCAAGACAAAAACGACTAAACACACCAGACAAAAAAGACTAAACACACTAGACAAACAAATTAAACACACTAAACAAAATGAATTAAACACACCAGAAAAAAAGGAATTAAACACACTAGGGAAAATTAATTAAACACACTAGCAAAAAACGACTAAACACACCAGCCAAAAACAACTAAACACACCAAGTGAAAAGGAATTAAACACACTAGACAAAAAGGACTAAACACACCAGGTAAAAATGATTAAACACACCAGGCAAAAAGGAATTAAACACACCAGGTAAAAAAGATTAAACACACCAGACAAAAATGACATAAACACACCAGACAAAAACGACTAAACACACCAGGTGTGTTTAATTGGGCTGCATAGTGTGTTTAATGAGTTTTGCCTGATGTGTTTAATGAGTTTTATCCTGGTGTGTTTAATTGTTTTTGCCCTGGTGTATTTAATTCATTTTGTCTGGTGTGTTTAATTTGTTTGCCTAGTGTGTTTAGTTATTTTTGTCTGATGTGTTTAGTCGTTTTTTTCTTAGTGTGTTTAATTCGTTTGCCTAGTGTGTTTCATTCGTTTTCCACTGGTGTGTTTAATTTGAAAAAATATGGAAAATTTTAAAAATCTTAAAATTTTTCAACATAAAAAAAAACCTAATTTTTTTAAAAAAAAAATCTGGAAATTTTTTTAAACAAAACAAAATCTGAATTTTTTTAAAACAAACAGTACCCAAACTTAAGCACAACCACCCCTAATATCAACAACTAACATACAAATCCAAACCTTTTTAAAATCTGAAAAATTTTCAAAATAAAAAAGAAAAACTGTTTTTTTTTTTATTTTTTATTTTTTTTAATATGTAATTTGGATTAAAGAGGAGAGAAGCTTGAGAGAGAAGATCTGGAGAGGAGATCTGGGTTAAAAAAAAAATTATTGTGGAGAGAGGAGAGAGGCGTGAGATTCGGTGGAGAGAGAGAGAAAGAAGAGATTGAAGAGAGAAAGAAGGAAGAGAGAGAAAGAAGGAAAGAAAATGTTCAGGAGAAAATGAGAGAGAGAAGAGATACAGAAAAAAAAAATATATATATTAATTTCATTTGATTTTTTTAATCATTTCTGAATGAAGCGCACTTTTGTCCCAAAAGTATATTGTTTGACAAAAACAATCAAAATACTAATTCCGGATAAAAACAATAAACCTTCTTAATTTTTTTGCTAGCTTCCATTTTCACCTTATATATATATATATATATATATATATATAGAACTTGAACTAACTTTCATATTTGAATTTTTTTTTATATAAATTTTTTTTATTATTTTTGTCCTGCACAAAAAAGAAAAGCTAGTATTGGCAACAAATATATACATAATAAAGTTTCAAAAACTTTCTTCAAGGTTTGGCCAAAATTGAAAAACAACAATGGAATTTCGAAACTGGATTTTCATGTATGAAATTGTTAAGAGTGTTTTTAATTAGCGAATTCCAAAATCATACTCTTGTTTTTCGATTTTGGTTCATGGGTTTTTAAAATTTTTCAGAGAAATTATCATGTTGAATAAGTGCTATTTACCGGTAACACTAAACCAATTGCACATAAAAGTGGCCTAAATATATTGTTTACATAACAAAGTAAAAAAATTAGAAAGATTGAAACATTATTTTTGGTGTTTTGATTTTGCAGGTTGAGAAAGCAAGGAATCGTTTGGGCAAGTGGGACAACTTGACTGAGCCTCTTTTGAAGGATCAAAAGGGCTAAAAACCTCATCTAATTTTGAATTAATGCATGCATGGGCCAACCATTATCATGAAATTTATTTCTCATAAATCACAATCAATAAATCATGATTTTGACATATATTTCTTCATCAAAATGTTGAATTGTCAGGATCAAGATCATTGATTAAGAATCAAGAAACCAAACAGAACCTGTGATGATCATCGATCACTCATCCTCCCTTTGCATTCATGCATGTGCCTGCAAACTGTTCAATCTTAATTTTTTTTTTTTCTTTTGTTTTGTGTTCTTTATATATCTTTGTTGATTTCGGAAAAAAAAAACTTTCATTGGACAGTCACATAGGTATCGTCCAATAAATTTTTGGTCAATAAATGTCTTTATGAGTACTTTTATGTTATTTCACTCAGAGCAACTCCAATTCGGAGTTGAATGTGAATCTTTTGAGAATATGTTTACATTAATTTTTTTTTTATTCTAATGTTCAACACCAAATTTTACACTTCTTCCAATAAATATTTAAATTACAATGTTATAAAAGTTTAACATTATTTTCATATATAATTAATAAGTAAATTAAATAAATTAAATATGTATATTAATATTTGTGTCATTTTAAAGATCTCAACTAGATTTTTCTAACAGTATATTTTTAAAAAATATATATTGTTAGAATCAAGTATAGGAGGGTTAAATTAGAAATTCGAAAAAAAATGAAAACAGTTATTTGATAATTAAATAATTAAAAAAAAAAGGTTAATTAGCATTGATGCCCTTTGAACTATGACCAAATTTGCATATTACCCCCTATATTTTTTTTTTTTGCCATTAAACTCCATGAACTCTCATAAATTGGCAATGACTGAGTTCAAGATGTTTAATGGCGGAAAAAAAAAAGTATAAGGAATATAGTGTATATTTTAGAAGTGTTTAAGGGGTATCAGTATCAATTATAAGGAAAAATAATAATAATAATAATAATAATGCAGTGGCACTCAACTATTCACCAAAAAAAAATCTTGCAAAATGATATATTTAAAGTTTGGCATCGTGAAAAGCATGGGTCGGAGTTGGTCTTACCGAACATTATTCAATTTGTTGTCGTTTGCACCGACAGCAAAAATAAATAATTCCTCTAGTAAAATAAATTCAATGACTGACATGTAATAAGTATAGTGATACGAAATTATTTTTTTGTTCATTAGTAGAAATTTATCGTGGTCGAATTTATCGTAGAAACTATTTTTTTGTTCACTAGTATAAATTTACCGTGGTCTAATCCAATTTAAGATTTTTTTGGATCAATTTGTCCAAATAAATGATTCCTCTAGTAAAATAAATTCAATGACTGACATGTAATAAGTATAGTGATAAGAAATTATTTTTTTGTTCACTAGTAGAAATTTATCGTGGTCGAATTTATCGTAGAAACTATTTTTTTGTTCACTAGTAGAAATTTATCGTGGTCCAACCCAATTTAAGATTTTTTTGGATCAGTTTGTCCAAATAAATGATTCCTCTAGTAAAATAAATTCAATGACTAACATGTAATAAGTATAGTGATAAGAACTTATTTTTTTGTTCACTAGTAGAAATTTATCGTGGTCGAATTTACTGTAGAAATTATTTATTTTGTTCACTAGTAGAAATTTATCGTTGTCCAATCCAATTTATGATTTTTTTGGATCAATTTGTCCAAATTATTGTGGTCCAAAATCATCTAGGATAATTATACTCCTGTTCAACTTGAACTTTCTTTTTCTTCGAAAAGTTGTTCATCGAATCTCACCATATCAACGGCTCCTCACCTTTTCTCTTTATCACTTTGTCCCCACCTTTATAATCTATTGATATATGTCTAATATAATAAATCAATGGTTTGAATTATTTATATTAAATTTTATGTTTTACTCAATCAGAAGATATAATTAATCTAGGACATTGACTTAGATAAGAACAATGTAAGGACGAAATAAGCCGATGAGAGGATCTAAATACTGTGGGGTAATGTGACATAATTAAATGATTAAATGTGACGAAAGTAAAATAAAATCTAGAAATTGTTAAATATATGAGTAGTATTAATCTGTGTCCTAAGACCATCTTCAATAGAGAGCTATATACTCATTTTAAGTCTCAAAACCATCCACAATAGAGAGTTAAAGTGAGAGTTATTTGAGTGAGTTATATATAGTAAAGTGAGAGTGAGAGTTATACGGTGGGACCTATGGAAAAAGTTGTGAGATCTATGTGTTGAGTGAATTTAATAATGATATATATTTTTTTTTTTGTGGGATCTATGTCATAATTAAAAGAATAAGAGATATGTGACCTGGTTGGATTTGTTGACCATTGGAGATGGACGAATCAAATTTGTTGACCGTTGGAGATGAACTGATCATATTTGATGACTGTTGGAGATGGACGGCCTACAATTTTTTAGACATTAAAATTTGAAATAAATATATTTTTTATCCAAAAAAAATTAGAAATTTCTACAAAAAAAAAAAAAAAAATCCAATAATAATAATAATAATTATTATTATTATTATAGAAAAATACAAAAAAGCTTTCCAATAGTTAGTTTTCCAAAATTGTCTATATATACTCAATTCCCACATAATTTACATCATATTCATCCAAGTTTGGGTTCCTAAATTTTCTAATAATATCAAACTTGGTAATAATTTATAAAAATTTAAATATATTAAATATTAGTACCATTTTAAAGATCTCATTGAAAAATTCGCAACGGTATTATTTTTATCAACATTGAAGTTTATAAATTACAATTTATTGACCACTTGTTATGAATCAGGTATATTTAAATTTGTTATAAAAATATCACTCTCAAATATCACTTTCAACATCACTGAAGCAAAAGTATATATAAAAATCACTCTCAGCACTATTTGAGACCCAAATATAACAGTAACTCTCATTCTCTATTGGAGATGGCCTAAGGTCACATGTTAAAAACATAAAAGTTTCTTTTATAGGAAACTCAATATTGTAGTTATCGTAGCAATACAATAAATGATATAGTTGACTTACCTTCTATAATAACTTTTGTGTTTTTAACATGTACCCTAAGTGCACATGTTAACAATACTATATATATATATATATATAACATTTGTTTAAAAAACAAAATAAAAAATTAGGTAGATTTCCATTAAAGGATAGATATATAGCACAAAGAGCCATTACATGATATGATCTTTTGTTAATATTTATTAATTTGGGATCATATTTTTTTTTAAAGCTTTCGCCATCAGTAGGATTTGAGCTGCTGACCTAGGAGTCATTTGTCCAAGCCCTAAGCTCATCATTCTACGCCCCTGTTGGCCATGATATGATCTTTTGTCGTGCATCTATAATTGTAGGACTTGATAGATATATAGCATAAAGAGCCATTACATGATAATATAATATGATCTTTTGTCATGCATCTATAATTGCAGGATATGATATTTATCCATCAATTTTTTTTTTTTGAAATATTAGGGTTTTATGGGAGAATGGGAGAGACTCGAGTCCACAATCCCGTGATGTGGATGCGAGAGGCTTTACCACCAGGCTATATGTATATATGTGTGTGTGTGTGTGTGTACACGCACAAAGGCCGGCCTGAAGACTATTAGCCATGTATATATGTGTGTGTGTGTGTGTGTGTGTGTATCCTACCACTTTGTCCTCACCTTCATAATCTATTGATATGTGTTTAATATAGTAAATCAATGGTTTTGATTATTTATATTAAATTTTATATTTTACTCAATCAAAAGATAGAATTAATCTAGTACGTTGATTTAGATAAGGACAATGTGATGACAAAGTGAGCTGAGGAGAGGATCTAAATCCTGTGGGGTAATGCGACATAATTAAAAGATTAAACGTGACGAAAGTAAAATAAAATCTAGAAATTGTTATATATATATATATATATATATATGTAGTTAGAGCATCTCCAATGCAATGCTAAATCAATGTACCAATCCTATAATTTAGCACAAAGTTAAAAATTAAAAAAAAAAAAAAAAAAAAAAAAAAAAAAAAAAAATACAATGCTAAAAGTTGTGCCAAATTTGGCATATGCTAAAAACTGTACCAAATTTGACACAATATATAGCATATCCAAATTTGGTACAGTAATAAATGCAACCGTATTTGTTGACTTTTTAATTTTAAATAATAAAAATTTAACAAATTTAGTATGGAAAATTAAGATTGAAACAATTCTAAGAAAATATTTAATGTATTCAATGAATGCATTGGTTATATTTGTTAAATTTTATAATTTTAAATAATTAAAAAATAAAAAATAGCATATCAAATAGAATTTTGCATTGGAGTATAATGTTTAAATGGAATGGTGCTATTGGCACACCCCTTACCAATCTATATATACTCCACTTTTTAAAATTTTGACTTAATAAAATAAAATTAAATGTTTTTATTAATTGTTTTATTTTATTTCCAAAACTATCCAATTTATTTATTTTTTAAACTTAATACATCTCATCTTTGATCTCTGTATACATCTTTCTCTCATCTCCATTAAATGATTTATTCTTTCTTCTTATTATTTTATTTTATTTTGATTTGAGTTTTTTTTTTCTTCTTATTTCATGGTGGAAGAGAAAAAAAAAAATAACAGGGTTGCTTCAACACAACGATAGTTTTATATCATTCTAAAGAACGATTCTTCCATATGCTTGATATCTTTCAAAGACTATTTCATAATATTTTTGTATGTGTATAAGAAGCAAAATTTAGGGTTTCAGAGTTAAGAAATTAAGAAGGAAAAAAAAAAAAAAAAGGAATGTGAGGTTTTAATAGGTTTACTTTATAGATGATTTTTTTTTCCTTAAATTGTACGTCTCTTTAAGTAATTTTGATAAAGGAAAAAAAAAATACTACATAATTAAAAAAATGGGGCATAAATAGACAGATAGGAAGTGTGCCAATAGCACCACTCGTTTAAATGATGTGCCAAATATATCATTTTACTATATTTTGTACCAAATTTGGTATTGTTATTCACATTGACATATGCATTGAAGATGGTCTTAGTGTTAACTTGTATCCTAAGGGCATATGTTAAAAACAAAAAGTTTCTTTTACAGGAAACTCAATATTGTATTTATTGTTACAATATAATAAATGCTGTAGTTGACTTTTCTTCTATAATAACTTTTTGTGTTTTTAACCTGTACCATAAGTGCACATGTTAACTTATATAACATTTGTTTAAAAAACAAAATAAAAAATTAGGTAGATTTCCATTGAAGGATAGATATATAGCACAAATAGCCATTACATGATATGATCTTTTGTCGATATCTATTAATTCGGGGCTAGGTATTTTTTTTAAAAGCTTTTACCTTCGATATGATTTGAGTCGCTTACCTGTGAGTCATTTTTCTAAGAACCAAACTTGTCAATCTACACCCCTGTTGGTCATGATATGATCTTTTATCGTGCATCTATAATGTAAGACATGATAGATATATAGCACAAAGAGCCATTACATGATATGATCTTTTGTCGTGCATCTATAATTGTAGGATATGATTTATCCATCAAATTTGTATTTATTTTTTAAGTACTAGGGTTTTATGGGGGAGTGAGAGAAACTCGAGTCTATAACTTTATGGTGTGGATGTGAGAGGCTTTACCACTGGGCTATATATATGTGTGTGTATACACACAAAGGCCGGCCCGAAGACTATCAGCTGTATTTTTACTTGTTTCAAATGGAAAATGGAATTCATTCTACTTGACAATATCTTTTGTTTGTACGTGGTATATCAAAAACAATATTAATGATCAGCTCAAATATACGATTGAAGATTTGATATTTTAATCTCATTTATTAAGTCATCTGGTAATTTATAGAAGGGGAATGCTATCTACCTTTCCTATTTGTCTTTCCCATTTGTCTTTCTCATTCATTGCTTGACATATGTACACTTTTTCATCTCTCACTTTTTGATTCAAAGCTTGTTTATATCTTTAGCCCTTATTAATGAAATGATAGAAGTAGCCATCAGGGGTAAAGAGGTAAAAAAGCTTTGAATCAAAAAGTGATAGTTTTTTATTAAATGAAAATTTGTGTACGTGTCAAATAATGAGTGAGAAAGATAAATGAGAAATACAAATGGAAAAGGTAGACAGCATTCACCTATAATAGTTACAAATTAAAAACTTAAAAACTTAAAAACTTATCGCTCTACCAAGCTTTTCGAAAAAGTAAAGGCTAATTGGCACATATGTCCCATGAACTCTTCAAAGTGTTGCACTTTGCCCCCTATATTTTTTTTTTCGGCACTAAACCCCTTGAACTCTCGTAAATTGGGAATCGCTGAAGGAATCTGCCCCTTGGAAATGATGACATTGTTTTGTGCTTCCCGAATCACGATTAGAAGCGGACGGACTAGAGGGCTGCTTTCTAAAAGAAGAAGAAAAAAATCTCTAAAAATTAGCAAACCAATCCAGTCTCACATCACATCAGGACATCTCATCACACCGGCCCTCTCTCTGCTTTAAATATTGGTCCCACACTTTTTTTTTGTCTTTTTTTTTGTTTACAAAACTCACACATGGCAGGATGTCACATCTTCTCTCATTCTGTCTTTTTTTTTTGAAGTGCTATATTGTTATTGTGTTAATTAAAATTAAAATCTCAAATTATTAAACAACATTACAAATTTACAACAATCATCCATCTTCAAACTCAAAAGAAGAAGGAAAAAAAAAATGCATACTTTGTTATCACATTTGGAGACTGTTTTCTTAATTTTTAATTTATTTCTAATTAATAAATTAGGGTTTTGAGTTTAATATTTTTAATTTTGAGTCCTTATTTTATCACTTCTAATGAAACCATACACAAATTTTGTATTTTAGACACAGTGATTAGCCGACTGATGGTTAACTCTGTCCAAAATTATATATATATATTTTAATATTATTTTATCGAAATTTTATATAATTTTGTTTACTATATGTATTTCGAGATGTAAGGCTCGTTCCGTCTCCCTATATAAATATATCTTTGCTTTTTAACTATGAAATTTCCTCGTAAAAAATTGTAGTTTTGATTTAGTCCACCCGAAAAAAAAATCATGGGTACGCCCCTGATCACGATAGACCCTTTCGACCAGATTAATATCACATTTTTAAAAAAAAAAAATAAAATAAAAATAAAATGGAACCATCTACAAAACATATATGAAAAATACAAATAGATGGTATTGTATCAATTTCTTTTTCTGTTCGGTTGTAATTTATCACACGATAAATATATGGTCTGCATAGACCATATATATATCAGTGCGTGGAACATTAGATTGACTTGTTCTGCATACATTTGTTGGTTCGTATCTATAATTTATGGTCCGCATATAATGTACTGATATATTTTATATCAGTATGCAGGGATGTAACCAGGATTAAACATTATGGTGGGCTAGTAATTTTTTTTCCCGATCATTAACAATATAAGAAAATTGTATAAATTAAAAATAAAGATACACTTAATTTAGAAGACATAACAAGGGTTTCTATGTAAATGTAATTTCTAAAAAAAAATGTTAACAAAATAAAAACAAATAAAGTCAAAATAAATTATAAAATAAACATGAAATGCAAATACAATCAAATACTAATTAAGTTGTGAACTTATAATGCTATTTACCAAAAACAATGTTAGTGAGACACACAACTCTTCCAAGTTTTCATTTTGATAGTTTGTAACTAAATTTATGGAAATTTTGATTAATGACAACATTAGAGATCTATTTTCTTGTTTGTATTGCTTTTCTAATGTAGTAATTTATAACAACAAATCTTAAAACAAAAGAATAATTTTAACACACAGCCCTATGCCTTGGTGGCCTAGAGCCTCCCAAGGGCTCTCGCCACCGAGGTTCGATTCCTGGCTGGTGTGTATATATATGGCAATTTTCCCACCTTATGTGTGGGTCTTGTCCCACCTTGTATGGGTTCGCTCTCCCCTTTGTGGGAGCTGCGTTTCCCGGCTGTGCTTGAAAGCCCCTATCTCGCTGGTCCCGGTCGTTGTTGTTGTAATAAAAAAAAAAATAATAATTTTAAATAAAATTAAACAAATCCATGATTCTACTATTTAATATATGATTGATTCATCGAGGTTAATTAGTTGAAGGCATGTCATTAATTAAAAACCAAAATAAAAATAAAATTAACAAGCACGTATGATCTATCTAAATTTCAACCAAAACAAAAAGAAATTCATTCAATAATAATGTTGGTTAGTAAATTAAAATTAGAATAACAAGTAATTAGATTAATTCTAAAATTTTATTACGAAACAAAATATTTAAATTCACGATATTCATAAAAATTGATTGGATAATCCTAATTCCTGACCGTAAAGGGACTAACAAAGTGGTCATTGGTTTCGCAAATAAGACACTACTTTTGAAAAAAGATTCCGTCTAGACTCTAGATGAATTGTTTTTCTCCAATTGTATTTTTGAAGAGAAAGTTGGACCAAAATTTGAAAAAATATGATGAAGATAATAACAATTATTAAAGAAAAGGTAAACAAAAAAAAAAAAAAAAATTGATGTCAAATAACTCCTTTACCACGTGGGTTGTAAGTTGCAATATAGAAGTCTTGACAAGTTATATTATATATAATTGTTGGCTATATCATATATTCCTATTTACTAATTAATTTCTTTTTATCTTTTAATTTTTTTTGTTTTAAAGCCCTGGGTAGGCTTGAGCCTACCCTAGCCCATCCCTAGTTCCGTCTCTGTCAGTATGCATCGATGAGGAAAGGACAAAAAAAATATATATATATATATACCTCCAACAACAATTCTTATTGTATATCAAGTTATCAAACATGGAGTCTAGGGAAGAACTCCATCGACCCATTTTATGCTCTATGCAGCCGCCGCTGCTGGCGGCTGAATCAAGCCACCTTAATGAAGTGAAGTCTAGAGTACTGGAAGAGGTGTTGTCCGACACTCAGTTGCCGTACTTCAAGCGCCTTCAAAAGGCTTCCTGGATCGAACTCAAGCTTCTCTTCCCTCTAGCTGCTCCGGCGGTCCTGGTTTACCTTATCAACAACGCCATGTTGCTGTCCACCTGTGTCTTCTGCAGCCATCTCGGCAATCTGGAGCTAGCCGCCGCCTCTCTAGGCAACAGCGGAATCCAACTCCTGGCTTACGGCCTCATGGTACGTAATTAAACATATCAAATTCACATCCATAGTCATTATATGGTATAAACGTTTGAACTATATTCTTTTTTTGAACGGTGTAGAATTAAACCAAGTTATTATCTTTATTATTATCTTTAGATATTAGGTTGAATTTATCCTTTAGATAATTCCTATTTATCATTTGTTATGATTATCAGATTGTTAGGATTAATATAATATTATTTAATTGTTATTATTTGTTAAAGGTTTGATGTTATCATGTTACCTCATCCCAGCCATTATAAATAGTTGGCCTCAGTTCATTGTTAATCATCAATTCAATAAACAGTTCTTCAGTAAATTCTTTTGAGTACCACCAGAACCAACAACAAAAGCCACCAACTTGGTATGTACATGCATAGTAATTTGTTTTTCTGTCTAAATAGTATTTTCTTGGTTCAGTTAAGACCATTCGAACAAGAGGAATCTGAGGATGAAACTCAGTTGTGCTTACGCTGTAGATGCCGAAAATAGAATCATCATTGACCCAAATTGGCTAAAATATTATATTATACAAGGTTAACAATAATAACAACCATTTTACATGGGGGAATTTTTTGATTGATTTGAGCTAACTGGTTTTGGATGATAGCAGTGAGGTGTGATCGTTGTTTATCAAATTGAGGACAGGAGGCATGAAATATGTAAAAGATGAACCACAGTAGATGGAAACAATGAAAATATAACATGAAATTAGTTTATCATTAACAAGAAAACGTCATAAAATTAAGGAAGATTTAGAAAAGAGAACATCATTATGTAATCTTTGGGATAATTTAAAGAATCTTTAGTAAAGATTGAAGATTTTAAATGAATGATTGCTTCTGCTTGACTTCATGTTTTCATGTTTCACATGTCGTTATAACAAAGATTTGAAATTTTATCAACTCTCTGCTTTCTCAGTGATTCTGATGCAAGAGATATTATTGGAGATTTTCTTTAAGACTTTTTATTTTAAAAATATTCTTGTAATTAATACATGTTATTTTATTACCTTTTATTTTATATGTAATTAGGTTATTAATTATTTTAAGATTTGGTTTTACTAAATCAAATCCTATTTCTTTATTAGATAGATTTTTAATGTTTTAAAATTATTAGGAGATTTGATATCCTTTTTTAATCCGGGATTGTTTCCCGATTTAGTGGAGTTGTTTTAAGAGTCTAAAAGATTAATTTATCTATTTATTTGGTTGTAATCGCTTTGCGATATCGAGATTTGAATGAAAAAAAAAAAAACTTCTTTGAGTAGTTAACTCAAATATCTTTTTTTTTTTTTTTTTTTCTGTTTTTCTGTGGAATCATAGATCAAAGAAACTCTTTTGTGTTTGAACTTGTGTGAGTTCCGTTCTAGTCTACATCAGATTCTCATGATGCTCATATAGTTTTAATACATGCTGTTCATTCTTGTTTATCATCTTCATTGAGAAGCTTTACCTTACGATGATACAATTCTTGCTATCCATACAAAATGAGGGTTATGTCAAAGGTTGCGTTATCATCCGGTCCTGACTCGTTTAGGTTTGATTAAGTAAGAATCTCAACCTGGTTTTTCAAGTCCGTGCTACCGATTATATTAATTATTGATTCTTGCATCCTTGTGTAATAAAATTCTCTGTATAGATAGATTTATCAATCAGTAGTTAAATGAAAGAAATCATGTTAATATATCTACCGTAATTCGACCATGTCTATGTAAATTTTGATTTCATCAAATGTGTTTCAACTTTCAAGCTCACTCTTCTCAGGATCATTGTAGACCACCAACCACCATTTTTTTCTTTTATATTGTAATGTGTTGTTTCCACTATAGAAAAAAGTTGCATGCAGCGGAATGCACTGTGCATTTTGATACGATCGTAACGGGGATGCATTGTAGATTCTCTCCATTCGGAGATTCCATACAATGCTAGTTAAACACTGTTTTCAGTTGGTTCTTTTTTGAAGTTTCTCCTGCATGTAGATTCCATATAATGCTTTACGTATCTTCTTTTCCTGACTAGAAACCGGTTCTCTTCGGCTGTGAACGGCAGGATTTGTATCGGTATAAATTCAGATAAAATTTTAAATAAATAAAAAAAGAAGTGTAATTCTTTATTCCGAGGAAATAAAAGTTTTTTGTTTTTATCTGATTGAATTGGTATATAAAAATCCTCCTTAACCTGTACATTAGTTGACATTTTCCATGACAAAAAGAACAAAATTTCACCATCCAAGCCATTGCTCTTATCATTTTAGATTGATAAGCTTGATTCCTGAAAGAGACTCCATGAGTCCATATTAGTAGAGAGGTCAGTATCCATCCGTATATCGATAAAATATCAACTAGGAATGTCAATGGCGTAGGTTTAGGTCTAGGTCGGAGATAACTCCTATCCCCATCCCCACCACTTACAACAGGTCTTATTCCCGATCCAATCCCTGTTTTAACAAAAGCGAGGATAGGATGGGAAATATCTAAACGTGACTGAGTTTCCCTATCATTGCTTTATCCCCTGATGATAATTAAACCAATTAACGAAGCGGATTCGGGGAGGAGGGCATGAATTCCAATCACCAACCAACCTTTGGGTTGTGGGGACAACTTTCATCACAACAAGAACATAATACTAAATAAATTAGATTAGTGATATATTTATATATGCTGATGATATGCAGACCACAAGAAGAAGAATATATAATATGATTAATTAAGTGGTTTGTTTAGGAAAATTCGAGGTAGAAGATCATGATAATCGATAGAGCAGAAAAATTCCATGTAAAGGTGAAATCTGGAGACATAGTAACAGTTCTATTAGATTCAATGATAATTATTTTATTTTTGAATGATTTATGATTTCATAATTCATTATATCTATCATAATTAATAAACCTTTTATTTTTTGGGTTATCAATAATCTATTTACTTTAATCTAAAAGTAAAGGATATATATATTTTTTGAGGAAATAGGGGTAAATAACACTTTTTGAAAATGGATTTGTGTAACTATTAGTTTATCACCACTTGAGTAACTTATGTTTTATTAGCACCAAAGTAGGTGATGAGACCAAAATACCCCCACTTGTATACTTCTCTCTCGTTTTCCCATTCTTAGTTTCTCACATACTCTCTCTCTCTCTCTCTCTCTCTCTCTCTCTCTCTCTCTCTCTCTCTCTCTCTCTCTCTCTCCCCTTTCGTTGTCTAAAGAATGAACACTTCGACAGGGCTGGGTTGACGATTTGATGAACACTTGCAATTTTGGTTGACGATTCGACAAACAAACTGGGCTGGTTTCACGATTTGATGAATGAACTCAAAATTTTTTTGTTGATTTTTGTAATATTAATTTCGTTTTAATTGATTTTGAGTTTTTATTGTGATTTTGTTGTCAATTTTGATGTGAATTATGAGTTTGTTGAATCTGAATGAGGTTGTTTGAATCTTGAATTGGTGGGTTTGGGTTTGGGTTTGTCAAATTGGAGAAGACGAACAGTAGCCGAAGTTGAGATTTTTTAAAATTTCAAGACTTATTTGTTCCATTTCGAGACTTATTTATGAATACTCGGGATTTGTTACACTTATTTGAGACTTAATTTATGAATACCCAAGACTTATTACTCTTATTCGAGACTTAATTTATGAAGACTTATTTGCTCCATTTTCGAGACTTATTTTATGAATACCCGAAATTTATTCATGAGTTTTCGAGACTTATTAATGCGTTTCGAGATTTAATTCATGAATTTTTGAGACTTATTCTGTTCGACATTCATCAATGGTGAAAGTGACTAGCCGTCGACGGTGCCGGTTAACTTCAGAGATAGTTGGATCTGGAAGATCGAATGACGCCGAGTTCATTGGCGCCATCGGTTTCGTCAGATTCGAGACGGATCGTCATAGATCTGACAATGAAGATTCAATGACGGTTTGGGTTTTGCTTTGTTTCTCCCTCTACACAGCTTGAAAATGTAAACGAACACTTCGGTTACAATGATTGACACTCGACGAACATTTTCCCGGTGGTTTTGTCGGTTAACTCACTGGTCGGCGGTGGCAACTCCATTGAAGATCCATCAATGGAGGTTTTTGAAAAAAAAAAAAAAAAGTGGAGGATTCATAAGAGTAAAGAAAAGAAGCTGAGGGTATTTTTGTTCAAATTCCATTTTTGATACTATTAAAACAAGATTTATTAATGTGGTGCTAATTATACAAAACCTCCTCTAAAAAGTGCTATTTAATTTTTAAAATTACTTTGATGGCTATATATTTGGTCAGTCATTATCAAAAATGATCATTTTACGTTTATCAAAAATTAAAAGGGTGTAAAGTGATTTCGTTCTACCCTTTCAATTTTTGATAAAAATTCGTTTAGTGTAAGAGTATTCCGGTAAAAGATCAGAAGACCTTTGATAAAAACACAGGGATGATGTATTTTAAAACGACGGATTTAACTTGATAAAATCAAATATCAATACGCACTCAATGATGTCAATTCAACATTTCAATCAAGAGATGATTAAAGGTATTTTTTTTTTCTTTTTACCAATTATTAAAACATCCTGTCAAGACAATAATTTTAGGCAAACTAACAGTCAAGCCGTCAAGGCATGCATATAAGGATATAATATATATATATATAAACGTTACGTTTCTATCACGACATCCTTATATAATTTTATCATGATATTAAATGTGAGCCACTCATTTATAAAAGTGATTTGACAAGTGCATACATACCAAGTCAAAATATATAAAATAAACGGCTCACATTCAATGTCCTTATATAATTTTATTAAGGCATCCTCATAAGAAAATTTCCGTATATATATAAATATTAATACACGGTCATGTTCATATCAGTGTAAACTGATGTAAATATATAAAGATATTGGATGTGAAGCACTCATTATATAAAAGTTTTGACAAGTGCACACTAAGTTAAAGCATGAAAAATGAGTGGCTCATATTCGATGTCCTTATATATTTATATCCGTACACATTAACTTGAACATTTATATAAATATATATATATATACATATACATATATATATATATATATATATATCCAACCAAATTCAATTGTATATCTCAAAAAAAACTTAAAAAATATATATCAAAATTTGTGGTATATATAGTTTTTTTTCTCTTAAGTATTACGTAAACTCGAGTTTTTTTGGGAAGGGGAGGGATTCGAACCCGCAACTTCATAGCACATGTGTGAGGGGTTTATAACCGGACCAACCTTATATCAACGGATATATAGTTAACACTTGACATCTAAAAACTCTCTTAAAATTAGATTTTGTTACGTTTATTTTTTTATTTATTTTTTATTTTTTTTAAGATGAGGTTGACATATATATATCAAGTTCGAGTTATGTCTTCTTCCTCAAATCCTGAAATATTGTAATAGTTTAAAAAATTGGTTTTGTTTTATTTTTATTTTTTTATTATTTATCAAAAGCTCTTTTGAAATAGTTTTGACATCCATTATAAAATAGTTTTTTTTTTTTTTCCTTTTCAAATTAAAAAAAAAAAAAAAACTTATTTTATATCTACTAAGAAACTTTTTTTTATAAAAAAAAAATAAACAAACTGATTCTTACATAGAAGGAATTGCACAAAAATGAAGAGTTCACTATTTCTTTTTTTCAATCTCCAAAATCCAAATGGAGAGTTCACTGTTACTTTCCACGCAGCACCATTGAATCTGAGATATTTCAAATCCGAATGAGTGTCAATCATCAGGCCCCACTTTAGGCGGTTCAAGCTGTTGATTTGGAAGTCATTTACCAAACTCCAAGTTCGTTCATCTACCAGCTAAACTACACTCCCCGAAAACTTTAATTTTATAGATGTTAATTACTCAATAACATTATTGATCATTTATTTATATTATATCATGACATAATGTACTTAATTACTAATAATTATACTGTATAACTGTTTCTTGTCATGACCATCCAATATTGCTCGATGATAAAAACACTCATTCACCTTTACAATATCCTCATATTCATTCCATCATCAGAAGAAGCATTAGCTTTTTGAAGTGGAAAGAACACTGCATAAAACTACAAAAGACCCTAGCTATATATTATATAATCATTCTCCAGTCAATTCGACATTATATAAAATACATCGGTGTATTATATGTGAGCCATAGATTATGGATAAGCAATAACAAGTGCATACAGATTATATGTGGGCCATATATTATAGATAAACACTAACAAATGCATACGAACTGAGTCGAAATATTTGAATCTAATAGCCCATATTCAAAGTATTGATGTATTTTATCTCAGGTCGAACTGATAGGAGAAAATATTTATATATATATATATATCACTGGTTGTAATTACTCAACTCCAATCTTCTATTATTGTCTCTCTATATCTAATAGTCTACATTCAAGATATTGATATATTTTATATCATGTCGAACTAACAGAAGAAATATATATATATATATATATACGGTCCCGTTCCTATCAAGGCATCCTAATATAACTTTATCAGGATATTGAATGTGAGTCACTCATTTATAAAAGTGATTTGACAAGTGCATACATACCAAGTCAAAGTATGTAAAATGAGTGGCTTACATTCAATGTCCTTATATAATTCTATTATGGCATCTTCATAGGAAAATTTCCGTATATATATATATATATATATATATCACCTGTTGTAATTACTCAACTCCAATCTTCTATTATTGTCTCTCTATAGAGATTAGAGATACCCATTTAAGACTGATCAAAGCTTGCATGTACTTTTAATATATATACCTAACACCCCTTTCGTCTGTCTGGTTTTCTCTTATATCTAACTATCCGGTTCTATTGAGAGAGACTCGCACCAGTGAGCTAGTTTGTTTTGTGTGATTATCATCATCAATGGAAGCCATTAATGATCTTGATCGGGTCCATCACTATGACCAAGCTGATGATACGGATCAGTTGCAACCTCAAAGATCGATGCCGGAGCCAATAAGTTCTGCCCTGGAAGATGTTTTATCCGACGCCAGTTTGTCCTATTTTCACCGCCTTCGGAAGGCTACATGGCTTGAACTCAACACCCTCTTCCGCCTCGCTGCCCCCGCGATCGTGGTCTACTTGCTTAACAACGTTGTCTCCATGTCCACCCAAATCTTCTGCGGCCATCTCGGCAACCTTGAACTCGCCGCCGCCTCACTTGGCAACACCGGCATCCAAGTTTTTGCTTATGGCCTCATGGTACGTACTTAATTATTAATCTCATCGTCCTGATAAAAATATTCCAATGAATTTCAATGAATTTCAATAAACTTTTTTTTTTTTTTCCTTAAAAATAAGGGATATATAATCTAATGAAATCCAATCAATTTCAATGAATTTCGATGGACTAATTTTTTTTATTATTATTATTGATTTTTGGATGATAAGAATAATGAAATATATATCTTGACAAATGTCACACACACGATGCAGTTAGGGATGGGAAGCGCGGTGGAAACACTATGCGGCCAAGCATACGGAGCACACAAATACGAAATGCTCGGAGTTTATCTTCAACGATCAACCGTCCTATTAATGTCAACCGGCGTTCTAGTAACAATCGTCTACATATTCTCCAAACAAATCTTACTCTTATTAGGAGAATCAAGCAGCATTGCCTCATTGGCCGCTCTGTTCGTATACGGTCTGATCCCACAAATTTTTGCCTACGCAGCCAATTTCCCCATCCAAAAATTCCTCCAATCGCAAAGCGTAATCTTTCCGAGCGCGTACATATCGGCAGGTACCCTTGTGGTGCACCTCCTACTGAGCTGGTTGGTCATCTTCAAGCTCGGTGGAGGGCTGCTCGGTGGCGCGCTGGTGCTCAGCTTCTCATGGTGGATTGTTGTGGTGGGACAATTTGTGTACATTTTGATGAGTAACAAATTTAAACATACTTGGACTGGTTTCACTTTACAGGCCTTTTCTGGTCTGTGGGATTTCTTGAAATTGTCCACTGCTTCGGCTTTCATGCTCTGTTTGGAGACTTGGTATTTTCAGATCTTGGTTTTGATTGCTGGATTGCTCAAAAATGCTGAACTAGTTCTCGACTCTCTCTCCATCTGGTAAGTCTCAGGATCGGAACGAATCCGTTGCTATATAGGATTCATTCGTTCCTGAAAAACTTTTAAAAATCTTGTGAAACATTTGTTTATCATCGATAAAGCAGGAAAAAGTTCTGGATTCTCTGTCTCATTAGTTGAAAATTCAGGTATAGAAAAACTTTTTTTTTTTTTTTTTTTTTTTTTTTTCGGTATGAATAGTTTCCCAACAACCATGAGAACAAACTTTCATATACGTGGTTGTCCTAGAGCTGCATAAACTTTCATACACGTGGTTGTCCTAGAGCTGCATATAAATTAAGTTAATGTTTGGGTATTGACCGGTCAATAACCAAAATACTAACCCATTAATGGGGTGTTAACACGTGACATTTTTTCTTTAATTTTTTAACATTTATATCCTTACATTCTTTCAAAATGGGTCACATGTCAACACCCGATAGAGTCAGTACCTTAGGTATTGACTGATATTGTCCTATAAATTATCATTCGTGAAGCTAAGGTAAATTTGAAAAACTATTAAAAGTTAAGAAAAAATGAATCTAAAAAAATACATTAGAGTAAAATGTAAATAAAATTTTAAAATGCGGAAGCCCGATTTGCTACGGTGTAAATATAGGTGTAAATCGAGATTTGGAAAATAAAAAAATCCAAAAAAAAAAAAAAAAAAAACCTTAGAATCCCACGGCTGGAAGCATTATATATATTTTCAAACCAGTCGACTTGTACTATGTTATACTTATTATTACGTAGGTAAGAATTAATAATTACAAAATTCTGATATAGTAAATTTGGATACTTTGGAGTTTGGTTTGTTTTAGTGGATAAAATAATGAAAAATTGTGATTATATATGCATTAATTTGACTATATATATATATATATATATATATATATATACTAATTTCTTGGTTGTGATGGTGATGCGTGCAGCATGACGATTTTGGGATGGGTCTTTATGATTTCAGTGGGTTTTAATGCCGCAGCGAGGTAATTAAATTTCCCTCTCAAACCCTCGGAGATTCAATTTATTCTCAAATTCGACTGAAACCTTTTATTTGTATATAGTTTTTCTATTGTTAGTTCGTCTTGATATAAAATATATCAGGACGAAAAAAGAACCATTAGATTACATATTTTGACTCAAAGTGAATGTATTTATGAAAACTTCTCCATAATCTATGGTCCACATTCTTCATCCTGATATATTTTATATCAGGACGAACTGATAGTAGAAAGACTATATATATATATATATATATTCTACAAAAAAGAGTGACATATAGTGACAAAAATTATTTGTCGCTATAAATAAAGAAATTGTCACAATTTCAATATTGTGACAAAAAAAAAAGTGTAACAATTCGTCACTTTTACTCCCATCACTAAAAGTATTTGTGACAGTTTTTTTGATACTTGTCACGAATCATAACTTTTAGTGACATATTATCACCCCACTTTAATTAGTGACAAAATAAAAACCGTGTCACTAAATTTATATATAGTGACAATTAACTATTTGAAGATTTTGTCACTATACATCTTCTTAGTGACACAATTTTAACCTTATCGATATTGTTTTAAAATTGTGTTATTATTCACAAACTTAGTGACAATTAGCTTGTCAAAATTGTTTCACTATATATAACTTTATCGATAATTAATTATTTAAATATTATGTCACTATACATAACTTTATCGATAATTAATTATTTAAACCATATGAAAATTATGTTTGTTTTACATAAATTTAGTGACAATTAACAAGAAGATAACAAGTTACAAATTCAATCAAAGTTAATATAATGGTTCATTCAATTATTATTAACTACAAGAAAACTTAAATACAAAAAGTACAATAAGGAATTGATAATCAAAATGTACAAGAAAGAAAAGAAAAAGGAAAAACAAAGTGAAAAAAATATATTACAAAATTGTTAGTGTACATACACTAATTTGCTACAAATTTTGAGATAAATGCATTACATCAATAATATTGAGATAACCATGATGAAGATTCTTCAAGCCTTAATACTAGAACACTTTCATAAATGAAAAGATCAGAATAAACTTTTCGTCTAGATACAAACTGAAATAGATGAAAGTATATTATTAACACCTCAATAAGATATAAATTTTTTTTTTTAATGTTGCATCAAACAATTGGTTGTTCCATAAGAATCATTTAATCAAACAATTAGTATACACATCAACTGACAAATATCATCTATTGTGGAAATCTAAGAACAAACAATTATAAATCATGAAATAATAATTATGGATTCCTGAAAAAAATTAAAAACAAATTAAAGTTAATAATCATTCCTAAACACACATATATAATTCTGTATATAACATACCTTGTTAAAAGAAACTTTCAATTTATGAAATTCGAATTTGAGATTCCGACCCTGAAAAACAAGTATAAGAAAACAAACCCTAAAAAAAAATTAAATCAAGAGAAGCTTACCTTTTCTATCAAGACAAAATTTTCTTTACGGTCTTGTTGACTTTTAAAGATAAAACACAGTTTCAAACCGAAAAAGTGTTTTTAAGGAAAAGAGAAACTAAAGAGAAAAAAATTAGAAAAAATTAAAATTAAGAAACATCCCTAAACATATATATATATATATATATATATATATATAATTCTACTTAAAAATATATATATATATATATATATCTTATTCAAAGAAACTTTTATTATATAAAACTCGAATTTGAAATTCCGACCCTGAAAAACAAGTAAAAGATAACAAACCCTTAAAAAAAAAAAAATAATAAATAAATAAATAAAAATCGAGGGAAGCTTTGGCTTTTTCTATCGATGCAGAATTTTCTCTACAATCTTGATGATTTCTACAGATGAATCACAATTTCAAACCTAAAAAATGTGTTTAAGGAAAAGAGAAAATAAAGAGAAAATCTAGATATGGCAGTAACAAAGGGAGAACCAAGAGACATGTGAAAATGGAATAAGGAAAAAAAATAACACCATGATTGTGGTATTTTTTTTTTCCTTCCAAATAAAATAAAATTTATTGATTCTGATGCCTTTTAAAAACCTAATTATTTATAAAATAAAATCTTTCCTTTTTATAGGGTAATTTTGTGATTAATTATATTATTTTTCACAAATTATTAAGTTTTTTTTTTTAACTAATTGTGACAATTATTTATTGAAAGTCTAAATTGAACAAAACATAATAACAAATAATATAATTTGTCATAAAATAATACCTACCATGATTCATTTGAAATTTGTCACACAAAAATGTGTCACTATAGGTCATTTTTTTTATAGTGATATATATATATATATATAAACTCTTACATTCACTCGTAACTCAAGTGGTGGGTGTTCAAGTTCCTACCATACACAATTATCAGCAAGTACAGAGAGTTTTTCCCCAATATTTTGTGGTAGTAGATATCAAGCCCCATTATATGTATTGTTTAGTCTCAACATGTCTCGGTAGACCCTGATCTGTTCGTGTTAGATTTCATAAAATAATTCTCTAGTCATTAGATTGGTCCTGACAAAAAATGGAACCAATTCTACAATATTACATTACTAAACATATAGTTTTGTAAACATCATGGATGCAGTGTGAGGGTGGGCAATGAGCTTGGAGCTGGACATCCAAAATCATCAGCATTTGCAGTGGTGGTAGTGACAACAAGTTCATTCATCCTATCTGTCATTATTGCCATTGTTGTGCTTCTGTTGAGACATGTGATAAGCTATGTCTTCACCGGTGGTTCAACTGTGGCAGATGCCGTCTCTGAACTCTCTCCTTACCTCGCTATCTCCATCGTTCTTAATGGAGTACAACCTGTTTTGTCTGGTACGAACGTACAAACTTTTAATGTCTTCATTTTCTTTCTCTAGATATATTGTACATGTTTGATTGTTTGATTTTGTCTTACTCTTGCATATTAATACACAAGCAGCTAACATTCAATAATAGTTTGGACATAGGAGTATAGGACCACTAATCTCTAAGATTCTACTTTTGACGATATAGTTTAATTGCCCACGAAATCCAAAAATCAATTGAAATGAAATGATGGCAGGTGATTATTTGTATTCAGGACAAATCACTCGTTATATCATTTGGAGGGTTGATTTTTGTGTAGCAGTATTATGATTGATCAAAGGTGAAACCAGCTCCATCAATTTGTGAGGGACTAATTTAAAACTTTGTTAAAATTTTAATTGAAAAATGTAAATAACAAGAAAAAGTAGGGTAAAATACTACAGTTTTAAATAAACTTTTAAAAAAATCTGTGGATTTTCTTAAGGTGGCTTCGTTTGAACAACTACTTGTTCAAACTACTCCGACCGAAAAGAGTATGCTAATGCTATGATATACATTCTTACATATAGACATAACTAAGTGTATAAAATACAATATTGATTAGAAATGGATAAAAGATTCAAGATTTACTACTTAATTAGTGTTCAAGTTTGTTTGTGCTATAATTTCTTAATTAGAATAATAATCTGCCTATGTATATT
Source organism: Acer negundo (assembly GCA_035582765.1). Lineage (NCBI taxonomy): Eukaryota > Viridiplantae > Streptophyta > Magnoliopsida > Sapindales > Sapindaceae > Acer > Acer negundo. Next base: position 24,126,406 of record CM069232.1, on the reverse strand, counting down.
TAGACAAATACAATAGAGATTAAAAATAGATAAAAGATTGAAGATTCACGGCTTAATAAGTGTTCAAGTTTGTTAGCGCTTTAATTTCTTAATTAGATTAATAATCTGCCTATGTATATTTAGACAAACACAATATTGATTAAAAATAGATAAAAGATTCAAGATTCACGGCTTAATAAGTGTTCAAGTTTGTTAGCGCTTTAATTTCTTAATTAGATTAATGATCTGCCGACTTCCGGTGTTAATCACATGAAAATACAAAAATTTATAAATAACAATGATTTGGATACAATATATATAGTCTATGGGAGCGTAGTTAAGCTAGAAGATGGACAAGTTTGGACAAATGACTATCAAGTTAGCTACTTGAATTTTACTAATGGTAAAATTTAAAAAAAAAAAATACCTGGTGTATATATATATATATATATAACTAATTTTGACAAGTGCATACACACTTGAGTTAAAATATGTAAAACCAGTGACTTATATTCAATAATATCTTGAAGTTATATCAGGTTTTCATTTGAAAATATATGTATAAAGTTTTATATAATATAATATATCCACAATTGTTTTGTCCTATTTGATAAATTATACTCATAAAAGTAAACATGGAGACAAGGAAACTCTTAATCAAGTACCATCAATATAATTCAAAATTAAAGTGCTTGTCCTTATCCTTGTCTGTCTTTCACTTTTCTTATAAACATTGTATATTGTTTGATCAACAACTACCGGTCAATCTATAATAATAATTGGAAAAAAAAAAAAAAAAACTTCCAAAAAAAATAATTAATTTATAAAAAATAAAAAATAAAAACTATTTGGTAGGCATCTCTATCTCTCTCTACATATCAATATCATTAATTTGTTTAATTACTAATTTTTGATAAGAAATTAACAAATTAATTTTATTATTATTAGGGGTTGCTGTTGGATGTGGATGGCAAGCTTTTGTTGCATATATTAATGTGGGATGTTACTACTTTGTTGGTATTCCTTTGGGTTGCGTTTTGGGCTTCAAATTCGATTTGGGTGCAAAGGTACATATCCAATGCTTTAATTTAGTATATTTAAAAAAAAAAAAAAAAAAATCTGAATCTGATTAGGTCGGAGTTCTACTTCCGGAAACTCTTTACGTAAACTTGTAAAATGTTTATAATAGGACTCGAACAATCCACCACTAATGTAGAAGAGGAGATATCTTGTACCTGAGACAAGAGAAGATGTGCAAATTTAGTAATGTTGTTAATACCATCAAATGGGTTTTCAAATAATAAAAAACCCTTATTTATTTATTTATTTATTTTCATCTCCTAAGTATTTTTTTTTTCATGAAACAATTTTAAAATGTTTTTATTCGAAAATAAAATATGTACACCTAAATTTCAATATGTGAAATGATTATTTTGATTTTGATTTAATTTGTTTGGTGTAGGGAATATGGTCAGGAATGTTAGGCGGGACTCTTATGCAGACTGTCATCTTATTATATGTAACATGTCGAACAGATTGGACTAAAGAGGTAATGATTAATCTTAACAAAACCAAAAAGAAAAAGAAAAAAAAAAAAAGGTAATGGTTAAATTCCAAAAGTAATGCCAATGGGCTCTTGCCAATGTGGTAGACCTCTCCATCTAGAACACTTACCACCAAGGTTCAATCCTTAGGGCATGCATGATTTTGTGCAAATTTTCCAAGTCCCACCAATGTCCAATTGTGTGAGTGTTGTACCACCTATGTGTGGTCTCTCCTTCCCGTAAGTTGGAGCTATGGTCCGGATTGTGCTTGTAGAGCTCAAATCTTGCCAGTCTCAGCAGTTATTGTAACCATCAAAAAAATTCCAAAATTAATAATTATACTTGTTAATCTACTAATAATCTTCTAATTACACTTCTTAATTATTATTATTAGACATATAAGCCTAATTTAGTAGTTATCCTTTGGTAGTGGCAATTGGCCTCAGAACCTCATAATAGAAGAAAGGTATATATATATATATATATATATATATTTCTCCTTAATGCGTATTGATATAAAATTCAAGAAATTCTAAAATTAATAATTATACTTGTTAATCTACTAATAATCTTCTAATTACACTTCTTATATCAAGCCTAATTTAGTAGTTATCCTTTTGTAGTGGCAATTGGCCTTAGAACCTCATAATAGAAGAAAGGTATATATATATATATATTCTTTTTCTCCGCAGTGCGTACTGATATAAAATTCATCAGTGCATTGCATGTAGGTCATAGATTATGAAGAAGTTTTGATAAGTATATACACTTTGAGTCAAAGCATGTAAATCTAATGGTCCACATCTAACGCACTGATAGAGTTATATCATAACGCACTTATTTGAAAATTATTATATATATAGAGAAAGAGAGAGAGAACTTGAACTAACTTTCATATTTGAATTTTTTTTTTTTATATATAAAATTTTTATTATTTTTGTCCTACACAAAAAAGAAAAGCTAGTATTGGCTAGTGTTGTAAAAATGGTTCGGCACGCCGAGCCCGTTTTCGAAAACTAGCCGGGCCTAGTCTGCGCCGCGAGAGGGGGCGGACAGGACTAGGTTTGACACGTTTTCAAAAACCGTGGCAACGACACGGAGGCCTGTTTCAGGCATATTGTGCCGGCGTGCCGAACAAGACCAGAGGTCAGTCCGGCGGGCAGCACGGACTGGGCCCACTAATTTTAAAATTATATATATATATATATTTTTGGATTTTAGATTTAGTGAAAAATAAAATACATAATTACAAATTAAAATACTTAATATTAATTTAACAATTGAAATTAGTATAATAGTATTATACAATGAATAGAGAGAGAGAGAGAGAGAGAGAGAGAGAGAGAGAGAGAGAGAGAGAGAGAGAGAGAGAGAGAGAGAGAGAGAGAGACAATGAAATTGAATGAAAATGTGTAGAGATTTGGAGAATGGAGAGAGATTGAGAGAATGAGAGAATAATAGCAAGTGATTGAAAACTGGAATGGATGGGGGTATTTATAGAAAAATTATAATAGTAGGTAAAAATATAAAATAGAAGAGTTTAGGGTCTATTTTGTAATTTTCTTTGGCTCCAATGGTTGAAATTCAAAATTCAAGTGTTGGAGTCAAAGAAATTTTTTTTTTTTTTAAAAGCAAAACAGCCGCCGGACCGATCTGGCGTGTAGCCCGTCAGACTTGGCCTGCTGGTGTGACGTGCCGTGGCGGGCCGGTCCGCCTATAACCCGACACATGGCATGCCACCTTGTCGGTCTTGGGCCGGCACGCCGTCTCCATGGACCGGACCTGGTCCGGCCCATTTTTGTTGGCAGGCCTAACAGGCTAGCCCCTTTGGGTCTGGTCCATTTTTACACCACTAGTATTGGCAACAAATATATACATAATAAAGTTTCAAATACTTTCTTCAAGGTTTGGCCAAAATTGAAAAACAACAATGGAATTTCGAAACTGGATTTTCATGTATGAAAATTTTAAGGTGTTTTTAATTAGCGAATTCCAAAATCAAACTCTTGTTTTTCGATTTTGGTTTATGGGTTTTTGAAATTTTTTTGGCAGATTGTCAGGCTGAATGAGTATTATTTACCGGTAGCTCTAAACCAATTGCACATAAAAGTGGCCTAAATATATTGTTTACATAACAAAGTAAAAAAAAATTAGAAAGATTGAACCATTTTTTTGGTGTTTTGATTTTTCAGGTTGAGAAAGCAAGGAATCGTTTGGATAGGTGGGACAACTTGACTGAGCTTCTTTTGAAGGATCAAAATCAAGAAAACAAGCAGCGACTGTGATGATCGTCGATCACTCATCCTCCATTTGCATTCATGCATGTGCCTGCAAACTGTTCAATCTTAATTTTTTTTCTTTTGTTTTGTGTTCTTTATATATCTTTGTTGATTTCGGAAAAAAAAAAACTTTCATTGGACGGTCATATAGGTATCGTCCAATAAATTTTTGGTCAATAAATGTCTTTACGAGTACTTTTATGTTATTTCACTCAGAGCACTCTAATGTTGAACATCAAATTCTACTCCAATTTGGCGTAGAATGAAAAAAATTTTAGGAATATGTTTATGTAAAAAAAAAATTCATTCTAATGTTTAATACCAAATTTTACACTTCTCCCAATAAATATTTAAATTACAATATTATAAAAGTTTAACATTATTTTCATATATAATTAATAAGAAAATTAAATATGTAAATCAATATTTGTTTCATTTTAAAGATTTCAACTAGATTTTTCTAACGGTATATTTTTAAAAAAATATATATCATTAGAATAAGTATAGAAGGATTAAATTTGAAATTCAAAAAAAAATTAAAACAGTGGTGTGACAATTAAATAATTTAAAAAGAAAATTAGTGCAGTAGCGCACAGGAAATGTTATATTTAAAGTTTGGCATCAGGAAATGTGGGTTGGAGTTGGTTTTATAGAAATTTATTCAATTTGTTATAGATTTTTTTAACGGTATTTTTTTTTTTAGAATATGTATCTAGAATTAAGCATAGTATGGTTAAATTAGAAATTCAAAAGAAAAAAAAAAATAAAACAATGATTTGACAATTAAATAAATTTTTTTTTTAAAATTAGTACAGTAGCATTCAATCGGTTACTCAAAAAAAAAAAAAAAAAATCTTAAAAAAAAAAAAAAAAAATCTTTATAAAATGTTACATTTAAAGTTTGGTATTGTAAATAACGTGGGTCAGAGTTGGTCTGACGGAACATTATTCGATGTGTTGTCGTTTGTACCGACATTTTTGCTCACCCACATTTTCGTGGGTAAACATTACCTCCCTCCCAGCATTTAACATGTGTCCAGATAGGGTTGCTTTTGTTAATAAAAAAAAGTGTGGGTGAGCAAATTCATTCTCAAAAATAAATGATTCCTCTAGTAAAATAAATTCAAGGACATCTAATAAGTATAGTGATAAGAAATTTCATAACCTGTGAGGTAGAGGGTGTCTGGACAATTTGTAGTTGGCGGTATTCTTTAAGGGCTTGGTACCAATCTCGAAGGGAACTTGTGAACCTGGAGACAAATTCTCTGAGGATTGTCTCTTAATTATGCTATGATTTAGCCATCTGCAGGTCGAGCCAAACACTCATTTCAGAAATATTTTTTCTCTAGGAAGTTGGAGTAGAGTCGCCAAGGTCAAACCAAGGACCGTTGGTTGGTTTGGAACTCTAGATACCATGGTGGTAGCAGGGACGCCTTGAATTGTCTCAGGCCAGTTACACCGTTAGTATCCCGTTTAGGCCATGGGTGCCGCTTTAGGGAGAACGCATTAAGACTGTATTGAGACAGTTTAAGGTGTCTCTGCCACCGCCATGATATCAGAGCCTTAAGTACTTGGAGTCCAGGAAAAGAGTTAGATTGTTTTGACTCAACTAGAGAAAGTTCACTAGTAGAAATTTTTTGTGTTCGAATTTATCGGAGAAATTATTTTTTTGTTCGCTAGTAGAAATTTATCATGGTCCAATCCAATTTAAGATTTTTTTTGGGATCAATTTGTCCAGATTATTGTGGTCCAAACTCATCTAGGATAATTATACTCCTGTTCAACTTGAACTTTCTTTTTCTTTGAAAAGTTGTTTATCGTATCTGACCAAATCAACGGCTCTTCAATCCTCACCTCCTTTTCTCTTATCACTTTTACGCCATCTTTATAATCTATATAATCGATTGACACGTATCTAATATAGTAAATCAATGATTTAGATTTATATTAAATTATATGTTTTACTCAATCAAAAGATAGAATTAATCTAGGAGATTGATTTAGATAAGGACAATGTGAGGACAAAATTAGCTGAGGAGAGGATCCAAATACCATGGGGTAATGCGACATAATTAAAAGATTAAACGTGACAAAAGTAAAATAAAATAAAGAAATTGTTAAATATATATGGATAGTATTGATATGTGTCCTAAGGTCACATATTGAAAACATAAAAGTTTCTTTTATAGGAAACTCAATATTGTATTTATTGTAACAATGCAATAGATGTTGTAGTTGACTTACTTTCTATAATAACTTTTATGTTTTTAACATGTACCCTAAATGTACATATTAACACTACCATATATATATATATACAGTTTTTCTATTGCCAGTTCGTCCTGATAATAAATATATCAGGATGAAGAATGTGAACCATATATTATGGAGAATTTTTGACAAGTGCATACACTTTGAGTCAAAGTATGTAAATCTAATGGTCCACATTCTTCGTCCTGATATATTTATTGTCATGGCGAATGATCGGACAATTTATATACCTATTTGAGATTCCCATTTCCTATCGTTTGTTCTCGTTTTCGAGCATGTTTTTGTATATAATGGGTGTTGAGAGCTATGTGTAGATACATATTCCTTACAATTTGTGTTTTGAGCTTAAAGTCAAGTTTGGGAAGCCAAAATGAGCAAAAAGATCAAGTAAATAATGGAAGTCATACAGAGTTGTCGCGGCCTCGCCGTTGACCCAAACCGTAGCGTGATTCATGGTCAACCGCGGCTAGCAATATCATTCTTCCATGGTGCACAGCGCACTATTTGAAATGTTGTGCGATCACTAGGAGTTTGAAGATGCCCGCAACTTAGACCTTAATAGACGAGAGGCTCTTTCTTATTCTTCGCCATTGAGCTAGAACGCGACATTGAGACTGCGGCACTGGTCAACTCTGTTTTCCAAAGGTTAATGGGCTGACATTGTAAATGCCCATGCATAACACACAGATTTCGAGGTCCATATCTCCCTCATCATATTGAACTAGGTTTCCTATCATATATTTTTGGAAAGCCCCGGAAGTCTACTTTTTAGCGGTTTTTACGGATCACAATTTCGAGCTTTCTAGAGGGAGTTATGCCCGTTTTCGTAATGGTGCGCGAGACTGGAAACACTACTGCAGCAAAGACCTGTGCAGAAAACCCAACTTTCGGGGGCCGTATCTCCCTCCTCAGATCGAACCATGTTGAGATCCACACATATTCAGAAAGCCCCGAACGTCTAGTTTCAAGAACATTTTACGGATTGCGATTCCAAGCTTTCTATAGGGAGTTATATTTGTTTTAGTACGCGAAGTTGAAAAAATTCCAGTGAAGTTCGCCCCCATGGTGGTCGCCCCCACCAACAGCGAACTTGGGGGTGACCTCCTCAGCATCAAAAGGGTAGTGAAGGCCCCCTTACTGGTCGCCCCATCCAACAGCAAACTTAGGGGCGACCTTCCGTTGCCAGCTCAGCGAAAGGTTTGTTTTCAAGCCATTTCAGAAGGGCATTTTGGTCATTTCATGCCCAGATCGTGCCCTAACTTTCCCAACCTACTTATACACCATTTTGAGCCCTCTCTTGTAAGAACAAAAACCAGCCACCAAGAGAAGAAACAACACAGCAGCCCATTTTCGTTTTCTTCCATTTCCAAAGAGAGAGAGAGAGGCTTTCAAGCTCCCATGGAGGTTCTCCTCCATGGGAAGCTCTCCACCACCCATTTCTACCCATCATCCACCACTTTTGAGAGTTGATTGCAATGAGATAGGAGTGGTCTATGATCAATTTCGAGCTAGGGATTCATGGAGCTCTTGGAGGGATTTCTTCAAGGGTTGTCTCCTTAAAGCTCATTCTCTTTGTATTTCATGTTTTCTTGATTGTGTAATCTCCACTTGGGAAATATTGTAAACCTTATTTGTGCTCAATATATGTTGGTTGTTTTTATATTCATTTGGGTTTTAATTTATTCTTGTTATTATTGCATAATCTCTTATCTTGATATGTGTTCATGGATAGGATTAGGAGTAAATTAACGTAAATGTAGGAGTAGTTGTAATCAAATATTCTATTTGTGTGTGTATGTTGATGGAAGGTCCAAATGCCTTGTTTTGATGGGTTTGAGTGTATGTGGGTTAGGATTGTACCTCCATGGATGATCTTCCTGGTATAGTCTTGACCACTTAGCTCTAAAGAATGGATGAAACTTGTTTTATGCATGACCGTGCTAGAATAGGTTTTGGCTTATATTCATATGCTTAATGGTAGGGACTTGAGGCACAATTGTTCTAGCCATAACCTTTGGGGAGTGATTCGTGTCTCGAATCCCTTAGTTGAGATTACAAGCACAATTGCTCTAGTTATGACCTTTGGGGAGTGATTTTAGTTTGTGAATCTCTTAATTGAGAGAATAAGCCCATAACTTGAATTGGATGTCCTTAAAGCCTAACAACCACTATTTGTGCACTTATGTATGGTAAACATATTGAACCTTGTATGATCATTATCATGCATCTCTCCAAGCCACTATTTTATTATTTGTCTCTTTAACACCATTCTCACCCCTCTATATTCTTTTTGTTTTTATTTGCATTCTTTTCTTTACATTTCCTCACACAACATTCTCACCACACCCGCATTCCTATTTACATTGCTTTAAACAAACACTAAATCTCGATACGGTTGACGGATGACACCTCCCTGTGAATGATATCCTTACTTGTTGCTATACTAGTCTCTAGTCACTTGCACTAACAAGGTGAACTTTAAATATTAATTTTTTGACATGCGAAACGACACTTGTCAACGAGCTGACAATAGAAAGACTAATATATATATATATATATATATAACATTTGTTTAAAAAACAAAATAAAAAATTAGGTCGATTTCCATTAAAGGATAGATATATAGCACAAAGAGCCATTACATGATATGATATTTTGTTAATATCTATTAATTCGGGACCAGATATTTTTTTTGAAAGCTTTTGTCATCGGTAGGATTTGAGCTGCTGATCTGAGTCATTTATCCAAACCCCAAGTTCGTCCTTCTACACCCCTATTGGCCATGATATGATCTTTTGTAGTGCATCTATAATTGTAGGACATGCTAGATATATAGCACAAAGAGCCATGATAATATGATATGATCTTTTGTCGTGCATCTATAATTGTAGGATATGATTTATCCATCAAAATTTTTTTATTTTTTATTTTTAAAATATTAGGGTTTTATATGGGAGTGGGAGAGACTCGAGTCCACAACCTCGTGGTGTGAATGCGAGAGGTTTTACCACCGGGCTATATATATGTGTATGTGCATGTACACGCATAAAGGCCGGCCCGAATTGAAGACTATTAGCTATATATATATATATATGTGTGTGTGTGTGTGTGTGTCCTGCTTTTTCTCTTATCATCTAGTCCTCACCTTCATAATCTATTGACATGTGTCTAATATACTAAATCAATGGTTTGAATTATTTATATTAAATTTTATGTTTTACTTAATCAAAAGATATAATTAATCTAGTACATTGATTTAGATAAGGACAATGTGAGGACAAAGAGAGTTGAGGAGATGATCTAAATCCAGTGAGGTAATGGGACATAATTAAAAGATTAAACGTGACGAAAGTAAAATAAAATCTAGACATTGTTATATATATATATATATATATGGTTAGTGTTAACTTGTATCATAACGGCACATGTTACAAACATAACAGTTTCTTTTACAGGAAACTCAATATTATATTTATTGTAATAATACATTTAATATTGTAGTTGACTTTTCTGCTATAATAACTTTTGTGTTTTTAACCTGTACCTTAAATGCACTTGTTAGCTTATATAACATTTGTTTAAAAAACAAAATAAAAAATTAGGTAAATTTCCATTAAAGGATAGATATATAACACAAAGAGCCATTACATGATATGATCTTTTGTTAATATCTATTAATTCAGGACCAGATATTTTTTTTGAAAGCTTTCGCTATCGGTAGGATTTGAGTTGTTGACATGGGAGTTATTTATTTAAACCCTAAGCTCATCCTTCTACACCCTTATTGGCCATGATATGATCTTTTGTCGTAGGACATTATAGATATATAGCACAAAGAGCCATTACATGATAATATGATATGATCTTTTGTCATGCATTTATAATTGTAGGATATGATTTATCCATCAATTTTTTATTTTTTTTTTAAATATTAGGATTTTATAGGGGAGTGGGAGAGACTTAAATCCACAATTTCATGGTGTGGATACGAGAGGTTTTACAACTAGACTATATATGTGTATAGGGGCGGACCCACATTTAGACTATGTGGGGCCCGTGTCCCACCTCAATTTTTTTAAAAAAAGTTGATTTGCTTTATATATATATAATAATTAACATAATCAAAACTATATAACCTCTTAACACAGTTGGTTGGGTTACTCCGAAGTTCTAACCACATTGACGGTGGTTATTCAAGTCCCTCCATTTTCATTTAGCTTAATTTTAACAATTTTTTAATATCTTTTTTATTTTACCATGTTTTCCAATCCATTTCTCAATTTTTCATCTTTTTCTAAAATAAGACAATTCACTTTTCCTTTTAAACCTCTTAACTACCCTCAATTTATCGTTACTTAATTTAATTTTATATTAAATTATATATTTTTATTTTAAATTTTTATTATTTCTAATAATTTTAGTTTGACATACCTAACACATTCTATCAATAAACCCTAAAATCTTAAAATTTTAATTTATTGTATGAATGTAGTTCATCTATTATTATAAATCATTTTATTTTATCCTTAATATTTTTATTTTATTTTATGGTTTTAATTTATTTACAATCAATAAATCAATAATTTACCAATAATTAGAAGATAAAAAATTTAAAAACATATCTAGTAATATTTATTAATCAATTATTTTGTATAAATCTAAAGTGAATTAATAATAAATACAAAACAAAATTTCTTATTATAAAATTACATTGTAATTTATATTGTTTTTCTTGTTATTATTTATTTATTAATATTGTGTTTCTTGTTTTTATTTCTTTTTAAATATAAGATTATTTAGTTCATATCAAGTAAATGTTCTTTTGCTTTATTTTATACCTTAAACTTCATTATATAATGAATTTTTCTTTATATTAAAAAACAAAAAAAAAAAAAAAAAAAAAAAAAAAATCAATTTTGTTTAATAAAAATACTCATTTTATTTTGATCTTCATTTTTCAGAATTTTTTATATAATTACTATTTTATTCAAGTCCCACCTGATTAAAATTTATAGATCCATCACTGTGTATATGCATGCAAAGGCCGGCCCAAAGACTATTAACTGTATTTTACTGATTTCAAATGGAAAATTTGAATTCATTCAACTTGATAATATCTTTTGTTTGTACATGGTATATCAAAAACAATATTAATGATCAGCTCAAACATACGATTGAAGATTTGATATTAAGTCATCTTGTAATTTATATAATAGTTACAAATTAAAAACTTAAAAACTTATCGCTGTACCAAAGTCTTCGAAAGTAAAAGTAGTAAATGGTGACACTGTTTTGTGCTTCCCGAATCACGATAGGCCTTTTGGCCAGATTGAGATCACATTTAAAAAATTAAAAAAAAAATTATTAAAAAAAAAATGGAACCATCTACAAATTAACATATACGAAAAATACAAATAGATGATATTGTATCAAGAGTAATTACACGTCCCATTTACAATCCCACCATTTTCATCCCAGCACATGTGGCAGTTGAGGTGTCACTTGGTGAGTGGACAAACATTAATTGGTAAGTGAATACATAGGTAAGAGAGATAAATATCAATTAATATGTATCCACTCACCAAGTGACACATCAGCTGCCACATGTATTAGAATGAAAATGATGGGATTGTAGGTGGGATGTTTAGCATTATTGATTGTATCAATTTCTTTTTCTGTCCGGTTGTAATTTATCACACGATAAATACATGGTCTGCATGGACCATATATATCAGTGTGTGGACCGTTAGATTGATTCGGTCTATATACATTTATTAGTGCGTATCCATAATCTTTGGTTCACAAACAGTGTGCTGATGTATTTTAAATCGAAGTGTACAAAGAAGAAAAGGACAAAATATATATATATATACCTCCAACAACAATACAATTCTTATTGTATATCAAGTTATCAACCATGGAGTCTAGAGAAGAACTCCATCGACCCATTTTAAGCTCCATGCAGCCGCCGCTGCCGGCGGCTGATTCAAGCCACCTTAATGAAGTGAAGTCTAGAGTACTGGAAGAGGTATTGTCCGACACTCAGTTGCCGTACTTCAAGCGCCTTCAAAAGGCTTCCTGGATCGAACTCAAGCATCTCTTCCCTCTAGCTGCTCCGGCGGTCCTGGTTTACCTTATCAACAACGCCATGTCGCTGTCCACCCGTGTCTTCTGCGGCCATCTCGGCAATCTGGAGCTAGCCGCCGCCTCTCTAGGCAACAGCGGAATTCAACTCCTGGCCTACGGCCTCATGGTACGTAATTAAACATATCAAATTCACATCCATAGTCATTATATGGTATAAACGTTTGAACTATATTTTTTTTTTAAACGGCAATCCTTATTGAAAAAAGCAGCAACAGCTATCACCAGAACAAACAACAAAAGCCACCAACACCAGGAGGCCAAGAAAACACCAAAGAAAAGCACTAACAGATATAAAACACCAGAAAAAACTGCAGCAAGACAAGATAAACACAACCCCAAACAAAACAAAAAATGGGAACAGAGCATAAACAGGGGAGACGACCCCCGCCATCAGCCAACTATATTTATTAAAATCCAGAGTTATATATAAATAATTTATACTAAAAGCTCTTCCTGTAAAAGCACTTTTTCTAGTCTCAATCTATGAACTTATTCAAAGGTTTCTGCCCTCTCTTGGCAATAGCAGAATCCAACTCTTCCCTTATGAATTCATGTTACTCACGTCAGATATATAGTCATTATCTAGTACAGACGTCAATATTAGTTACTTTTGATATAGTACTACTATACTAAAAGCACTTCTTCTAGTCTATCAATCTTTGAACTTACTCGATTGTTGCATTGCACAGCTAGGGATGGGAAGTGCAGTGGAGACTCTATGTGGTCAAGCATACGGAGCACACCGATACGACATGCTCGGCATATATCTCCAAAGAGCCACCATCGTTCTTCTCTTAACCGGAATCCCAATGACGCTCATCTACATTCTATCCAATCCCATCTTAACCTTACTTGGCGAACCCGCCGCGGTGTCCTCTGCAGCCGCCGTGTTCATCTATGGTCTAATCCCACAAATCTTCGCATACGCCGTAAACTTCCCAATACAAAAATTCCTACAAGCACAGAGCATCGTGGCTCCAAGCGCATACATCTCTGCCGCGACGCTCGTGGTCCACTTGTTTTTAAGCTGGGTGGCGGTATACGAGCTCGGATTAGGGTTGATAGGAGCGTCTCTGGTGCTAAGCTTGTCGTGGTGGATAATAGTTGGAGCTCAGTTCGTGTACATCTTGATAAGTGGCCATTGTCAGCAGACGTGGAAGGGATTTGATGTGTTGGCGTTTTCTGGGCTGTGTGATTTTGTGAAGCTGTCGGCTGCGTCGGCGGTGATGTTGTGCTTGGAGACTTGGTACATGCAGATACTTGTTTTGATTTCTGGGTTGCTTGACAATCCTGAGCTGGCTTTGGACTCTCTTGCTGTTTGGTAAGAACATCATTAACTCTAGCTATTAATGATTTCCAGAGTAATTCTCGGGTCAGGACCTCATCTGAAATTGCTCTCTAATTGAGTCAGTACCATTACAGATTAGCTTACGTAATTTCTAAACGAATTTCAGAATATTTCATTTTTCATCATGATTAGAAGATGCCCATGCAAGAATCAGAATCATGTACTCCTGGCTACCTTTACCGATGGCATGAAGTTCAAGAATGTGAATCAATTCTGCCTTTACATTTCTTCATCTCAATTTGCATCATTTATATTCTCAACTACATTTTGTGTTTATTTTGAACATGACTGGTAGATGTATTAATAAATCTATATATGCATATAGATCCATTAATTAATACAATTCTTTTTAGATCATAAATATACTTAAAATATATATAAATGATTTTGGTTGATCAGCTTCAGCACTCAGAATATTGAAAAAAACTATCTTAAATATTGCTTTTCAGTGAACACTTTTTTTTTCTTCAGGAAATAGCTTTTTCCAAATTACTGACATATTTGGAAAAAAAAAAAAAACAAATATATAGAAAGAGAAGAAAATTATTGTCACATGACTCACATCAACCGCATTTCAACTTTGGAATATAACTTTTTTTATTTTTTTTATTTTTATCATGCCATGTGAGTCCCACTCATTATGCCTCGGTTAAATAAGAGTATGAGACCGTTTCAATGTGACTTGATAGAAAGAGCGTTGATCCAATATGATAATGTTTCAGTTTCGAGTCATCGTGGTATATCAAAAAAATTGAGACTGTTCCATTTAATATTAATTTATGTCTGTATTTAATGACCGATCGTTTTGTATATCCATTTAAAATAAATAAATAAATAAATGCTAGTAATAATTAAAATGTCCATGGTTGAATTAAATAAATTGGGATTGTTAATTATTAATATATATATATATATTTTTTTTTTTTTTTGCAGCATGTCAATAATGGGATTGTTGTTCATGGTTTCTGTTGGCTTCAATGCTGCTGCAAGGTTAGACATTGTTTTTTTTTGTTTTTTTTTTTGCTACCATTAATGTATTTAATTTGCTGCAAGCTCTGAAATAATTTTGTGCTGTCGAATTATTGAAACAGTGTGAGAGTGAGCAATGAGCTTGGAGCTGGGAATCCAAAGTCAGCAGAATTCTCAGTTATGATTGTGAATTTGGTTTCATTTATAATTGCTGTAATGGAAGCAGTGGTTGTGCTTGCTCTCAGACATGTTATCAGCTATGCCTTCACTAGTGGCGAGACCGTTGCTGATGCAGTTTCCGAGCTCTGCCCGTTCTTGGCCGTCACTCTTATACTTAACGGCATCCAACCAGTCTTATCAGGTAACTAATATATACAAATAATGCTCTTCCTCTACTATTACTTTCGGAAATTTAGCATTTCGTAACGCGTAAAATACAACTCACTTATTCTTTGTCGATAGTCAAAATTGCGAAAATGTTAAATTAATCTAACAAAAATGATGAGAGAGTAGGTAACAAATTGATTAAATACTGATTTTAGTTCTCAATCACTTGTGCAAATTAGTTGAGTACATATGCATGCTTGGGCTGTCTTCCACTGTTTGTCTAGACATGTAAATTTACTGCAAATATTGCAATGCTATCTATTTATTTATTGTATGGGATAAGAGAGATATCCAACTACATAGAATCACAACAAAACATTCAATTTTTTATTGAATTTTTTTATATGTTGATTAGCATCTCTTTTTAAGTGTCTTATCTTGTTGTATAAGTTGCATATATATAATATTCTTCTTCACCTAATATAAATAACTATTCATATTAGGATGGTTTCTGGATCTCAAATATAAAAAATATTGCCATATTGAATTATCACATTTTCCACCCACACACATCAGTCTACGGTCGCATTTAGAACCTCTTTTAACAACATCTCATCAAAATAACTTTCAAATATTAAAAACACTTTTCTTCTTATCTCAAAATAAGAAAATTAAAAGTTTTAAGTAAAACTAGAAGACTAACTATGATCATTTTGTTCCATAATATTCATAATTATAATATTTATAATTATAGGCTCCAAATGACCCTTAAATTCAACACTTCATTATTTATATATATATATATATATATATATATTTATACGTACGTATATAGTTGTGTTTAAATTAACTCTTTATTTCGATGCAATTTAACCGATGAGATTTGATATCCTAACTAAAATATGAAAAAATATAAATAACATGTATATCAAAATTGATTTTGATGATGAAGGGGTAGCTGTTGGATGTGGATGGCAAGCGTTTGTGGCATATGTAAATGTGGGATGTTATTATGGGGTCGGAATTCCGGTGGGTTGTGTTCTTGGCTTCAAATTCGATCTTGGAGCTAAGGTACCTAATCAAATATATTGTCAAAATTACCCTTCTCATCATCATATATGTAATTTAATTCTTAATCATGATCCCTTTGTTCATGAGCCGTTTAATTAATTGAATAATCAGGGAATATGGTCTGGGATGATCGGAGGGACGGTGATGCAAACCCTCATTTTATTGTGGGTCACATTTCGCACAGATTGGAATAAAGAGGCAAGTTCATTTCAATTCTATGAATTAACTCAAATTCGATGTTAGCAACTTATCAAGCAAGGAGGTAAATATATATTGGTTTTGACAAAAAAAAAAAATTGGGGGTCCAAATTTTTGAGAATTTCGGTGAAGATTTCGAAAATGTATTTCTTAATATCCTTCAAATATCGAGAATATATCATGAGTTGATTAGTTGGGAATTCTTTAGCACATAATCTGGTTTCAGTGGCTATCTCTTCTGAAAGGGATCTGTTGTGGCAAGATATCTGCTCTAGAGATCTTGTTTCTTCTTTTCTTTAGTTGTTCTTACGTTGTTAACTTCAATATATATATATATATATATATATATATGTATATACATATATATCATGAATTGATTGATTGAAATATTAGGTGGAGAAAGCAAAATTGCGTTTGGATAAGTGGGAGGACACAAAGGAGCCACTCTTGGACAACTGATTGATTAATACTTGGTTACATGCCAAAGATGTTGAAGATGGAGTCAAAACTCACCGATTCCCATCCATGAATAATCAAAACTTTTGGATAAGTTTTTTTTTTTTTTTCCTTCATGATTCATGGATAAACTTAATTATTTATTTATTTTAACTGTTACAACAAATTAGAGTTTTGGGGACATATCTTAAATTCATGATGTAAGTTTGAAAAGCATACTATTGGGCATTGGGTCCAATAGACTGTATTTATTAATTTTATAACATTAATGTGAAAAGAGTGCTATTGGGCATTGTGTCCAATAGACCGTATTTGTTAATTTCAAAATTAACATCACATTTTTAAAATAGATATCGGTGTATCTCTCTTTCATTTCTTTGGCGAAGGTTCAAGCTCCATCATATACATTTTATAAATATGTATAAGGAGTATTTTTTTTTTTTGATGTTATGAAAGTATAATAGATATTTTGGTCACACATACGGTATAATGCAGTTAAGTCATTGTACAAATATAACTTGTACGGAATTTGACTAATCTTTGTAATTAAATTTAGTGTTTCGCTAAATTGCAATTAGAGAATCATGACAAATCACTTGAATTTAATTAAGGTTTTATATAATCAACCTTTTTTCCAACCAATTGATGCGCTTCTCCTGTTAACTTAGGACTAGTTTGGTATTGTTATAACTTTTCTTGTAATCAATGTTAACTGTGCTGAAGAAATAATCAATTGTGAAATTAATCGGTAGATGTTTAATTAATTATACTTTTAAAACTACTGTAGTTTAAAAGCGGTGTACATATATTTAGTAATTTTATTACATAAATGCTGTGAATAGTTGAAATGACTAAAATAGACAGGATTTTAGAACCGTATTTCATTTTTTTTTTTCATTAATTATATATATATATTAAATCAATATTTAAGTATAATATTTAAATTAGAAAATAATTTCCATAAAAACAATAGAAATATTTTTTTAAAGATTTTGTATATCAAATAAATATTTAAGTATAATATTTATTTTTAAAATGAAATAAGGTATATAAATGATTTTAACTTGATTTCATAAGTATAATAATGATATTTTAAAATATTCATTAACTGCTGAAATAAATTATTCCATAATTACTTTTAAAAAGTAACATTCATCTACTTCTCAAAATCACGGTCAAAACTTGTCAGATTATCAATTAATCATTTTTGGAAGTTTTACTTTATTTTTATCAAAATATAAAATAAGCTAATTTTAACTTTCGAATGTAATATCAAACTTGCCCTTCAACTACTTAGAAATTGACCAAACTGTATGCTGTGTGCTCCAAAATTAAATTGGGATCGAACAATAAATTATTTTTCAGAAACATCTTCATCAAAGCCCAGATATCATGAATAATGTTAAATGGGACAATAAATTATTTTTTCGGAAACATCTTCATCAAAGCACAGATATCATGAATAATGTTAAATATATATATATATAAATTTGTTTAACGACTATATGAGGTTGTCTCTTGTTCAGTAATATACCCTTCACACACCTATACAAATAAAATTATGTGTTCGAGTAACAATATTAACAAGTATATAAATATATATATATATATATATATTGTTGAAAGAACATACATACATAAAACTTAAACAAGATGATTATTTCCAATACATACCAACCGCTTGTAGCTTGTTAATTACCATATATAAGAGATATAATTTTCCGATCGAAGGCTTCTTTAAATTTAGGAACCATCTTTTTTGGAGTGATCATAGCTATCAAGGACTTTTCCAAATTGGAGATACACTTACCAATATTTCAAGGTTGGAGAATTAGCTAGAGCTATATTTGCATGCTTTGTTATTTATGTCCCTCACTACTTAGTTCAGATCGAGCTCTGCCGCCGTACTTGGCCGTCACTCTTATTTTTAACAGCGTCCAGCCAGTTTTATCATGTAACTTGTTGGACCATGTTCATGTTCATGTTCGAAAGGACTCGTATTTAGTAGAAACATTCCAAAATTCATATTTAACGTGGGTTGTAATAGCTTGGTCCCTTAAGTACGTAAATGATATCGATCTGCTCTGGGTTTTAGAGTTTAACGATATAATTAAAACCGGTTTTACTGGCACTACAACAAAAAGGATCTTTTACAAAATTCATTGCATGTGGTAAAAACTGTCAACAACGTATGTGCAAATTGTCTATTAATGAGTTGTTAAAAGTATTAGATGCTTCTACGGCTTACGGTACAAGTTGTTAAAAACTTAAAATATTACAACTAATAGTGATTGTTGTTAATTAAAAGTTTATAAACAACAATTTTGCAATAAAAATTGAATAAAACTAGACCTTCATAAATTCATTATATATCAGCAAAAGACAAAAAATCCTAAAATCAATATTTTATAAAATAACCAACCAAATTGAAATACAACATTTTCAAATTAAGATAAAATCACAAGTGAACCAAACTTTCGAATTTACGATTTTACAATACATTCTAATATTCCAACTCCGTTACTATATCATATCCAAACTTATACTAACTATGATAACCTAATGCAACTTTTAGGCCATGCAATTGTACTTCCTACAACTCCACCAAGTGTGCGAGCTTCATTGGTTTAGTGTAATGAGTGATGACAGGCAGCTTCTTCACCTGAAGGGCACGGCGCAGAGGTCTAACAGGACCTTTTGCAGCATGCGCACAGAGCCAAGGTGTGTGCCTCCACACAAGCTCCTGTTGCAGCCAGCACGAACCTTGCTGCCACCAAGCGCAAGCTCCACATACCACATATCTGGATTCATCTGCCAGAACACAAACCCATCTGACTCCACGCCTTTGGAGGAATTCCGGTTCCTTGTAACCTTGTTACCCTTCTCAAACTCGGAAGCTATCATCATCACCCTTCTCATGGCATAAGCATTGTGGACAGAGTTTTGAAGCTTCTGCCCACCTGATGCTGCTTTGTACTGCTGCAATATGTACTGAGCAGATGATGATTCCTGCAACCAAAAAACCCACAATTATCACATTTAGCTAAGTTCCTTCAATTGAAATCAACTTTTTCTTTTCTCTTCTCTTCTCTTCAGGATTATAAAGAAAAATAAAATAAAATGCATCTACCACAAATCCCGATTTCAATTTCTGCAGAGGCAATAAAATTATACAACTGCAAAGTTGAAATTCAACTGTCATTACAATCTGTGACCAAGAGTTTTATCAAACACTAAACAGGAAATTTTACAATTTAGTTAACTTATTCACTGCAATTTCATATAAAGTATGATCAAATTTTACAATTTAGCTAGAATAATGTAAATTCTAGAGGAATTTAAGATTAATTTCGGGAAAAGTTGAAACTACTTATCACATACCTGTTCACTGCACCAGCAGTGGCAATAGACACCTCATCTTTCAGATAAAGAACTGATGTAATGCCCATGGAGCGATTAATAAAGGGAACAACAAATTGCATCAAGAAGAAACAGGAGCAGCAAACAAACCTTGCCACGCCTGATCCTTTTTGCTTGAGAGAAATCATATTTTTTTCATTGATCTATCACTCAAAAATCACACATAGTATAAATGAAATCATATTAACTCGTGATAACATCTACAATGACATCACTCAAAAATCAAAATTTAAGGTAGGCGAGAAATCTCAAAATGTCATTGATCTCACATTTGCCTCCTGAACATAAATTAAGATTGTGTTTAGCTGCATTGAAATCCAATCATATGAATTCAACTAGACAATCTGAAATCATGTTTTTTTCTGAAAAATTAGGCGATGCTGTCTCCAGTTCCACTAAATTCTAATTCTAAAGCTGATTTGCCATGTTATAGAACAATATAAGTTCAATGTAAATTCATTGATCAATATACCAACCTTGGTCCAGAATATATCAAAAATGGCATTCTGATGTGTGGTCCATTCACTAATTCTGGCCTTCTTTGCTTAAAAAAAACATAAAAATTTCACTGAGATTAAGTATGATAACAAAGCAGAAACTACTAAATGTGAATAATTGACTTGAAAACAGGTGTTTTATTTTACATGTGAATAATCGTAAAAGTAATCAGGTGTGGTGGGCTTTTAAATTTGGGATTTTAAAATTGGAATTTGGGCAAATTGGTTTCCTAATTTCCAGGTTTAAACATCAGAATCAGAGCAAGTTTAACATCAGAGACATACACATTTCTACATTCCAAGCTGAACAAAGCAAGTTTAACATGCTAAAAGTTAATGATTTTGTAATTTTACAGATAAAAGATTGAATCCAACTTGAATCAAACAATTTAGCAAACAGCTTGAACAAAATTAGCATGCTAAAATTTAAATTTAAAATTATAAAACTCACCTAAATCTCAATCAAATTTCATCACTTGACTCGCAGAAATTAAATCCCTAACTCTCAAATAATTTCGACATTGGAGTATCAAAACACATTTATTCACAATCAAACAAATAAACAATCAAACAAAAAAATTCGAAACGCGAAACTCAGAACCGTACGAATTGCAGAGAACGTCTCTCTCTCTCTCTCTCTCTCGCCATGTGAAACCGAGAGCGTTCAACGCAGCGCTCTCTTTGTTCAAACTTCAATAGAAGCTCAAAATGAAGTTGCGTGAAAGTTGAAACGTTCAAGCCACAAGAAATCGAACGAAAATAAAATTAAGAGATTGAATTTATCCAAAAACTGATCAAATCATTTCGAGACCAAACAGTGGTTGTGGCGATCGCAGTGCTCACGGTAGCAATGGTGGTCACGGATCTCACAGTGGTTGAGGTTATCGCAGATCTCACGGTGGATTGTATTGATTTCTCATCTCTCACAACGAAATGTTTTTATTGTATTTTATTATAAGTATTCAAACTGAAATTGGGCTTAAAATTGAAATTGGACTTCAAACTGAAATTGGAAATGGAGCGTGAGCTGTAGTCGCTTTTAAAAATTGTAATTGGGCTTTAAAATATTGCATATTACACATTTAACAACTTTTATATAGATAATGTTGTCATTAAGCCGCTAAATTTAATAATAACATCTTCGTAATTTTGAATGTTGTTATTGAGTCCATTTAACAACTTGCATGAGTGCAAGTTGTTGAACCCTTGTTCTAGCTAACTCTTTACATAAATATATATCAGATTTTATTACGATGCTATCAAACGGTTGAGATTTGATATCCGAGCCAAAATAACATGTATATCAATTTGATTATTTTGATGATGAAGGGGTGGCCGTTGGATGTGGATGGTAATCGTTTGTGGCCGGCATATGTAAATGTGGGATGTTATTAAGTGGTTGGAATTCCTTTGGGTTGTCTTCTTGGCTTCAAATTTCATCTTGGAGCTAATTAGGTAATCTAATCAAATATATATATTGTCAAGACTACCCTTCTGATCATCGTATATATCATCTTCATTCCTGAACAAACTCAAAATCTACGTTAGCATATATGTATTACATTGACTTTATTATATATATCAACACCTACAAAGGAGAAAACTATTGCATATACATATAATTTTATTAAAAAATCGTGAATTGATTGATTGAATTTTTTAGGTAGCGGAGAAAACAAAGATGCGTTTGGATAAGTGGGAGGACACAAAGGAAGCCACTTTTGAAGAACTGATTGATTATTAATATTTAATTTGTTTAATCAATATCAGAGATTGCTAATTATCATCTTAATTACCAACTCTGCTACCTGCTCCAATATTTTCAAGCTTATTCGTACCAGACATTATTATTTTTGATCGAATAATTTTGCTAAAGGCTATAAGTACCCTGGTTTGACTGTTAAAAGATTTCGAATGTCCCCAAGAAATTAAATAACCCAACTAATAAAGCTGGGACCAAGCCCCTATTTTGATTCGATCAACTAAGCGTTAAACTTGTGATATCGTTTGTTAAATATAGACTTTTTCTTTTTTTTTTCAAAAATGGTGGTATAAATATATTAAATTTTAAATTTATTGATTTTCAAACCTTATCCTAAGCAAGAAATTACATATCGGTTTCGGCAAAAATATTAAGGGCACAACTTTCGATGAAAATATTAAAAATGTCGTGAATACTCTCAAAATATAGGAATATTAAATCAATGATATTTTTAATATATGTTTCCTCAAAAAATAGAGAATATTAATGGAAATATTTTGATCAGAGTATCGAGATTTAATCTCATAATCAGGGATGTCAAAATTATCTGTTGGTCCAGAAACTTGTGGGAACCCGATCCCTTAAGGGTGATTTTAACTGTACCATTTAAGTCGTGATATGAAGCCGGTATTTTTTCAATACCGATTTAATTTCATAACCGTTTCGGGATTTCAAGTCCCCGTCCTGCCCCGTCCCCGTACCCTCCATCAACATATATATATATATATATATATATGAGTAATGCTAAGCGTCCCAATTTTTTTTTCCAAATTCTATCCCAAATGATATGGCACATGAGATGTCAGCATCTTATAAATCATAAAATTATATGGTGACTGATATGATGGTGACACACCAAGTGCCACATCATTTGGGAAAAAAATTGGAACATCTAGCATTACACACACACACATATATAAAAACATAATTTTCCCTCATATTTTTCTCTCCCACAAACATAATTTTCCCTCTCTTTTTTCCCCATTTTTTTCCCTCAATTGAAACACTACTCCATCCCAGATCATTATATATAATATAACCCTTACACTATTATTTTCATATTATTCGATACTATTTATATGATATTTATCAAAAAGTCATAAAAAAAAAATACATTAATAGGATGGAGATGGTATGGGACAAAAAACCAATCCCCTAATAGGGAATCTCCGTACCAGTACCATTTATTTTAAGATGGGTATTTATCGGAGATGGTATTTCTCATACAAATTAGTATTGGGGATGGTAATGGAAAACCCGTCCCTGACCGGTACTATTGACATCCCCACTCTTAAATCTAAGTTCTGACAAATCTATTAAGTGTACGTGTGTGATTGAATCCTCTTCGTATCAGGGTTTGTAGAGTTTCATTTAGTTCATATTGTAGTGAAGAAAAACCACCAAACATTTTGAGAAAGAGAACGGTGTGAGAAGCTAAACAATCTGCCACTTGATTTTGTTAAGTTTTGACTTGTATTTATAAGCAAACCAAATGTGAACAAAACAAGACTCAATTGATATGGAGCTTCCTGGAGACGTGGGATACGTTTGGAAGATGGAATGGTGTTGTTTGAGGGAGGTTGAAGATCATGACAAACTGAAGAATCGGCGGTTGAAGATAATAGATGTGGGTACCACTGTGGGTTTTCACAGCGGTTGCCACAGCGGTCAAAGACTAGAGAAGGGCGTTGTGAAAGCCATAGTGGTGGCGACAGCGGTTAGATTTATTTCAGCGTATGGATTGTGGTTTTTTAAGCGATGTAATTTAAGGTGACTTGTAATGGTTTAGGAAGCGGGTGCGTAACCGTGACCCAAATCGTAATCAATCATAAGCATACGTGAAATGGGAAATCTTCAACGAAAAAAGAAAGTGTTCTTTTGGGAAGTTCTTGTGCTTGAAGGAAAAATAATACTCTTTACAAGAAGACTTGTTATAAAAAGGAAATAGTATTTATGTGAAACAAGTAAGTCTTGTACGTTTAAGAGCAGGATTTCCTTTTATCTTAAACTTCATGTAACTAGTATAAATAGACATAATATCTATGTTATTAGATTTTAAGGTTGTGGAGCAAAAAAATATCATGCAACATCAGAGAGAGTGTGGTGGGATCCGGAAAGACTCAAGGGAATATCAAGGGAGGGATCCAAGGGAATATCGGTGGATCAAGTTAGAGATTCGTAGGTGATATTCAGGAGAGACCTAGGGGATATTGTGGGGGTACTCGGTGAGAATCTTGTGAGTGGGGTTTAGGGTTGAGGTGAGAGAGTTAATCCTAGAGTATATGGTTGTAACAATTTATCATATAGTGAAACTTTCTCTGTTGTCCTGACGGCTCATTGTTTTTTACCTGATTTGGGTTTTCTACATATATCTTGTGTTGTGATTGTTTATTTTTCTCTCATCTATTTCTTCTGCTAATTGACATTATTAATTGCTATGAGTTATGAGCAAGTATTAAGCATGACTTTTCCACACTCATCGGTTTGGAATTATCCCAATAGATTTCTTCGTGATAAATGTGAGAAATATGAGAAACATGAATTTACATCATGAAAGGTAGTACAAATCCACAATTGTGGATAAAAGAGACTCACTTTTACAAGACCCATTTTTATTTGGATCCAATTGTGTCACAATGGTAAGAAAATGAACCCAAAAAAAGTGATCCAAAAGTGGGCTCCACCTAACTAGACCCACAATTTGGGTCTTGTCCAATGATTGGGTTAGGTTCCCAACACGTCTCAATCATTAGGTTGAGCTTATATATATATATATATATATATATATATATATGTATGTATAATTTAAATTAAAATATATAATTTTTACTTTCAATAATTATATGTATAATGAAAAAATATAAATAAATTTAATATATATATTTCATTTATTTAAATTTAAATATATTTTTATTAATTTCAATAATTATATATGTAATGACAAAATATAAATAAATTCAATATATATTTAAATTATTATATTTTAAATATATTATTATTAATTTCAATAATTATATATAATGAAAAAAATATAAATAATTTTAATTTTAATTTCAATTATAAAATTGTCAGAACCAGAACCGGAACCGAAATTGAACCGTCGAAAATCGGATTGGAATTGAAACTGAACCTTCGGAACCGCCAGACTCGAACCGTCGAAACCGGACCAAAACCAAACCTTAAAAACCTAAACAAAAACCGAACCTTCAAAACTGGAATCGGAACCGGTTTTGAACCGGTTTTGAAGGTTTAGAACCGGGGAACCGAAACTGGAACCGAATTGAAACCGACACCATGTCTAATTGTATATAATATTTTGTTTTAAATATTTATTTTTATTGTTGATGTAATTCGATTGTGATAATTTTAAATTAATAAAATTTTTAAATTTAAATTAATTATAATTTGTTAAATAATTATTGATAGTGTTGATATTTAAAATATATTATATAATTTATTTATTAATATATATATATATATATATATAATATTTTAAAGAAGAGTAATAATTGTTTAGAAAAAAGTTTAAAAAGTGGATCCGCTTTTAATTTTTCAATTTAGTCCCATTGTGGGGAAAATAGACCCAAACTAAGTGGATCCAAATGGTAAGACCAAATGTTTTTTTAAAAGAAGACCCATTTTTGATGATGTGGCAATAAATGGGTCTTGTTTTTAAGTCCAACCATTGTGGATGCCGTAAAAAAAGGGACCCAAAAAAGAAAACCCAAATGTGGGCTCCACCCCCTTAGACCCAAATTGGGTTCTAAATTTGGAACTCCATTTGGGTCTTGCCAAATGATTGGAGTTAGGTTCTCAACACCTCTCAATCATTAGGTTAGACTTATTTATATATATATAATTTAAATTAAAATATATAATTATTAATTTCAATAATTATATATATATAATGAAAAAATATAAATAAATTTAATATATATATATTTCATGGATTTAAATTTAAATATATTATTATTAATTTCAATAATTATATATATAATGACAAATATAAATAAATTTAATATATATATATTTAAATTATTATAATTTAAATATAATTTAAATATATTATTATTAATTTCAATAATCATATATATATAATGAAAAAATATAAATAATTTTAATTTTAATTTTGAAATTTTATTTTAATGAAATTAAAATAATTTGAATGAAAACATTAATTTTTTGAAGGTTTGGAACTGGAACCAAACCTTCGAAATCGGAATCAGAACCGAACCTTTAAAATCGGAATTGGAACCGGAATGGGTTTTAAGAGTTCGGAATTTGAATCGTAATTGGAACTGAAACCGAGTTAGGAACCGGAACCGAAACCGAAACCGAGTTGGGAACCAAAACCGAGTTGTGAACGGAAATTGGGTCGGGAATTGAAACTGAACCATCAGAAATTGGACCGAAACTGAACTGTCGAAACCACCGGAAATCGATCGGGAACCGAACCTGAACCCGAACCGTCGGAATCGTCATACCTGAATCGTCAGAACCAGACTGGAAACCAGAACCAAAACAGAACCGGAACCAAACCTTCAAAATCGGAACCGGTTTTATAGGTTTGGTACCAAACCAAAACCGGCGCCATGTCTAATAGTATAAAATATTTTGTTTTAAATATTTATTTTTATTGTTGATGTAATTTGGTTGTGAAAATTTTAAATTAATAAATTTTTTAAATTTAAATTAATTATAATTTGTTAAATAATTATTGAAAGTATTGATATTTAAAATATATTATATAATTTATTTATTAATATATATATATATATATATATATAATATTTAAAAGAAGAATAATGATTGTTTAGAAACAAATTTAAAAAGTGGATCTATTTTTACTTTTCAAATTTAGCCTCATTTTAAGAAAAAAAAAAAAAAAAAAGACTTAAATCAAGTGGATTCAAATAACAAGATGCTTTTTATAAAAAGAAGATCATTTTTGTTGATGCGGTTGTTTTTAGGTCTTGCTGTTACGTTCCCTCTAACTTCAGAGGGAACAACCGAAAGCATATGCTTTTTTTTTTTTTTTTCCTTTCTAATCATATCTAGTCTTTTTATCGTACGGTATTATTGATCGATCAATTCGACATGATGTAAGCAATCGTGAATTGATTGATTGAAATGTTAGGCGGAGAAAGCAAAGATGCCTTTGGATAAGTGGGGCTGGGGGAGAACACAAAGGAGACACTTAAGCTGTTTTGATGCTACTGCTTTTGTCAATCCCCGAACCCTTGCAATTAGCAACTTCTTTACCTTCGCACTAGGGAGAAGATTGACAAGGAGACACTTTTGAACAACTGAATAATATTTTTTGCTTACAGGCGCACAAGATGTTGAATATGGAAATCAAGAAGGCCAAAAAAAAAAAAAACCATCACTCACCAATTCCTTAGTCCTAAGTCCTAACCATGCATGAACAGATCAAATTCTACTTACAATTGGAAATATTAATATATAACTGTTTATATGTTACAATAAATTATTATTTTAACTGAATTAGGTTTCATAATAATCAGGGATTTTTTTTTTTTTTTTTTTTTTTTTTTTTGCATGATTTATGGATAGACTGAATTGTACATTTGTAGTTTTGTATGTAATAGGAGATTATGTCCTGTGATCACATATTTAACATTAAATTAAATTACCTAAATTTAATTAATATTTATTTGTTGAATGACGAGATGATGAGATTGTTTGAGGTACACCTCTCACACACCTACCTGGATCAATAAGTTATGCGTTCGAGTTATATTATACTACCGATGGTCTCGCAGTGTGATGACTGGACCCTCCTCTAGGAGCCCTTCACCATCTAAGTTCGAGTGCCAAGACATATATATGAATATGCTAATTTTCCTTGGTCCACCTATTGTATAGATGTTGTCCCACCTTGTGTGGGCGTTGTCCCTCCCCATCAGTGGGAGCTGCTCTCCGGATCGTGATCGTTAACGTGTTTATCCTTACAGGATCCCAATTATTGTAATCCAATTTTAATTACTGTAATCCAGCTATTGTACTCTAGTTGTTGTATTTCCTATTAAAATAAAATAAAAAAGTTTTATTGTACTCTTTTTGTACACTCGCATCAATAAAATAAAAGTATGAATTCAAACCATGTTGGTCTCTTCTCTTCTTCCTTATCTTTAGATTATAAAACAATTATACATATATATATATATATATATGTATGTATCTTTTTGGCTTTGTGTTTCCTTACCTTTTATTGAGTTCTAAGTACCTTTTTAGTTTATTGTTTTAAGACTTACGTGTCATTTGCTTTCGTTTTTCTTTTCTTTTCTTTTTCATTTTATTTTATTTTTTATTTTATTTTAATAATGCTATAATACATATATATATATATATATACGAAAATTTTCATATGAAGATGTCCTGATAGAATTATATAAGGACATTAGATGTGAGCCACTCGTTTTATATACTTTAACTTGGTATGTATACACTTGTCAAATCACTTTTATAAATAAGTAATTCACATTCAATACCTTAATAAAGTTACATAAGGATGTCTTAATAGAAACGGGACCGTATGTATATATATATATATATATATATATATATTGTCATTGTTGAACGGTAAATACCAACAGATATTCAAGGCTGGAGATAATGTAACCAGCTAGCTAAAGCTACTCATGAAATCTATTTGCTTTGTTATACATAAATGGCCCTCACGTTATCTCTATTATTGCACTGTCTAATCATAGGACAAAACTAAATAATATATGTTTCTCCTAAATCTAACAAAACTACATACATATAAGTACCAAGTTAGGTTATTCAAGGTTTGAGATAGAGGTGGCCATGGTTTCAGTTAAACCGACGGTTTTATCCGCGGTTTAACTGATACCGTATTTTCAAAAATCGTCCCAAAACCGAAATCAAAACCGGTGGTTTCAAAACCGGTCGGAAACCGGTTAAATCGGTTACGGTTTCGGTTTGGGTACTTTTAAAACCGTCAAAAACCGGCGGTTAAACCGTCGGTTTTTTTTTAAAAAAAAAATTTAAAAAAAATCGACTAATCAGAAGTTGACATGTGGCATTTTTAAATTTTTTTTTTTTTAAAAAACCGAAACCGAACCCAAAACCGTCGGTTTTTAAACCGAAACCGTAAAACCGCCGGTTAGAAACAGTATACCAAACCGATTTTCCGATTACGGTTTCGGTTTTGGATGACCACGAAACCGAAACCGAACCTTGGTCACCACTAGTTGGAGATAATGTAACCAGCTAGCTAAAGCTACTCATGAAACCTTTTTGCTTTGTCATACATATATGGCCCTCACGTTATCTCTATTATTGCACTGTCTAATCATAGGTCAGAACTAAATAATATATGTTTCTCCTAAGTCTAACAAAAATATACATATAAAAATGTGCAAATGAATTGTTACTCCCAAATCAAATCTCCCAGGGATATAACTTTGCTCATAAATTGATGAACTTGGGGTTAGCCAATAAATGTACATCTTTGATCTCGACAGAATCTTGATATACCCTTCACTGCCAGGTGAAACAAAAAGAAAAAATGTACAATCATTTTATTTGCTTAAAGAACATCAAAGCTGGACTGTTCTTTCATCCGGTTCATGAAACCAACTTTATTTTTCACCATTCCCATCGGCTTTGTTCTATAAAGCAAGCTAAATGCATTATATATATATATATATATTTTTTTTTCAAATGAGGTAGTCCTGATATATTTCATTGGGATATTGAATGTGAGCCATTAATTTTATATGCTTTGACTCACATGTGTATGCACTTGTCAAAATTAGTGACTCACATTCAATATCCTCATGAAGTTATATCATGACGTCCGCATGAGAATAAGACTGTATATATATATATATACATGAATGTTCAAGTCAGTGCGTACTGATATAACTTCATCAATGTGTTGGATGTGGACCATTAAATTTACATACTTTGACTCAAAGTGTATGCACTTGTCAAAACTTCTCTATAATCAGTGGTCCACATGCATTGGTACGGATGTAGTTACATCAATGCACACTGATATAAATTGGACCATATATATACATATATACATATATATATGATAGTTCTCCTATCAGGTCGTCCTGAAATTATAACTAACAACATCCACATGTTTTAATAAATTCAAATGTTTGTTAAAAAAAAAATTAGCCTTTATTAAAACAAACGGATGTGATTGGTTATCCTGAAATTATAATTAATTTCAGGACGATCTGATAAGAGAACTATAGAATGTTCAAGTCGGTGTGTACTGATATAACTTCATTAGTGCGTTAGATGTGAACCATTAGATTTACATACTTTGACTCAAAGTGTATGTACTTGTCAAAACTTCTCCATAATCAGCGGTCCACATGCATTGGTACTGATGTAGTTATATCAGTGCGCACCGATGTAAATGGGACTAAGAAGAACTATCATATATATATATATATATATATAATTGAACGGTCCCGTTCCTATCAGAGCATCCTTATATAACTTTATCAGGATATTGAATGTGAGCCACTCATTTATAAAAGTGATTTGACAAGTGCATACATACCAAGTCAAAGTATGTAAAACGAGTGGCTCACATTCAATATCCTTATATAATTCTATCAGGGCATCCTCATAGAAAAATTTCCGTATAATTGAAACTAACCATATAATTAGTGGAGTTTTTATTTTTACCCAACATTAGTATTTTGATTGTTTTTATCAAACTTTCCACTGATGAGACAAAAAATACCCTTCAATTAAACATACCACCAGTCTTCTTCAATTAAACACACTAGCTTTCATCAATTAAACACAGTACCGTTCTTTTTCAATTAAACAACCCACCAATTAAACAATTTTTTTTTTTTTTTTTTTGTGGCAAATGGCAGGAGTAAATTTATCTTTTCAGTGGAAAGTGTGGTAACAACAATGAAAACACTAATTACGGATAAAAGTAGAAACTCTTTAATTTTTTGGTTAAAAAGTGTTATTTCCTCTCATATATATATATATATATATGGGGACAAAATCTTTATGTGATTTTCAAAATGGCATCTAAATTTAAGTTAGGCATACAAACATGTTCGGTCTTAACAAAATGGTTGTCCCTTTCTTTTTGTTTCTATGATAGAGGTTTGAGTTTCGTTTTTACCCATTAAATTGTAAAGTGTGGAAAAACTCATCCTCTATAGTGAGAGTTACATTTCTGATAGAAGTTATATATAGCGGTTGATCTTGTTAATCTTGATAGATCCGATGACCCAATTAACATTAAATTTTTTTAAAAAAAATAAAAAACCTCTGAATTATATATGTACCAAAATATATACATACACATTGCATTTGCTCCAAAAAGTTGGGACAAGAATAATTGATAATCTTCTTCATGTTTTCGAATATCTATAATTGTTTTCATAAGAGTCGATGCATGAATCACGGCCCATGGGGGAGAAAAAAACAAGAAAAGTAAAAAGTAAAGCATGTCTTAATTTGATTAAATAATATAATTTCGGAGATGGGTTATATTATCTTGTTAGAACAATAACGTTATTGGACTTAATAACTATCATTAGATTGGATGAAAGTAAATCCAACGGATGTTATTAAAATTGAAATTAATGTCTTTTATCACAGTAATAACTTAAAACCTTTTCGACCGGTTTTATTTTTATTTTTTATTTTTTATTGGATATAATTTGATAAAGTAAATAAATGATTTTGTTAGTAATTTTAAAAAAAAAAATGAATTGTTAAATAAAAATAAAGAAACTTACATTATAAAATTATAAAATTATAATATTGATTAGAAGTTTAAATAATATTGTTTTCTTTAAGAAAAATATTGTTTTACTTTCCTTTAAAAAAAAATAGTATTGTTTTATACGACACTAAATTTTTACCGTAAATAATATGTTTACAACTTTATACTCAAAACTTTTTTTTTTTTTTTTTTGGGAGTATTACAATATTACTCCAAACTTGTTACATAGTATGAATAAGAGTTGTTACATTCTACCGCAAAGTTGTTACAATGTATATTTTTTTTGGTTAGATTGACTATCACTCAAGTGACACTCGCAATAGGACGAGGTCGGAGAGTAGCACAATAGTAAGTAAAGTTCGTTCCCACAGGGATCGAGTGATCGATTACTGAAATTGATTAGCTTATATGCTATTCAAACAATCGTAAAAGAAAGGCTTCCTAATTAAGCAACTTAAACTAAATTAATAAAAGGATTAATGCTAATGCAATAAAGAAATAACACGAAAATAAACCCGAATGTGATAATTGAGAGAAATATGCTAGGACTTGACTATACCCCACCCTATATTGACTTCCATTCTAGACTCAAATACTCACCCAAATCATGCTTGTATAATTCATAGATTCATGCACCTTAATATTAACCTACAATCTCGGTCGAGTAGAATAGATTACACCCAAAATCATACTCAAACCTATCTCTCGATTACTCGAAATATATGAATGGGTTCATTAAGGATATTGGTGCACTAAACGAATCCTATACGCTAGCCTAAGTAGGTCTACTTTTCTAGACATGCATAGAGGACATTTTATCGAGCACGTGATGTGTGTCTCCGGTCAGTACATAACACACCACAAAAATCATTCAAAAGGAGATCAATCAATTGAAAGCTTTAAGCATACTAAAACATCCATACAAACCACACTTGCACAAAATGAATAAACAAAGGTCAATACATATAGATATTCAAGTGTGGGGTTTCATCATATCCTAGCAATTAATATTTAGCTCATCTCACAAAGTATAGCCATACAATATATTAAATCAATTAAATACATGGCTATGTAAAGGAAAATAAAGAGAATAAAGATTAGATAAAACTAATTGGATCTTCGCTTCTTCCTTTGCCCCTCTCTTCAACTCTCTTTTGGTTCTAAAAGATGGAGTGATGGTGGATATGGTAAAGAAAAGTGATGGGTGTATGTGTGGGTGGAAGAGATGGTGGAATGATAGGGTTTTTGGTGGATCTGGCTTTGAAGTTTGGTTTCCTTTGGGTGGATCTCCTCTTTTTTCTTTGAGAACAAGAGA
This sequence comes from Acer negundo, assembly GCA_035582765.1. Classification (NCBI taxonomy): domain Eukaryota; kingdom Viridiplantae; phylum Streptophyta; class Magnoliopsida; order Sapindales; family Sapindaceae; genus Acer; species Acer negundo. The sequence continues at coordinate 24,093,054 of CM069232.1, read as the reverse complement.
TGTATATATATAGGTTCAAAATAGAGTTGAAATTTCATCCAAAACGACCTAAAGACGGACTGCCGCGGTTTGGGTCTTTTACGGTTGACGGAAGGAGCATCTGAACCGCGGCAAGCCTGGAGGATTTCTGTCCCGAGGGTGCCGTGGTTTGGACAGTCGCGGCACTTCAACCGCTGTACATTACTGTCGTTTGCTTGCCGCAGTCGGAGAATGAGCTTGGAAGCCATGGAAGCTTGAAGGAATTGGAGCTTGGAGAAAAGCTTTGCATGGAGGATCGAAATAGGTGTCAAACGGACCGGGGGGACCCATACAGGCGTTCTAGGTGAAAAACCGCCGGAGAACAAGCTAAAAAACGGTCGAAACAGCACCAGGTTGAAGTCGGGTCGCTACCCGAGTCGGGTAGACCCACGCGGGTCTGCACCGAGTCGCTCAAGGTTGAAGACGTTGATGTCATGGCTGACGGCATACTAAGGTGTCGAGGCGTGCTTAGAGATAGACTAGGGTGCACTCAGCAGCTGGACCTTGTCTATTGTTGGGCGAACCGGATCTAGGCCGAGTCGGGCGAAGGCCTAGTGTGAAACGCACCGTTTCACTAATCCACGTGGCACACGTGCGTGCGTTTCCTGGTGAATTACAATATGCACCTCCCATTTCTTCCTTAATCACAGTTTCTTCAATATATTTTTCATATTTTTCACTTTGACTCCTGATTCTCCAAAATTACTCAAATGCCCCTGAACTTCATAAATACCTCAGACACTTATTTTAACATATAAAATACCCAGTTTTACTCGAGAAATGAACTCAAAATGATACGAAAATGGGGCTACACTTTGTGTAGAAATGAAGCAATCATAGATCACAAGGTATCCCTCACTCCGATCAACAATTAATCGTTAACGAGTATGACTAATCCCCGCTTCGACCGGGAGATCAGTAAAGCTTGGTCATAAGGTGCTTCCAGTGGGGTTCGAACTCGGGTAGAGCCCGAACCATTCACCCAACTGGGAGTGCGATGACCAACCGCACCACAGCTCGTGGTTGTTACAATGTATATTTTAATTGTTACATTTCACATAAATTTTGTTACAGCGCTAAATCGTTACAACATACATCTTAATTACAGATTTTTATGTAAACCTTGTTACATAGTACAGATATTTTGTTACCCATATAAAATGAGTTGTTACATAATATGACAATGTTGTTACAACCCACCGCTTTATCGTTACATATCACACCAACGTGAAATTGTTACCACTAACGTTTTAATTACAACTTTTTACGTGAAACTTGTTATAAAACATATATTTTGTTACACATATAAATTGAGTTGTTACAAGCTACGACTTTATTGTTACACATCATATATATCAAATTTGTTACAGCATTAAATCGTTACCGCATACGTCTTAATTGCAGTTTTGTATGTAAAACTTGTTACATAGTACATATATTTTTTTACTCATATAAAATGAGTTGTTATATGATACGACAACGTTGTTACAACTTACAGCTTTATCATTACACATCGCATCAACGTGAAATTGTTATCACAAATGTTTTAATTACAACTTTTTATGTGAAACTTGTTACAAAACACATATATTTTATTACCCATATAAACCGAGTTGTTACACATCATTTAAAATTTGTTACAAAGTCAAAATTATTACTACACACATCTTAATTACAACATTTTATCCGAAATTTGTTACATTTTACACTTAGTTTATCATATAAAAAATAATAAAAAATATTTATAAATATTTAAAATGAAATTTTAATTCAAAATTTATTATGTTACACACATTTTATAAAATTAAATCAAATAAATATTAATTTCAAAATATATTACATCAAAAGTATTATAATAAAAAAATAAAAATATATATTATTTTCTGAAAATAATAATAATTCAAAATATAAAAAGAATATTTTTAACTATTTTATATCTATTATATTATAAAAATTCAACTAAATTAAATACAGATTAAAATAATAAAAAAATTATCACATAATTATATAAATCACATAAATATATATAATCCTTATCTAATTATCATTTAAAACTTTTTAAACCAATTATTAATATTAAATTAAATTAATTTATTACATTCTTAAAATAGATTTTAAAAAATATAATATAAAATAATTTAAAAGTAATTGATTAACTAGTTATGACCAATTACTTTATCATTTTAAAAGTATTTAGCTACTGCATATCGAATAAGTATTAGAAAAATTTTATAATAAAATTTCAATAATGCTGTTGAGATTTATAATAAGTATTAACCTCTCAAAAGGTAATTATATTCTTGAGGTATTAATTAACCACTCTTGGACAAGAAATCAACTTTTTGTTTTGTTTCTTCCATAAAAGTCTACAAAGAACAAGGTAATTATATTCTTGGAATCTTGGGGTATTAATTAATTAACCACTCTTGACAAGAAATCAACTTTTTTTTTGTCTCTTCCACAAAAATCTTCAAAGGACATATATACATATATATATATATATATATATATATATATAAACACCACCAAAAGTGATGCTGCGGAAAATTCAACACAACAACAATCGATAAAAGAAAGGATAAATGATTCGGATCCGTTGATTCGCGTACGAATACTGGAAACAAACCCTACTAACGCTCCGTTGATTCGCACACGAATACCGGATTATTAGGCTTCAAATACGATAATCGACTTCGCACACGAAGGATAATGTAATTGGATAGTTGAGAAACATCTCTGAATTTTATTTAATCAAAAGCTGACTTTCAAACCCTAATACAATCTACTTAAATAGAATTGCAAAACTTAACTAAAAAGAAAATCCTAAACAAAAGGAATAGAATCCTAAATGAAAAAGAAATCAAATCTCCTAAAAATCAAAAGAATCCTAAAACATTAAAAACCTATCTAAAAAGGAAATTAGATTTGATTTAAAATTCAAATCATAAAATAATTAATAACTTAATTACATATAAACTAAAAGGAAATAAAATAACATGTATTAATTAAAATAATATTTTTAAAATAAAAAGTCTTCAAGAAAATCTCCAATAATATCTCCTGCATCAAAAAGCCATTCCTTTATCATCTTTAATAGTAGGGAATTAATAAACACCACCAAAATCCATTCCCTTATCATCTTTAATAGTAGAGAATTCAGGGTTTATGTTTTTCAATCAAATTTCAAGTACAATTATTAGATGTTATCATTATGATTGATAGTTTTTCTTAAGAAGAGAGAGGAACACAAAGTAATTGATACTAAAATCAACTCAAATCTTGAACCCACATTTTCATCTCTCTATTTTTATTTAGGGTGAGAATAAATCAATTTAAATTTGTGACTAAATTTCAACCACGAGATTATATTCAATATGGTTCAAATTCAACAATTGTCTAAACCATTGGATTAAAAGCACATGAGTAATTGAGATATTAAAGTTAAAAAATTAAATTACAAATTTTAAGTTGGTTTAGCTTAACCCGTATATATGAGCCGTTTTCACGACATTAGATTATTAACGGAGATAGGCATGTACGTAGCACTTAAACATAATGATATAATAAGTGTCTATCCTGTGGAAAACTTTTCTAATTTCAGTATTGTTAGAATTCACTTATATATAAGTAAATTAAGAAAAATGATCAGAATCATGATAAAACTACCGTATCGATGAAATTGTATATTCAAATGTATCAAAAAAAAAATTTGTATATTCAAATCATGTTCTTCTTTAAGTCCTAAACTTTTAGCCCTTTTAAAAAATAATAACAATAATATATATTATTATTATTTTCTTGTATATAAACCCTTCATGAGCAACACTAGTTCTTCCATATCAACCCAAGTACCCAACAATAATGGAGTCCAGAGAAGAGCTCCATCAGCCCATTTTAATGAGCTCCATGCAACCATCGCCGACGCTGCCGCTGGCTGAACCGGGACACCTTGAAGTGAACACTAGACTGGAAAAGGTGTTGTCTGATACTCATGAGTTGTCCTACTTCAAGCGACTTCAAATGGCTTCCTGGATCGAACTCAAGCTTCTCTTACCACTGTCGGCACCGGCAATTCTGGTTTACTTGATCAACAGCACCATGTCGCTATCTACCCGTATGTTCTGCGGCCAACTCGGCAATCTGGAGCTCGCCGCCGCCTCTCTTGGCAATAGCGGAATCCAACTCTTTGCTTATGGATTCATGGTACGTACGCATATATATGCATACATATAACATTCACATCAGATAGACATCAGAATTTATTAAAATCCGATTGAATATCAAATCTGGCTCAATAATTGAATTCAAGATCCGAGTTTTACTTAGTACGATCCAATGATTTTTGTAGCTTCTCAAGTGCAAACACTCAACTTAATTTATTTCAAAAATCATTCATTATTTAATATAATCAGTTTTCTAATACTACAGAACGATTATCATATCATATGAGATATTAATTTATCTGACTTAAATAATAACCCTCTAACATAATTTATATCAAAGATCACAGATTATTTCATATAATCGATCAATTTTATAACACTACATACTGACTATATACTGACTATCATATTAGATATATTGTCATATATAAATTATGTCCGAGGTTTTCAAATGAACTTTTTCAATGGTTGCAGCTCGGCATGGGAAGTGCGGTGGAGACTCTATGTGGTCAAGCATATGGAGCACGCAAATACGACATGCTAGGCATATATCTTCAAAGAGCCACCATCGTTCTCCTCCTAACTGGGATCCCAATGACGTTCATCTACATTCTATCGTATCCCATCTTGATCCTACTAGGCGAACCCGCGGCAGTGTCCTCCGCGGCAGCAGTGTACGTCTACGGTATGATACCACAAATCTTCGCTTACGCTATCAACTTCCCCATACAAAAATTCCTCCAAGCACAGAGCATTGTGGCTCCAAGCGCACACATAGCAGCGGCAACGCTTGTCGTCCATCTGTTTTTGAGCTGGGTGGTGGTGTACAAGCTCGGACTAGGGTTGATAGGTGCGTCTCTGGTTCTGAGCTTGTCGTGGTGGATCATAGTGGGGGCTCAGTGTGTGTACATTGTGATGAGCGATGAATGTAAAGAGACGTGGAAGGGACTGAGTTTTCAGGCGTTTTCAGGACTCTGTGATTTTGTGAAGCTATCGGCTGCATCGGCGGTGATGTTGTGCTTGGAGACATGGTACTTTCAGATACTTGTTTTGATTTCTGGGTTGGTTGACAATCCTGAGCTCTCCTTGGACTCTCTTGCGATTTGGTAAGAATATCAATAGTTTGCTTTTAGTATTTTGTTTTACAGATTCGAACTTTGGATCTCAACTGCTTTACCACACCATGAAACAATATATGCATTTTAACAAACACTTCATTTCTTCTTCTCAAATTAGTTTAACACTACACAATGATGGAGACATACATCGATAAGTACTTATAAAAACAGATTTATATTAAAAAAAAAAAAAAAAAAAAAAAAAAACTTAATTTGTAATAAATTTTTTCTTAGATTATATAATAATTATTATGTGCAGAATTTCCATACATTTTCTATGTAGATTTGTAAATGTTACATGCAGAGTGATCTGTATACACTCTCTCGAAAGTGATAATTATATCACTACATAATAATATAAAGTAGACTTTGCAATGAGTGATTTGCACATGCACTCTCCCAAAAGTGATAATGAAATTTTTAATATTTCAAAATGGTCTATACTCTCTCAAAAGAGATATATAACTTTATAATATTACAGACAATGATAACGATGTCACTATGTAGTGTTAGCTAGAAAGTGGACTCTGGAAAACCTAACCTCAAACTACCCCACTATCTATATACTTAAATGTGTTTTTTGAGTGAACATTCTAATCAATGATTTTCTTTTTCGAAAAAAGCAAACTACTTGATCGCTTTTAAGAAAATTTATTTTTTCCTTCAAGAAAAAACTTTCTACGAAATTATTTCGAAGCATCGTGAGTTCGAAACAAACGTGTGTGGTATATATATATATTTTTTTCTTCCTTCAATCCTTCCATTCCTTTTCTTTCTTTCCTTCCTCTCTTCTTCTTCTTCTTTTCTTTTTGCTTTTTGATTACTGCGAACAGGGCCGGCTGTTGCCTAAGGCTCCGTCTAAAATCAAAGTTCCATAGTTTCATTATTAATATATATATTTTAACAATTAATATCCAATATTTTTCTTTTATTTATTATTCGAAAAATGTCTCCTTAAACTTTTAAATGCTCATTAACATTTTTTTTTTAATAAAGAAATTACACTTTTATGTTATTCCTTTTCTTTAAATGGTTAAACTTTTTTAATTATATATTCGCACTAAAATCAATTATTTTATATCTTCTTCTATATTCAATCAACCCATCTCATTCTTAAAATTAAACTCTCATACCGGTACCATAATCAAACTCTCTCATTGTTTCTCTACGCACTCTTTCATAAATATTCCAGGTTCAATTATTCCGAACTCTATTACTTTAATTTTATTTATTTTGTTTTCAACTGTAATAAAATTATTTGTTTTTTTTTTTTTAAATAAAAAACTTTGATAAATAATCTGATATTAGACATGTCTAATAGAAAATACGAATCTGGATACGGAAAAAAAAAAAGAATAAAAAAATTATTTAAATCTCAAAAAGGTGGTCTTGATAAATTTGTAACCAATAGCACCAAAAAAAATTCTATGAAATTATGAGGCCTTGTTTTAAATTCTCTAAAGAGTTAAGACCCAGACTACCCTTGAGCAGTCCCGAACTATAAACATCGTACTAAAAGTTACATAAATTGAAAAAACAAAATAAATTATAAGGAAAACAAAAAAAAGTCAAATCGTGTGACCCATTCCAACTTGGGAGTTGGGAGGAGCTGTAGTTTGTAGGGTATCATATTTTGCAAACATGTTTTCTGTTTTCCAAATCCACAAGGCCCCGTTCTGCAAACCGTTTTCAGTCTGTTTTTGTTTTTATTTTTTAAAAATGATTCTGAATTAACGTCTGGTAACTGTTTTTCATTTCATTTTCAAAATATAAAAACAAAATGAAAAATAAAACCAAGTGTTAAGATGAAAAGTTTGAAAAACAAAAAAAAAAAAAAAAAAACTTGTTTTTCTTGAATTTGTTTTTGTTTTCCAAATAAAGTGGGTCACATATCATTAAATAAGTGGGCCCCATATAATTAATATATATTTTATTTTAATAAAACTTTTTTTTTCACAGACTTCTTCTTCCTTCCTCGTCCAGTTCCAGTCGTCCGCCGCTCACCGCTCTTCTTCTTCTTCTTTTTCTTCATTCCTCGTCTAGTCCAGTTATCTGTCGCTCACCGCTCTTCTTCTTCTTCCTTCCTTCCTCGTCCAGTCCAGTCATCTGTCGCTCACCACTCTTCTTCTTCTTCTTCTTCCTTCCTCGTCCAGTCCAGTCATCCGCCGCTTACCGCTCTTCTTCTTCTTCTTCTTCCTCCGTGTCTCACCGCCGATCTCCTTCCTTTTCTTCCTCCGTGTCTCGCCGCCGATCTTCTTCTTCTTCTTCCTCAGCGTCTCGCAGCAGATCTCCTCTTCTTTCTCCGCGTCTCGTCGCCGATCTCCTCTACCTCGCTTCTCGTCGCCGATCTGGTCTTCTTCTTGGTCTTCTTCCTCTTCAACTGTTAAAATTTGTTAAACCCTAAATTAAATTACAAAATGTTTTGTTGTTAATTATTTAATCATTTATTTATAATTGTTATAATATTAAACAAAATTAAAAATTTGATATTTCAATTTTCAAAAGTTTTCGACTATCCTACCAGACGTGTTTTTTCCGTTTTTATTTTCAAAATACGGATTCCAGTAAATGCTACCAGACGCGTATTAAGAATTCAAAAATGAAACCAAAAACACTGTTGTCATTTTCATTTTTCTTTTCGAAAAACAAGAAAAAAAAAAAAAACGGCTTGCAGGACGGGCCCTAAAGTGTTCGAAAAATGTTTTCAAAAAATCATATATATATATATACAATCATTTTATTGTGAGTTCGAACTGATATAAAATATATCAGTTTCTTACATGTGGGTTATTGGATTTAAAAGATGATTTGATAAGTGCATAGAGACAATTAAGTCAAAGCATTTAAATCTAATGACCCACATATAAAGAACTGATATATTTTATATCAGTTCGAACTGATAATAGAAAAACTATATATATATAAAGGGTGGTTAGCTAGTCAGGTCACCCTAAAATATTTATTTCATGAATTCCTCCCACGGCCACATGTTCACATGTGGGGCTCATTTTTTTTTAAAACAATCATAAGCCTCACACGGTGGCGGACCTAGGAGTTTTAATCTAGTGGGGTATTTGAACAAAATAACAATTATATAAAAAAGATACTGAAAAATTTAAGGTAATTGTAAAATGAGTTTTATATATATATATATATATATGAAGAAAAATTGATGATATAACGAAGTTTAGAGAAAATAAAACAAATAGAACACATATTTAAGATGAACTAAATAATCTTACATTAAAATAAATAAATAAAAACAAGAAACGGGATATTGAAAAAAATAATAATAACAAGAAAAACAACATAAACAATTAAAATTTACAATATTTATTCCTAAAATAATGAATTACATTCTAATTTTATAATAAGATTTTTTTTTTTTTGTATTTATAATGATTTCACTTTAAATTTATACAAAAATAATTGATTAATAAATATTACTAAACATATTTTTGATTTTTTTTTAATTTTCTAATTATTGGTAAATTATTGATTTATTGATTATGAAAACATTAAAACTATAAAATAAAGAAAAATACTAAGAATAAAATAAAATAAATCATAATAATAGATGGACTATTTTAAAACAATAAATTAACATTTTAGATTTTAGAGTGTATTGATTGGATGTGTTAGGTATGTAAAACTAAAATTATTAGAAATAATAAAAGTTTAAAATAATAATATATAATTTAATATAAAATAAAATTGAATTAAGTAGACACAAATTAAAAATAGTTAAGAAGTTGTCGATGTAGAGAAAGAGAAAGTGAATTATTTTGTTCTAGAATAAGATGAAAATTTGAGAAAAGAATTGAAAAATATGGTAAATTAAAAAAATATTAAAATTACAAGATAAAATTGAATTAAAGAAATTTTTTTTTTAATTTGCTTGAAAAGTGTAAATGGTGAGAGTATAACACCTCACCAACAACATAGAAAACTAACACAAAACAAGTTGTGCTATTATTCATTATTTGCATTAAATGTTAATTAATATATATATATATATATATATATATTAATGAAAACTAAATCAATTTTTTATTAAATAAATTGAGGTAGGGCATGAGCCCCATCTAGCCTTAAGGTGGGTCCGCCCCTGGCCTCACATGTGAACATGTGGCTATGATAGGAGATCCTAAAATAAATATTTCAGAGTTAACCTGACTAGAGAACTTATAAATAAAAGGGAATATGAAACGAAATTTTTGCTTTATAAAGTAAAGTTTGAAAACATTATGTAGATGTTTTCTGTGTTTTTCACTTTTTCCTCATCACTTTATAATTAGGTAGGCACATGCAATGAAAACTACATTCAAACATTTTCCCTTTTTTTTTAAAAAAAAAAACTTAAATCGGTAATAAATGATTTAACAATAAATATTTTACCGACAGCTAGCGTTGATTCTAATGTGTTTAAGTATTCTGTCAAACCGTCGGGCTTGGCACGTTGACCAAACCTAAATAAAGATGCATATTGTAAAATAAATATAGAAACAGATTTGCATATGAAAGGATTCTAACCCATAAGTCCTAGCTAGGTTTAACCTGGACTTGATAGGAAATGGTCTAATAATAGTATTTAAGCACTATAATAATAATAATAATAATAATAATAATAATAATAATGTTTATAGTTGAATTAAATAACAGTGATGTGTGTTTTTGCTTGCAGTATGACAATAACCGGGTGGTTGTTGATGGTTTCTTTTGGCTTCAATGCTGCTGCAAGGTTTGTCTAATTTTTTTTTGCTACCATTAATGTATTTGCTGCAAGCTCTCAAAATATATAAGTCTATGGAATTTGAATTGAAACAGTGTGAGGGTGAGCAATGAGCTTGGAGCTGGGAATCCCCAGTCAGCAAAATTCTCTGTTGTGATTGTGAATTTGGTTTCATTTACAATTGCTGTGATGGAAGCAGTAGCTGTGCTTGCTCTTAGACATGTCATCAGCTATGCCTTCACTAGTGGGGAGACCGTTGCCGCTGCAGTTTCAGAGCTCTGCCCGTACTTGGCTGTCACTGTTATTCTCAACGGCGTCCAGCCAGTCTTATCAGGTAATAAAACTAATTATGGGATCACTCATGTTGAGTTATGTGAGTCACGCATTTGTAAGTATTTAGAGCGCGTTTACTAATTAAGAATCCTCTAAAGAGAGAAATTAAGATCCTGTTAGACGGGAACTTAATTCCTCCATCCCATCTAAGAAATCAGTAGTTCCCTTTTCTGATTCCCTTTCATATGGAACTTGATTTTCTTTTATTTTATTCCCGATTAGTAAACGCACCCTCAGTAGAAACATATATATGAAATTTGGTTATTTTGATGATGAAGGGGTGGCCGTTGGATGTGGATGGCAAGCGTTTGTGGCATATGTAAATGTGGGATGTTATTATGTGGTTGGAATTCCATTGGGTTGTCTTCTTGGCTTCAAATTCCGTCTTGGAGCTAAGGTATCTAATCAAATATATATATAAATATATATATATATATATATATTATTTATTGTCAAAATTACCCTTCTATTCATATATTTCTTCTTTGTTCCTGAGCCGTTTGATTGATTTGAATATTCAGGGAATATGGTCGGGGATGATCGGAGGGACGGCAATGCAAACCCTCATTTTATTGTGGGTCACATTTCGCACGGACTGGAATAAAGAGGTGAGTTATTTTTTTTAAAAAAAATATTATCATACTGAATGAACTTCATTCGCTTCATAACCATTAATCTAACTAATTAAGTTCCAACACATCGCAAATTCTAACAACCATTAATTGATTGAAATTATAGGTGGAGAAAGCAAGAATGCGTTTGGGTAAGTGGGAGGACAAAAAGGAGCCACTTTTGAAGAAATGATTGATGAATAGTTGCTTAATCAATATATCAAAGATTGCTAATTATCATCTTAATTACCAAGGCTGCTAGCTGCTCAACTTTATTAAAGCTTCGTACCTTTAGTTCAAATAATTTTGCTAGTCAACATTCTAACTTGTTCCACATGCCAAGCTCAATTGTCTAATAGGTGAATGCAGCGTATGTTAAAGAAATTTATATTATTGTTTAGGATCTTGATGATTTAAACTTTTAAATATGTTGGTTACTTGTTGTAGTAGGAAGTCTAGGGTGTTCGAGTCCTTCAATGTGATTGAATTTGTGCATGCTTCTAAATTTATTATGGATTTTAATGTGTTTTGGACTTTAGCCATAATGGCAAAGTTTGTTAGTCTTGCACATGAGCTTGTTTGGTACGATGTATTGTATTGTATTGAATTTAATTGTATTGGACTTGACTGTATTATTCTTATATAATCTTTTGTTTGATGATATTTTATATTAGACTGTAATATACTGTATTAATTAATATAACATCTCTACTTTGTATTAGTTAATACAACATCTATTGCATTAGACCAATTAAAATGTATTTAGCTAATACAATACAATAAACAATGCAAAACAAACCAAACATTATATTGTATTATATATTCTAATACATTTCAAATTCCTAATACAATACAGTGCGATGCACCAAACGAGCTTAATGCATGTTAGAGGTTTAAATACTTTTTTTTTTAATGGTAATTTTTTTTCATAAAGCCTAGAAGGCTGAAAAACCACAAACTAGCAGAGCAGGCACCAGAGCTGCACCATAGCAAATAGAAGAAACAAAGACCAGTAGCAAGACAAAAGAAACCCAAAAAGACTACACAAAAAACAAAACTGAAACACCCCCAAGCTAAGTGCCAACACCTTCTTTTACCCTGCCAACCCTTAATCCTTTACTCCTTACAATAGCATCTTTCATCTACACCACCTTGCTAAAGATGTCAATGTCTTCAACCTCAGCGGTCTCAATTAACTTAGCCAACTTCTCCTCAAGATTCCAAGAAACCTTATTGAAGGGCCCAGAGCTCCTTCATGTTGTGACACTTAACCGGCAAATAAGATTCCCTACCTTTCGGATTCTTAGACAAGAGAGCGAACTCAACTTCAACTGAACACGACTCAATATAAAAATTGCTTGAGAATTCCTCACTATCCTTACCAGAACCATTGATAACATGGATTCCACTCTTTTGCTCCTCCTCCAAGCCAGAGTTTGGTCCACCTCCATCACAAGCCTCTCTATAGCCAATACTTTTACTTTTGTCTATATCCAGTTTGACACTTTCTAAAAAAGCAAAGCATGGCTTTACTTTTGAGCATTGAAACCGACAACTCTTTCTTTTATCACCAATTGAGTTAAGACAATCCACATTAAATGCAAACTCTAAGAATGGCTTAGAAAGGCAACAATTGACCACTTTTCTCAGCCCTACCTCTCCACCTTTTCCTTTCTTGGAAATCCCCTACACCTCAGAGTCTTTAGTAGCCTTGTTATCACCTTTCTTGGGTAGAGCGTTGTCAGCTCCCAAAGCCATTTCTCTTTGGCCAATCGAGAAAGAGACAAACTTATAAGCCTTGAGACAAACCTTATTAACTCTCTTATCCAAGATTGGCTTGGAAATGACCTCATTTCTCATCCCCCATTTACCATTATTACCTAAACTAGCTCCTAAGGCCAAATCACCTTGGGCAAACATGTTAGAAGGAAGCTTGCAGACCTCCAAACAAGATAAAGACTTTGGTCTTCCCATTTCCAGCAAACCATTCAAATTTGAATTAGAAATAGGGAAACTCATCCTTAAGCCCAAGAACCGAGCAAACCATGTGATGTCAACCGGTGCCGAATCTTTCTCCACCCTTACCACAAATGAAAAATCTTCGGCCTTCACCTTTATCTGTCTAGAACCACCCTGATCGAAAGGAATCAAACGAAGGATTTTTCCTCTATCCAATCTTCTTCTAAGAGAACAGTCATTATCTAACATCAGAGGTTCACCAAGCAACCACCCTAGCTTCATAAAAAATGAATTACACCAAACATTCAAAGGGACTCCTATGCATTCCATCCAGACCAGCCTAGCTTGAGGAACATGGGAATTACACCACCTAAGCATAGAAGAAAAACAATCCTCCCAGAATAACTTATTTGAAATAAAGGCTTCCCTTTGATCTTCAGAGTCAAAGAATCATACAATACTCTTATCACCTAAATAAGAAGAGGAAAAAGAGAAGCCCCTTGAACTCAACCTTTGATTCATGGAAGAAACATTGACAAAATCTTTAAGGACACCCATTGCACACTTAGAAAGCCAACTTACATCACCGAAATTACTGTCCCACAACATAGATAAAAGCTTTTTATTCCCTTCATCACCTTTTTCTTGAATCCCATTCTTAGAACCTTTAGCCACCTCCACAAACGACCTTGAACAAAGGTTTTTGATATCTGCCTTCTGAGATAGACCATTCTTTCCTCCACCATACATCACACCTTTTTCATCTCTCGAAAGAACCTGGCCAGCTAAGGTTGCCCTACGACATTTCCACCCAACCTTTGCCATTTTCACAGAAATAATCCACCCAAATACCTTTCTCCCATTTGCTTCATTTGCCACCCTCTCAGCTTCATCCATCGACTCGAATTGAATGAAAGCGAAGCAACACCTTCGAGAGCTATTCTTCGAAGATATGAACACATCTCTCACTTTACCAAAAGGCTTGAAAAATCTCCATAAGCAAACCAAATCCACTTTAGGATTCAGGTTGTCTACAAAGATAGAGAAGAAATTTTCCCTGAAATCCTTTTCCATTTCATGCCTGAGAACATAAGAGAATCTCTCACTATTAGGGCTCGTTTGACATACCTTATTTGATTGTATTGGACTGTATTGAAATGTATTGAACTGTATTATCATTAATACAAACCTGTGTTTGGTGATGCACTGTATTATATTGTATTAAGTTATTTTTATGACTTTATTGTAAAAAAATTATATGAAAAAATATAATATATTTATAAAAAAAAAAGTTAATAATTAATTTTAAATATCCTTACCATGAATAAATCAATAAATATTTTTATAGAAAAAATCAATAAATATTTAGTTTAACTGAAGTTTTTTTTAATAAATAATATATATATATATATAAAATAAATATTTCCTATATAACTTTGAAATTATAAAAAATATATATATATATTAACACCATAACACATATTTCAACAATATTCCATATTTGTTGAAAAAAAAAGAAAAAAAAATGTTTTTTCTAATACAGTACAATTTAATATCACAAAATATAATGTATTAGATAATACGGTGTTTGCTGTATTAGGCAATTAAAATGTAATAAAATAATACAATATAGCGTTTGCACCAAACACTGCATTGTATTATTTTAGTACATTTTAATTGTCTAATACAATATAATATAGCGAAACAAATAGAGCCTTATTGTGCAATTGTCTATCCACTTAAGATTTTGTGTGACAAGCCCATTAGTCTTGCACATTATTAGTTGTGTTTAAGTGCTTAAAAAAAAGGTAAAATACTATTTAACCCTTTAAACTTTAGGGTATGTTTGGTTACTAACAATTTTTCTTCTTATCATTCTCAAATATTTTCTTTCAAAAAAAATTCTCGAATATTGATAGTTTATACTACACTACAAGACGATAATTTATGATTTTGCTCGAAATTCATAATCGAGGAGAATTTTTCTTACCACAACAATGTGGCTTCGCGGTAAATGTATCTCATTCGATCTAACAATATACTAAGTCAAATTTTCTCTGGCGGGCAAATAAATATGAGCATACTTATATCACAAATGCCACCCTCATCACTTTTTAAATTATCAACCACAGCTGGTTATATTAACATGGTAAAAAGTGATGAGGTGACACTTGTGCTATAAGTATGCTCATATTTGTATGCCCACAAAAGAAAAACTGTATACTAAGTTCAAGTCACCACACCTTAGATGTATATATATAGTTATCAGGTCAGGTATCCCTGACAATATTATAGTGCAGTTTCATTAATTCTCGGTACCGTATGATAATATCGTCAAGGATACCTGACATGATAAATATCACAAGTTACAACAACTCGCAAGTGCATGGTTGTAGGGTTGGCAAACGACTAGTTAAAGGCGTTATAAGAGGATAAATTTGTAATTTTAAATTAGTTAGGTGTATAATTAAAATTTTAAACATGGTATATAATATAACACGATTCTTAACCTTACCCTAACCTCATTCCTGCCACTTTTTTTTTTTTGTTACCCTTGTCTGGTGAAATTCAATGGCTTTCGCTGCAATTCTTCGCAAATCGGCCCCATCTTTGGCTTGGCTTGCCCGAGTCAACAGAAATCACCACTCAATTATTTTCATGGCTTTAAGCCATCTCTCTGGGAATTCATTTGTGCCCATTTTTTGCTTCTCTTCTGCTGTTGAGTCTAAGAAGAAGTCCAGTTACGATGAGTCACTTATCCAACTCATTGACTCGGAAATCAAGTGTGCTGTGGAAGAGAGAGTGATCGGAACGATTTATACACATTTTGAGGTCCCTATTTCTTGTCGTTTGCTTTTGTTTTCGAGCGTTTTTATGAATATAATATGTTTGGTGAGCCTTGCGTAGGTTCATTTTATTTTGGGAAGTCATTATGTGGAAACGGGGTGTTTCCGGGCCAAAACGCAGCGCGAAAAGACAAAAGAATTTTCATTGAAGATTTTCAGATTTTGTCAGAGTGTACCGCGAAAGGCAAAATTGCGTACTACGTCCAACTGCGAAAATTAACACAACATAACACAACACACACTACCAACTCTCGCGATTGGTGTCGTAAGACGTATTGCGAAAGGTAAAATGGTGTACCGCGAGATTTGACAGTGTATACAAATTGGTTTCGTCAGACAGTTTCGTTAAAGCTTACTACGACACGTACTACGAGATGAAAGCCACAGCTTGTTTTTCACCTTTTTTAGGACCCACTTTGACCTACCTATATAAACCACTTTACCAAATATTCTAAGGGGTGCTTCATTAAATAAAAATCCCTAGAATCCCAAATCTACTCTCCACCTCTTTCTCTTCTCCTCTTTCACGCTAAACACCAATTTCTTCCATCTTCTTCGATCTTCTCCACCTTCTTCACCCAATAAAGGACAGACTCATGCTCCCATGGAGGAAGAACCTCCATGGGAGCCCACAAAACATCTCAACTACCCCCATTTTCACTTCATCCATCCATTTTAGATGAAATTTCAAGGAATTAAGAGCAATTTCTAGCTAGGAAAGATATGGAGCATCTTTAGAGGCTTGTCTTCAAGGGTTTGCTTTTATTTACTCATTTCTTTGTTATTTTCGTTTCTTTGATGTGTAACCCTGATTTGGGGAATTTTGCAAGCCTACACTTGTGTTATATATGTTGTTTGTGCTTAAATTTGGTTGGGTTTTATTCTTCTCTTTGTTAATTTCATGATTTAAGCTTTAATTGCAATATCCATGTGTGTGGAGGTCCAAATTGACATGTATGCTTGAATGAGAATATGAGTAGAGTAAATTAAATTAGGAGTAATATAATTTAGCATCCCATAATTGTTTGTATGTTGATGGATGACAAAATGACCATATTTAGAGTAATTTGAGTGTTAGAGATTTTATCCCCAAAGAGTAAAAAAGGCTTAGTTCATGCATTTAGGTGCTAAATTGACTTTGGTTCTTATTCTTGTGCTTCATAGGTCTTATTTAAGGCACAATTATCCATCATTGGTCGGATTGGGTAATAAATTGATTCAGGGAGAATTTTCAAATCAAGAGAATGAACCCTTAACCTAGATTGAATGTTCTTAATGTAAAACAATCAACTTATTGCGCATGTTTGTATGGTAAACTTGTTTCCCATTTTTTGCCATCCTAGGGAGATTGATAAAACCGAATCTGTATCTAGAGTAAAGACAAATTGAATTCCTCTTGTGCTTGTGTAATTATAGGGGTATTTCACTGCTTAATGCTTTCACTCGGTTAGCCACCTTGTGAATGATATTTAGGTCGTGTGTTATATATCGCGTGGTGTCGCATTAACATGCTTAGCGTGATATCCTCTACATTTGACCAGAAAGATGAGAGATCACTAGGCTAGCGTGTAGAGCTCGTGTGTGCGTCCCACATTCCTTAATGAATCCAAGCATTTATGCATGGATATAATCTCTATGTCGCTCGAGAGAGGGTAGAGATTAATTAATGGGACACGAGCATATAACATTCGTGTTGTATGGGTATCTCGTATCCTTAATGCTTTCACTTGGTTGTCATCCCGTATTTGGTTAGCCTCGTGGATGAATTATTGGCTGTAGTATGGCCCATGCGGTTGCGCATTACATGCCCAACGAAATATCCAATGTATTTGAACGGAAAGTTGAGAGATCACTAGGCCGGTATACATGGCTCTTATTTGTGTCACACGGTACTTAATGAATCTTTACGTATGTGTGGATGTGATTTCTAAGACTCGAAAGAGATTAAAGATCAATTAAGGGGACACAAGTCTATTATATACTTGCACATTGAGGGACTAAGTGAGTCTAGTACTTAATTATGAGGATTGTCACGGTTGAATCATTTCTCTAGTGTAACCACATTTCATGCCGTCTCTCCATTCCATCATATTCTTGTAAATATTATGTTATGTAATTTATATTTTATTCTTGTAAATATTATGCCATCTCTCCACTTTTTCGAACCCGCAACACACGAGTCCTCTCGGTGTGTTGTAATAATAGCTAGAATCGGTAACGGTTGACGGATCCCACTCCCTACGGAACGATACCTTCACTTACCGTTGTGCTAGTCTTTGTGACTCGTCGAACGTAATTGTTCATCTTTTGACCGACACCGCAACGACGTGTCGTTAGAGAGATCGGGTATAATCTTGTCTAATTTTCTATTGGTTTGGTTTATTGCTATTTGGTTGGTGAGAAAGTGGTGCAAAACGAAAGAAAGTTGGTATAATATTCTTTTGAATTTTGATTGTTGGGTTCTGTTTTGTTTTTTATTTTTATTTTTTATGAACATAAATGAAGTTGGTTGGTTTGG
This sequence comes from Acer negundo, assembly GCA_035582765.1. Classification (NCBI taxonomy): domain Eukaryota; kingdom Viridiplantae; phylum Streptophyta; class Magnoliopsida; order Sapindales; family Sapindaceae; genus Acer; species Acer negundo. The sequence goes on along the minus strand of CM069232.1, from coordinate 24,074,756 downwards.
AAGTCAAAGTTCTGATTTGATTCTATGCTGTTTGGTTGTTGAGAAAATGAATGAATTTTTATTTATTATGCTATGTAAGTTCCTTAGCAACTAAAATTTAACACGATGCTCTGTTTTTTTTTTCTTTCTTAGGGGAAATAGAACAGAATGGAACTTTGAATGTTAGGATTTAAGTTATCTCCCATGATGGGAGTAATATTCTGGTTGCACATGTATTGTTTGATCTCGTCAGGAAAAAAATTGAAATTTTAGGCGCATGTTAGAAATTTGATGGGCTTTTGGATTAAGCTTTGGTTGAGTTGATTGTTGTTAGATATGTTGTCGTTCGGTTGGGTAAAGAATATCGATCAGGAGCAGTAATGCCTTCATTCTCAGCCTTTGCGGCAACACCTGCAACTGTCTAATCATGATCAGTCATTTTGACTCTCACTGCTACAAATTCTTTGAAAATTGAGGTTTTGCAAATGATACCCATGGATGGTACGCTCAAACCAAGCCTCTTGGGAAAGGAAATGAAAGGGAAGGAAACTAAAACAAAAGGAAAGGAAACCAAGGAAGGGAAGGGAAAGGAACAGCAGTAAGGGCCTGTTCATATGGTACTCGATAGAACTACTTTCATCGCTAGGCCTTAAGGAAATCGCTTTAGTGGTTAGTAGTTCTTTTTCATCGACAGAAGATGTAGACTGGTATTTTTGGCATTATCCACCAGCTCGGCAGAACGACTCCAGGAAGTTTATTTAGGACATTGAACCGGGATCATAGAGCAGGTACAGAAAGGGACGACTCGTAATTGTTGGCTAATGGCCTTACTTACACCAAGTCAATTTAAGCTAGTGATGGAAGTGACTCCGTATAATAAGGAAGTGGACCGAATCCGAGGCAATGGTAGCTAATTGCATAGTATGAAAGTTATAATAATATTTCAGTGCCAAGCATAGCCTCTTGGAAGGAGGACTCTCTAGAGGAGTCGAGTTCAAGGCATCAATAGTCGTCATCTCCCTCACCCAACTCATCATCCTGAGGCAAAGAAGCTTTCAGGGCAAACAAAAGGGTATCCCATTTTTTGATGGTTTTTCCGCTTCTCACTTCTGCTCTTTCCACACCTCCGGATATCTGGACAATGCCTCCTGATGAAAGTTTCCATCCGATGAGTGGGCAATCGATGTCGAATAAATACGGAGATGACTCCCATATGAAAATGGGAAGAATCCAGCCAAAAGGGAATAGGGTAATGCACTTTATTTGCTGGGTTACAGGCGGACATTTTACTAGAGCTCGCAAGGACTCGACCTGAGCTGAGGACTTCCCTCGTAGAGTGGCGTCTTTTATAAGACTCAAGTTTATCAGTGAAACTTAAAAAAGAGTTTGAGGAGCTAAACGAATAACTCAAGAACGAAGTCCAATCTGAGGAGGCAGTCATTTGAATGCGTTATCGGTAATCTTCGAGTGGAATGAGGGAGAGCGGCTCGATCGCTTTCTTGTGGATCTCGTTTAAAGTCGGTCTTTTGGTTTTGTTAGGATTAATTGCCCCATAAATGGACACACCTGTCCTTTTGTATATAGCACTCTATCCTCTCCCCTAGGAAATGCCATCGATCAATTGAAGAACGATGCGAGCAATAACTCTTTTTTTCCTTTTTTCTCTGTTGGATTGGAGAAAGTATTGGTTTCAGTTAAAAATACATGATTGCCATACTTGCTTTGGCTTTTTTCAACGCTGGAGGTGCGGTTCCGTCACATTGAGGTATCCCATATCCTTTGCTCGGAATTGGGACTGACCAACCTTTTCTTCTTTTTTTGCTTTCTTTTGAAATTGAGCTTTTTGCTTTGTTTGCCGTCGTTGATTAGCTTCATCTTTCCTCCTCTAATTCCATTATCTCCTTCCTTCTTAAAGAGATGAAACCTTCCTTCGGTTTGAAAGGTAGCTCCTGATGAATTCTTTCTAGTCTGGGACTTTCGTACGGTCTCTTGTTCCCTTGGCTGGGCGTTTTGTTCGCCAGTGATTTGGAAGAGAGAGCAAGGCCTGCATCCCCGATTACGCCCTTTCCCGGGTTCTTTCCAAAGAGATAGTTTAGAGTTCTTGCTTAAAAGCATATTCAAAGAGAAAAGATCCAATTCCTTCAGCCTATTCATTCACAGCAGATGAAGTATAAAAGGGCTTTCCCTCTATCAAAAGGAGACCCAGCTTTCAATACTAGTTGTTACGGCCCAAAAAGACCCTGCGCTTGCAACATAGCTACGATGGCTAGATATAATCTATTCTAGCGTGCTCTAAAACGACTGTTAACAAACCAATGCTTTACACAGCCTACTCGAACAAACACCACTCATAAGATAATTCTTTATTTTTTGTTTTTTTTTATATTATTATTTCTCGTTATTTTTAAATTGTTCCTTGATTTGAAAAGGAATCCGGAACAAGCACTTCGCCTAATTTTTTAAAATCTCAGCCCGGTTTTTCCCCACTAACCGATTATGTTACGACCACTGAACAAACTTGGTTGACGAACATGGTTTATGCGCTGCTAATGTAGTGGCTTGTCGAGCATTTGACAAACTCATACCATCCATTTCAAATGGGATTTGTCCTGTGGACACACGAGCTAAAGTCGTTTTCCATATCCACCCCACAGACAATGTTGAACCCCAAAGAGCAAGAGCAGGTCATGCAAGTTGCACGATTGAAATGGACGGCTGGGAAGGTATTATTAGAGCTTAGCGCTTGTGCTAAGAAGCCCCGTCTGCTGCTCTAATCTCAAACAACATAACTACTTGCATTTGGGGCCTGCTGGAACCAAACACAGGTTAAGGCACTTTCTTCGCCTGCCCTTTCTCTTTATATTGCAAAGATCCAGTTCTTCCTCGACGATCTCCCTTGGTACACCAGTTCTTGCGAGCGAACTCCCATTTGATAAGAGAAGAAAGCTGTTAACGTAGGTCGGCATAGATAAATGCTATTCGACTTGAATGATCAAATCGATTCCACTTTGTCAAGATTGGCTTGGTGAATTTCAATCCAATCTGCCTATGCCAGTTCAAATCTGGCGAGTCGCCCTCATTTCCCTTCCTTGTTGTGTTTTCCTTTCCTTTTGTTCCTTTCCTATCCTGTAATCCCCCAACACGAAATCCAAAAAAGACCTCTCAATCCGCAGTAGCTATATCCGAACAAGAGAAAGGCAAGCTAGGCCTTATTATCTCGATCCATTGAGACAATTCCTTGATTTCGGTTCCGATCCTCCTATTGATCTCATTTCCGCCCGCGAAGCGAAGATCATTCGCTTGGCGAATGAAGTGAGTCAGCCTCTTTTTCTTTTTGTTTTTGGATTCGGCCAAACACTTTTTCTTGAAACGAAGGGCTAAATAGTGCCAGTGATTCTCTGAGCCGGTCTGGATTTCCAATGCCTCCTCTGCCAATACGAGTCCAAAACCCTATTCTTTTGGAGGTAGATTTGCGACTTATTTTATTTGGTTGATCCTAGGTCATCAGACCAGTACTAGATACCATTATTCTACTTTAATATATATATCAGTAATTTATGTTCTATCGATTCTATTCTATTCTATTTTTGATATAGAAGCCTTACTTCCATGTATTGTTTTATCGATTCTCAACAAAGACAGCAACGAATACTTGTTGTGGTTGAAGCATAAGCTTCTGCTTTACTATAACAGTCATCTCAGAGATCATATAGGAGACTAGGAGTAGGGGTGGGCATTTATTCTTAGATACCAAAATCCGCACTTCCCTATCCCTATTTGAAGAGAATTTTTGAAGAAAAAAAATGGGGAAATGGGGAGGGATGGGGATGATTTTTATCCCTATACTGAAATCAGGATTGGGATTGGGATTGGGATGGGGATGGGGATGGGGATGGGGATGGGGATGGGAGAGCCTCCCGTCCCCATTTCACCATTTTCCCCAAACCTTATAATATATTATTTTTATTTTTATTATGAAAAAACAATATTATATTTTATTTGATTTTGTAATGGATTTTATTTTATTTTGTATTTATAAAGAATTGTTTTTTTGTATATGTTATTTTTAATAAAACGGAAAAAACAGGAAAAATAGGAAAAACGGGAATGGCCTGAAGGGATGCCTCACTCCCAAAAAAAAAAAAAAAAAAAACTCCCCCATCCCCAATTTCTAAAGCTTTTTTTGTTTTTTTGTTTTTTCCTCTCTTCTTTTTTCCTTTTTTCTTTGTATAAAACTCGGACAACTGTCTGGTTCGGAGGATTTCCAAAATTGCTATTCATCGGACAAGAAGTATATTTGTATTTTCTATGTATTTTTGTTACTGTATCCATCTAATATTAAAATAAGAGTCTTATAGAACTCTCTGTAATTGAAGAAAATCAAATTAATGAAACTCTAATTCCTCTGTTTTTAACATTGTCAATAAACTATTGAAAGAAAGCAACAGTTTTTTTATACAAGTACAAAGCCACAATTAAACAAGACTCAAGCACTGAATCACGCATTTTATTCAAATTTAATATATATATATATGTATGTATGTATAATATTCAGATTATAGAAGTAAAAATAGAAAAAAACCAATCCATTTCATCTAAATTTGAGACAAGTTTAGCTATACAACTTCAAGAAGATTGATTCAATGACACAAAAACACACACATGACATACCCATCAATTAAAATGAAGAAAAGAAGTGAAATTGAGAGTATCTATTAACAGAAGAAGCTGCCATTGTTTGCTATCTAGGGTTCTTCTTGAGACAAGAAGAAGAAAGATGTGTAGAAGCCTGAATAAATACACAGTAAACCCCGTATTTGTTCAGGCTTGGGTCCATTTAAAACTTGATATTGGGCCTATGTTGAAGACTAAAAGAAAAGAAAAGAAACCCTAATGTCAAGTATCAATTCTCTGACTTTCTCCGTCGTCTTGGTCTCTCCGACCACCCCACTTGTGGGTTTACAAGGTTTGTCTTCAGTCTAATCAGTTGCTTTTTCTTTTGAGATTTTCTATAATATAATAACAATGAAACTTGCAGTGTGATAGGTAATATATAGAGTTTTGATTCTGCAGAAAGAAAAAAAATGCTTACTCGTTGTCTTGCCATATCTCGCTTCTTGTGCACCAAAACAATACCTGCAATGGGAAACAACATTAATGCAACAATTGGTCACTGTCAAGCTTTTTCATAGGTGGTGACTCATGAAACTTGGTCAGCTTGCAACTTATGCTAAGTAGCTGGATTCATTCTGTGTTTGATGATTGAAGTCAAAAACAAATTTATGGGTGTGTGTGCTTTTGCAACTTTTTGATGAATTGAACAAATAGATCATAGATGCTGATGTTGTTAGTTAATCAAGTTTAGCTTCTAGTTTTACTTTTTCATTTCTCTCACAGACATTCTATCAAACACTTTTGTTACGTTAATATTAGTATAATACAGTTTTGGGGGTTTAGTAGTAGTGGACACTGGCTGACTAATCACCTCTCTTTGTTGGTTAAATTATCGGTTTTTATTATCTTCTTAATTAATTAAAAACATTAAATAATTAAAAATTTAAAATATCAGATTCTCGGCAATCAAATATATAACAAAATTATACTGAAAAGAAAACCTAAGCCTAGACCATCTGCATATCAGGTGGCAAATGGTGGGTCTGGAGAACAGGTCGGAGAAAGTTCGAAGATGGGCTCACGAGTTTGCAAAGATAGGGATGCTATAACAGTGTTAAAGGATAGACCGGTTCATGCTTCTGTAGAAAATGGGCTAAAGATGGGCTCTCATCTGCTCAATAATAGGCCATCGGGTGGGTGTGTGTCTTCTTCTTGCAGTCCAAATGGGTGTGTTGTGGGTCAAATAATCCTAACCTAAAAATGAGGTAAGATCTCTTATTTAGAGTATATATATAATATACGGTCCCATTCCGGTCAGTGCGTACTAATGTAACTACATCAGTATCAATACGTGTAGACCACTGATTATGGAGAAGCTTTGACAAGTGTCATACACTTCGACTCAAAGTATTTAAATCTGATGATCCATATACAACGCACTGATGTAACTACATCAGTATCAATGCGTGTGGACCACTGATTATGGAGAACCTTTAACAAGTGTCATACACTTTGACTCAAAGTATTTAAATCTAATGATCCATATCCAACGCATCGATGAAGTTATATCGGTACGTACCGATTTGAACATTTCTGATATAATATATCTCTCTCATGAATGTTTCCTAAAATATTTTTAAAACTAAAATATTCAAATAATAAATAATTAAAATTTTAACATATTTTAAAATTTTAATTATTTTAAAATATCAGATTCTCGGCAACTAAACATAGAACAAAATAAAGAGATCGTATCGTAAGCATACCCGAGAAAAGAAGAACCAAAAACCCTAAAATGTTATAGCATAATCATTAAACACCAATGACAAATAAACACCCTAACACCAACCTGTTGCTCGAATGTAGATCAAGATTCCACAATCTCAGGGAAAAGAAGTATTTTTTAATCAATAAAGCAATAGAGTATAACGCAAGCAAATAAAAACCCCACAAAATTTATAAACGCAAAAGTGAGAACTTTAAAAAACATAGTAATGAAAGAATATGAGCCTACATCTACTCTTGATCAACAGAGGTTAAATAGTCAACCGTTAGTTGACTGTAATAGATGGTTAGGATTCAGTTAGCTAAAGGTTGTTAATTACCTAACTTAGTTAGTTAATAGACTAAAAAACTGATATGTCACACAATACATGTTTATTGTGTGAATCACTGGTATATATACCAGGCTTTGTATCTGAAATCATTCATTGATCATTAATGAAAAATCTCTGAGTTAGTCTCTCGTCAATGGAGCTCAATCAAGTTTAGCTTCTAGTTGAGCTCAATCTTTGAGTTGATTGTTGTTGGATTTGTCGTCTTATTTTTTGGTTGGTCCTAGCCTCCTAGGTCATCAGACCCGTAGACACCATTGTTCTACTTATACAGAGTTTATAAGATTTTATACAGACCAATGTTATTAGAAATCATGATTAAATTTATACAGAGTTTAATAAGAAGAATCGGATAAAGAAAGAATAAGATTTTATGAGAACATGAAAAGAACCAAGTCAAGTATTCAAGTAGGACTCTACAACTTTAAGGCCCCGTTTGGTGTACGGGATTGGATTGGACTATTTCATATGATTGTATTAGATTGGATTGAGATGAGACTGTGATCAGATGAGATTAAACTAGACTAGACTGGATTGGATTGGAGTAATTGAATACTATGATGTGTTTGGAGAAACATGAGATTAGATTGAATTAATACTATGTTTTGTTTGGTAAAACATGAGATTAGACTAAATATAATAATGTTTTTAATTTGATAATATTTTAAAATTTAATAATAAATTATCATGAAAAAAGAATTTTAATTTAGGAATAATCAAGAAAAAAGAATTTTGATAACATTTTTATTTTTATTTTAATTTGTAAAAAAATAAATTGGGGCAGAACTGGGTTCAAAACCCAGATCTTTGCGGTGGTTAAAATATGTTTAAAGCTCTATCAACAACCCCGAAGTTCAATAGTGCCTTCAAAAAGCCCAAAGAGGTCTAATTGATTAAACCAATGTGGGCCCAAAGCAAAGCCCATCAGAGAAATTGACAAAACTTAACATGTGATTAAAGACAACTTGAATCATGAGAGACGTTGTACAAATCCCAACGTCTGGCAAGTCATTTATTGTCGGATTCAAGTGAATCAAAACGGACAATTAAAGGTGTGTGATCCACGTTCTCATAATAAGCTCGAGTGATGAAGGCTCTAGAGCTTCACTATAAAAGCTAGACCCTATCTCAGAGAAAAGGTCCTGAATTTTTCTCTTTTACTCATGCGAAAGTTCTATCAAACTAGTCTCTGCAATCCACTCCCTTCATTTATTGCTCATCACTCAAGCAAAGGTCGACCCAATAGACCTCCAGAGTTGATCAACCCAATCCTTGATTGACCCACACCGAGTCAAGGAACCAACTTGGGCATCGATCCACCCAACTCATCGAAACCCGGTGTCGACTCAATCTTCGATCGACTCATGACAATCTGAAGAACCCCTAGGGAACCGACGTATCGACATCGATACCTATCGTCAATCCAGCTACATCGACCCAAAGCTCGACTCAGTACATTGAGCAAAGCGGTTTGTCATTCTCTACTATTTCTTTTGTTTTATTTGTCAAACGATTTTTGACTTGAGCATCAGAAAGTCCTCCAAAAGGAAAACCCACACTTTGTGGTTTGACCATTGCCTTGTTTCTATTGTTTTACAGGTTGTCAGTGTCCATCTCGACTATTCAATTAATTGTAGATCTGATCGATTGCACACATCAGATAGTCATTATCAATATAGATGCTGAAATTTATTAAAATCCGTATATCAAATCTGAGTCGATAATTTTTTTTTGAACTGCAAGATTTAATAAAGGCCAAGGCCAGAAGCAAACCAAACAGGGGCAACAAACGCCAAAACAGCACACAAAACAGCCAAACAGCTAACAAGACCAACAATAGCAGGCCAATAAAAAAAATAAAAAAAAATAACAAAAAACAAAAAACAAAAAACAAAGAACAGAGGCACAAAAAGGCACAAAAGACAGAGCAGAGCCAGAAAAACGGAAAAGGAAAGCAAAAAACGAAAGAAGACTAGAGATCCTAAGATTTTTATAGCTTCTCAAAGTGCAAACCCTGGAATATAATTTATATTAAAGATCATTGTTTATTTCATATAATCAGTTTTATAGCACTATAAAATGATTATCTTATAAGATATTACCCGACATAAATTATGTCCAGCGGGTTTCATACGAGCTTTTTCAATGGTTGCAGCTCAGCATGGGAAGTGCAGTGGAGACTCTATGTGGTCAAGCATACGGAGCACATAAATACGACATGTTAGGCATGCCTAGCATATATGTCGTATTTGGGGCCACTGAGACCAATTTTTCAATAGTATTAATGGATTCGATTCGGATTTTTTTGTTTTGTTTGTAGACTCAACCAAATTAGATATAAATTGATGACATAAACATATATCCCATTACTGCTTGAAGAAGACGTACACCCAAATTTGTAATTAAAGCTTATGTTGAAGTTGTCGAATTTGACCAATTATAACTTTGATACAGGCTGCTGTTATTGACAAAATCAAAGCATCCATACTTCAAATGAAAGCTATACAAGAAGGATCTTCGTTATCAGATTGAGGGAATCACTTTAATTTGGAGAAAGAAAAAAAAATATCCTTATAATATATATTCGATTTTATAACTACACGTTTAAAGATTTTATGTATGATATCATAGATACTGTAACATGACAAATTAACCATATCCTTGAAATGGAACCCGATTGATTTGCACATCAGTTTTCAACACATTTGGTAGTGCACCTTCTATTCCACCATGCACATTTTACATGGGAGTTTTCTTCCTAGATAATCAGGTTCCGACCTTGACCAGTTTGATGTCATAATTACTTGTAATTCAGGAAGAAAAAATAAAATTGGACCCTAATTAAATAAAGGTAGCATAAATTGGACACCGAGTGACTTCCACAGTTCCACTCAAAGATTCTCCATTGATATCAATTTAGGAGGCGATAAGGAGTAAGGACATTTATGGTTTGGATCACATCGCCAGCAAATTATCATTTTTTCAAGACTTCACAAATACAATTAACTCTACACAATTTTTTTTAGGAAAAATGGGACCTCATATGCTAAGAAACACAATATATTCTGGCTGAAAATGAAATGCCACTACTTGAAAAAGGTTGTTTTATGACAATTTTTTTATGATATATTTTTTTTTATGTGTCAAGATTGTGTGATGGTTTTTAAAAACCATCTTTAACTGTCGATGGTTTTTAAAAACCGCTATAATAATTCTTTTAATTTTTATGTTTTCATTCAATTTACGTTGTAATTGTATCAAACTCTAAAACTTTCTCATAAATAATCCTATCATCCTATTATATAAGTATAAACTCCTGCAGAGTTTTTTTTTTTTTTTTTTGTGGACAATAAAAACTCTGCAGAGTTGTGGTTGTTAGAGTATTAGTTTTTCCAAATGTTCCATGTTTTATTTTTACTTTTTATTGGTTATGGGATAAAAATTATTTGCTAATAATGAATCTCCTTCTTTGAGTGAGAGTAATTTATTATTATTATTATTATATAAGGGTGTTTTGGACCTTACAAAGATTAAATTGGGTCAAGCTAACAAAATTGACATGGATGTGTGATAGACTGTTACTCATATGACATGTCAATTTTTACTTTTCGACATTACTAAATTTCTTTTTCTTTTTTTAAATGAGAAGAAATTACTTAAAAGTTGCTTTGGTGTAACGGACACTAATTTTGATCAATCTGAAAAACAGAGTATTCACATACTACAATCTGAAAAAATAATAATAATAATAAATAAATAAATAAAATTACTTTGATCAATCTTTTGTTTTTTTTTAAAAAAAAAATTCTAGAATCCAAAGAAAGAGAGAAAGGAACGGTTTAATATAAGGGAAATGACAATAATACCCTGTAATTTATAAAAAAGAATATAGTAAATTTATAAATTATATACCAAACGTAAAAACATTAGATTGGACATAAAGAAACGCTTGAAGCTTTTGACCATGATGACCCTTTGGTGGGACACAAACACCGACTTGTAAACCTTTTCACAAAAGTGAAACTTTTCTATAAAATTCTTATCTTCCTGTTGTGTTCATTTTGTAATCTTTTCTTTTAATTTTTGTGTTTCCATTTGATTGGCGTTGTAATTTAATAAACTCTAAAACTTTCTCGATCATAAATAATCCTATTATATAAATATAAACTCCTGAAGAGTTGCAGCTGTTAGAGTACTAGTTATTCCAAATGTTCCATATATGGTTTTGTTCCTTTAATCTACTTATTTATTTTTCTTTTTACTTTTTATTGGCTAAGGGATCAATAATAATATTGGCTAACAATGAATCTCCTTAATATATTTTTTATCATACAACGGTGTTTTGGACCTTACAAAGATTAAATTGGGTCAAGTTAACAAAATAGACATTAATGGGTGTTAGTGTAGAATAAGAAACAAATGTCTTTCATCGAAATTTCCTAAAATCTAAATAGAATTTAGATCCTATATTGAACTAATCTTTGTTTTGAATTAAATAGAACAAATGTCTTTGTTTTGATAACTCGAAATGCACACATCTCTCCTCTTACAACAATTATTAGTCGTCATGTCAATTTTTACTTTTGGACATTACTAAATTTCTTTTTTTTTTTTTTTTTTTTTTTAATGAAATTACTTAAAAGTTGCTTTGGTGTAAGTGAGTGTAACAGACACTAAATAGAATTACTTACGTTTAAATAACATGCATCCACGTACTATTTCATAGCATCCACTATGAATTATAGCGCAAATATTTAGGCGTCCCTACTGTCCCTATGGCCATCACTGTTCTTGATTCAATTCGTAACATATTAAATCGACACATAACGGAAGTTAAAGGATTTACCCATGTAAGCCCTAAATCATATAAAACTAGAATCCACCAACAAAATAAATCGAAAACCAAAAAACAATATTATTCAATACGCTGAAATTGAAAACAAAAGAGCCTTAAATAGACTCTGGAAACCCTGGAAACCCTAATTTAAGCAAAAATACCAAAAATGCCAAAAATGTCATCTACTAAACAAAATAAAACTAAAAAACAAAAACAAAAAATTATAACACTAAAAACCGTCCTACATCAGTCCTTCCCACTTGTGAAGAACTCGACCTCGAGTTATAACCCGGATAAAGTATAACCTGATCACCTTCAGCAGCAAACAATTTCCTATGCCTCTTGACATCTGCCGCGGCTTTATATTTTACATTAATTTCTTCCAACTTCTGTCGCACCTTTGCTTGCAGCACTGCACCAGCCTGATTACACACGTTTTCTGCAACAATACTAACACTCGAACCCTTAGGTAATTCCTCTAAGGTAATACATGTGAATTGTTCTAGCTGCAGTGACTGTATTTTCTCAGGAACCACTACGCTGGTGTTTTCTCCTCTACAGCTACAAGACCTTTAACCACCAAGACGTGAGTTTGCGTTGCACTTTTCACATCTGTTACGACTTCTGTCACAGCTTCTGTCACATCTTCTGTGTGTTTCTTCACTTCTGTCACAACTTTGGGCATAACTTATGTCACTATGTCTACTGTAACAATTTCTTCCGAAGCAGCCTTCACATCCGTCACCTCCTGCATTTCCTTAATTTCAGATTCCAAGTCATTTACTGACGTTACTGAGGAGACTAATGATTGCTCTTTTACCATGGTCTTAGTTGAGCCACCGCCTGAACTTCGTTTCGGAACCATTGTAATCTTCCTGCCATCCCAATTGAAAACACACACAATGCTGCGCATGGTTACATCCACATCAAACTGCCATGGGTGACCTAATAACATGTGACCAGCATCCATGTCAACTACATCGCATGCCACCTCATCCCGGTAGTGCTGCTCGATCAAAATAGGAACCTTACATACCTCCGTCACATTCGCATAAGGTTTTTGATGTTTCTCGGTTGGTAATTTCAGGTGTTCCACCATCTTCCTTGCAACGAAATTTTCATAGCTCCCACTGTCAACAATCGGGTCACAAACTTTCTAACTAACACTATAGCAAGATGGCTAGAATCCTCTTGTTTTGGCACGTACAACACCCGTTGCACCACACAGTTAATTTGTTCTCCATCCTGAACATCCAAATCTTCTTCACTCGAACCATCCTCGCTATCAGGTTGATCACGAGGTGGTTGATTACGTCTCCTGTCAGCAGGTTGGCCTCGGGCAAATCCCTCGGCGCATGTCCTGATAACTGGCGACCTGTTGTTAGCGTTGAGGTTCGTCCTAGCAAGCATGTCGCGAATCTGCACCACCTGTTGCTGAGTGTCCTCCATCGCTGCCCTTAAGGCCCCTACCCCACGACCAACGTCATTAGGGTTTCTGCCTCCTGCTCCGTTAGTTACCATCTAGCCAGGTGAATCCTTGCTCTGATACCAATTGACGCAGCGCGGAAGTCTAGGGCTACCAGCGTAAGCCCTAAATCATACAAAACTGGAATCCATTAGTAAAATAAATCGAAAACCAAAAGACAATATTATTCAACACGCTGAAACTGAAAACAAAAGAGCTTTAAATAGACTCTGGAAACCCTGAAAACCTTAATTTAAGCAAAAAGACCAAAAATACCATCTACTAAACAAAAGAAAACTAAAAAACAAAAAAAAACAAAAACAAAAAATTATAACACTAAAAACCGTCCTACATCATAAATCAACACTCTTGAAGCTGGTATTGAGTGACCTCCAGAGACTTGAGGGTCTCCTCCCCCTCGGAATCTTGGTCCTCTCACTATTGTTGTTGCCATTCTTGTTGTTTTTGCTATGTTTTTGTTGTTGGTGTTGTTGGAAAAATTGTCCGTGGTGGTGAATTTGGTTCAAAACGAATAAGTAAGAAACCAACTCAAAATCAATGGATTTCCATATGTTGAATTAATCTATTAAATACAATAAGAATCCAATATTAAATTGTGATCTGATGTGAGGGATAGTCGATGAAATTTACTCAAAAGTAAATATTTGACTGATGATTTCATGTTCTACGAAATATTGCAGAGATCTTTCCACTGTTATCGGTCCATTGTCCACACACACCGAGGTGTGTGTTGTTGAGAAAGAATGTGTATCACACAAATCTAATAGTAGAACACACAACACAGATAATAAGAAAGCAATAAAAAGAAAAAACGACACCAAAGATTTTACGTGGTTCAGCAATTTGCCTACATCCACGGAATGCACCGCACTCAATTCACTACTTTCAGGGTTGATTACAATCTCTCTGTCTCTCTCTCAAGTCTCTCTACAATTTGCTCTCAATCTCTCTACCACTCTTTTTCAACACATTTAGAGTTTTACATAATGGTAGTAATTATATAGAAACACTAGAGTAAGCCAAGACCCTAAAAGATTGCTTTCCACCTCTGCGCAGACTTCTCAATTCGCACAATTCACTTCATTTCCGTTACCCAGACCGCTCCCTGAGCAAGTGCATGCTTGGCGGTCTGTGCAGCGTGCGTCCTATGATCTGTACAGCTGCTCGTGCCGCCGCTTGGGCACCTTGTCTGGCCGATAGTCTGTCCAGCACAAAATACCGAGAAAAAAATTCTCCAAACTGGTTTCAGGCTTCACAAACCCAACAGTGTGGTATGCATGCAGTACTATTACTAGTACTGTATGTAATTTTTAGAGAAGAGAAAACCTTACACAAACCAGCTAAGGCGTGAAACTTTAACAGAAGTACTGGACATGCATTTGATGCAGGGTGATCCCTGGTTTGTTTGTGATTTGAATGGTTAGAGATAGAAATTTATCCAATTCAAAGTACATATTGACCAATGACTTGATGTCCTAACCACAAAATGCACACTTCTCAGTTCTCACCTCCCTCTGATTTACATACCACACAAACCAATATGTAGGGCGATGAATCGGGTGGGTCACACACCGACGTGTAAAGCTTTTCATTTCACTGCACAACAATTATTAGTAGATTATTGTTAAAAATTATTATTTTTAGTTCGACTTTAAACACCCAAAAAACATTATAAAAAAAAAAATACCCTTATAAAAATAAATTTGTTTGCTTAAATATATTTATCTATACATTTCCTTCGATTTTAAATCCTTACATTCTACAAAAAAAAAAATAATAATAATAAATAAAAAATAATAATAATTTTTGTGTTTCCATTCGATTAACGTTGTAATTGTAATAAACTCTAAAACTTTATCATAAATAATCCTATTATATAAGTATAAATTCTTGCAGAGTTGCAGTCCTTAGAGTACTGGTTTTTTCAAATGTTCCATATATGGTTTTGTTCTTTTAATCTACTTATTTATTTTTATTTTTACTTTTTGTTGGTTAAGGGATAAAAATAATATTTGCTAACAGTGAATCTCCTTTAAGTGAAATTACTTGAAGTTGTTTTTGTGTAACCGACACTAATTTTGATCAATCTGAAAAACAGAGTATACAACTAGTAGCGTTGAAAAGTAGAAATAAGCTCATGTTTTCTAAAATCATTTTTCTACAAAATTCTTGTCTTCATTTTGATTTAGTTATCTTCAAATCCCAATCATCTTTTGCTCTGATCTCCTAACTCTTTTTTCCAGAATCCAAAGAAAGAGAGATTGTGAGCAACAATGGTTGATGCGGTAGTCTCGTTCGTGGTGGATAGGCTCGGGGACTTTCTCATCAGCGAAGCGGCCTTTTTAGGAGGAGTCGAAAAGGAAGTGGAGAAGCTGAAAGAAGATCTGGGATCGATGCAACATTTGTTAAAAGATGCTGAAGAAAAACAATATGGTGATCCTGTTATACACAAATGGGTATCAGACATCAAAGAACTTGCTTACGATATTGAGGATATAATAGATACATTCCGTCTAAAAGTCCTCCACGGTGAAGCTGATGATGATGATAGTGGAAAGCCAAAGCCAAAGTGGGGATGCTTTCCTTTAGTTTGTTCTTCCATATTTGATAAAGGCAGGGAAAAGGTGGATCTGTACAACATAGGCAAGGATATTAAAGATTTCAGAGAGAGATTCAATGATCTCTCTTCTAAAAGCCAAGCGTTTCGACTCAAAGATTCCGGCAACAGTGCTGGCGAAGGAAGCAGCAAAACTAATGGCAAATTGAAGGAACTAAGAAGATCTGTCTCCTTTGCAGTCGAAAAGAACGTTGTTGGCTTTGTTAATGATGCTCAGACGTTGTTGGCTAAACTTTTGGACGATGACCCACGGCGTTTCATAGTTTCCATCTATGGAATGGGAGGGTTAGGCAAAACCACTGTTGCTGGAAAACTTTACCACCACAGTGATGTCAAGAGCAAATTCAAGAAACGTGCTTGGGTTGCTGTTTCTCAAGATTACACAACTCAAGATCTTCTTACAAGAATTTTTAAATCATTTGGTTTTAGAGTTGGAAATAATGAGGATCTAAAGAAGATGGACAAAGATGATTTAGGGCGACTTCTTCATGAATCATTACAAGGGCATTCTTATTTGCTGGTGATTGATGATGTATGGGATAAAGATGCTTGGAGGATCTTAAAAGCTGCCTTTCCAGACAACAAGAAGGGAAGTCGAGTTATTATGACTACTCGCAATGAAGAAGTTGCCACGAGTTCAGATGAGAGAACTCATTCCCATCGTCTTCGACAGCTAAGGGAAGTAGAGAGTTGGCAACTATTTTGCGAAAAAACCTCTCAAAATTTCAACGCAGATGAAGAATTATCAAAGCTTGGTAGAGAAATGGTACAAAAATGTAATGGTCTACCCCTTGCCATCATTGTACTGGGTGGGATCTTATCTAACAAAAAGCCACAAGAATGGCATGGGGTTCGCAATCACCTTTGGAGACATTTAAAAGCTGGTTCAATTGAAATTAATTCCTTACTAGCTTTGAGTTTCGATTCTTTACCCCATCAATTGAAGCCATGCTTTCTCTATCTAGGTCTTTTTCCAGAGGACTCTGAGATAATAATTGAGCAACTCATATATCTTTGGGTGGCAGAGGGTTTCATATCAGAAAATGAAGATTGTATTATGGAAGAGGTGGCCAAAGATTACATAAATGGGTTGATCAACAGAAGCTTGATTCAAGTGGAAAAAAGATATTGGGGGAGGACTGCAATCTGCCGAGTCCACGATCTTCTACGCGATCTTGCGATTGATATGGCAAAAGATTTCAACTTCTTTTATATTTATGATGAAATCAAAGATTCAAATTTATCTTTAGTTGTACCTCCATATCCAAGACAAGCTATTTATTACTTGACAGAAAGGTTTTTGTCGCATCAAAGTAATACACGCTCGCGTTCTATTTTCTTGTTTGGCTTTGGAGATGTAGAGCTTGCCATAAGAGGACAACGGTTGGCAACTATGTGCAGGACGTTCAGTTATCTAAGGGTGCTCGATATTGGCGTTCGCACCTATACAGGAGATCATAAGATATGTGGTAAAGAGATAGCAAAGTTGATCCATCTAAAATATTTGGGGTGGTATAAGATACTTATTGATGCCTCATCGATTTACAACTTGCAGAGACTACAAACTTTGGTTATATATAATAATGATAGAGATGCAACAAAGCTACCGACTGAAATTAGTAGGTTGCCAGAGTTGAGGCATCTAATTGGAAAATTTAAAGGTGATTGGCGTTTGTGGATAGACAACTTGACAAAGGTTCAGACTCTGAGACAGGTAAGCCTTAGTATATGGGCTCAAATTAAAACCGAAAAGTTGGTTAATCTTCGAGAGTTGTGGCTTAAGGGCATCATGTTTGTACGAGTGTTCTGTTTTGATTCGATTGCCCAATTAAAAGGCCTTCGAATATTATTTGTTGATCTAACATCGGATGAAATGTGTTTCTCATCGCTGCAACCACTCTCTGATTGCCCTCATCTCATGGATTTGAGATTGAAGGGGAAATTAGAGAAATTGCCGGAAGACATACATCAAATCTTACCAAATCTAGAGTGCCTTTCCTTGGAGTCATCACACCTGGAGGATGACCCGATGCCTCTGTTAGAGAAGTTACCAAAACTCACGGTTCTTAAGTTAGGCCTCGGATTTTACCAAGGGAAGAAAATGATGAGCAGAGCAAATGGTTTTCTGTGGCTTGAAATTCTACTACTTGTTGTGGCTTATCAAACAGAGGAGTGGCAAGTAGAGGATGGAGCCTTTCCCAGGCTTAAAGGTTTGAGTATTGACCAATCACTCAACTCCAATTTGAATTATCCAGAAAGATTGAGATCTCTCCCTTCCCCAGATCTTGATGAATTCAGACGATACCCATATTTTCCTCGTCGTTGAAGATATTTCCCATTCCACAATCACATCAGGGTGGTTATTGTTTATCAGTGAGTGTGTTTTTTATTTTATTTTATTTTTTATTTTTTTTCATATATGTAATATATGTGTTTTCTTTAACACGTGTGTTTCTTTTCTTTGTTAGTTGTTTTCTTTTACATTTTAATTCAATAATTTTAATTTTTGTTTTTTGTTATATACTTATATTATAAATAATAGTTAGTATCTATAAAAATTTTACTTTATTTTAATTTAATGATTCGACTAAAAGAAATAAATATCCTAGCTCTCAGGGACGTAGCTCAGCTGGTAGATGGACAAGTATAAAGCTTGGACAAATAACTCTCAAGTCAGTAGCTTGAATCCTACCAATAGTAAAATCTTAAAAAAATATATATTTGATCTAGATAGATGGATAAATAGATATTATCAAAAAATAATAAAAAATAAATAAATATCCTAATTTTGAAGCTTTTATCATTAGTAGAATTTAAGCTGCTGAATTCTAGACCAATTTATCACAGTATGGATTCAGATCGAAAATGTTCTTTATGGTATTTATAGAAGTAAATATCAGGTATATTTGAGTAAATTGTTCCATATTCTAGCACCAATGTTATTCTAACTCACTCTGTTCTAAATTATAAAGTTGATATAAATCGAGAAAGAACAACAAGGTAGCATTGGAATTCATTGTAATGAATGCCATGTGGTTATCATAATAGCTACAGAATTAATTTGCACCCTGAATCCATCTTAAAAGTGCAATGCAGGTTCTTAGATCCGATAATATTTCAGAAATATCCAGCATAAATGCATGAAATTCTAGGATCTAGCCCACCTTGAGTTTTTGAAATATGATCAAAAGAACAATAGTGTCTTCATTGGGGATGACAGGACCCGCATCGACTCCTATCTTGAGTATAAGGAAATCTTGTGAAAATCTTATTTTTTTTCTTTCTCTGGTGGGCTTGAGTTTGAGATTTACAACCCAAACGCCTACGTACCCTATACTCAATAAGAATCAAAGCTCTCGTAGTTCATTGAATATTTTCTTTACCTATCTGAAAACAAATCTCTTCTTGAAAAACATTCTATACTTAATAAACTTTAAATTGCTTAAATATCATACGATTTGAAAACTATTAGCTATAGAAAATTTTTCTCATTTTCTATCTAAATTCTGTATCTCTTAGGCTAAACTTAATCTGTAGAATACATTTCTATATCTCCTTCTAAATTCTGCATCTCTTCAAGAAATAAATTTGAAGCTTTTCTGCAAAATAAGCTGAGAAATCAATTAAATGTCATTTCTTTAAAACATATTCTTCTGTAAGTACTATATAATATAATAAAAACATTTTCTGATTTTATAAAATATAAATATCTGATTTTTAAGGTCTGATAATCTGAAAGTTTTTCTGATAATCTGAAATCTTTTCTTTACTGATCGTAATCAGTAATATACATATATTTCTAAAAATCTACACCAAACTAGTACCCAGGGAAATCTGTCATACGTGTCACTGATCTCTCTAGGCTCACGCAGAGATGGGGATAAACATCTGTCATAGACGTGCAGAGCAACTCTGACTCTGATTGAACATATGTCATACACGTGCAGAGTGACTCTGACTCTGACATACACATGTACATAAGCCCCAAGGGCCAATAAATTGAATTTGATAGTACTATTGGGGATGGGTACACATCTGGCATTTTAAATCTCTTTCTGAACATACATATAATTCTTTATAAATACTTTTTTTTAAAATATACATAAATATTCTTTTTTATTTTCTTTTCTGAAAAATCTCATAAATAACTTGAATCTGGAAATCTGGAAATCTGTTTGAAATACTTTTACTAATCTTCTTTATAAAATCTTACTAAAAATATCTAATTCTCTAATAATCTATTTCTAAGTTCTAGAAATCTAAACATTTCTTGAAACACCCCAATTCATCTGGGAATCTGTTTTCTAAATAAATGAATAAATAATTTATTTCTATTAATTTCTAAATACTTAATCTAACATATAATTCTAAAATAAACAAATTTTAATAAAAAATATCTACTTACATATCTCATGTGCTCAAATCTGGTTTGGGACTGGATTCCGTCATGGATTCGTCTATTTCTCGATTTACCCTAAAATACATACAACTCAATTAGGATTTACTGGAAAATCTAATAATATTATTGATCAGTGTATTCCAAACTTAGAAGCTGAACTTGAATCACTTATCTGAACTCTCAATACTGATCATAGAAATTCTTCATCTCTCTCGGCTCCTCTCTCTTATTTCTCTATAATCTCTCGGCCTGCTTCCCTCTTTTCTTAACTATTTATAATCTCTCTTATTTCTTTTTCTTTCTTTGCTTCCTGTTTTTCTGTTTTGCTTTCACCAGTTCTCCCTCCTCTCATCTTCTTTATCTTCTTTTCTTCTATTTGCTCAAATCTCTCCCTGATTTCTGCTATTTCTTTTGTATTTCAATTTCATGTTCTTTTCCTTTCACGCCTCCTTACTCTCTCTATCTCTACAATATTTCTCTCGGCTTCTATTGATCGATCACGCCTATATTCCTCTTTTCTTGTTTTTCTCTTCTTTCTGTCTTTCATTCTTTCTCCACTTTATTTTTGCTTTCAACGCCTGACCTCTCACTATTTCTCATCTCTTTTTTCCTTTTTTTTTCCTTTTCTTTTCTTTTCTTTTCTTTTATTATTAATTCTAACTCCTCACATGCACATGAAATTCATATCCATCCCGGATTCTTGACACCTTGCTCATAAATCATGGAGCTAGACCTTACACGGTATGTTATCCCAATAGTAGTGCACTTTCCTCCTATACGTATTTTACAAATATGTGTGAGAAAACTTAAATAATGTAGTTGTGCAATTTTCTATCAGCTTAAGATCTTTTTCGTGTGACATACCCGCCTCTTAGTCTTGCACATTATGCACTGTTAGAATGCTTAAAAAATGTTATTGACCCTTAAAAATTTGAGTCTAACTGGTTGCTAACAATTTTTTATTTTTTTTAACTATTACAATATTCCGGGATATGAGAAATGGGCATGATTTGATCCCACATATCTCAGATGTATACAAGATTACAAGTACAAGACCATAAATTATGGTTTTGCCCGAAGTTCATAATCGAAAAGTTTTTTTCATTCCACCTCTCAGTGTATCAATCACCGTCTTCAGCACAAAAAATGAATCAATCAATGGTCAGTTTGGGAGATATATCCATCACACGATAAAATATAAACTTCCATTCACTAACAGCAATCGGTAAACATATATGGATACATCAGAATCAGGTGTAATTTCTTTGTTATCCTCTCTATACAGAGCAATCAAATTCCAAAATTTAAATAACAAACAAAATTTCTTTCTTTTTTTCTTCCGGGGAGAAATCGAAAATCGAAGAAATGAGCACAAAAAATGATGAGATTCAACAATGGCACAGGCATCATTGGAACATTGTCGATGTATAAACTACCGTCGGAAACTAGAAACTGAGACTATACTTGTGAATGAAAAGCATAACAAATTTTTTTTTTTTTTTTAAAAAAAGGGTCAGTGTCGTCAATCTACATACTCTGGTAGAGTTTCGTTTTTGCTGTCGATCATTGATGTCACATATATATATATATGTAAAGCCGCATCAATCTATCTGCATGTCGTCAGATTTTCTTCTCCTGTCTGGGCCATTTGCTTCGTCTCTTCCTTGGGGAGAAGGCTTGGATCTCATTATGTATTTGCATGTCCTGAAATACAAATTACAATTACCATGAGAAAAAAGAAACAGAGCTAACAACAAAAGACAAAAGCATATCATAAAAGAAGTAATATTTTGATCAAAATATAAGAGTAAAGAAATTCTTGATAAACGAAATGGTTGATACTCAGACAGAATGTGGTGGAATCATAGCGTGAAGCACAACACGGAGTTCCTCTATTGAATTTTTAATATGGGCAAGTTATATTTTGTGCTATAACTTGTATAGAAGTTACTGATAGGAAAACATACGCATCAAGAGCCTCTAATTTTGACCATATTTGGGTAACGAGTTCTGCTCTCTGGTCTTCTCTTGCAGCCATTGCTCTGCTTTATTGCATTCTTCGATGACCTGAAAAGAAGGAAACTTCAGAATAGTAAACTGATTTAATGATCATCACCATCACTGTCTTTAACACCATTCAAGTTCATGGAAGGAATCATACCTCATCTCTCACACTGGATGGAAGTGATCCTACAACCATCTTATAATCCGTTGCGCATTTTAGCAGATCCCTAGTTGCTTCTGCCCTGGCCTCTTCTTCTTTGTATCGATTTTCAATGGGATCAAAAAGCTATTAAGGAAAAATTTATCAGTTATGCATTCAAGTATTGATTCATTTGACTCCCAAAAAAAATAAACTTATGGTAAATCAAGCAAACAAGATTACTGACTTCATCATCATTAGCTACAGCAGGTGTATGATCAGATTTGGCATTCACTTCTGAAGTTGAAGAAGCATTTCTCCTTGTCTCAGAGTCATCCATGGATTCCGATATCAACTGATCCAGGATAAGAGATCATTAACGAATTAGTGTAATTACTAGAAAGATGATAGAAGCTAAGTAGTCCTGCAGAATCACTGGACAAGGATCTATACTTACTGATGCTGACTGTACATAGACAATCCCATGAAGGTTCAGTTGTACTCTGACCTTAACTTTTGCTTTTTCTCCAAACGAACTTGGGAAAGGCCCGATCTGCACACATATTAAACCATAAATTCCAGAGTAAACAACAAATTTATAACTAACCAGTCAAAAGACAAGAACAACAATAAAATACAAATGCCTCCTCTGTATAAATTTTTTTTACAGATGATATAAATGTCCTCTTTATTCTACTTTGGAGAGATATAAATGCATATTCTACTTCTCTTTTTTCCATTTTCAAGGTTCCAACTGTTGACAAAATTGGCTCATCTCTTAACTTCCACCTTCTACTTGCCATCTTCCATCTTCCAACTTCCAACTTCCATCTACCCCATTCATGACCTCAACCACCATGTTGAAAATGGGGGAGGATTGTCTCTGTTTTTCCCCTATAAATTTGACCCTCAGCAAGGCAAGAAAAGCATCAGAAGAAAAGGCAAGAAGCAGTTCTGTATTTGTGCTTCCAGAGAGAGTTCTTGAGAGAATTTGAGAGAAATTCTGTTTTTTGTAATTTGTATAATTTCTCCAATAATATCAGTTTGCTGCCTCCCGTGGACGTAGGCAATTGCCGAACCACGTAAATATCTGTGTTTGTGTGTTGTGTGCACTTTTCTGTCGAATTTCTGGCCATTTCCGCAACAAATTGGTATCAGAGCTTTGGTTTTTGGTCGAGTCCAGAAATTTCAAAGTGCTCGAATCTCTGTTTGGAGGATACCGTTGTGTTCCTCTCGGAAATACGATTCCAACGCAACTGACCGCGTCTCAATCGGAGCTCTAACGAACTCTCTAGCTTCGGTCAAAGTTTGGTCAAACCTGGAAAAATTTCCAGAAATTCTCTGCAAATTTCTCAACGAAGAAGACGACCACGTCAGCGCCACGTCATCGACACGTCATCGTTCAGTCAGCAACCATGTCGTCGCCACGTCAGCGCCACGTCGTCGCACAGTCAGCGTCCAGTCATCGCCACGTCAGCGATCAGTCAGCGCCACGTCAGCGACCAGTCAGCGCTACTACTGTTCCACAGTTAGAGAATATTCCGTCAGTTGAGAATATTCCGTCAGAGCATATTCCGTTAGCCTAACGGAATATTCCCGAGTCAACTCAGTCCAGAAGTGTTTTTTGCCAAAATCGGTGCAATTTTCACCCGTTTTCAGCAGAGTCGGACTTGTTTCCAGCTATTTTGACCATTCCGGACGCAACCGTGCCATCCGTTTCAGCTAATTCCACCTGTAAGTACTATTTTTACTTATTCAAGCCTTATTGACTCTATTTTGAGCACGATGGAAGATCCAAAAGCTGGAGAAATCTTGGAACAGTCAACTGAACCTCAGACCTCGGCATCAACCAGCAGTACCCCAGCATCAACTAGCAGTTCTTGGCAAAGAAACTCATTGTCAAATGCAAAGTTTGATATTGAGAAGTTTGACGGTACCAACAATTTCGGCATGTGGCAATGTGAAGTTCTGGATCTGTTATTCCGGGAAGGATCAGATATTGCCTTGAGTTCCAAACCTAAGGATATTTCCGATGAAGATTGGAACTATGTAAATCGTCAAGCCTGCGGCACAATTCGGTTGTGTTTAGCCAAGGACCAGAAGTACTTTGTCATGAAGGAGACAATGGCATCAAGTCTCTGGAAAAAGCTTGAGGACAAATACATGACGAAAAGCATAGAGAACCGTCTCTACCTGAAGAAGAAGCTTTTTCGTTTCCAGTACAAGAAAGGTATTTCTATGATTGAGCATTTGGATAATTACAATAAAATTCTCGCTGATTTACAAAATTTAGATGTTGAAATTAGCGATGAAGATAAGGCATTGCTGTTGTTAAATTCCTTGCCTGATACCTATGAACATTTAACCACAACTCTGTTATATGGAAAGGATGAGGTTAAATTCATAGATGTTTCTAATGCTCTGGTGAATAATGAGTATCGGAAGAAGGATCAGCTTGATCACAGAGACTCAGCATTAGAAGCGCTGACTGTTGCCCGAGGAAGGACAAACAACAGAAGATCTGAAGTGCCCAGTGAGCGTGGTAAATCTCGCTCAAAATCAAGAGGAGCATCTCGCTCAAAGCCAAAAGGAGAATCATCATTCAGACGTCCTGCGAAGGACGAGTGTGCCTATTGTCACCAGAAAGGGCACTGGAAGAAAGATTGTCCAAACAAGGACAAATCTAATGTGAATGTTGCAAATAAAGCTGATAATGAAGAGGATTCAGCTTTTACAGTTTCATCATCAGAAAGCCATTCTAATAGATGGATTCTAGATTCTGGCTGCTCCTATCATATGTGTCCCAACAGGCAGTGGTTTTCAAGCTTCCAGGAGCTTGACGGAGGAGTTGTGCTTATGGGCAACGACAACACCTGTCAGACGAAGGGGATAGGAACTGTTCGCCTGAAGATGCACGATGGTACAATCAGGCGATTGACAGACGTCAGGTATGTCCCTGATCTGAAGAAGAACCTCATATCACTAGGGGTCCTAGACTCTAGCGGTTACAAGGTGACCATGGAAGGTGGAGTTCTGAAGGTTGTACGAGGTGCATTCTTGGCAATGAAAGGTACTCGACAGAGAAATTTATATTTCCTGGACGGGTACACAGTCACAGGGAGAGCAGCCGTCTCCAGCAGTTCTGACGATGAGGCATCTGATACTTCCCGACTCTGGCACATGCGCTTAGGGCATGTCGGGGAGAAGGCTTTGCAAGGTTTGGTGAAGCAAGGTCTTTCTGAAAGGTGCAAAGACTGGTAAACTTGATTTCTGCGAACATTGTGTCATGGGCAAACAGACGAGAGTCAAGTTCGGCACCGCCATTCATCGTACAAAAGCAACACTGGATTATGTTCACACTGATGTTTGGGGGCCTTCCAAAAATGCTTCATTGGGAGGTAAACATTATTTTGTGACATTTATTGATGATTTCTCCAGGTATGTCTGGGTATACACCATGAAGCATAAAGATGAAGTTCTTGATATCTTTCTTCAATGGAAGAAGATGATTGAAACTCAGACAGGCAGAAAGATTAAAGGCTCAGATCAGACAATGGCGGGGAATACAAATCAGATCCTTTCATGAAGTACTGTCGGGATGAAGGGATAATCAGAAATTTTACAGTTCCTGACACGCCACAACAGAACAGTGTAGCAGAGCGGATGAACCATACTTTGGTGGAGAAAGTTCGGTGTATGCTTTCTCAATCTGGCCTAAGGAAGGCATTCTGGGCAGAGGCTCTGATGTATGCCTCTCATATAGTCAACAGACTACCTGCATCTGCACTTGATGGGAAAACTCCCAAAGAGGTATGGTCTGGACAACCTGTTTCTGATTATGACCGTTTGCATATATTCGGATGTCCAGCATACTTTCATGTTACTGAATCCAAACTGGATCCTAGAGCCAAGAAAGCTGTTTTCGTGGGTTTTAGTGAAGGAGTCAAGGGATTCAGACTATGGAATTCCGAGTCAAATAAGATCATCTTAAGTCGAGATGTTACCTTTGACGAATCTGCGATGCTGAAACAAACATTTCGAGACACAAAAAATGAGAATCCAAACTCTCTGCAACAGGTGGAGTTTGAGGTTCCCAAGAAGTCAGAGAAAGTTTCTCCAACAGTTGATGGTCCTGATGATCAGGATGAGATATCCGTTGAGGTGGAGGATTCAGCACCATTATCTGAGATCAGACAACAGCCAGAGTCCATTGCCACCAGCAGACCGAAAAGAGACATTCGAAAACCTGCCCGTTACACAGACATGGTGGCATACGCTCTTCCAGTGACTGATGGTGATGTCCCGTACACCTACAGAGAAGCTATGGACAGTACCGATAATGTCAAGTGGAAGATGGCGATGGATGAGGAGATGCAATCACTTCACCAGAATGAAACTTGGAAGTTAACACAACTTCCAAAGGGAAAGAGAGCTATAGGGTGCAAATGGGTCTATGCCAAGAAGGAAGGTGCTCCTGGCAAAGACAACATCAGATACAAAGCCAGATTGGTAGCAAAAGGCTACGCACAGAAGGAAGGAGTAGACTACAATGAGGTATTCTCACCTGTTGTCAAGCATTCGTCTATTCGGATCCTATTGGCTTTGGTTGCACAATTTGATCTCGAGTTAGCTCAACTCGACGTGAAAACCGCATTCCTTCATGGTACATTGAACGAAGAAATTTATATGTCTCAACCAGAAGGGTTCAAAGTTCCAGGACATGAGAATTGGGCTTGTAAGCTGAACAAGTCCCTGTATGGTTTGAAGCAGTCACCGAGACAGTGGTATAAGCGGTTTGACAGCTTCATGATGACTCAACAGTACACACGCAGTCATTTTGATCACTGTGTATACTTCCGCAAACTCCAAGATGGTACATTTGTCTATTTGCTCTTATATGTGGATGATATGCTGATAGCATCTAAGAGCAAGGTGGAGATCGACAGGCTGAAGGCTCAATTGAGCTCAGAGTTCGACATGAAGGATCTTGGAGAGGCCAAGAAGATTCTTGGTATGGAGATCAAAAGGGACAGAGCAAAAGGTACCATATGTTTGACACAGACTCAGTATTTAAAGACTGTACTTCAGAGGTTTGGCATTGATAGCAAGTCTAAACCTGTAAGTACACCGTTGGCTCCACATTTCAAACTGAGTGCACTAATGTCACCGACTACTGATGATGCAAAGAGGCAAATGGATCATGTTCCATATGCAAATGCTGTTGGTGCCTTGATGTATGCGATGGTGTGTACTAGACCTGACATTTCACACGCCGTAAGTATGGTGAGCCGTTACATGCACAACCCTGGTAAAGGCCATTGGCAAGCAGTGAAATGGATTTTACGGTACATTCAGGGTACTGTAGATGTTGGTTTGAAGTTCGAGAGAGGTCAGAAGGTTGACAAACATATCATAGGATATGTTGATTCTGATTATGCTGGTGATCTTGATAAACGCCGATCTACTACTGGTTATGTGTTCACTATGGCAGGAGGACCAGTAAGTTGGAGATCTACTTTACAGTCAACAGTGGCTTTGTCTACTACTGAGGCGGAGTATATGGCTGTAACAGAAGCTTTCAAAGAAGCCATTTGGTTTCGTGGTTTGATCAAGGACTTGGGCATTGTTCAGGAAAACGTGGAGATTTTCTGCGACAGCCAGAGTGCCATTTGTTTGGCAAAGAACCAGGTCCATCATGCTCGCACCAAGCATATAGACGTCCGTTACCACTTTGTTCGAGAAATAGTAGATGAAGGGAATATTCTACTCCAGAAAATTGGAACTCTAAACAATCCTGCAGATATGTTAACAAAGGTGGTAACAGGGATCAAGTTTCAACATTGTTTGGACTTGATCAATATCTCTCGAGCTCATAGCGCCTAAGGGCGAAATGGAGGTAGCACTAATTGTTGGATTCTCGCCAAGGTGGAGATTGTTGACAAAATTGGCTCATCTCTTAACTTCCACCTTCTACTTGCCATCTTCCATCTTCCAACTTCCAACTTCCATCTACCCCATTCATGACCTCAACCACCATGTTGAAAATGGGGGAGGATTGTCTCTGTTTTTCCCCTATAAATTTGACCCTCAGCAAGGCAAGAAAAGCATCAAGAAGAAAAGGCAAGAAGCAGTTCTGTATTTGTGCTTCCAGAGAGAGTTCTTGAGAGAATTTGAGAGAAATTCTGTTTTTTGTAATTTGTATAATTTCTCCAATAATATCAGTTTGCTGCCTCCCGTGGACGTAGGCAATTGCCGAACCACGTAAATATCTGTGTTTGTGTGTTGTGTGCACTTTTCTGTCGAATTTCTGGCCATTTCCGCAACACCAACATGTGGCATTATTATTTCACCCACAAACTAATGCATATCCCAACAATAATAGAAACAAGCCAGTTAACTCAAGTCACAAGAGTGGATCAAGATCCTCTCCTTAGTCCTTGTTTTTCCTTAGCATTTTTAAAGTGTAATTAAAACATCAAGTTGTATAAGAGAGAAAAAAGAGATCAAATCTTGACCATGCATTTTTTATTTTGCTTATATGTTATTAGATTATGAAAAGTTAAGGAAAAACAAGACAATGAGAGGATCTTGATCCCACAAGAGTTGATCATCTCATGATCTTGGTTTCGTGTATGGTTATCTACTATATATTAGGGAAAGAGCAGCCTTCAGCATTTTGGTAACTATAATAAGAGAAAATAAAAGGAGTGGCTTGAGATATATACGACCATTGACCACTCAAGTTCTCTAGCAACAAACAACACAGCCTTCAATTTCAGATAAGGAGGTGGACCCTGACGAGACCATACTGTCCAAGGCACTCGACTCCGGCTTGACTGTCCCATATGACTGCAAGCTTGGTGTGTGCATGACTTGTCCTGCTAAGCTCCTCAGTGGCTCTGTTGATCATAGTGAAGGTATGCTCAATGATGATGTGGTGGAGCGTGGCTTCGCTCTCTTATGTGCAGCCTATCCGCTCTCTGATTGTCATATCAAGACCATTCTGAAGTGTTAAAAATATCAATACTTTGATTCCAGTGTTGGAGGATCAGAGGTCATACCATAGAACATAACTAGTTTCATACATGTGAAACTAGAGGAATCAACATAACTACTTTCATACACATGAAAACAATGGAAGAGAACAACTTAACAAGTTTCATACACGTGAAACCAGTGAAGGTGAGTTACTCTACTAGTTACATACACATGATAATCAGAGGAAGTTTACACAATATTTAGCTAAAACATTACTTTCCATTAACCATACATCAGACTCCATTTCATTGTCTTTTACAATGACATAAGGGGGTTTAAATATAAAATACAATACCATGTGCTACCATTAGCTGGCACACCCATACCTGATGCTACTGACACTAGTAATGGGCAGAGACATTAGAAACATCATTACAATTTTAAAAGTAAATCTACCACATTAAGCAATCTAAAAAGTAAACTAAATAGTACAAATAATCCTAGTGAAACTAAACTAACATAACTAAACCATAACCAAACCATCCATAAGCTAGAGAGTATTTAGAAAAGTTTCACATAGTTCAACAAGGAGAAGGAATTGCTCTCAATGCAACTCGCAACAGCTGATGATTGAATTTTCTTATGTGTTTTCTCATGTTGGGGTTTCAAGTTTTGAATGTTTTTACAATGTTGAATAGAGTTGATCTTTTGCTTACTGAATTTATGTTGATTTCCAGGCCTTCTTTACTCAAGTTAACTAACTGGTTGATACAAGTAACAAAATACAAACAACACAGCCTTCAACTTACCTCAATTTCAGATAAGGATGCAGTTGAGACAGGAAAATATACAAAGTCATATTGCCTCAAGAACAACCATAATTCATAGAAACCCTTCACCTCACGTATCCTTACTATAAATATTGTAATCTATAGTGTGAGGGATAGTTGACAGAGCACACATCTGTCCTGTGTCATCAGTCCATTGTCCACACATACCAACGTGTTACGTGTAGGGTATGCCGTATGCGGTGTATCTGGAATTTTTTAGAGGAGAATAGTTAGAAAACCTTGGGTGATACACAAATTAAACTAGGTAACGCGTGAAACTTTTAACAAAATGGGACATTTGATGCATGGTGGTCCCTTGATTGTGATTTGAATTATGGTTAGAGATAGAAATTTATCCAAAACCAAAAGTAAATATTGACTAATGACTACGATGTCCAACCACGAAATGCACACTTCTCAATGCTTCTTACATCCCATTAATTTCCAGAGGAAAAAACTTTGGATGGGACTTAATTATGGAACGCGTAAAGCTTTTGTCAATTTTTACTTTTGAGCATTATTAAATTTCTTTTTCTTTTTTTAAATGAGAAATTACTTCAAAGTTGCTTTGGTTTGGTGTAACAGACACTAATTTTGATCAATCTGAAAAACAGAGTATTCACATAATACAATCTGAAAAAAAAAAAAAAAAAGCAATCTTTTGCTTTGACCTCCTAACTCTTTTTTCCAGAATCCGAAGAAAGAGAGATTGTGAGCAACAATGGTTGATGCAGTAGTCTCGTTCGTGGTGAGTAGGCTCGGGGACTTTCTCATCAGCGAAGCAGTCTTTTTACGAGGAGTCAAAAAGGAAGTGAGAGGGCTGAAAAACGAACTGGGATCAATGCAACATTTGTTAAAATATGCAAAAGAAAAACAATATGGTGATCCTGTTATACACAAATGGGTATCAGACATCAAAGAACTTTACGATATTGAGGATATAATAGATGCATTCCGTCTCAAAGTCCACGGTGAAGCTGATGATGATGGTGGTGGTGGAAAGCCAAAGCCAAAGTCGGGATGCTTTCCTTCAGTTTGTTCTTCCATATTTGATAAAGGCAAAGAAAAGGTGGATCTGTACAACATAGGCGAGGATATTAAAGATTTCAGAGAGAGATTCAACGATCTCTCTTCTAAAAGCCAAGCATTTCGACTCGAAGATTCCGGCAACAGTGCTGGCGATGGAAGCAGCAAAACTACTGGCAAATTGAGAGAACTAAGAAGATCTGTCTCCTTTTACGGTTGAAGAGAATGTTGTTGGCTTTGTTGATGATGCTCAGACGCTGTTGGCTAAACTTTTGGACGATGGCCCAAAGCGTTTCATAGTTTCCATCTATGGAATGGGAGGGTTAGGCAAAACCACTCTTGCTAGAAAACTTTACCACCACGTTGATGTCCAGAGGAAATTCAACAATCGTGCTTAGGTTGCTGTGTCT
Organism: Acer negundo; assembly: GCA_035582765.1. NCBI lineage: Eukaryota > Viridiplantae > Streptophyta > Magnoliopsida > Sapindales > Sapindaceae > Acer > Acer negundo. The sequence continues at coordinate 24,043,323 of CM069232.1, read as the reverse complement.
CAAGAATACTCAACTCGAGATCTTCTTATAAGAATTTTTAACTCATTTTGTTTCAAAGTTGAAAATAGTGAGGATCTAGAGAAGATGAACGAAGAAGAGTTAAAGCGACGTCTTCAAAAATCATTGCAAGGGCATTCTTATTTGTTGGTGATTGATGATGTATGGGATAAAGAAGCATGGAGGATCTTGAAAGCAGCCTTTCCAGACAACAAGAATGGAAGTCGAGTTATTATGACAACTCGCAATGAAGAAGTTGCCACGAGTTCAGATGAGAGAACTCATTCCCATCGTCTTCGACAGCTAAGGGAAGAAGAGAGTTGGCAATTATTTTGCCAAAAAACCTCTCAAAATTTCAATGCAGATGAAGAATTAAAGAAGCTTTGTAGAGAAATGGTACAAAAATGTAATGGCCTACCACTTGCCATTATTGTACTGGGTGGGCTCTTGTCCAACAAGAAGCCACAAGAATGGCATAGGGTGCGCGAACACCTTTGGAGACATTTAAAAGCCGGTTCAATTGAAATTAATTCCTTACTAGCTTTGAGCTTCAATTCTTTACCCCATCATTTGAAGCCATGCTTTCTCTATCTTGGTCTTTTTCCAGAGGACTCTGAGATAATAATTGAGCAACTCATTTATCTTTGGGTAGCAGAGGGTTTCATATCAGAAAATGAAGATTGTATTATGGAAGAGGTGGCCAAAGATTACATAAATGAGTTGATCAACAGAAGCTTGATTCAAATGGAAAAAAGATATTGGGGGAGGACTGCAACTTGTCGAGTCCACGATCTTCTACGCGATCTTGCGATTGATATAGCAAAAGAATTCAACTTCTTTTATATATATGACGAAATCAAAGATTCAAATTTATCTTTAGTTGTACATCCATATCCAAAACAAGCTATTTATTACTTGACAAAAAGGTTTTTATCGTATCAAAGTAATTCACGCTCGCGTTCTCTTTTCTTGTTTGGCTTTGGAGATGTAGAGCTCGCGACAAGAGGACAACTGTTGGCAACTTTGTTCAGGACATTCAGCCATCTAAGGGTGCTCGATATTGGAGTCGTTCGCACTATAGAACATCATAAGATATTAGATAAAGAGATAGCAAAGTTGATCCATCTAAAATATTTGGGGTGGCGTAAGACAGATATTGATGCCTCGTTGTTTTACAACTTGCAGAGACTACAAACTTTGGTTATATATGATACTGTTGAAGAAACAAAGCTACCGACTGAAATTAGTAGGTTGCAAGAGTTGAGGCATCTAATTGGACACTTTAGAGGTGACTGGCGTATGTGGATAGACAACTTGACAAAGCTTCAGACTCTGAGAGAGGTAAGCATTAGTATATGGGCTCAAATTAAAACCGAAAAGTTGGTTAATCTTCGAGAGTTGTGGCTTGAGGATTACTTGCATGAAAAAGTGTTCTGTTTTGATTCAATTGCCAATTTAAAAAGCCTTCGAATATTAGTTGTTGGTCAAGACTATGATACAATATCTTTCTTATCGCTGCAACCACTCTCTGGTTGCCGACATCTCATGGATTTGAGATTGAGTGGGAAATTAGAGAAATTGCCGGAAGACATACATCAAGTCTTACCAAATCTAGAGTGCCTTTCCTTATCGTTTTCATACCTGGAGGATGACCCAATGCCTCTGTTAGAGAAGTTACCAAAACTCACGGTTCTTAACTTAGGCAGAGGATTTTACAATGGGAAGAAAATGATGAGCAGCGCAAACGGTTTTATGTGGCTTGAAATTCTACTAATTGATTTGGCTTATCAAACAGTGGATTGGCAAGTAGAGGATGGAGCCTTTCCCAGGCTTAAAGGTTTGCGTATTGAGCAGTTTCCCAGGCCTAAAGGTTTGCACATTGGGCACTGCAATTTGAATTATCCAGAAAGATTGAGATCCCTCCCTTCCCCAGATCTTTATGAATTCAAACCATACCCATATTTTCCTCCTCGGTGATTTGGACTCTACAAGCTCAGTCCAGACTTGGTGGCGAAGGAAATTTGTAAATATATTGCATGTCTTGGTCCTTGAACTTGGGTTGTGTAAGGTTCCAAAGAGGGTCACACCACCATGGTAAGGGTCATTTTATTTTATCAATGTTTGTGTTTTTTTAATTTTTCTATTCATATATGTAATATGTATGTTTTCTTTAACACTTGTGTTTCGTTTCCTTGTTAGTTGTTTTCTCTTACATTTTAATTCAATGATTTTAATTTTCGTTTTTTGTTATATACTTATATTATACATAATAGTTAGTATCTATAAATATTTTATTTTATTTTAATTTAATTTAATGATTTGAATAAAAGAAATAAATATCCTAATCCTCAAGGGTGTAACTCAACGGATAGATGGACAAGCATAGAGCCACTAACTTCTATACCAATTTATCACAGTACGGATTGAGATCGAAAAAGTTCGTTATGGTATTTATAGAACTAAATATCATGTATATTTGAGTATATTGTTCCATATTCTAGCACCAGTGTTATTCTAGCTTACTATGTTCTAAATTATAATGTTGATATAAATCCAGAAAGAACAACGAAGTAGCATTGGAATTAATTGGAATTAATTTGCACCCTGAATCCATCTTAAAAGTGCAATGCATAAATGTAAGAAATTCTAGAATCTAGCCTGCCCTAGTTTTCAAAATACGATCAAGAGAAGCTGAAAAACGGATTAGATTTCATTGGCATCAACCACTATACCTGTTTTTATGTGAAAGATTAATGCATTTTCTCCACATGTGAACCAAGACCAGAAAATTCATTAGGCTTCACTCTCCGGATTGCACAAAACAATGGTGTCTTCGTTGGGGAACCGGTATGTTATCTTGGTTGAACACCATCTCTACGATTTAATTATCGAGGGAAACATTTCCCAAATCTTGTTTTATCTGTGTAGACTAATCTCGCACATTACCCTCTAAATACATATGGTAGTGCACCTTCCTCCCATACGTACTTCATAAACATGTGTGAGAATACTTGAATACCGTAGTCGTTCAATTTTCTATCGCCTTAAAGATCTTTTTTGTGTGACATGCCCGCCTCTGACCCTTTAAACTTTTGAGTCTAATCCGGGATATGAGAAATGGGCATGATTTGATCCCACATATCTCAGATGTATACAAGAACAAGACCATAAATTACGGTTTTGCCCGAAGTTCATAATCGAAAAGTTTTTTTCATAGCACCTCTCAGTGTATCAATCACCGTTTTTAGCACAAAAAATGAATCAATCAATGGCCAGTTTAGGAGACAGATCCATCACAGTATAATAAAAACTTCCATTCACTAACTGCAATCAATAAACATATATGGATACATCAGAATCAGGTGTAATTTCTTTGTTATCCTCTCTATACAGAGCAATCAAATTCCAAAATTTAAATAACAAACAAAATTTCTTTCTTTTTTTCTTCCAGGGAGAAATCGAAAATCGAAGAAATGAGCACAAAAAATGATGAGATTCAACAATGGCACGGGCATCATTGGAACATTGTCGATGTATAAACTACCGTCAGAAACTAGAAACTGAGACTATACTTGTGAATGAAAAGCATAACAAATTTTTTTTAAAAAAAAGGGGTCAGTGTCGTCAATCTACATACTCTGGTAGAGTTCGTTTTTGCTGTCGATCATTGATGTCACGTATATATGTAAAGCCGCATCAATCTACCTGCATGTCGTCTGATTTTCTTCTCCTGTCTGGGCCATTTGCTTCGTCTCTTCCTTGGGGAGAAGGTTTGGATCTCATTATGTATTTGCATGTCCTGAAATACAAATTACAATTACCATGAGAAAAATGAGAACTAAAAACAAAAGATGAACGCATATCATAAAACAAATAATATTTTGATCAACATATAAGAGTAAAGAAATTTCCGATCAACAATATGGTTGATACTCATACAAAATGTAATGGGGTTAGCACGTGAAGCACACAGCAGAGAATGTAAAAGATCACGGTGTCACAAATGGGTTCATCTTATAACAACTGTTAAAGGGTGGAGGCGTCCATAGTAGAAACCCTTCTTGTACTGGGCTTCAACACGAAATATATGATCCAAGAACATACCCAAATTACATGTTCTGCATTTCCAAGCACATAACTTGCATACACACTCATACGTACTCTAGCAACAGAAATACTTTAAAAAACATGCAAGGGATTTTTAAAGTACAAGATCAACGCATGGATTTACACAGGTGCAAATTTTAAACCTCCATCTTAGTGTATGAAGACTAAATACACCGGCATCCCTGAAAACATAGCCTGATATGATTTCTATAACATAGCTAAATAGAGCAAAGAAAGATGCAGCATTTTACAGCTCACAGTAACTACACCTGAGAAATCTATTTTTCTTTGTGCTGCTTTGTTGCTATACATGGTTGTTTTCTCGCAAAACAGATACCATTTTTGAGTTATATGAGTCATATGTAGAGCTTCTGGTTGATTATGTAACTTGATTTAGCATCCAACTATACTTAATCACATAGCATAATAAATTATAATTGACATTCAATATAAAAAGCGTTATATTGAATTCTTAATATGGGCTATATTTTGCACTAAAACTTGTATAGAAGTTTGTGATAGGAAAACATACGCATCAAGAGCCTCTAATTTTCTTTTGATTTCACTTGACCATAGTATTGGATCAGCATCTTTGGGTAACGAGTCCTGCTCTCTGGTCTTCTCTTGAAGCCATTGCTCTGCTTTATTGCATTCTTCGATGACCTGAAAAGAAGGAAACTTCGGAATAGTAAACTGATTTAATGATTATCACCATCACCGTCTTTAACACCATTCAAGTTCATGGAAGGAATCATACCGCATCTCTCACACTGGATGGAAGTGATCCTACAACCATCTTATAATCCGTTGCGCATTTTAGCAGATCCCTAGTTGCTTCTGCCCTGGCCTCTTCTTCTTTGTATCGATTTTCAATGGGATCAAAAAGCTATTAAGAAAAAATTTATCAGTTACGCATTCAAGTATTGATTCATTTGACTCCAAAAAAAAAAACTCTACAAGTTACTCTCACCTTTTTAAGATCCTCTAGTTTCTCAGAATAAACACTTTCAGTTTCATCATCTCCATCCTCATAAAGCCAATCCTCTGTCTCTTGAAGATTTCTAGAAATTATTTCCCTCTCTGTCTCAGTAGCAAAATTCTGGTATGCATTTAAAATCTGTTCACACAAGTGTCATTCCATTTGATCCTGATAATTGGATTTTATATTAAGAGAAAAACATAGATATCATATCTTAAATGTACCTTTTCACGCATTTCATAGACATAAGACTCCACAGCGTTTTTCTTGTCCTTTGTACGCTCCATCTTCAAGTCCTGTTCCGCCAATTGTAGTTCTTTTTGGGCAGCATCTGCAACCTCAGTCTTTGTCATCCCACCGTAAACACTCTCATCAACTGGAATTTCCAGCCTTTTGATTTTCTTTCCCTTTCTAGCTTTATCTACTACCTGCGCAAAAAGGAAATTGAACTCATCACCTACACATTCCACCTTAACACATTTGATCCTGTTTTAGAATATAATAAGTTCTTTACAACGGGAAATGAGTGTTAAACTGATACAGAATAGATTCGCAATGGTCCCTCATTTAAAGAAGGCCAAGCATTATAATAGTATAAATGTAAACAACAAAAATGAACAGATGAAAACAAGCATTTCCTCACATTCTCTCTTTTCTTTTAACAATTTGTTTTTTTTACAGGGATATGAAAGGCGACAATCAAGCAATGCAAATGCAAACAAGAGTCATGATACAGCACTTATATGGTAAACTTATGGATGAAGGTGTAAAATGTGCAAGATTACTGACTTCATCATCATTAGCTACAGCAGGTGTATGATCAGATTTGGCATTCACTTCTGAAGTTGAAGAAGCATCTCTCCTTGTCTCAGAGTCATCCATGGATTCCGATATCAACTGATCCAGGATAAGAGATCATTAACGAATTAGTGTAATTACTAGAAAGATGATAGAAGCTAAGTAGTCCTGCAGAATCACTGGACAAGGATCTATACTTACTGATGCTGACTGTACATAGACAATCCCATGAAGGTTCAGTTGTACTCTGACCTTAACTTTTGCTTTTTCTCCAAACGAACTTGGGAAAGGCCCGATCTGCACACATATTAAACCATAAATTCCAGAGTAAACAACAAATTTATAACTAACCAGTCAAAAGACAAGAACAAAAATGAAATACAAATGCCTCCTCTGTACAAAAAATATTTACAGATGATATAAATATCCTCTATATTCTACTTTGGAGAGATATAAATGCATATTCTACTTTTCTTTTTTCATTTTCAAGGTTCAATATGTGGCATTATGTCATCTACAAACTAAAGCATATCCCAACAATAATAGAAACACGCAAGTTAACTCTATTCACAAAAGATGATTATCTCATGATCTAGGTTTCATTTATGGTTATGTACTATATTAAGGAAAGAGCAGCCTTCAGCATTTCGGTAACTATAATAATAGAAAATAAAAGGAGTGGCTTGAGATATATATGACCACTAGAGTTCTCTAGCAACAAACAACCTTTAACTTACCTTAATTTTGGATAAGGATGCAGTTGAGACAAGAAAGTATACAAAGTCATCTTCACTCGGAACAACCCTAATTCGTGTTCTCCCATACAATAATATGTCTTATAATTCATAGCTTGTTTGCAATTGATCTAGAGACCCTTCACAACAGTCGCACTAAAATTTGCTAGAAGAGGTGACGCTGAGGTCTAAAATGAACGAATGCCAATCGTACAAGAGAAATTTGTATATTATATTTGATAATGGAATAGATCATTGCATATAAATAAATAAATATGGTATTTTCTAAGCACATGAATGCTTAAAATTAGTATATTAATTAGCAAATTCTCTTGAGATGGGTTTAAGAATGTACCACTTTTGCTATAAAAAAAATAAAGAAAACAAATAGTGCACAACAATTTCAACATGAGAAGTGCACTCTTTGGAAACTGCTAAGCACCCAAAAAGCAGTCAAAAGAAATTGCAACATCATCCAACTGACTAGCATAGTAGCATGCATAATTTAAATCGGTATATAATTACTAACAGATCTACATGATTTACATATAATCTAGGACGAGAAGCATGAACAAGCAATGACATACCATATAACTACTGATTTGAGTAGATACGCCGTTTGGTAATTCACTCAGATCAGCATAGAAGGCTTCCATATGGAAACTACTACTTCTATGCAAACTGAGAATCTTAACACTTGGAAATGGCTTGCCTTTGGGGAAAAGCAAGCCATTTGACGGTGTGCAAATTGGACCTTTGTCAGATGAGAATCCAATGGAGAAAGGAACTGAATCTTGAACCTGAAAATGATAACATTTGGAAACGTTAAGTCTTGATACAAGAAATAACTCCTCGCAAGTAACAGAAAGCATACAATTACACACAGCCACACATAAAAAATGCTGAAATCTGAACTGTGAAATAAAAGTTGCCTCTTTGCAGCCTATGTTTTAGCAAAAACAACTTGATGGAAAAGGAATTAACAATCTTGCTTGTTGCATTTTCCAAAATGTTTCCATCTACAACAATATTTTCTTCAACTCAAATCTAAGTCAACCACATTTTCATTGTATGAATAACTGTTCACAATTTACAAATATCTTCACCAAATACACACAGACGGACACAAAGAGACGCATATATTCATATAGTTAAAGATGAGTGAATCTTATGGAATGACACTTATCTAATGAAGTACAAATTCTTTGCTATTTTGTAATAGATAAAGAAAAATAAAATTCTAACTGGTAAACAAAAGCATCCTTTTATAGATAATAAAAAACCAAGAACAAAGTAATTGGCAGTCAATTACCGAGAAAGCAATCAGCTAAAGGAAAAATATAAGGCAATAACAATAAATAGTGTTGACATATTTAGAAACGCATTGTACCAAACAAAGCAAGAATGAAATGCAAGCTAAGAGATGCAGAAAAACAATGGGCATTTCACAACAGAAAAGCACAAACCTCAAACTCTCTAACGCGAAATACTGGGCTCAACATTGCACATTGAAGAGCACAACCACGAGCCACGCATTCACTTGCATTTATTGTCCGGCCTGGCTCTCTTTTGAAAAAAGAAGCTAACATCCTAGTAATAGCAGGTATCCGAGAACCTGAACCAACAAGCTCAACTGAATGGATACTCTCAAGGGCCAGACCAGAATCAGCCAAAGCCTTCAGACAAGGAACACTAATTCTCTCCAGCAAAACTAATGAAAGCTGCTCAAACTCTTCCCTCTTAATAAAACCCTTAACATCTTTCTCATCCATCAAGCACTCTATATTTATCGGTGCCTCAGCATTTGCGCTCAAGACCTTCTTCATTTTCTCACATGATGCCCTCAGTCTAATAGATGCCTTAATATTTGTATAAACATCTATGTTGTATTGTTCCTTGAACTGTGCCGCAAAATAACAGAACAAAACCTCGTCGAAGTCTCTCCCACCCAAGCTCGCATCAAAAGCATGAGAAAGTATCTTCATGCTTCCACTTTCAAACGACACAACACAGACTTGTGTGTTGCAATGACCAATGTCCACAAAAACGACATTAGTTGCTCCCACATTGGAAAAATCAGTCTTGTAAATACCATATCCAAGGGCAGTGGCAGTACAATCGTGCATCAACCTCAATGGCTTCAGCCCAGCGATTGCAGCAGCATCCAAATAAGCGCGTCTCTGCAAATCCGTGAAGTAACAAGGAATCCCAATCACACAATCCGAAATGGGCATATTCAAATCCTTCTCAGTTATCTGCTTCAAATTCGAAAACAACATTCCCAATATCTGAACTGGAGTAAACGCATGAGTTTCCCCCAAATACCGTAACCTAACCAAAATCCCACCATCATGATTTTCACAAGTTTCAAACGGGAACAACTTAAGGTCATTTTGCACATCCACTTCCTTAAATTTACGACCAATCAATCTCTTAATCTGAGAAATCGTTGATTTCGGGTTCATCAGCGCAGAGGCAGCTCCAGCTGGGCCCACGAGCCTCTGCTTCTCACTAAACGACACCACAGCCGGTGTCTCACGCTTGGACTCATCGTTCAGCAAAACATCAACCCCACGTTGCTTCACAACCGCAATCACACAATTCTCATTCCCGATATCGAACCCCACCACGCCCATTTTCTCACGAAAACTCTCACGCCACGCAAATATATCACATCACCGCATCCATTTTTCACCAAATTCAGCTATAAAAAAAAAAAACCCAGAAAAAATGACTAAATTATGTCGGAATTCGAACAAATTTAATAAAAATGAGCTACCGGACCAAATAATCAGATAGTATCAGCTTCAATTGTTAAACACCGGAAAACTTCTATCAAAATACACAAATTTCAGCTAAAATAAAAAAAAAATGTTGAGTATTACTTCAATTTTCTTGTAGTTTCTCGGAACCAAACATAGAAAAAAATCAAAGAGATTGTATGCGTACCTGGGAAAGGAAAAAACCAAACGATCGGGTAGATGTAAAACCCTAAAATGTAGGGGATTGTTTAGGTTAGTGAATTAGAAATTGAAGATCTCTTCGACTGAAAACGAAACGTTCAACAAGAGGGTTTTTTTTTTTTCGATTAATCGAAGAAATGAGAACACAAAAAAAAAAAAAAAAAAAAAAAGGGATTATTTCTTTTTATTTTTTTTATATTATATTTTTGTTGTAATAAGAGAGAATAGTCACATGAACAGTGTCATACAAAACGGATTTTTACATTTGTCAATTATCCACGTGGTGCCACTCAGGATTTAACATATGGAATATAATATATTTTTTAAAATAATATTAAGCTATTTGCACTACTATCCCTAAGGTTAGGCAATATCATAATCAGCGGCAAACTATAATATAATTATATGAACATCCTATTGACTATGCTGACTAACCATTAACTAATTTGAAGGTGAAAAGTCTAAATAACCCCTAACTAAACATTTTACTGATTTTAATTAAGAGTTAGGATCATTGTGTAAATAATGAATTACTAAAATATATGAATTATGTTAAACACTTAAAAACCTCTATCAAACGAAATAAATTGAATACAGTATAATGTTAAATTTTCTTGCAGTTTCTCGACAACCAAACATAGAACAAAATTAAAGAGATCGTAAACGTACATGGGAAAGAAAAAAACCAAATGATCGTTAGATGTAAAACCTTAAAATGTAAGGGGCTGGTTTGGGTTAGTGAATTGGAAAATGAAGATCTCCCTTCAAGTAAAAACGAAACGTGCAATAAAAAGGTTTTTTTTTTTTTTGATTAAGCGAAGAAATGAAAAAACGTGACTATGGTTTTTTTTTTAAAAAAAAAAATTAATGTAATAAGAGAGCATCGTCACACAAACAGTGCCATTTTTTTTTTAGGATGAGAACTCGAACCCACAACCTCATGGTGCAGATGTGACGAGTTTTACCACCAGACCAATTTCACCAAGATAAAAAAATACGATTTTGCATTTGTCAATTGTCCATGTCAGCAACAAGATAAAATGTACGGTGCACCTAATGCACCAGTTGATTGATACACTTGGAACCACACAAGATATAACATATGGAATATAATATTTTTTTAAACAATATTGGGCCAATTGCACTACAATCCCTGAGGTTATGCAATACTGTAATCAACGACAGAATTTGACATATTTATATGAACTTCCCATTGACTATATCGACTAACCATTGACTGATTTGAGCATGTGAAAAATCTAAATTACCCCTAACTAAACATTTTACTAACTTCGATTAAAAGTTAAGATTATTATGTAAATGCTGAATTGCTGAATTATGTGAATTATGTTAAACACTTGAAAACCTCTATCAAACAAAACAAGTTGAATATTATGTTAAATTTTCTTACAGCTTCTTGGTAACCAAACATAGAACAAAATTAAAGAAATTGTAAACGTAGATGGGAAAGGAAAACCCAAACGAACATTAGATGTAAACCCTTAAATTGTAGGGGCTTGTTTGGGTTGGTGAATTGGAAAATGAAGATCTCTCTCCATGTGAAAATGAAAAGTGCAACGAAGAGGTTTTTTTTTTCAATTAAGTGGAGAAATGAAAAAACATGATTATGGTTTTTTTTTATTATTATTATTTAATAAGAGAGCATCGTCACACAAACAATGCCTTAAAAAAATAAGTTTTTGCATTTGTCGATTGTCCACGTGCAACAAGAGAAAATATACTGTACACCGAAAGCACCGGTTGATTGGTACACTTGAAGCCACTTAAGATTTAACATGTGGAATATAATATTTTTAAAAACAATATTGGACTAATTGCACAACAATCCCTGAGGTTGGGCATTATTGTAATCAACGGCAAACTTTAAAGCAATTATACGAACTTCCCATTAACCATGTGGACTAACCATTGACTAATTTGAAGATGTGAAAAGTCTAAATTACCCCTAACTAAACCTTTTACTAAGTTCGATTAAAAGTTAAGATTATTGTGTAAATGTTGAATTGCTGAATTATGTTAATTATGTTAAACACTTGAAAACCTCAATCAAACGAAACAAGTTGAGTATTATGTTAAATTTTCTTGCAGCTTCTCGGCAACCAAACATAGAACAGAATTAAAGAGATTGTAAACATACGTGGGAAAGGAAAAACCAAACGATTATTAGATGTAAAACCCTAAAATGTAAGGGCTTGTTTGGGTTGGTGAATTGGAAAATGAAGATCTCTCTTCAAGTGAAAATGAAACGTGCAACGAAGAGGTTTTTTTTCGATTAAGCAGAGAAATGAAAACATGTGATTATGGGTTTTTTTTATTATTATTTTGATGTAATAAGAAAGTGTCGCCACACAAATAATGTCTTAAAAAATAGGTTTTCGCATTTGTCGATTTTCCACGTCAGCAATAAGAGAAAATGTATGATGCACCGGATGCACTAGTTGATTAGTAAGCTCGGAGCCACTCAAGATTTAACATGTGGAATATAATATATATATTTTTAAAATATTGGGCTAATTGCACTACAATCCCTAAGGTTAGGCAATATTGTAATCAACGGCAAACTTTAACATAATTATACGAACTTCCCCTTAACTATATTGACTAACCGTTGACTAATTTGAAGATGTGAAAAGTCTAAATTTCCCCTAACTAAACCTTTTACTAACTTCGATTAAAAGTTAAGATTATTGTATAATTACCGAATTATGCAAACCATTTGATTAATATCATCTTAAGATCAACGTTGTAAAAGTCGGCGCTTTGGGCCGACTAGTCGTTCAGCGATAGCCTACTGCCCCGATTACAAGGAAGTCGCCTATTCTAGGTGGTTTCCGAACTAGGCACCGACTAGTTGAGTTTGGTGGCCAAAGTCGGCCCTAACCGCCGTCGACCATCTAGCCATTTAAAAAAAAAAAATTAAAACCATGTTTGGTCAATGAAAGAGGTTTTCATTTGAAAATAAAAATAAATAAAAACATGTTTGGTAGATGAAAGAGGTTCATCGAGCAAAACTTCACAAAAAAACAAAAACAAAAAAGCTTCAAGTTCTTCGCGGCTTCTCTCTCGCGTCTTGTCTCGTTGCCATCAACTCACTGTCACCACAACTCACTGTCACCAGTTATCTTCGTTGTCGTTGGCCTTCTTCTTCTTCTTCTTCTTCTTCTTCTTCTTCTTCTTCTTCTTCTTCTTCTTCTTCTTCTTCTTCTTCTTCGGTCCATGAGTTACAACTCTTCTAATTTATGGTTTCAACTTTAATCAAATTTAGGGGTTTTTACTTTTCAAGTTTAATTGAATCAATAGATTAATGATTATTGAAACTCTTAAGGTGTTTGATTTCATTAGTTTGAAGTTTTTAATGGGTTTATGAAATATGAAATATGAATATTTGCTGTGGTGTGGTTTACTGATTTAATGTATTTTTTAAAGGTATTTTTTTTTTATTAGTGATTTAGTGTAATTGTAAGTGTGTAACATTGTTTAATGTTTATTGAATATTGACTAATTCACTTAATGAGTTTATTACTTAATTAGTTGATTTTTAATTTGAGATTGAATATATGAAAATATATGAAATAGTATGACTTTTATTTAATTACAAAAAAATATATATATTTAAAACAAAAAAAAAAAAAAAAAATTTCAGCCACCAGCCGACTTCTGACCGCAGGCCTAGTCCCCCTAGGCGCTAGGCGGTAGGTCACCGCCTGAATAACGCCTAGCAACTTTTGCAATACAACTTGAGATACAATCATGTAATTTGCTTAATTATTATATTTTTTAAAAATAATATACACTAAATAATAATATTTTGGGGGGTGTAAATGTAAATATCCATAAAATATTTTGAAAGTTTTCAAAGAAATCTAACATTATTAGGTAGTTGGTTTGAAATTTAATAAAATTCGAACATATTTATAAAGGTGAATAGTCAATTTATGATAATGAACAAAAGTTCTATGTACATGGTTTAATGCAATAAGTGAAATTTAACTTGTGATGTAATCACATATTTGTATGGTTTAGCACAAGTTTTATGATGTTTCGGGTTATTTTAAAATTCAAACCTTTGTAGTGAAAATGACAAAATTTGGAGAGTGATGAAGGTATTTGATTTTTTAATTAATAAATAACTTCTAATATACTTCATTTAGTCATTAATAATTGTGGGAGTTTGACAAATGTGGAGCTGGTTTAATGATAAGCATCCCGCATCCCGCATCCCGCATCCGACACCCGCATGTCCGTCGACTTGTATTTAAATCGTATCTTTTTATCAAATACCTAAATTGGTATTTCAATAGAGGAAATGGTGGAAAATATCACCTTTTCCAACTCACTTGGTGACAAAGTGACCGGTTTAATAACGTAAGTTTAAAAGACACTAAAGTAAGTGATTTCCCAAAATGCCCTTATTTTACACATTCTCTTTCTTACTTTAAAGTTTTCTGAGATTTTTTTCTTTTATATTCCTTTGTAACAAACCTTCAATGAAGGATGGAGGTTGAATACCATAACATTATCAATTCATTTCCTTTGGATAATTAATTTTGTAGCGCTACGCAAACGCATTCGGGGGTCGAGCTCCCCGGTGAGCTCGCGGTGGTTGAGCTGACCGGTGAGCTCGCAAGGGTGCAGGGGGCAGCGCCCCCAGAGCTTTTTTTTTTCAATTCAAAACCCTAACTGGGTTCCTTTTCATTTGTTATCTAAGTCTTTCTCTGGTTATATGAATTTTGAATCTAATTGAAAAGTCTCGGAGAAGAAATGAAAAGGCTCGGACAGTTCATTAAAAGTTTCGGAGAAGAAATGAAAAGGCTCGGATAATTCATTAAAAGGCTCGGATAAGAAATGAAAAGGCTCGGAGAAGTAATGAAAAGGCTCGGATAGTTTATTAAAAGGCTCGGAGAAGTAATGAAATTAACAAAAAAAAAATTTATTGAAAAGTCTCGGAAAAGAAATGAAAAGGCTTGGAGAAGAAATACAAAGGCTCGGATATTCAAAATTAAAAAAAAAAAATGATTGGCTTAGAGAAGAAATGAAAAGTCTCGGAGAAGAAATGAAAAGGCTCGGAGAAGTAATGAAAAGGCTCGAGCCTTTTCATTTAGTCTCCGATACTTTTCAATTAGTCTCCAAGACTTTTCCGAGCCTTTTCATTTCTTCTCCGAGACTTTTCATTTCTTCTCTAAGCCAATCATTTTTTTTTTTAATTTTGAATATCCGAGCCTTTGTATTTCTTCTCCGAGCCTTTTTATTTCTTTTCCGAGACTTTTCAATAAATTTTTTTTTTTTGTTAATTTCATTACTTCTCCGAGCCTTTTAATAAACTATCCGAGTCTTTTCATTACTTCTCCGAGCCTTTTCATTTCTTCTCCGAGACTTTTCAACAATTTTTTTTTTGTTAATTTCATTACTTCTCCGAGCCTTTTCATTTCTTCTCCGAGACTTTTCAACAATCTTTTTTTTGTTAATTTTGAATCTCCGAGCCTTTTGATTTCTTATCCGAGCCTTTTAATGAATTGTCCAAGCCTTTTCATTTCTTCTCCGAAACTTTTAATGAACTGTCCGAGCCTTTCTAAGCTTTTTCCGAAACTTTTTCGAGCCTTTTTAACAATATTTTTTTTTCTTCGCACAATCTGTTTAAGATTTACAAAAGAGTGTTTTAAATTTAAAAAAAAAAAAAAAACAAAAAAGTAACTAACAAGACGGTTTGTATCTCAGATGTAACTAACAAAGGCTGGGACATAAAAAAAGTTACTATTGTGTTTGGTCGTGGTCCACCGTCGTCCATTGATGGAGGATTTTGAAAGAAAAAAAAAAACAAAATGGTGAAGAAGATTACTGTGGGGGGCATTTTTGTCCGTTCACCATAATAGGTGCCTTTTAAACTTAAGTTATTAAACCGGTGACTTTCTTACAAAGTCAGGCCCAAATAGTGACAAAATATTTTTGAACCCTATTTGAATATATATATATATATATATATATAGTCTTTTTATTGTCATTTCAAAAGAATGTGGACCATAGATTATGGAGAAGTTTTGACAAGTGCATAATACACTTTAAGTCAAAATATGTAAATCTAATGGTTCACATTTTTCGTCTTAATATTTTTTATATCAGGACGAACTGACAATAGAAAAATTGTATTTATATATATATATATATATATATATAAATTGATAACTTGTTATAAAATTAAAATTTGAAGAAGAGTTATATACGTATCAGATATTTGAAATTTGAAATTTGATGGGTCATGATGCTCAAGGGGTAAGGGCCTAATTAACGTACATGCAGCCTATTTGTAGAAATGCTTCACTCATGAAACTTGGTCATTTATGTGAGATCCAATTGGTTTAAATAAAATAGCTAACATATTTTGATTTTCTAATTAGAGAATTCATATTGTAATGGGAAAATCATGCATATTTAGGTTTTATTTGATGCCTTATTTAAGAAATATATTAGAGGACATGTTATGAGTGACCCTCATTAGAATCTGAATCGAATTAGATTAAACTGATTCGAAATAAATTAAACTATTTTTAATTTGTAATTCAATGATCGTTTTATTACAAATCAAAATTCAAAGTTTTCTTATAATAAACAAACCGAAATTGATATTTCAATTTTTGATATTTTCAGTTAATTTACTGGAGCGTTTTTCCTCTTTTTATTTTTAGAATACAACTTTCAGAATTTACTACCATACGCGTTTTCAGAATTCGAAACTAAAGTCAAAAACACTGTTTTCGTTTTCATTTTCATTTTCGAGAAACAACAAATGAAAAACATTTACAGAACGCGTCCAACGCTTATTATACCAAAATTTTGTTTTTTATTTTGACAGACAGTTTTTTTTTTTTTTTTTTAAGTAAATTCAATGCATCTAAAAGTATACAAAATTTTGATATACGTATATATACAGATTTTCTATTATCAGTTCGTCCTGACAATAAATATATCAGGACGAAGAATGTTGACCATTAGATTTACATATTTTGACTCAAAATGTATGTACTTATCAAAATTTCTCCATAATCTATTGTCCATATTCTTCTTTCTAGTATATTTATTAACTAGGCTTGATTGGATCATATGAGCCGGCTGTTCAGGCTCTCTTGGCTGGCTAGCTAATAAATAAGAGATAGCTAGGACAGTGAGGACAGTACGGCGTGATTGGCAGCACTATTGCTGGATTTTGATTGACTTCTAATTGCATTCAATTTCTTCCCAATTTAGATACATTTTCCCTTTGACTTGCAAAAATGGTTTGATGGGTTCATCTCGGCCATCTCTAACCGGTCTTCGATTTTTTCTTCAATTTGAAGACTGAAAATGAAATATTCCATCTTCATAATTTTACTACTCCAATCATTCTTCATTTTACAATCTCTAAACAATAAAATATTATTATTTTACTTTATAAATAATATTTCAAACTTTTTTTAATAAAATTATTTTCTCTACATTATTTTATTAGATAATAATTAAAATATAGTCAATATTATACTCGGTTGAAAGATTTCAACAAAATATTTCTAATGGTATAATTTTATACTAATTACATTTATAAATAAAAAATTATATATGATTAATTGAGTGTAATTAAAAGAGTGAAAAAGGAGATGGATAGAGAAAATAATAATATTATAATCAAATAGTAAAATAAAAATCCAATTTTTGATCTTCAATTTTAAAGAACCAAAAGTTGTTTTCATTTCATCATCTTCATTTTAAAGTACAGTTGGAGTGAATATTTTCTTCATTTTGAAGAAATGAAGGATGGTTGGAGCTGGCTTACAAAATAATAATTTAGTTTAGTTTTTTATTTTTTTATTTGGGGAAATTACACTGACCCCCTTGAGGTTTTACCCAAAGACACTCAAATAATGTTTCACTATTCTACACTTACACCCTCCTATTTAGCTGTATTTTGTGGTTATTTTTAATTGACCAAAATTGACTAACAAAATGTCAAGAATATCCTTGAATAAAAAAAAAATCAATTAATTGAAATTGAATAAAAATTGGATATAATAAATATATAATTTTAAATGAAATCAAATAAAAAAAGACATATAATTAAATGAAAATAAATAATAAATAAATAAAAGACCTTAAAAATGCAGAACTTAAGAAAAATGAAATAAATTAAAAATAAATTAATCAATAAAGTAAATAATATTAATTAGTGAAGTAAGGAAATGTAAAAAATAAAAATAAAAATAAATATAAAATAAAATAAAAAACAGCATAGACTCCTCCATGGATGTTCAATTGTAGAGGCTTGCGCCTCCTCCATTACAATGGAGGAGCCGAGCTACTGTTACTATGTTAGGGATCAATGTTAAATATTATTTTTATATTTTATTGAATTCTTTTTTGTCAAAATAAATTATTTTTAAAAGACCAAAATAGCCTTGTGCTGTTAGATGCTAACTGAGAATTGTTGAATACGTGAGTCTGTATGTAGAATAATAAGGAATCTGATTGAAGAATGAATACACGGTTCAAATACTTACTCACACAATATATGCTTTGTAATAGATTTTAACTACTAACAACAATCGTGCAAAGAGATGTACATTACCTACCACTCTGCCGAGAATGCATATTAGATTATTTTTTCAAAGCAAGGGCGGATCTAGTATAGACCTACCGCTCAAAAGTTCTTGAACCAAACCCTGTTGAATGAAATTTCTGCCTCCACCATTGCTTCAAAGTATGATTGGTTTTCCATGGTTTTGCATAAACTATCTAGATTTACATTAAATTTTCTTTTTACCTCATATGATTGTTGTCGGCAAGAGGAGAGGAGAAGAGCCTTGTAGTCATGTACAATCTAATGATTTTCACTTTTATTATTTTTATTTTTCCAGCTAATTTTTATTGAAGTTGACTGAGAGAATCAAAAGAGACAGCACAGCTACTCAGTGACTGTGTCTTTGTCTGTGTGTGCTAGCACATCTAGCAAAACTGTGTCTCGATCGGGTCCATCACAGTTTACTAATCGAAACATTCGAAAATAAAATTTTACTTTGTTAAAGCATTTTCACACTCTAGATCTTCTCTCAAGTCTCCAGAATCATAAAACAACCATTCATAGTAGTAGTTAATTGAAATCACTAATCATATTGCAATCAAAGTAGTTTAGTAGAAGAAAGTGACTGATTCTATGTAAAAGTGCTTTTCTAAAAGCACTTCCAAGTATCAAAATACATAGAGAATTCAAATACTAAAAAGCTCTGTATACTATGTATTCCATTAAAAGCAAATAACCATTTGCCACAAATTGTTGCATGAAAAACATTAACAACCGAAGAAAAAAAAAAGAGCTTCAATTGAAAAGAGGAGGCAGAGTAGCAATGGAATCTCCTTGACTAAAAAAGCGCTTCCAAGTTTTCAACTGGGTTGAAACCTGCTTATGAAAAGCGATTCTAGCAACAGAAATGCTTTTCCTCAATCTCTTCCCAATCTTCACTTTCAATCTACACAATCTAAGCCTCAAAAACGACGAGGGTCTTCGTTTTCTCGGAGAAGGAAGATTAGAATCTGCTTGTTCCATCACTTTGTAAATCAAAAACTGAGCTTTTCGACGTTGAATCTCTTCTGGGTCCTCCTTATCTAGCTTCGTGTAATTGCTATGTCTCCTCAAAATAGTCATTTTTTTTTTTTTGCACAGAAAAAAAAAAACAGAGGAAGAAAAAAAACAGAGTAGCAATTGGATATTTGGATTGGAGGTTGAAGAAGAAGAAGAATGGTGAGAGGTATTTATATAAAAAGTTTGAAGAGAGAGTGAGTGATGTAAGCAATGCATGTGCACCAATGTTTGGTTGAAAAATAATGCCGTGATTGAGTTGGCGCCATTACATCACTGTGTGTGAAAACTGACCTAATTGAACAGAGCATGCCGATGATGCATATTATTAATTAATTAATTAAAAAATATATATATTTTGGGTATTATTTAATTGAATTTGTTTATAGAGAGAGAGCCAAAAATTGAGGGCCTGCATGATGCATATGTTTAGGAAGATGAGATTACAAGAGTGATGATCACACACAAAGTTGATGGGTTGTATAGTTTGTTAAGATTAAATTAAATTTTGTCGATAAAATGAGGTGATTTAGTGCTAATTTATCTTATTTAAACATAAAGATTGTAGGTCCATGTTATTTAAACATAAAGATTGTAGGTCCATGTAATATGACGAGGGAGTGATAGGAGTATGAATATTATTTTTAATTTTTATTTTTTAATAGGGGATTGAGGTTTTTTTATTCTTTCCTTTTTCCTTTTGAAATATAACACCCGACGATTGAATGATTATCAAAAGTTATCTAGATTTAGCAATACTGACTATTTTTATAATTAGAAAAAGTTAGCTCCTAACAACAATAGAGGTCTCCCCGTACTTATTGTGATTTTATGGGTACTTTTAAGACAAGTATACAAGGTGTCAAAGTTTGAATTTTTGACGGGTTGATGGAGATCGTGAAGTCTCTAGCCACCAAATTAAAAATCGGGATGAATAATTATTTATCAAATTATAAATAAAATAGTGTGTTATCTACCAACTGGAAGTGAGAAATAAATGTACATATTATCTAAATAAAATATTATTTATATGTTCTATTCTACATTGAACTATAACATTTTTAGGTACAAGGAAGCTAAAAAAAAAATAAAAAATTGAAATATGTAGTTGGTGGTTAAATAAACTATGAGTTCTTAAACTATATGATTTGAATATGATGTATAATTATCCGTGTCAAATGAATCAAATAATTAGATTTAAAAATTATATGACTGTTGACTAATTCTTTTTTTTTTTCCTCTTGAAATTTGACATCGAAGGGATATAATCTATCGGATCTATTGAAATCAAATGCTATATGGAATATTCGTATATCTAACCCGAATATCTATTGTCGAGATCAATATATATTTATAAAATATGTATGATGTGACTGGACCTTTCGCTACAAACATGCAACGGAAAGTGCAATTATATGACTATTTATTGACTTTAATCATGGTTAGTTTAATATAAACTATGATTGTATAAACAAAAATATATCCAAAATATTAACATTATTGACAATTAAGTCAAACTTTATGTGGGTCTCTACACGCACCGCCTATGTTCAATTAATAAAAAAGTTTTATTCGAAAAACCAGACGGCACTTGGCACTTGCTTTATTTTATTTTATTTAGAAGCTTCAAAGTCAAAAGAAGGAGCATGAGGCCTGCCCCATATAAAACAGGCAAATTTTCCACCGGCTTGATTCATTTTTGTGGAAAATATATATTAATTGATTGGTTGTAAGTATCTCTCTGAATGTGCAGTAGAAGTTCGAGTATCAAATTATTTATAAAAAAACAAGTAAATTGTTATATTCCTTGTATTGCAAGAGTTACTGACTGATACGTCGTGAATGACTTATGAGGTGTCAATTAAAAGAATCTAAAAAAAATAAAATAAAAAACAGTTGTATTTTTATGATTAAATTTGTGATAGAGATAGAATCTCACTTTACTTATAGAAAAAAAAAAAAAAACAGTATCAGATGTAAGGATGAACGTTTAATTATGAACCTGTCTAATAAAATTTACAAATATCAACCGATTAAAAGCCAACCGAATTAGATCGGTTCGGTTTTTTCGATTTTGGTCTTGTTAGACCAAATCTATAGGTTTTAATTATTACATATATTTTTATATTTTAATCACTTGGACATTCGACCAAATTACATTATCAACTTGAATAAATTAAAAATATTGGTTTAAAATAATATTCATAAAAATATATATATATGATGTGACAAATATTATAATTTCATGGATTGTTAAACATTAAACTAGGTTTTTTTTTTTTTTTTTTTCAATTTTTTATTTATTTATTTAAGTTGGATCTCGGTTTGAGATAGCTAATGGGGAAAAAAACCGATCTAATCGGTTTTTAGAAAAATGAACCAAAGTGAATGGACCAACATAAGAAAACCGGAAAAAAAAAAATTGATTGGATCGATTCGATTCAATTCACTGGTTTAGTTTGGTTTATTGGTTTTTTACTCACCCCTAATTAGGTGTTTAGGTGTGTGGTAGAGCCACCTTATGTCCTTATAACGTGGGGGGTCATCACTTTAAATAAAAAATGTATTTAAACCCTTTATATATATATATATATATATATATATATATAGTTTTATATTAAAATTTTATCAAAATTTCAAATTAGTCTCTCCAAACCCTCTGGTTTCACCTCTGATTGGGTGGCCTCTCATCTATGTAACGATGGTGGCTATTGAGTTTGCACTAATAAAGTAATAATACTTGATTTTCGCAGGTTCCAACAGATGCTTGGCTTATCAATTTTGTGGACTTCAAATAATAATAATAATAATAATTAAAATAAACAATTATCTTAATTGACCATTAATACATTAATTTAAAAGAAAATTAGTGTCAACTAAAATTTGAAGAGACAATGGCAGCTCCCACACATGTTGGCTTTCAAGTGATTCGGAGTGGCACACTGGAATAGTCAACACGTTGACGGAAACAACTGGCTATTTCTATTTATAGTATTTTCATTATTGATAAAT
This sequence comes from Acer negundo, assembly GCA_035582765.1. NCBI lineage: Eukaryota > Viridiplantae > Streptophyta > Magnoliopsida > Sapindales > Sapindaceae > Acer > Acer negundo. The sequence goes on along the minus strand of CM069232.1, from coordinate 24,021,114 downwards.
TTATTTATTTATTTTTTAGTTTTAAAATGTAATTATTATAATTTATATGTAACGAGGGAAATAATAATTTGTTGGTTTTTATAAAACTTTCTTTTATTTAAATTTTTATTAAAAAGCTTTACAAGTACTTATATTGTTATTAAGGATTTTAAATCTAAATAACTTCCACGAGTTGTAATACAAAGTGACATATTAGTCAAGATATTGATGAAATACACTTATAAAATCAAGAAAAAAAAAATATTATTGTTTCATTTTTACATCAATTACATCACAAGAGATCTATTATTACAAAAAGAATCAAAGAAATCACTTAAAATATATCACTTTACGTAAAAATGATCTATTTTAAGGAATTGATCACTAAAATAGATCGCTTTATAGAAAAGTGATTTTTTTTCATAAAGTGATAATTTAAAATAGATCATTTTCTGAAAAACTGATTTTTATTTATTATTATTTTTTAAAGTTAGAATAGATCGATATGAAATTGATATATTTTTTTTAAAAAAATCATCTAAATACAATTTGTTTGTTATTATTATTATTATAGTAGATTAATTTTATCTATTTGGTCAAAAAAAAAAATCATCTAAAGATCAGATAGATTTATTATTTTTAATCTTTAAAATAAATTGTTTGATAAAATAATTAGGTTTCAAAACAATATAAAAAAAAAAAAAATCTGTCAAAAAAAATTTAGTTTAAAGAAATGGTAAAATAAAATTGATTTTTTTTTTTTTTAAAAAAACAAATTTTAAAGTGACACAAATAAATGCTGCCTCTCTCCTCAAACTCTCTCACGTAACTATATATATATATATATATATATATATATATTAATTTACTTATTCTCTCTTCATTTATCAATTCTCAGCAGTCAAGAAACCAAGTCCAAATTACTTTTGTTTTTTAATTGCCAAGTCCCACTTTCTATTCAGTTTTCTTGCCCTGGAAAAATAAGAAAATCATAAACAGGTTCAACTCCAACTACTAAGAACATCTAAGTGATGCAGACAGGGTGAGTTCCTTTTTTTTTTCTTAATTTAAATTTTGTTATTGCCTTTTCTTCCAATGAAGAGTTTTATAATTTATCCATACACAATTTATATACTTTTATATGAATTTAAAAAAAGCGAATGGATTTTATTGAATAAAAATTTATATTTACTGTATCATCATTGATTTTTTTATTTTTTTATTTTTTTTTTGTTTATGAGATTGTAAACCGATGGAGGATTTATGTTTTATGAGCGATATGATTTCGATTTTCTTTGAGTAATGAAAAATATATATATATATATCTATATATTTTTTTTCAATTTACATTTATGACTTTGCATTAGATTCTTTCAAAGTTTTTAATCTCTTTAATTTCTTTTACGTAATGTTGTGTGGATTCGAGGAAAGAGTTCAATTATCCAATATGATATTGGCATTATGCAAGATGATTGGATGACTTTGTTGGGACTGTATATATAAATTGAGATATTGAATTTTGATAAATAATCTATTGTTGAACTTTGATCTTTGAAGAATCTTGTAAAAATGACTTTGTAAGTTGTTTATTATTGATTATGGGATGATTTTTGTATATTTGTTTTGAGAAGTATATTTTTAGATCCTTTTAAAAGCAATCTTTATGAAGATTTTTGTAACAGTGTCCTATTGGTGACTGTCAAAAGGTTTGTCAAAGCGATTTTAACGATATATTATAGGTCTAAATTTGATATCGTTTATATATATCACATTTTAGCAGAGATGATAGTGCATCTCCATTCCACAGTATTGGTGAGAGGTTCGAGTCTTGCCATATATATTTTACAAGTATGTGTGATGAGTTTTTTCTAGATTTGTAACAATAATTATCCGGATCCGCACATATATTGTTTTATCTTATCAAGTTGGACTTCATAGTTCCAATAGACTTAAGAGACGGCGTAAGAGACATCATAGACATTAGAGTCGTCGAGACGAGCATTATTATTGGCTATAGAACCATTGGGGTGTAAGAAAATATTGGTGAAGTACCAATAATACGAACCAAATCTGTTTTTCTTTCGATGATGGACTTTTGGACTACCCACTTCTTATTGGGTCAAGTCTCGGCCCAATATCAAAATTCCAGATGGGTCCCACCTAGACTTCAATAAATAGGGTGCGTGTTACACACGAGACCATCAACGAATCAACGATTTATAGCCAAGAAAAAAAAATATATACAAAAATTGAAACCACTCGATTGAAATTTGTTTCCAACAACAAATAAAATTTATTTTGCATTTTCTCGCTCACTCTCAACCACAAACCATGAATTCTCTGCTAGCTAATGGAATCTCAAGCTTCTCTCCACAACCCACCATCGATTCGTCGAAACTCCCAAAAGGGTTTCACCCGAAACTCGAATATCTAAAACCCAGCAACCCGAAAGCTTCTTCCAGACACCTCAGGATCCGAGCAGATGTCGGGTACGGGTCATCACAGACCATCACTTCAGATTCAGCTTCTTCTTCAGGTAAATCTACAGACGATAAAATCCAAGAGATTCTACGTAATCGTGAATACGATAAGAAATTCGGTTTTAGTATAGATATAGACTCGTTTTCAATCCCTAAAGGGCTCTCTAGCGAGACGATTCGATTGATATCTTCTTTGAAAGATGAACCCGATTGGATGCTTGAGTTTAGATTGAGTGCTTTTGAGAGGTTCTTGAAGTTACAAGAACCTAAGTGGTCCGATAATCGGTACCCACCTATTAATTTTCAAGATATGTGTTATTATTCAGCTCCTAAAAAGAAACCAACCCTTAAAAGCCTCGACGAGGCTGACCCAGAACTGATTAGGTACTTTGATAAGCTGGGTGTGCCTTTGAATGAGCAGAATAGGTTAGCTAATGTGGCGGTTGATGCTGTTTTAGACAGTGTTTCGATTGCCACGACACATAGGAAGACTTTAGAGAAGGCGGGTGTGATCTTTTGTTCGATTTCAGAAGCTATTAAGGAGTACCCGGATTTAGTTAGGAAGTATCTAGGGAGAGTTGTGCCTAGCGAGGACAATTACTACGCGGCTTTGAACTCTGCGGTGTTTAGTGATGGTTCATTTTGTTATATACCTAAAGACACCAAGTGTCCTATGCAAATCTCGACCTACTTTAGGATCAACGCGTTGGAGACGGGGCAGTTCGAGAGGACCTTGATAGTTGCGGACGATAGGAGTTTTGTGGAGTACTTGGAAGGGTGTACTGCACCTTCTTATGATAGGAACCAGCTTCATGCTGCCGTGGTTGAGTTGTATTGTGCTGAGGATGCAGAGATTAAGTACTCCACGGTGCAGAATTGGTATGCTGGGGATGAGGAAGGAAAAGGTGGTATTTATAATTTTGTTACGAAACGTGGACTTTGTGCAGGGGATCGTTCTAAGATATCGTGGACTCAAGTGGAGACAGGGTCTGCTATTACTTGGAAGTACCCGAGTGTTGTTTTAGAGGGAGATGATACTGTGGGGGAGTTCTATTCGGTTGCATTGACGAATAACTATCAGCAGGCTGACACAGGGACTAAGATGATACACAAGGGGAAGAATACAAAAAGTCGGATAATTTCAAAGGGTATTTCAGCTGGGAATTCGAGAAACTGTTATAGGGGGCTTGTTCAGGTTCAGTCAAAGGCAGAAAATGCTCGAAACTCCTCACAGTGTGATTCAATGCTTATTGGTGACACTGCAGCTGCCAACACCTATCCTTACATCCAGGTAATTTTCTTCGATTTATTTGTTGAAGTATATTTTGTAGGCTAATTAGTTTGACTACTGCCTGTGCATTTTAGTTGTCGTCTTTCTCTTTTCTGTTTTGGGTATTAGCTACTTATATAATTGTATCTTTGTCGTTAATTGACTTGTTTATTAGCTTTATGATGATATACAATCTTAGTCAATGCAAACTTACCTATAGTTTTAATGTCATAGAATGATTACTCCTTGCAAATTGTGAGTAGGTTAGTCATGAGTTGGAACAAAGGTTAGGGGCAGAGAGTAGCAGCACTACCCAGCACTCTTAATCCCACCCGAACCTAGCCCAGCTAAAAGGGAGAGCTAATCCATCCCGACTCATTCTAAAAAATAGTTATTTTTTTTTGTTTTCCATTTTATGTCATTAGTTGGAAACATAATTTTATACAAAAAAGTCACTTGGTGTTGTAGAACATTTCATGTACCTGAGTTTTGCTCTTCTTTTGAGCTTTTCTACAAGGCGCTTTTAGACAAGTACCGGTTAACGAATTGTTGACATTCTTGTTTGTATTATGCCAAGAATTCATTGCATATGTATAGGAAGGATTGGAATTATATTATGATGTTTATCCTAAAGCAATTGTGTAACCTCATGTAGGCGTACCCTTTTGGTGTGTCATTATATTAGTATACATGTATATATAGTTTATTAATTGATATTTCAAATGGAGTTTGGCTTCTAGATATTTTGTTGGGTTTGTGTACTTCTTATGTACACTTGAAATTTCGATTTGAGCTGCCTCTCTCTATAAGGATAAGACTATAGACTTCTGTGTTTCTCTTTGACTTGGATGATGTTTGTCTTCCATGTTTCTTGGATGGGCTGGTAGAGCGAGATTTTAGTTTTCAACTTTTGAAGTTTTAACGTTTCTTGCACTACCCTCACTATGCAAAAAAGATCGTTCCTTTGTTTTATCTCTACTGTTTGAAGGTGAACAATTTTTCAAAATAGTACTAAAGATAATCTGTACTAATGACTTCATTTTTAAAGTCCTAGTCATGGCAAGAAGCCAAGAACAAGAGGGGTCTGAATTTCAATGACAGCCCGAGGCCCCAAAGTCTCAACTAAAATTGTTGCTGCCATACTGTATGTTCTAAATAATATAATCGACAATAGTTCTCGTGAGCAACTCACTCCAGAGGTTGAGGGTCGGTTGATGGAAGAGGAATGATGTTTTGAACAACTTAGGACCACTTTCAATTCCTCTCAGCATCATATTGCTGAAAGTTGATGTTCTGGAATTAACGTTCCAGTTTTTTATTGTTTGTTTGCTCTCCTTAAATTTTCTATCTGGGGAATTTGTGCTGGATATGTTTTAGTTGTTTGATATATTGATCTCTATTTCCTTAACAGGTAAAGAACCCTACAGCTCGTATCGAACATGAAGCCAGCACCTCCAAAATCGGTGAAGATCAGCTGTTCTACTTTCAGCAGAGGGGAATTGACTACGAGAAGGCCATGGCTGCCATGATTTCTGGGTTTTGCCGCGACGTCTTCAACGAGCTTCCTGATGAGTTTGGTTCTGAGGTCAACCAGCTCATGAGTTTGAAACTTGAAGGATCAGTGGGTTAAAAGCAGCAGCAATGACAGTTTAGTAGTGTGTATCATATACGAGGTTGATTTTTGTTGTCAAATCAACTTTTAAGGTTGGAGATTATAAACACACAACATATTATCTAGCAATCTTGTACTATGTTTTAGCTTCCCAAATCACTTGTAAAGCTAAATAAATTTAATGAAATTGTGTTTGTATATATACACATTAATATGTGAGATTGCTTTCCAACAAAGGTAAGTATTAGCTTAGTTAATGAAATATTAAATATTTTCAATTATAATAATAAAATCACCTTCTCATATACCAAAATTTACGGTTTAAGAGTTGAAATCAATTTAAATTGCATGATTTCTTAACGATAAGAGATGAAGTTGGTTTAGTAGTATTTCTATATTATGAATCTCAAACCATGAATTAATTATAATAATTAAAAAAAAATAAAAAATTAATCAGATTTATTCGACAATAAAATCATAAATAAATAAAACTCAAGAAATACAAAGGACTAACGCATATAGAACGAAAAACGACAACGTTTCAATCAGTTGGTTTTTCCATTTCGGTTATTTTCACTGTCGCCCAGAAACAACTCCAAGCAAAGAAAGAAACATAAAAATTAAAAACGAAAACAACGACAGAAGAAGAAAATCAAAAACGACGAACAAAGCCACTTCTCCGCAGCTGAAGCTCCCTCACATTCTTCCCATTATTTCATGTATTTCTCAGACACCCTTTTGCTCTTTCAGCGATTTCAAGTTTTTTTCGGGAAACTCAGGTACGTACGACGTTTTCATCACTCTCTCCAAACTATGGATTCTGTTGCATTTTTTTTTTTTGGTTTCGTGTTTGTAGTGTAGTAGTTTGATTGTATATATGAGATTGTTGTTACTGCAAAAAGAAAAGAAAAAAACAATAAATGGGTCACTGGTTTTTTTAATATATTATTATTATTATTTTTTGGTGAGATTCATTTTCTTTTTAATTGCGTGATTTTTTATTTGTTTGATTTTTGGTTGTGATTACAAGTTGTTTAGGTTAGAATCTGGGTGGGTTTGTATCCAAAGATCTATAAAGTTTCATTGGAGCAAAAAGAGTTGCCTCTCCAACATTGAGTCATTTTATTATTGTTTGGTATTGTTATCAGCTAATTAATGTGATTTGATGAGAAAATTTTGTTTCTTCTTGTTATCTGAAGGATGGTAGATCGGAAAATATTAATACTTGAAAGATTACAGAAGTTGGGAGCTACACATGGAAACATTTTGATTTTTAAAATGGAAGTTTAGGGAATAAATTATTTATCAAGTTGCGAACAATTTAGAATCGCGAATGTTCTTAATGATAATGAAGCGATTTTATATAGTGGGAGTGTGCAATAATGAGCTTAATGAATGCAAACTAGCTATAAAGAAAAAGATTCAATTTTTTAATATTTCTAAAGGTAGAGTATATAAATAAGTTTCAACACTGATAATACATTAATACATTGAGTTATTTGCATAAGATTGTATTGCTAGTTTATTAAGTTAGTGAATAACTCTTTTCCTCCATTGTTGGCAATGTTTGCTTTTGCTAATATTATACTATTCATATGAAAGAAGAGTTTCAAGTGCTCCGATTAGTAGGTATGAGAGGATTGATGTTTCGTCTCATAGGAAGAATGGTTGAAACGTTAGAAGTGAGTACAGAGTACCAAGTGTTATAGCATACTGACATAGAATTTTATAGGGATGGATGGGATAACACATAGAGTTAAGAGTTCTCATCATAGCCAAACAAGAAAGAGTGATGTATAATAAAGCAAATAGTTATTATTATTTTTTTTCTATGTGGTGAAGCAGACTATTTTTGTTTAAAAGTAAGAAGTATGGCTATTGTTTAAGTTTCTTAATTGTAATTGTAATTTATAAATGCTTTGATGATTTGTAAGGATTCACCTCCCGAAATTTTTCATCTTTACTGCTGTTATTTCATGAAATATTAACAAAATGAAAAACAAAACATAGGATTTTGTTGAACAATGGAATAAGATAGGTGAATTTAAGTTGTAGTTGATTGGTGAAATTGTCAATTCAGTATATTGGTATCCTTGATTCCTTTCTCTCTCTCACAGACTGCCTATGTATGTATTTTCTTGATTTTGAGACAGAACTAGTACAGTTTTAGACTTTATTAATGTAGTCAGCATCATCCTTGAAGTATTGACTATACTGTTGTTCTAATATGCTGCTTATAAAATTTATTTAGTCGTTCTGGAGAAAAGATATATATAGTCCAATTGTGGACTGAAATCAGGTTGAAGTGGATTGATGTCTTCCTTTTGAGCTTGAAATTTATGTGCTCTGAGGTATATGAGCTAGGGATGGTTAGGTGTGGAGTCTATGGACAAGTCCATTGGATTGAAAACTTATTTTTTTTTTGTTTCATCTTTGTAATGTAGTAACTTGATCGTATATATAAAATTGTTGTTACCGCAAATATTTAAAAAAAAAGGTGAAAAAATAAAAACTGTAACTGGGTCACTGTTTTTATTTTGGTTTTTGGTTGTGATTACAAGTTGTTTATGTTAGAATTTAGGTGGGTTTGTATCCAAAGATTTAGTTTCATTGGAGCAAAAAAAGTTGCCTCTCCAACATTGAGATATTTTATTCATTTTATTATTATTTGGTATTGTTATCTGCTAATTAATGTGCTTTGATGAGAAAATTTTGTTTCTTTTTGTTATCTGAAGGATGGCATATCGGAAAATATTAACTTGAAAGATTATAGAAGTTGGGAGCTACACATGGAAACATTGTGATTTTTAAATGGAAGTTTAGGGAATAAATTATTTATCAAGCTGTGAACATTTTAGAATCCCGAATGTTCTTAATGACAATTAAACGATTTTATATAATGCAAACTAGCAATAGAAGAAGAAGATTCGATTTTTAATATTTTTAAAGGGAGAGTATACAAATGAGTTTCAACACCGATAATAATTAATACATTGAATTATCATCCGCATAAGGTTGTATTGCTAGTTTATTAAGTTAGTGAATAACTCTTTTCCTCCATTGTTGGCAATGTTTGGTTTTGCTAATATGAGATACTATTCATATGATGGAAGAATTTCGAGTGCTCCAACTCGTAGGTAGAGGATTGATGTTCCATCTCATAGGACAAATGGTTGATAAATTTGAAGTGAGTACAGAGTACCCGCTGTAATATTATACTGGCATAGAATTTTATAGGGATGGATGGGAGAACACATAGAATTCTCATCATAACCAAACAAGAAAGAGTGATGTATAATAAAAGCAAACGGTTATTATTATTCTTTTCTATGTGGTGAAACAGATTATTTTTTTATAAAAGTAAGAAGTATGGCTAATGTTTTAAGTTTCTTAAATCTATTTGTACTTTGTAAATGCTTTGATGATATATAATGCTTGAAATATTATGACCAAATGAAAAACAGAACATAAGATCTTGTTGAACAAGGTAATAAGATAGATGAATTTAAGTTGTAGTTGATTGGTGAAATTGTCAATTTAGTATATTGGTATCCTTTCTCTCTTTCTCACAGATTGCCTATGGGGCTATGTATACATTTTTCTTGATTTTGAGATAGAACTAGTACAGTCTTAGACTTCATTAATGTAATCAATGCCATCCTTGTAGTGTTGACATAATGTTCAAAAGTGCTACTTGTAAAATTGATTTACTATATTATATGTATAGTCCAATTTCGGAATGAAATCAGGTTGATGTGGATTGATGTCTTTCTTTTGAGTTTGAAATTTGTGGGCTTTGAGGTATATGAGCTAGGGATGGTTAGGTATGGACAAGTCCATTGGATTGAAAAAGTGTTTACGCTGAATGCAGGCAGGCTCCGGTCTAACTACCCAAAAACGTAGATATTTTATGGCATAATTGTTAATTAAAGCTGTTTGTGGGCATTTTCTATTTACGTGTTTTTAGTAACGTCAATTAGGTTTTACTAGGTATAAAACGCCCGTCTTTCTTCTCACATTTGCACTTTCTTACCTCTTGCGGCGCTATTGTCATTGAGCACGAAAGAGGCATTTTGTAGCAAATCAGTGCAGGTATGTCTAGTGCTTTAATAAGCGAGATGGAGATCTATGGCATGAATCTTTGCTATTGATCCTGGTCTTTTGGTTGGTAGTTCTTGACATTGCTTTTCTCACAGCTGACCAAATTTACAGTCCTAGATTTAGATTTTTCACCAAATAGTGGTGAAGTGTTCTTGATCATATTGAGATTTTGATACCAGTTGTGAAATGAATGAATCTTGTTGGTTTTTTTAGATGATTACTGATGAGATCTTAAGGATCTTGGTTTTTAGATGCGATTTGTTTATTTATAATCTTGTTGATTCTTGTTAGATTTAGTGAATGAAATGATTATGGCCTTTCGGTAAACCATCATTAAAACTGTTTCTTGTATATCTGCAGTCCTGTAGTATGATTACTTGTACTATATATAGTTTTTCTTGGATTGCTTTCTTACGAAGTAGTATAATTCATTTTGTATAATTTGTACATTATTTTGATTACTTTGAGATCTGATACTAGTCATGTAATTATTGACCATTGATGTTTTTGTTGATATCTCTAGAAGATTCCAAGCAACCTCAATTTTCATTTGCATGGTTTGAATCTTTTGATGCGGGAATAGATTTCCAAAAATTTATCAAATTCGGCTAATGTTTTTGATTTTGATCTTGTAGTAAACTGCAACCAAAATCTTGTTGTAGATGTTGTAATATATATCTGGTTGTATGCTTCTACTGTCTTTTTTATTTTTATTTTTTTTATTTTTTTTTATCTTTGATCAGTTCTCTGAAGCAGTAGAAATCAATTGGTAAAATTTGTTAGTTTTTTTAGGAGAAAGTATAGAATATGAGAAATCTTGCTGTTTGAATCATGTAGGATGTGCCTAAGTTGATTGCCTTTTTTCTTCATTTGAGTACCGTTTGGAAAAATGATTGTACTTCTATGTTGTTATATCATTGCAGATGTTTAGATATACACTTGAATAGTATTGTATTGGTTTTCCTATGTCCACACCTAACTGCACACGCTTTTTGCACCTTGCCTGACAAGTATGAATGTTAATGTCCTTGTCAACAGTTTCTGGCATGCTATTGGAAATTTTCTTATTTTATTACCATTTGTAGTTTGTATGTTTATGTTTCAAATCTCAACATCTCAATCCGTTTTGATATTTTGGACATTTTAAACATTTACCTTAATTAAGAACAGAAAATGCTCAATCTTATTGACTTTTATTTTTATTTTTTGTGATATGAGATTCTCCATTTGGCTCGATTTATATCTTTTTAATCTATGTTTTGGTTATTCTCATTTTCTTTATCTAATTGAATCATTGGTTTTTCTCTCCATCAGTTTATGTGCATCCCTGTTTGCTTTTATCTGTTCAAGTTTAGTTATATATTGTGAATTTGCTGAGTACCCTCATATATGTGGTATTAAAGTTGCTTCTTTGAACTCCGAATTTCTCGGGGAGGGTATCTTTTCAAACTACAACTATATTCCTTAATTTTGTTACACTCATTGCTACCTTTGTGTTCTTGTAAATGCATGTATTTCTACACATATCGAAAGCTTTAACTGTGTTCAGATTGTGGACTTGTTTTTCCTGTACTGCTTTGACATCTAGTTCCATTAAAAATGCTGGTTTATAGTATTTTATTTTTATTTTTAAAGAAATCCCTTTATCTTGATGAAAAGTGTGTGGAGATTGATATGTAGATATTGGAATCAATATGAAATGTTTGCAATCTGACGTGTATAATATTCGCTTGTTTATAAATAGAACAGAGGAACTATTTTTGTCATACCCTGGAAGTTTGGTTGGGTACTAATATGATTGTTGTGTAAGCATTCAAATATGTTTATCATATTTGATAACATAGGAAAAATTGAAGCTTCCAATCCTTGAACCGAAGCTTATGCCAAGGATTAGGCTTTAGCAGTCTGCTATGAAGAAAGTCATAACACATTATCGACCGATAATTGTACAGATTATAGATTATTGTTGTGATTTTCTCAATCATCAATTGTTTGATATAGATGAAAGAGGTTAATCGAATTACTATCTTTGTTCCAGGTAAACTTTCTAGTCGTTTGTATCGGTTCCGGTATGATGAATCAGCATAGTCTAGGGAGTGGCTCTCTATCTTCTGGAGATCTGCCTTTGAAACGGAAGCGTGGTCGTCCTCGCAAGGATGATAGTCATGTTCAAGGGGAAAACAGTCCTCTAACCCCTGTTCCTGACAGCGGTAAGAAAGACAAACAGACCACGGCTGCAACTGATCCTGCTGTTGATCTCCTGGTGGGTCAGGTGGTTTCAGGTGTCATAGAAGGTTCTTTTGACGCTGGATATCTTCTCAATGTTAAAGTAGGTGGCAGTGACACTCATCTGAAAGGGGTTGTATTTTTACCAGGCCGATGCACTCCAATCACTGCAGCTAATGATGTGGCTCCAAATGTTAGGATGTACAAAAGAAAGGACAACCCCATCCCATTTCAAAACCCACAAACTCATCGCCGTGACTTTGTTCCACCTTCACGACAGATTAACAAGCAGGCTACTGAAGTTAAAATCGATGGACCGAAATTTCCAGATAAAATTCTACCCTCTGAACTTCAGTCAGGCACCCCAATTACAGTTAAGAACCAATCTGCCTCTGTTATCTTACCCTTAGGTGTTGAATTGCCAAGGAATGAGACAGGTCTTGCCTTGGGAGAAACAGTCCGGCTACAGAAATTATCAGACTCTGGAAAAGAGAGCCAAGCTGTTGCGTTTATGGCACAATTACTACACGATAAAGCTGTTGAGAAAGATGAAGTGCAGCAGGCAACTATTATGGAGATAGAGGAAGCTAAAGAATCAGAACCTGCATCTGCACCCCTTGTTGTTGAGAAAGATGAAGTGCAGCAGGGAACTAATATGGAGACGGAGGAAACTAATGAATCAGAGCCTGCATCTGCACCCCTTGTTGATATTATCGTGAGTACTGGATATATTAACCCGGAGCCTCAAGTTGAGAATCAGGTTTCGAGTTCTGACCTCAAGCCAAATGAATTAGTTCACAGTGAAGTGAAAGACCTCAACAGTATGGAGATAGAGGAAACTCAAGAATCAGCTGCATCTGCACCCCTTGTTGATATTACCCCGAGTACTGGAAATATTAATCAGGAGCCTCAAGTTGAGATTCAGGCTTTGAGTTCTGACCTCAAGTCAAATGAATTGGTTCACAATGAAGTGAAAGTCCTCAACAAGAATGAAGAAAGCAAAACTGCTTTAATTGCTGAACCTGAATCCATACTCTCTGAACCAGTTGGAATAGGCATGTTGATGGAAGAACCAAAGCCTGAACACAGCCAAAATCCTTTGTTTGCTGCACCTGAATCCTCGCCTTCTGAAGCAATTGGAATCAGCATGATGATGGAAAAACCAAGCCATGAAAACGATCGGACTTCCTTGTTTACTGAACCTGAATCCATGTCTCCTGAACCGATTGGGATCAACTCTCTTGTTGATGATAAACAGAATTCTCCGAAGAAAGATACACAGCATATGCCTTCGGAACCAGTTGGAATCAGCACATTGATGGAAAAACCACAGCTTGAACAGAACCAAGCTCCTTTGTTTGCTGCACCTGAATCCATACCTTCTGAACCAATAGGAATCAGCATGTTGATGGAAAAACCAAACATTGAAGACGACCGGACTCCATTGTTTGCTGAACCTGAATCAATGTCTCCTGAATCGATTGTGATCAATTTTCTTGCTGACAAGCAAAATTTTCCAGAGAAAGATACACATGATATGCCGTCTGAACCTGTTGGAATCAGCATGGAAATACCACAGCTTGAGCACAACCAAACTCCTTTGTTTGCTGCACCTGAATGCACGCCTTCTGAGCCAATTGGAATCAGCATGTTGATGGAAAAACCAAACCTTGAAGATGGCAGGACTTCGTTGTTTTCTGAACCTGAACCCATCTCTTGTGAACCGATTGGGATCAACTTTCTTGTTGATAAGCAGAATTCTTCAAAGAAAGATACACAGGATATGCTTTCTGAACAAGTTGGAATCAGCACGTTGATGGGAAAACCAAAGCGTGAACACAACCAAACACTTTTGTTTGCTGCACTTGAATCCATGTCCTCTGACCCGATTGGAATCAACATGTTGATGGAAAAACCAAACTTTGAAGATGATCGGACTCCTTTGTTTGCAGAACCCAAATCCATGTCTCCTGAACCGAAAGGGATCAACTTTCTGCTTGATAAGGAGAATTTTCCAGAGAAAGATACACAGGATATGCCATCAGAGCCTGCAAACAGGCCTGTATTTGGAGATGAGACATCCAACATCATTGCTGGAGGCTCTTACTCTGTACCAATGACCAACCTATCGGTAATGTTGTTCGAGGGAGAAGCTGTTCCATCACAGCCCACCAGTCTTGGAAATGAAGGATCTGCACTTCCAAGAATGATTGATACCCAAATATGCAGCAGCTCTTCCTGTGCTACCAACAACGGGGAATCCGGTATCAGAGATGGTATTACAGCTACTCATTTGGAGCTATCCAGTAGTCTGAACCTATCTGGTTCTGGGTCTTTGAAAAACTCAAGACAGGAGCAGAACTGATAGTTGAGGCATATATATAATGCCTGGGGAATGAAAAGGTAGTGTTAGTCATGTTGGCCGACATTTGAGAGTATAAGGTAGAGATTCTATATAGGTATTTCAGAGTTATATTTAGTCTGTTCCGGATAGTTATGTAATTTGAGATTTCCTGCTATCAACTTTTCAACTTTGGTTTAATATATGCTTTTTTATGAATTATGGAGGTTGTTATCTTTGTTGGTTCACCTATTTGGGATGTTATGTCTCACATGCACGTATTGTTAGTAGTTTGTTAGAGACTTAGACTGCTTTTTATCATTATTTGGGTCCTTACCCGGTAACTTTAGCTTTTGGATATACTGGTTAGACATGTAAGGTTTTAGAGGTGATGTTGTTATGCCCACGCGAGGCGAGTCGGCTGCCATAAATCAAAAATGATAAAAAATTTAATTAAAAAAAAATACTAAATAGAAAATAATCAATAAATATTACTTTGATTAGATATTGTGACATAAATAGGATTAGATATTATGACATAAATAGAAAATAATCTTAGTCCTTAGATATGCAAAATTGATTCATTATATTTAAAGTTACAATCTTTTGATTAGACTAGTTGAGTGGTTTCGTGCCTTGGTAGAGTTATAGAAATGATCATGAGTCATGAGTCATGACATCTCTCTAATATTTCTATCACGAGAAAGTTAGAGTGCATATATTGTCTAGGATATATATAGAGAGAGATTGTTGTTTTTGTCCATTAAGCTAAAGAGATAAGACAGAGATAGTGTGAGATTGAGAGAGATAATGAAGGGTGTGTTCTACGATGCATCTCATCACTTCTTCAACTTCTTCTCATCGATCATCAACAACATCACCATCTTGATGAACACGCAAACAATACCCTATTTCTCCCTCTACCAACAAAACCAGCATTGCAATACCATTTGTGGCTCTTCTTCTATGATTCTCAATGACAATACAACAACAACAACGAAGCTGGGTGTTATTTAATGGAGACCAACGATAATGGTCTCTTTTCATCTTCTTCATCATCATCTTCTTCTTCTCTAAAAACCAAGACCATTGTATGATCCTCACTACCGCCGTCTCTTGGCCGCTTATGTCAATTGTCAAATGGTTATTTATTTTAATTATATATTTATTTATGTTCCAGGAGGAAAGAGAGATTAGTCTTTAGAGTAATTAATTGAACTAGTTAAATGTAATTAATTGAACTAGTTAAATGTAATTAATTTCAAACTGTGTAATAAAGGATTTTTCTATTGTATATGAATTTGAGTTATTAGAAAATAAAATACTAGGTAATTATTTTTAAACTATTTACATTATAAGTAATTATATATATATATATATATATGTTCCTTTTACCTTATACGTATTCAAAATGTCAAGACATTCCTTAAAAAAGAAAAAGAAAGTTAAAATAGAACTTTTTATTGGAAAAACAAAATTGTATGTGAATAGAAAAAAATAGAAGGAGACATCAGAGAGGGATGAGTAGAGGATAGAGAATAGTAGTGACCAGAGGTAAGAGAATAGAGAGCAAGCTGCAGAGTAGTTACCAGAGGTAATTAATTTCTTCTGTGTTATTCTTTTTCAAAATAAACAAGGTTTGATCTTTGAAAGCTTTGATTATTTATTTATTTTTGAAAACATTTGGAAGAAAATTAACTTTTTCAACAAAAGTTTTTATTTTCACTGTTGTTTGATGATAAAAAAAAAAAAATTTTTTGTGTTCTTGTTTGATTTTCTTTTAGTCACACTTTCCTCTTTGTTTCCTTGAAATCTTACAGAAAAGCAAAATGTTGAAGTTACGTAAACTCGTGACGCACAAATCCGAAGACAACTCTATTTCAAGTTCTTGAACTTTATGGTTAATAAGGTACAGAATATTAACATATCTTTCTTTGTTTTATGGCTTCTCAGTTCTCACATTTATGATTTACTAGAATATGATAATCTTGATTTTGTATCTGAACAAGTGGAAAATCTTCCATGGGTCCGTCCTAAATGTGATGTTGGTGAGACAAACCACTGGAATAGTGCCGCATGTTATACCCACTTAAACAAGAGTTTTGCCACGTAGACATGATTACCGTTGACAATATGTAGGATTTCTGTTAAAAGGACCATCAACACATTAACTATTATTTGTTCTTAATCATGAAATATGATTATGTATTATGTTTAAACTATGGTCATAAAGTCATGGCAGGTGCCCATTGGATTTGAAAGGCTATATGTTCACATTTTTTCGGCGGAGAAAGATAAAATCCTATTTAAGTCAAACTTAATAACGGTAGTGGACGGAGAGTGCATATGGACGGAGGCTTTTTCCAAGTATATCAGGATTTTTCTGTTGTATATGAATTTGAATTATCAGAAAATAAAATACTGGGTAATTATTTTTAAACTATTTACCTTTTACATATTCTTTTTTTTATACGCATTCCTTTTACCTTATACGTATTCTAAAGGTCAAGACATTCGTTAAAAAAGAAAAAAAAAAGTTAAAACAAAACTTTTTATTGGAAAAACAAAATTGCATGTGAATAGTAAAAAATAAAGGGTTAAACAACTCACAATTTTCTAGCAAAAACCCATTCTATGCGAAGAGCAACCATAAAACAGAAGGAGGGATTACAGAGGGATGAGCAGAGGATAAAGAGCAATAGTGACCAGAGGTAAGAGGATAAAGAGAAAGCTGAGTAGTGACCAGAGGTAATTAATTTCTTCTGTGTTATTTTTTTTTTCAAAATAAAAAAGGTTTGATCTTTGAAAGCTTTGATTATTTATTTATTTTTGAAAACATTTGGAAGAAAATTAACTTTTTCAACAAAAGTTTTGATTTTCACTGTTGTTTGATGGTCAATGGTTGAGTAGAGCTTATATCTACTTTGTGTTGTAGTTCTTTTCAAAAAAAAAAAAAAAAAAGATTTTTGTGTTCTTGTTTGATTTTCTTTTAGTCACACTTTCCTCTTTGTTTCCTTGAAATCCTATAGAAAAGCAAAATGTTGAAGTTACGTAAACTCATGACGCACAAATCCGAAGACAAACTCTATTTCAAGTTCTCGAACTTTATGGTTAATAAGGTATAGAATATTAACATATCTTTCTTTGTTTTATGACTTCTCAGTTCTCACATTTATGATTTACTAGAATATGATAATTTTGATTTTGTATTTGAACAAGTGGGAAAATCTTTCATGAGTCTGTCCCAAATGTGATGTTGGTAAGACGGACCACTGGAATAGTGCCACGTGGTATACTCACTTAAACAAGAGTTTTGCCATGTAGGCATGATTACTGTTAACAATATTTAAGATTTATGTTAAAAGGACTATCAGCACATTAACTATTATTTATTCTTAATCATGAATAAGCAATTATATAGATATGATTATGTATTATGTTTAAACTATGGGTAGGTGCCCATTGAATTTGAAAGGTTGTATGTTCACATTTTCTCGATAGAGAAAGATAAAACCCTATTTAAATCAAACTTAATAACAGTAGTGGACGGAGAATGCATATGGACATAGGCTTTTTCCAAGTATATTAGGATTTTTCTATTGTATATGAATTTGAATTATCAGAAAATAAAATATTGGGTAATTATTTTTAAACTATTTACCTTTTACATATTCTGTTTTTTATACACATTCCTTTTACCTGATACGTATTCAAAAGGTCAAGACATTCGTTAAAAAAAGGAAAAGAAAGTTAAAACAGAACTTTTTATTGGAAAAACAAAATTGCATGTGAATAGTAAAAAAATAAAGGGTTAAACAGCTCACAATTTTCTAGCAAAAACTCATTCTATGCAAAGAGCAACCATAAAACAGAAGGAGAGATTGGAAAGGGATGGCTAGAGGATAGAGAGCAGTAATGACCAGAGGTAAGCTAATATATAGTAAGCTGCAGAGTAGTGACCAGAGGTAAGTAATTTCTTCTATGTTGTTCTTTTTCAAAATAAAAAAGGTTTGATCTTTGAAAGTGTTGATTTTTTTTTTTTTTTTAAACATTTGGAAGAAAATGAATTTTTTCAACAAAATTTTTTATTTTTACTGTTGTTTGATGGTTAACAGTTGAGTAGAGATTATATCTACTTTGTATTGTAGTTCTTTTCAAAAAAAAAAAAAAAAAAAAAAAAAAGATTTTTGTATTCTTGTTTGATTTTCTTCTGGTCACACTTTCCTCTTTGTTTCCTTGAAATCCTACAGAAAAGCAAAATGTTAAAGTTACGTAAACTCGCGACACACAAATCCGAAGACAAACTCTATTTCAAGTTCTCGAACTTTATGGTTAATAAGGTATAGAATATTAACATATCTTTCTTTGTTTTATGGCTTCCCAGTTCTCACATTTATGATTTACTAGAATATGATAATCTTGATTTGTGTCTGAACAAGTGGAAAATCTTTCATGGGTCCGTCCCAAATGTGATGTTGGTGAGACGGATGATTGGAAAATTGCCACATATTATACTCACTTAAATAAGAGTTTTGCCACGTAGACAAGATTACTACTAACAATATGTAGGATTTCTATTAAAAGGACCATCGACACATTAACTATTATTTGTTTTTAATCATGAATAAGCAATTATATGCATATGCATATGTATTATGTTTAAACTATGGTCATAAAGTCATGGCAGGTACCCATTGAATTTGAAAGGATGTATGTTCATATTTTCTCGACGGAGAAAGATAAAACCCTATTTAAGTCAAACTTAATAACGGCAGTGGACAGAGAATGCATATGGACGGAGGTTTTTTCCAAGTATATCAGAATTTTTCTATTGTATATGAATTTGAATTATCAGAAAATAAAATACTGGGTAATTATTTTTAAACTATTTACCTTTTACATATTCTTTTTTTTATACACATTCCTTTTACCTTATACATATTCAAAAGGTCAAGACATTCGTTAAAAAAGAAAAAGAAAGTTAAAATAGAACTTTTTATTGGAAAAACAAAATTGCATGTGAATAGTAAAAAATAAAGGATTCAACAGCTCAGAATTTTCTAGCAAAAACCCATTCTATGCGAAGAGCAAGCATAAAATAGAAGGAGAGATTAGAGAGGGATGGGTAGAGGATAGAGAGCAGTAATGAGCAAAGGTAAGCTAATAGAGAGCAAGCTGCAGAGTAGTGACCAGAGGTAATTAATTTCTTCTATGTTGTTTTTTTTAAAAATAAAAATGGTTTCATCTTTGAAAGAGTTGATTTTTTTTTTTTTTTGAAAACATTTGGAAGAAAATGAACTTTTTCAACAAAAGTTTTGATTTTTACTATTGTTTGATGATTAACAGTTGAATATAGATTATATCTACTTTGTGTTGTAGTTCTTTTCAAAAAAAAAAAAAAAAAGAGTTTTGTGTTCTTGTTCGATTTTCTTTTAGTCACACTTTCCTTTTTATTTCCTTGAAATTCTGCAAAAAAGCAAAATGTTGAAGTTACGTAAACTTGTGACGCACAAATCCGAAGACAAACTCTACTTCAAGTTCTCGAACTTTATCGTTAATAAGGTATAGAATATTAACATATTCTTTCTTTGTTTTATGGCTTCTCAGTTCTCACATTTATGATTTACTAGAATATAATAATCTTGATTTTGTGTCTGAACAAGCGGAAAATCTTCCATGGGTCCATCCCAAATGTGATGTTGGTGAGACGAACCACTGGAATAGTGCCACGTGGTATACTCACTTAAACAAGAGTTTTGCCATGTAGGTATGATTGCTGCTAACAATATGTAGGATTTCTGTTAAAAGGACCATCGACACGTTAACTATTATTTATTCTTAATCTTGAATAAGCAATTCTATACATATGATTCTGTATTATGTTTAAACTATGGTCATAACGTCATGGCATGTACCCATTGGATTTGAAAAGCTATATGTTCGCATTTTCTCGGTGGAGAAAAATAAAACCCTATTTAAGTCAAACTTAATAATGGTAGTGGACGGAGAATGCATATGGACGGAGGCTTTTTCCAAGTATATCAGGATTTTTTTTATTGTATATGAATTTGATTTATCATAAAATAAAATACTGGTAATTATTTTTAAACTATTTACCTTTTACGTATTCTTTATTTTTTTAATACACATTCCTTTTACCTTATACATATTCAAAAAGTCAAGACATTCATTAAAAAAGAAAAAGAAAGTTAAAATAGAACTTTTTATTGGAAAAACAAAATTGCATGTGAATAGTAAAAAATAAAGGGTTAAACAGCTCAAAAATTTCTAGCAATAACCCATTCTATGCGAAGAGCAACCATATGTCAAGAGCAACCATAAAACAGAAGGAGGGATTAGAGAGGGATGAGTAGAGGATAGAGAGCAATAGTGACCAGAGGTAAGATGATAGAGAGCAAGCTGCAGAGTAGTGACTAGAGGTAAGTAATTTCTTCTATGTTGTTCTTTTTCAAAATAAAAAAGATTTGATCTTTGAAAGCTTTGATTTTTATTTTTTTGAAAACATGTGAAGAAAATTAACTTTTTCAACAAAAGTTTTGATTTTTACTATTGTTTGATGGTCAACGGTTGAATATAGATTATATCTACTTTGTGTTGTAGTTAAAAAAAAAAAGAAAAAGTTTTGTGTTCTTGTTTGATTTTCATCTGGTCACACTTTCCTTTTTGTTTCCTTGAAATCCTATAGAAAAGCAAAATGTTGAAGTTATGTAAACTCGTGACGCACAAATCCGAAGAAAAACTCTATTTCAAGTTCTCAAACTTTTTAGCTAACAAGGTATAGAATATTAACATATCATTCTTTGTTTTATAGCTTCTCAGTTCTCACATTTATGATTTACTAGAATATGTTAATCTTGATTTTGTGTCTAAACAATCGGAAAATCTTCCATGGGTCCGTCCCAAATGTGATGTTGGTGAGACGGACCACTGGAATAGTGCCACGTGGTATACTCACTTAAACCAGAGTTTGGCCACGTATATATGATTACTGTTAACAATATGTAGGATTTCTGTTAAAATGACCATCGGCACATTAACTATTATTTGTTCTTAATCATGAATAAACAATTCTATACATATGATTCTGTATTATGTTTAAACTATGGTCATCAAGTCATGGCAGGTACCCATTGGATTTAAAAGGCTGTATGTTCGCATTTTCTCGGCGGAGAAAGATAAAACTCTATTTAAGTCAAACTTAATAACGGTGGTGGACGGAGAATGCATATGAACTGAGGCTTTTTCTATTGTATATGAATTTGAATTATCAGAAAATAAAATACTGGGTAATTATTTTAAAACTATTTACCTTTTACGTATTCTTTTTTTTTTTTTTTTATACGCATTCCTTTTACTTTATATGTATTCAAAAGGTCAAGACATTCGTTAAAATAGAAAAAGAAAGTTAAAACAAAACTTTTTATTGGAAAAATAAAATTGCATGTGAATAGTAAAAAATAAAGGGTTAAATAGCTCACAATTTTCTAACAAAAGCCCATTCTATGCGAAGATCTACCATAAAACAGAAGGAGAGATTAGAGAGGGATGAGTAGAGGATAGAAAGTAGTGACCAGAGGTAAGATGATAGGGAGCAAGCTACAGAGCAATGACCAGAGGTAAGTAATTTCTTCTATGTTGTTCTTTTTTAAAATAAAAAATGTTTGATCTTTGAAAGCTTTGATTCTTATTTTTTTGAAAACATGTGAAGAAAATGAACTTTTTCAACGAAAGTTTTGATTTTTACTGTTGTTTGATGGTTAACGGTTGAGTAGAGATTATATCTACTTTTTGCTCTTTGTTCTTGTTTGATTTTCTTCTGGTCACACTTTCCTATTTGTTTCCTTGAAATCAACATGTTGAAGTAACGTAAACTCGTGACGCACAAATCCGAAGACAAACTCGATTTCAAGTTCTCAAACTTTATGGTTAATAAGGTATAGAATATTAACATAACTTTCTTTGTTTTATGGTTTCTCAGTTCTCACATTTATGATTTACCAGAACATGATAATCTTGATTTTTTATCTGAACAAGCGGAAAATCTTCCATGGGTCCATCCCAAAGGTGATGTTGGTGAGACGGGCCGGAATACTGCCACGTGGTATACTAACTTAAACAAGATTTTTGCCATGTAGGTATGATTATTGCTAACAATATATAGGATTTTTGTTAAAGGACCATTGGCACATTAACTATTCTTGTTCTTAATCATGAAACAACAATTATTTACATATGATTTTGTATTATTTTTAAAATATGAGCATGGCAGGTACTCATTGGATTTGAAAGGCTATATGTTTGCATTTGCTCAGTGGAGAAAGATAAAACCATATTTAAGTCAGACTTAATAATGGCAGTGGACGGAGAATGCATATATACAGAGGATTTTTCCAAGTATATCACAATATCAAATGGTGATGCTCCAATTAAGTTAATTGTTGTGCTATGTGCTTTTGTTGTTTATTTGCAACATTTATTTATTTGTTTATAATCTTTTGATTTTGTGTGAATTAACAAATACAGCTAACCCAAAACGATTTTTGCTGCAGGAATCAATTGGATCCGGTATTCTTGGAGAGGCTCGTGTTAATCTATGCAAAGTTGATTCTTTCTCTCGTCCACCTTTTGTGATCATACATGCATCCATATTTTTTTTTTACAAACTTTTCTTATCAAAAGTTTGTAAGTTAAGACAGTTTTTTTTCAGCAGAAAATATATTATCTTGTATAATTTACCTATAAATCAAAGTCTAATTCTAATACATATATAAATTGATCACTGGTTTGTTTCGAAAATTCTAAAAATTTTCAAGAGAAAATTGTACCATTTTTTTTAAGATTCGAGACTGTGAAACATATATTTCCGTTAAACATATGATTTGATTGCCAATCAAATCCACCAAAACCCATTTTACCTGAATCGTCTTTTGATCACAGTGTAGAGCCCTCGACCTAGATGATTTCTTTATTATTGCGGGTTATCCACTTGAAAAGTGCAAATAATTTCATTTACAGATGATTTAAAAAAAAAATATATATATATATATATATATATATATTTATAATTGTAATAATTATATAAAACCCAATTTTAACTGTCACATTCATTCAACCTATAAAATCATATCAAACTTATGAAAAAATATATATATATATATATATACAATTTTTCTATTGTCAATTCGTTCTAATATAAAATATATCATGACGAAGAATTTGGACCATTAGATTTACATACTTTAACTCAAAATGTATGCATTTGTTAAAACTTCTCCGTAATTTATAGTCCACATTCTTCATTTGAGTATATTTTATATCATGATGAACTGACAATAGAAAGACTATATATATATTTGAGACATCTATTCATGCATCTTGAAACTTTTAAGCATAAAATTTTAATTCATTGTTAAATATTTAAGGTTTTGGGTGAGACAAATATATGTTATTAAAAGCAAAGAAGTAAATATTAATTTCAATTTCAATGTAAAGAATTCAAATTTATAAAGATATCTTAGAAATATTGTTAAAATTTTGATTTTCTCTACTTTAACTGTTCAACAACATTTTTGATATCGATACTTTGAAATTTGAAAGTAACAGAAATATATCCGGATTATTATCGATATTAACTTCTTCCTTACAATGTCAACATATATAAAGTAATTGGCACTACATCCCTCTAGAGTATACCTGAATTCGCATGTTGCCCCCTGAATTAATTTTTTAGCCATTAAATGAACTATCGGAAATTAGCAAAATTGGATGGAATGCATACGGAACCCTAGTTCAGTCTCATTTCTCATCACGTGCGCGTCACATTTCATGTCAAATTGTACTAAGTTCCCCTTATTATATACATAATTGCATTAAACCGGAAAAAATATAATAATATGACCTAAATACCCCTATGACCAAATTTTAAAAATCAATTTTTAAAAATAAAAATTTAAAATTTAAAAATGAAATAATTGTTGAATAATAATAATATTCTGAACTTTTTGATAAAGAAAATTAAATAAATAGAGAAATGAAAAAAATTAAATTAATTTAACAATTATTTAAATTATCTTTTTTATTTAAATATCCCTAAATATAAAACCCAGATGAATATTTAAATTATTTAAGACAAATTATCATTTAAATTATCTTTTTATTTTAATATCCATAAATATCACTTGTTCATTTACAAATAACCTGTGTATTAACAATGTCAAAAACAAAAATAAAAAATTATATAATAATAATAATAATAATAATAATAAAATAATGAGATGCATGTGTCAACACAAAAATAAATAGAAAAAAATTAAATTTAAATAAAACCCAACACAACCCCCAAATCCATCTATTTATTTTTGTGTTGACACATGACATCTCATTAGTTTTATTTAAATTTAATTATTTCTACTTATTTTTGTGTTGACACATGTCTTTTACTTATTTTTGTGTTGACACATGGCATCTCATTAGTTTTATTATTATTATTATTATTATTATTATTATTATTAATTTTTTATTTTTGTTTTTGACATTGTTAATTCATTGGTTATTTGTAAATAAACAGGTGATATTTATGGATATTAAAATAAAAAGATAATTTAAATGATAATACGCCTTAAATAATTAAAAATTTTCATTTCTCTATTTATTTAATTTTCTTTATCAAAAATTTCAAAAAATTATTATCATTCAACCATTATTTCATTTTTAAAATTTAAAATTTTATTTTTAAAAATTAATTTTTAAAATTTGGTCAGAGGGGTATTTAGGTCATATTATTATATTTTTTCCAGTTTAATGCAATTATGTAAATAATAAGGGAAACTTAGTGCAATTTTCCATGACATGTGACGCACACGTGACGAGAAATGAGACAGAACTAGGGTTCTGTAAGCATTTCGTCCGATTTAGGGGGCAACATAAGAATTCGGGTATACTCTAGATGTTGTAGTACCAATTACTCATATATATCATGATGATGATTGTATGAAGAAGTATTTGGACTTCAAAGCCCAATAAAATAGGCCCAAAAAGGACCTTGTGATGGGCCTTAATCTTGATATGTGAGGGCTAATTGATATTTATATATTGAGTAATGATATTTATATTCTTCAAACATTGTATGTACCCAAAATTAGTAAAATTTTAAACTTCCAATATTACCCTTAAATAAATGGGGTAGATATTGCCACCCAACATGCTTTTTTGTATTTGTACAGGAAAAAAACTTATTTGGACACAACATTTTTAATTTTTTTTTGAAAGAGCATTTTAATTTTTTTAATTATAATAATGTCCGATATTTTTTGTTAAGATAATAATACCCCCCCTTTTTTTTTTAAGATAATAATATAATGTATTTAAATTACTTTGGAGTTTGGACAATAAGATATCAACTTTAATTTTATTTAAGAAAAAAAAACTTTAATAATTACCCGATCCAAAATAATTCTTGACAGAGAGATAGATGAACTTATTTTTGAATTCTTCTAAATAATTCTAATTTTTTTGTAACAAAAAAAAAAAAAAACAAATATTTTACTTTGCTTTTGATTCAGTTTTATTGAACTATATAATCGGTTCTTATGAATTAAATCTCTAACAGCTGATGGATTAAAAAAAAATCATTGTGTTGATTGAATATGAGATTTTCTTTGAATAGTTTTTTTTTTTTTTTGAAATATATTCACCAAATAATTTATCTTTTCAAAATTTGTTATTCTTCAATTCTATTATCGTATTATGTCTATTTTTATTATTTTATATTATTAGTTTACATTCTTTGTGGTAATAAGTGGGGTGTGTTTATGAACTATTCCATTTTAAATTTTTTAATAGGGTTTAGATACATCGTGTACATACGATTTTTACGATTTTTACGATTTTTTAGGGGTATAAAATAACATTTATCTTATATATTCTTGAGTTGGGCTCTCTAAAGTCCAAATAATACGACTTCATATGAAAAACTTGAAAAAAAATTTCTTCTTCACTGCAAGTCTGCAACCAATCTCAAATTCTTGTGATTTCCAGTAATTTTTCTTCACTTAAATCACAAACTAGGTTTATCCCCTCTAAAATCGAAATCTCTAGAGGAACCTCACAACTGGAATTCAAGCTCAATCGAGTAAGTAGATGTTTTTTTTTTTGTTGTTTTTTTTAATCTTTCTCTGGACAAGTAATTTATAAATTTCGAATTCTATGAGCTAATTAGTTCCTTATCGGATCGAATCGTTAACTGGGTTTCGTATGATTTGTGAATTATTGACTACTTGTGATTTGGATACGGATTGAATCAGTTTTGTCTTTGTTTTTATTTTTATTTTTTGTTTAAAGTTATGTTTTTTAATATCCTTTGTTGATTGATGCTAATAACATAAACGCAATTTCAGATAAAATTTTGTGGGTGTCTGCAATTTTGATTGAAGACAATATAATCTTGAACAAATTCGTGTATTTTTTTTTTTCGCAGTAGTATTGAATATTGATAATGAAATATTGTTAGTTCTAGTAAATGTAAATGAATAATAAAAAAAAAGACAACTTTTTGTAGAAACTGAAATATTTTGTAAATGTAAGTTCTCTTCGATTTTTATGTGTGAGAAACTGAAATTTTATTTTTTTTTCAGGAAAAAGTTTGCAAGATGGATATAATCTCACAGTTACAGGAACAAGTCAATCAGATTGCTGGGGTTGCGTTTAATATGTTTGGGACTCTGCAAAGGGATGCTCCTCCTGTCCGACTCTCTCCGAACTATCCGGAACCACCAGCTGCTGCTAATCCTACAGAGGATTCTGCCAACTTCGCGGAACAACCCAAGCTCATGAGTGCTGCTCTTGTTAAAGCTGCAAAGCAGGTTCGTTATTATTTTGCTGTGGTACACTACATACATCAATTAGAGAAAGATGGTTTCGATTTTTTAGACTAAGAGAGATGTCTTCTCATTTGGGTGGTGTGCATTTTGGTGATTACTGTTTAGTGAAACCCGTATCGGTTTATTCTAGGCCGAAGGAGCTCTTATATTATCTAGGAAAAACCTGACATGTTTTTAATAGAAAAGTAATTTTACTATTGGAACTCATTAAAAAATGTAAAGTAATTGATTTTTGACAAAATCATGGATGCTGGTTTCAACCTCTACATCCATTTTGGAGATTGAGGAGCAACCGGTGAAGTACTGTTATAGAGAATCTGCTGAATATCACGAAGAAACCAGGAACTTGTGCTTCTTTAAAGGTGAAATTAATGAAGTTAACATGAGAACTTATCCATTTAAGTTGGTGTTCTGGCTGCAAATTGTCTCATTTTCTGTACATCCGCTGCATATAGTTAATACAGTGATTATCGATTAACCAGTAGTCCGCTTAAGAGACGATGTGTAATCAGCAATGCAACATGATATATTGCTGCTTGTTCCTTGTGCAGTTTGATGCGTTAGTTGCAGCACTTCCATTGTCTGAGGGTGGTGAAGAAGCTCAAGTGAAAAGGATAGCGGAACTCCAGGTACAGACTTCATAGTTTCAATGGATTCACATTTTTTTTTTTTTTACAATTTATTATTTCAACATTTCTCATGTAGTGCCTCATTTTTGTTTTGGTTTGCATACTCACTGTTCAGGCTGAGAATGATGTTGTGGGCCAAGAACTGCAAAGGCAACTGGAAGCTGCAGGTGAATTCTCAAACCTTTCTGTTTGTCAAATCGGTGGATTGATTTAATTTGAGAGTTTGGTTATACCCTTTTTCGGCTTTTGAAATTGAATCTAGAACAAGTCCTCCCGTTTCAATGGATTAAAAGATACATGTTATAGAAAACTCAATATACTACATCTTCATGCATGAAGGTTCTTCCAAGTCATTACCAGTTAGTATCATCCTGTGTCACGCCTCAGCCATAGAAACTTGGCTGAATGTCCCAAGTGAACAGTCCATATATATATAAAATTAAAATTACATTAAATTTCAGATAATTTTGTATTTGCCATATCTAACAATCTCAGAGGTATTTATTGTGGTGTCAGAGAAGGAACTGAAACAGGTCCAAGAGTTGTTCAGCCAAGCTGCGGATAATTGTTTGAACTTAAAGAAACCCGATTAAACAAGGCGAGGGGGCGCCACGCCGACCCTTCTATATCAGAGTCCTAGGTCAGTGTTGAATTGTATCTGATACAATATTTGACCTATCTATCGAAATGAGAAGCAACAGATGCCTTTACGTTGAGTTTTAAAAAATTGAACCTGAACGTTTATGCGTTTAATGAATGTCAATTTAGCTTAAAATTGAAAGTTCATGAGTTTGTTTTAATGTAATTAGATTTGCTTGTATCGTCAACAAGAAATACGTTTCACACAAACAATGATAAATCAATCTCACATTACAATTGTGAGAAGGGGAAATCTACGAGAAAACGACCCTGGTAGGAGATGAACAGCCCTCTCGATTGTGAAATAGCAACACGCTATAAAAGCTAATGGTTAGTTATAACAAGTTATCACAAAATTTTATAAAAATGGAGGTTCACACAGAACATAAAACTATTAAAGGCAAGAAAATTGCAACAAAAGCCTGGAGAAGTGGTTTCCTCCAGAAAGGAAAGTGAGAAACGTAGTAGCATCAAATCTGCATCTAAATATTACAATCAAAGCAGAGAGCTACATTAGCGAAAAACTTCCTAGGTGTAGCCGACTTGCTGTTGTTGGGGTTGCTGCGGCGGCTGCTGCTGATAATTTCCATACCCAGGGTAGCCTCCATAGTACATGTTCGGGTCTTGGGGTGCAGCTGCATATCCATAATTCTCATATCCCTGTCCAGCATATCCATAATATCCCGCGCCACCCCACTGGTTTTGATCCGGCTGTGCCTGAAAAATATAAGAAATTGTGCATATGTTTGTCAGATTCAAGGTCATATGCGAATTTTTAGCATAAAGTAAGCATTGATAAATGTATCAACTAATATAAACTCTTGCCTGTTTGTTTGAAGGGCTTCGTCCCCATGAAAGGCGAATATTTTGCCCACCCAACTGAGTTCCATTCAGCATTCTCAATGCCTCTTCAGCACAGCTTCTGATGCACCACAACGGGAAAAAAATAAAAAGGCATCATATTAGAGCAGGTATCTACCTTATGAGAGAGAACTAACCAGTGAGATTTTACTAAATTGCATACCTGTCAGCAAATTGAACAAAACCGCATCGCTTGCCAGCTGGTATTTTCACATGTAGTAATTCCCCAAATTGGCTGAATCTCTCTCTCAAATGATCATCCGTCACAACAGAATCAAGATTACCAACAAACACCTGAATTGAAGTTTGTGAGGTCACAAAAAGGTTCCGAGAAAGTGATTTCCACAGAAAATAACAAAGCACTCACTGTGGTGTTGTTTGGATTATTGTCACTCTGAATCCCTTGACCTTGAGAGCTCTGATATGAAGCTGCAAATAAAAATCAGAAGTTAGAGAAAAGAGGAATGGAAAGTGAGGAGACAACTCTTCTCATCCAAAATCATGAGAACAGAAGATGAATAAATACGTGTAGGATCCCTGTCAAGCTTGGATGTTGTAACTTACAAATAAATATGAGAATAAAATATAAGAATAGATACGTGCAGGATCCCCGTCAAGCTTGGATGTAGTCACTTTGAAATAAATAACTTTGAAGACTATATGCTGCTATCTACATTAGTTTTATATGTGAAAATAATGACCGATATATATGTCAATACTCCAATGTTGTCAGTAAACATGAATTAAAATAAATAATAACATATTAGGGGTTTTGATCACCACCTAAAGAAAGTCAATAACAAACTATAAACATATCAACCCACTTACACTAGCTTCGGAACATGCTTGAAACATATTGAAAACATTAAAACGATTTCTTAAATTAAAAGAAAGTCAATAACAAACTATAAGCATATCAACCAGTTACACTAGCTTCGGAATATGCTTGAAACATATTGAAAACATTAAAACAATTTCTTAAATTAATTTCATTAATGGGCGCATAGCATATGTATATTATATACTTATTAGGCAACATGATTATCATAATTAGAATTTGGGCAACAATACATTGCAAGAATTACTAATCAATAAACATTAACATATTTCAGATATAGATGGTTAGGTATGCAAGGAACCAGTCAGAAGGCCGAATGGTGAAACACTCTAACTGAACTGCATAATGTCATGGCAGCAATTGCTCGTTACACAGAGACTAATCTTTACATGCCTTGGAGGAGTACACTCCCAATCATGAAGCTTGGCAGTGTACAAAATATTCACTTTGTAATTAAAACATATTAAGCCCAATCAAATGCTATAGCTGGATAACAAACTTCTAGATGTTAGAATTTGTACACCTAATAAAGACTTTCATCGTTGTGAAAGTTTGCTAATATGACTTGATATATCTCTTTCCCTGAAATACTGTATGTTCTACCTAACAACTTAAACCCAAGATTAAAAATAAAAAAAAGATAGGCATGTCAAGACATTAAGGTTATACCAGCAGATGATTGTCATTCAACAATACCCCATACACTAATAAGCAACTTGCAGCTCGTACTTACTAAACTGTAACCTTATTTAATATCCCTAATGGCTCAGCCACTTTAATGTAAAATAATACCCACAGATATTGTCTACAAATTCCACAAACTACAATATATATCTACAAGGCAGTAACCCATTTAATTAGAAATTTAGAATAGGGGAATAACCCATTGGAATATTTCTTTTTAAGAAAAAAAATAAAGAATTAACACAATGATAACAAATATAGGTAGAAATGCCAAGCAGAACCTAAACACCAAGTACGAAAGCAATGAAATATATGGTAACAATGATAACAAGCCTGCCACATATGCAGTTTTGTACTGCTCAATTTGAGTTTCCAATCGGACTGTCATGGACTGAAATCTAAAAACACAAGTGACCCAAAGAATCTAAATATGTAATTCAGAATTAAGAATTATGAAAGAACTGAGGAAACAACTGAAACAAAATGAACTGAAAAGGGCAAGAGAACATAGTATATAAGAAATAAACTTGATTCTTATAACTAATCAATAGAAAGCTGAAGGGAAAAAGAAAAACGTAAAGATTTTAAATGACGGAAGAAGTAATGAAATGTAAGTTGACCGACAGCTCAATGAATAGAAGAACTGAAAGATACTACTTTGAAAATGTAGCATAACAGACGCCATGGAAATCTCAAATAAAGGGCAAGACATAAACTCAAAAACTGACCTAAGTGAGGGAACCCACTAAAGGGGTAACCATTTCAGCTGAAATCAGTTCCAGGCCCCAAGATCATAGAGCCCCGTGACACCCTGCTTCGAGACAACAGGAGTTCTATAAGTTTCAAGATTTTAATAGCATTTACTGTGCCCAATATGTTAAAGGAAAAGGAAAATACAGGAACACGACTTTGGAAACTGCTGCTTTATCTTCAAGAACATAACTGAAAGAAAACTTAACAGTAATGTTAAGTGTACTACCCATCAAAGAAAAACGCCAGAACTGAAGTGAACAACCTCACCGATTTTTAGAAGCAAACTTAAAATACTAATGTATACTAAAAATAAAAGAACGCCACAACTACACTAATGAAAAGAAAAACATAGCTGAACTAATGTATATCAAAGATACCACACAATAAAAACTAAAACATCTACATCCAATAAGGTACTAAGGATTTGTACTAAATGTAAGTATGTAACTAACAAGAAATTAAAGGATTATCTCAAAAGGGCTTGTACAAACAGCATGGCAACCAACAAAAATACCTTTGGAATACTGCTGCTGACCTGCCACAGCAGTCTTCTTATTAGTAGCCGGTCCAATACGCATGGGTCTTGTTGAACAGAATACTCCATTCATCTCAGTCATAGCACGTAATTGTTCACTTTCATCACTAAAACGCACAAACCCATAACCTTTTGTGCGTCCAGTAAGCCTATCAATCACAACCTTAGCACCCTTAACAGTCGGATAGCGGGCCCTAAAGGTCTCTTGTAGCATGTAATCAGTAACATCCGGAGCCAAGTCACCAACAAATACAGTGAAGTCAGGGGTCTCATCACGTCTCTCGCCGGCACTAAACGATGCCCAGTTCAGCCTGAAGTTCTGCTCACCATTCGGCATAGGAGTGCCGTTATATGCCTGCAAAGCTCTTTCCGCTGCAGCACGCGTAACAAACTCAAGAAACCCATAACCCTCGACCTGACCAGTTTGTTTGTTACGAATTACTTTCACAGAAACAACCTGCAACAACAATATGATACCTTTTAGACATCAGAAACAAACAAACCACAAAACAAAAACATGTATACTTAGTTAACATCATAGGAAAAGTTGCAAAATTTGTTTCATTAAAGAAAGCAATCACATCTATACTTAATTAAACATAACACCCCATTTAATAAACATGGATACTAATTCAAGTAAAAAGGCTATTTTTTTTTGTTTCCTTTTTTGCTAATACAAGAAATTCTGATAAACCCACCAAACATTAAACAAAAAAGAGAAACAAAACAATACACGATGATATATATACCTCGCCGGTAGGAGCGAAACAGCTAGTAACATAGGTCTCGTCCATCCAATACTGCAAGTCACCAATCCAGAGTGTCCGGATCTCGCTGGATTGACCCGACTGTTGCTGGCCGCCGGGAGCTTGTTGTTGTTGAGCCTGCATCGAAGCAGCCGCCGCCTGAGGTGGAGCGGGCCACATCGGAGGCGGAGGAGGCTGGGACTGAGGCTGAGGCGGCATCATCATCATGTACGGCGGCTGTTGCTGCGGCGGCGGGTGCTGCTGCTGCTGCTGCTGCTGGTACTGGTACTGATGCGCCATCGACGGCGGCGGCGGCACGGCTCCGGGAGCTGGCTGCATCATGTTATCGATATACAGAGAGAGAGAGAGAGAGAGAGAGAGAAAGACTGCGTGAAAAATAACTGAGAGAGTGAAACCCTAATCGTGAAGAAAAGGTGTGAGAGGATAGAGACAGATCAGTGTTTTGGAGATTTTATAAGGAGGAAAAAAAAATCAAAGTTGTCACGTCAGCTGCTTACGTGGCGGATATCGAATAGAGACAAGAGTAGCTTGTGGATTTAAAATTTTTTTTTTTTTTTTTTTTTTTAATTTTTATAAAAATAAGTAACAGATTATGGTAAACAAATAATGTTTTTGATTCAATTAATTATAGACTCAGATTATATTAATTAATTTGCTAGTTTAATACCACCATCGGATCTTCCTTAACGGTGAATGACACACTCATTCAATCCGTTAATCTGTTAATGTTTAAGCTAATACTAATATGTTAATATATATTAGCTATATAGTTAAATAGATTTGTCATTTGCAAGATTGAAATGGATTTTTTTTTCTCGATTGCTATTCATTCGATTTGTTAATATAACACGTTCGAGTCGCATACTAAAAAGGAAGCTGATATATAATAATGTTAATATATATTAACTTTTTAGTTAAATAGTTGTGTTAAACGGAAATTGAAATGGATTTGATCCTGCTTGACTTTTGTAATTAATCATCAATTTAGATCTATATGAATAGGGTTCAAAAATGTTTTGTTACTATTTGGGCCTGACTTTGTAAGAAAGTCACCGGTTTAATAACTTAAGTTTAAAAGGCACCTATTATGGTGAACGGACAAAAATGTCCCCCACGGTAACCTTCTTTACCATTTTGTTTTTTTTTTTTTTTTCCTTTCAAAATCCTCCATTAATGGACGACGGTGGACCACGACCAAACACAATAATGACTTTTTTTATGTCCCAGCATTTGTTAGTTACATCTGAGATATAAACCGTATTGTTAGTTGCTTTTTTCTTTTTCTTTTTTTCAATTTAAAACACTCTTTTGTAAACCTTAAACAGATTGTGCGAAGAAAAAAAAAATTGTTAAAAAGCCTCGAAAAAGTCTCGGAAAAAACTTAGAAAGGCTCGGACAGTTCATTAAAAGTTTCGGAGAATAAATGAAAAGGCTTGGAGAAGTAATGAAAATGCTCGGATAGTTCATTAAAAGGCTCGGATAAGAAATGAAAAGGCTCGGAGATTCAAAATTAACAAAAAAAAAAGTTGTTGAAAAGTCTCGGAGAATAAATGAAAAGGCTCGGAGAAGTAATGAAAAGACTCGGATAGTTCATTAAAAGGCTCGAAAAAGTAATGAAATTAACAAAAAAAAAAAAAATTGTTGAAAAGTCTCGGAGAAGATATGAAAAGGCTCGGAGAAGTAATGAAAAGACTCGGATAGTTTATTAAAAGGCTCGGAGAAGTAATGAAATTAACAACAAAAAAAAAATTTGTTGAAAAGTCTCGGAAAAGAAATGAAAAGGCTCGGAGAAGAAATGAAAAGTCTCGGACAATTCATTAAAAAGCTCGAAGAAGTAACGAAAATGCTCGGACAGTTCATTAAAAGGCTCGGAGAAGTAATGAAATTAACAAAAAAAAAAATTGTTGAAAAGTCTCGGAGAAGAAATGAAAAGGCTCGGAGAAGTAATGAAAAGGCTCGAGCCTTTTCATTTAGCTTTTCCGAGCCTTTTCCGAGCATTTTCATTACTTCTCCGAATCTTTTAATTTCTTCTCCGAGACTTTTCATTTCTTCTCTAAGCCAATCATTTTTTTTTTTAATTTTGAATATACGAGCCTTTTTATTTCTTCTCCGAGCCTTTTTATTTCTTCTCTGAGCCTTTTAATGAACTGTCCGAGCCTTTTCATTTCTTCTCCGAGCCTTTTCATTTCTTTTCCGAGACTTTTCAACAATTTTTTTTTTCTTAATTTCATTACTTCTCCGAGCCTTTTAATAAACTATCCGAGCCTTTTCATTACTTCTCCGAGCCTTTTCATTTCTTTTCCGAGACTTTTCAACAATTTTTTTTTGTTAATTTTGAATCTCCGAGCCTTTTCATTTCTTATCCGAGCCTTTTAATGAACTATCCGAGCCTTTTCATTTCTTCTCCGAAACTTTTAATGAACTGTCCGAGCCTTTTCATTTCTTTTCCGAGACTTTTCAATTAGATTCAAAATTCATATAATCAGAGAAAGACTAACAAAAGACTCAGATAACAAATGAAAAGGAACCCAGTTAGGGTTTTGAATTGAAAAAAAAAGCTCTACAAAATTAATTATCCAAATGCGTTTGCGTAGCGCTACAAAATTAATTATCCAAAGGAGATGAATTGATAATGTTATGGTGTTCAACCTCCATCCTCCATTGAAGATTTGTTACAGAGGAATATGAAAGAAAAAATCTCAGAAAACTTTAAAGTAAGAAAGAGAATATGTAAAATAAGGGCATTTTGGGAAATCACTTATTTTAGTGCCTTTTAAACTTACGTTATTAAACCGGTCACTTTGTCAACAAGTGAGTTGGAAAAGGTGATATTTTCCACCATTTCCTCTATATGAATATGTGAAAGAAAACTTGTTGGAATGCAACATCTTTGTTGCTATAAAAGAAAAAACATAGATATGTCAAATGTGAGATCGAATGATTTTTTTCTCGATTGCTATTCATTTAGTCGGTTAATGTTCCACATTTGAGTTATATAATAAAAAAAAGTTCATATATAAATATATGTTAACTTTATCGTTAAATAGATGTGTCAAATGCAATAACTAAAATGGATTTTTTCTCAATTGCTATAGGTGGATTCTTTAATATATATAATATAAAACATGATTAAAAAGTAAATTCAACTAGATTTACACTTTATTTATTTATTATTATTAACAAATTTCATTAATTTGAAAGGAAAAACAAAAAGTTAATTCAATAAAACATCAGTCAAACTGTTGTTTGGTGTCTGAAATTCTCTGGATCCTCCATTGAAGTTCATTGTTTGCTTCTCTCAATCTGGTATGTGTGAAGCCTGGTTTTAATCTCTAAAGTTGCAATATTTCATTTGATTTCCATTGTTTTGCTTCTTCAACATTGTTATGATTTTCATTTCCTGTCCTTAGATGCATTCTTTTTATGATAAATTCAATGAAAATTTTGATATTTTAGGATCTGTACATGTCTTAGATTAAAGGGTCTCTAGTTCCTTTGAATTCCTGTTGATAATTCAGGTTTGATATTGGGGTATTGAGACTGGAGATGGATTTGCATTCTAAGAACCTGTAATCGGTAGATTCACTAAAGCAATTCGGGTCTGGTCCAGAATCCGGAACAATGGAAGAAATTGTGTTTGGTGTTCGGGTTGGTCTAATAAGAAACAGCCTTTTTTTTTTTTTTTTTTTCCATGTCATGATGTGCCAAATTTGTTGGAGGTGATGGTGGAGATGTGTGGGATTTTTATGTGTCTAGTAAATTAAAGTGATGCTAAGAAAATGTCAGGTTCAAGAGAGCCTGTTCGGGTCTCGAATGTTGAGATTTCAAAGGTTGTGTTTGGCATTGGAGGTTTAGGGAGATCGATAGATTTCCTGTCTGACTCTTGAGGAGCTAGTTTAGGTTTGTGTATGCATTCATGTGGTCTGAAGTGGTCAAGGTTGATGTTCAATGGCCTCCGGAAATGTCTATGGTTGTGTATGCCTATGATGTTGCAGTTACAGGATCTCATCCTACTGAGTCGGGCTTATGGGGACAAGGCAAGCTCAACAGCTAGCTCCATGCCCACCAACTAGAACCACAAAACGAAGAGATCTATGTTGTTGATGTAACGAAAAGTCGAAAAGTGAACATTGTCAATCAGTAATCTACTGCAACCCCTACTGGCCCAGAAGCAGCATAAGAACAACACACATAAAAGCATATTTTTGGTCTTTGAAATTCTACGAGTATGATGGAAACCGAAGAAGAAGAAGAAGAAGAAGAAGAAGAAGAAGAAGAAGAAGAAGAAGAAGAGCAGGCAACGGAAATCTTTGCGTGAAGGGCAGGGCATGTGGAGGAGGACAGTAGCTGCTACAGAATCTCAGCCTATTGGTATCAATCAAACTTTTTAAGTAACCAAAATCTAGTTCTAAAAATGCACTTGTTTACTGCATTATGCTATTATTGATAGACCAACTCTTAACTTTTTTTTTTTTTTTTTTTTCCATAACACATGGAAGTAGGAATATAAGTTTCATAAAATTGAGTGTGTGATAGTGAGTGGTTTAATCACCCCCACATTAAATAGTCAAAAATAAAAAAAAATAAAAAAAATAAAAAAAAATCAAATTGCCAATGAAAAAAAATTGAGTGTGTGATAGTGAGTGATATAATCACCCCCCCATTAAATAGTCAAAAAAATAACAGTCAAATAGCCAATGAAAAATATCCCAAGGTAATGGCTAAAAAAATTAAATGTTATACTACACATAAGGACAAGAATGTCATGTCCTAAAACTGTTCTCTTATGTCAGTACATTATTTAAACCTTTCAATTTTTTTGCAAAGTTTTGATTGAACCAATCACATTCCAAGTCCCCATCACCCCAACTAGACAACTTGCCCATTTTTTTGGTCTATAAAAATCTCAAGAAACTTTCTTTTTATTACCTTTTCCAACCAAGCAGCTTATTTTCACCAAGAAAAATCTCTTTAACGTCACAATTTCACAGGCCATTAATGGAGTTACCGGTAACTTATCAGCCATCTCCATGGCACTATGTCTTCAACTCTCCTACACATTTCTCCTATCCAATCACCCCTGAAAACTATGTTCACTGGACACAAACTCCAGAGTCTCACATTTTCTCTGCTGACCTTCCTGGTAAAGTAACCCTTCAAAACTACTTTTTTTTTTTTTTTTTTGTTCATTTATGTTTTCTTGATTTGATCTTTATATATTGCAGGTGTGAGGAAAGAAGAGATAAAAGTGGAGGTTGAGGACTCAAAGTACCTCATAATTCGAACTGAGACCATCGATGAATCATCATCATCGATGATAACAAGGTCTGCCATGAGCTTCCGGAGGAAGTTTCGGCTTCCGGATAGGATCAATATTGAAGGAATCTCAGCTGGTTATCAAGATGGAGTCTTGACAGTTACAGTTCCAAGATCTTCTACCAGGAAGGGTTTCTTTATTGACCCAGCCGATGTCCCTGAAAAGCTTGAAGAAGTTCTTGCTAGAGCTGCTTGATTTGGAAACCAGAACAACAAAAGTTTGGATGTGGATATCTTAGCTAAGTACTAAGAATTTGATTACAAAAATTGTCTTATCATTTGTATGGTGTTGTGCTTGATTGATTTGGAATTTTATTTGGTGAGTTATTCTGTACAAAAGTTTATTGAAATTAAGACTTATTTCTGTAACTCTAGCTTCCCTGTAAATCTCAATCCAATACAGGATCTGGGTTGGTGGAATCATGTTTGGTTGAGTATATTCTCAACTCCCAACTACAACTACAATAAAAGTTAGAGAAGATATTCACTATCTCTATTGTTATCTTGTTGGGACACAATTTCATGACAGTTTTAAGGGCACAATCTTTTTTAGAATACTAAAAATTTTCTCAAATCCAAGAACTTGTTTGATTTTTCTATTTTTTGTTTTTGGCATGTGGTTTTAGATTTTGATGTTAGTGGGTGTATACTAGGTGGATCTAAACATGAGTGTGATTTGGGTAAGATATTTTTGGTAGTAGACTAGAATCTGAATCTCCTAGATCTTCAAAAAGATGATAATATGTCTTGTGGGAGGCAGCTATTGGGACCACCACACACCAACATCCACTAGTTTAATTGACAAATAAATAAATTATTAGTTGCTTAGCAAAGTTTGCAACAACTTCCTAAAGTTTTGACTTTATATGGATAACTATCTTCTGTTTCTCTATAGAAAAGGTTGCTCACATCGCAGTAAATATAAACTGTGGTTTTAAAGCAAGAAAAAAAAAAATAAAGAATTATATCAGTTTCCAAGTTCCAATGCATGAGCCCAATTAAATATCATATCCAGTAAATTTTTTAAACTATTAAATAAAATAATAATATTAGAAAACAATTATAAGATTTGTAATCCCACACTTCTACGAAGGATCACGACTAAATAACAATACGGTCATATCTTGACAAAAAAAACATAACAATACGGTCATATGTTGTAAAAAAAAAACATGTAGGATCCTACACCAAATCAAGCCTATATTATTATTATATATCCTAATGAGATAGCAATAGAACTGTTAGTCCTCATTCATCTACAAATCAAGTCATATGCATTCAAACTCGAACAAGATGTCAAGCTCTCCATTGAACGTGTAATTCAATGGTACATTGGTACCAAAACAGCACTATGTACAAACAAATCCTAAACCTAAAATGAACATAGAAAATTAAGTCTTTGTTTACAGTACCTTCTGATTAAGTCAGCCATGTGTTATCAATTTAACAAGTTCAGTAGCTTCCCCCAGTCTTCTCTCTATGTTCTCTCTCAGAGCCAGACTTCGTGTATTCCTGCATACATTGGTTTAAACAACTTAATCATTTGGCCTGATTACATACGAATCCGTCTAGTTTGGATAAATTTAGTAAAACTTAAGAGGTTTTTATGCATTTTAAAGAAAATTTATGATGATGTGATTAAATTGATTAACTAACCTCTTCTCTAAGCTTGCTTTCCTTGTTAGTTCTTCAACGAGGCTCTTTAGTCTCTTCAGGTGAGGACGTAACTTGCATATAGCTTCAAGACCCTTCTGATTTGAACATATCTTCTTCAAAATCTGGGAAGCAATGAAATATCCATCATCTTTGTTCCTGGGAAAAAAAAAAATTTGTTAGGGGAAGAACTAAGAACTTGATAAAATGGGTAACAAATTAATTTTTTATTTTTGTTGAATTCTTAGAAAATGATGAAGAAACCTTAGCATCTCCAAGAAAATGGTTTCTACGGATCCATGACAATCGATTAGGACTTCAATCAAATGTGGATATCGAGCAAGGTTTCTGAGAGTTGAGAGTGCATGCTTTAAGACTTCTTGATCAGGTATGCTTCGACTGATTGACTGAATAAGCTTCAGCAAGGTACCAATTGCCCCGGCAGCTACAAGTTTTTCACAGCATTTCTGAGAATGTTCTGTTGCCATATCTGCAACAGAGAAGTTTGACAATAGAACATGAATTTAAGGATTCAATTTAGAGTCAAATAACAACATAGCGAAGCATTATATCAATATAACTCTCACCCAGTGTTGCACAGGTATGAAGTATGCCAGTGACACTTTTCATGCTTAGTAGTTCAGAAAGTGCGAATAGAAGTCTGTTGATAATGCGTCTGCTATCATCAACATTTGTGGCAGACTTCTGAACTCTGAAGCGCAAATCCAGTAGCTGCTGATTTGACTCTTTCCGTGCAAGGTAACCTTTCCAGTAAGACTGATACAAAAATATAGTGGTACTCCACGATTTCATGATTGCTTCATTCCATTTTAACTATAAATATAACCTAGTAAAGCACAGAAGAAGATAGAGATATCTTACTTGAATCAAAACAATACAATGTTTCTCCCTATAGACCTTTTGCCTTGCAATCCAGCCTCGAACATGTGATTGGATAATGATGGCTGACCTTGTTCTTAATTTCAGCAATAAAACATGCCTCCACCACCTTTGCAGTCTTAAACGCATATCCATTAGCTGCTGACTTGACTTTTTTTGTGCAAGGTGACCTTTCCAGTAAGACTGATACAAAATTGAAAGAAAAACTCAAATAAAAATATTGGTACTCCATGAATCCATGACTGCTTCATTTCATTTTACTATAAATATAACCTAGTAAAGCACAGAAGATGATATAGGTATCTTACTTGAATCAAAACAATACAATGTTTCTTCCTCGCGACCTTTTGCCTTGCAGTCCAGCCTCGAACGTGGGATTGGATAATGATGGCTGACCTTGTTCTTAATTTCAGCAATAAAACATGCCTCCACCACCTTTGCAGTTTTACAACGTTTGTGGCAGATTTCTGAACTCTTAAACGCATATCTAGTAGCTTTTGATTAGACTCTTTCTGTGCAAGGTGACCTTTCCAGTAAGACTGATACAAAATTGAAAGAAAAACTCGAATAAAAATAGTGGTACTCCACGAATCCATGACTGCTTCATTTCATTTTACCATAAATATAACCTAGTAAAGCACAGAAGATGATGGAGGTATCTTACTTGAATCAAAACAATACAATGTTTCTTCCTCGCAACCTTTTGCCTTGCAGTCCAGCCTCGAACATGT
This sequence comes from Acer negundo, assembly GCA_035582765.1. NCBI lineage: Eukaryota > Viridiplantae > Streptophyta > Magnoliopsida > Sapindales > Sapindaceae > Acer > Acer negundo. Next base: position 23,979,900 of record CM069232.1, on the reverse strand, counting down.
GACTGGATAATGATGGTTGACTTTGTTCTTAAGTTAAGCAATAAAACATGCCTCCACCACCTTTGCAGTTTTACAACGTTTGTGGCAGATTTCTGAACCCTTAAATGCATATCCAGTAGCTGTTGACTTGACTTTTTCCGTGCAAGGTGACCTTTCCAGTAAGACTGATACAAAATTAAAAGAAAAACTCGAATAAAAATAGTGGTACTCCACAAATCCAAAACTGCTTCGTTTCGTTTACCATAGATATAACCAGTAAAGCACAGAAGACGATAGAGGTATCTTACTTGAATCAAAACAATACAGTGTTTCTTCCTCGCGACCTTTTGCCTTGCAGTCCAGCCTTGAACATGTGACTGGAAAATAGATGATGACCACACAAAAGCCAAAATATAAATCAAATTTCTACAAAATAGCCATAATGCCCAGCCACTGAGCATTAATTATCTTTTCAATGAAATGGAGTTACAACTGAGTTGTGAGGAGACACAGAAACTTATTGCAAGGGAGTAATAAATCTCTCATTCTCTTTTAAAATGTCATAACACATAGTTAGAAAAAGAGTACTTGCTTCGGTAATAATAATAAAGGCATTGCAAGTACTTACTTGGATGACAACAACAAGATACTTAAGTCTCCGAGCTCTTCTTCTTGCAATCCAACCACGCATGTAAGATTGAATGACAATGGCTGACTTGGTTGCGGTTTTGTATTGTTGAAACTCCCGCCAACATCTTAGGAATCGAAAATCGTTTTGAATTTGTATCGCTGCTCGCCTCTGATCTAAGAACCTCCTTCTTAATAGCCAACCACGGAAATGACTTTGAATCTTAGTTGCAGCAAAGCACTTCTCCCGAAGGGACTTTCTTGATTTAAAATTCAACCAAGCAAACTGAATTGAGACTGCTGCTTCAGTTTCCAAATCAGTCTCTACCTTATTTTGACACAAAAGTGGAGCTTTTTCAAATTCAGTGATGCCATGATCAAATTTCTCCCCATCAGTAGCACCATTGAGTATATCAGGACTGGAGGCACCATGAATTGTATTACTCCCAACCTGATGTATGCGAGTGATCCACAGTCTAGTTGCTTGCTGAATAAGTAATACTGACCGTTTTAACTTGACAAAACTATGTCTCTCAGCAAACAACTTGACGTAACTCCCAAATTTTTCAGACTGTTTCTGATTTTCTGTATGATTAAACAGAGACCAAGCATGTGAGAAATTCAATTAATTTAGAATAGCAAATAAAAGAATTTCTGAAGACTAAGCAGGTGACCTCTATTAGTCTCCGAATTATTAAGAGCTGAATTCTGCTTCACTGCTAACCAAGCTCGAGAGACAATTTGCAAAAGTAAAACAGCGTTCCTCATCTTCAGAAAATTTCGACGTGCAATCAAACTCCTGAAATGAGATTGTATGACCTTTGAAGCATTTTCTGGAAGCATCAACACTACAAAAGAAAGCACAAAACCAAAAATAAAAAAAATTATATAATTTTTTTCTGATAACTGAAATTGAGGGCAGAAGAATGGAGATATCTAATTGATGCATTCTAGAAGAAGTATCATGCTGCTTTTCAATCATAATTGAGTGAACATATAGAATTAATCAAACCTACTATCAACAATAGTAGCCAACCTACAAGTATAGGGTAGGGGGAGCCGTGATATAGGCCATATGGCTTCAAAGAAAAATTCCATAAATAGCAATTAAATCAGTAAATATGTCCATTGACGAAAGGATGGATAAGTAGATCAAAAAACCAAGTTACTTATGATAAATGAACCAATTAAAAGATTTGAGGTTTTATAATCAGAATTATGCTAGAGAAGGTCATGACAATAACCTGTTTCAATGTTAATGCTGCCTTTACTAGTTGATAAGCTTTGCAAAGTAGCAATAGGAGGTTTAGAGACATCATTGTATTTATTATCAGCCATTTCTCGCCACCAGGCCTGGAGAGCCTTAAACTTTCTCGCAGCATCTGCATTAGATTAAGAATGTCAGTTGAAAAAGAAACAATCAAGTTTTAAACCAGTGCATATATTTTGTAGTTAATATGCTAACTTAAATAGTTAAATCCCAAAAAAATTTCATAGTTTGTCCACGGGCTGCTTGTTAAAAGCAAATTATTCAGACACAAAGGATTGTAAGTTACCATCACCTGCTGTTCATTTACGTTCTGAAATTGAGAATCTAGTAAGTTAAATATAATATACGAAACTAAATCAAGGCCATAAGTCAAGCTATATGAGCTAACAAGTCAATCAGAATTACAATGAAGAAATCATTGAATAACTACAAATTGGAACTGCATTTTAAGGATACATACTGTAGTTACAGATATATGTCTGGAGAAGAAACAGCATATTGGCCTGAATGACATTCATAACTTACTAAAATAAGAATACCACTTAATTAAAATGTGCACCTTCAGTACTGTGATCCTTTTCTTCTTGGACTGGGAATGCTCCAGAATTTACTAAACATCGATTGATATTTGAACGTCTCCTCTCCGAACTTTTACAGTTACAACCCAACAGTTTATGAAAATTCAGTTGATCCTAGAAGTAGATAAAGAGCCATTAAGACAATTTATCAAGGTTGTTTAAATATCATCAGCAAAGTATTCATAGGCTCCTAGCATTACCATATTCTTCTTTACCATCAGCTGGGATGCAAGGAATACCAACAGAATTACCACACTCTGATCACTACAAGCACCATTATGTTCAAGAATGTCACTCATTTGCAGGACCTGTGAACAAACAGTGTAGAACAATAATGAGACACATGAATATGTCAAATTGATATATACATGAGCATGTTGTGCGTATGTATGCATGTAAAAACAAGTCAAAAAGCATCAATTTCTAAGCTTTTTAATCATGTTCAGCCACTATAAGAAGTTCAAGATCACATCATAACATGGAATCGGACAAATTTAACTGAGCTATTTTGAACAAGGCATTGCCTCACAAAAGTGATGAAGTATAAATTGTTTCCTGATGCCTCAACATTAAGGTATGACATGAACAATGAGAAAACTTACCTCTGGAAAGTTTCCCAACAATTTTGTCAATTTCTGTGACAATATGAAATTGTGGAATGCATCGTGATAGTCAGTGGCTGACATGATTGATTCTTCACCTCTTGTATCATCCTGTGACAAATAATAAAATGGTAGCAAAGTGAAGGGAGCAGAATATCTATGCTGGTACAAAGTTAGATATTAAAGACTATACAGCACCTTAGAAAAACAAGAACAGCATAGTTCCTTCCGGAAGTAAAAATCAAGCAGGCACCAAATGGCTTTTCCATCAACCAGTGAAGAAAAGTTTTCAATACCAAAATCATACTTTTTACAGATCACCTGCAAAAACAATAAAAATGAATGCCTGTAAGCAAAATAACATGTATTAAAAAAATGAAGAATGGTAGTATGGAAAAGCAACAGCCGGAAGAAAAGAAAGACTTGGTTATTGTACTTTCCATCAGTGCATACTAAAGTAACAGTTGCATGATTGTAAATTATATTAATTAAACTCAGATGTCTTCTACTGTTCAACATCAGAAAGCAAAAATTGCAAAAGGAAAGGAAGGAGACAGAAAAATTGAAATTAAATAAACTTGACATTGCAACAGCTGGAACTCATACTTCGCTCTTATGTGTACGGTTTGCATTTATACTCAAAAACATATTTATTTCTTATCAGACCGCTAGTGACTAGTGGTACTAAAGGCAAAGAGACAAAACCATAATACATTTTCTGGCATAGTAGTAATACCTGAATCCAATTCAAAAGCAAATCCAAAGAAGTAGAATCAACACTGTTCAATTGCTCCAGCTGAAGGAAAAAATTATGAAACAAATATCAGGATTTATTCAAGTTATCTTAAATTTAATGGCAACTTGGTTTAAGAACCTTTATATCATGTGGATTGCTTAATGAACAAGCTAAATACAGAAAACTTTAGCAGTTTCAGGCATACCTCCCTAGTTTCGCTGATTTTGCAAATTTCCTCTTCGAATATTGATTTGTTTATCAGAAGGGGTAGCTGCAGGTTCAATAACAAAGTAAATTTTAAAATTGTTACCATTCAATGCTGCAGTTTTCAAAATCTAAGATAAAGAGAAAAAACAAATATCACCTGCAAGTGTACAAACATGTTCCATAGCAAAGAAAGCACAAGTTCCTTATCCCCATTAGCAACATCATCTTCAATAATTTCTGTTCCATCTTGATCGTATAGCTTCAAACCAGCTTGCCTTAGATATTGTAGAGCAATACCACAATTCGTCAAATTCTTTTTGCACGTATCAGATGGAACTACTATTTTCTGCCAAAAGGTAAGCCTCAATGTCATATAGTACATTCATCCTACAGCTTACAGATAATTGGCCCAACTAAATACATCTAAAAAAATGAATAGAAAAAAGAAACCAACCGTGAGGATAGAGGAGTCTTGTAGCAAGAGCTGAATGATTCTGCATAGGCGCACTCCATCTTGAAGATCTACAAATAAATTTGTCACTTTGAATTCATAGTCAACCAGGGGACTCTGCAACAAGAAATACATTTTATTATCCGATCAGACAATTGATAAAATCTTATCTTTAGGAAGTTATTGTGAGTTCACGTCTAATGATCGAGGCATATAGCTTCAACACTCGGGTGCAGATTTTGAATTAGTAGTATTAGTACAAAATGAGCCTCTCTACGGTTAAAAAAACAACCACGACATGCGCACATGTGTAATAAACATAATAAATGGATTGAAACACATACTTGTTTGTAAGAAACTTTGTATCCCACAATCACTAGATGTGAAATAATATTTCCTTCTCCATGCATTACATCCGAAGATAAGAAATCTAATTGTAAATCAAAACGAGGGAAAAAAATCAACATCTAATGGAACAGGCATAGTTAGAAAATAATCCACACAATATCCTACTAGAGTATTAAAAGAGTAAGAAACAATTACCAAGAATCACTTGACTGCTCGTTTTGATACTAGACTGTAATAAGAACAAAAGAGGAGAACCCCCATCTACTCCATCAATTCCATATTTAAGAGGAAGAGAGCTTTTCGATTTAACTCTATCAAGTACCAAAACAAGAAGCAAAAATCTCTTCAATATGATGTTTCCCAAAATCTCATAGTAACCTGGTTTATATAAACCCTCAACATTTTTGTTATAAGCATAGGTTTTTGCCAGTCCAGCATGTGTGAAAAACTGCTTTTCGATTATCATCTTCAAGAATGATATTTCTTGATCAGAATTAATATCTTCATTCAACAACAAAGAATCACCACCAAAAATGACGTACAGCCCAATTCGAAGCCAAGTTGGATTATAACACATGAGAACTCTAATGGCTTTCTCCTTCATTCCAACATCAGTTACTATGGGACAATGTGACTTCATTCTTAATCGGCCCTCATCAATATTCTGATAAATAAATAAAAACCCGAAAGTGAAAACCTAAATAAAAATTGAATGATTCTCAATATATGCAACCAAAATTCTTACATTCTATGTTACCATAAATAAATAAAATTCACTTAATCAAGGAATATACTTCAAAATGGGTAGATAATATTACTAAATTTAGAGAGCAAACCTTGGTGACTTGAGTCATGACATCGCAAATTTCCTTGCAACAAGTCAGACTCAAATAAACTCTCATCCTCTGCTTCAAATTGTTGAAGCTACACACCTCCTTCAACGAATTATTCAACTTCAGATACTTTGAATCCAAAAACCCCGCTTCATTTTCAATAGTTTCATTCCCGCCTCCTCTCCACCAATTGTCCCTCTGCCTCTTCGGGCTCCGCCACGTCACCACCTCCCCTCCCTCCCTCTTGCCCTTCCCTATCACCAATGCAGGTCCCGCACGGTTATCAAAATCGGTTCTATTGCTGCGGCATCCACAAGATTTTGGATTCTGGAGGAGGAAATTGAGCCAAACGGTGAGGGATTTGGAGAGTGTCTTTAGCGATTGTTCCTTTCGAAGATGCGACTTGTAGGCGGACTGTGACTGTTCGAGTTCCAGCAATTTCAGTCTCCGTGCCGCGGCGGTCTTGGTCTTGGACTTGGACAGGACCGAGGGCGGGCCACGACGGTGGAGAGAATGTGAATACATCGATTTAGGGGTTTGTTTGGAGGCAGTGAAGAATTTATCCGGACAAGGAGAGTGATAATTCGTGGTTTGTTGTGGACGTTTCGGTGTTTTGAAATTCGAAACGTCTCTGAGAAGCGAAGAGGTCGACGGTGGTCGTGGATAGAGCGACGGCGCCGGAGACGGCGGTTGATCGGCGTCCATTGATCGTGGAATCAGTGATTTTTTTTTCTGAGAGAGTGGAATTTTAGTGTTTTTTTTTTTTTCTTAAAAAATTTGTCTGAGAGTGAAAATGAGAGGGAGAAAGAAAATGAATTTGTTTTTTGAATTTGAAAAACGGTGGGGATGATGAGAGCGGGATCGGACACGTACGCGAATCCCGGAGCAATAAACCCTTTTAATTGGAAATTACGAGAATCTCCTTAAAAAATTGAACAATTTGAAATCTTATAACAGACAAATTAGTAAACGTCTACAAATCTGTAAATGACAGGTTATCACGTTGGTACTGAGGTGTGTGAGCACGTCATCCAGCACATGTTCAGCCACATCAGCGTGTTGGAGATACATAGTATTGATGTGTTCAGACACATCACCACTATTACGCTGACATATTAGATATAACACCTTCCACATGCTGACGTGTATTAACACATCATCAAAACACACTGACATGTTCACACACATCAGTACCACACACTGACATGGTCAGACACATCACCACCAATACGCTGATATGTTTACAAATACCATCTCCACACGGTGATGTGTCTGGACATATCGACACATCACGATGACGTGGCCATACACGTCATCGTATGGGTACGGTCTGTATTTTTATCTTTTAAGACTTAACTTCAAAAAAAAAAAAAAAAAAAATTTCAGACTTAAATGACGGATCACGGTGATGTTCGAGAAAGTTTGAGAGACGATAGGGTTTTCAAATTTCAACTGAGTCTGGGTGTGTAGCCAAAATTGAAGTTGCAGAAACCATTTTCAACTCAATCTTCGCTTGTAGAAGAAATTTCATATGGTTATCATATCAACTCTGGTGTAGAAACCGAATCTGTGGATCTCGACAAGGTATTTTCATTTCATGATATCAAAATTGTTTTCGATTGATTGTTCTTAATTTCGTAATTGAACACACATTGTTGTTAGCTGTGAATTTATTATTCAACATTGCTTTTTGTAGATTACAGAGTCTGATTATGATTTCAATTTAACAGAAAATTTTCAGTCAGTTGATTTCTTCTTTGTAAATTATTATCATTTCATGAAAATATTTAATTTTTCATGAACATGTCTCATGTCTGTCAAGTTTAATCTCTTATTTTAACTTTATATTGTCCTGTCCATTTTGATGTTGTATTGTTGTAGCTTAGTGATTGAATCATGGATTTTGGAAGTTTTGGAAAGCAGTATAAAGGAGAAGACATCATAAGTAGAATGCCAGATGATGTTCTTAGCCACATCATATCTCGGCTCGAAGCAAAAGATGCCTTTAAAACTTGTGTATTATCAACTAGATGGAAGAATGTTTGGACTTTAATCTACAACCTTTGTTTTAGAGATGGCTATGGAGGAAATAGTGGAACTATGTTTGTCAATTTTGTGGAGTTTGTTCTTCATCGCTGCCAATCCAATAACATTCAAAATTTTCATCTCCGAACAGGTTATGAACTTCAAGAAAGTGATGCAGACCGTCTCACAGACTTGATATGTTTTGCAGTCGACGCACGCAATGTCAGTAGTCTTACGCTCAAATTCAATGTTGAAGGAGAAAATCCTATGATCAGGTTACCTCAAAGCATATTAACATGCAAAAGCTTGGTGAAGTTAAGCCTAGGTATTTGGGATTTTGTCTTGGATATCCAGGATTGCGCGGTTTGTTTCCCGTGTTTGAAATTCCTTTCTATTTATATTTACCGTCCAAATAGCAACTCACTGCAGAAGTTGTTTCGTAGCTGCCCTACACTAGAAGAATTGAAAATTAAAGGATGGCATGATATAGGTGGAAATGTGTTGACTTTTGACATTACCAAGCCAACTCTTAAGAAGCTAAAAATTGATTTGAGTGCAACAGGTGATGATGATATCATTTTGTATAGATTTGTGGTTAGAGCTCCTAATCTTGAATACCTCCATGTTTGCAATTTTTTCTTAGTATGTTCTGTTCTCGGGGAGACTCCCTTCCTTAATAAAGTAATACTGGATGGTAAAGTTGATAGAAGGTTGTTACATGGAGAATCCCTTACTAAGCCCGTATCAGAATTTTTTAGAGCAATCAACAGTACAAGGTTTTTAAGATTGGATATAAAGATAATGTCAGTAAGTCTCTTTTCTTTTTAATATTTTTGTAATGTTCATTCTTATAAGGTTATCTATTATTTGTATATTATAATTTATGACATTGTAAGTGTTCAAATTATACAAGATTACATCATTAAATTGTTGTGATTAGATCTTCTCTTAACTGTTATTATTATTTTTATTATGAAGGTACTAAGCCGTGATCTTTATGGTAATTTGCCATCCTTTCCTAATTTGATTTATCTGCATTTGGGCGTTGGAGTTTTCATTGGCTATGCACTAATGGTTCAGTTCCTCAATAATTCGCCTAATCTGGAAGTTCTTGTCCTTGACAAGGTGAGTCAAAAGCAATAAACATGTACTCCTTAACCAATTTTTAGGTTATTTTTCTTCCTATATGTGCAGAAACTTGTATGATTTGAAGTATCATTAAATCAAAGTGAATACCAGAGACTTAGTCACTTATAGTTCAATGCTTAGCATTATTTGTAAGTTTTTGCTTTTGAAATTAATATTCGATTCTGCATTGTTCATCAGGAAGATGCTGACTCTTACAGATGGGATGATATTGTTTTGTTTGAATTTGAATTAGAGTGTGTTCCATCCTGTATGTTGTTACATCTAAAGGAGATTTATATCTTTATTGGGGAGGATAAGAATCTTCAAGATCTGGAAGTGATCAAGCGTTTGTTGGGAAATAGCATAGTCTTGGAGAGGTTTTCAGTCAATTTCTATTTAAGCTTTGGGGAGCATTTGCAAGGGTTACAAGATGCAATTCTAAGCTATCCAATGGTTTCACCCATTTGCAAAATTGATTTTTCTGACGATCGTTGCTGGAACACGCTCTGGTCTAAGTTTTATAAATATAGATAGTTATTTTACTATGCAGCCTTTGTTTTTCTTTGGAGAATTGGAGTTCCTTTGTCCTGTATTGCAGAATCTAAGTTTTACTGGTTAATAAATGATATACCAGTTAATTTCTAGTTATGGTTCTTTTATATATATTTATCTTATTAATGATCTTATGAGATCTACTCCACGATATCATGGTCAATAGAATCATAAGATACGGTCCTTTTTCCAAGCTCCAGCCTTTTTAGACCCCCAACGGAGGGCAGGCCGCGAACAAGCTTGTCTACACTTATGCTAGAGACACAGTTGCAAATCTGCCAAACTATCAACTAACAACTATAATTGATTCTACCGTAGCTAGAAAGACAATGCAGGAATTAGAACTATGATCATGGGATCGTTTACATGTTTGCAGTACAAGAAGAGATAGCTAAGAATGAAGTAGACTTGTGGAGAAAGCATAATCCAATGGCTTCATCAGTAACACACATGGATGAGCAAAATTTTTATATTTTCAAAGTTGAAAAACACATGTTAAGAGACCATTAACACATGTTAAAACACATGTCATGCGACTGGTGGGCTGTTCAAGCATTTTGTTGAAACACTTTGCTGTAAATTTTCTTCATCAACTTCTTTTCTCTTTCTAACTATTTTTTCGTGAGTAGTGTAAGTTTTACATAGTATAATACTCATTCATCTCATGAAATGAAATAATTGCCTATTCTTCAGATGCTTGGCTCAAGTTCCTCCTCTCTGTTGCTGGCATTGCAAAACAAGTATTATTAGTAAATGGATGGAGATATTCTAAATGAAGTTACAAGCAGTAAAAACAAAAAATGATGAAATCAACAACTGTAAATTATTGTATTGCATGAATAATAGTGATGTTTCTGGTATCGCTTGTCCTGATGATCGTCTCAATAGCTGTCCGATAACTTGATATATGGTTTATTGTTATAGAAACAGTCTTCGCTGATTACAACTTTTCCAATGGCTCATTTTTTTATTTGTCATTATTTTTGTTATTTTGTCAATGATTTTTTATGATATCGATCGTGGTTAATGGATCAGTCATAGAATAAGCCGTTTGCAGTACTAAAATGATTCTACTAAATCAACAACACATTGGAATTTCCACCCTCCGGTGACTAAAATGATTTTGCTGTTTGTTTTAATTACAAGATAGAAATATTTGTTAAAATATGCTAATAATTCCTATTTATGATATACTAAATTCGCCATTAATTTGTGATGCCCTTCAGTGATTTGTAAATTCGATTAGATTTTAATAATTCCTATTTTGCTCTATGATCGAGTAATTTATGATATATATCTGGATATCCATCCCCATCCGGATCCATTATAGATTTTAATATTTTAAAAATATAAAAATTTATTATGTAATTATTAATTATAATTATATAAGTTATTATTAATTTTTATATTTGAACTTTATTGGATATATTTGTTTCTCTTTAAATAGAATAAAATATGCAGTTACATATGTTAGTTACTTTTTTCTCATGTAGACTATAAAAATTTAAAAAAATATGAATATAAACGGAGCGAGGATGTATATCTCTATCTTAATTAGTGGATATATCTGAATCCGTCCTGCTTATTTAAAAATGAAAATGGATACGGCGATGGAGATATACATATCGAACGGATATGGGGATGGATATTAGGGTATCCATACCCAATCTGACCAATTGTCATACTTAATGGCTTGGGACTAATTCGTTCCATTCAAGTTTGCTAATGACCCATTCTTGGGCCCATCTGTGTTTCCGCCAAAACGCACCGTCTGTGATAGTAAAAGGGGACTGGGGTCTATAAAAGTCTTGCTTCCCCATTGACCCAAGCTTGTCTGAAAAGATCACCAATCTCTGAAATCCCTATAAATGAAACCTTAATCTTCCTCTTCCTGACATGATGGTCTCATATTCTACTTGAATCTCTATGTTAGCTATGAATCCTGCACTATATCTCTCATTGATTCTTATTATTCTGCCATTTTATATTTTCTTGATAAGGAAAACTTCGAAAAGGCTTCCACCTGGTTCTTTGGGGTTGCCTATTATAGGACAAAGTCTCAGCTTTCTACGTGCCTTGCAAACCGACACAGCAGAAAAATGGTTTCAGGATAGAATCAGAAAATACGGTCCTGTTTCCAAACTCAGCCTTTTTGGGACCCCAACAGTTTTCCTCCACGGGCAGGCCGCGAACAAGCTTGTCTACAACTGTGATGGGAACACACTTGCAAATCAGCAACCCCCATCGATTAGAAGAATCTGCGGTGAGAAGAATATAACAGAGTTGAGAGGAGACGAACACAAACGCGTGAGGGATGCACTTGTTTCATTCTTAAAACCTGAAGTTTTGAAACAATATGTAGGGAAGATGGATGGAGAAATCAGAAAGCATCTTGATATGCATTGGCATGGCAAGCAAAAGGTTACGGTATGATTTAGATTTTATCGTATGTTATTCGGTTGTTTTCTTTCGAATGATATTGGACATTTCTCATCTTCGCAACAACATAATAGGTGATGCCATTGATGAAGTCTCTCACCTTCGACATAATGAGCTCACTTATATTTGGAATCGAACAAGGAGCAACAAGAAATGCACTTGTGGAGCTTTTCGAACATATGATGGATGGATTGGTTTCGATACCTATAAATTTACCCTTCACACAGTTCAACCGTAGCCTGAATGCAAGTGCAAAAGTTAGAACTATGCTTACGAATCTTATACATGACAAAAGGGCAGCATTGAAGCAAAACACTGCTTTGCCTCGACAGGATTTCATAACTTGCTTGCTTGATATCCAAAGCAAAGGCAACTCGATAGTAATATCCGATGAGGAAATTGTAGATAATTCTATAATTATAATGATCGCTGGACACGACACATCTGCTACACTCCTTACCTTCTTGGTCAGGCTTCTAGCTAGCGATCCATCCGTTCGTGCCAACATTGTCCAAGGTAGGTAAACAATTAAAAATTTCGAATGTATGATGGTAGTTTGCTCAATTTATCAGCAATGACTTGAACTTTCGAGATTGCAGAACAAGAAGAGATAGCTAGGAACAAGGCTTCAGGAGAGCACCTCACGTGGGATGATCTCGGAAAAATGAAGTACACATGGAGAGTAGCATTGGAGACTCTAAGAATGGACCCTCCTTTGTTAGGTTCCTTCAGGAGAGCCCTCAGAGATTTCGATTATCAAGGATACACTATTCCTAAAGGATGGCGGGTATCCAAAAAAATCCTTCTCCGAGGTTTTTATGTACTTGACATGTAATTTGACCTTCAAAGTCTGTTATTAACAGACATTTTTATGGAAATTTTACAGGTAATGTTGGCTTCTTCAGTGACACACATGGATGAGCAACTCTTCCCAGATCCATCCAAGTTTGATCCAACACGTTTCGAGAAACAAGCACCGCCTTTTAGCTTTGTAGCATTTGGAGGAGGACCGCGGATATGTCCAGGATATGAGTTTGCAAGAATTGAAACTCTAGCTACAATTCATTACTTGGTGACCCAATTTACATGGAAGCTTTGTTGTAATGATAATTGTTTCTCCAGAAAACCTTTTCCGGTTTTCAGGCAAGGTCTACCAATTGAAATAGACCCCAAAAAACTCTGAAGTATCTCAATAAAGTGTCAAATTATCGGTGTAAGAAAACCTGTGAGGACGATATCCGAAACTCCTGTTCAACAAGTCTTTCATGTTTTTGACATAATTGACACTTGTATATGCTCTTCTTGAAGCTTGTACGATTCCTGAAGCTTGTATATATGCTCTTCTTGTGTCTACAGACTCATAACTCCACACAGCACCGCACTTCTGCTTCTTTGTCGAATCACTCCATTGGAGAACTATCCATCTTGATTCTATGAGAAGAGTCTTCTTCAAAACGATAAGTGTTGCAACTGGATTCCACTAATGTAGACTTGGACATTGTTATTTCAATTTTCAAATTAGCCAAAATAAGTATAATTCATTCTAGAAGGAATTGTAGTAACAAGGAAACATTGATGCATACATGCAAAACAAAATTACTGATGATGTTTTCTAATATCTAAAGAAACAAAAACATTAATGTGTCCGAAATCATCCACCAATCATGTTTTCTTGCCGGCTAGCTCTCGACATGTTTTCTTGGGGAATTACTATAGCAAGACTGTAACAATTATAGGGTACAAAATCAGACATTAAAATATTGTAGCATGATCATGTAGTTCCTCTTTGATGGTCCATGTCATTAATAAAACAAAAATTATTTAATGATAAACCCCATCTTGTTTAATTAAATCTCATATTAAGAAACTGATAAAGAAGTTTTCCATGATATTATCTCAAAAAATCTCAAAACTATATGCAGCAGGAGGAATGGACCCAGGAAAAATTTACAATCCGGGTTAAATATTTACATTTGTTTTTTTTCCTTGATACGTACTAACATCGTAAAACTAATTCCATAGTTAGTTATTAATTATTGGATTTATCTACTTTTGTTCAGTCAGTATATTATAAATTTATACGGCTCAATTAATGGTTCACAAATATGCATACTAAATTTATTAAATTCAATGTAGATTGTGGAGAGAACTCTTGTGATTTTCCTCTTTGGTGCACGTTATGTGCAAGGCATGTGATTTATTTAATGGTTCACAAATAATTTCTTTAATTATTATTTTTAGAGGACTGCCCAGCTATAGCCAGTGCAGCCCTTACTCCTCTAGTGGATCCGTCCTTGCAGCATATTTTTATTGAAAACACCACTAAGCATTGTCCCACTTAAAGAAACGGGAATATGTTGTATACACCCGATATAATGCATCCGTTTAATAGATGCATGCCATCTGGCAAATAAAATCGATCAAATGGTTTTCTTTGTCAAATAGCATACACCCATATTGATTACTATACATTCTATCGGGTGCATGCAAGTTTTTCTTCGTCCGTCTTGTACATGATATCAATAACACAAAGACATTATGTTTAAATCAATTGACAATGAATAAAAAACAAAAAGCTGTTCCTAATAACTTGTGATATCCATATTAAAGACAATAATAAAAGATGCTGCCTACAAAAATCTTCTAGATTTATAAGTAAACTTCATTTTTCCAATATAACATCCATCAAATATCATCAAAAAAAAAAAATCTCAATCTCTCAATCTATCTACCATGAATCCTGAATATATTTTCACATTGTTCCTCCTTATAGTCCTCCCTCTTCTTTATCTACTTATATTAACTAAAAAGACTTACAAGAACCTCCCACCAGGTTCTTGGGGGTTGCCATTTTTAGGCCAAACCCTCAGCTTTTTACATGCCATGCGCACAAACACAGCAGAGAATTGGGTTCAAGAGAGGGTGAAGAAATACGGCCCGGTTTCGAAGTTCAACTTCCTTGGAACACCAACTGTGTTCCTCCATGGACAGGCTGCTAACAAGTTCATATACACTTGTGACTGCAACACACTTGCCAACCAGCAACCCACTTCTGTCAGGAGGGTTATGGGTGAGAGAAATATTATGGAGTTGAGTGGCATTGATCACAAGCGAGTGAGAGGAGCACTTGTGTCTTTTTTGAAGCCTGAAGTGTTGAAGCAATATGTTGGAAGAATGGATGAAGAGGTCAGGAAACATATGGAGATGCATTGGCATGGTAAAGAACAAGTCCAGGTATGTCAAAATTGTTAAGGAAAAAAAAAATAGCGAACGTAACAGAAAATCAAACAATCACACATGAAAGCAAAAAGAAAATAATAGGAGAATTTTATATGGTTCGGTGATCGATGTGATCCCTACGTCCATTGAATGCACTAACATTTAATATTCACTATCAAACTGTTGTTTACAATGGTGAAACAAACACTCTCACTTTCGGCTCTCAGTAGCTTACACACAAAGCCCTAAAACCCTTAAGGGTAAAACTATCGACCCCTGTTACGTCTGTGTAGCGCAACATTACTAATTCAAACTTCATAACTCAACAAAAATATCATTGATCAATCATGTCACCCTAAGGTTTTTGGTCTAGTGGAGCTAAGTTTTACGAAGTAGTACTAGATTCGAATTCCGTGCTCTATACCTTTGCTTATGTATTTATTCTGCAATATTTTGAATGTGAGGAGTGTGTACAAAGTTTTATATCATTTTTTTTACATGATACAGGTAATGCCATTGATGAAGAGCCTCACATTTAACATTATGAGCTCACTTATATTTGGGTTAGAACAAGGAGCAAGAAGAGATGCATTTGTGGAGCATTTCCAACATATAATAAATGGGGTGCTATCAATGCCGGTGAATCTTCCCTTCACACGCTTCAACCGCAGCCTCCGGGCAAGCGCAAAAGTTAGAGTCATGGTGAGGGAGCTTCTACGCGAAAAGCGCGAAGCATTGAAGCAACAACACACTAGTGCTGCTGCTTCTTCTGCTATTCAAGATCTCATCAGTTGCTTGATTAGCCTCCGAAATGAAGATGATTCAATTTTACTATCCGACGAGGAAATCATAGACAATGCCCTAGTTATAATGGTTGCAGGGCATGACACATCCTCCGTCCTCATCACATTCATGATCAGACTTCTAGCAAATGATCCATCTGTTTATGCCACCGTTGTACAAGGTACGTTATTCAATTCAGTACGTGTTGAGAAGAAAACTATACTCTTGAAAACGTCCTGTAATCGAATAATATGAGTCGGGTTAATGTTTGTAGAACACGAGGATATAGCTAAGAGCAAGGCTTCAGGGGAGCTTCTCACATGGGAAGACCTAGCCAAAATGAAGTACACATGGAGAGTTGCTATGGAGACTCTAAGGATCACCCCTCCTGTGTTTTGTTCCTTCAGGAAAGTCCTTACAGATTTTGAATATGAAGGATACATTATTCCGAAAGGCTGGCAAGTATGTCATCGATTATAGATAAACAATCTAACGGTCTCTGATATCTACTAGTACCGTACCAATGACTGCTCTATAATTAGTTGTAGTACTAACATGCATGTTTGTTGTATAGGTTATGTGGGCTGCATGTATGACACAGATGGATGAAAAAAATTTCCCAAATCCATCAAAGTTCGATGCAACACGATTCGAGAAGCAATCACCATCTCCACCCTTCAGTTTCGTAGCGTTCGGAGGAGGATCCAGGATGTGTCCTGGGAATGAATTCGCGAGAATCGAAACTCTAGTCACACTCCATTACTTGTTGTCTAAATTTACATGGAAGCTCAGTTGCAGAGACAGCCCTTTCTTTAGAGATCCAATGCCAGTTTTCAATGATGGACTATCAATTCAAATCAAGCCAAAGAAACTGTGACATGCACATGAGTGCCAATTAGTTTCATGTATTGTTTCTATTTCAATTGAGTCCTTATCTGGTGTAGGAATTTCGCAAGTTTCTTGTACAAGACCGATTGCACACGTTGTGTATTATGTTCCATGACATAATGCAATTATTACACAATGTACATCAATCGAATTTCGTATGAAAAAAACGTATGGAATTCAATCCATCTAAACTAAATACTTATAATCTTACAACTAGTGTGATCATTGTAATATTCCTCTGATTTTCCATAATCAAAAGAGCTCCAAGGATTTCCATAATACTTTATTGCAGCTTGATATCTATTAATTAAACCATGAAACAAAAGAAAAAAAATAGAAATATTAAAAGGAAGAAGAAAAAAAAACTTTGAACCAACTCATAAATTCAAAGCAATCAAATGCAATAGGTTACAACAATGTAATCAATGTAAAACATATTTAATCGGTGATCAATAAAGACGAGACATTATATTATTAGATAAGATGCTTTAAGTCCTCCAAAAAAAAAAAAAATGCTTCAAATTCTTTTTTTAATCATAATTAAAGGAAGAATTGGAATTCGTGTTAGTAAATAGAAATCGGTCTCACCATGTCATCTATGTGTCCGCCCAATTAACACATGTTATGCGAATGTGATGCGATGTAAATGAGTCCATTCTCTCTTGACACATGTCAAGTATCGGGGAAGCTATAATACTTACCCTCATCATAGGGGTGAGCAAAAGTAATATCGATATAATTGTAGTTAACGAGAGAGTTTCAAGAGGAGTTTTTGAACCGTTGGATCTGTAGATAACATCCAACGGTTAATAATTAGCTGTTATAGGAGGTAGGTATATTAGAAAAGGAGGTTTGATTTGGTGTGAGATTTTATACATTTTTTCGTATAAGATTTATTTGTACTATTACAAAGTCTGGATCGTAATTCACTCTATAACATTATACGGTCATAATTGTTAATAAGATAAATGATAATCTAGATATCGATTCACTCTATAATATTATATAGTGATAATTATTTGTGTCTTAATTAATTGTAATTAATTGTAATTTCCTCAACAACAGAAAAAAAAAAAAAAATTTCTTATTCAAAATTTAAAAAGAAAAATACAAAGCAGTGATAAATCGTAACTAAAAAGTACATGATTGGTGCGTGTCATATACTCGCTCTTCCATTGGTTTACTCTTGTCATTCCAGAAACTACAACACATGATAATTTTTCTCGTGCTCTGCCTCATCAAAATAATCCACCGATCTTCGAATCAAAACTCAAAAGCCCTTCCTTTTCTATTTTTCCCAATTCTTCACTCGAAATCGAAACAAAGAGAATCAATCTTTTTTCCTGGGTTTCAAGCGATTCTTTTGATAAATCAGTTTATCGAAGTAATTACAAGAAAACAAAAACATGGCCCAAGCTGTTGAAGATTGGTACAAGCAGATGCCTATCATCACCCGCACATACCTCACAGCTGCGATTGTCACCACCGTCGGTTGCTCTCTCGATGTAAATATATATTTATCTCTCTCTCTCTCTCTCTCTCTCTCTCTCTCTCTCTCTCTGTTTTATATGTTTTATATTAAAACCAATCTGGGATTTTTATTTTATTGGGTTTTGTTTGGGGTTTCGATGTTTAATGTTTGCTAATTTGTTTCTCTGCAAATGGTTTTGATTTTATTGAGCTGATATCAACTGGGTTTGTTGCAATTTCAGACTATTTTGTGTTTTCATTGATTTTTGTTGCAATTTTCAGACTATTTTGTTCGTTGATTTTTGAATGTTGGGATGTTGAGAGAGAGAGAGAGAGTTATATATTGTTTAATTGATTAATTTGATGTTTGAGAAGATTGAAAGTTAAGATTTTCGTTATGTATACATTGAGAATGATTTGTGATCAGTTAGGAGACAGGTAGATTTCTTTATTTTTCCGATTTGTTTTTGGATAGTAGAGTGGATGAAGTTTCAAAAACTATTCATTGTTAATTCTAATTAGTATTCTCTTTTTGTTGTTGAAATTTTGTAGATAATATCTCCCTTTAATCTGTGCTTGCACCCAACACTCGTGATTAAGAATTATCAGTTCTGGCGCCTCATCACCAATTTTCTTTTCTTCCGAAAAATGGGTAAGTTTTGAAATTCGATGACTTTGGAATGACTTGTGTCATGTTCTGTTGTTGAAGGTTTATTGTGGATTGACTCTTTGTTTGAAACTTATTGTCAAAACTGGTAATGTAGTTTAAAATGTATTCATTTCCTTAAAAGCAATTTGTATTTCACTTTGAATTTACCGTGTTTTATTTGAACCATTTCTTTTATATATGGATGATACGCTGAAGAACAACGGCATGTGCAGAGTGTGTAAAATGAAAATCCAATCCCAAAAAGTTTACCAATGCTAAACAAACAAATAAAAGGAAGGTTAATCTTTGACTCCTAACCTTTGGATATGCTAGTTTATAGAAGATGGTGATTGAATATATGTCAGGTTATTTATGTTATTTGGTTTTATTTGAGTCAAGTTTTCCGATATTACATATGACATTATGACTTTTCACTATTCAGCACCCTTCCGTTCTGCCATGCTTGATGATTCCTTTTTATTAAGATAGTGCTTCACTTAATTTTGTTATATCAATTAATCAAGATAAAATGCAATGTTTAATTCTATTCCACTCTCTTATCCTCAAACCATATAGAAGTTTACATGTAACTGCAATTTGGCAGGCATCTTCGTTGAACATGCTATAGGAGGATGTTTACTTAATCCAGACATGCATATTTGACTTTTTGTGAATTGATGAAATTCCCGGTGACCAGTACTAGTCATTATTAACACTGTTATCTCTTTGTAATGCCAGATTTAGACTTTTTGTTCCATATGTTCTTTCTTGCTCGGTACTGCAAGCTTCTTGAAGAGAACTCTTTCAGGGGAAGGACCGCGGATTTCTTTTACATGCTTTTATTTGGGGCTACTTTTTTAACCGGCACTGTTCTTGTTGGGGGAATGATACCTTATTTGTCAGAATCGTTCGCAAAAATTATATTCCTTAGCAATTCATTGACACTCATGATGGTTAGTTTGCATTCTGTTCAAATTATCCCAATTTTTTTTATTGTTTAAATTCTTCTGCAAGCCCTTATTAACTTCATACACTATGCAGGTTTATGTGTGGAGCAAACAAAATCCTTTCATCCATATGAGTTTCTTGGGCCTGTTTACATTCACAGCTGCTTACCTACCATGGGTGAGTAAGCTTTTATTTGACGTATTTGTTCGTAATAATGTCCTATTAATATGCAGTTTTCAATTTACGTTCGTTTTGGTCATTTTTCCATTTATACTATAATAACCCAATATAGAAGTTATGTTTCCCTCGGGGCATCTCTTGTACACTTTATTGGTACTAGGGTAATGTTCCATATAAGGTCTAAAACTTAATTATTCTTAGAAAAGAAAAAAATGAAGACTAGAAAGTTTTCCGCAGATTATGACATTATTAGCTTCAACCTCTCTTTCTTGCCACTATCGAGTGTAACCATAATGCGTGCTCCACTTGTTTTTGCTGCAGGTGCTTCTGGGATTTTCTGTCTTCGTTGGTGCTAGTGCATGGGTGGATCTCCTGGTGAGTTTTTATTAAAGAAACTTAACGTTGGCTTGTTATAACTACATGCACCTAAAGGGTATTTGTAAGTTAAAAAAATATTCATGCTGGTACGAATGGCGAAGACACGCTTCAATTTTTGACCCCATATATGTCTAACTATCGCCCTTATTGATTTTCTTCCTTTTCCTTTTTCCCTGTCCAACTAAAAAGCTTTTGTAATTCAGGGAATGATAGCTGGTCATGCGTACTATTTTCTTGAAGACGTGTATCCAAGAATGACCGGTCGCCGTCCCTTAAAAACACCATCCTTCATTAAAGCACTTTTCGCAGATGATGTTGTAGTTGTAGCACAGCCATTGAGATTCGCAGCACCACAAGTAGAGGAAGTTCACCAAGATTAAAAAGCCAAACCTTTGGAGATCGAGACCTCTATGGTCAAGAGGTGCCGCTTACATTTTGGTTTTTAATTGATGTGCCCCCGGAAAGAATAACGGGTTCTGCAGGAAGTGTGGTCTGCCCATGTCTTAAAAATCTATACTACCCAAACTTGTACCAATCGGTCATTATGTCTTGACTTAAATTAAAATTAACTCTGTATATGATGTTATTAGATCGGTTTCGGATTTGAGAGTGAGATGAGCTTTTGTAATTTACTATAGAGGACTTGTGGATGTAGTTAGTATAATAGAGAATGCTTCCTGTGAGCTTATATCTGAAGCTTTTAGCAACTATACATTGACATGAACCAATGTTTTTCTTTTTCCTTATTTTTTTTTTCTCCCTGAAATTTGATAAAAAAGTTTGGTTTCTTTTGGTTGGAATATTTTGCAACTTTGCATTTGCCGAGTGTTCCACATAATCAGCTGCTGAAAAACCACAAAACCATTGTTGCCAACAGGTTTCACCTGGACTTTTCGTACATCGATAAATGAATATATATTAATGATGATGTTTTTATTATTAAGTATTATACTATTATATAAATTCGGGTTTCAAGTTTTTAAGGAGTAGGAAGATTTGAACCCCTAACCTCTTAAAATAGGTGTGAAAAAGGTTTATCACCAAATCAACCTTCATATGACTGTCCAATCAAAACACTGTCTTAGGATGAATAAAAAATACTAAACTGGGACCATATGTGATTCAATAAAGAAAATGTTCCAAATGACTTATTTAAATATCATATACGGTGACAACGATTATCGAAGACATCTTATTAAAAGAATGCTCTTACCACCAAATCACATTTGACGGGTAGCATTAAATGGATGTTTCATGCAAGTTTTACTTAAAGCAGAGTCCCATCAAGCAATAATAAACAATAAGATTACATTTCCTTATAATTCTGCCAACAAGAACAAAGATATCAACTATTCTCCTCCACATCAATCCAATTTCTACAATAAATTACTTTCAGACGGCAAATAAATATCAAACAAGCAATGTCCAGCATGAGTACAACGGGGAAAAAAAAAAGGTATTACCATTTCAATCGACCTTTTACAACAAGAAAACTTCCCTTTTTAAAAGTGTTGGACCAAATAAATTACATCAAAATACCAAATCTTCACACTATCAGTGAAAATGTCAATAAATAAAAATTCCCTTCTGCAAGCTATAAATGGTTTCGTCTTTTGTGGAAAATAATTGCCGCTGCCATGAGCTCGCCGGCCAAAATAATACATCCGGATTGTCTTGCAGCTTTGCTACTTCTACTGCTCTGATGGATTCCAATTGTGTCTAACTCTTCAAACACCACTACAAAACCCTTTCTTGTGGTCGGGAGGGGGGAATGACACAAGAAGAAAGAAGCAAGGGGCTATCGGATGGGGTGATATTGGGCGGAAATTCTCTTGGGAGGCAACTTGCGAAGGATGTAGAGGACGAGAGCGGAAGGTAGTATCTCAACTAGCTGTTGTTTGTTTGAAAACAGTCTCATACTTAGATGAATACAAAAAGAAGGAATGGAATAGTAGAAAATAAGTAAAGTAGCACCATACCATGTAGTATATCAAATTCAGAACAGGGTGATTCAAAACATCTAGCGATGCATCCTTATCAACAGCAGATAAAACAACCTGTGTTTAGAAAAAAATGAGTTAATAATGTATCAGAGAAGTTCAAAGTAGGTTTAAGTTAGCGTCGGTAAGTTAGAAAGCAAATGACAAACCATCTTTAAAGGGCATGGTGTCATTCAATGATTATTAACCTAACTCGGGAGGCCAGTGTTCTTCGTTCTTCGTTGTTCTACCTTGACATGTCATGAAGCATCTATTTCACACTCTATGATATTTCGCACCTCAACCATTTCTACCAGAAAAGCCCAAATTGCAAACCTATTCTGTTTTGCAACTTTGAAGTAGTTAAACTACCACCAAATTTTCTAGACAAAAATTAATTGTTTAATTCTTAAAAATGAAACTAGAATAAGACTAAAAGTCCAAGAGGTTCTCCCATTTTGTGTATGTTGTGAAGACGAGAAAAGAGATTATATTTTCTCTTCTATGTACTTTACACAAGAAGAAGAAATTATTGCCATTCCTATTTCACATATTCTACTTCTTCAAAGGCAAAATAACCCCATCGGCAGCTGGTCCATTTGCAGGATATTCTTTTTTACAAGATTTGGTTAAATTAAGAAATGCAAGTAGAAAACTTCAAATTGTTAATTGGCCCCGAGATATGAAAATAAATTTATAACTTTGATCCAATTAAAACTGCAATAAATAACAAGCCTGGCAAGTATGACACAAGCAGAAAAAGTAATAGTTTCCTTTAGCGCTAAAAAGTTTGAAAATTCTTAACACCATGAGAAGATATTTTTTATTGAAATCACCAGGGTGCCTGGTGCAATATAGTTTGAAACATACCACAAAGCAGCGTATGAGGAAGCAGGTGAAACAAATGGCTGTAACAGATCCAACCTGCAAAAGAAGCACATATTATTACACCAATGAAACTACTTTAAGCTCGGTAAATTTCCAAGCATGTTTTCTTTATCTGAAAATGCAAAAGCTAGCTGGCCACAGCGGCAAGAAAGTTACTGCAGCCACTAGCAAGCCTGTGTAATGACAGAAAGAAGACTCTTTTTGTTCCCTTGATTTCTACAATTGTAACTTCATGATGCAAAGGAAAGTTAAATTATATATTCTGCGTATGTATTTAATACCATAGTAATGGTACCATCATAGCACAACAGCGATACCAGCTCCCTCTCACCAAATTTGGACATGATAATTTTACCAAATCAGACGTCAAGCAACAAAATATAAATCACGAACAGATCCATTGAATCAGTGATAGCCAGTTAAATTGTTTTTCTCCATAACAAATTGCATGCACATGGACACAAACCCACCAGACAGATAAGAAAGTATCCAAGAAGATTCACAGTAATCTAGAATTCATATATTGTGATCTAATTAAAGAGCAATAAAGGAAAGGCTTAAACCTCGTGAAGCTTCTTTCTTCTCCCTTTTGATTCGATAGGGAAGCGTCGCAGCATGAAAAATAATCTAAAAAACATAAATGCAATAGAAGTGTAAAAATAATGGAAACGGCTTTGATGCTGAAAACACTAAAGTCCCATTTAACATGAGGTGAATACTCACCTTCCTCCATACAGCAAGAAACCTAATGCAGCAATAAATGAGACCACTGGAATAGAAAAGAACACCATAAGCATGCACATTTAAATGAAAGAGTAGCACTTGGAATGCTTAAATAATCCCAGAAAAGGGATGACAAAATCAAGTGCTAGTCTCCAGAATGGACCGCATGAAACTTAGTTAAGGATTAAGTACTAGAACTTACCTGCAATAAATATCTTTCCAGCGAATTCCACCACACTATTGTCATCTACCCAGATGAATACCCAGATGCAGACCTGAAATAATAACATCATGTCAACAAAATCTTACAGAAAACTTTCTAAGGTAAAAAAACATATCGGAAGTGTAATATTATGGGCTTGGCCAGAGTATCTATGAAACGTTGGACTACAATCTGTACTGCTAAGAAGATTCTCCGTCCTAACATAATGAGTGTTTCAAATCATTTTAGCATACTTTTTCGGGAATGATAATAATAACAACAAGACTTTATTCTCTGCCAAATTACCATCCTAAAAAGAGAAAAGTGTTATGGAACAAATAAAGCATAAATAGACAAACAGATCAGTCATACAGTCTTAAACCTTTTTTTGGACTTTCGCCTATACTTGTCCTTCGAAAGAACATGACACACAAGGAAACTAATTTAGAAAAAAAATGTTTGCAGTCTGCAGGAATTGGAAAAACATAAATTCTTGACAGATGATAAAGGTTTTCCTTCTATGCCGTGCACTTAAACTAGTGGTTACAAGTTCTTTGTACGATCTATATTATGCATAAGGCGAAGGGGGTTTAGAAATTTCAAAATCATGCTAGCGAACATGTGCTTAGTCTATTTCATATTGAATCTGGCAATATGAATTCAAGCATTCAAAGTAGTCTTTTTCTACCAAAGATATCGGCAATTTTCAAGTGACCAGTAGGCACAGCCTACCATGTCATGTTGTGTCAAATCAACAGAACGTATGTGCAATAAAGCCTCAAGGAAGAGATATATAGCTACAGCAGCCAATCCCAGGAATCACCAAGCTTGTTATATATACTGTATTCTAAAACTGTTAGTGAAAAGGAAAAGAAGGGAATGTGAAAAGGAGCACACCTGTATAAAGTATACTGCAGCATTGGTTGAGATATAAAGAATCCTGAGTTTATCAGTAGGTAAACTTCTTGCCTGCACATCAATAAGAATGTCAAGAGTTTCTTCAATAGTGTCAAAGAAATATCAGCATATACAATATTGCATATATCACTGATAAAGGAAAGGACCATACAACAATTGGAAAATAATAATAACCCTTATTCTGAAATATTATCAAGCGTATTTACTTGCCTGGTGATATATCTCTGCCCAAAAGAGGACAAGTAATGTGTACGTAGAGAAAAACAGTATTCCCGGAAAATCCAATAATATCGACGTCAGTACCTGGTTGAATATACGGCAGCAGTATGGTTAAGCCTTAAGACACCCTAGGTATAATTTGATGCAGAAATCCAATTCCATTTCAACAAGTAATCAAACGAGTCTAGGATCACCAACAGTATAGAAAGTTAGGACAGAGAAAGACATTTGCAACTGATCATGGATTAAAACAATTATAAAATTATTTGAAAATGGCAGAACTTTAATCAGAAAAATGATATTAAATGATCTTATATTCTTTCTTTTTCTTTCCCGCTACCCACAAAACTAATCATAAAGATTGTCACAAGGAAAGAATTGGAAGGCCCGGAATGCAATTTATGTTTTCTTATAGTATCATCTAAGGAGCATTCATCCAAGCATTTTAAGACAAAGTTTATTAATGTACTAAAAGGATCTAAAAACTTTTAACGTATCTGACCCTTAATACCAAAAGCATAAAGCATGGCACAAAATGACTAATTCCTCTTCCAGAGCCTGATTTTAATATATATGTATATGTATACACATCAGAAAGTAAACTCCCTGTTAATGAGTTTCTTGCATATTACTTTCCGTTTCAGGAATTTCTAGATCCTAAATTCGTTAGGATCAACACTTGGAAGAATATTATCCTACCTTATTTATATACCCTCATTTGGAACATTATTCATGTCTAAAATGGAGGGAGTGATCAAAATCTATTACATTTGTTTTAACTTTTCTGGTGTGGCGTTTGTAGTTATCACACATAAGATGATAACATCCATACTGTGAACATATTCAATGATATTCTTGCTCCTTTTTAATGAATGTGTTGACTTTAGAAGGGTGGGAGTGTGACTGTGTGAATTTCATATCATTTCTACAAACTCCTTTCAAAACTTAAACTTCTCAAAGATACTCTACATTAGCTTCTTGAATAATATAAGTCAAAGAAGGACAAAACTGCTTAACGACATTCAAATTTCCATGACAAAACAATATATTCACCTTTTTCTCTCATAACATTCAAAAGACAAACAAAATCGCAGCATATCCAAGAACTCCAAGCAAAGATTAATAACAGCAAGGAAGTACTTAAGGAGATTTTTCTGTCGTCATTGAAAGTACAGCAAACTAACCTTGGGACTCAAAAAGAACACTTGCTTGTGAAATCCGAACACAATTGCACGAACTGCAACATTAAAAAAAAAAAAAAAAATTAACAACAAAAAACACAATCAACTTAAAATCTCCTAATAAATTCTATTCTGGCATCACAGCGACTCTTAAATTATCACCTCCATTAACAATAAAGTTCATTAGATGGAAAACCTTCTGCGTCGTCCAACCGTATTCCGGCACTCTCAACTCGATCCTTATTAATTGTATCTGCACATCATAATAACCAATTATGATGTGATACAGTAATCATCAGAAAATTCATGCTAATTCAAGAGTTTTTAAATATATTTATTAAAAAAAAAAAAAAATCAGTGAATAAACTACAATGTCATTATTTGATCAAACAGATTCATACAAAATTCCAAAACATCATCTATCGTAATAATTTTATTAAAATAAAAAAACACACAAAAATCGATCACTAATTCATATAAAATCTGCAAAATCATCTGACCAGAGCAACAGTGGAGACTAGAGCGTAAGCAGCGCAAAGAGCAAAGAAGATCCCGTCCTGCCACCGAGTCGAATCGTTGATCTCGTCCCACCAACTCGTCATCAGAGCTGCAATCTCCAAAAACGGCGTCGTTATCGTCATCGAGCTAGAGCTCAGCTCCTCCAGTGGCATTCCCGTAATAATTCTCGTCCTCATTTTTTTTCAAAAAAAAAAATCTTCTCCCTCCTCTGAGAGTAAACTAAAAACTCTTCTCGCGAGAAAGTCAAAATTCCTGCCAATCAACCACCGGCCTCTGAGAGAGAGAGAGAGAGAGAGAGAGAAGAAGCCGATAAACGTGACAAACTCAACTCCTCGAAAACAAAATTAAAATAAAAAAATAATAATAATAATAATTTAATCAATAATGCAATTATGCAAAGCGAGAAAGAGAGAGAGAGAGAGGGAGAGTACTAGAAGAGTGTCTCTCTCTCTCTATATATCTATCTTTCTAATCTATCTGTGTATCTGTCACCGGACGGTCACGGTCGCACTCACCTACGGTTCCACGGGAGATCCAACGGATGTGGTTAGTTGGTTTTGCCTGTGATATCTCTACGCTGTCTGTCACGTTTGTTATTTTGGTGGGTGGATTGATCATTTGTTCGTTTGCCACGTGATACTGTTTACGGTTATTAGTTTTTTTTGTTTTTTTGTTTTGTTTTGTATAATTTCTAATTAGCCGCCAAATAAATTTAATTTGCCGCGATAATTATTTCAATAATTTTTATTTTTTAAATATTATAAGTTACTACAAGAATATCGGGATCTGTCAATATCAAACATATACGGTATGAATAACTGCTCCCATAAACTGGGAAAAAAAAATAACATTTTATATTTATAGTGGATAATGATTTGAACCCGTAAACTTTATACGATATGATATTAACATTTACTCACCATGTCAACCTCGTCTTATCAACTTACCGTAATAATATTCACACTCAAAATATAACCAACTTTTGTTGTATGATTTTATTGTGATCATCTAAAGGTAATTATTATTTTTAGTAGCTGAATTGAAATTTAATGTATAATTGTATATCAATTACTATTTTAAAACAAGTACATATCTTTTATGATAATTTAATTTTTTTTAAATTGACTCGAAGACATTATAATATTGAGAGTGAATCCAGTTTGATATAGACTCTATCTTATTGACTCATAAATGTGCTTTGAAAATAGATAGGATTTTGTTGAAATTTTATTTCGATATTCTAGTTATTCACGCTATTTTTGTTAATTTCATAATATTACTGTAATGACATATGCTCTTAAATATTGTAACAAAGATTAAAGATTATACAATATTTAAAAAAGTCCATAAAATTCAAATATTTAAAAAAAAAATTCATTTAATTGGTCTTACAATTATCAAATAAATATATTATTTGAGTATACTTGTGGAACCCTTCTAGAAAAAGTAAATTAGTTACATATATATAAAAATTTGTTCTAATCTGTGAATACTTTTGTAGCAAATAAAATATGATTTCACTTTCAAAATTTTAAATTTTAAATAAAGATAAATAATTGTCACGAGGTGCAGGTGAGGTGATGCTATTGCACATTCCTTTACAAATCATAGTAGGTCCCGCAAAGCCAAGGAGGCTGATGAGAGAATAAGTACTATTTTGACTGGTTGTGACCAGAAATTTCCTCACTGACACAGCATTGGACGGTTAGCTGGTTTTGTCGGTTCGATTTGTGGGTTTTGTCTCATACACGTATATCAAGTATATCACTGTATCTTCGCATTCGAAATGGATCGGGTCAAGAATCCATTGGGACTTGGCCATATTAACGGTACAAACACCACCGGAATACAACTATCATCGTAGGGAAGATCTCCTCGTAATTTTAAATTTAATGAACAAATGTAAGATTTGAATCCTGAATCTTCTTGCACTTTTACAATTTAATGGGTAAAGGGGAGAATCGAAGCATAAATCTCTTCAAAAACCCCTTTACAGATGTGAAAGAAAAAAAATACATAAACACTTTTCTATAAGTGAATATCCTGTAACGGTTTTTGTACAATCTTATAATTTAGGTTTGTATGAAAATTTATAATTATAGTCTTTGTGATTCATAAATATCTAATTGTTTATCGAAGATAGTCAAAGCATTCCATAATGTGTAAGAGATTAAGGCTTGTTATATTTTGATAACAACTTATAAGTTATAAGTTATAACGTCCCATGGCGTAATTTTACTAGTAAATGAACAAGTTTGAGGCTTGAGCAAATGATTCACAAGTTAATGACTTTAATCCTATCAATGGTAAAAAACTTTAAAAATATATATATCAAATGTAAATAGGTGAATAGATAGTGTAATAATAATAATAATAATAATAATAATAATAATAATAATAATAATAATAATACTTGTAAGTTATAACTACCTTAGTTTGAATTCAATTACATCATATATATATTTTTAGAATTTTATTCAATGAAAAAGAAATTCAAAGAAAGAGGACACGTAAGTAAAACTGTTTAAGTGCATATCAACATCTTTGGAGGTTTTTAGAATGTATTCCTTGGAGACTTGCATCATATTAATGCAACATTATTTTTGGAAGAAACACTTGACATGATTATATAATAAATACAACTATATATATACGGTCTCGTTCATGTCAGTATGCACTGATGTAAATATATAAGGACATTGAATGTGAGTCACTCATTATGGAGAAGTTTTGACAAGTGCATACACACTAAGTCAAAGCATAGAAAATGAGTGGTTCACATTCAATGTCCTCATATATTTACATCAGTGTGCATTGATATAACTTCGTCAGTGCACACTGATATAACTTCATCACTGTGTTGAATATGGATCATTAGATTTATATACTTTGACTCAAAGTGTATGCACTTGTAAAATATTCTCAATAATCGGTAATCCACATGCAGTTTTGACAAGTGTATACACACTAAGTCAAAGCATATAAAATAAGTGGTTCACATTCAATGTGCTCATATATTTACATCAATGTGCATTAATATAACTTCGTCAGTGCGCACTGATATAACTTCATCAGTGTGTTGAATATGGATCATTAGATTTATATACTTTGACTTAAAGTGTATGCATTTGTAAAAGATTCTCCATAATCAGTAGTCCACATGCATTGGTACTTATATAGTTACATTAATACGCACTGACCTAGACGATACCATATATATATATATATATATATAGTGTTAATATGAGGGGAATAACACCATTTGAGGAGGCAATGGTAGGAATAACACTAAGTTTATAAGCTAAGTTTTTTTAACACCAAAGTATGTGAAGAGACAAAAATACCTTGAATGCTCAACCAATTTTTATTTTATGTTATTTTACTTTTTATTATTTTTTTTTATCTTTTTCATCAACCTCCATTGGAGGTCTAGTCAAGTCCTTTTCAACCTCCATCGGAGGTTGACAAGAGAAGAAGATTAAAAATAAAATAAAAAACAAATTGGGATAGGCAATTAGTCTCGAATTCACTATTTGAAATGTATTTCCAAAGGCAATAAATCTCAAATTCCCACGATAAGTCTCGAATAGGGAATACAAGACTTATTTTCCAGCCTCGGTTTTTTTTTTTTTATAAATGTTTGTATCACCTCCCATGGATGTCATTTTGACCTCCATTGGAGGTCGAGTTGCTTTTGACCTCCAATGGAAGCAACTAGACCTCCAATGGAGGTAGATGAAAAAGAAGATTAAAAATATATTTTAAAAAAAAAAGGGAATAAGTCAATGTATTTAGGGGCAATTTTGGAAGAAACCCTTAATTAGTGCTAAAAAAAAATAAATTAAGAGCAACTCCAACACACACGCCATTTCGGTGTAAATTGGCATGCCTGTTCAATGAACGTAAATTTTTTTTTTTTATTATTAATTAGTCAAAGCAAACACTTTAACTTCGTTTTTTTTTTTAATTATTATTCATAATTTAGAGCATCTCCAATGCTATTATGCATTTAGAGAAAATGAAGTGCCACATAGGATAGATATTAAAAAAGTTAGAAAAACTCTCTCCAATGCTATTATCTAAGTTGAATATGGAGATGATGTGGCCAAAAAAAAGTTAGAGAATATGGAATTGAGTTTCTAAATAGTGTCACATCAGCATTTCTATTTACTATAGGCTTACTTTTGAAAAAAAAATTAGAGAAATGTATATTCACATCTCCAATGCAATTATCTAAAGTCAAATATATATCCATTTTATCTCCAATCATAATAAAACAATTATTACACTCTCTCTCCTCTTTTATTTTACAATTAAATGAGGTTTAATCTTATTGGTAGAAAGAGTTGAAAGCTTTAATCTTATTGGTGGAAAATGTTAGAAATCCTAGTCAGCATTTCTAGGAGAGTTTTTAGAAATAGAAACTCAACTCCATATTCTCTAACTTTTTTTTATCCACATCATCTCCATATTCAACTTAAATAATAGCATTATAGAGAGTTTTTCAAACTTTTTTAATATCTATCCTATGTGGCACTCCATTTTCTCAAAATGCATAACAGCATTGGAGATGCTCTAATTCTAGAAACTCTCATAGAAATGTTGACTAGGATTTCTAACTATTTCCACCAATAAGATTAAAGCTTTCAACTTTTTCCACCAATGAGATTAAACCTCATTTAATTGTAAAATAAAAGAGAAGAGAGAGTATAATAATTGTTTTATTATGATTGGACATAAAATTGATACATATTTGATTTTAGATAATTGCATTGGAGATGTGAATATGCATTTCTTTAATTTTGTTTCAAAAGTAGGCCCATAATAAATAGAAATGCTGATGTGGCACTACTTAGAAACTCAAAAATGCATATTTGCATTGGAGATGCTCTTAACCCTCCTATATTTAATTAAAATAATAGTATTCTAAAAAAATATACCATTTGAAAGATCTTAACGTGATCTTTAAAATGACAAAAATATTGATATGTATATAAATATAATTTATTTTATTTACTCATTAATTATTGTAAAACTTTTAAAATAAATGTTGAGAGAATATTCTTCAAATATGCTTTTTGGTGTGGAACGTTGGAGTGAAAAAAAAAAAAATTGATGTAAGAATATGCTTTGATTGGTGTAATGTTTAGTGTTATACATTTTAGTTGGCATCATTAAAAGAGTATTTTTAAAGAATATTTTCTCAATACTTATTAGAAAAGTTTAATATTAATTAATGAGTAAATAAAATAAACAATATATATATATATATATTAATGTTTATGTCATTTTAAAATAAACATAGACATATACCATTCATCAATACAGTGTCATTTTAAAGATAGACCCTTTTCAATAATATATATAAATATATATATATATATATATATATTGTTTTGTTTTTGTTTTTTTTTTTTTTTTTAAGTACAACAATTGGGACCAAAATCAGACATTTTGATTACAAACAACAGTTGGGACAGATGAGAGGAGGCCTTCCAAGTGTAACCCGGACTACAACTCCCACTAAGAAAGGAGAGATCACCCACACCTAAGGTGAGACACAACCCCCACGATGGAGGGAAAACCTTCTCTAAATACACACATTTTAGATCATGGATTAAACCTTGGTAGGAGAGAGTCTCAGACAGACTCTGACCACAAAGGTTAAGGGCCCATGTGTGTTAATATATATTGATTAAATTAAGCATAGTTTGGTTAAATTAAAATTTTGAAAAAATGTTAAAGGTTTGATTCGATTGATTTGATAATTAAAAAAATAATAATTTAAGTTTGCATTGACACGGCACTATCCACCTATTTTCAAAATTTTTAATTGCAAATAGCATTGTGTGCTATTTGATGAGAATATTTTTGCTTACCCCTTTCTGAAAGTAATCATTACCCCCCTCCTCCATGGAATGTAACCATTACCCCCTTCCTCCATGGATGACATGTGTCCATGCAGGGGTAAATCATGTCTCATGTCATCCATGCAGGGAGTAAATTTATCCAAACACAATTATCTTTTGGACAAATTTTTCCCATCTATGGACACATGTCATCCATGTAGGAGAGAGGTAATGCTTAACCACTTGTACGGGGTGAGCAAAAATAGACTCCTATTTATTAGTAACTTCGAAGTTGCTCTAAGCAGTACTAATCCCATAATTGCCCTTGAAAAGAGTGTTATAAATTTAAAGTATCGTGTATATATATCGAAAATTTTCCTATGAGAATACTTAATAGAATTATATAAAGACATTGAATGTGAGCCACTCGTTTTACATAATTTGACTTTGTATGTATACATTTATCAAATCACTTTTATAAATGAGTGGATCACATTCAATATCCTGATAAAGTTATATAAGGATGTCCTGATAGGAACGAGACCGCTATATATATAAATATAAAATGAAAGATCCAAATCCCATTTCTTTAATGGATAGAATTTAATCTTTTTTATATTTCCTTATTTAATAAGGACATTGTTCCTCACCTATTTAATACTTTA
Organism: Acer negundo; assembly: GCA_035582765.1. Taxonomy (NCBI): domain Eukaryota; kingdom Viridiplantae; phylum Streptophyta; class Magnoliopsida; order Sapindales; family Sapindaceae; genus Acer; species Acer negundo. The sequence goes on along the minus strand of CM069232.1, from coordinate 23,946,467 downwards.
TCTCTTCAAAATATTATTATTTTATTAAATTCTCTCATCTTATTAATTTTTCTGTCTTTGATTTATTTTTCTTTTTTCTTTTACACACTTTTTTTTCTTTATCTGAATCCAAAACATTGTCGGTGTGACTTTCATTCTCACTTTTCAGTCTTTAACGAATAAAAGTGAGAGCGAAAGCCATACCATGATTTTCTAATTTCAAGTAAAGTAAAAAAAAAAAAGGAACAAAAAGCGAGTAAAGGAAAAATGAAAATAAAGGAAAAATACATAAAAAACAATTAAATAAGGTGTGAAATTTAATAAAATAATAATATATTGGAAATATGAGAAATGGTGTATGTATTAAATAAGGAAAGGTAAAAGAAATTAAATCCTATCCATTAAAAGAAGCAAGATTCAATGGCTAATAAGTTGTGTCAAAAATTGTGTAAAAAATTGGACAATGGATCATACATATATATATATATATATATCTCACCCGAGTATAGCGATTTGAACCAAACTTAGAACATTATGATACGGAATGATTGCTTTGTCATTTGCATATTTTCCTTTTAGATAGCGTAAAAGCTGTACTAAGGTTTCTTTGAATTTGGTCAAAAACATGCAAACGTAAGCAAAAGAGATTTGATTTGGGTTGTTTAATACTTTAATTAATCGAGTATTATCCTAACTTAAACTTTTGCATATATACATAAACTTTTATAAACAAAATTGGATTATATTCTTTGCTCTTATCCTTTTCAAACAATGATGGTGACAATTACAAGTATAAACATATGAATTTTTTATATCTATGTTACTATAGCTATTGATTGATTTTTATTGGCTTGAGGATATTCCAAATGGAAAATAATAAATACCTCTCAAATCATTCCACTTTATATTTTACACATCAAACTTGGAGGTGTGATTTTGCACGTATCATTCACAGTCGTTCAAGAGCACTTGACACATATACAAGACAATGCAATAGTGGTGTCAAATGGACCGGGCTTGACTATCATGGTCCAACCCGTTGGGTAGCCCTAGCCCGCTTCAGAGAGGAATCGTGGGCTGAGCCGGGCCTTACAAAAAAAAAATGTAGGGTTCGACTTGCCCGTTTAACACCTCTACACCGCAATGCATGAGGTTACAAAAAAAGGGACTTGTAATCGATTGTTTATGTATTGTTAAATATTTATTTTATTACTTTTTGAAATCCGAAGCTGAATGAGTTTCTTAATACTAGCTGATATCAAACACTACACACTTAACTCAAATACTTACTCACACAACATCGATAAGAAAACCCCTTACATATGTTTGTACGTGCATATGGTGAAACTCGAACACCCACCACAAATATGAAATGAGAGATGCACCGTGCACATCACTTAGACTAAAAGATATTATGTCCGTTAAGAGGGTTTAATAATAATCAAATGTAGGTTGAGTTTATTTTAAGACAATTTTTTTGTTTTGTGCTCACCTCCTCGAGAAGATAAAGAGAGAGTATGTTAAGAAAAATTTATCGTTAATGTATGCTGGAATTGAGTTTGGACTTTGGAAAATAACTTGGGACAGTCTTTTATAAAAAATATGGATAATATATAGTGTTAGGTACATAGATAATTAAGACGGCTTCATCTAACAAGAGGATCCGTGGCGCAATGGTAGCGCGTCTGACTCCAGATCAGAAGGTTGCGTGTTCGATTCACGTCGGGTTCAATCCCCATTAGTTGGATCAATTTTTTTTTTTTTTTTTTTTTTTTCGTTAAATAACTAGCATTTTAGGAGATTTGCAAAAACACCCTTAAGGTTTGAACAATCCTTGGTTACATCATTATTTCATTTCCCACAACCTCAAAAACAATTATCCATCTGTATATTGGTGAAAACTGAAAACCTCATTCTCCTTTCTTATTTCGGTGCATCCCGTGTGTTTAGCTTTCATTTAAAAATATTATGGTGTGGCATTAAAATAAATAAAATAACTTTTACACCCTTTCTTTTAATTAAACAAAGTTGAAAACAAAAACAAATCAAAATCTAATTAATTAAACAAAGTTAAAAATAAAAACAAATCAAAATCTAATGATATATGTGGTATTAAAAAATATAGATTTTTTTAATGATAGATGAAAGGTCATTTTTTGATCAAGAAAGTCATAAAAAAAATAAAAAATTATGATAATCTTTTTGTAATGTTACAGAGCAACTCTATAACAAAAGAGCCAGCTTTGTCATTTGGCTTTAGAAGATGGTGTTCAAAATTTTTTAAAGTCTATCATGACTACAAAGTTAATAGACGATTAAACTTTAAAAGTTTTTGAAATAGTTCTTTTTATTATTTTAATTGAGTTTTTTTTTCTATTATTATTATTTTTTAATTTAAATAAATATTTTATTTCAAATACTTTGATTTGTTAGAGTTTTATTTTTTGAACCTTTGATTTGTTCTGGTAAATGAATATCAAACGAAAATATAAATATATACACCGATGATAGACAATCTCAAAATTTAGTACAAATTTTAACCCAAAAGACGTGGTAAGTGATTTATTTTTTTTCATTAACCACATTACCTCATGTTGTGTATGGTGATGACAACTCACTTACCGCACCATTTAAATTAAAATTTAGGTTGTATAACGTGACATAAATATATAATAAATTAATAACGGTGGATAGATCGGTTTTCACCAAAATTATAGAATCGCCCAAAATCATTTCGCAGAATTAAAACTAGTCTGCTCAGTACACTGTCTTCTAAAACCCAAAACCCTAGACCTCACTCTCTTCACATTCAATTTCAATTTATTTTTTCTGATAAAATCTAATCCATGGCCGTGTTTTCTCTTCTCCATTCCACTCCAACTCTAAACCTTCTAAAACACCGCAACTTATCCTCCGTGTCATCGATCCTCTCCTCCGGCAACAACGCGCCGTTGACAAGCAAAGAGAAGACACGCTCCGCTCTCTCACTCCTCAAATCGGAGTCGAACCCGGAGTGCATCCTCGAAATCTGCAGCGTCGCCTCCCTCACGCCGGAATCTCACCTCGACCGCATCACCTTCTCCGTCGCCATCTCCATCTCCATCTCCAAGCTCTCCAAGGCCAACCACTTCGCCGGCATCGCGGAGTACCTCGAGGAGCTAAATACCCGACCCGAATTTAGACAAAACGACCTTTTTGTGATCAAGGCGTTTTGTGAGTCCGGTGTATTCGGTTTTGGCTGAAATGGATAGGTAATCGGTGAAACCGATCGCTATGACTTTCGGGACTCTGTTAGCTGGGTTTTATAAGGAGGAGAAGTATAAAGATGTAGGGAAGGTTTTGAAAATGATGGGGAAATACAGGATCAAACCCGGGTTGAATATCCTTAATATAAGAATTCAGAGCTTGTGTAAGTTGAAAAAATATGTGGAAACGTGGTGTTTGTTTGAGGAGATGTTGTCTAGAGGAACAGAACCAAGTTCGATAACTTATAACCATTTGATTCACGGATTTTGTAGAGAAGGGGATTTGGAGTTTGCGAAGAAATTGTTTAGGGATATGGTGAATAGTAGGTGTCAACCGGATAGCGATTTTTTTTTACGTCGGTGCATTTTCTTTGTCAAGGCGGAGACTATGAGACCGCGTTGAAGGTTTGTAATGACAGTATGGAGATGGGTTGGGTGTCGAATTTCTCTACTATGAAGTTGCTAGTGAATGGGCTGGCTGGGGTTTCGAAGGTGAAAGAGGCGAAGGAGCTTGTTGGGCTAATGAAGGCGAAGTTCACCAAGGATGTTGATATGTGGGACGAGATTGAGGCGGGATTGTCTTAGTAGGGAAGACAAAGACATGGTGTGCAATCTTTTTTTTTTTGTTCGATAAGATAAAGACCATGAAATGAATTAATTAGTAAGACTCGAGGAAATTTCGAATGCTACTATGAAGTTGCTAGTGAATGGGCTGGCTGGGATTTCGAAGGTGAAAGAGGCGAAGGAGCTTGTTGGGCTAATGAAGGTGAAGTTCACCAAGGATGTTGATATGTGGGACGAGATTGAGGCGGGATTGCCTTAGTAGGGAAGTCAATGACATGGTGTGCAATCTTTTTTTTTTGTTCGATAAGATAAAGACCATGAAATGAATTAATTAGTAAGACTCGAGGAAATTTCGGATGAAAAGTTGCATTTTGTAGTCTAGAGAAAGTCTCTACTGTTTTATTTGTTGAATCATTGAACTACAACCAAGAGATATGAAAGATTTGCAAATGAAGATGATGCTGATGTAATCCTAAGCTTATCAATGGGTAGGAACCAGGTGAGAGATAAGCAAATTTGGCACTCTGAGCAAAGTGGTGTCTACACTGTGAAGAGTGGGTATCAATTGGGGTGTCGTGTTAAGCATGACATTGGCTCATCAGGCTTGAATGGTGCGAATTCTTGGTGGAAATTCTTATGGAAAGCGCACATTCCTTTGAAAATTAAGACGTTCATTTGGCGGACTTGCAATAATTGGCTGCCTACTAAGGTGAATTTAATCAGGAGGGGAATCCAACTCTGAACAAGCTGCCTTTTATGTGGGAAGGGCCAAGAAACGACTCTGCATGCTTATGGGGCTGTCGTAATTTAAAAGTGGTCAGTGAAAATTGGGTTCCAATGGCAGGTCCTAGTGGTGGGAATCAGGTTCAAATGTTTGATTTCATGGTGAGCTGGTTTGTTAAGTGGGGCGCGGATATTGTTGGGATATTTTGTGCAGTTCTGTGGCGTGTCTGGTATAATCGAAACCAAGTTACCCATGGCAAGGCTGGATTGGATCTGCGGGAGGTGGTGGGGTGGGCAGAAAACTTTCTCATAGAGTATAGATCGGCAAACCAGGTACATGGTCACCAGTTAGGTCCCTTGTGCAACAGGAATGATGTCTGGAGACCTCCTGCTTATGACAGTTACAAGGTGAATACAGATGCCGCAATCGACACGGTAAGCAAAACTGTGGGAATTGGCATTGTTATTCGCAACTCTGTAGGGGAGGTGATGGCTTCCAGTAGCCAACGAATTATGGCAACTTTTGAGCCTCATGTGGCTGAGGCTATAGCTATTTTTCGTGGGATTTCTTTGGCTCAAGATATCGGTATTTTAGAGGTGGAGGTGGAGTCGGATGCTAAATTGATTGTAGATTGAATTAACAATAATAAGGTTATGGAATCGGAGGTTGGTCTGATTATTGGGGATATTAAGAGATTGTGCAATTATCTTAATTTCTGGTCTATTAAGTTTAGTCCACGAACTACCAATAGTGTGGCTCATGGTTTGGCCAAATTGGCTCTCTCTTGTTGTGAGGATTTAGTGTGGATGGAGGAGGCTCCTCCTTGTGTGTCAACTTTTCTGTTTGGCAGATTTGCTATTTGTAAGTTTGGTTTTTGTTATAAATTTCCCTTGTGTCAAAAAAAAAAAAAAAAAAAAAAAAAAAAGAGATATGAAAGATTTGCTTTTATGCTGTTGATTTTGGACTTGTGGCTTTCATTTTTATTTTTTTTACCTGCTCATTTTGGATATCTATGTGTAAAGGATCGGTTGTTCTTGAAAATTATCCGATGGTTCTTTGTCGAATATGGTTTCCAAGCTAGTGAACATTTGCCTAAAAAAAAAGCTTTTTTTTTTTTTGGTATTCATAGATCTAATCTATGTCTCCATGATCATGGTTGTGAAGCTTTGATGTTATAATATGATATTATTTAAAAGTCGCCGCCCTCAGTCCCTCTCTGTTGTCCGGGAAATTCAAGAGGAGATATATTTGAGGGAGGAGAGACTGGCACAAAATGATTTTGGATGATCAGATTAGTGAAAATGAAATACAGATGAAAGACAGCTTTGTCATACCAGATAATTTGTGTTAAAACTCTGTTGAGCGGGATTAGATTAGACTATTTCATGGGATTGGACTAAATTATGATAGGACTGGATTGAATTAGACAGGACTAAATTAATATTATGCTTTATTTGGAGAAATAAGAGATTGATTAATACTATATTTTGTTTGGTGAAACCTGAGACGCTGGGATTAGATTAAATATAATAATATTTTTAATTTGATAATATTTTGAAATTAAATAATAAATTATTGAAATATGTATTTGAAAAAAATAAATGTTTTAATTTATATAACATTAAAGCAACAATATCCAAAACTATTTTATAAATATAGATTTATATTATTTTGAAATAAATTTAAATAATTTTCAATTTTATAATTTGTTTATTTAATAAAATATTCTTAATATATACCATTAGATTTACATACCTTATCTTGATATATTTTATATCATGACGAACTGACAGTAGAAAGACTATATATATATATAATCATTCTCTTATTACGGTGATTCTTATTTTATAATTTCAGGACATCTAACCACAACCAAATATTCATATTGGATTCATAGCCCCACATTAACAAATATCTACACCCAATATGAATGTATGGATGTAGTTGGACGTCTTTAACTTATAATTTCAGGACGTCCTTACTAGAGAACCACTATATATATATATATGGGATTACATCATTGCGGTGGGTCCAACGAATTTGGATTTTTCAATCCTGTTGAGAGGAAATTTAGATTTTTCAGTCCCTAATAATTGAAAGAAAATTGAATAATAAATTATTATTTGTCATATGTTTAGTATAACCTGGGATTGGACTAAAATAATTATGTATCATCATATTATTCATATTATTACTTTTTTATTAAGAGTAACACTATCTATACAACCCAAAAAATTAACCAAAATCATTGGGTGATGTGGTGAATGATATGGTGGGGACAATTCAATTGCAACATTATTTGTGTTGGCTTTTGGACTAATTTTTTAGGTTATCTAGCATTATTGCTTTATTAAAAGTAAAGTTATATTATATATTTAAGAAAATAAAATATTTAAAAATTATTTCAGTATATTATAGATACATTAAAATTATTTTTAAATAAAAAAATTCTTTTTTAAAAATAAATAATAAATAAATAAATAAATTATTCTGACAATAAATTAAACTATGATTGATGTATGAAATTATTATAAAATTTAAAATAAAAAAGATAATGAAAAGAAATAAACAAAAGCAACTTCTTTAGTTCAGGATAAGTTAAACCTTGTTGTGTTTATTTAGTCCTATGTTGGTGGTATTAATCCCAGATTCCCAGTCCAATACTCCCATGTACTTGCCAAACGTGGTTCTAGGATTAAAATAACCAAATCCTAACCTAGTCTCATCCAATAAACATGGCCAAAAAAGACTTCTTTAGTATTTTAAACCAAAATTTTCTGTTTAATTGTTCAAATCTCCTTGGATTTGTTGGTTGGTTGATTGTTATTGTCTTGGTAGATATCTGCAATTCTGCATGGGACTTAATGCCACCATCTGGTTTTTAAGAAATACGAGGTCCCAACTTCTAAATTTAGAACGAGAAGAAAATTCGGCCAGCTTCTCAGCCTGCCATGAGAAATTGAGAAGCAAAGAAGCGAAAAATGTGGTTTTGACTAACATGTTAGTGATGACTTGACAATGAATTCTGATTCGAATCGATGAATTCGATGTATTTTTCATATTCAAAAGAGTTCATCTATGTTTATGAGTATAATAATAGAGTAATGCTAGACATCCTAAATTTATTTTCCAAAATCTTTCTTAAATGATATGGTACATGAGTTGTCAACGTTCTGTAAATTATTAGATTATATGGTGAGTGATGTGATCCTGACAACTTATGTGCTACATCATTTGAGAATTGGAATGCATAGCATTACTCGTATTAATATCAACCATTATTCCTATTTTGTATTTCTAATTTTTGTTGTTTTAGCACTGGATTAAGGACCAGAGAAACTTTCTAGTTATAAATTGGGTATACCCACTCTTATTCAATCACAGTTTCACAACACAGTTCACTTTTAAAAGGCTTGAAGATAATAATTTACAATTAAAGATAATATAAATAAAATAAATAAAAATAAATAAATCTCAACCATTTATTACACATATCACTAGATCTATATAGGTCAGGAAAAAGATCAGGTTAACGGAGGATCCAAATTCCTTTTAAAAACCTTTTATCTTAAGGCTCATCCTGGGAAGCCATAACCACATTCACAAACCAATTAGACAATGTGAATAATACAACTAAATGATTTGGTCTCACTATAGGAACACAAAAAGATGCTCTGCATTTGAAGTCAAATGGTTAACAGTTTTATCATAAATCATGTTGACAAATATCAAGGCTGTTACCTTGGTAGTCTCGGGGCTTGGAATGAAACCCAAGTCCTTGGTTCAACTCTTGACAATTCCATTAAGACCGGTCCTTGCGGCGTTAGCTCTCCTAGTGTAAGGACGAGCATGAGGCTCCACGTCAGCGGTTCAAATTCTATCCAGGTGGAGGTGAGTTCCGATTTACCTGTTTGTATCATTGTGGGGTTAGAGGTGTGGGTCAGGGTTTCCTATTTGTCATACTCCACATCCACTAACAAACAGGACACTACGAGTCATGCAGTTGGAGGAGAACTGATGATTAGGTGTCTGAAGTCCAAGATATTAACAGAAAAAAAAAAATCCAAGATATTAACAGAAAAAAAAAAAATATGCTGACAAAATACATGGAAGTTAAAGAGAATTTCCTCATTCATTAAACTTTGGTTTAAAAAGTACAAATTCTACCAGTCTCATTTATGATATACATTTAACATCTCTTTAAAATGGATCATTTTGACCATAGCTTCAAAATGGATAATATATATAGTATTAACCTATTAGCTACATAAATAATTAAGATTGCTTCGTTTACCACTCTGATCTGTGGTGCAATGGTAGTGTGTCTGATCTCCAGATCAGAAGGTTAGGTGATCGACTCACGTCGGGTTCAATCCCACTTAAATGGTTCAATTTTTTTCCTTTTTCGTTAAATAACCACCGATTTTGGGAGATTTGCAAAAAAACCCTTAAGGTTTGAACAATCTTTGGTTACATGTATACTTACCTCATTTCCCACAACCACAAAAACAATTATCCATTTGTTTTTATGTGAAAAGTGAAAACCCCATTCCGCTTTTGTATTTCGATAAAAACCCTTATCGTGTGGTTAGTTTTTATATTATGGTGTGGTATAAAAAACAAATAAAATAACTTTTACACCATTTATTTTAATTAAACAAAGTTTTTGTTTTTTATTTTTTAATTTGAAATATTACAATAATTCGAGATTTTGGAAAATGACAAACTTAAACCAATAACTTTATGGTATAGGCTTGATAGGTGCAAACTACTAAACGAAAATAAACAAAATCAAATGACACTTGTAGTATTAAAAAATATAGATTTTTGTGGTGATGGATCAAGGGTTCTTATCTGGTTAGAAAAGTCTTGAATAACAAAATATGATAGTCATTAGAAAAGTCTTGAAAAACAAAATATGACAGTCATTTTATAATGTTATAGAGTTAGTTTTATAAGAAAAAACCAACTTTATCATTTGGCTTTAGAAGATGGTGTTGAAATTTTTTTCAGGTCTATCTAACTATAGAATTATTAGATAATCAAACTTTAATTTTTTTTTAAAATAGTTCTTTTTATTATTTTAGTTAACTTTTTAAATTTAAATAAATAATTATTTATTAAAATACTTTGTTTTGTTAGAGTTAAGAGCAAGTAGATAGATCAGTGAAATTTACAAAAAATTGAAACTAAGGATTAGTTTTGGAGATAAAACAAATTGTAGGGTTGGTAATTGGAAATCACCCAAAAATCATTTCGCAGAATTTACTCTAGTCTGCTCTGTACACTCTCGTCTTCTAAAACCAAAAACCCTAGACTTCACTCTCTTCACATTCAATTTCAAAAAAAATTTATTCTGAAAAAATCGAAACCATGGCCTTGTTTTCTCGTCTACGCTCAAATCCAACTCTAAACCTACTAAAACACCGCAACTTCTCCTCCGCGTCATCTATTCTCTCCTCCGGCAACAACGCGCCGTTGACAAGCAAAGAGAAGACACGCTCCGCTCTCTCACTCCTCAAATCGGAGTCGAACCCAGAGCGTATCCTGGAAATCTGCCGCGCCGCCTCCCTCACGCCGGAATCTCACCTCGACCGCATCGCCTTCTCCGTCGCCATCTCCAAGCTCTCCAAGGCTGCCCACTTCGCCGGCATCTCGGAGTACCTCGAGGAGCTCAAGAACCGACCCGACTTGAGACATAGCGACCGCTATATCGCTCACTCCATCGTCCTGTACGGTCAGGCCAACATGATCGACCACGCGATCCGTACATTCAAGGAAATGGACAGGTACGGCGTCTCTCGATCCGTCAAGTCGTTGAATTCGTTGTTGTTTGCTTGCATTTTAGCTAAAGATTTTAAGGAAGCAAAACGTGTATTTGTTGAGTTCCCGAAAGTTTACGGAATCGAACCGAATTTAGAGACTTATAATAATGTGATCAAGGCGTTTTGTGAGTCCGGTGATTCGAGTTCGGTGTATTCAGTTTTGGCTGAAATGGATAGGAAATCGGTTATACCTAATGCAACGAGTTTCGGGACTCTGTTAGCTGGGTTTTATAGGGAGGAGAAGTATGAAGATGTAGGGAAGGTTTTGAATATGATGGGGAAATACGGGATCAAATCCGGGCTAAGTATGCATAATATAAGAATTCAGAGCTTGTGTAAGTTGAAAAAATCTGTGGAAGCGAGGGCATTGTTCGATGGGATGTTGTCTAGAGGAATAAAACCAAATTCGGTAACTTATACCCATTTGATTCACGGGTTTTGTAGGGAAGGGGATTTGAAGGAAGCGAAGAGATTGTTTAGGGATATGGTGATTAGAGGGTGTCAACCGGATAGTGATTGTTATTTTACGTTGGTGCATTTTCTTTGCCAAGGCGGGGACTATGAGACCGCATTGAAGGTTTGTAATGAGAGTATAGAGAAGGGTTGGGTGCCGAATTTCTCTACTATGAAGTTGCTAGTGAATGGGCTGGCTGGGGTTTCGAAGGTGAAGGAGGCGAAAGAGCTTGTTGAGCTAATGAAGGGAAAGTTCACCAAGAATGTTGATATGTGGGACGAGATTGAGGCGGGATTTCCTCAGTAGGGAAGACAAAGACATGGTATGCAATCTTTTTTTTGTTCGATAAGATAAAGACCATGAAATGAATTAATAAGTAGGACTCGAGGAAATTTTGGACGAAAAGTTGCATTTTGTAGTCTAGAGAAAGTCTCCTGTTTTATTTGTTGAATCATTGAACTACAATCAAGAGATATGAAAGATTTGCTTTTATGCTGCTGATTGTTGATTTTAATTTTTTCCTGCTCATTTTGGATATCTGTGTGTAAAGGATCGGTTGTTCTTGAAAATTATCTGATGGTTCTTTGTCGAATATGGTTTCCAAGTAGTGAACATTTGCCTTAAAAAAAGAAGCTTTTTTTGGTGGTATCTATAGATCTACTCTATGTCTTCATGATCATGGTTGTGAAGCTTTGATGTTATAATATGATATTATTTCAAAATCACCGCCCTCAGTCCCTCTCTGTCGTCCGAGAAATTCAAGAGGAGATACATTTGAGGGAGGAGAGACTGCCACAAAATGATTTTGGATGATCAGATTAGTGAAAATGAAAGACAGCTCTGTCATACCAATTGAAAATGAATCACATCATCTCAGATAATTTGCGTTAAAACTCTTAAAGAAAGCCAATCCTAGTATTTTAAACCAAAATTTTCTGTTAAATTGTTCAAAAGTCCTTTGATTTGTTGTTTGATTGTTTTTGTCTTGGTGGATATCTGCATGGGACTTAATGCCACCATCTGGTGACTTCCAAATTTGGAATGAGAAGAAAATTCAGTCAGCTTCTCAGCCTGCCATGAGAAGCAAACAGCGAAAATTTGGTTTTGACTTGCCTGTTACCGATGATTCGAATCGACGAATTTGGTATATTTTACATATTCAAACGAGTTCATCTTTGTTTATGCTTTACCGGTATGATATTTTCAAGTAATTTCTAATAATATCAAACGCTATTCCTATTTTTGCATTTCTTATTTTGTAATAAATAATGCTGACAATATACAGGGAAGTTAAAGAGAAATTTCTCATTCATTAAACTTTGGTTTAACAAAGTACAAATTCTAACAGTCTCATTTATGCTATTCATTTAACATCTTTTTAAAACGGATCATTTTGACCATAGCTTCAACAAGTTCACATATGCAGCTGAGCTTTAAAGATCATACACAAATCAAATTTTATATTAATGACCCAGATAGCGCCCCGATGCAATCGTGAAGATCGAGCTTGTCTGTGAAGCAACACAAGGGTCTAAAATTGGACGTGATCTTTTCTTTGAACTCTTTGTATTGATACCACAACCGTATGCATTCGAAAAATTTGCATAGTATGCCATGCCACCAAATCTTCTGTGACTTTTTTCTACGTGTTCCTTGTTAACAAGGCAGATCTCTTCCTCATGTATTGTGCACCGTATGCTGCAGTAGACGCTGCTGTAGTTGAAGCCACCAATATACTGCACCGAAATATATGAAAATAAGCACTCTTGGTCTTAAAACGTTTAAAATCAAAGTACTTTAAAAGTCGGGGTGGTTGTTAAATTACCTCAAGTATGTGATGTATGATTGAGTCTCTAAGGTTCCAAACTCTGGTTGAAGAAGAGCTGCAGCAACCAAAACCAACTGGAAAACCGTATTAACCTGTCATCATTTACAGTCATCATTAGACGCCATGGAGATTTAATGTTTACTAACCATAACGGCCATTTAGTTGGATTTCGATAAGTAAAATATTAATATGAAATTTACCTTGCTCAGAAAGAGAGGCTCAACCTTCTGTGTACAGGTTCCATCAATATTGAAGAAATCGATCCAGCTTTTCCACTAAAAGAAGAAATTCAAAATTTGTAATCAGGACTTAAACTAAATAAGTACCCAGGTTTGTCATTCCATCAAATTAAAAATGTCCTAACCCAGTTCCAGTTTCAAGTTTGGAGATCTCACCTTTCCTCCCAAGCTACTAGCTCTTAGATAAAACGCTCCACCAACAAGGGCAACGTCACGCAACACGATGAGTCCAACAAGTCCGGCTTTACAACAGAAAAACAAAACATATGATGTGTGTTTGCATCTAAAAGAGGGTGATAGAGGAAGCGAGAGTTCATATCCTAAGAAAGAGCTTTTGAAGAACATGAACTACTGCATGCTAATACGATTATGGGGATTTTTTTTTTCCCCTACTCAAAATGATCTCATAATCAGCACTTTTACACTATGAAAAAGCTGAGATGTCTTACGGTGCAGCAGATCCATATGTACCATTGCCACAGCGACACTTCCAATAAGAACCTATACCAACACGAGAATAAATCATCACATAAAAAAACGGTTTCTTGATGGGTTTAACTAATCAACAGTGACCAATGATCAAATCACTAAGTACCACTAAGCATGAAAGGACTTTTACCTTGTCAGCGAGGGGATCAAGGTAGGAGCCCACTACGGAATCAATTTTCATCCTCCTAGCCAAATACCCATCTAGCTACATGAAGAACGACAAAAAATAGGAAAATAATCAAAATCCTACTTTTCAAAAATAAAAAATAAAAAATCTGTTATTCGCTTTCATATATGAAAAAAGTCAAAAACTGGCATGATCTTGATACCCAGTCAGTTGCTCCAGAGATGGCCAACGCCACAAATGCAGAAGAATACATTTCACTTGTGATCATCCTGAAAAAGAAAGTTGTTAATTGTTTACTGATCTCCAGTTCAAATGCAAAAAATTGAACAGTCACTAAAAAGTACAGATGATAAAGAAGAAAGTCCTCAGGAATAACAAAATGACAGACAATTTGAATATATATGAAAGATTGAGTTCGAAATCTAATCACCACTCAAAATGAAAAGAAAATCTCAATGTTATTCCGAGGTTTGATATTTGGAAAATTCATTCAGAGACCAAAGTGTAACCATGCCGAAACCAAAATGTGATTAAAGCTGTGAATATTCATAAAAGTTAATGCCAATCTCAATCAAATTTTGAATTCACTCAAGATAGTAGTTATAGTCTTATAGATAGTTGAACTTCATTAGTCTACTTGTGAGATTTGCTAATCTAAAACTAGCACTGCATTGCTCCGGAAAAATGTACCCAAATCGAAATGTCCTTACTTTCAAACAACTAGACAACAACAAGCACTGCATCGCTCCAAACAAATGCACCCGAAACAAAATATACCTACTCTCAAAGAAGTAAACAACTAACCACCAACAAGCACTACATTGTTCCGGAAAATGTACTCAAATTGAAATGTACTTACTTTCAAACGACTAGCCAACAACAAGCACTACATCGCTGATCGCTCTAAAAAAAATGCACCCGAAACAAAATATACTTACTCTCAAATAACTAACCACCAACAAGCACTACTACATTGTCCCGGAAAATGTACCCGAATCGAAATGTACTTACTTTCAAGTTTCAAGCAACTGCCTTCAGAAATTCTACTTACTGTCTACAAACTACAATTTTGTTCACTAATTTCATTTCACAGAAACTACACAAACCATGAACAACAAAAAAACAAAGCCTTTATTATCAAACAACAATAAATCACATAAGACTAAAAAAAATAAAATAAAAGATTACCATCCAATGAAGGGTCCAGAAATCATACGACTAATTGAGACCAAATTTGGCAAATTCACGAAACTCTTCAGCAACCCATTTCTCGCAACATCCTCCTCTTCCTTGGACTCGACACGATCCAACAAATTCGGTCGGGTGAGACCCGACCCGAAACCCAGCTTGGATGGGAAACCAGTCCTGCTCCTGATCAAGTCCAGATTCAAGGCCTGAACTTTCCTCAATACGACGCCGTTTAAGGGAGTGGCGGACTGCAAGAGCTTCCATGGAGGAGAGGAGAGGAAGAGAGGTCCCTGGAACTGAAACGGAGCGATCCATTTGGAGAGAAGGGTCGTCCGGTGAGAGAAAGGAATGTAGTAAAGAGGCGGGTTCAAAAAGAGAGTGGTAGTTGTGATCACGGTGGTGGCGCCGGCGCCGGTGCCGGTGGCCGTGAAGAAGGGTCGGGTTCTCGAGTTTTTGTTGATTAGAGTTTTCAAGGACTTGAAAATCGCCATTGTTTTTTTTTCTTTGACTCTCGATTTTAGATTTCTAACAAGGGTTTAGCAGACACGTGGGTTGATGTACACGTGGTTTTAGTTTTAGAGATACACGTGGCAATTGTAGTGGAATGTTTTTCTTTTCATTTTTTAATTTTAATTATTTTTATTTTTATTTTTATTTTTTTAACCGGAATTTTAATTAGTTAATGATAAATTATTATTAACACTATTATATGAATTGAGGTTTTTTTTTTACCATCAGACCGACCTTATCTTGATTCTCGTCATTACCATCGATAGCTATTAAATTACTATCGATAACAATCGAGGATTTCATAAGGAAAATCTCACCTGAAAATTTTCAATTATTTATATATATAACATTTTTCAGAGTAGGGACCATAAATATTTTTTATACGGAACCTAGATTATTAGACCTAATCAAGTCTAAGAATATATGAATCTTATTATATAGGGCCGATATAAGAAAAAAAGTATGGAATCTCACATATGTTATACATGTGTATATATATATATATAACATTTTTCAAAGTAGGGACCACAAATATTTTTTATACAGGACCTAAATTATTAGATTGTATCAAGTATAGGAATCTTATTATAAAGGGTCGATACGAGAAAAAACGTACGAAATCTCACACTTGTCATGCAACTTTGTTAAAATTAACGTTTGTATTGTAGTTAATAGTTATGTAGGTAAATATAACATACCTTTGTCCATTTATGGCATACAATTGACTAGTAATTAGTTAAACCAGAACTGTAGAACTGAAGAACCAACCAAACAAACAACTCAATATAGCAAAAACCAACAGAATGCTATATATTTGATGTTTATAATCGCAGCCTTTCATCATGAAAGTTTCGATCAAGATTTTCAGGTTTCAGGCATTGTTTTCTTGAAAGGGTATTCATTCATTTAGTCGTACAAAGTTTGGAAGAGGAAGAGGAAGGACGGAAGGAGATCAGATCAGATCATGAACGGCTGCCACAACAGCTACTCGAGTTGTCGTGCCGCAGATAAAAACAATCATTCTTTCAAAAGAAGTGCCGATTTATACTACAGCAACGATGATGATGGCTACAACAAATGTTCATCTTTTGTCAAGACAATGTCTTGCAAAACAAGTAAGTTAATATGTTATCGTCAGAAATTGTAAACATTGCTGTTGATATATATTTCAAATTTTCAATCTGCTGTTATCTGGGAAATTTTTAGATTTTGTATCGAAAAGTTCTTGTGAATGTACTGAAATTTTTTTGCTTGGATGACAATTTGTCTCGGAATCTGTTAATGAAAAGTGCGATAAAATCTGCAGAAAACAGGAAGATGAAGAATATTGAGACTGAGATACTAAAAGTTGGGAAGGCAAAGAATACTTGCATTGTTTTCACATATCAGGATCTGGTTGCTGCAACCAACAACTTCGATTCTATGCGTTTAATCGGCAAAGGAGGATTCGGGATGGTGTATAAAGGATACATTGAGAGAATTGATCAGGTCTCTTGACTTCTCTCTTTGTTTTTCACGAAAGAAAGATCATGTGAAATGTTATGTTTTATTTGATACATTTTTTGTTTTCAGGTTGTAGCTGTGAAGCAATTGAACAGGAATGGAAATCAAGGAAGCAGAGAATTCTTTGCAGAAGTTCTGATGTTGAGTCTGGTTCAACACCCGAACCTTGTCAATCTGATCGGGTATTGTGTAGAGGGCGATCAAAGAATACTCGTTTACGAATACATGCCTAATGGATCTCTGGAGAATCACTTTCTAGGTGTTTTGCCTATATAACTTTCAATTGCTTGCCAGACAAGCAAGGTCATATTCTTATTACATTTCCTGAATTTTTCAGATTTACCACCAGATAAAGAGCCTCTGGATTGGACTACTAGGATGAAATTAGCAGCAGGAGCGGCAAAAGGATTGGAATACTTGCACGACGTTGCTGATCAACAAATCATTTTTCGTGATTTCAAAGCTTCTAACATACTATTAGATTCAGAATTCAATCCGAAACTCTCTGATTTTGGACTTGCTAAGTTAGGTCCAACTGAAGGCAAGGACCATGTGTCTACAAGGGTAATGGGGACATACGGTTACTGTGCTCCGGAGTATGCAAAAACAGGTCAGCTGACAAAAATGTCCGATGTCTACAGTTTTGGTGTCGTGTTCCTGGAGCTTATCACCGGTAGGAGTGCCATTGATCAATCAAAAACAACTGAAGAGAAAAACCTAATCAAATGGGTATGTTTATATTTTATATATTTTTAAGTCCTTACCTGTAAGTTTAAACTTTTCGGTTGAGCAGACCCTCTTCGTAATTGAACTTGATTGATTTTTTATTTACATATTGCAGGCAAAGCCATTGATCATGGACAAGGAAAAGTTCACATTGATGGCCGATCCATTGCTCGAAGGACGGTACCCGTTAAAGGGTCTATATCAAGCTCTTGCTGTGGCAGCAATGTGTATACAAGAGGAAGCTGTTATGAGACCTAATATTGGAGATGTTGTAACTGCTATTGAGTATATAATCAACCCAGATATTCATGAGAAAACGGCTAAAGATGCATCGATGAAAAATGATCGGTTTGTCAAATCCGTGAAAGGAGGAGGTGCCGATGGCATCCAAGAGCTCTAGTGTCAGGGCATCGGTCTTAGGTTGGCAGTTTACGGATCATAAGAAATCGAACCGTTGTATAAACGATTTTCATATATTTAATTCGAGCGTTATAAATCATTATATACTTACAAATCCATCCCACAAAAGTTTTCAACTTAAAAAATCTTTGATAACATGTATATATAACTCCAATAAATTGTAACTATGGAGCTCCTCCAATGGCCCCTTCTCATGCATCTTGTCTCTCTTCGTCCATCTCAAGTCACAAAAAAACAGCAGAAGGAAGAGAAACCAGTGATCATTGCCAACAATGGTAACAATGTAAGTTTAATCTTTTGAGTAGAAGATGAACTTTTCGGGTTGAGCAAGCAGACCCTCCAAGTAATTGAATTTGTGTTTGTTATCATCATCATCATATGTTCTATATCTGAATTTGCTCATTTCAAGTTCATTAATCAGTATCCTAATCAATTTTTATATAGATATTGCAGGCAAAGCCATTGTTCACATCGATGATCGATCCATTGCTCGAAGGAAAGCACCCTTTAAAGGGTCTATATCAAGGTCTTGATGTGTATCCAAGATGAAGCTGATATGAGGTCTATTTTTGGTGACATTGTATCGCTCTAGAGTATCTAGTGAAGCTAGTTATTGATGAGAAAAGTTCTAAAGATGTATCAATGAAAATTTTATCGGTTTGTCAAATCTGTGAATGGAGGAAGTGTCAATGGCATCAGAGAGCTCTAGTGTCACGGCATGTGATATCGAACCTGTAGAAAAGGCGGCATGTTTCCATGTATTCAATCCTGTAAACTATTTTCTGATATAGCAGTTAGGCAGATATGGACTTGTTAGGCTTCAAATTTGCATCATAATATATACATGTAACCGAATTTATGACTGTGAAACATGTTTTGTAGTTTTGTACCAAATTCGTATAATCAGAATCGAAGTTTTAGTATTCTCAATCATTGTTAACCTCTAAATTTTACAGGGAAAGGAGTAAATTACTACTCTTTTCCGGATAATTTGAACCTTTTACAGATGGAAGATACACATACTAGCCTTGTAATTTCTTCAGTAATTAATAAATCAGCTGTAAAGGTTCAAATTTTGTCCCTCTTTTTGCAGAAAGATCTTTCCAGATACCAAAAGCTGAAGAGGGTGGCAGAGGTCTCATCAGAAGTTGGAATTTTTCCGAGGCTGTTAGGAAACTGATGATTTTCTACTTCCGGTGTAAATTCAAAATAGAGAATAAAACTTTAATCCAACAGAGGCAAAAGGGATGTCAGGAATTGCTCACCAGAGACACTGGATTCCAAAGAAATTCTGAAAATTGTATCACAGCTTTTTAATAGAAGCACAATGAAAAATAATTCAGTAGATGATTAAACAAGAAGGAAACCGAAAAGCTGAAAAAGCACGGTTCTTGGTTCTTAGCTTTTCAAAATCCTGTAATTGAACCCAGGTATGCCATTCAACCGATCCTTATCTGCTGCTACTACTTCTGAAGCAGAGCAGATACTTGGTAAGAAACCACCGCTACTGCTGCTGCTGCTGCCGCCTCTTCGCTTCTTCCTCTTCCAGCACATAATCATGAACCAGAAACCATGCCTGGAATTACCAGTACTCCTAGAAGAAGTACCCATGTCAACAATCATCTGTTGTTGTCCCTGAGCCTGAGCTGCTTTTCGGAAACTAGTATCGAATCTACTGAAATACTCAATCTCCCTCCTTACAAGGGATCCTACTGTGCCCCGAGTGCCTATAGCAACTGGAGCAGCCATGTTTTCAGAAATCCTGGTGGTGTTGTTTGTGGTACTACTACTCACTTTAGACTGCATTTTTATAATTTGACAAAGCAAAAAAGTTGAGGTTGTGTAAGGAGGCTTGTGGATGAAGAAAAGTAGTGGTGGCAGTGGCCCCAAGTCATCGTCTAGGTTTGGAGAAATTTCTCTTCTTTGGCCTTTATATAATTTATCTATATCTAATTGAAGTTGCTTTATTAAAGTGGAAACCATGAATTTTTGCATGATTGGTGCTTCGGATAGAGACATAAATAAATGGAAAAAAAAGAAACCCTATCATGTAATTCTTGTGATTGCTTTTCACTTTCCATCAAAAATATTCTTCTTGTGTTTGTAACGAAAGCATTGCAGCATGTTTCCTGGGTTAAAAAAGTTTTCACCCTCTCAAATTAACCAAAGACATTGTAATTAGTTCTTTGCTTTTACATATACTTGGTAGAAGTTAATCATGATTAGGGTGTACAGCCAAGACCGGTTGGTGGGGGATAATATAAACAGTCTTGCAGATTTCAAAATAAATGCAGAAACAGATAGATGTTAAAGAAACGGGTTAGATCGGTAAATCACTAAGAGAGCCTTATAAATCATTAGGTTTGGTTGTCTTGGAGGTTGATTTGATCTATCTATTTTTCACTTTTCAAAAGATTGACTAATTTTAACTTTAAAACACAATTTAGGGGACGGTTCACTTGATTAAAAAAAACCTATCATGGTTCACTTTAGTAAATGCAACACAATTTCAGCTGATGATCGGGTGATTCTTTTTCACATCTGGATTTGAATCTCGACCGTTAGATTACGTCGGTCCAACGATTCAAAGATGATAAACTTTGCATTCAGAACAAACATGGGGAAAATTGAATTTATATATCTCATGATTGAAAAAATGAGAGCTAATATACTCATGTTCATGTATGTAATCAAATAACAAGACAACATATTTTCTATAAAGCCTCAAAATTCGATGTCCCTCTCTTATTTTTTTTTTTGTAATTACACTCATCTATATCTTTCTTATTTCTTTCTGTTTTCTTTTCTTTATCGTTTTTTTTTTTCGTTATTTGTTTCTGTTTCGAATTTTCCTGTTGTTGTATTAGACTTGTTTAATATATTACCTACCGGGACGATGGCATACATATCTCAGCTTCCGATGTGAGGCAAGAGCATTCTGTAGGGCAGTATCCACTCCTGCGCCATCCCGGAACAACAAGTCATAAAAGAGACAGATGAAACGCGACAATTCCTCTTCATCGTCATCCCAAAGACCCATCATATGGTCCACACTCTTGTCGGGTTCACTATCTTCCCAGTCACTCATTGGACTGGTAGAATCAATATCTTCATCTTCTGCCTCGTCCTCCCCGATCTCAAACTTCCCATTTTCCTGAAAATGGAATTCTCCTGATCCATTGAATGTCGTCAGTGGTATTTCCTGCGGTTCAGCTGAAGGGCATATAACAGCTTTGGCACCGGAGTCTAGCAAGGCCTTAAGTAAAGCTGGAGTAGGCCCATACATCCCTGTGAAAATTATGATCCTTTCTCTCCAAGCTCCAATCTAGGATTACACATGGCACGAGTATCAGCCACATCATTTAATTATTTTATTAAGGGAGAAGACGATAATTTAGTATAAGTACATACCATCCAACGAACATCATCGGGTGATAAGTGCATAGAAGGGACAGTTCTTCGGAACATATATGCTGCAAACTCTTGGTCATCTTCCATAACCTTCAGAAAACATCCCGAACATTATGACAAAAAGTATTCATATCGTAACTACCTTACAAATAACACATGTAGTCGTCTATAAAAATTAAAATGAAAATCTAAAATGATGCATACTTGGGTTTGGCGTCCAATATAACGATGAACAACATTTCCAACTTGGAAGTATGGTCTGCAGCGAACCAGATCAGCGATTGTTGTTATATTGGCAAGAACTAATGCAACCTTTCTGCGGTTGCTCTGCATCATTGACAACAAGCTATACTTAACGTTCTGAAGAAACCTATCGGCAAGTTCTCCAGGTTCAGCAACCACAAATACGTCATTCTGCCAGCTAAATAAGAAAAAAAAGCAGGTAAGAACTACGTGTGGAAAAACATTGGCATGAAAAAAATATGACAAGTTAGGAACAATAGTGGGGCATGTTGACCTTAATATTGAGCCAACAGAGTCGTTTTGAAGAGCCAAATGTATAACGCCCACTTGCGGTAAATTCTGCAACTTCTCATGCAACGATCGGACTTGTAAAGAGAGCTGCCTGTGACTCTTAGGTGACGTTGGTGGCGATGAAAATGGCTTTGGAGCTTGTGATCCATCCAAGCTTAAAGGTGGAACCATATCAATTCGGCCAACCCTCTGGGTGCCAAAATCAGGACTGTATAAATGTGGGCTTGACGGTAAACTTCCAGTAATCAAAGGAGAGGTAAATGGCGTTGGGAATGCTGTTCCAGGTGTGGTCTTCCAAAGTCCAGATATCCCATGCATAAGTGATAACCTTATTCCATGGCGTGAACAAAATGACTCAAGTGCCCTAGCATGGTGCCCAACTCTCCCTGAATCAGGACTATGCATAGCTTCAACAAGTAGTACATTGCGCCTCCAACCTAAAGATACACCATCCTCATCTAGAATAGCGGGAGACAGAATTTACGGTTCAGTGAAATAAGTATCATAGAGATAATATATATACACACACACACAAACAACTAGGGAATTTAGTAGAAAATAGAAATGCCACCTGCATTTGTCACTTTTGCCTTCTCTGACCGCTTCTCATCATGTTGGAATGGTAGAAGCAGTCTCTCACAAACGTTTTTGAAGGCCTCTGAATTCTTTTGGATGTAATCCACGACTGAAGATTCCAATTTCAGCCAGATTGCTGGATCAGTCTCATCCAGCTCCATATCACAACGTTCATCAACTACAGGGGAAAAACATATGGAATACTGTCTGAGAGTTGTAATCTTATCACAAAAAGAAAGTAGTATGAAAATTTCCTAGATCAATGAAAGAAATCCAATAAACAACTAAAAATGAAAGCAAATCATTTTAGAATTATTAAAAGTTCAAACAGAGGAGAAAGTCTTTCACATTGGATGCTCATATCAACAACTCCAAATCAAATACCTGGATTAAACCGAAAGTAATGTATCTCAGGAAGCATAGGCAGCAATGTGTTTAAAACTTCCTCCACACGATCCACTGAGCATGCACTCTCAATCAATACTTGCCCAGTATCTAGGTAACGCCAACCACCTTTCCGCACCTACAAAATATTTATGAATCAATAGAACAAAAGTATATCTCCTATAAGATCGAAAATACAAACCGTAATATATAAATTAGAATCCCTAGTAATTTAGTTATTTATTTATTTATTTATGGTGAAACCTAGTTAGTTATTTCTTTTAAAGGATATGTAGATTGTAGTAAACTTTGAATCACTTGTATATGCAATTTATTAGCAACTTTACATATTGACAGAAGCCTTGCATTTATCTAGTATAAAATTTTCTAGGAGTCTAGTATTATAATTAAATCCTACCCGGATTCTTAATGAATGTTATCTCAACACCTCTTGTGAATGCCATGCTGAAATGAGAACTTCCAATACATCAGAAGAAATTTATGAGTTGTTGCAATAAGAGATTCTCTACCAGGGGTCCAGGACAAGTATACTCATAAAAAAGGTATGAATTGCTAGGAACATGCGCATAGATTAAGGGTTTTGCAACTATCAAAGTTCAGACAGAATAAAATAACCCAATAGCATCTCTGTAAATTTGTTCATATAAAGATTCTTTAGACAGAAAAAAACTATCATGAAATATGCAAACTCTTCCATGAAACAGAAACTTCACAACTTGTCAAATTATCTGCACATAGTTCTTCACTACTAGTCAGCAACGCCTCAATGGTACCAGAAGACTTCCCAAATGAAGTTTGACAAGAGGTTAGGAGTTTCAAGCCTTATTTTTATATGACGGTTTTAACATGGTAACTGGTGAGTATTAAAAAGGAAAAGATATTTGGCAAAAAATAAATTTTCCGTTACTCACCATAAGTCCATAATATTGTCTGTGAACACTAGGAAAAAGAAAATACTAAGACTGAAAGCCAGAACTTAATGACTAGCCCTAAGAAAACAAGCAGCAACAAACTGTTTACCTTTGTTGGAACAGAGCCACAACCAATGGAAACTAAGCAGTCAATTCTTGTGTCAGGCCATAGAAGTTGTGCTTCTCTTATGGCAAATACAGTAGGATTGTTCGCTACTATTGCACCATCTTGCCAGCGGTACACATCTGTGGCAGTTTTAGGATGTATATACATTTAGAACAAGATAGTGGTAAGAAGTTGATGTGAGACTAGTATAGAAATAAAATAAAAAGGATACCAATGGCAAGCATTGACATATATAAATGAGCACAAGCAATAATACCATCCGAGAAATCATCAAGATAATAAGGAGCTGCAGATGACGCTCTTATAGCTTGCCATATATGATGCTTACAACTTCCTAGAAAAGCATTGCGTTTATAGCCAACTTGAGCACCAGTAGTAGTAGTAGGTGATCCAAGCACAGTGATTCCAGAATTTTCTGAAAATGAAATAGGCACTTCTGGTGTTCCAGCAGGGTACTGCATGTCAAGTACAAAGAGAAAGATCAGAAACAGTAATTAAACCACTGCTGAAAATAATCATCCAAATCAACACGACCATGGTATCTCAGCCAACATAACAGAATAGACAAACTCTGACAGTAATGTGATGTTTCCCCATTAAAAGCAAAGGGAGTTTCGCTAGCAACCTGATAATTGCGGAACACGAATGGCTGAGCTGGCACCACGCTCACCAAAGTTGATACAACAAAAACTTTGGGGATATTTTTCACGGTTGACTCTATCAACAAATCTCCATCCTCATCTGCACACATTTCTTTTAACAACTTCTCAAACTGATCTGCACTGTGCTGCAAGACGAGATGTAAGTTTCTAATTTCAAGGCATTTAGTGTCTTAAGTAGTAAATGGTATCACCCTATTGGAACTGTGAATTTGTATGGGGGAGCAACTACAAAGGCTTCATACACCAAAATAAAAGATCAAGATTCACATTTCTTTGTACAGTTGCACAGATTGCTTATAGACATAACAACTTCTTATACCAAACAACAAGAGATCTTGAGAAAAGAATATCTTGATTCCTTTTAAGAAGAAAATATTATTTTAAGTACTTGCCTACGTAAACACTATTTATACGAATCTGTGTGCATGCAAACTGCAGAAGTTTCAAGGGTAACAGGAAAGCATCAATAGCAGTATTGAAGAAGGCAAAGTAAATAAAAAGAATGAGCCATACTTTGGATCCATGTACAACAACTCTAAAACTCTGCGACGAACTTTTATAAAGTTGATCCAGCTTTTCTCTCCAAGTTGCAGCTTCATTGTCCTTGGGAAAAGGTTCAGCAAAGACAAGTTTTCCTAAACAACCATGATTACATAATGAGATAAGTGAATCATTATAATAAATAAAGCTTTCTTAGAAATTATTTGTTGACACGTCATACTTACCAAGATTTTTGTATATCTCTTCGCATTGATCCAAGGTCATTAGCTTAATACCAAGGGCAATAGCTAACATGCCACCTGTTGATGTGCCACATATAAGGTCGAACAACTCATGTATCCGCTTTCCCGTTCCTTTTTCAATTTGTTTAAGAATTTGCACGGTTGCCAGACCTTTCATGCCACCTCCATCCATTGAAAGTATACGCAGTCCTTTCTTTGGAACTTGTCTCCCTCTTATGGCACGCCGCAAAAGTTCATTTTCTCCTATACAGGCACAAGAAAATGAGACACTATTAGGTTAAATGATATCAAAATGCAGCAGAAATCAAATCCAAAAACATACCAAGAATTGCCAAAGCCCGAGCTGCAGCTTTATTTACACGGGGTTCAGGCACAACAGTCAAACGCAACAAAAGGTCCATCAAACTTTCAGAAGTAGCCAAAATACGGCGATTCTCCAAACAGAAAGCCAAATTTCCAACTGCTAGCAGCGCTAACCTTTGTACCTAATGGATGACAAGCGTTTCAACATTAGATGACACCACAAATAAGGAAGTAAACTTGTACACTACAGCGAATAGAGAACTTGCCTCAAGATTCTTGTGGGCACATAACACTTTTAATGACCGCAACACATCCTTGGTCAACATCTTCTGAGCCACAGTATCAGATGTAAAAGCCAACTGTACCACAACTTGCAGCACGGAAATTAGCTCTTCTGGAGGAAAAGATTTAAGCACTGTTTCAATAGGTTTCATGATATCACATTTCATCAACTGCATTGCTACAGAAACGTCTTCTGCCAGAGATGATAGAGCAGAACATGCTTGCTCAACCTGCCAGAAGTCATAAATATTAAGCGCCAAGCAGAAGACTAAAAAAACATTAATTTTAAACATAATAGCAAGGATGACAAATTTACCACATGGCGAGTGTCAGTACTTATCATGCTAATAAGCTGCCGGACTGCATTTTCATCTTTGCCGACAACTACACGGTTCCCTGGGTCTTGCATTATCTTTGCCAAAGCCGATGCTAATAAAGGGTGATGACAAGAAGAGAAACGGAATATGAGAGAGAAGAAGGCACTTAGCTTGTCTCTAGATGCACCAAAATAAGAAATGTTCTCCATCTGCTATCACACAGAAAAGTCTACAACTTAGTAACTATATTAAGTTTGAAAGCAAAATGCCAAAAATTGCTAAAACACTTCATCAAACACTACCTCTATTTCGACATTCACCGATCTCAGGTTTTCATCAGCCACGATTCTAATATTTGCAAGAGACAAGTGGCGAAGTTTATGTAGTGGCAGAATTTCAGGAAGGAATTCAAGAGGGTTACCAAATAACCTAAGAATTCGTAACTCTGACATAGCCCTGCCATTCAACTGGAGAAAAACATTAGAGACAGAGAAAATTATAGACTTTACCGGCAAAAGATAAACAAGATAACAAAGTATAAACTGGAAAAAATGTTAAATTGTTGTTAAATGACCTGAAATCGAGAAGAGGTCGAACAAGCTTGTTGTGCTCTAGTGACAATTCCACCAGTCCCACACACTCTCTCAATTCCACTGCTTACAGTTTTGAAAGAAAACCAATTAAACAAACAAGTTGCAGAAAGAACATAAAGAACCTAGATATTTATATAATTCCATGAGTTCCGTCTTCTCTTCAAGGAACTTGATGTGGTTTAACGAGAAACTGAGATAGAGGAAGACATGACTTAAGACATACAAAACAATCCAATGCTTACCAGGAACAGAAACAAGCATGTTGTTGTCAACACTGAGAACTTTCAATTTTTTCAGCTCACCAAGCTCAGGTGGCAAAATCGCTAGCTTATTACTATCAAGGTACAGTTTTTCAAGAAGTGGCAAACGAGTCAATTCAACGGGCAATACCTGTCAATAAGCATGCAACAATAGATATTAAAATTCTTGCTATCCCTCTACAAGAGTAAGAAGCAAAGACACATTTACAATCTCAACCACATCCACTACATTGAATTATTACATCTTCATTTCACAATTCATCTATTTTATAGATGGCATAACATTTTGATTGATTGAGAATTTGAGATAATTAAACATTACTAGTAAATATGATAACCATGAAATCCCATCCAAGATAATACAAAGGTGTCAACAGTATAAAATAAATACGGAATTCAAGTTTGAAAATGCAGTAATTCACAAAATAGGAAAAATTAAAAAAAATTACACTCTCAGCTAATAGAAGAGCACCTGCTTCATGTACCCAAAACCATAGATTCACCATAGTCATAGAAAGAGCAAAATCCACTATTTGCCATTTAAACACTAAATCATGAAAACTTTCGAGGGGTAAAGGAGATCGCACAATTTGGCTACATTACAAGTTTCTATGTTGCTTCTCTAAATAAATGAAGAAATCTAAGCCAATTAATTGAATTTTTGATCAAACACTTCTACTTTCTTAATTCCCAAATGATGAAAAAGCATGATAAATAACCATATAAATATTGCAATCTCATAAACAAAAATCCAACAATTATTTAATAAAAGGAAAACAAGCTCACCAACAAACCAAGACCACAGAGGCTGACCACAGTGACAGTCTTCCAATGATCACTGCAGCCTGGTGCCGCCCCGTCCGCAGGCCCACAGGAAGTCAGGTTGGATCTCAACATCCGGGTGAAAACCCCGACTCCATCGCTCTGCTGCCCAGACCCAACACTTTTGGACAGAACCGCCGCTCTTAACGGCTCCCTCCTCTTCACCACCCTCATTGCCACACCGACATTCGCCACGTCATCGCGGTCCTCATCCTCCGCCTTCTTTTCCTCCGCCAGCTCCACCACCACCGTGTCCTGCGGCGACGGCAGCGCCACCATCAGCTGCGACTGCAGCTTCAACGCCACCTGCTCCTCCTCCTCGCCGCTCGTCCACTCCAGCTCCACATGGAACCCCAACTCCGGATCTCTCGACGCCACCTCCGCCGTCGGCGACGACGACGGCGACATCGATGCACGGTTGAGATCGTCTCCGCACTCCTCGGTTCCATAACTGAGCTTCAATTTGAAGACCTCCGAAGGCCGCTTCCACCCCAACCCCCAAGACATTGTGATCCAATTCGATCAAACAAACAATCAAAACAACCGTCGATCTGATCGGACGGTTTAGCCGATCCGTACGGTGTCTCACATTCGAATGATCATTTTTAACGTACAAATGTCGACGTTAAATTCAGTGTAGAAGAGAATTTAGAGGTTAACAAATTCCGATTATGCGTACAAATTCAAAACTGGAGATCAAATTAGGGTTAACAAAAAACGATAAAAGATTTAATGGCGGGATTTGAGCAAACTGATGGCGCTCTGTTTTGTTTTATTTTCTTTGTTTGTTGCAAGTAATCTCTCTAATATTCGTTTATTCTCGAGAAAATGTTGTTGTCAGGTCGTTTTTATATGTAAATCGTGGAACATGCAGCGACGTCGTTTTAGGAATTATGAAACGGCACCGTTTAGTAGCACAGTAGAATTTGGAGTTTTAACTTTTAATAGTAAAAAAAAGAATAAAACCCAATTACATGTGCAGTGATGTGCTTTCCTTCTTTAAGGGGATAATTATACTTATCGACAAGCATGATTTTGATATTTACCCCAACAACGAAAAGAGATTGGTGATTATACCGATCGATGTTTTGTCGGAACTTATCTAGATAAAATCATTATAAATACAAATCGATGTTTTTTTAGAATCTATCTAGATAAAAGCACTACAAGTACGATTTTGATAGCTACCCCTACAACGAAAAGAGGCTGATACTAATCGATGTGTTCTGTCAAAACCTATCTAGACATAAGCTTTACAAGCACAATTTTGATAACTACCCGAGACCCCATTTTTGTATTTTCATGCATAAAATACACCTCAGAAACCTGAGATTAACGATAAAAGGCACACAACCAACTCAACTAAGATCGATCAAGGTTTTCTTGGAGAGATAAGCTGATCCCTGGAGACTGGGTCCAAGCTTGGTTCTGGTTGCTTTGTTGTTTTCACTATTGATTACCACCTACTGTGCTGGCTTTTGAGTTTCCTGGATTTTGTCATGTATTCATTCAATTCAATTTCTTGCAACTTTGTGTCTTGACAAAATTGTACAGAAGCATCTGTCACTTTGATTATTTCAACAATGTCGGTTCCAACAAAACAAGTCATGACCACTGAACATTTGCATGGAAATGGAATTGAATTCAGTCATTTTCAGTGGCATGTGAATCAGCTCCTTTTCATTCATGTTTTTTTTAGTTACACCACGAGGTATCCCTCACTCCGATCAACAACCAATTGTTAACGAATGAGACTAATCGCCGCTTTGGTCGGGAGGTCAGTAGAACCTAGCCATGAGGGACTAATCCCTGTTTCAGTCGAGAGATCAGTAAAGCCTAGCCACGAGGTGCTTCCAGTGGGATTCGAACTCGGGTAAAGCCCGAACCATTCGCCCCACTAGGAGTGCGGTGACCAAACGCACCACAGCTCCTTTTCATTCATGTTTTTCATGTCTCCCTAGGCATCAGATTTTTCATAAAAGTAGAGTGAGATAGGTCACAAATGTCATTTTCAACTTCCATGGAAATGGTACATCTAAACATTAATAAAAAGATTAGAGAAGTTTTGTAATAATCACTAAATCACATAATACTCCTGATGATATTTTCATAATTTAATTACTCATAGATCCAGCTTCTTCGCAGCCAAATCGAAAATCCCTTCCAAATCCTGCTTCACGCCATCGTCCGCGAATATAAACCCGACTGCAGTTTTCGCTAGCTGAAACATCTCACACTTTCCGAGACCTTCACCGTGATGATACATACAATAAACGAAAGAAAAACGATTATGATTAGGCATTGAATCCAGTTTTTTCAGTCACATAACAGTGGTAACATAATTAACACCCACCAAATGTTGAAGCGGCAAGATGGTACTCCTTTGAAAGTGTGGTGGAAAAAACACCTGAATCATCAGTGCACAAGACTAGAGGATGTTTTTCCGTGTAAAGATTAGCTGCATCACCAACACGGTGTGTGTTACAAAGGACAGACATCTATGAAGATAATCCAAAATAACTAAAGAAAAAAAGGTTTAGTCATTGGATAATAAGTTTACAAGGATTGTTTCGAAGGAAAAGATTGTTTGTTTAAAACTGAAAATTGAAATAGAAACTGAGGAGAAGATCTAACCAAAATGGTGAATATCTATTGAAGCAATCGTATTTGTCCTGATATTGGATGTCAAACAGATCTCAACCTGCATAACATGTAGAACCTTGAGAACGAATCATACTACGACTAACAAAACTTCAACATTTGTTGTCAATTTGTTAAGGTTAGTAGAATGAATCTCTGCTAGAACAAAGACAATAAATCTCATTGCCAGTGAGAATAAAAGCACAGGTATTATTAAAGAACCAGAAAAAGCATGGTACAATCTGGATATGAACGAAAACATGGGTTTAGTTTCCGATATTGCTCAAGTCAGGAGGCTCTGATCAACAAGAAACTCTCACTCATTGGACAATATAGAGGTGTAAAACCTTTGCTGATAACTGGATAGAAAAATATTCTAAAAGAAGCAGGTAATGTTATATAGACCAAGAAGATTTTGTCCTTACCCGATGAAAATGATTATCAGAATTTTTTTTTTTATATAGAAATCTTACAGGTATTTTAGATGATTTCAACTTTTTCCATTCTTCCTCTTGAAAGAAACAAGCATGGCCAACTCTCTGCGGAAGAAAGTCTAACATACTATTGATCTCCTCCTTATTAGGTACCTACAAGCACTAAGTTACAAAAATAAACTAGTCGGGATCCCATTAACAACAGAAACATGGAATTCGAGTAATGTTGATAAGCCTTCAAAAGAAAAACGTACCTCTCCGCAGTGAAGAGTTATCTGAAGGCCTTGTTCCCTGGCAAATTCTAGCGCTGGCAAGAAAGTAGACCTACCTCAGGTGCAAAGACAATTCATAAATTTGTAAGACATTTATAACGAATAAAAGACTTAAGACTTATTCACTATAAAGAACTATTGGTAGATGATGACTGATGACATACCATTCACCCACAATGGGATTTCCAGAGAGGTCGATACCCAATACCCCGAAATCCCTCATTTCCAGAGCAAGCTTAACCTGCGAAAAAGTGAGGGAAGAACGATTAGTTGCCATATCCTTTGGACGATATACAAAACATCATCGCAGACAACAATTTCCGAACATACAGTTTCCATAGCAGCTTCAGTGGTCTCACGACGATCAATGCTGAGAAGAAGTCTAACATATATCTTTTTTCTTGTAGTACCATTACATATGTCATTCGTGATCATATCATTCACAGGATTTCCATCCGTGTTATGAGGAGCAAAATCAATATCGACTGCACTGACCGCCCTTAAACCCTCCACTACCGCTTCCATGTAAGAGCGTTTGCTCATTCCAATAGAATCATTTCTCTGTACAAAACGAAACCCAACAACTTCACTTCCTCTATCAACACAAACACTAAGATGTTCTAACATTTTACGGGAAAATATAAGAAAAAACAATAAAACCCAAGTAAGAACCTTCGGAGTAGTTCGTAATTCAAGATATACAACATTCTCAGAAGCAAAATCTTCAACCACCTGAAAATTTTTCCGAGAAAAACAAGAGGGAATCAACGGGAAGTGCAGGTGGGCAAAGAAATTATGAATTAGAAATCCAAGAACACTTTGTCATACTTCTTTAGTAATTCTTGTAACAGTTTTGTGATCAGTAGTGAGAATATGGATCAAGTCGAATAACTTAAACACTTCGTGTAATGATCGGTCATCTGAGTTGAACAAAAATCAGATAAAATTTCCAATATCAATCTCTAAGAGTAACCCAATTATGCACTTAATATAAAAAAAATAAGTGAAATTGATGTAAAAATCAAGACTTGTGACAAAGGTACATACTTTTCATGATAACATGCTCCACATCTGAAAAAACTATGACACCCTTTTCACCCAACAATCTAGCTAGTTCTCTGAAACATTATAGTAAAACAAAATGTATATATTCAACAAATAATCCAAACAAGAAAATATCACAAAAGAACTTGACTTTCCATTTCAATGTACTAATAACAAGTGAAAACATAAAAAATAAAACATACCCAGATAAACCATAACAAAAACAACAAAGAGAGAGGGAGAGAGATGAATTAACAGTATAGTGGAGTCTCTGATGGAGCCATTGAGATGGGCATGTAGTTCTACTTTGGGCATGGACAGCAACCACTCCATTTCTGCTTCTCTGATCTCTGTTGTTGTTGGTGTTTTTGCTCAAAAGAGTGTATCACATTCACTGTGTTGATGGTGCTGTGTTTGGAACTTTTTGGGGATCTTGTACTTGAAAAAAAAAAAAGGTCAGTGGGGCAATACACACACAATTGTCATCCTGATCCAACCAACCAATACCCCAAGCCGACACGCAATCCTTGGAAGAAAAATTTATATGGGCCTTACCCATATAATGGAGAATAAGCCTAGTGGACCTTTTTAGAACCCAAAGCCCACACATTTTGGTTCACTATAACTCATTCTACCTTTTTCAAAGAATAAAATCTTCGGGTGGGTGTACGTAGAGGTGTCAAATGGATCGAGCTCGTTCCTCAATTTAAGAGTATGGCCTGTGCACAAGTTCTATGATCGGGTGGGTAGGACTCGAGTATTCAAACTCGTGAGCTCGAAGGGTCGAGACTTGGCTTCTTTTGTTTTCGTTTTTTTTTTCTTTCATAAACAGGAAGTTACAGAAACAATTCGGATAGTAGAAAATTTACCATATATAGCACAAAATTTCTCCACCGATTCTTTCTAACCGAGTTGCTTGGTCTATCATTATAACCAGAGACCGGGAAAAAAGAATTGACGAACTTATTTATAAAATAAGCTAAAGCCAAGCGGGTTGCCTAGGTCCACGCTGGCAAACCCGCTTTGGATAAGGATTATGGGTAGGGGTAATGAATGATCAAAGCCTAGCAAAACATTGAAGGGCCAGTCCGTACCTGACTCTCAACCCCAATTGGGTTTAATAGTTAGAGGTCAACCCGACCCATTTGACACATCTAGGTATATTCATCTACTTGTTCACAACATATATACCATACAATAGAAATATACATTAAATTATGGTCCATACGTGAACCCCATGAGTATAATCCATACGTAATTACACATGAGCATTATGCTTATGTCCTACCGGTGCATTTATACATTTTTTTATTTATTTATGATTTAACACATGACGTGAACCCCATCCAGGTTTAATTATTTATCGACTAAAACATATTTTTGAAAACGATTTCATATAATTTTACAAAAGAGATATATATTTATGTATAGAAAATGACGTTTCATTTTTTTTGCCCGTTTCAAATTACAATTCGAGATCAATAGCATTAATACTGTTGGGATTGATTTTGTTTTTATTTAAAATAGTTTATGTACCTCTTAAATTTCACTGTTTGAAAAAGACATATATGATAATCACATTTCATGGGACTCAACCAAATATTGTTTTGTTTCATCACTTTCATGTTACTGTCACATGAATCAAACATGCAAACATTAATTCAATATTCATTTATAAGATATATTTTGTGATTGTACAATATTTAACAATAAATGTATTTTGTTATCTGTATAACAAATTATTTATTTATTGTATTTATTTAATTTGTTTTTGACCTTACAAAATTAACCTTTATCAATTATGTTTACTGGAAACAACCAAACCGATGCCGCATCAGCTCTGACTTCGACAATGAGTGTCATTCACTTAGGTTAACGTTATGGCTATAAATATATATTTGACTGCAAATAAAAACTCACGAAGATGATGCAATGTTGGCTCTGTGATATGTCATGATAACGCTTATACCACGGAAATTGTGAGTTTTGAAAAGTGTTGGCTCGGGCTCTTCTCCAAATCCCAAATAAACTGTAATAATTAAAACAAATGAAAGAACTTTCTTTTTGATGGGTAGATTGGAGTTTATTTGTACATGCAATTGATCCACTAAAAGATAAAAATTCCCATTATAAACAATATATACATCAATCATGCCTCGAAAAAACCACATTAAACATTCATAGGGAAGATAGTACTCTCGTTTTTATATTTACTAGGTATTGGGGCACAGGTAAGACATGTGTTTAAATTAGTATTTGAGTTTCATATTTGTAAATATATATATATTTTTGAAAAATAAGAGATGTTAATATAATACGGTATAGTTTTAATTCATGTAAATGTTATTATATTGATATAACACCATGAGAAAGTCTTAAATTCATAGGTTTAATAAGAAGCTCCTCTGCACTTGACTCAAAAGAGATTCTTTTCACTATGATTTAACGATGGCAATCCATATACAATTGTTTGCAATATTGAACATCTCAACAATTTAAATTCAATAACTAAATTATATTTTTTTACATCTCAAAGTATTTTTCAACTAAATTGCATAAATTGTGATGAAATGATTATTTAAATCTTTAATAAACGATATCCATATATCCTTATATATATATATATATATATATATATATATATTTGTCTCTCTTTCACTTTACAAACTTTCCCTGTATATATATTTATATTTAAGTCATCAAGTTGCATAACAAATTAAATTTATACCCCTATAATATTTCATATTCCTTTTCAAGTCATTAAATGTATAGAAAATTATATTTTCATCCATTATCTCATTTTACAATATGAAATAATCATCAATCCAAATACCTATTAATTTGGGTCCAGTCCATATCATTATATGTCACTATTACTAAGATTTTCTATTAAGTAATTCTACAAACTCAAATAAATTCCATTTAAATTCATAATAATTGGGGTAAACTATTTAACAATGATTTAACCTATTTAGAATTTTAAATTAAGACAAATCTTAAAAGATACTATACGATCCCTGTTGTGTTATTATTACTAAGACATGTCTATTAAGTAATTATACAAACTCAAAGGCTTGTATTTGTCATTTGACTTTCAAAGAAAATCTAAAAGATGTTATAATTAAAATCTTACTAAAACCTATATATTGAATAATCATATAAACTTTAAGGATAATATTTGTAAATTTACTTTCAAAGATATTAAAAAAAAAAAAAAAGTCGAAGAAATTTAAAAACAAAAAGGGAGGGGGGATTATAATTCCAAGCCGACAACTGCCTTTTTTTATATAGTTAATAGATATAAATATATACACATATGTATATATATACAATCTTTCTATTGTCAATTCATCCTGACAATAAAAATATCGGGACGAAGAATGTGGACTATAGATTATGGAGAAGTTTTAACAAGTGTATACATTTTGAGTCAAAGTATGTAAATCCAATGATCCATATTCAATATCCCCATGAAGTTATATCAGGACATCTTCATTTGAAAATTTATATATATATATATATATACACACTGGATTTACATAATTTAACTCAAAGTGTATACACTTTTCAAAACTTACAAAATTTTGATTGGCAAAAAGGGAACTCATTATTATTGCTTGATGAAATATTGGATCTACACCAAACCAACATGCTATATCTTTAATTCAGCTGATTACATACATAGTAGTCATTTAAGTTTATATATATATATATATATATATTTTTTTTTTTTATTGTCAGTTCAAACTGATATAAGATATATCAGTTCTTTGCATATGGATCATTGGATTTAAATACTTTGACTTGGTTGCGTACACTTGTCAAAACATCTTTTAAATCCAATGGTCCATATTAAAGGAACTGATATATTTTATATCAGTTCAAACTGACAATAGAAAGACTTTATATATAGTCTTCCTCCTATCAGTTCGACTTGATATAAGATACATCATTGCATTGCATGTGTGCTATAGATTATGAATAAGCACTGGTAAGTACATACTGCATACAGTCTGAATCAAAGGATTTGAATATATTGATCCACATTCATGGCACTGATGTATTTTATATCAAATCGATTTGACAGGAAAAAAGATTATTTATATATATATATATATATATATATATTTATATACAACATTTCTATTGTCAGTTCGAACTGATATAAAATATATCAGTTATTTGCATGTGGGTCATTAGATTTAAAAGATGTTTTGATAAATACATGCAGTCAAGTCAAAGTATTTAAATCCAATGACCTACATACAAGAAACTGATATATCTTATATTAGTTTGAACTGACAATAATATATATATATATATATATATATATATATAAATTTTTCTATGGGGATGCCCTGATATAATTATATAAGGACATTGAATGTGAGTCACTCGTTTTACATACTTTGACTTGGTATATATGCACTTGTCAAATCACTTTTATAAATGAGTAGCTCACATTCAATATTTTGATAAAGTTATATAAGGATGTTCTGATAGGAACGAGATGATATATATATATTTATATATATAAACTTAAATGACTACTATGTAGGTAATCGGCTGATTTAAAGATATTGGTTTGGTGTAGAGCCAATATTTCATCAAGCAATAATAATGAGAGTCTCGCTTTTGCCAATCTGGATGCTGTAAATTTATTGTGTCCTTTATTCAAAACCCAAAGTTTTCAAATGCATGAATGATCAGAAGATCAGTCAAAAGTCTCAAATTAAAGGTATAAATGGGCATGTGAACTATCTGTATAATATAAATTTATCAGTAATACTACACATTCTACCTAAAATTCCACATTTTTCATTGCACTACATGTGGTATGTGAGATGTCAAATGGTGAGTGGATACAAGAGGTAGGTGATATAAATCATCATTAATGTATATTCACTCACAATTTGACACATCACATGCCACATGTAGTGCGATGAAAAAGATGAGATTTTAGATGAGATGTTTAGCATTATTGTAAATTTATATGTATATATAACATCAATAATACTAAACATCCCATCTAAAATCCCACATTTTTCATCCCTCTACATGTGGCATGTGATGTGTCAAATAGTGAGTGGATACATGGGGTAGGTAAGATAAATCATCATTAATATGTATGCACTCACAATTTGACACCACATATACCACATATGGTGGGATGAAAAATGTGGGATTTTAGGTGGAATGTATAACATTACTTATATAACATATAGGCCACTAGGTATTTAACACCATTCACGTGGTATCCAACGACTAGCCGTATTTGAAACGTATATTAAATGTATTTTTGTAGAATTTATTGAAGAGTACGCCTCTGATTTGATGATCAACTACATTCATTTACTTTCTAAACTACCTCGTATTAAATGCCAAGTGGCCATACAGCTAGCAGTAATGATCAACTATAGTCACAAGCGACAACTACAATGACTGGTCCAGTACTCTTATTTCTTTTTCTTTATTAATTATCATTATTATTATTATTATTATATAGAAAAAAATGTCCAATAAGATTGGACAATGTCCTTATCAAAAAGAAAAAAAGTTTGGAGAATGTCTTAGGAGATCCAAACATTGTTAATGTTATAAAGGCTTAATTGGTTGATTAGTTGCCACAATTAATTAAGACAATAATTAATATTTGAATGAACACATGTATATATATATATAGGATTACCCTAATACTTGATCAGATCAAACGCGTATATATAAACATATGATTTCGGTATCTTTTTCTATAAATTAAGAGAAGGATTTGAACACTAACAATAATGTGAAAGGTGGAGCTTACACCACCTAACAAAAAGTGGATTCTCATTCGGCACTTAATCATTTTTGGTCTTTGATGAGTACGACAATTAACTTTTAAGTATCACATCAATTTATACTGTGAACATTAACATGTAAACAAAATTTTCTTCCTTAAATAATATATTACGTGTCACGTTTTAATTTGTAGATAAGTAATTGAACTTAAAGTATAGATTTTAATTTGCTTAATGACCAAAGAATTAATGTCTTCAATATATATTAAGTAAAATAATATTAATTATGATTTAGTTGTTGCATTAAAACGATTAGTCTTTATATAAATTGCTCAAATCAATAATACTAAAATACTAAAATAGTATAGAAATATTAAGCAAACAATTAATATGTTCTATAGTTCACTTCAGCCATGGCGGAGCCGACCGAGAAGGCGTTTTTGAAGCAGCCTAAGTAGTTTTTTTCTTCAAACAAGACCCGGGAAGGGGAAGAGGCATGGAAAGGGAGGAAATCGATTCTGGAAGAGCATTGGATTGGGGTTCAAGACACCCAGAGATGCAATTGAAGGTACTTACATCGACAAGAAGTGCCCTTTCACCGGCACTGTTTCTATCAGGGGTCGTATCCTTGCTGGTACTTGTCACAGTGCCAAGATGAACAGGACCATCTTTGTTAGGCGTAACTACCTTTACCTTCATTTTGTCAAGAAATACCAGAGGTATGAGAAAAGGAAATCAAACATTCCGGCACACGTATCTTCATGCATCCGTGTGAAGGAAGGAGACCACGTTATCATTGGCCAGTGCAGGTCTTTGTCTAAGACCTTTAGGTTTAATGTCTTGAAAGTGATACCAGCTGAATCTTCAATTCTGGTGGTGCAAAGAAGGCTTTCATAGCAATGTGATTTATTTTTGAAGAATTTCGATATTAGATTTTGTTACTTTTTTCCAATCAGACTTTGTTATTAAATTTGCAATTGGGTTAAATCCTTGTACGTCATATATGTTGTTTTCTAGACTTGGTGAATTCGTAATTCTCCCTGTTGCAAATTAGTGTTGTTGGTATGAATCTTGATAAAAATTGATGGCGACTTTCAATTAAAATAAATATAAAAAAATAATAATACTGTTCTCTAGTTCACTAAATTAATTAATTAAAGTTAAAATAAATATGCCAAACAAAGCTTAATTACCATTTATATATATATATATATATATATATATATAAAAGCTTAATACTGTAAAAAAAAAAAAAAAGCTTAATTCCCATAATTTTAATTATTTAAGAGTAATTATCATTTTTATCTAGCTACTATAAAAGCCTTGAGAGAATTCTTCATCACAACAGTGAAAGCATAAGTCTCAGTCGGGTCAGGTGGAGCTCCGGGAACTGGAAACCACTTGAAAGCATGAACCATCTTAGCAAGCAACAAATTGATATGAAGCATTCCAAGGGTCCATGCCGGGCAGATCCGCCTACCCGCCCCAAACGGCAACATCTTCACTCCCCGTGTCCCCGTTATGTCGACGCCAACGCCGTCACCGCCCTCCATGAACCTTTCGGGTCGGAACTGGCCCGGATCCGACCAAAGATCCGGATTCTCAGTTACCCATGCAGTGTAAATTTCCACGTAAGCACCCTTTGGAATTTCATAACCTCCGAGCTCAGTGTCCTCCACGGCGGCGTGAGACAGCAAAAAATGTCCTGGCGGGTGTCTCCGGAAAGTCTCCTTCACAACGGCATCAAGATATGGCATTTTTTCGACGTCTTCTTCGGTGATCAACGACGAATCTTTATTGCCAACACAAGCAACAATTTCTTTGTAGAGTCTCTCTTGTATCTCTTGATTCAACACCAAGTGTAGCAGAGCCCATTCAACAGTGGTGGCGCTGGTGTCGGTGCCAGCGCTGATAACTTCCGAGCACAACGTCACAAACTCCTCCTCACCCAACTGGGTTCTGCTTCCCGCTGGCGGCTGGAGACCAAACAGCGAGTCAATATACGCCGCACCGACTGGACTCACCATTTCTTCATTCGGGTTCTCGCCTCTCTCCACGAAAGCCCTCCGGTTTCTTATCAGTGGGACCAAACACTCCATTTGTCTCCTCCGTAGCAGCTTCGCTTCCTTCATTTGACGGCGAAATAATGGGGTTAGTAACGGTAAGAAATCCGGTAGTTGTGGTGACGTTATCAACATCACTTCTTTAAGTACGTTCTCTATGTACTTGAGTCTCTCTTCGGAGATCTTCGCGCCAAAACATAAACATATAAGAACACTGCATATAGTGAGACGGCAGTTGCTCATCACCTCCACGAAACCCTTATCGGCGGCTTCGTTCTTAATTCTCGTCATGTGGTTCGACATGGCCCATTTACGTATCCAGCTGCACTGCTTGACCCGAGTAGGGTTTATCAGCTCGGTGACAAAGTTTTTCCTTAGGGTTCGCCAGAGAGGGCCATACTCCGCGGAGTTTATGGCGCATTTCCCGACACTGAAAATGAGTCTTATCGGAGAATCAGCAGGGCGGGAGGCGAACGCGGGTCCCCTCTGCACTAGGGCTTCGTGGATGAGCTTCGACTCAGTGACGATCACCATAGTACGTTGACCCATCTGCATGGTGAAGATTGGACCGTACTTTGCACGTAAATCACGTATTATAAAGATGAAATGGCGTCGCTGGAGGATGACCTGGATCAGGTTTCCGACCAGCGGCCACCCACGCGGGCCAGGTGGGAGGTTCTTCAACCCTTTTCCAGTGGTGATGGTACTGGACCGCCAGTGTCGCCACCAGGTACGGATAAAAATGAGGGCGGAGAAAAGAATAACGACGTCTATCATCATAGTGGACTCCATATTGTAGAGATAATAGTGCAAGTAGTGCACTGGAGATGCAATATACCGAGGAGATATTGCTAGCTAGATTGATTTATAGAAGAAGGAAGTGGGTGAGAGAATTATGAGTTTGGTCCAACAACTTATTTGTGTATTAAATTTTTTTTATCAGAAACATTTAATTTACAGCATGTACGGTTGTGTATATATATTGTATATTGTACATTCATGTACATGTACATGTTATTTGTTGTGTATATTATAATATAAAATAATCAGTAATTAATTTGTAGGGTTTTATTGTCTTTCCGGAAGATTTAGCGTGGTTAAAATCGAATGGCTACTTCAGACAATGAATGGTTGGGTTAGGGGAAGGGGTCTGTCAATAGATCTATATGGGAGGGTTCAAAAATTTAATATCACTATTTAAAGAGTGAATTTTAAGACTATTATCAACTTCATAACTTAAGTTTTAATTGTATCTAAAGTGTGGATCTGACAAAAATACCCTTAAAACACATTCACAAATAAAAGTCTCGCATTTTTTTGTTTTTCTGAAGCTTATCAGGTAGTTT
Organism: Acer negundo; assembly: GCA_035582765.1. NCBI lineage: Eukaryota > Viridiplantae > Streptophyta > Magnoliopsida > Sapindales > Sapindaceae > Acer > Acer negundo. Next base: position 23,905,124 of record CM069232.1, on the reverse strand, counting down.
CCAAAATTTATTAAGTATATTTATAATTTTCGAGACTTATTGAATACAAATGAAATTTTCTAAAAAAAAATTTGGTCATCTTTTTCATCGAGAACTCCATTGGAGGCCGATTACATTAGAGGTTGAACTATCCTGCAATGGAGGTCTTTCATCTCCATTGATGGATCAATAAAAGTTTTTGAAGAAAAAAAAAAAACCTAAAAATAGAAGAAACATAATAAAAGAAGGAGATTATGGTATTTTAGTGTCATTTAAACATAACTTATTAAACTAGTGATACTTTAAAAATTCAACATAAAAAGAGTGCTATTTTCTACCATTTCAACTAAAATCAAATGGTAACTATTAATTATCATAAAATATGTGATATCTAATAAGAAAATTAAAAAGACATGCAATTCATATCGACTAATGTAGTTAGCTAGGCATGGCATCATAAATTTTGGTGATCATAAATGGAAATATAACACGTAACACTCGTTACACATGTACTCTTTTCTTTAATTAGGTGCTCGATATGTTATGTATACACACATGCAATTACGTGCCTTAGATTATTTAGATATTGTACTATAGCTAGTTTGAAATTTTGCAGCCTCCAAATTACTCCATTGTACATTTTTTTGGACCATATAATAAATTGACCACACAAGACACATGTCAAAGTGTCAATTAATTATTTATCACGGATGTTATTTGATCATATATAAAGATGTCTCACGTATGGCATGACCTCCAAATTACTCGTGTTTTGTCAAAATTCGAAACCCTAATTTACTAACATTAATTGTAAATCGCAAAACAAAATCTCCCTAATTATAGATATGAATTTACATCAATTAATAAATGGCCAAAGGTTTGTTTTTTCTTCTATGTTAATTTCTTCTATTTGTACATTAACATGTCATAGTTCCAAGTTCTCCAACTCCTTCTCAGAAGGCCTATTTTTCCAAAATATAAACTAACGGTAATTCAACGTAGAATTGTTATATATTTTAATGTTAAAATTAAATATGATTCTAACTAATATTACTATCTCTTTTCAAAAATAAAAAATATATTAATATTACTATCGATTTGCAAATTAAAAATGAAAAATAAAAAGAAAAGTGAACATCTATACCTAGAAATATCCATTTATATTTCATGTATGGAAACCATATACATATGTTTTTAATTACTCTTTGTTGTAAGAAAAATTGCACACACAAATCTGAACACACACAGATAATATGAAAGCAATAAGAAGAAAAAGACGACGCCAAAGATTTTACGGAGTTCAACAATTTGTCTACGTCCACGGAGTGCACTGCACTCAATCCACTACTTTCAGAGTTGATTACAATTTCTCTATCTCTCTCTCAGCCTCTCTACAATTTACTCTCTATCTCTCTAGCAATTTTTTCTCACACCCATTAGGGTTTACATAATTGTAGTACTTATATGGGAGCAGTAGGATTGGCCAAATCCTATTTAGAGTCTATTACTTTTTCCTCTTTCTTCACTATGCAAATCTCATCGCACACGGATTTATGCGTGATCGCTCTAGGTGCCACAACGCTCCTCACAGCATGAACCTCTAGAGATATAACGGCTCTCAAAATTCACAGCACAACACACGGCGTGAACCCCTGATGTCTGACTTCTGTCCAAACCGCTGTTGACATATACAGCGCTTTCCCTTTAATGCCATACCGCTGTCATTGCCGCTTTGAAAGCCAAAACGCAATGCACAGCGGTTGTCTTTAATTTGGCCGCTCCTAACTCCGCTGTGAAGGACACAGCGTGAGGCAATTCAATTTGCTTCCTTTGTTGTTGACGCTGTGCATTAGTCCAAATGCACTCATCATTCTTTTGGCCACTTTAGTTTACTTGTTTGAATTCTTCACTCTTCCCCAATAACTTGCTTTTAATTAATTTCACACAAATCAATTTTGCATTTGCTTTGTTGATTTGAAGTCTTCATTAAGAATCCCAACACTCTCGTACGAGTTCATGAGGTGTTGAATAATTATGTGACAAGTTGCAACTGCATATGGGTACTGTATTTAATTAAAAGAGAACAAGTTAGTGAGACCAGGAAAATTATTTTATTTAAAAATAAATAAAATATACAAATAAAACAACATCTATCTATAGCTGGATTCACAGGGATCACTGCCAAAATTTAAAGAGCTCATCAAATTATTTTGTTTGGTTAGTTGGAAAGTTGGGATTTTTTTTTTGGGATCATATTCTTATTATATAAGTATGAGCAATTTGCATTTTAATAATATTTTATATAATTAGAACTTTAGTTTTAAAAAAAATGAAAGAAAAAGAATATCAAGAAGGTAGAGAGGATCTAAATTGATACATGATAGCTAGTCAATTAATTAAGCAAAAATGAATGTAGACCAGTATTCTATTGTATCTTGATTCGGTGTTTTATTTGGACTTAATTTTAATTTATGTATGATAATTAATTGTTTGATAATAGATCATACGATCATTTTAATTAAATAACTGTAATAAATTTAAATCATATACAACTTGATGACAACTTTAATTTATGTAAGTATATAGGAGTGGCCACAATAGCAGGTGAAGCTTTAAATAAAATAAATATAATCTTCATTTTTTTTTTTTTTTTTTTTTTTTTTTTTTCAATAGCTTTTTAAATCGGACAAAGGTTTGTTGAGACCTAATAATATTAGACTCTACAAGTATAACTTTTTTATTTTTTAAAGGGGAGAAATATTATTAGAAGGCATCAGCCATAACAAGATTGGATAAAAAAAAGGGATGACAAAGTGCTAAATTTTGTTTCCAACTAAAGAAATTGCATGTTTAGCTAAAGTATGGGCAACTCTTTTACCGTCCTTGGGCACATACAGACAAGAATGGACATCAAGGGAGGAAAACGATTTGTGAATATCCACGGTTAAAGTAACTGACACATCAAAAGGATCATCAGAATTAATCGCTTTGACAACAATAGTAGAATCGATTTCCACGCAATCCAGAGACGATCCAAGCTGCTGCACCAAGCACAAAGCTTCTCTAATAGCAAAAAGTTCATCAACAGCAACAGCAAAAGAGTCAACTCAAGGCAGAGCAAAAGCCACACACACTTTGCCATGATGGTCACACACACAAGCACAACTTGAATTGCAACTTCCACCTGTTTGAACTATATTTACAATACTAAAATTTGAACTTCGATATTGAAGGTTCAATTTAAAGTCTTCGACCAACTACAAGTGAAACCTAACTTCTTAAAATAAATTATCATGGAATTATAACAATTACGAATTGACTTCAAATAATAAAATCCCCTTCCCCGGCCAAGTAAGGAAAAAAAAAAATCAAAAAATGGAAATCCCCTCTCCCCAATTAAAAAAAATTCGACTTAAAATCCCAAGTCAAAATAATAATAAAAAAGAGTTTAATGATATGAAACATCGAACAACCTCAATCTAATCACATAAAGATATCAATTATAGCACATCACCTCTTAGTAGAGATAATTGTGCATCTCCCTTCCATACATAGTGGTCAAGGGTTTGAGTCTCACCATACACATTTTACAAGTATGTGTGGAGAGTTTTCTCCCGGTTTGTGGGAGCAGGCAGATGTCCGGCCTGCATCAAGCAGAACTAGGAATTCAGGTTTGAGGTGGCCATTATATTATAAACCAAAAATTTTAAGGGGGCCAAAACGAAAATTATTTAAAATTTGGTAATAGTTTTATAATTTCGTATTATGAGTTATAATTTTTTTTTTTTTTTTTTTTTTCGGAGGGAAGGCCCCTTGTCTAGTGTCGACACTCTACATGCTCGTCTCAAATATTTACTCTCATAATCAAGCAATATTTGTTCTCACAATACTGAAAAGAAAACTCCCGACACGTGTTTATAAAATACACTAATGCTAGACAATCCAAAAATTTAATCCAAATTTCAATCTAAATGATGTGGCAAGTAGTTTTTTCATTAACCACACAATTATATGTTGTGTGTGGTGATGACAACTTACTTGCCACATCATTTAAATTGAAATTTAGATTAATTATTTGAGTTGTATAATATTACTCTAAATATATGTCTCGTGGGACTCTAACCCTTCACCACTAAAGAGAAAATGAAAATTCTTAATCCGTAGGTTTTTTATTTTTTATTTTTTATTTTTTATTTTATTTTTTATTTTTTATATTTTTTTTTACTTCAAGACTCGATCAATTCCTTTTTTCAATAGTATAATTATAGTAAATAAACTATTATATTTATTTAAATAACTATATGCATTGAAAAAAAATACTGGATACATGACATCAGATGACCTAAAATTTAGAGTTAAAACTTAATTAAAAAAAAATGATCCAATATAGAAAAGCTAGAAAATTCTCAGTCCCATGAAATAAATATATACCCAAACTATATTTTCAAGAAAAACAATGCTGTAAATTGCAATGAACCGAAGAGGAATTTGACTGATAAGTGGAGAACCAAAATGATTTTAATTTTTTTCTGAAGAATTCTGATGACTACTGGTCTGCAATTTAATGTGCATTTCTAGGCTTGCTTGGTCCTTAGATGTTAACTAAATGATTTTTTTATTTTGACATAAAATGGTAACTAAAAGATTGATCATGGGAAATTAATGTTCATAGCTTATTATCTATAGTTTTCTTTCCTTCAAAAAAAAAAAAAAAAAAAAAATCTATAGTTTTCTTTATTTTGTTAGGAAAATCTAGTCCATGATAAAATTATCCCTACAATTGGGTATATATTGTTACAATTTAGAAACTAGTTTTCATTAAGATAAAAATTCGAATATATATATTCCGTTTGGTAATTGCATGTATTTCTAGAAAGATTGATCAGTAGAGATCAATTCTTTTCCAAGATGACTTTAAATATACAAACAACTAATCATGGTCATTGTTACTATTTTTCTCTTGCATCAATTTTATTTTGTTAGTGTGGATTTTCTTAATTATCCACCCCCCCCCCCCCTATCTAACCACCTATCTAGACCATGTTTTATTTTTTTTAAGCATTTTGTCATTAGTAGGATTCAAACCGCTGACTTGGGAGTCATTTATCTAACCCAAGCTCGTCCATCTACCAGCTGAGCTACAACCTCGGAGGCAATTCACTTGATGTTATCATCTAGTTTTTAAAGAACTTAATTTGTGTTATTTTGGGTCAATCCAACTAGTTAAATTCGCATATGTTATTATCTTATTTTTAGAGAGCTTTATGTTATTTTAGTGACCCATTTTACTTTTTTTTTTTTTTTTTTGAAGTATTACACCTATTACAATATAAGATTGTCGGGACCTGCTAAGATCATACAATACATATACGGTCAGATAACCACTCCCACAAATTGGAAGAAAACTCCTCATTCATGTTTATAAAATGTGACTAATTATTATCTTTTTTTTTTTTTTGAACGGAATAGCTTTATTGAAGCCAAAGGAGGCAAACCAAGACCAAACACAAAGCAACGCACAAAACAGAAGGAAACACAGGCAGAAGGGAAAACAGGTTAATGAACATCATACAAAACTAAATCTCCCTCCCTACTCGATCCTTTCTTAGCAAGCGAGTCAACGAAATTGTTGGTGGACCTTGGGTTGAAAATGACTTTAGCTTGACCCAAGAAACTCAGCATCTCTCGGATGTCGTAAATGTAATTCACATGCTGGAGACTACCAAAACCCGAGCCATTAACCCAAGCAACTGCCACTTTAGAGTCGCTTGAAATGGTGATAACTTTGCCTACCAAAGCTGGTGATTCAGAGCATAAAACACAAGCTTGATGAATAGCTAAAATTTCAGCCGAATTGGCATTCTTCATCCCAATATATCTGGAGAAAGAACCAAGAACCTGGCCAATACAATCTCTCAAGACATCACCAATGCCTGCGTGCCCAGGGTTCTCTTAAGAACTATGTATTAGTCATAAAAAAGGGTAATAAATGAATGATAAGTAAAATTGCAATTCAACAATCCAACAAGTAAAATGGTTAATTATGTGGCACATGCTCTTTCTAATATGGCTATGGATTTAATGGAGGACATTTTTTGGATGGAAACATACCCTCCATATGTGGAGAGGTATGTTCTTAATAAAATTTTCTGAGTTTTTCAAAAAAATAATAAAAAAAATAATAAAAAAAATAATAAAAAAAATAAAAAAAATAAAACAATACAACAAGTAAACCATTCCAATGCCATTTCTAAAATTGATTTTTCTTTATAGTGGAAATGGTGCGAAATGTCACCATTTCAAACTCATTTGGTGATATTGTCAGTGGTTTAATAAGTTAAGTTTAAAAGGCACATATTATGGTGAACTACCAAAATTGCCCTTAGATAATCAGTTATGTTATTCTCTTTGTACTTTTATTTCTCCACACTTCCAAAAAAAACGACTCTCTCTCTCTCTGATTTTTTCTCTCTCTCTCTCTCTCTCTCTCTATCTACAAATAAAAGTTAAAGATTTGTGGTTTCCTCGAGTTTCATCTTCAACTTATAAAATAAGGTAATATTTCTTGAACTTTCTTCTTATAATTTGTTCACATTTTGTAAACCAGCCATTGTGAGAATTTTTAGATCTCCGAGCCTTTTCATGTGTTACCCGAGCCTTTTCATCTGTTCACTATCCAAGCATTTTCATGTGTTTCCCGTGCCTTTTCATGTGTTCACTATCCGAGCTTTTTCATGTGTTTCCCGAGCCTTTTCATGTGATTCCCGTGCCTTTTCATGTGTTTCCCGTGACTTTTCATGTGATTCCCGTGCCTTTTCATGTGTTTCCCGTGCCTTTTCATGTGATTCCCATGCCTTTTCATGTGTTTCCCGTGCCTTTTCATGTGTTTCCCGTGCCTTTTCAAGTGTTTCCCGTGCCTTTTCACGTGTTTCCCGTGCCTTTTCACGTGTTCACTATCCGAGCCTTTCATGTGATTCCCGTGCCTTTTCACGTGTTTCCCGTGCCTTTTCACGTGTTTCCCGTGCCTTTTCATGTGTTTCCCGTGCCTTTTCATGTGATTCCCGTGCCTTTTCATGTGTTTCCCGTGCCTTTTCATGTGTTTCCCGTGCCTTTTCATGTGATTCCCGTGCCTTTTCATGTGTTTCCCGTGCCTTTTCCCGTGCCTTTTCATGTGTTTCCCGTGCCTTTTCATGTGTTCACTATCCGAGCCTTTCATGTGTTTCCCGTGCCTTTTCATGTGTTTCCGTGCCTTTTCATGATTCCCGTGCCTTTTCATGTGTTTCCCGTGCCTTTTCATGTGATTCCCGTGCCTTTTCATGTGTTTCCCGTGCCTTTTCATGTGTTCACTATCCGAGCCTTTTCATGTGTTTCCCGTGCCTTTTCATGTGATTCCCGTGCCTTTTCATGTGTTTCCCGTGCCTTTTCATGTGTTCACTATCCGAGCCTTTTCACATACGCCCCGTGCTCTCTTTTCATGTGTTCACTAACATGTGTTTCCCGTGCCTTTTCATGTGTTTCCTGCCTTTTCATGTGTTTCCCGTGCCTTTTCATGTGATTCCCGTGCCTTTTCACATGTTTCCCGTGCCTTTTCATGTGTTCACTAACATGTGTTTCCCGTGCCTTTTCATGTGTTTCCCGTGCCTTTTCATGTGTTTCCCGTGCCTTTTCATGTGATTCCCGTGCCTTTTCACATGTTTCCCGTGCCTTTTCATGTGTTCACTAACATGTGTTTCCCGTGCCTTTTCATGTTTCCCGTGGCTTCCTTTTCATGATTCCCCGTGTCTTTTCAATGTTTCCGTGACTTTTCACGTGTTTCCCGTGCCTTTTCACGCGTTTCCCGTGCCTTTTTGTGTTTCCCGTGCCTTTTCACGTAATTCCCGTGCGCCTTATCATTCACTATTCGAGCCTTTTGAAGAATATTTCGAGCATTTTCATGTGATTTAATCGAGCATTTTGAAGACTTGTTTGAGCCTTTTGATGTGATTTACCCAAGCCTTTTCATGTCTTTTTCGAAACTTTTCAATATCCTCACCCGAGCCTTTGTTAATGTAATATTTGAAAAAAGTTTGAAGTCCTGGATTTTTATTAATGGTTTGTGATGATTAATTGGACAAGATCATGAATCGGCAATAGTAATATCTTACAACGTCAATGGGATACACTACACTAAGTCAAAAGGTTTGTCGTGGACGGAGCAACTGGTGAATGAGCAAGCCAAAGGATATGACTTACGACGAATTGGTGACGATCATGCATACCATTGTGAATTATGATGTAAACAAATTCAATTTTGATCTATCATCAATATCAATCGTTCCTGGCAGTACCTGTCGCACATTTATAAGAAATGACAACGATGTGCAGGGGAAGATCGATTTATCCCTCAAGTGTGGCCGGCAGAACCAGCAGTTGGAGATGTAATATGGAATGATAGTCGTCCTCCTGAAAATACCCAATAATTTGGATCCTTTAGCGGTAACAACCAAGTGTTCACCCAAAGGAGTGTCACCGAAGGTGGGGAAAACACATGTGGTGTCCCACCGGTAGTGGTCGACCATGCAGATGTAGTTGAACCTCAATTTAGCGATGTGTTTGGTTGTTAAATTGAGCAGTACAATGACCATACAATGAGCAGAACAATTACCCGAACCATGAGGTGAATAATGAGGCAAATAATGAACAAAGTTAATGATCGGGTCGATGATCTACAAAATTATCACACTCGCACAAATTGAAACACTATATAAAACATACAAGGAGTTAGTTGCACTCCACTTGATATGCTCCTGGCCTTCCGAGGTCCTGCAGATAATGTAACAATGTTAGATTCCACGGTTATTCCTGTTACATTCATACCGTTTGGTATCGATACAACTAGCACCTTGGCTGCGCAAGAACCTAGAACCATGATTTATAAAGGTCAATTTTGTCTGAGTAAAAATGATTTGAAGAGGCTAGTTAGCCATTTTGCAATGCAGTAGAACTTTAATGGAAGGTGAAAAGGTCCAATAAGACAACTTTACTTCCAGTTTGCATCATTGACGACTGTATGTGGAAATTAAGAGCGGTGATAAGAGATGAAGGGACTTACTTTCAAGTTAGAAATTTTGTCAATGAACACAGTTGTCCCTTGGAGGAGATTCACCGTCGCCAACGACCAAGCTAGTGCAGTCATAATTGTGAAGCTGTTGCACCTAGACTGTCAACATGATGGTCGTCTCACGCGTCCTGCGCACGTCATCGCCGATATGAAAACAATGTACGGCATACAAATCATGTACGCAAGGCACACGATGCCCCTTCAACATGCATACTACCGACTCCACGCAACGCATGAAAGGCCTTTCCAACTCTCACAGCATTCGCATACGTTCGGAAATCTATGAAATCTCGGCACAATCACCGACTTACAACGTACCGACGATGATAAATTCCTCTACTTTTTCATGTCGTTAGTGTCCCCCACTGTAGGTTTCGAGGTGTGGGCACGCCTCCCGTGATTGCAAATACGGTACCCATTTGAAGTAAGATTCCCAAGGGTACAACGTTTCGTGCAACCGGCACGCATGGAAACGAACAGGTGTATCCAGTTGCTTTTGGGTATGGTGACTCAGAAAATAATCTTTCATGGGAGTGGTTTTTGGAATTCTTGAGGGGTGCCCTTGGTAATATATATGATCTGGTTTTCATTTCCGATCGTCATCCAAGCATCAAGGTGATATCAGCATTCTTTATGCAAATAATATACCATATGTCATTTTATTTCTGTACTTTTTCCATTTTGAGGAAGGATGCTGCCTGACATAATGAATGATGAAGCTAGGTCCACAAGGCCAAAGGAATTAGCAGACGCCATGGCTGGTGAGCATGAAAGCGATAAGTGCTGCATTCAAGGTGCTTCGCGGCGTCCCCCCCCCCCCCCCCCCCCCCCAAGGTTGAGCCTTAGAGACAGTGACATGTTGGCCAAGAGCGATGACCAAAATGTTGCAGAAGGTATAAACTTCATGCCTAAAATTCGAGACGCAGAATCGCTATCACGACACAGGAGTTCAATAGGAATATGCTACAAAAGTGGTTTCACGATCAAGGGCGCACAGACGGGTCCATGTGTCATCGATCGACCGACGCAAAGACATCTGCGGATCCGAAACGGGTCGAAAAGTGCGGTTTTATGACCGTAAATCCAGTTGACTGGAACATATTCTCCATCGGACATAAGGGAAAACAGTGGACGGTTGACTTAGCTCGCAAGACTTGCACATGCAATAAATTATGAATGGACTTTTTCCCATGTTCACATGCACTCGCAGCGGCAAGGTACTTGACAAGTTATAGTTAACACATTATATTACCCAAACGTGAATCTCACTATTTTCATTGTTGCAGGGAGCGAAACTTGGATTTCACATCACTGTGTGCAGACTACTACAAAAGCGAGACACTTATTGATGCATACTCGGTCCCTATTATGCCTGTTGGCCATCCTTCTTCATGGGTTGTGCCATCTGACATCGCAGCGCGGGTGGTTTTAAATCCAAAGACAAAGAGACAATCAGGTCGGCCGATGGAGGGTCGACATGCCTCGTCTTCAGAGAGGACAACCACACAATCGTATAGAAGATGTGGACAACCTGGACATAATAACATGAGGTGTTCCAACCCGCCTATGGTTAATGAAGGTCCCAGTAGAATTGTCCCCGAGGAATATCGTCGCAAGTGTAACATCTGTCATTCAATTGGACACAACAAACAAACGTGCCCTAATAAGGAAGGCAATCAAACATAACAAGGCAGTACGAGATCAAGACGAATTGCCACCAGAAGCACCTTGAGGAACATGTCTCCAAGTTGATGTCTTCAAACATCGTTCAGACTTTGGGAACCATGCTCGATACAGTTATGTTGTTTAAATCGGTAAAGGTTTAGTTGTTCATTTTCATTGTATTATTTAATTCGTGATGCAACGCACTAAATTGTTCACGCGCGGGGTTGGAAAGTGAAAAAAATTAATTAATTAATGAAAATAATATATGAATCTGTTATGTACATCAATTACAACTCAGGGAATAACCCATATATAAATCATCTATACAACAGTGTTGTGGAGCGAGTTACAATAAACCTCCACAGCCATCTTCTCCCGGATGGTGCCCATATCCTCTTCTTTCCAATCGAACTCCTTCTTGTTTGCCAACAAGTACTCTGCCAATCTCAAAGTATGGGCACCACAGTTACCGCTGGAAATCACCATATGAACAACCATTAGAATGGAATTTAATTAAAACCAAATGAGGTATAATAAAATTTTGAAACAGTCATACCCCTGATGCTGTTGGGGCACCCCACGGGATCCGTCCATGATGCTCATCCGGAAGGCCTTCTTCGATAAACTGTATGTCACATCATCCTTCGTTCGGTTTGAGTGAAACTCGACCTGATGCAACATCGAGGGTATAAACCAACGTAGGCACGTAACCTGCTTATTCCTGTACTCCCATGGGACCTCCTGTCTGAACGGGTCTAACAGGTAGATCTTCCCTTGGGTGAGGTCGACGCTGGCCAGTACCCAATGGTTGCGTCCAAGGTTGCAAGGTATCATAACCTGTTAGTGTTTCAACACAGTGTTATGTGCCTGAAATCTAAACATAGTATTAAACACATTGAAACCTTGTAATTTAAACACTCACCCAATCAACCGCGTGCCATGACTGGTTTCCTGCCGGGAGTAATCCTCGGACCGTCTTCAGGTCATCATCGTGCCACTTGTGTTTCAGCATAGACCATTCCTTAGGGGGTGCAGCCACCCCACTGCCGAACATCCGCTCCCACTTAAGGCTCGGGTAGTGTATCAAAAGGCTCGGGTAGTTTGTGAAAAGGCACGAACACTTCAGTAAAAGGCTCGGGTAGTGTATCAAAAGGCTCGGGTAGTTTGTGAAAAGGCACGAATACTTCATTAAAAGGCTCGGGTAACGTCTGAAAAGGCTCGAACAAAAAGGCTCGAATAACAGTTCAAAAAGACTCGATTAAGTTCAAAAAGGCTCGAAATAAAAGGTTGAAAAAGGCACGATAATAGTCCAAAAAGGCACGATAATAGTACAAAAAGGCACGATAACAGTACAAAAAGGCTCGATAACAGTTACAAAAGGCACGATAACATTACAAAAAGGCTCGAAATCACTTCAAAAGGCTACGTCTTGATTGAAAAACACGATAACGGTCAAAAACCGCGATATGATCCAAAAACCGCGATAACGATTACAAAAGCCGCGATAATAGTACAAAAGACGCGATAACATTACAAAAGGCTTCGATAGATTCTGAAGCACGGTAGCATTTACAAAAAGGCTCAATCACTTCAAAAGAAGCTCGATAACGATTAAAAAGCGCGGTAACGTGCAAAAACAAAATCACTTCAAAAGGCTCGATAACAGTTAAAAAAGGCACGGTAACAGTACAAAAAGGCTCGAAATCACTTCAAAAGGGCTCGATAAAGATTCAAAAACACTTACTAACCTAGATCTTCATCGTCTTAAACTAAAACACTAACCTAATCTCATCAAACAAACATAATGAACAACAAATCAAATCAAACCTAATCTACATCAAATACACAAAACTTATCTAGAACAAAAATGCGTGAGAAACAAAAACGTACCGGTCTCGTTTTTCTTCGCCCTTCAGTTCTATTCGACATCGGTACTGTAGGGCCGTCGCCGGTGGTTCTTCGTCAGGTTTTGGTCCTCTGTAGCACTGTTGCGCCGTCGGGGTTTCTCTCTCTGGTTTTTTCTTTCAACGTTTCAAAACCAGACAAACCGACAAAAAGGGTAATTTTGTCTGGTCACATAAAATGGTGCCTTTTAAACTTAGATTAGTAACTTGGTGCCTATTCCCCAAAAAGCGCCCCAAATGGTGACATTTAAATTTCGACCTCTATCTTTATATAAGAGATCTATAAAGATCCCAAGCAGCATCATGTTCATTCTCCCCAGGGCTGAGTATTTAATGGATTGGCTGACTTTTGGATAGATCCATTTAAAAAAACTGAATATGTTCGAGTATTGAAAAAGTGAACCGATGTAATAAAATTTTAGTAGGTGAACCGAATCAAAACCAACCGAATTAAATCGGTTCGTTCGGTTCGGTTCATTCGATTTTTGGGCCTATTAAATCAAATCATTGGGATTTAATTATTATAATTTCCAATCACATTTTTATTTTTATATTTTATTTAGGTGTTAATCTTTTTGGACCAGATTTCACCAAACAAAAATATGGGCCGTAACAATGTATTGGTTTTAACATTCCTCATAAAATTAGAGCCGCGTGTCACGGCCCGCAAAATCCAAAACTTGATTTCTAGCCAATGAGCAATACGAAGCCAACATGTCCATAGCAAGGCCAAGCTCCTGGAAGGCTCTAGAGATTTCCAACACTTTTGGCATGGTTTACTAATGGAATTCTCTAGTTGATGGAAGATTCTAGAGATCTTCGGATAAATCTAGCGACGGATACTTCTGCAAGTCTCTAGTACTTAAAGCATTTTAGATCGTTCTTACACATACTTGTAGGAAGGATTTAGAAACATGTACATATCTAGATACATATAGGAATGTTCTAGATTGATGTAGATACTTGTATAGAATTCTAGAGGCATGTAAATACATGTAGAGAATTATAGAAGTTTGTAGATATTTCCGGAGGCAAAACCCCTACCATTGGATCAAAGTGATCCTAGCCATTCATTGGGAGGTGACTCACTATAAATAGCCAACCCCTCTCATTTGTAAGGCATTCAAGCCAATCCAAGCCTATCCAAGCAATTTGTAATCAAAGCCTAGTAAAGCTCTCTTGCTAGCAATACAAGCTTTCTTTTAAGGCTTACTTAACAACATTCACCCAGAAGTTGCCTAAATGCCGCACGAGATCCGTTGCAAAATTAACCAAAGGCCTTCGGAAGAAGTGGAATCGTGCAAGCCATGGGAAGCAACGACATAAGACAACGGAGGGAGGCACAACAAATGCCAAGCTACCATTCCAACAATGCATGCCCACTTACATCAAACCAAAGGATTCGAAGCAATGCAACATACGTTTGACTCCCGACACGAAGGCAATCCTTCACGAGAGGCTTCCCAAGCCAAAGTCCACTCGTCCGAAGGAACCAACCGGTTACAGACTCCAACATAAACGACACACACGTGACCAGGAAGTCGCGAATTTAGGTGGGGGAGGATGTCACGGCCCGTAAAATCCAAAACTCGATTTCCAGCCAAGGAGCACTACGAAGCCAACATGTCCACAACAAGGCCAAGCTCCTGGAAGGCTTTAGAGATTTCCACACACTTTCGGCATAGTTTGCTAATGGAAGTCTCTAGTTGATGGAAGATTCTAGAGATCTCCGGATAGATTTTAGAGATCTCCGGATAGATTCTAGAGATCTCCGGATAGATCTAGCGAAGGATACTTTTGAGAGTTTCTAGTCCTTAAAGCATTTTAGATCATTCTTACACATACTTGTAGGAAGAATGATCAAGAATGATCTAGCACATGTACATATCTAGATACATATAGGAATGTTCTAGATTGATGAAGATACTTGTATAGAATTCTAGAGGCATGTAAATACATGTAGAGAATTATAGAAGTTTGTAGATATTTCCGGAGGCAAAACCTCCACCATTGGATCAAAGTGATCCTAGCCATTCATTGAGGAGGTGGCTCACTATAAATAGTCAACCCCTCTCATTTGTAAGGCTTCCAAGCCTATCCTAACAATTTGTAATCAAAGCCTTGTAAAACTCTCTTGTTAGCAATACAAACTTTCTTTTACTTCCCACAAGCTCTTCCAACCCTTTTCTCTAGTCTCTCTTTTGCATTTGAGAGTGACAGAAGTTGCCTAAGTGTCGCACAGGATGCGCTGCGAAATTCTAAACCCGTGATAAGCGGTTGTTTTTAAGTTTGGATCGTCGGTTCGGTTTTTAAAAAATCAAACCGACGATCCAACTGTTTTTAACGAGAAAAACTTGTATGGGACGGTCTCATTGACGTGGCAATGGGACCGTCCAATGAATATGTGCCACATAGGATTTTAAAATATATTTTTATTATCCCAATGTATATATGACACATTTATTGGACGGTCCCATTGCCATGTCAATGAGACCATCCCATTCAAGGAGACCATCCCATTCAAGTTTTTCTCGTTTTTAACAATGTATTTTGGGTTTATAGTTGTTGAATTAATTTGTTGATAGGTGATGCTAGTGTCTTTGATTCTGCAGATTTGATGAGTGTGAGATATCTCCATTGACAATAAAAGCACTAACAGCTGCATGATATTTACTGCTTTTGACTTGCCAAGGGTTGAATGATTTGTTTCCATTGCTGTTTTCTAGCTGCAAGTTACTTGATTGACAAGTCAGAATTGTAGAATTAAACCAAGTTATTATCTTTATTATTATCTTTAGATATTAGGTTGGATTTATCCTTTAGATAATTCCTATTTATCATTTGTTATGATTATCAGATTGTTAGGATTAATATAGTTTTATTTAATTGTTATTATTTGTTAGAGGTTTGATATTATCATGTTACCTCATCCCAGTCATTATAAATAGTTGGCCTCAGTTCATTGTTAATTATCAATTCAATAAACAGTTCGTCAGTAAATTCTTTTGAGCGTGTAAGGTTTTACGAGAATTAACTTTATATATAGGTGTTGTTTTCAATGTTAAAATTACCTAACATTTGGGTCGAATTGAGCCATCTAGCTTTTATTCATGGAAGTACTGTTATATTATGTTAATGCATATCTAGTGCTGTAAAAAAATTTAACTTTCGTAAGCAAGGCAGATAATAATGGGAAAACAAAAATGAAATTAAGTATATGAATATCTTTTTTATATATGCACAGGAAAGCTGCATTTCATAACATGTTAATGAAGATTATGTTAATATAGTGTTGTATGTGATTTTTTTAATATAAATCATGTTATGTCTGTTTTTGTTTTGTTTTGTTTTTTTCTAAAAAAAAACAAGGCAAAATTTAACATAAGTTCTATCTTTTTGGTGATTTGTCACCTTTATAAATGTCTGTCTAAATTTATCACTTTAGTCATTTCTTTTTCTAAAACTCATCACTTTAGTCTATTTGACCAAATATGTGAAAGTCAACTATTTTAAAACCTATGAAAGTACACATTTACCCTTATTACTATTTAATTTAGCTAAAATGATTATCTTAGATTTAAATTAAAATGAAAAATAATAAAATTCTCAATAATAAAATCTTAAATAAATATATTTAAAAAAGCTTAAATAAATAATTAAAAAATCCATTAATTTTTTCTTATTTTGTATTTTTTTTTCATGATGGATTTTTATTTAGCTAAAATGATTATCTTAGCTTTAAATTAAAATAAAAAAACAATAAATTCTCAATAATAAAATCTAAAATAAATAGATTACAAAAAAAAATATTATGAAAAAAAAAATCATTTGAAGCTAAGATAATCATTTTAGCTAAATAAATATCCATTATGATAAAAATACAATAATAATAATAATAATAATAATGGATTTTATTATTATTATTTATTTAAGATTTTTTTGTAATATATTTATTTAAGATTTTATTATTGAGAATTTTATTATTTTTAATTTTGATTTAAAGCTAATATAATCATTTAAGCTAAATTAAATAGTAATAAGGGCAAAAATGTACTTTCACAAGTTTTAAAATGGTTGACTTTCACATATTTGGTCAAATGGACTAAAGTAATGAGTTTTGGAAAAAGAAAAGACTAAAGTAATGAATTTTGAAAGACATTTATAAATGTGACAAATCACCAAAAAGGTAGGACTTATGTGAAATTCTGTCTAAAAACAATGTTGTGGATGGTGTGTGACACAGTATTGAAAATTTGTTATTTGTTTTAATGATCTGTAATTTCTGCAGTGCTTTTATTTTTTATATTTTTTATTTTCCCATTTAAGTGAAGATGTTCTTGTCTAATTTGAGATTGATTATTTAATTGTTTGTAGTGTTTCTATTTTCATGTTTATTTTTCAATAATCGGTAGTTCTAGACTTCTAGTCAGTTAAGTTTAGCTTCTAGTTTTGCTTGCCTTATTGAGTTGGATATAAACCACTCATGCCTAGAAATGCATATCGGGATTAAATTAATATTGGTTTTTCAATTGTATTGATCAGTTGCACATATATTCTTATGTCGGTTTTTATTTATTTATTTATAATATTTGTTTTTTAACTAACAAATTGCTCTTGGATTGCTTCTAATGAAATTTATATATTTTTGCTGTAGCTTGTTATGAGAGTGATATGAGACCCTTGTCGTCTATGAAATCTATAAAATCATGGAGATTTCCGATGGGGTATGGTTTAGGGCCTTTTGTTGTTTTACTATTTTATTTTGCAATATCCATCTTATTTTGAGGTTGTTCTTATGCTTTATTATGTTACTCGTAATGTTTCGATTTGACTGTTAAGATTATTTTATCAACTTCTAAGATTTTATTTTACTCTTTTGTTATTTAAATTTGTTCAAAAATATTTATAAGTTAATTTGATTTGACATGAATATTATAAAGTTAAATTATAAATATATAAATAATTGTTATTTAAATATATTAATGTTATAATGATATTTTGAATATTTTATATGAATAATATATTTATTAATTAGGAATTGTTGAAAGAGATATTTTATCTATGAAAGATCATTTTCTCACAATTTCTTCGAGTATGTATATTGATATGGAATTCGTAAATAAATTTAAATAAATTTGATTATAGAATATTTTTAAGATACAAAATACAGTCAAATTTACATTTTGATACAATTAAAAGGAGATGAATCCAAAAACGGAACCTAGCCTCAATACGGCTTTGAGCATGGAGTACAGTGAGTAGACCATTTTAATTTATAATTAAGTTATTTGTTTTAGAATTATAGTTAGTTATTTAGAATTGATGTAAAACAAACAATTTATTCATTTGTTAAGTTATTAAATTTTCAGATTATTAGATATAATTTAAGATATTAGAGAGAGAAGCACGTTATTAAAAATCATGATTAGATTTATTGAGCGAGATTTTATAGAGTTTAATAAGAAGAATCGGATGAGAACATGAAAAGAACACTTCAAGTATTCAAGTTGGCCTCTACAGGTGGTAGCTAGGTGATCTTCTCAATTTCCTCGAAAATCCATCACACACACACTCTTTGCATATCCTCTACGATTTCAATGGTACGCTCTAATTGCCCATTTCTGAAAGTCTCTGGGAGGCCTCTGGCCTTGAATAACAACAAAAAAAAAAGCTCTTAGAACTTTATTAAATTTATAATTTTTTTAGACTAAAAAAATTCATAATGATTTTAAAAAAAATTCATAATAGAATTTGTTTTGAAAAAATGAATTATGCTTCAAAAAGGTGAATTATAAAAGCTTAAGATTAGATGTTTTTTTAACAAAACTCGTGTGGTGGACGGATTAGTATGCTAATTTATATAATAATATAATATATATATTTTTTTAAAAACTAATATTATTTTTAAATGGTTTAGAAAAGGATAAAAAATTTCCTCTCACAAAATGTACACGTCTCTCTGCTCATTGGTCAGACACACACCAATGCTTAGACCAAAGAAACACACACATCTCTCTACTAATTACTCATATGACATGTCAATTTTTATATGCCCATTCCTAAATTAGTGTCGGTACCGACACTAATTTTGATCAATCTGAAAAACAGAGTATTCACATACTACCGGTGAAAAGTAGACAGTAAGATCCTGTTTTCTAAAATAATTTTTCTACAAAATTCTTGTCTTCATTTTGATTTAGTCAGTATTCCCATATTGTGATATTGACTAATGAGTTGATGTCCTAACCACGAAAAGCACACTTCTCAGTTCTCACCTCCCACTGATTAACGTACCACACAAACCACCATCATGTAGGGCGATGTGTCTGTAATTCCCAGAGAAGAAAAACTCGGGTGGGTCACACACCAACCTGTCAAGCATTTCATTTCACTACACAACAATTATTAATAGATTATTGTTAAGAATTATTATTTTTAGTTAGACATTAAACACCCAAAAAACACAAAAAAATATACTTAAAAAATTATTATTTTTCTAATATCATTTTTCTACGAAACTCCTCCTGTCTTCATTTTGATTTAGTTATCTCCAAATCCCAACCATCTGAAGAAAAAAAAAAACAGTAATCTTTTGCTCTGATCTCCTAACTCTTTTTTCCATAATCCAAAGAAAGAGAGAATGTGAGCAACAATGGTTGATGCAGTGGTCTCGTTCGTGGTGGATAATGTTGTGTACCAACAGGTTGTGACAGAATTATAGAGAAAGAAGAAGAAGAATTAAGTAGAGTTTGGGAGAAAAACAATATTCATTTCATGATTAATCTCATTCAACAAATGTAAGATATAAATAGTCCTAACAATACAAATGAGCTGATCAGCGTTACAAGAAAAATAGCAAACAAATAGGAAGTAGTGGGAGTACTCATCTACCACTAAGCATGACGAGCGTGGATTCTGGAAACCACCAAGCACTCACTTTATTTAACAACTGCCATGACAACTTATCATGGCTGACTAAGTCTTTCCCATGCATACATGACTTTCGGTGCATGGCTTCATTGCGTACACATCACTCCATTCCGTCCGGAATATCCTTGTCCACAAGGATGAAATCGGGATAAGTATGGGAGAAACGCCATTGGTTTTCCCATGTTGCATCATCATCTGTCGTTCCGGCCCATTTAACCAGGATCTCAGGCTTAGGACGATACTGTCCTTTGTTAATTATGCGTTGGTCCAGAATTGCTTCAGGTTGAGGCAACAATGTGGCATTGTCCGAGACAAGTGGGAGGACTGGTGACACTGGCGGTAATGGTCCAACTTGCTTATTCAATTGACTAACATGAAACACGTCATGGATCAAGGAGCCAACAGGTAATGCCAACCTATAGGCCACTGGGCCAACCTTTGCAATTACACGGAAAGGACCGAAGAATCTTGGAGACGACTTGAGAGAGCTACGAAAAGCGACAGTTTTCTGACGATACGGTTGAAGTTTTAAATATACATAGTCATCCACGTCGAAGGAAATATCCCTCCGGCTACGATCTGCGTGTGCCTTCATACGATCACGGGGCAACAGTTAAATGTTGACGTAATTCATATAAAATAACAGACCTGGACCGTAAGAGTTCATCAACCGATTGCACATTTGTGGTGCCAGGAACATAAGAGAGCAAATCCGGAGGAGGGACACCATACACTACCTTAAACGGTGTCGTCCGAGTCGAAGTGTGCACCGATGTGTTATATCTATATTTCGCCCATAAAAGCCAATCGAACCATTTTTTGGGCTGGTCACTCGTGAAACATCTGAGGTATTGCTCTAAAGTGCGGTTAACGACCTCGGTTTGACCGTTAGTTTGAGGGCGATAATTGGAACTCATCTTAAGGGCTATACCGTGCAATTGAAACAAAGTCCGCTAAAAGGAACTTACAAACACTTTGTCCCTGTCACTAACAATTGAAATAAGCATATCGTGAAGGCGAACGATGTTGTCAATGAAAGCTTTAGCAATTGTCATTGATGTATATGGACGCTTCAGAGGAATGAAATGTGCGTATTTCGTCAAGTGATCCATAACGACCATGATGACTGAATGGCTGTGCGAAATGGGAAGTCCTTCCATAAAATCCATATAAATTTTGGACCATATTCTTTTCGGAATCGGTAAAGGCTGTAGGAGACCGCCTGGATGAGTGTTGTCGTGCTTACACCTCTGACATACATCATAACATTTGATGTAATCTTTAATCGAATTCCGCATTCCAGGCCATCGGAAACTCTTTTTGATTCTATTGAGAGTTTTGTGATAGCCAAAGTGTCCTCCAATCGCAGAAGAGTGTAGTTCAGCCAAAATCAAAGGAAGTAGAGAAGAGTTAGGACTTAAATACACTCGACCTTGTTTAAACTAGACCCCATCATGTGCCACTTCTTTCTGTAGAATGGTCCACCACCCAGGAATGGGCATCGAAATGGTTGTACACTCCAATTCCACCATTTTGGACAAAGCATCGGTTCCCTTGCTTTCTTTGCGTTTTTTGTATTGAATATTGTAATCGTAGCCCATAATCTTGGGAAGCCAACGTGATTGTGCGGGAGTAGTGATACGTTGTTCCAACAAGTACTTAAGACTCCTATGATTCGTCTTTACCATGAAAGGCTTGCCGAGCAAATAAGGTTTCCATTTCCGAATGGCTTTGACTATGGCCAACATTTCTTTTTCGTACGTGGAAAAAATTACAGATGAACCTTTCAAAGCTTCACTATAGAAAGCCACTGGTCGTTCTTCTTGAATGAGGATGGCACCAATTCCCACCCCGCAAGCATCACTTTCGACAATGAACGTTTGAGAAAAATCAGGCAACTGGAGTACATGTGGAGACAGTAATGCCTGCTTGAGCTGTTCGAATGATACGACAGCCTCAGGTGACCATCGGAATCCCTCTTTAGACAACAAATGTGTAAGAGGTGTCGCAATGCCGCCGAACCTGCTAATAAATTTTTGGTAATAGCCCGCCAACCCTAGAAAGCCTCGGAAACCTTTAACAGAGGTCGGAACTGGCCAGTTGTTAACTGCTACAGTCTTGGCTGGATCAACTTGTATCCCTTCCCATGAAATAAGGTGCCCCAAATAGTCCACTTGCATTACTCCAAATCAACATTTGGATTCCTTGACAAACAATTGATTAGCTGATAAAATTAATAAAATAGTCTGCATGTGTGAAAGATGATCTGACCATGTTCTGCCATATATCAAGATATCGTCAAAAAAGACTAAAACAAATTTTTGAAGGTACGGTCGGAATAAGTCGTTCATGAGACCCTGGAATGTGGTGGGCGCATTGGTGAGTCCAAACGGTATGACTACAAACTCATAGTGACCTTCGTGAGTGCGGAATGCCGTTTTCGAAATATCTTCTGTCTGAACACGAATCTGATGATACCCTAAGCGTAAATCTAACTTTGAAAAATACTTGGCTCCGTTCAATTCATCTAGCAGTTCGTCAATCACATGAATGAGGTACTTGTCTTTCACGGTGATACTGTTTAGGGCCTTGTAATCAATACAAAATCTCCAACTTCCATCAGCTTTTTTGACGAGTAGCATTGGTGACGATAAGGGGCTATGACTCGGTCGAATAACCCCAGATGCTAGAAATTCCTTCACCAATCTTTCAATCTCAGCCTTCTGATAGTGCCGATATCGATAAGGACGGACGTTGACAGGTTGTTGATTCGGTTGTAGTGTAATTCGATGATCCTGGTTTCGTTGAAGTGGCAAGCTGTCGGGTTCAGAAAAAACAATGTGGAATTCTTTTAGCAATTTCGCAAGGTCTGGAGACAGCACAGTCGGAGTATCTAAGTGTTCAGCATTTATGAGTTGAAACAACAAACCCACTCCTTCGAAGTTCAATAATTCTTTCTCACTCAAAGCCTCAAGTGGTGGTCGGCTGACTCCTTGAAACTTCTTTATGATTCCATTTTGTTGGAAGCTCATTGTCAAGTTACGATAGTCGGTTTCTACAAGTCCAAGAGTTTCCAACCATTGCACCCCTAACACGGCTTGACACGAGGCTACTGGAAGAACATAAAAATTTGCATGTACCGGATAGTCCTAGATGATCAACGTAAGACCCAGACAGCGTCCGGCACATTCAATCTTTTCACCGTTGCCCACCATAACTTGTAACACCTTGTCATGAACCACTGGTATACCGCATTTCAACACTACGGTTTGGTCAAGGAAGTTGTGTGTACTTCCCCCATCGATTAAAATGGTAATGTCACGAGTCCTTAATTTTCCAGTTACCCTGATAGTCTACGGATGATTGGTTCCGGCAATGGCATGAAAGAAATTTATGGAATGAATGCTGAAGGAAGTGGTTCGGTTAAGTCATCATCTTCATCACCCTCTTATGAGCAATCTTCGATCATGAAGAGTTGGGGACGTTCACAGCGATGTCCCGGTACGAATTTATCATCACAGTAAAAACATAATCCTTTCTCACGTCGGTTCTTGGCTTCTTGGCTTGTGAGTCTCTTGAATGTTACAGGTTGGTTCTAATTGATTCTTTGAACAAGTGGTGGTCCTAACAAACCAATTGAGTTGTTTGGCGTAGTCTTTTGGGGTGGACTGAAATGTGTCGGCCGGATAGAATTGTTGGACTTCCTTTGCAGCTGGTTCAGTTCTTCAATTAATCTGGCTGCTCCGATTGCATCTAGTAGCGTACGCGACTGCTTCACCTTGACATCCAAATGAATTTTGTCTCGGACCCCTGCAATAAAACATCCTACCAAATAACTTTCGGGAAGATCGTCAATACGTTGATATAACTTCTCGAATTCAGCTCGGTACACCTCGACGGTTGATGTTTGTTTTAGGCGCGAGAGGGCCTCGGATGGATCTTCGTAATCTGTAGGTCCAAATCGTTGTAGTAATGCTTTGGTGAATTGAGTCCAAGTTAGGGGACCTCTGAATTTGCTGAGCCACCTATACTATTGCAAGACAATGTCTTCCAAATGGAAGGAAGCTAAATGAACTCTCTGTTGGTGTTGGATGTCTTTAAATTCGAAGTACTGTTTGGACTTGTATATCCAACTGTTGGGATATACGTGGCCGTCGAATTTTGGAAAAATTAATTTCAGCTGGGTGTTGTATCGGTCATGGTCAGGATTTAATGGATGGTTGTGGTTGCGATCTTGATGAAGAGTGGCCTGGGAATTTTCAGTGTGGCTGGTGTTTTGGCTAGGGGAGGCACCATCGTGTGCGAATGGATTGAGGTCCCTTTCGATAGGCGTTGTGTTGTGGCTAGGACGCAAGGCCTTTAACTCATCAATGACAGTCTGTAAGGTCGAGTCGACCTTCTAGAATTTGTTGTCCATTTTGTTGTTGATAAGGTCGATTCCTGACTCATGGCGAGCCAAAATCTCGCTGACCTCATTCTGAAATTCGGTGTTTGATTTCATACGAGTCTCCATGGAACATAGGCTTTGATACCAAATTGTTGTATACCAACAGGTTGTGACAGAATTATAGAGAAAGAAGAAGAAGAATTAAGTAGAGTTTGGGAAAAAAAACAATATTCATTTCATGATTAATCTCATTCAACAAATGTAGGATATAAATAGTCCTAACAATACGAATGAGCTGATCAACATTACAAGAAAAATAGCAAACAAATAGGAAGTAGTGGGAGTACTCATCTACCACTAAGCATGACAAACGTGGATTCTGGAAACCACCAAGCACTCACTTTATTTAACAACTGCCATGACAACTTATCATGGCTGACCACGTCTTTCCCATGCATACATGACTTTCGGTGCATGGCTTCATTGCATACACATCAGATAGGCTCGGGGACTTTCTCATCAGCGAAGCAGTCTTTTTACGAGGAGTCAAAAAGGAAGTGAGGGGGCTAAAAAATGAACTGGGATCGATGCAACATTTGTTAAAATATGCAGAAGAAAAACAATATGGTGATCCTGTTATACACAAATGGGTATCAGACATCAAAAAACTTGCTTTCGATATTGAGGATATAATAGATGCATTCCGTCTCAAAGTCCACGGTGAAGCTGATGACGATGATAGTGGAAAGCCAAAGCCAAAGTCGGGATGCTTTCCTTCAGTTTGTTCTTCCATATTTGATAAAGGCAAAGAAAAGGTGGATCTGTAAAACATAGGCAAGGAGATTAAAGATTTCAGAGACAGAATCAATGATCTCTCTCCTTCAAGTCAACTGTTTCGACTCGAAGATTTCGGTAACAGTCCTCCTCGCGGCGAATTAATAAGCAAATTGAGAGAACTAAGAAGATCTGTCTCCTTTGCGGTTGAAGAGAATGTCGTTGGCTTTGATGATGATTCTTGGACGTTGTTGGCTAAACTTTTGGACGATGACCCACGGCGTTTCATAGTTTCCATCTATGGAATGGGAGGGTTAGGCAAAACCGCTATCGCTAGAAAACTTTATCACAACATAGATGTCGAGAGGAAATTCAAGAATATACGTGCTTGGGTTTCTGTGTCTCAAGAATACACAAATCGAGATCTTCTTACAAGAATTTTTAAATCATTTGGTTTTAGAGTTGAAAATAATGAGGATCTAGAGAAGATGGACGAAGAAGATTTAGAGTGACGTCTTTACAAATCATTACAAGGGGATTCTTATTTTCTGGTGATTGATGATGTATGGGATAAAGAAGCTTGGAGGATCTTAAAAACAGCCTTTCCAGATAACAAGAATGGAAGTCGAGTTATTATGACAACTCTCAATGAAGAAGTTGCCAAAAGTTCAAATGAGAGAACTCATTCCCATCATCTTCGACATTTAAGGGAAGAAGAGAGTTGGCAACTATTTTGAGAAAAAACCTCTCAAAATTTCAATGCAGATGAAGAATTAAAGAAGCTTGGTAGAGAAATGGTACACAAATGTAATGGCCTACCACTTGCCATCATTGTAATGGGTGGGCTCTTGTCCAACTAGAAGCCACAAGAATGGCATAAGGTGCGCGATCACCTTTGGAGACCTTTACAAGCTGGTTCAATTGAGATTAAATCCTTGTTAGCTTTGAGCTTCGATTCTTAACCCCATCATTGAAGCTATGCTTTCTTTATCTAGGTCTTTTTCCAGAGGACTTTGAGATAATGATTGAGAAACTCATATATCTTTGGGTGGCATATGGTTTCATATCAGAAAATGAAGATTTTATTATGGAAGAGGTGGCAAAAGATTGTATAAATGAGTTGATTGATATGAATTTTCCGATCCTGGAAAATACATATAGATAATTTAGGATAGATAGAATATTTCGGGTTTGAAATACATAAGAAATTCAGAGGAAGAGGAGATAAAGGGGGAATTTGCTTTTGCAATCTATATTTCATTCCCTTCTCATTCAGATTCGTACAGGTCTTTAAATAGACCATTCATTACAACAGTTACTGGAATTCAAATAACCACAATGCATAGAATAAGGAAGAGTGGTGCCACTCATGCACACATCATGCATGCTTCCTAAATCGGTGGCACTACTTTTTTTTTTTTTTGACGGAATCGGTGGCACTATTTACTCACACTGCTAATCAAGTAAACAATAAAATAACCAACATCATGCTGATCTACCGA
This sequence comes from Acer negundo, assembly GCA_035582765.1. NCBI lineage: Eukaryota > Viridiplantae > Streptophyta > Magnoliopsida > Sapindales > Sapindaceae > Acer > Acer negundo. The sequence goes on along the minus strand of CM069232.1, from coordinate 23,878,883 downwards.
CCACTAACACATTAATTTAATAACTACCCATACTCCATTAACATTAACTAAACAACTACTCAAATTAACACTACACATAAATAAAGATACATATCATTGATCAACAGAAGCTTGATTTAAGTGGAAAAAAGATATTGGGGGAGGAGTGTAACTTGCCGAGTCCACGATCTTCTACGCGATCTTGCGATTGATATATCAAAAGATTTCAACTTTCTTTATATTTATAACGAAATCGAAGATTCAAATTTATCTTTAGTTGTACCTCCATATCCAAAATAAACTATTTATTACCTGACAGAAAGATTTTTATCGCATCAAGGTAATCCACGCTCACATTCTCTTTTCTTGTTTGGCTTTGGAGATGTAGAGTTTGCGACAAGAGGACAATGGTTGTCAACTATGTTCAGGACATTCAGTTATCTAAGGGTGCTCGATATTGGCGTCGTTTGCACCTCTATAGAACATCATAAGATATTTGATAAAGAGATAGCAAAGTTGATCCATCTAAAATATTTGGGGTGGTATAAGTCACGTATTGATGGCTCATTGATTTTCAACTTGCAGAGACTACAAACTTTGGTTATATACGACGATGCAGATGCAAGGCTACCGACTGAAATTAGTAGGTTGCAAGAGTTGAGGCATCTAATTGGAGACTTTAAAGGTGATTGGCGTTTGTGGATAGACAACTTGACAAAGCTTCAGACTTTGAGACACGTAAGCCTTCCTTTGTGGGCTCAAATTAAAACCAAAAAGTTGGTTAATCTTCTAGAGTTGTGGCTTTGGGGCTCCTTGCATGAAAAAGTATTCTGTTTTGATTCAATTGCCAAATTAAAAAGCCTTCGAATACTAGTTGTTCGTCTAACACAGGGTGAAATGTATTTCTCATCGCTGCAACCACTCTCTAATTGCCGACATCTCATGGATTTGAGATTGTATGGGAAATTAGAGAAAGTGCCAGAAGACATACATAAATTGTTGCCAAATCTTGAATGCCTTTCCTTAGAGAGATCACACCTGGAGGATGACCCAATGCGTCTGTTAGAGAAGTTACCAAAACTCACGGTTCTTATCTTAGGCGGAGGATTTTACAATGGGAAGAAAATGATGAGCAGCGCAAATGGTTTTATGTGGCTTGAAATTCTACTACTTGTTGTGGTTGATGAAACAGAGGAGAGGAGTGGCAAGTAGAGGATGGAGCCTTTCCCAGGCTTAAACGTTTGCACATTTGGCAATATTCAAGTAACTCCAAGTTGATATTTCCAGAAAGATTTAGATCCCTCCCTTCCCTAGATCTTCATGAATTCCGACGAAACCCAGATCCTCTTCTTTAATCACATCAGGGTGGTTATTGTTGATCAATGCTGTGCTTTTTTTTTTTTTTGGTATGTGTGTGTTTCTTTTTATTGTTAGTTGTTTTCTCTTACATTTTAATTCAATGATTTTTGTGTGTTGTTATTATATACTTATATTATACATAATAGTTAGTATCTATAAATATTTTATTTTAATTTAATGATTTGAATATACATATCCCAAAATTTGAAAAACTTAATTGATTTGTTTTTTTTTTTTTTGGGGATATATAATAGACTTTCTATCTATTGCCACCCAAAAAAGTTTTCTCCACATCTATAATTTAATGTTAATTTTTTATTATTAAAATGTCTATTTATTAAACAACTTAAAAGTACTCAACCATCATTTAAATAAATAGAGTTACTTATGTTCAATAAATTTTAGTATGTTGTAACCAAGCTTCCATTGAATGAAATCCTACCTCCACCACTGGCACACTGGGTAGACCCAGGCATTCAGGTTTGGGGTGACCATTTTAAAAAAAACAATTTATTATTATTTTTTTTGTTGGGGGGGAGGGGGGATGAAAAATATTTAAAATTTGGTAATAGTTTTATAATTTTGTATTACGGGTTATAAATTTATAAAGCGGCAATATTTGCTCTCACAATATTGATCGAAAGAAAACTCTTGATATGTGCTTGTAAAATTTGTCTCGTAGAACTTGAGCCCACTGGTGGAAAGGGGATCCTTAATCTGTAGCTAGAATTTTTTTTTTTTTTCCTTTTACTTCAAGACTCAATTCCTTTGTTCGATAGTTTAATTATAGTAAATTAACTAATATACTTATATAAATAACTATATGCATTGAAAAAAAAAATAAAAATTGGATACATGAGTAACATGACATCAGATGACCTAAAATTTAGAGTTAAAACTTTAAAAAAAAAAAAAAATGATACAATATAGAAAAGCTAGAAAATTCTCAGTCCCATGAAATAAAATATATACCCAAACTATGTTTTCAAGAGAGACATGGCTGTAAATTGCAATGAACCGAAGAGGAATTTGACTGATAAGTGGAGAACCAACAGGAAATAGATACAATATTTCATTAATGATTTTACTTTTTTTGCGAAGAATTCTGATGACTACTGGAGTACTGGTCTGCAATTTAATGTGCATTTCTAGGCTTGCTTGGTCCTTAGATGGTAACTAAATGATTTTTTTATTTTTTTATTTTGACATAAAATGGTAACTAAAAGATTGATCATGGGAGATTAATGTTCAAAGCTTGTTATCTATAGTTCTCTTGTTTATTTTCTTAGGAAAATCTAGTCCATGATAAAATGATCTCTACAATTGGGTTTAGATTAGTGAGTACCGACCAATATTGGTACACACTGAAAAAATAATTAAGAGTGACGGTATTTGCACTCCTGTAATACTGTATATGTATCCCATATTAATAGTTTTTTTAAAATTCCAAGATTACCCTTTAAATAAAACTATTAAAAAGATTAAAATAATTATATATATTTTTATATATTATTATTAATTCGATACTTTTCATTTTTTTTTTTCTTCTATTAATTATTTTATTATTTATGGTATTTATAGAAACTTTAGAGAATGGATAATCCGGTAAAATGTGGGATGTATTTATATATTTTAATATTTTAAATTTTTTAATAAAGCGTAGTGTACATATAGTTTTTAATGGAAGTGAATATCGTCACTCAATAATTAAATATACAAGATCTAGGCCAAACTGGATGAAAAGTGTCAAGCCAATTGGCAAGCCTAACCCTGAGTCTATTAATGTTAGGATTGGATTGGGCCCAAGCCTGTTGAGGCCCAAACTCATTTGAAATTTTACAAAACAAATGTTTTTTTTTTAAATAAAAGGTTAGGATTCGAATACTAACATGTAGAAATTCGAAGTCTTTTTATTTTTTTTATTTTTTTTTATTTAAGGGAAATATCATTTTAAAAAAAAAAAAAATAAAAAAAATAGAACTACAACAGAGAAGATAAATCATTCTTCACAAGGGTACAATATCTTCACAAGAGAACTTTGCAAGGCAATGAGCCACTCCATTAGCAAGTCTATGAACAAAAAACACAGGTCATGAAACAAAGAACTTAATTTGCGAAACAAGCAAGCTTTGGAACTTTAGATTGAACTGAATTCACCACAGAGGCTTCAGTCTCTTTATCTCCACCAAAGATGCACCATTAAATATGTTCAGTAACAACATTTAAATATAAAACAGTAATTCACTATGTGGATTAGATTTTTTTCGGGTTCGGACCAGGCTCGACCCAAATTATAATTAATAAAAGTCCGGTCTAAATTTGGGCTTTTAAATATTGAGCTCAAATCAAAGATTATTATCTATAGTTTTTTTGTTTATTTTCTTAGGAAAATCTAGTCCATGATAAAATTATCCCTACAATTGGGTATATATTATTACAATTTTACAAATTGGTTTTGTAATAATACCAAACCAGATTTTTACACGAAAAAATATGCAAAATCTAGGACTCTCTCTCTATATATATTGTCTCTCTTTCTCTCTCTCTCTCTCTCTCTCTCTCTCTCTCTCTCTCTCTCTCTCTCTATATATATATATATATATATATATATGTATTCCATTTTGTAATTGCAAATACAGACAACTTATATATGTATTCCATTTTGTAATTGCAAATACAGACAACTAATCATGGTCATTGTTACTCTTTTTCTCTTGCATCAATTTTATTTTGTTAGTGTGGCTTTTCTTAATTATTCACTCCAAACTTGTTTTCAATTGAACTCGTTAAATTCGCATGATGTTATGTATTATCTTATTTTTAAAGAACTTTGTGTTATTTTGGGTCAATTGAACTCGTTAAATTCGCATATGTTAGTGACCTATTTTACGATATATATATATATATATATATATATATTTATATATATATATATACAGTCTTTCTATTGTCAGTTCGTCATGATATAAAATATACCCAGACGAAGAATGTGGACCACATATTATGGAAAAGTTTTGACAAATTCATATACTTTGAGTCAAAGTATGTAAATCTGATGGTTCACATTCTTCGTTTTGATATATTTTATATCAGGACGAACTGATAATAGAAAAATTGTATTTACATGTTTTGATTCCATTAGTGCGTAAAGTGTATGCACTTGTCAAATATATCTAGATATATATATATATAGACCACAAATATATCTAGATATATATATATATATATATATATTGAAAATATATATATATAGACCACAAATATATCTAGAAATTTTTAGGTGTCCAATTATCACATTAATTTACATAGTTATTATTTGAGTCAGTTTATGAACTTTCTATCTGTCCAATTCCATTATTTGACTCATAAATTCTTCATTTTTTAGCCAATTAATTGCTTTTGTTTGTCTATAAATTCAATTCACAAAGATTCTTCATTTTTTGGTAGATAATCCCATAATTAATGGGGTAATGAATAAATTATCAAATTAATTAAAAATAATAATTAATTCTGATAATAATCCCCTAACATTTCATATCCCATAAACTCTTCATTTTTCATTTAATTAATTGTTTTTGTTTGCTTGTAAATTCAATTAACATAAACTCTTCATGACTCAAATAACAATAATTTTTATTAGTATTTGATATGACCAAATCCCCTCCTGTTTTACACCTACTAATCAATAAAAATTAGATGTCAAAGCTTCCACACGACGACACGTGTCATGGTAAGGTTCCATTTTACTATATTATATAGATATATGATTCAATTAGTCTGCATTATCTATATAAATGTTTAATTGCATGAATAAAGATATAGATTTACAACACTTGATATTATATAATTAATATTCTTTATTATTACATATTTTGATAATCAAATCTAACTATCTAACGAATCCAATACTATGATTTGGATGTTATATATATATAATAATAATTAAATCTCATCGTAATGAATTATATGAAGAGAGATAAAAACTTACATCTTGTTAACAATTCTTTGTCGTGAATTGATAACTCTTAATTCTACACGTTGTGTAGCCCCTTACTTTCATCTTTTATGTTTTTTTTTAGGGTAAAATTGGGTATTTAATATATTTAAATAAGTGTTTCAGGATTTTTTCCAGAAGACGGCCTAAAGTGCAAAAATATGAAAATTGTGGGGCAAAAGTGTAATTTTAGGAAATATTCGGCGCCCTTGTAATTGTGCGATTAGGGGCCGCCGAAAAGGGACCAAAGGACCTCCATTTTTCAATTCGGTGGCCTATGGCCGCATAATAGGGCGCATTTTTCAAGGGTGGAATTTTGACGAAAGCTTCCTACAGAAGACTCATATTTCGAGGGTCATATCTCTCTCCTCCGATCGAACTAGGTGTCATGATACCTATGGTTGAAAAGATCCAGAAGTCTTATTTCCAACGGTTCTTTAAGAAGGTAATTCCGATGTTTGTAGAGAAAGTTATGCCTGTTTCCGTAACAGTGCGCGCTGCTGGAAACCCATCCGCGAAGCCCCCAAAATCAACCACTTATGAAGGACATTTTCATCCTTTCCCCTATTTCTGCCCTAAAACCTCCTCCCCACTATATATACCCCCTTTTCTCTCATTTTTCAGAGAACCCCTTCTCTCTCTCTTTCTCTCTCTTCCGCCCAAACACTTTTCTCTCCATTTTCTTCATCTTCTTCACTTTCTCCACCACATAAGTGAGAAATCCAAGCTCCAATGGAGGTTTTTCCTCCATGGGAGCCCACCATACATTTTCATCATCATCTTTTCACTTCCTACACCACATTTAGGAGTAGATTACAAGGAAAAGAAGTGGTCTTTGGACCAAAACCGGGCTAGGAAGCTAGGAGCTTCTTTGGAGGTTTTGTCTTCATAGGTTGTCTCATTTTTACTCTTTTCTTATATTTCTTGTTTTCCTTTATGTGTAATACCAATTTGGGGATATTGTAAACCTACACTTATTGCAATATATGTATGATTGTTCTTATATTCTTTGACTTTTGTTCTACTCTTTGTTTTATTTATGATTAAAGCTTTAATTGCAATTTTCATGTGTATGGAGGTCCGAAATTGATATGTGTCCATGATTGGGATTATGAGTAGTGTAATTTAATGTAGGAGTAGTGTAATTTAGCATCCCATGATTGTTGATTGATTGATAGATGACCAAAATGCCATGTTTAGAGTAATTGAAGTGTTAGAGACTTAGCTCCAAAGAGTGGAAAGGTTTCAGTTCAGACATTTAGTTGCTAAATTGGCCTTGGTTCAAATCCTTGTGCTTAATGGGTCTTTTTAAGACACAATTATCCATCTTTGGCAGGATTGGGTAATAAATTGATTTAGGGATAATTCTCAAATCAAGAGGATGAACCATTAACCTAGATTGAATGTCCTTAATGTTTAACAACCAACTTATTTGCACATTGTTGTTTGGTAAGCTTGTTTCCCATATCTAGCCATCCTAGGGAGATTGATAAAACCGAATCTGTATCTAGAGTAAAGACAAACTGAATTCCTCTTGTGCTCGTGTAGTTATATGGGTATTTCATTGTTTAATGCTTTCACTCGGTTAACCACCTTGTGGATGATATTTGGTTATGTGTTATATATCGCGTGGTTCACATTAATATGTTTATCGTGATATCCTTTCTATTTGACCAGTAAGTTGAGAGATCACTAGGCTGGTGTGTAGAGCTCGTGCTTGTGTCCCACAATCCTTAATGAATCCAAACATTTATGCATGGATGTAATCTCTAAGACATCGAAAGAGATTAGAGATTAATTAAGGGGACACGAGCATATAACATACGTGTTGTATGGGTATCTCGTATTCTTAATGCTTTTACTTGGTTGCCATCCCGTATTTGGTTAGCTATTGTAAATGAATTATTGGCTGTAGTGTGGCCCACGCGGTTGTGCATTACATGCCCAACGAAATAACCACTATATATGACTAGAAAGTGAGAGATACACTAGGCTAGCATATAGGGCTCGTGTGTGTGTGTCCCAAAGTACTTAATGAATTCATGCATTCTATGGATGTGATTTCTAAGACTTGAGAGATATTAGAGATTAATTAAGGGGACACGAGCCTATGATATACTTGCACATTGAGGGACTAAGTGAGTCTAGAGCTTAATTAGGAGGATTGTTACGGTTGAATCATTTCCCTAGTGTAACCACATTTCATGCATCTCTCCATTACATCCTATCCATGTATATATTATGTTTGTTAATTAATTAATTTATATTATTATTTACACATTTCACACCCGCAACACACGAGTTCTCTCGGAGTGTTGTAATAATAGCTAGAACCTAGTAACGGTCGGCGGATCCCACCTCCCTGTGGAACGATACCCTCACGCTGTGCTAGTAGTCTCTATGACTCGCGCTAGCGAGGTCGAACTTAAATGTTCATCTTTTAACCGACACCGCAACGACGTGTTGTCATGAATCAAGCTTCGACTATGTCTTCCAATCAGCTTTCTTTAACATTTGAACATTTTCATGCAAAGAATTAGATAATAAAAATGTATAAAGTTCGAGACAACATGTATAAAACAACAAATGTCAACACCAACTCTTCATACATTTATTTCACATATTCATGAGTAAATCTATAAAAAGAAACGGTACTTTTTCAAAAAAAATTAAAGAAAAAAAAAGAAAGATTGATCAATGGGATTGATATATATATATATATATATATAGTAACATGTATTTAATATATGACTCATAAGAGAGTGAACCTTGGCTTTGGAACTCTTCTATAAACTAATGCATTGTATTCAATTAATCTAACCATTCTTTTCCTATAAACTGAAGTGAAGTCTCGTATTCAATTAATCTACACTAAAACATTATATTCAATTAATCTGCATTATCTATATAAACGTTTAAATGTATGAATGAAGATATAGAGTTGCAACACTTGATATTATCTAATTAATATTTATCAAATTGTTTAATATAAAAGTAGAAAAAAAAAAAAAACTCTATTATGATGTAGCATTTAAATTCAAACTTTCTTACGGTGACATATGACGCTTTGAAACTCTATTATTATATATATATATGATTCAATTAATCTGCATTATCTATATAAATGTTTAAATGCATGAATGAAGATATAGAGTTGCAACACTTGATATTATATAATTAATATTTTTTATTATTGCATATTTTGATAATCAAATCTAATTATCTGACAAATCCAATACTAAGATTGGTATGTTATATATATATATATAATATAATAATTAAATCTCATCGTAATGAATTATATGAAGAGAGATAAAAACTTACATCTTGTTAACAATTCTTTGTCGTGAATCAGGCTTCGATTATGTCCTCCAATCAGCTTTCTATAACATTTGAACATTTTCATGCAAAGAATTAGATAATAAAAATGTATAAATTTCGAGACAGTATGTATAAAACAACAAATGTCAACACCAACTCTTCATACATTTATTTCACATATTCATGAGTAAATTTATAAAAAGAAACGGTACTTTTTCAAAAAAAAAATTAAAGAAAAAAAAAGATTGATAGATGGGATTGAGAGATATAAATATATATATACGGAAATTTTCCTATGATGATGCACTGATAGAATTATATAAGGACATTGAATGTTAGTCATTCATTTTACATACTTTAACTTGGTATGTATACACTTGTCAAATCACTTTTATAAATGAGTAGCTCACATTCAATATCCTGATAAAGTTATATAAGGATGTCCTGATAGGAACAGGACCGTATATATATATATATATATAGTAACATGCATTTAATATATGACTCATGAGGGAGTGAACCTTGGCTTTGGAACTCTTCTATAAACTAATGCATTGTATTCAATTAATCTAACCATTATTCTTCTATAAACTGAAGTGAAGTCTTGTATTCAATTAATCTGCACTAAATCATTATATTCAATTAATCTGCATTATCTATATAAACGTTTAAATGCATGAATGAAGATATAAAGTTGCAACACTTGATATTATTTAATTAATATTTATCAAATTGTTTAATTTAAAAGTAGAAAAAAAAAATAACTATATAACATTTAGATTCAAAGCTCTCTTACGGTGACATGTAGCTCATTGAAACTCTATTATTATTATTATAATATATACATATATATAATTCAATTAATCTGCATTATCTATATAAATGTTTAAATGCATGAATGAAGATATAGAGTTGCAACATTTGATATTATATAATTAATATTTATCATATTGTTTAATTTAAAAGTCTAAAAAAAAAAAAAATCTCTATTATGATGTAGCATTTAAATTCAAAGTTTTTTTACGGTGACATGTGCCGCTTTGAAACTCTATTATTATTATTATTATTATTATTATTATTATTATACATAATAGTTAGTATCTATAAATATTTTATTTTAATTTAATGATTTGAATAAAAGAAATAAATATCCTAAATTTTGAAAAACTTAATAGATTTGTTTTTTTGGATGATTGGATGATATATAATAGACTTTCTATTAAGAAAAAGGATGACTATTGCCACACAAAAGTTTTTTCTGCATCCATAATTTAATGTTAAAATTTTATCATTAAAATGTCTATTTATTAAATTATTTAAAAGAGCCTAACGATCATTTAAATAAATAAAATTACTTACGTTCAATAAATAAACAAATTTACTCTCTATACACATATTACATGCATCCACTATTTTAATAAGTTAAGTTTAAATGACACCGATAAACAAAAAATACCCTCATCTCCTTCTTCTATTACATTTTTACCATTTTTAGGGTTTTTTTTTTTTTCTTCAAAGGTCCTCCATCAATGGAGATGGAACAGACTTCCATTGGAGGTCGATGAAGAAGATGAGCAAAAAAAAAGGGAAAATTTTATTTTTACCTAATAAATATCAAAAATTGTAAATATACCTAATAAGTCTCGAAAACCACAAAGAAAGTCTCGAAAATTATAAAATAAGTCTTAAAATATAAAATAAGTCTCGAAAACACTGAAATAAGTCTCGGAAACACCAAAATAAAGTCTCAAAAACACAAAAATAATTATCGTAAAAAAATACGAGACTTATTTTTGTGAGTGTGTTTTAAGGGTATTTTTATTAGATCTACATTTTAAGTGCTATTAAACTTAAGTTATTAAGTTAGTGATAGTCTTAAAACTCACTCTTTAAGAGTGCTATTAAATTTTCGAGCCCATAATGTGTATGGGGTAAATAATTGATTTGTAAAATTTTATACTGGGTGTAAAAAGTAATTGGGTGTGATAAAAACTTTTTTTGGTGGCAATAAAGCCACCCTAAGAACTTTTTTGTCTTTCCAGAGGTCAAGACTAGTCAATTGTGTTAGTGAAATTTAGGTAGGGGATGTTTGACTTGATGTCAGTAGATGTTTGTGTTAATTTATGATATGTTTTAAAAATCTTGCTAGATTCAATAAAATAAGGGTGTGTTAGTGAAATTAACCCTCATATTAATAATAAATAAGACTTCAATGTTATTTTACAACTAACAACCTCTAATTGCATAAAGACATGAGTAATGTTAGATTTCCCAAATTCTTTCCAAAATGATGTGACAAGTGAGTTGTCAATATCGTGCCATATCATTTGAGAAAAAAATTGGGAAGTCTATCATTACTCTAAAGATATATCGATTACATACTCAAATTTTAAAAATTAAATTTATTTTCAAGGCTAATCATATTTAAGTATGATTTAGTACTATTTTTCAATTAAAAATTTTGCAGAATAAAATAAGCTTATTAGTTATAATAAATTGATCAAAATTGCTTATGTTTTATTTTGTTATATATATATATATATATATATATATATAAATTTTCTCCTCAGTGTGCACTGATAAATATATCTCAGTGCACTGTATGTGGACGATTAGATTCAATTGTTTTGACTCAATCTGCATACACTTGTCAGTGTTTATCCATAATTTATGGTTCACATGCAATACACTGATGTATTTATATCAATGCGCACTGAAGAGAAAATGACTATGTATATATGACACCGAACCGATTATACATAGGTCTACCGATGTCAAACACTATATGTGATGCTTAGATATGTACTTCCATAATAAAACCCCTAACTCACATGTACTTGTAAAATATGTATAATAGAACTCAAACACTGACATGTACTTGTAAATTGCAATGAATTCAAAAGGAATTAAGTTCGACCGATCAGCGGAGAACCAACAGGAAATAGATACAATATTTCATTAATGATTTTACTTCTGTTTTTTTTGTGTGTAGAATTTTGATGATTGGTCTGCAATTTAATGTGCCTTTCTAGTCTGGATGGTAACTATAATATTTTTATTTTATTTTTTGACATAAAATGGGAACTAATTGAAAGATTGATAATGGGAAAATGATCAATGCTTATTATCTATAGTTTTCTTGTTTCTTTTCTTTGAAAAATCTAGTCGACCCACTACAACAAAACAAGCATTTAACAATATGAAATGCATGTTATTAATGTGCTCCACAACATGCGTATGCATATTGTCTATCAAGGTGTGTTAAAATATTTTTGATTTTTTATAACAAGCAAAGAAAGTTGTCATTCATTTCAGATATGACAACATTCTTATGCTTGTGAAATTTTTAATGACAATATCATATGCACGTTGTCTAATATGTGTGTGTGTGTTTTTTTTTTTTTTTTTAAATTATTTATCCAATTACAAAATAAATCTAGAACTAGTAGACTTTTACACAAGTAATAAAGACATGTCAATTAAATACTTTCAAATTGATTTCACAAATTGTAAATACAATTATGAAATACAAATAAGTTATTGAAACTCCAAACTAAACGAGGGCAAGAAAATATTTGTTCTCTGGAAACACTGTTCTCATTCTCTTTCAATGCTTCCACTTGTTTCTTCAAATCCTTTTCAGCAATAAAACTTTCAACAGAATCCTCTGTTTTCTCTTCTGTTTTCTATAGATCAAAAGCCTCACCACCAGTAAAGGTCAAAGTTTTTGGTTCTCCGATGAATCTACTGATATGTCTCTCAGATGAGAACTGACACTTACTAGTGCTTGAAGCCAATGCAGAATCAAAACCATCCTCTTTTTGCCCAAATTCATCAATCTTGGAGTACTTATAACCGATTTGATCATCACAATCAGATTGATGATTCTTCTCATGAACAATATCTGCTTTAAAACTGTAGAAAATAGAAAGAATCCCATATAATTCCAAACAACGAAAACGAAAAGCACTCAATAACAAAGAACAAAAAGAAGATTAAACATACCTAAACATATATGTGAGAATTGATCCGAAAACATAATCATAATAATACTCCCAAAAGACAATCAAACATACCTGAACATAGCTAAGCCGTAACATGTCTCAGCTATCCATTCTCTAAAAGCAATCAATAACACTCTCAAAAACTTAACTGTTATCCAAAAGTTTGTTGTATACTTAAAAACAATAAAAAAGGAAAAAAGAAAAAAAGAGAAAATACTTGATGCAACAATCTACAGTGGTAGTAGTAGAGGTCATTTAAGCAAACTCTGTCCAAGAAGCAATTACAAATAACTGCTTTCAAAAATCTCAATGAAATAGCATAAGTAAACACATTACAAACTAAAATCTTAGTTCTCATCCTAAAGCAATGCGTATAAACTTACTTTCAACCTCACAATTACATAAATATGATTTCAAAAAAAAAAAAAAAAAAACCGGTTAATAGTATGAATGTTTTTTTTTTTTTTTTTGAAAAGGCAGTTTATTAAAAGGCAGACTAAGGCCGCCAAAGAACACAGAAAACCAAAACAGGGCAAAGGGCCCAAACAAGAAACAGAGCAAGAAAACACAGCCACAGACAAACCAAAAACAAAACGCAACAGGGCAAAACAAAACCCAGTAAGACAACCCTGAAGACAAAAGACAACAGAAAATCAGAAATCTCCCCACTCCACGAAATCCCCCGATATGCTCGACCCCATCTTAGCCAAGCTATCCGCAAATGTGTTAAAAATTCTGGAGTCGAAAACCACCTCCAACCCACCAACAGAACCCATAATGTTCCAAATGGCCATGATCGAGTTAACTTGAGCTATATTTCCAAAGTCACCATTGTTCACCCAAGACATGCACCACCACCTTCGAATCACTCACCTCCGAGATAATCCAACCCCGAAGAGACGAATTCGACTGACATAGCTCAAGCGTTCTACAAATAGCCCATAATTCCGTAGCATTCGAGTCAAGAACCCCCATATGAAAGGAGAAGAGGCAAAGAACCTTCCCTTTCGAGTCTCTCAAAACCCCACCAATACCAGCTGGCCCAGGTTTGCCTCTTGAAGAGCCATCAACGTTGAACTTGAGACAGTCATCCAAAGGGGAAATAAGGAATGTCTATTTTCATAAAGCACATAGTTGATGGAATGGTGAAACTGGTGTCATGGCAACCAATAGTACAAATGATGATTATCAGTGCAACTGAACAAATATATTATTTTGTCTTTGCAGTTTGCAATAACCACCCTAAGACTCAGCAACAAAACTATGATAAAAATCAAAGTACTATAAAAGTAAAGCAATTCTAAGAAACCCGTGACAAGATATCAACATTATCAACTTACATTCAAAGAAGTCAGAATTATTAATGAAGCTTGTTTCTAGATACATGTAGCATACATATCAGTGCCCATCTGTTTTTACCTCTATATTAGTAAAAAACTTAAACCTACTTCAACCCCCTCCAACCTCTTACCAGTTAATCTAAAGCTGAAAGGCACTGATATGTATGCTACATGTATCTAGAAAAAGCACTGTATCTGATATGTATGCTACATGTAATAAAAGATATTGGGGATGTTACTGCAAATTGATGTACTACTGGCGGCCTGGCGGGATCAGTAGAAAGTCTATTATCATAGGAAGGAACAGAACTTATGGCAGGACGCATTGACAAGTATATGCATATGTACTACCAGAAAAGAAAACCCATGCGATTGTGCAATTAGCAAAAATTATTGAAATTATAAAATGATTAGGGAATTTTCGGTTCTTGCAAACTTTCAATAACACAAAGACTAATAAGCTCTCTAAAACACATAAACAGGTTTCCATTAGTTTCCTCATTTGAACTCAGAGGTTTGTTAACTTTTTGCAGCTGCTTTCAAATTAAATATTGCAACAGCTACTCTAAAGTTACCTTTAGGTTTATCATTAGTTGCCAGCCAACCATCATTGTCCAGCACCCTCGTACTCTTCCTCTATCAATGCAGCTCTCCTTAGAAATGGAACTGAGAAGAAATTTATTGATCCGTTATTCCAAGTTGACCTGTTTTGGCATTAGCAGCTAAAAATTAAATTAAAAATTATAAAACTCACTTAACTCTCAATCAAATTTCAGCACTAGCAGAAATCGAATCCCTAACTCTCTAACAATTCGAATTCGAAGATTTTCTAAGGCTTACCTACATTAATCGATCGCTTAAAAAAAGTCTTCTCGCTCCACGAACTGTAAGCAGCTTTTTTCTTCGGCTCTGAACAACATCAGAAGCAGCAAACGATTAAACGACTTTGATTTTAACGTGATAAAATGTGAAACGAAGAAGAAGAAGAAGAACGACTTGGATTTGTTTAACTTACTTGAGAGTAACAATCAACTACGAATTTCAAGCAACCGAAAAATCGATACGAACTCACCTTCTAAGACAAAATCGCGGTGGTTGTGGTGGTCGTGGAGCTCACAGTGGAGGAGCCTTTCATCGTTGAAGAGAGAGAGAGAGAGACGGGAGATTACTAAATAGAGTTGTAAGAAAATGTGAAAACACGTGAAAGTTTTTTTTATAATTTTTTTATATAACAATATTTTTTAAAAAAAATATATATATTACCAGAATTATTACAATAGTGTTATCGAGATCCGTTCAGGTAAAATAATATATATACCGTCCGAATATTTACCTCTATAATTCGAAAAGAAAACTCACCAAAACAACTTGTAAAAAGAAATATTCATTAAGAATTCTAGTGGGCTATTTAAATTGGGCCTTTTAAAATCAGAAGTTTTGCTTTCAAAATTGGGTGTTTGTATTCACAACTTTCATTTGTAGCATGTTGCTATTGAACCCGTTTATTTAATAATAACAACTTAATAATTATGATTCATTTAACAACTTTCTTTTTTATTAATCGTTGGATGTTTGTTGTTAAAGATATATTTGGATACAGTGACGATAAAGTTATCTAGAGTACAATTGAGTTTAGATTAGGGAGTAGTATCCCAACGAAGGAATTCGACACGTTTTTTTCCGTATAGGATTAATTCTGCAATGTTATAAAGTGATATTATCATTTTTTAGAGTGTGTAGATCACCCAGTAACGTTATGAGCTCATTCTATACGTAACGTTATATAGTCAATTTCGTATGAAAGAATGTATGTGATTCCCACACCTAATAATTATAATTATTATTAGATTAGAGTTAGTTCGATCCGTTTAAACTTATTTAATATTCAATTTAAATTGGTTTTAATAACTTTTGACACCCGAGTTGAATTAGAACAACACATGGAAAACTTGACCTAATTGATACCGACATACTACTAATTGTTAATGGAACAAATTGTTGTTTTCTTTTTTATTCATAACAAAATAGATCATTGAATTCAATTTAATCCACATAAAATTGAATTGAGTTAGGTTCAAAATTGTGTAAAACTATCAACTTTCTTAAACGATCATCTGGTTTCAGTATTTGTATTTTTCTTATATTGTTTATGTATCGTCAAATCTTCTCTAAGTTCCTTTGTCATGGGTCATCTAAACACAACCAATGACCAGAAACCATATACTTAAATATATACATTACATGGATTACCTTTTGAGAAGGTTATTGATTATTTGCTTGTCACATATCGGTTTATTTTCTATTAATTCTAATCATAACATAATAGTCGTGATGAATCATAGGTTACTAAAATGTCTTTCTTTTCTCATGTTAGTTTGTTGTCAATCTCAATTTCCCATGTCACCCCCCCCAAATGCGTATTCTCTAGTTAAGACGGTCCTAACTTTTATTTTTTTTATATTTTTTTAGGATTTCTCTTTATTTATAACGTTACAGAGTGACTTTGTAATGTTATAATGCAAGTTTTTTTATTTTTTGCTTAACTTTGTAACATTACAATCATGGTTTGGACAACCTCAATGTAGCATGGTGGTTATGACGCTATCCAAAATTCGAATCGCCGCCACCACAAGTGGTATATATATATATATATATATATATATATATTTATAAACATGGTTTGGACATAATCTTATGTCCGAGGGTTTAGGTTTGAATATAATCTTATATCCAAGGATGGTTTACACATGGGAAATCCTATCCCGAGGTGCCTAATTTTTTTTGCCAATGTTAGGCTAAATATCTGAATATATAGGCTATAAATATACCATTTCATTGGTTTAATTATTAAAAGCACTCAAAAGAAAAAAAAAAAAAAAATGGAATTGGGACAGAAGCAATACTTTGATTACTCTCAGAGAGCACAATGGTTGAGAGGTGTTGTTTTGGGAGGTCTAGAAGGGTTGGTCTTCACAACATTGTTGATGATGAATATTGATCAAATGGTCACACAAGATCAAACAAAGTCAACAAAGCTGATCCTCACAGGGTTTCTGGGTTTGATTTCAGGAGCTTTGAGAATAGCAACCTCAGAGCTTGTTTCTGTGTACACCCAAGTGGACATATTGACATTTCAAGCAAAAAGAGACTTGAAATTATCGGGAAGAAGAAGAGATCACCATCATCAACATAACCATCACGATCCTCACGATCACGATCATCATGATGAGAAAACATGGCAGATGGTGCCAAACCCAGCACAGGTAGCTGTGACATCTTCACTAGCATATTTGTTGGTGGGGACTGTGCCATTGCTTGCTTCAGGGTTTGTTGATCAGCAACATAATAATCTGAGGACATGCATTGCCATGATTTCAGCATCATTGTCCATGTTGTTGGTTGGAGGCTTTGCAGCTGTGCTTGGAAATGCATCCATTGCTAGGTCTTGTGCAAGAGTCTTGGTTGGAGGATTGGTTGCAATCTTGATTATGTGGGGCAAGATCAAGATATATTCTTGGGTTTATGTGTAGTTAGGATTTTAATTACAAAAGCATGCATGTCTAGGGTTTTAATTATTATATGATCAACTTATACAAAATGAATAGTCACTTTGTAACTATCCAATAAAACTCATGCCTACAATAAAAGCTTTATGCTTTATGAAGTCAAATTCGGATTCATTAGTCCATTAATACGATGTGATTTCATATATTTTTAATGAGTTTAGCTATGTTGCTGTTCTAATAACGTCGTTCTAAAGTTATTTTTTAGTTTTGAACTATGCTTTATTAAAAAAGTAATTATTAAATTGCATTTTTGTACAATCTAATGGTTGTCATTAAACCAGTAACCTTAATGAAATAGTAATTTAAGTATGAAAAACTATGAAAAATTGGATAAATAAAATTTGAAGTTTCTATTAGAAGAAACTCAATAAACTTATACAATATTAATAATTCTATAACATATTTCAAAAAAATTAAAAACAATTCTATAACACTATCCGTGGTCACTTTGTTCTTCAATATAGGTCCACTATCAAATTTTAAATGGATCCAGGCCCACATAAATACCGGGTTTAGTGGGCCCAAGTCCGACCCAACACTAACCCGAATTCGTAACAATATAAATTTATCTTTTGACGACGAGAATCTCTCTAAACAACAAAAAATGGCTTCAATGAGTTTCTCTTCAATCTTCACGAACAACGGCCGGAACCTGGGTGGTGGTGGTGGGCCCATCTCTCTTCTACGAACTTTAGCATCTGCACATGTTTCTTCTTGTCTCAATAAGAACCATAGCAACAATGTTGTCGTGTCTCTCTGTTCGAATAAGAGAGCTTTCGCTTTTCAGTCATCGAAACAAGTTGTCACTCACAGTCACACAGCTGCTGCTGTTACTGCTACTGCTTCTTCTGTTAATGGGTACTCTCAATTTCACTTCTTTTCTTCATTTTAATTGATGGGTATGTGTGTGTTTGTGTCATTGAATCAAGCCTGTTGTTGTTGACAGTTGAAAGATAAACTTATCTCAACTGTAGATGAGTAAAAAATTTGTTGAAAACTTGAAATGGATTGGTGTTTTCTACTTTGACTTCTATAATCTGTGTATATATATATATATTAAATTTGAATACAATGTGTGATTAGTGATTGAGGCTGGTCTCTTATGTAATTCTGGCTTTGTACTTGTATAAAAAGCTGTTGCTTTGTTTGAATAGTTGATTGATAATATCCATTTGTGACCATATTTCATTCACAGCTCTATTTGGTGATTTCTTGGGACTTCTAGAGTTGTTCTGTTGGTTCGTATTCGTTTTACCATTCTTTGTGCTTCATGTGAAACTCATACTTGTGTCTTTTGTTATGTTTGTTAATGCCTAATAATAATATTCTAGCTGGTTGATTTTGAGAATTTTGTCGTCTCAGCTACCCCGAGTATCATCGTTTGCTTCCATGTCCGGCACAAAATGGCCCACCGAGAATTGAACATTTAGTTGTTTCTGAAGGAGGGCCTGTACTGGAATACATATGTAAAGCACTGGATCTTCCTCCTCTGTGAGTGCTCTGCTCTTTCATGATTTTATTTGTTTCCAATTGATAATATGAGATATGACTACTGGAATTCCATCGTTGTCTGTTATCAATCAGTTTGGAATGATATATAGAAAATTTCATTCTTTGAAGGTTTGTTGCAGATCTCATTCATTTTGGAGCTGTTCATTATGCTCTTGTGTGTCCAAAGCCTCCCTCAACAGCTACCCCAGAGCAAATCAGGATATTTAACGAAGTTACCGCACCATCAGTTGTCAAAAAGAGAGCTTCTGTCAAAGGGAAAACGATAAGGGAAGCACAGAAGACTTTCCGTATAACTCATGTTGACCAGTTCGTTGAAGCTGGAACATACTTACGTGTGCATGTACACCCAAAACGGTTTCCAAGGTAGAATTTAATGTTTAAACCGACATTTTACAATTGTTTTTGACAAGCATTATACTTATTGACTTTAAATTTTGTCCAGGTGCTATGAAATTGACTGGAAATCAAGAATTATAGCAGTGACCGAATCATATGTTATTTTGGACAAACCAGCTGGGACATCTGTACGTAATTGATCTGTTAAAATTTTCTCGAAGTTGCTATTTCTAACTAGTCAATTTGTAACTTAATGCATCAATGTTCTATGTCAACTGTGGTTAGGTAGGAGGAACTTCAGACAACATAGAAGAAAGTTGTGCAACATTTGCTACTCGTGCGTTGGAATTAACAGATCCACTCTATACCACCCATCAAATTGATAACTGCACAGAGGGCTGGTATTGTAATCTTTTTGAATATTGTCATCGTTTGCATCATCATCCTTATCGACATAAAAGAGTAATCAGCGGCCAATAATTTTGTTGCAGTGTTGTATTGGCTAGGAATAAGGAGTATTGCTCAGTTTTTCATGGAAAGATCAGAGTAAGTATTTAATTTCAATTCTTAGCATAGATTTGATCATCGCAACTTGGCCACAAATTGCAGCTTCCCTTGGTCTGATATGATTTCTTCTTCATGGGGTGTCACTGTAGTACTGCACATATTGAGCGTGTATTTTATTTTTTCTCAAACGTTTCTGAAGTTGTAAGTTTTCTTGTGCATTAGGAGAAAAAGGTGAAGAAGCTTTATCTTGCTCTTGCTGCTGCTCCTTTGCCAGTTGGATTAATCACCCACTACATGCGTCCCGTTAATATTGCTCCAAGACTCGTTTCAGAAGGTAATAACCTCTTGAAGCTTGCATTGTAGGAAATTAATTGGACCTCTAAAGTTTGCAGCTAATAACCTTGAAGTTGACAGACCACTACTGTATGGTAGTGAATCTTGATTTAGACTTGAGGCCCTTGCAAGTGTACACTGAAAATGTTTGTTAAAAGGTATTCCACATATATATGGAAAAAGAAACTTTTGGCCACTAGAGTGACTATTGTTTCCAAATATGTCGTCCCCAATTATTTAAAATATTGTTCCTAGAATAATTCAGAGTCTAAATGATATTCACAATCTGCACAGAGGGCTATATGTAGACATTAGAAAACCATCACTTTCTCATTATAGGGTTTTGGGTGAGGCATCTTACTGGATGAGACGTAACTATATCACTACAAAACTTCAGCCAATGTTTATATATTTTTCCTTTTATCACTTTTAGAAAATGATGCTGTTTTTAGATTATTGTTAATTGACATTACAGTCATCAGAAATTCATTTCAGAGCATTGCCATACCTACTGTGATATGATAGGTCAAATTTTAAGTTCAAAATTTGTTTTCTTAAGTCATTCTTTGCACAACTACCATGGTTAAGCAAGAACTCTTTTCTGTCTAATCCCAAAACATTTATGTATGCAGACTTTGTTCAAGGCTGGCAATTATGTCAACTTGAGGTCTTGGAATGCAAGGAGGTTCTTTGGCCAGATAGTAGTGTTGAAGAGATATATCGTGTTAAAGACTGTGGGTGGCCCTCAAAAGATTATGCATATGAGTGTAAAATCAACCTGTTAACTGGACGAACTCATCAGGTTCTTTAGCTGTCCATACACTACTCGGTTTTGCTGGTTTTGGTCATTACTATTATTTATTTATCCTATAGTTGTGAGCCATGGCATTGCAGTTCGCATTGATTTAGTTGTCTAAAGTATAAAACCACAAAAGTAGAAATGTGGTGTTGGGTTCATAACTCAAAGGATATGATTCCACTTATAAGGGATTCAATTGGTATGGTATTTTCTTAGTTGAATTATCATAAAATGACCCAGAATACATGACAAGAATTATCTGGGAAAACTGGAAAAAGCAGTTGGCTTGCTCTGAAATTTTGATTTCAAGGTTATTTTCTCCAAGCAATGTATACTACTTTACTAGAAATGATAGCTGCAATGACAACTTTGTTATGCTATAAGATGCTAGCAAAAGAACAAGATTAAGAAAAAATAACTTTTATTTACTTAGTTAAAACATAAGTAAAAGTAGCTTAACTTGTTTCTTTGAGAATAATGTAACGTGTGATGCAGATCCGAGCACAACTGGCTGCCTGTGGTGCACCAATAGTGGGTGACTCAATGTACATGCCAGCTGCAATTGCAGAGATGTCTAGTCCTGGGCTCGATCCCTATGGAAATCACAAGAAACAATATGCAACTGAGGATGATAAAGAAATGGCTATTACAGAGTGGATTTCACAGCATGGAAAGGAGCCTAGTGTTGCTGTCGGTCTTCAAGCATGCCAAATTTCATGGGATGATGGTGAGCATTTTTACGAGGCTGGATCTCCATGGTGGAGATGTAAGACAGTTTAGACTGGGTTCTGGAGCATGAAGATCAAAGATAAAAGACGGTTTTTCTTTCATCACTGAAGGTAAAAATTGTCTCTTATATCTCCCTATTAAAGTTGGCAAGCGGCTTTTATTAATTTATGATATATATAAGTTGCATCTTATATGCAGGCATAGCTTGTAAAAGGGCAGGATTCAAACCCTATGCAGACTGAGATGGAGCTAAAGTAGATAGTGTTTTAAAGAGAAGATAGAGCATGATTAGTGGATAGAGGGTAAACTTAGATATACTGAGAGGCAAATAGAAGCTTATGTTTTACCACAGACCATCCTTGTCTGTCTCTTGACTCATACCTTTTTGTGATGATTGTGATCTGGGATGATATGAATCACAATGTTTCTAGATAATATGATATTAGCATTGATTAGGGAATTTCAAATTTGTTGCTTTGATTATGCTCTTGGTATATTATATGATAAAATATTATGTTGGTTCAACCCTCATTTTTTTCACTTGAATAACCCTTAGAGTTTTACACTAAAATTTGTGAGATAGCCATGCAGCATCCAAAGAACACTATAGATTCTCATGTTGTTCCAAAGATATATAGAGTTTATTTGTGAGGTGATATCCCTTCTTGATATACCTTGATTGAAGTAGCATTCTTAAACTTCTATAGCTACGTATACAAAACTTGTATTGGACTATGAATTGTACATCATTTTGAATGCTTTGTATACAATGCTAGACCTGAACTTAAAACACATGTTAATGGCCACATTTGTTGTTTAAACTAAAGCACAAATAGAAGTGCGAACATTGTTGATACCCTAGTATTGGAGGTATTGTGGAGTATGCTGCTGTGTCGCGGATAATCATGATACCCTAGTATTGGAGGTATTGTGGAGTATGTTACTGTGTCTCGGATTTGATTACCCGATGCTTTACAATGAACTGTTTATACCAAATTGCTGATAATTTAGGAGTCCTCCTCAGTGTGGCATGATCGACATGGTGAAGTCCAAACCTTAATGTGTACCCATATGTCCATTCGAAATTGTCTAGTAAGGACCAAGCAAAGTACCCCCGGACATCTGCTCCATCTCTGTTTAAATAGGACATACATGAAATTGATCACTTGAGTTAGGGTTGTATAATGTTAGATTACCCATTTGTTTTTATTGCTTAATATCGTTGCATGCTAACACATCTTACCTCACTGCTCTCAACAGCGCTTCTAAGTAGTCAGCCATGTACTCAACCCTTTTGACATCATGGATGAACGCTTCAGTGGTTGACTCTGGAGTGCTCATCTCTCCGTACCCTACAAGACAAGATAGATCTGTTAGTAACCAACGGATCCAAAAGCTTAAGCTTAAAAGAAAAAACCCAGAAATATCATTTAAACCTTCTAACAAGATCAGTAGTAGGACATTGGGGATTTTGTGTGCGAAAAGATTACAAGTCTCTTACCATTTTCTGTAATGAACATGGGTATGTTATTATATCTCTCTTTTACGTAGTTTACGATCTTTTCCATTCCATGTGGGTAAACATTTTGCCAGTCAAGTTCGGTCTGCACAGCCAAAAAGCTTCAGCAACTGATTTATGGAAATAGGAAATCAGTCAATCACTATGCAGGCGATGAATTTAGGGTTACATACCGACTCTCCAATGGAACTTTGTTGGTAAAATCCTTCAGTCTTGGTAACTCCCCTTCCAGGTCCACACGTAGAGTAGATACAGTCTTGGACGTAGTAACTGGTGTAGTGATTTATGCCAATGAAGTCCAGTCCCTTCTTCAATTTCTCCATGTCGTTGCATGAGAATTCTGGCAATGTAGATCCTAATATCTGTTTCATCTCTTCAGGATACTTTCCATATATGATCGGGTCTAGTAACCTGCATTGAGCAAAGATCACGATGTCTTAGTATAGGATGATGATAAACGTGCCGTTAACACATTTTTCAGGGGTGGCAAGTTATGGAATCAAACCAGTTCATGTCGAAGGATTGAGCTCTTTCAGCTGCTAATTTATCTGCTGTGGAATTGCTGACAGGTTCGAACCACATCGCATCTGAGACGATCCCAATGCTACCTCCTTGACATTTCTGGACTAGTTTCCATGTCATTGTTCATACTTAAAAGGTGCTTTTTCAATAATTCTATTGTTTTATTTTGTAATGTTTAACTGAATATGTGCTTAATTGTTTAAAGAATCACTTAATAATGCTTTTCTGAGAAACGCATTTGTTAAGCTAGAAATATTTGAATTCTTCTTTTTTTGTCAATAGCATTTTCAGATAAGTACTTTCAAGTGTTTTCATTACTAAAGTACCATGTCTCTATTATAGGTTACTTATTACCTGGTATTTGGTCCTGTATATATGGACTGCAGTTGCATGTGATAGGATAATATTATGAGCTACCACAAATGGTTCCTTCTCTGAATCTCCCTTGCTGCAGTTTCCAAATGTCCCGGAGCAATGAGACGGTGGATGCTCACCTGTTCGATAACTGAGGCGGGCTTGGAAGTTTGGCTCATTGAAGGTAATCCAATATTTCACCCTGTCTCCAAAGTATTTAAAACATATGTCTGCAAAATACCCGAAATCCTCCCTGAAGCAGAAGAAAGAACAAGTAATCTTAGGTCACGTTTGGTTACATGGTGGAATGGGAATATGAATGTGAATAAGAATGAAAACGAAAGGAAAACTGAGTTTTTTATTTGGTTGGAACTTTATAATTAGTCTTTGAATCAATATTATTTTGTTTGGTTAACAAGGAAATAAAATGGAGTTAACTGTCTTTTGACTAAAATACCCCTAATTATAAAACATTCATAACAACACGATATATTATAGATAATAATAATAAACTATAAAATTATATATATATAATATATATTATATATATTAGTAATAGTAATATTATTATATATTATATAATATGAATATTATTTATTATTTTATATAATATATATAATATATAATATTATATATAATATTTATATAATACATATATATTATACATAATACATATAATACATATAATATATATAATAATATAATATAAATAGACGGTAGACTGTATGTATTCTTTGACTGGAGGGGCTATGTGATGGAGAAGACGATTGACTCGCTTAGCAAGAGATTTCTCTATTTTAAAGATATTGTAAGGGTTGAGCAAAAGGAGAGAGGTTTCAGTGATTTGTGCATAATCATGGATATGGGTATACTCTACAAGGTCTTGTATACTACGAGATTGGGTTCGTCTGACAGAAGGAGGTGAAGAAACAGAAGAAGATAACCTAATAGGAGATATCATAGTAGAAGAAGTGTTTAAAGCCATGGTGATAAATTCCTTCTTTGAACAGTATAGTTTCTACTAGATTTAAAACAGTCTAACTCATTCTTCCTGGACTCTAGGGAAAGAGGCTTTGATACTAAGGCGGTGGCAGGGAGCCTTGAACCGTTTACCAGTAGGTTTTTCTGATTTTCCCCAACAAGCGGCACCTTTGCCTAAACAGGATACTTATAGATCTACCATCCATTAGATAGACAAGAACCTTAAGCTAAGAATCAACATATCTTTTCTGATATGTAGGATCCTCAATTAGAGGCAAGCATAGAGCATACTAAGATTTCAGATATCTCAACTAGAGGTAATCTGAGATGATTATAGACTGTTTCCTACCTAATAGAGACTTATTGAAGAAGAAAGAAGGAAGAAGCTTAGAAGGCCAGGAGATTATAAAACATTATGATATTTTATTTCTAACTTCTGATGATTTACAACGAGAGGGGTTGCTCCTTATATAGGAGAAGAGAACAGAAACAGACAAATCATTCAGTAATCAAAGGTAAGTGAGGCCTAACAAGTGGCCGACATAAATCTAATAATTAAAGCACTCAGGAAAGTATGGCCTAACAGGTGGCCGACAGAGGCAAATAATTACACACAATTATTATAAGGATAAGATTCTGTTTAAAAGGTGGCAGATAAGCTTTCAGTGAAAACAACAGTAGAGTGATAAGGTCATGGACTGCTCAAATTAAAATTCATGTGATCTTCATCATCTGAGTCCTGAGCTCCACAGATAAGACAAGGTCAGACGTTAAAGTCCATTGGGTCCTAGGAGTCAATCATATAGGAATCTTGAAATGGATGCCAGCTCAGAGAGGGGTTTCTGGAAACAATTGGGAAAATGAAACATTCGTCGGTAGAGACTCCATTAACGTCATACAAGAAGTTAAGGAGAGGAGTCTGAGGGTTACGGGGATACCACTTAAGGTAGTCATAAGTGATGTGCCACTCGTAGCAGACATTGGATGACCATAGCAGGTTCTTGTGGGGGTTGAAACGGTAAGGTCTATTGAGTATCCATATACATGAGACACAGGCAGTTGAGTCACGGTCAAGTTTCCATAGATTATAATTGCCCACGAGCTTAGTGGGCTCATTTATCCTGTATGTTAACGAATCAAACCATTGTAAGAACGTCCATAAAAAGGGAGTTACTGTGAGAGGGATTATAGAGATGTAAATACAGGGTCTGTAGTGGAAAAACGATGGCATGATGATGGAGGACGGATAATCACTATAAAAACCAAAGAATTTCTGGGGAGAAGTAATAGAAATGAGGCATGAGAAAAGGATCTAGAAAGGGTCGGTTGGGATTAGTGAAGTCATGTTTGACTCCTTAGCTCTTGATCCGGGAAAGGTAAACAAAGAGATGGGACTTAGCAAAGTTTTGGATTTGGGTTAGAGAGGGCTGCTGGGTAGGAGCTAAGTTCTCTAGGAGTTTTGGTGGGAAGTTCTTGACAATAGGAGCTGAAGAGGATGACAATGTTGTTGAAGAAGCCATGTATATGAGATGGATGGTTCTGGATAAGGTGATGAGATGGACTGGAGTAGGTCTAGACAACATATCAACAATTATATTATGTTGGCCCTTCACGTGTTTAACAGTGAAGTCATATATGGAGAATCAATCCTTTAGTCTCAATAGTTGGGGATTATGAGGAATCTTATTGCGGAACTCGAGGATTTTTGGAAAGGACGAGTTGTCCATTTCAACAGTAAAGTGTTTTGTTCTGAGGCGGAAATCGAACTTTTGAATTCCACATTTGACCGCTAGAATTTCCTTGTAAACTGTGTGATAATGTTGCTGGGCGTCTTTGAATTGGCCACAGTAATTTCTCTTTTCTTCCCTGTCTTCTAGGAGGACATCACCTCAATAGGTGTCACTAACATCGGTCTGGAGAACGAGGTGACCGGTGGAAGGAATGGTAAGGGCCAGCGGAGACTGCGCTATGGCCTTGAGCTTGGTAACCGCATCGATATGGGAGGAATTCCAAGATAGAGGCGTCTTCTTCAGGAGTGAAGAGAGAACTGAAATGTAGCAGCTAACTTGGGGTAGAAAATCACGGATGAAATTGACGATGCCAAGTGATTATTGAACTTGTTTGGTAGTCAGGTGGGAATCAGGAAAGTCTAGCAATTGGACGGCAAGATGGGGACCAGGACGATACTGGCCATCAGATATGTGCATACCCAAAAAGTAAATCTGAGTTTGACCAATTACGCTTTTCTTTTCTAAAAGCATGATACCATGCTGATCGGCAATTTCATGGAATTGATGGAATTGATGAAGGAGGTGGTCATGAGAATTCTCATCGGGAGAGAACAAGAGAATGTCATCAATGTATAATAAGGCAGAATGTATGAGAGGATGGAAAATCCTGGTGACAGCCTTTTGAAACAAGGAAGAGGCGGTTTTGAGGCCAAAAGGCAGTACCGTCCACTGGTATTGGGCGTTCGGGAGGCAGAACATTGTTTTGTATCTGTCATCGGGATGAATACCTATCTGCCAGAAAGCTCCTTTGAGATCAAATTTGGAGAAGATGGTTGCCCTAGGAAACTGTTAGAATATAGTATTTGTTCTTGGAACTGGAAACTTGTCATCTTGGAGAAAAAAGTTTAGAGGTTTATAATCAATGACTAGTCCCTTCTTTCCCCTGACTTGTTCTGAACGTTTTTTGGCATAGAAAGCCTGACAGGCTTATGGTGAAGAGGTGGGTTCAATCAAACCCTGTCGAAGTAATTCATTGCATTTAGTAGTTGCCAGTTGAAGGTCTGAGGGAGACATGCCTGAATGTGAGGCTTTGGTGGGGTTGACATCTCCGAGAAGATGGTTGCCCTAAGCAACTGTGAGAACAGAGTATTTGTTCTTGGAACTGAAAACTTGTCATCTCGGAGAAAGAAGTTTAGAGGTTTGTAGTGAATGACTTGTCTCTTCTTTCCCCTGGCTTGTTCCGAACGTTTTTTTTTTGATATAGAAGGCCTGATATGCCCATGGTGAAGAGGTGGCTTCAATTAAACCCTGTCGAAGTAATTCATTGCATTCAGTAGTTGCCAGTTAAAAGTCTAAGGGAGACGTGCCTGAATGTGAGGCTTTGGTGGGGTTGACATCTTCATTTAATTTAAATGGTAGATGGATGAAGAACTCTGGGTTTTTCCATAACGGAGAGGGATGGATAAAATCTGCATGGCTGTTTGCACAAAGCTATAACAGTTTCTGTTAGATTTGTTAGAAAGGTGGTTGGATATCAGAGAGAGGAAAGATCTTGGGAACATGAGAGAAAGCTTTGAAATCTCTCTTAAATATAATTCCAGTTGGAAGGATCCGAAGGGATTTGCATTGACAGTAAACATCCCAACCAATCAGGATGTTTTTATCAGGTAATGGTATGCCAATGACTCGTGTCCAGTAAGTGTAAGATGGAAAAAGCTATGCCGATTTTGTTTTTTGGAGATCAGATAAGTAGTGAAGATCTGACCGTCAGCCGTTTTGAAATAGCGGAGATGGGACTTCCAGGTTGGGGGAGGAAGAACGTTGAGGTTCATCATTGTGGTATGTGAACCAGTATCAATATAGGAAATGACATCAACAGGTTTGGAAAAATTCTCAAGCAGTATCTGTATAGGGACATGTGGTCCGGAGGAAGAGTCAACTTGGATAGCCTGATAGGAGTCGAGGACGTTAGAGTCAGAAAACTCTAAGGTATCTGAGGAAGAGGTAGAGTCCGAATCATGCAGGGTGAAAGTGGTGTTGCTATCAACACCTTCTTGTTCAAAGAAAATGGACTCAGGATCAGGATCAGCATCAGAGGGGACGTCGTTTGCAATATGATCGAGTTGACGTACTAGCTTTGCTGATTTTGCCTTGGGACATTTCTTTGCATAGTATCCTTTCTGCCCACAATTAGACCTGGCAAGGTTTCGGTTCCGGTTCCAACCGTGGAATCGGACTGGAACTGAAACCAGAACCGAAATCGAAATCGAAAAAACTGAAACCGGTGGTACCCGGTTCCGGTTATAATATTTAACGAACCGTTCGGTTCAAACCGGCCGATTCTTCTGTTTTTTTGGATCGTTGAGGCCCAACGTCATGCTGACGTCAGCATGCCGTTGGGCCTCAACGACCACCCCTTTAATAATTATTATTATTATTTTTTGTTATCTATAATTCTATAAATACCCCTTCTCCCCTTTCATTTTTTCTCACAATCTCACACCAATTTCTTATTTTCCTCTCATTCCCTCAATTCTCTATATTCTCAATTCTCTAAATCTCTAATTTTAAATTTCTAATTTTTATTTCAACTCTCAAGTCTCCACACTCAACTCTCAAGTCTCCAACATTCTCCAACTCTCCAAGACTCCAAGTTTCCAAGGTTTTTATTATTTATTTAATTTTGTAATTTTTTTTTATTTGCAATTAATTTTATTTCCAATAAATTTTATTTGCAATTAATTTTATTTACAATTTATCTTATATTCTTATTTCTAATTTATTTAATTTCCGAATAACCAATTACTGTTTCCAATTTCATTTATTTGCAATTTATTTTATTTGCAATTTATCTTATTTCTAGTAACTACTTAGTACTGACTATAATAGTACCTAGTACTTACTAGTTACTACTAATCTACTATTATAGTATTATATTATTATAGAATATAGATTTATACTTTATAGTATTATTCTTTTAAGTTCTAAGTTTTCAATTATCTATTTCAGATTTTCAGTATTTCTCTAGTCCCAAATTTATTCCGTCCAATCCAATAGCAAGTGGTGGAAATGGAAGGGGTCACGGCCATGACGATCTTAGGCATTCGATTTCGATGAAAGGTAAGGGTCAAATGGTCGATAATCTCGGTCATAACGACACCACCTATCACAATTATCTGCAACGCCGGGCCTATGCTGAAGACCTAAGCCTAAACATTCCTACTCCCCCTTTAATAATTTCAGAACCCGATCATAATGCCACCCCCCGGCCCTAATTTGACAAGCCATTCAGAAAATATGCTTGATATTGATACACCTCCGGATTATGATTTTGATCCACCGGAAGCAGATAAGGACGAACCAAATCTGAAGCTGAGCAAATCTGATCTATTCGTCAAACATATGAAGAAAGTTAAGCAAGAAGATGGAAGCTATGTAGCGACTTGCAATTATTGCAAAAAAGTATATAAGTGGTCCAAATCCGAAGGATATAGCACTTATCAGAAGCATATTCAAACCAAACATCCAAAAGCAGAGACCAGATCGAGGTCACAAACACAAATTCTCTGGTCGCTACTAATAACCAACAATTATTTCGTTATACTGATGAACAAAATAGGGAAGAATTAGCTAGAATGGCAGCAGTAGAACACTTATCATTCGGTTTTGGTGAAAGGGTTGGTTTTATTAATTATTGTCGATGAGTGTTAAACCCTGCTGCATGCCGTGTTCCTAGATCCACTCTTGTATATACACTTGAAAAGATTTATGTAAAAGAAAAAAAAAGTTAGAAAGATTTTTTAAAAAATATAACGGTCTTGTTTCCGTTTGTGCCGACATATGAACTGACCATTGTCGATCACATTCATACTTGGGTGTCACTTTCCATTTTATGGATGATGCATGGAATATCCAAAAAAGAATTCTTGCATTTAGAGTTTTTGATGATTCATACACTGCTCAAAATATTGTTAGAATGCTTAGAATTATTTTTTAAGAGTATAAAATTGAGAACAAAATTTTTGCAATTGATTTTGATAATGCTTCTAGCAATACTGCTGCTATTCCATCTTTAATTAATTTATGCAAACCATTTGTTGGTGGTGTATTTTTTCATCAAAGATGTGTATGCCATGTTTTAAATTTATGTGTTCAAAAAGGATTAGAAACTCTTGATCATTTTATTCTACCTATTAAACAAGCTCTTCAGTTTTTATGGAAACATTCTTCTATAATGAATGCATGGGTAAAATATTGTAAACAAAATGGTAGACGTACCGTTAGATTTGCTCGTGATGTTCCAACACGTTGGAATTCTACTTATAAATTGCTTGCTCAAAGTTACGAGTATAGAGATTTATTAATTTCTTTTATTCAATTTCATGTTATTGACATTCAACTTTATAATTCTCATTAGGATGCTTGTTACAACGTTTTCAATTTGTTAAAAGTTTTTCATACTGCTACAACAAATTTATCTGGTGTTTATTATCCTACGACTCATTTATTATTATTGAAAGTCTAAATATTGCTGGTGCATTTGCTTATTGTGAATCCGACATAGAAATAGAGGAAACCGTTAATGCTCTGAAGGAAAAATAGTTACGTTATTATCATGAGTTGCTAGATATTTATTTGATTGCCATGATTTTTGATCCACGTTGTAAATTACAAAATTTTTGTTATTATCTCAATGGTCATTATGACATCCAAGGTTTAAACATAGATTATAATGTTAATGGATGTTATGATAGAATTAAGAAATTATTGTATTCTTTATATGATGAATATCTTTTAGTTTATGAATCTTCACTCAACTTAGATGTTACACGAACACAAACTGTACAGCCCATATCATCATCCTCCGGATTTTTGAATTTAGGATATAGTCTATTATAAAAAAAAAACAAAAAAAAAACAAAAAAACCTAGATCTTCTTCTTTATCAAGCATTGACAAGTATTCTGAGCTTGAATCTTATCTAAATGATTCTTATGAGTTTATAGAAGATACGTCAGAGAAACAATTTGATATATTATAATATTGAAAAGAGTACGCAAAATCATGGCTATCATAGCCAAAAATATTTTTTCAACACCAGTTTCTACAGTGGCGGTGGAACAAGAGTTCAGCGCCGGGGGGAATATCTTGGATGAAAGACGTTCATGCTTGACTTCTAAAGCACTCCAGATACAGGTTTGTGTGAATGATTAGACAAAGGCTCAATATAGACAACAAGAAATCGTATGAGATAACATACGATTTCTTTAAAGATGACGAACATGAAAGTGGAGAGACAAGTACAACGGGCCCGAAATAGAAGATGTGGATCACTTATTCACGTCATCACAAGTCCATGTCATCAACAAACCTGTAATAAAAGGTAAGAGAACTACGTGACCTTTGATTCCTCTAAACCCCCCAAGACTCCAAGAGGATATGTAGGAAACTTAATTGTAGTGAAAATTAAGTGCATGACTAATAACTTTACATTATTTTTTATTTTTTATTTTAATTTAATTTTATAATTTATCATTTATTTATTTTATGTTATTTTCAAACTTCGGGTGACCTAATTGTCAAATATCCAATGAAATGTAATATGTAATTTGTAATTTGACATTTTGTTTATTTTATTTTAATTTCCTTTTGTAATTTGTATTTTGTCATTTGTTTATTTTGTAATTTGTCATTTATATATTTTATTTTATTTTATTATTTAAAATTACATTCTTACAAGTTTACAATTTCGAAGTCTTTTTTTTTTTTAAATTAAAATAAAAAATAAAATTAAAAAAAAACGGTTCAGAACCGTCGATTCCGTAAAAACCGGAACCTAAACTAGAACCGGCGGTTCCGATTCCACCCAAACCGGGAATCGGAACAGAACCGGACCGGAACCTTGCCACCACTACCCACAATTGAAGCATTTCTGGGATTTGTTCCAGGAACGCTTTGATTTTGTTTTGAAGTATTTAAACTTATTGGGCTTTTTGTGTTTGGGGGTATGAAAATGTTTTTTCTTTTTGGGTTTGCAAGTACACATCTCTGCAGATTTTCATTTGATCTGGTGTGAAGGTTGCTTGCACTGAGAGTCATACTTTTTTCCTTCACGTAACATCTTAGAGAAGACCTTATGGGTGGCACAGAGCTTGTCTAGGGCACCGATGGTGTACATGTGAATTTCACCTAGAGAAGTGTCGCGATGGATTTGTTAGAAGTGTTGAGCCTACGTTGAAGATCATTCTGAAGTTTTTATGGAAGAGAACTCAGGTAAACATGTTTCTAACTCGGGTCATTGATCCCACCAAGAATGTGGAATCTAGAAGACATTCTTTTGTAATGAAAGTCAATGTCCTTGCGGCGAAGAGAACAACATTTCATATCAAAGAAATCTTGTCAAGCCTGTTTGTAAAACTGGGAAGGGTCACCAAGAAATTCTCGAAATATGATACCCATGGCGTGGGCTGTAGTTGCGAACTGGACAAACTATAGTTGCCTGTGTTCACCAAGGGCTTGGTACCAGTCTCTGAGAGAACCAACAAATCGGGAGACCAATTCTCGCATGATGGCTTCAAGGTTCTGTTCAGATTTGACCGTGACTTGGCTGCCTGTGTCTCATGTATATGGATACTTAACAGACCTTACCGTTTCAACCCCCACAAGAACCTGCTATGGTCATCCAATGTCTGCTACGAGTGGCACACCACTTATGACTACCCTAAGTGGTATCCCCGTAACCTCCAGAATCCTCTCATCAACCTCTTGTATGACATCAATAAAGTCTCCACCGATGAATGTTTCATTCTCCCAGCTCTTTCTAGAAACCCCTCTCTGAGCTGTCATCCATTTCAAGATTCCTACATGATTGACTCCTAGGACCCAATGGACTTTAACACATGGCCTTGTCTTATCTGTGGAGCCCAAAACTCAGTTGATGAAGATCACATGAATTGCAATTTGAGTAGTCCATGACCTTATCACTCAATTGTTGTTTTCATTGAAAGCTTATCTGCCACATGTTAAGCAGAATCTTATCCTTATAATAATTGTGTGTAATTATTTACCTTTGTCGACCACTTGTTAGACCATACTTTCCTGAGTGCTTTAATTATTAAATTCCTGTCGGCCACTTATTGGGCCCCACTTACCTTTGATTACTGAATTGTTTGTCTGTTTCTGCTCTCTTCTCCTATATAATGAGCAACCCCTCTCGTTGTAAATCATCAGAAGTTAGAAATAAAATATCAAAATGTTTTATAATCTCCTGGCTTTCTAAGATTCTTACTTCTTTCTTCTTCAATGAGTCTCTATTAAGTACGAAACAGTCTGTAATCATCTCAGATTACCTCTAGTTGAGATATCTGAAATCTTAGTATGCTCTATGTTTGCCTCTAATTGAGGATCCTGTATATCAGAAAAGATATATTGATTCTTGGCTCAAGGTCCTTATCTGTGTAATGGATGGTAGATCTGTAAGTACCTTGTTTAGGCAAAGGTGCCGCTTGTTGGGGAAAATCAGAATAATCTACTGGTAGACAGTTCAAGGCTCCCTGCCACTGCCTTGGTATCAGAGCCTCTTTCCTTGAAGTCCAGGAAGAATGAGTTAGATTGTTTTAAATCTAGTAGAGACTATATTGTTGAAGGAAGGAATTTATCATCATGACTTTAAACACTTTTTCTACTATGATATCTCATGTTAGGTTATCTTCTTCTGTTTCTTTACCTCCCTCTGTCAAACGAACCTAGTCTCGTAGAATACAAGACCTTATATACCCATATCCCTGATTCTACACAAATCACTGAAACCTCTCTCCCTTTGCTCAACCCTTACAATATCTTTAAAAGAGAGAAATCTCTTGTTAGACGAGTCAATCGTCTTCTCCATCACAGAGCCCCTAAGCCCCTCCAGTCAAAGAATACATACAGTCTACCAGTCTAGACAACTGTCTAGTCCCTGCTAATAGAACCGAACAATATATCGACCTTGAAATCGACCAATGGATTCAAGAAGGATATTCAAATCTCCATGTCGGATATGTACGAATCATCCTCACCCTTCATGGCCGAAAAGGTCTTCCAGTCACAGCCTGTGTCGCATTACTCAACACCATTTACAAAGAGTATGAGCATGCGGTTATCGGCACCTGCTTGTCCACCCTCCATGCTGGTAGTATATCTCTTATGTACTACCCCAACTCCAACATCCCTTTACGGGATTGAAACCTCCATAGCTGCTTAAAAGTTCAACTCCAGATTTCAGGCATCTCAATGCTACCCGAGTCTTACATGGCCACTCTCTATCATCAGATCGCCTACCAACTATAGGATCATGCCCTTGATATTCCTGTCCCTGGCCACTAGGGAGATACCATCTTTATCAAAGCTGAACGGGAAGATGAAGTTCCTACCATCACTCAGATTCCCAAACAGCTGCCTAGAGAAAAGCTTCTTGAAATCATGCCACTTGAATGGATCACCAATTATGATAAGGTTTTTCTAAACTCAACACCAGTAATTGCTTCAGACTCAAAACATATTAGAAAGCCAGACAGTTCTATCAAAACTGTTTATGAACTACTCTTCAAACCTAAAGCATCTGTCAGTGCCTCTACACCTCCAATCTTTCATTCCCTCATGATCAGACTGGTGACATCTGAAGAGGACATCCAGATCCACAGTTTCCAAGCTGATGGATCACCCCTCTACACCGACAAGATCAATGGTCATTTCATTTGGGATGATGATCCCAACAGATGTGACACGGATTGAGACTACCGCCAAAAATTAAAGAGGTTTTTTTTCCTCGTGCAAGCCACTCCGCAAACCTCGAAAACCTGACAACCCAAATAGTCCCTGGATATGCCTGAGGCCTATTAAGAACAAACATCTTTCCATATACAACATAGAAATACAAATCTTACGTTATGAAGGACTCCTGCCTTTTGAACCTGAACCTCTGTCTATTTCTTTTCCTCTTGCCATCCCTTGCTATATGGCTTCAAACTATGATCATGATTTTCCTCCTCTTGAACCCACAACTAACGCTGAAAAAACCAGATTTTCCAGGCCATATGTTCAATCCACTGAGGTCCTACTTAATAGATCTCTTAAGTATCCTTCCTAGGCTGACCAAGTTCTCAACTGACAATCCCATAATGCCAGAATCCAAAATAGAGGCCTCAGCTCTATTGATCAAAAGATTGACCGAGTTTCCCACTGTGTTTCTCAGTAGGAGAACCATCTTCATTGCCTTGACTCAGTCTTTAGAGACATGTTCACAGATCTCCATACTAGAATCCAAAAACTGGACTAAGATCTTCACTTCTACATTAGACGTGGTTACACTGGTCCTAATTTCGACTGAAAAGAAAGAGAAATCAGACAGCTTGAACAACAGCTTGAACAAATGAATAGAGACCACTCTACACCCATACCCCCACCTTTTGTTCCACAATTGTATCCTTCACCGCAATCTATGTTCTTTTCGTCATCACTTCCTCGTGCAACATCATCTGCTGATAAATCCCAATATTTTAAATCCACTGGAGAACTTTTTCGAAAATTTCCTCATCTTTC
Source organism: Acer negundo (assembly GCA_035582765.1). NCBI lineage: Eukaryota > Viridiplantae > Streptophyta > Magnoliopsida > Sapindales > Sapindaceae > Acer > Acer negundo. The sequence continues at coordinate 23,842,420 of CM069232.1, read as the reverse complement.
TCCTCCCAAAAAACATTCCTCCAGGAAACCCTCTTTCTCTCGGAAGGACAAATAACCTTTTTCGAAACCTGACTATAAACCAGCCTTATACAGTTTTGTTCCTATGACAGGTGCATCTAATGATGATTCAGAATTCATCTCAACTACCTCCTCTGAATCTTTTTGGCATGTCAATCCAACCCCATCTACACCATCTTCGGTCTCTGACCAAGTTGCAGATCTCACTCAAGTCTTCATGGCATCTCAAACAGATCCCCAGCCATCCACTCAAACTTATGATTCACCTGATGAAGGCGATGCCTCTACTGGACCAGCCCCTTTTGTTGAAGAACCTCCGGATCACCTAATTCCCGGCCGACCTCCTAGTGCCAAGCCCATAAATGGCCATTGGTTTGATCTTACTGATTCTTCAACCACTTAGAGAAAAAAGATTTCTGAAATGAACGCCCGACTTGATCTTTAACTAGCCAAATCTGAACAGAATCTTGAAGTCATCATGCGAGAATTCGTCTCCCGATTTGTTGGTTCTCTCGGAGACTGGTACCAGGCCCTTGGCGAATACATGCAACTATAGTTTGTCTGGTCCGCAACTGTAGCCCACGCCATAGGAATCATATTTCGAGAATTTTTTTACGACCCTTCCCAGTTTTACAGAAATGATCCACAAGATTTATTTGATATGAAATGGCGTTCTCTCCGCCGCAAGGACATTGACTTTCATTACAAAAAAAGGTATTCCAGATTCCACATTCTTAGTGGGATCAATGACCTGAGTTTGAAACATGTTTACTTGAGTTCTCTTCCTCAATATAATATAATATAATATATATAATAATATAATATATAATATATAATATATAATAATATAATATATAATACATATATATTATATATAATATATATTTATATATCATTAATATAATATATAATAATATATTATTTTTGGAAAAAAGGGTATTTTTGGAATGGATGTGGGGCATATGAGGGTATTTATGGAATACAAATTTTAGTTTGTAATGGAATTGAATGAACATTCCATTGGTTTTTGGATGGAAAGTCTATTCCACCAAAATGGTGGATAAACCGTTCCAATGGAATGTCTTTTCCATTAGATTTTAACTAACCAAACATTGGAATGGAAAACATTCCATTCCATTGCTTTCCAACCAACCAAACATAGCCTTAGTGATTCATTCCTCTTCACCGAAATGTATTATTCTTCTGATACCCAAAATAAATGTATCAACTTAGGAACTGTCGTTGAACCCTACATTCTTGGTAGTCAAATGACCCTCAATAGGACATTAATTTGTAACGTAGTAGTTTCGCGCGTTGAATGAAAATTTCACTTACTGAGATTTAGGATCGAGCCAAGCTCCATATCTGTCTTCCATTTCTTGAGGACTATCAAAATGAGTCAAAGTTACAAATGGTAGGATCCCTGTAAGTGCTCAATTATGTCTTCATTAGGGTGGATTTGACCAGTTGCTGACTAGAAAAAAACAAAAACAAAAAACACAATCAATGAAAGAGAGAATTGTAGCAAACCTTTAAGCAGGAGAGCATCAATGAGCTTGTTGTAGTAGTTGATACCAGCTATATTGACATCTCCAAATCTTCCTTCTGTTGAATATTGCATAGAGTTTTAGATGTAGCACAAAGTGTTGTTGGTTATATTATAACATGCAAATTGGTTGTGTGGGGAAAACTCACTTGGCAAAATTCTTGACCATGAAATTGAGAACCTATAGCTGTTGACTCCAAGGGATTCCATTAGACTAATGTCTTCCTATTAATGTCAAAAACAATGTTAGATAGTTCAAAACATTCTTTTGTTTTTGTTTTTATTAAACAATTAACTTATATTTTATTTTTTATTTTATTTTTTATTTTAAAGAATATTACATAAATTTGAGGTTTTGGGGAAGGAGACACAACTTGAACCTACAACCTCCACACCTCATGATATCGGTGTAAGGGACGTACCAATGGACTAATATTATCTTGTCACTTGTTTTATATCTTTGATTGAGATAAAACTTGTTTTAGATTTTGTTCTTTTAAGATATGAGTAATAATCAACCTTTTTATATATGTCCAAGAATCCTTCAATATACAGTACCATTCAATTAAAATAGAGGAGCAAGAAGATGAGTTTTAAAAACATAGTGAATTTAATGATTTTTATTTTTATAATTTCATTGATGACGTGTGTGAGGAATTTATCGTGGGTTATTTGGGAATCTAATTTTCATGTTTATCTATAGAATAGACTATTTATATTCCATTAGAGCATACACAGTAGTGTGAAAAAGAGATCTAAATGAGGAGAACTTTTTTTTTTTTTTTTTAGGTCTTTTGGAGGCCACAATAGTGTAAAAAGAAATCCAAAAAAGAAGCTTCAAATGTGGATCCCACCACACTAGACCCAAATGAGTACATTTTTGTTCAGCCACATTTTTATAAATAAACATTACCTCCCTCCCCAGTACTTGACATGTGTCCAAGGAGGGGGTGCTTCTTTTTACCCATAAAAAGTGTGGGTGAACAAATTCATTATCGACCCAAATTGGGTTCAAATTTAAAACTCCATTTAGATCTTGTCCAATGTTTGGAACTGGGTTTCCAATACCTCTCAATCATAAGGTTGGGTTTATATATATAATTAAAATTTTAATATATAATTATTAATATCAATAATTATATATATAATTAAAAAAATATAAATAAATTTAATATATATATTTCAATTATTTAAATTTAAATATATAATTATTGAAATAATTATATATAATTAAAAAATATAAATAAATTTTATTTTAATGAAATTAAAATAATTTAAATGTAAACATTAATTTTTTGAAGGTTTTGAACCGGAACCGGAACCGGAACCAAACCTTCAAAACCGAAATGGGAACCGTCGGAACCAAACCATCGAAACCGTCAAAATCGGACCGGAATCAGAATCTCCCTGAGGGAGGTTTCTGTTGCCCTAGAACCAGAACCGTCGATTCCGAGAAGGAACCGGAACTGGCACCATGTCTAATCGTAGATAATATTTTGTTTTAAATTTTTATTTTTATTGTTGATGTAATTCGGTTGTTATAATTTTAAATTATAAAATTGTTTTATTTTAAATTAATTATAATTTGTTAAATAATTATTGATGGTATTGATTTTTAAAATATATTATATAATTTATTTATTAATATATATATAAATAATATTTTAAAGAAGGTTAATGATTATTTGGGAAAAAAAAAAAAAAAAAGGTGAAAAAAGTGGATCAACTTTCGCTTTTTCAATTTAACCCCATTGTGAATAAAAGAGACACAAATGGAAATATCAATTTTTTCAAAAACAAGACCCATATTTGATGATGTAATACAAATGGATCTTATGTTTGGATCTTAACCATCATAGATACTCTTATAAATTTACAAGTCCCCAATTTATGGCTTTGGGATTTTTGTGAATTTATTTTCCATCAAAAGAGTGGTTTGTAATTTAAATATTTAAAGAAATGTAAAACTGATTTGATAATTGATTTGATAGTTGATTTGAGCCCTGTCCATTTTTTCCCCACCCCACCATTGAAACTTCAAAGCAAAATTTTCAAGTTTTTGACCAATTAATTATCATTAAAATAATATAGAGTAATAATAATAAAATGTGGCAACATCAGTACATCACTAATGTTTAATTAATGTATAGAAAAGGTCAAAAGTTAATGCAAAAAATTAGTGTTTTATTTGTCATAAATCATAGTCACCCACATTATTGTCTGATGACTCTGATGGCGTCCCAGACAATACTGTTTGCATATGAAGTTGACGCTCTTTATTGACTGATTACTTACAATTAAATAAATAATAATTAAAGAGAGTAATTAGTGATTACCAGATAACGATGATACTGATCCACAGCAACATCACCACTGCTTCCATCCATTATTTTTCCTGCAACAGCCATTATCTTCTCTTTGTCATGATTTTAATTTAAATACTATTATCTATCTTCAACAACCATGAATGGGACTAGCAAACTATATTCAAGGTCTCTTTGGATAACTATATTGAAACTACTATCAAATTGATTGCTTTGAAAGAAAAAAAATCAGGATCATTCCTTGTTAAAGTTATCAAGGTCTTTATTTTAGTTCTCTTTTTTTTTATGTCTACCATAAAAAAAACTCGTTACATTACAGGAAAGTTGAAAGTTGAATTTTTCACAAATTTTACTCCAAACGGAAGATATGAGGTTCATGTTGGATTATATAGAAACAAAGTTATAATTCTCACCAGGTTTGTGTGAGAAAACATCCCAGTTGCTCAAGCCTTTACCTTCACTCAAGTATGCACCTTCATACTGTACCATAAAAAAGTGTAAAAGAAAACTGAATTCTGTATACAGTGTACAATTACATGATATAATGTAAGAAAGTAGTAAAACCTGATATGAAGAGGAGGCAGTTCCAAAGAGAAAGTTGGAAGGCAATGGAGATGGATCCAAGCTTTGTTTGAGAGTTTTTGGATGACAAGAAGATATGAAGAGAGGTGACAACAATAGAAGCATCTCTGAGAGAAAAAGAGCTCTAGAAACTGTAGAAAATTCCATGGCAGTACTACTACTTTGAAACTGCTCTTCTATCTTATAGTGAGATCTAGAAATGCTTCAATGCTTTGCTATAATAAGTACATAACAAAAGAGATAGAGATTTTTTTTTCCTTTTTTTATTTTTTTATTTTTTTTTATTTTAATAATCATCTATAGGAATCAAAATACCATTAAAATCCAAAGTCAAAACTGATATTCTTTGAAATGACTCAAACCAACTACTAGGCCCACCGCTTTGAGACTTTAGAAAATATTTTGTTGGCCCTAAAAATCAAACTGATATTGCTTGATTGGTTTATTGGTTGAAGAAGAATAGTTAAGCAAATTATTGAATTTTTTTTTTGTCATAATTAAGCTAGTTCTCTGACCTCCTTTTCAAATTATGAAGACTATAAATTCCTGAACTGATGCAAATGCACAAATCACAATATTGTTGTTGTGATTTTGAATTTTAATCTAAGCTGTGGTTTTTCCTTGTATTTAGTTCCATACAAGCATATAAGCAACCTTATGAGTCAAAATTTGATTGCCAAAATCCAAAGTAGACGATATAATTTACAATGATTTCCAAAACTCGCACCGATACCAATTAAAGAGACTCAAACCAAGAATTTTATAGTAATTGCACAAGAGAACTACATATATTCACAAGTTGGACTTGAAAATACGCCAGTCATTACTAGTTTCGAAAGTGAAGGCGATATGGACTAATAGCTACACCATAACAGGATTCACCATACTATTTTCTTTTTACTTGTATAAAAAGCTGTTGCTTTTTTTGAATAGTTGATTGATAATATCCATTTGTGACCATATTTCATTCACAGCTCTATTTAGTGATTTCTTGGGACTTCTAGAGTTGTTCTGTTGGTTCGTATTCGTTTTACCATTCTTTGTGCTTCATGTGAAACTCATACATTGTGTCTTTTGTTATGTTTGTTAATGCCTAATAATAATATTCTAGCTGGTTGATTTTGAGAATTTTGTCGTCTCAGCTACCCCGAGTATCATCGTTTGCTTCCATGTCCGGCACAAAATGGCCCACCGAGAATTGAACATTTAGTTGTTTCTGAAGGAGGGCCTGTACTGGAATACATATGTAAAGCACTGGATCTTCCTCCTCTGTGAGTGCTCTGCTCTTTCATGATTTTATTTGTTTCCAATTGATAATATGAGATATGATTACTGGAATTCCATCGTTGTCTGTTATCAATCAGTTTGGAATGATATATAGAAAATTTCATTCTTTGAAGGTTTGTTGCAGATCTCATATGTTATTTTGGACAAACCAGCTGGGACATCTGTACGTAATTGATATGTTAAAATTTTCGCGAAGATTGCTATTTCTAACTAGTCAATTTGTAACTTAATGCATCAACGTTCTATGTCAACTGTGGTTAGGTAGGAGGAACTTCAGACAATATAGAAGAAAGTTGTGCAACATTTGCTACTCGTGCATTGGAATTAACAGATCCACTATATACCACCCATCAAATTGATAACTGCACAGAGGGCTGGTATTGTAATCTTTTTGAATATTGTCATCGTTTGCATCATCATCATTATCGACATAAAGAGTAATCAGTGGCCAATAATTTTGTTGCAGTGTTGTATTGGCTAGGACTAAGGAGTATTGCTCAGTTTTTCATGGAAAGATCAGAGTAAGTATTTAATTTCAATTCTTAGAATAGATTTGATCAATGCAACTTGGCCACAAATTGCAGCTTCCCTTGGTCTGATATGATTTCTTCTTCATGGGGTGTCACTGTAGTACTTCACATATTGAACGTGTATTTTGTTTTTACTCAAACGTTTCTGAAGTTGTAAGTTTTCTTGTGCATTAGGAGAAAAAGGTGAAGAAGCTTTATCTTGCTCTTGCTTCTAATCCTTTGCCAGTTGAATTAATCACCCACTACAAGCGTCCCGTTAATATTACCCGGTTTTGCTGGTTTTGATCATTACTAGTATTCATTTATCCTATAGTTGTGAGCCATGGCAATGCAGTTCGCATTGATTTAGTTGTCTAAAGTATAAAACCACAAAAGTAGAAATGTGTTGTTGGGTTCATAACTCAAAGGATATGATTCCACTTATAAGGGATTCAATTGGTATGGTATTTTCTTAGTTGAATTATCATAAAATGACACAGAATACATGACAAGAATTTCTGGGAAAACTGGAAGAAGCAGTTGGCTTGCTCTGAAATTTTGATTTCAAGGTTATTTTCTCCAAGCACTGTATACTACTTTACTAGAAAAGATAGCTGCAATGACAACTTTGTTATGCTATAAGATGCTAGCAAAAGAACAAGATTAAGAAAAAATAACTTTTATTTACTTGGTTAAAACATAAGTAAAAAGCAGCTTAACTTGTTACTTTAAGAATAATGTCACTTGTGATGCAGATCCGAGCACAACTGGCTGCCTGTGGTGCACCAATAGTGGGTGACTCAATGTACATGCCAGCTGCAATTGCAGAGATGTCTAGTCCTGGGCTCGATCCCTATGGAAATCGCAAGAAACAATATGCAGCTGAGGATGATAAAGAAATGGCTATTGCAGAGTGGATTTCACAGCATGGAAAGGAGCCTAGTGTTGCTGTTGGTCTTCAAGCATGCCAAATTTCATGGGATGATGGTGAGCATTTTTACGAGGCTGGATCTCCATGGTGGAGATGTAAGAAAGTTTAGACTGGGTTCTGGAGCATGAAGATCAAAGATAAAAGTTGGTTTTTCTTCCATAGCTGAAGGTAAAAATTGTCTCTTATATCACCCTATTAAAATTGGCAAGCGGCTTTTATTAATTTATGGTATATATAAGTTGCATCTTATATGCAGGCATAGCTTGTAAAAGGGCAGGATTCAAACTCTATGCAGACTGAGATGGAGCTAAAGTAGATAGTGTTTAAAAGAGAAGATAGAGCATGATTAGTGGATAGAGGGTAAACTTAGATATACTGAGAGGCAAATAGAAGCTTATGTTTTACCACAGACCATCTTTGTTTGTCTCTTGACTCGTACCTTTTTGTGATGATTGTGATATGTGATGATATGAATCACAATGTTTCTAGATAATATGATATTAGCATTGATTAGGGAATTTCAAATTTGTTGCTTTGATTCTGCTCTTGGTATAATATATGATAAAATATTATGTTGGTTCAACCTTCATTTTTTTCACTTGAATAACCCTTGAGTTTTACACTAAAATTTGTGAGATAGCCATGCAGCATCCAACGAACACTGTAGATTCTCATGTCGTTCCAAAGATATATAGAGTTTATTTGTGAGGTGATATCCCTTCTTGATATGCCTTGATTGAAGTAGCATTCATAAACTTCTACAGCAACGTATACAAAACTTGTATTGGACTATGAATTGTACATCATTTTGAATGCTTTGTATACAATGCTAGACCTGAACTTAAAACACGTTAATGGCCACATTTGTTGTTTAGACTAAAGCACAAATAGAAGTGTGAACATTGTTGATACCCAAGTATTGGAGGTATTGTGGAGTATGTTACTGTGTCTCGGATTTGATTACCTGATGCTTTACAATGAACTGTTTATACCAAATTGCTGATAATTTAGGAGTCCTCCTCAACGTGGCATGATTGACATGGTGAAGTCCAAACCTTACCGTGTACCCAAATACCCATTCGAAATTGTCTAGTAAGGACCAAGTAAAGTACCCCCTGACATCTGCTCCATCTCTGTTTAAATAGGAAATACATGAAATTGAGCACTTGAGTTAGGGTTGTATGATGTTAGATTACCCATTTGTTTTTATTGCTTAATAATATTGTTGCATGCATGCTAGCACATCTTTACCTCACTGCTCTCAACAGCGCTTCTAAGTAGTCAGCCATGTACTCAACCCTTTTGACATCATGGAGGAGCGGTTCAGTGGTGGAATTTGGAGTGTTTATCTCTCCGTACCCTACAAGACAAGATAGGTCTGTTAATAACCAACAGACCCAAAGGCTTACAACCAAATCTCTGATACCATATTAGTAACCAACAGATTCAAAAGCTTAAGCTGATAGGAAAAAACTCAACAACAGTATTTAAACCTTCTAACAAGATCAGTAGTAGGACATGGGGATTTTGTGTGTGAAAAAACTACAAGTCTCTTACCATTTTCTGTAATGAACATGGGTATGTTATTATATCTCTCTTTCACATAGTTTACGATCTTTTCCATTCCATGTGGGTAAACATTTTGCCAGTCAAGTTCAGTCTGCACAGCCAAAAAGCTTCATCAACTGATTTATGGAATGGGAAATCAGGAAATCACTGTGCAGGTAATGAATTTAGGTTACGTACCGACTCTCCAATGGAACTTTGCTGGTAAAATCCTTCGGTCTTGGTAACTCCCTTTCCAGTTCCACACGTAGAGTAGATACAGTCTTGGACGTAGTAACTGGTATAGTGATTTATGCCAATGAAGTCCAGTCCCTTTTTCAATTTCTCCGTATGGTTACTTGAGAATTCTGGTAATGTAGATCCTAATATCCGTTTCATCTCTTCAGGATACTTTCCATAAATGATCGGGTCTAGGAACCTGCATTGAACAAAGTTCACGATGTCTTAGTTAGTACAGGATGATGATAAATGTGCCGTTAACACATTTTTCAGGGGAGAGAAGTTATGGAATCAAACCAGTTCATTGAGAAGGATTGAGCTCTTTCAACCGCTAACTTATCTGCTATGGAGTTGCTGACAGGCTCGAACCACGTCGCATGTAAGACAATCCCAATGCTACCTCCTTGATCTTTCTGGACTAGTTTCCATGTCATTGTTCATACTTAAAAAGTGCTTTTTCAATTTTTTTATTGTTTTATTTTGTAATGTTTAACTGAATATAATGCTTAATTGTTTAAATTTTAAAGAATCACTTAATAATGCTTTTCTGGGAAATGGTTTTTAAGCCAGAAATATGTGAAGTCTTCTTTGTCAAGTGCATTTTCAGAAAAGCACTTTTAAGTGTTTTCATTACTTGAATTCGAGTAATACTAGACGTTCCAAATTTTTTTCTCAAATTAGTATGTGAGATATCAATATCAGTTATTCTATTATCGGTTACTTACTATACCTGGTATTTGGTCCGGTATATATGGACTGCAGTTGCATGTGATAGGATAATATTATGAGCTACCACAAATGGTTCCTTCTCTGAATCTCCCTTGCTGCAGTTTCCAAACTGCCCAGAGCAACGAGACGGTGGATGCTGACCTGTTCGATAACCGAGGCTGGCTTGGAAGTTTGGCTCATTGAAGGTAATCCAATATTTCACTCTGTCTCCAAAGTATTTAAAACATATGTCTGCATAATACCCGAAATCCTCCCTGAAACAGAAGAAGGAACAAGCAATCAAAGTGATTCATTTCTCTACATCCGAAATGTATTATTCTTTCGATACCCAAAATGCATGTATCAACTTAAGAACTGTCGTTGGACCATACAGTCTTGGTAGTCAAATGACCCCAACAGGACATTTGTAATGTAGTAGTTTCGCGCATTGAATGAAAATTTCACTTACTGAGATTTAGGATCGAGCCAAGCTCCATATCTGTCTTCCATTTCTTGAGGACTATCAAAATGAGTCAAAGTTACAAATGGTAGGATCCCTGTAAGTGCTCAATTATGACTTCATTAGGGTGGATTTGATTTTTGATTGGAAAAAAGAAGAAAAAAAAAACACACACACACACAATCAATGAAAGACAGAATTGAAGCAAACCTCTAAGCAGGAGAGCATCAATGAGCTTGTTGTAGTAGTTGATACCAGCTATATTGACATCTCCAAATCTTCCTTCTGTTGAATTGCGTAGAATTTCAGATGTAGCACAAAGTGTTGGAGGAAAATGATCAAATGCGAGATCCCTCATGAATTTTCGTACGGGATCAATGATACATTATAACATGCAAATGGGTTGTGTGAGGAAAACTCACTTGGCAAAATTCTTGACCATGAAATTGAGAACCTATAGCTGTTGACTCCAAGAGATTCCATTAGACTAATGTCTTCCTATTCATGTCAAAAAACAATATTAGATGGTTCAAAACATTCTTTTGTTGTTTTTATTAAACAATTAACTTATTTTATAATGCTGTTATTATTTTTTTTTTCTGGAATATTATATAAATTTGAGCTTTTGGGGAGGAGAACACAACTTAAACTCGTAAACTCATCACATCTCACGATGTAAATGTGAGGGATGTACAATTAAATCAATCTCATCTTGTCGCTTGTTTCATAATATTTGATTGTGAAAAAACTTGTTTTAGATTTTGTTCTTTTAAGATATAAATAATAATCAACCTTTTATATATGTCCAAGAATCCTTCAATATATAGTACCACTCAATTAAATTAGAGTAGTAAGAAGATGAGTTTTAAAAACATAGTGAATTTAATGATTTTTATTTTTATAATTTCATCGATGACGTGGGTGTGCGAGATTTATTGTGGGTTATTTGGGAATCTAATTTTCATATTTATCTATAGAATAGATTTTTTAGATCATTTCCAATGTAAAAGTGGTTTGCTTACCAAAAATCGTTTACATGTCAATAATATCTAGAGACTTGTTTCCTATGTTGCATAAAAATAGATTTGATAGACAATCAACTTAAAATTTAGTCTTCAATGCTTTCATTTAAAACAAATTATTTTTAATGATGTGTCCAATTTTTTTTTTCCTTTTATTCTTTTTTTATTTTGTCTCCTTGCCAATTTTTTTTTTTTTTTAAATTTAATGTCAATTTTAAATACTTACTGAGTCAACCGAAAAAAAAAATAGTTATGTAACAAGCCGTCTGAAAATAGAAGGTCATGTTGACAATGCTTAATATTTTTTTTGCCATATGAGTGTAAGGTTAAATATGTGAGATATATTTTTTAACAGTGCCGATATTGATACCCATAAAACTTATTATTACTCTCATATTTTATTAAAAAAATTAATTACAAAAATATTTCAATATAAATTTACCAATAAAGACAAAATACTTTAATTAATAATATACCAAATACTATATACACTCATTAATTACACCCATATCTTCAACTATATTTCTTTATTAAAAAAATAAAAAAATAAAATAATAAAATAATAAAAAATTTATGATAAACCCTAGCATTAGAGAAACTCAAATTTTTATGATAAACCCTAATTAAACTATAATTTTATTTCAAATGTCAAACTTTCTAATCATCATATGATTATCATATTGTTTTTGTCTTTCTTTTATTTATAGTTATGAACTCTATCGATAAACAAAAAAAAAAAAAATTTTATTGATAATTGTAGATATCAACAAGTTTTTTTATTTATTTATTTTATTTATTTATTTATTTATTTATTAAGAAAGCCATAGATAACTAGATAGTAGATATCAATAAGTTTTTCTTAAAATAACTATATAAATAAGATAATTCCTTATTGAAAATCTCTTAACCTCATATACGGTTCCATATATTCTTTTACATTCGAGATATTTTCAAAAGTAAATTGGACTATCATTAAAAAAGGATTTGATTCCAAAAATAATATGATTTTTTTTTTATAAATTGAGTTTGATAATAATTTAAGAGTGTTTATAAATAATATGTATTAAAATGAATATATTTATTTCAATGATGGTACTATTGACATTAGTATTGGTGCTTATAGTAATATTTATTTTTTAAATTTTAGATATAGATATACTTATAAAAACTGGTGTACTAATAAGTTGTATGAGTGTCAATATCTATGTTGATTTTTTAATAGACTGTTTCTTTATCCTACGTATTTTTTTTCTTTTCACAAACCATTATATCGGAGATACCCTTATATCCATCACAAACCCCTAATTATATGGCTTTTGGATTTTTTGTAAACTTTAATTCCATCGAAAGAGTGGTTAGTGATTTAAATTTTTTTTTTTTGTCTCCACCACACCATTGAAACTTGAAAGCAAAATTTTCGAGTGTTTGACCAATTAATTATCATTAAAATAACTAGGAATAATAATAATAGAATGTGGCAACATCGGTACATTACTAATGTTTAATTAATGTCACCCCATTATTGTCATTTTATTCATGAAATGGTCAAAAGTTAGTGCAAAAAAAATGTGTTTTATTTGTCATAATCACCCACCAATCACCATTATTGTCTGATGGGGTCCCAGGGAATATTGTTTGCATATGAAGTTGATGCTCTTTATTGAATATTGATTGATTACAATTAAAGAAATAATAATTAAAGAGAGTAGTTAGTGATTACCAGATAACGATGATAATGATCCACAGCAACATCACCATTGCTTCCATCTATTATATTTCCTGCAACAGCCATTGTCTTATCTCTTTAATTTGTCAATATTTTAATTTAAATACTATTATGAATTATCTATCTTCAACAGCCATGAATGGAACTAGCAAACTATATTCAAGGTCTCTTTGGATAACTATTTCGAAACTTATATTCAAGGTCTCTTTCGATGACTATATCGAAACTACTATCAAATTTATAGTCTTGAAAAAAAAAAAAATTAAGGTCCATTCTTTTTTAACGTTATCAAGGTTTTTATATAACGTACTTTTTGTTTTGTTTTATAACATAATAAAATAACAGTTCTGAATAAAAAATTCAGAATATTTGTTTTATAACATTACAAAACCAGCTCTATAAAATACTAACTAAAGATGCTCATGGGCAATGGGGACGGAGAGGTTCCCTGTCTCCATTGAGCAAATGCAACAAACAACACTCACTCGTGTCAAGTGCTTGAGGGTCCACATGCCCCCTAACCAATCCCCATCCCCATTTCGATTTAGATTTGGGGTGAAATTCACCTTGCCCCCGTCCTCAACCCTGCTTTTGGAGGTCATTTTACCCCCAATTGGGGATGGGGCCTATGGCGGTTTTTTGCAACTCTAGTCTTGTCCAGGTGCTATATTACCAGTGTTCCACCAAAAACTTTCTCCTTCTAATTTTGATGCTTTATGATAATGTAAAGGAATATAAATGAAAAGCAATCTTGTTGTTTTGTGAAAAAAAAAAAACTGGAGTGTTATATTACCGGTTTTTTTTTTTTTTAGGTATGTGAACATGTTTATAACATACTTATCAATCTCATCATTTTTTGTCATGTAAGTATTATTTGGTCCAATTATATTGCTTTTTTTAACAAAAAGTGATTGAGGTGGATAAGTGTACTATAAATATGCTCACAGTTAAATGTCTATCATAAAAAAAACTCGTTACAATACAGATAAGTTGAAAGTTGAATTTTTCACAAATTTTACTCCAAATGGAAGATATGAGGTTCATGTTGGATTTATATAGAAACAAAGTTATAATTCTCACCAGGTCTGTGTGAGAAAACATCCCAGTTGCTCAAACCTTTACCTTCACTCAAGTATGCACCTTCAAACTGCAAAACAACAACAAAAAAGTGTAAAAGAAAACTGAATTCTGTATAGTGTACAATAATCATATACAGTGTACAATTACATGATATTATAACGTAAGGAAGAACCTGATATGAAGAGGAGGCAGTTCCAAAGAGAAAGTTGGAAGGCAATGGAGATAGATCCAAGCTTTCTTTGAGAGTTTTTGGATGACAAGAAGACATGAAGAGAGGTGACAACAATAGAAGCATCTCTGAGAGAAAAAGAGCTCTAAAAACTGTAGAAAATTTCATGGCAATCTACAGTGAGATCTAAAAATGCTTCAATGGATATACAACAAAAGAGAGAGATATATATTTTTTCCATTTTTAGGGGGGAACCAATCATTTTATATCTTCAAATCATGAGCAGTCTAGTGGGACCTTATGCTGATGTGTCAAGACCATGTTACCGAATCTTTTTGATGATCATGATCTAAGAGCAACTCTAACAAACACTTCAAACCCAACACCAACTTTAAATTTTCTATTTCCAAAGAAGAAATTTTTTGTGTTAGTGAACAGTACGTGCCCAACCTGACACAACATTGTTCACAAAACTAAATTTTGTAATTTAGGAAGTGGTTTTTCCCTGTATTAAGTTCCTACAAGCATATAAGCATCCTGAAGAGTCAAAATTTGATTGCCAAAATCAAAAGTAGACATGTAGCATACATTGATTTCCAAAACTCACTCCGATACCAATTAAAGAGACTCGAACCAAGAATTCTATAATAATTACATAAGAGAACTACATACACAAGTTGGACTTGAAAATACAACGTCTTTATTTTCATATATAGCATTGCCTGCAAGTGTTGAATGTGAAGGCGATATGGACTAATAGCTACACCATAACAGGATTCACCATACTATTTTTTGGTGAAACTAAACTTCACAAGTTTCGCAGGTCGTATGGTTGGCAATGTACTGTTTATACCAAGTTGGCAAATTAATGCCGATTTGTGAGTTCTTTTGAGAGTAAAACTTATCTTTTGGACTCAAATTATTTGTCTAAAATTGGTGTCTCAATTTATATATAACCAATCAAATTAGGACATATATCTATATTTATGGAAGAAGTTGAAAAAAAATTAAATTAAATGTAGATACATATCTCAATTTGATTGATTAGATACAAATTGATACACTAATTTTAGATAACTGATATGATTCCTTTCTCCGATTAATTATCATTAAAATAACAAGGAGTAATAATAATAAAATGCGGCAACATCAGTACATCACTAACGTTTAATTACTGTCACCCCATTATTGTCATTTTATTCATAATAGAAATGGTCAAAAGGGCGGTGCAGTTTGTTCTGCCCTCCCAAAGAAAACCTTCCAAAAATAGAAATGGTCAAAACTTTAAAAATAAGTGTTTTATTTGTCATAATCACCCACCATTATTGTCTGATGGGGTCCCAGGCAATACTGTTTACATATGAAGTTAAAAAAAATCTTCATGGGTCCGTCTCATATCTGATGTTGGTAAGACGGACCCAATCAAAACACGCCAAGTGGTATATCATTAAAATTAAACCTTATTTTTTCCCTTCTCCAATTGTATATACTGACACTTAAAAATCTTTTAATCTCCTTTGTTACTTTTCTTCTTCCTCACGTTTTTCTAATTACATTGCCATATGTCACTGCATAGTCGGAGAAGGAAAAAAAATAAGGTTTAATTTAATAGTATGCCACTTGACGTGTTTTAATTGGGTACATCTCACCAACATCAAATACGTGTCAAGAACCATGGAAGATTTTCTCTTGAAGTTGATGCTCTTTATTGAATATTGATTGATTGCAACTAAAGTAAGGAAAATGCTTGAGTACTCACCGGTATACTGACTATCCAATAGAGTATTGTCATATGGTCAAAACTCTTATACTTATTATATTGTTTACTTTTCTTTGATTACGTGGCAACTAATCATTGGTTGGTCAGTATCAAGAATACTGACACTCAAGTATTGTCCTTAAAGTAATAATAATTAAAGAGAGTGATTAGGGTATCCACAATGGTTGAGACCCAAACACAAGACCCATTTATGCCACATCATTAAATATGAGTCTTGTTTTCAAAAAATGGGTCTTCCCATTTGGGTCATATTTATTTGGATCTTTTTTCCTCACAATTGGGTTAAATTGAAAAGGAGAAAGTGGATAAATTTTTTTTCACTTTTTTCCAAACAATCATTACTCTTCTTTAAAATATTACATATATATATATATATAAATTAGATAATATATTTTAAATATCAATCCTATCAATAATTATTTAACAAATTATAATTAATTTAAAATAAAACAATTTATTAATTTAAAATTATCACAACCAAATTACATCAACAATAAAAATAAATATTTAAAACAAAATATTGACTATGGTTAGACATGGCGTCGGTGCCGGGTCTGGTTTCGATTCCTTTTCGGAATTGGCGGTTCTATTTCCGGGGCAACTGGTACCTCCCTTATATAGGTTTCGATTCCGGTTCCTCGGTTCATTGGTTCCGGTCCGGTTCTAACAGTTCGGTTTCGGTTCTGACAGTTCAGTTCCGGTTTTGAAGGTTTGGTTCCGATTCCGGTTCCAAACCTTCAAAAAATCAATGTTTTCATTCAAATTATTTTAATTTCATTAAAATAAAATTTTAAAATTAAAATTATATTATTTATATTTTTTCATTATATATATAATTATTGAAATTAATAATTATATATATTAAATTTATTTATATTTGTTCATTATATATATAATTATTATATATTTAAATTTAAATTATATATATAAGCTCAACTCAATGATTGAAAGGTATTGGAAACCCAATTTCAATCATTGGTCAAGACCCAAATGGAGTTCTAAATTTAGAATCCAATCTGGGTCTAGTGTGTTGGGGCTCACATTTAGAACTTTTTTTTTTAGATTTCTTTTTACACCATTGTGGCCTCCATAAGACCCAAAAAAAATATGGGTCACCTCATTTGGGTCTCTTTTTCACACCATTGTGTATGCTCTTGTCGATTACCAGAAAACGATGATAATGATCCACAGCAACATCAGCATTGCTTCCATCTATTATTTTTCCTGCAACAGCCATTGTCTTCTCTCTTTGTCAAGATTTTAATTTTAACACTATTATCTATCTTCAACAACCATTAATGGGACTAGCAAACTATATTCAAGGTCTCTTTGGATAACTATTTCGAAACTTATATTCAAGGCCTCTTTCGATAACATATCAAAAGATTCAAAACTACTATCAAATTGATAGACTTGAAAATAAAAAAAATAAAAATAAAATAAAATAAAATAAAAAAAATAGGACCATTCTTTTGTAATATAAAAAATTAATTCAGAATATATATTTTGTAACGTTACAAAACCAACTCTATAATATTATTATATTGATTAAAGATGCTCATGGAGAAATGGGGGCGGGGAGTTTCCCCATCCCCATTGAACATGTACCCTTCAACTGTTTCTCCGTGGTCATTTAAACAAATGCAACGAAAAACATTCACTCGTGTCAAGGACTCGAGGGTCCACATACCCACCAACCAATCCCCAACCCCATTTAGATTTAGATTTGGGGTGAAATTCATCCCGCTCCCATTTCCATCTCCCTTTTTGGAGGTCATTTTACCCCCAATTGAGATGGGGCCGTGGCAGTTTTTTGCAACTCTAGTCTTGTCCAGTGCTATACTGTTCCGCCAAAGACTTTATCCTTCTTAAGTTTGAAGCTTTATGATAATGTAAAGGAATATAAATGAAAAGCAGTCTTGTTGTTTTGTGAAAAAAAACTGGAGTGTTACGTTACTGGTTTTTCTCTGGTAAGTATATAACTATGAACATACGTATAGTACATTTATCCACATCATCATTCTTTGTCATGTAAACATTATTTGATCAAATTGCATTGCTTTTTTAGCAAAAAGTAAAGAGGTGGATAAATGTACTATAAATATGTTTATAGTTATTATAGTTATATGTCTGTCAAAGAAAAACTCGTTACATTATAGGTAAGTTGAAAGTTGAATTTTTCATAAATTTTACTCCAAATGGAAGATATGAGGTTCATGTTGGATTATATAGAAACAAAGTTATAATTCTCACCTGGTTTGTGTGAGAAAACATCCCAGTTGCTCAAACCTTTACCTTCACTCAAGTATGCACCTTCAAACTGTAAAAAAAAACAACAAAAAAAGTGTAAAAGAAAACTGAACTCTGTATAGTGTACAATAATCAAATACAGTGTACAATTACATGATATAATGTAAGAAAGTACAAAAACCTGATGTAAAGAGGAGGCAGTTCCAAAGAGAAAGTTGGAAGGCAATGGAGATAGATCCAGACTTTGTTTGAGAGTTTTTGGATGACAAGAAGACATGAAGAGAGGTGACAACAATAGAAGCATCTCTTAGAGAAAAAGAGCTCTAAAAACTGTAGAAAATTCCATGACAGTACTACTTTGAAAATGCTCGATCTTTTATCTATAGTGAGATCTAAAAATGCTTCGAAGGATATAAATGCTATATAAGTATAGAATAACTTTCAAGTAAGAGATCTCTTACTTTAATTTTAATTCACATTTTGATGAAATCACATCAATTTGTATGAATTTTGATATGAATTTTCTTATAGATGACAAGTTCATTGAAAATTTGAGAATTTTTAAAGCACTTGAACTATTTTTTTTTAATTTTTAATTTTCCTATATATCTCTCATTTTTCTGATACCTTTATATTTGACAAAATCGGGATAAATAGTTTTAGTGGCTTAAAAAATTCTCAAAGTTTATTTATAGATAGATTTCAATAAACTTATCATCTATAAAAAATTTTATATTAAAATTCATACAAATTGATATAATTTAATAAAAAAATAAAAAATTCATCATTTAAAAGTTATTATATAATTACAGGGGGACTAAGTTATAATATAAGTATAGGGGGAGTCATTTTCCATCTTCAATCATGAATAGTCTAGTGGGACCTTATGCTGATGTGATAAGACAAAGTTAGGGAGCAATCATTTTCTATCTTCAGTCATGAATAGTCTAATAGGTGGGACCTTATGTGTCAAGAAAAGTTACAGAAATCTTTTTGATGATCATCTAAAGGAATCAAAAAGACCATTCAAATCCAAAGTAAAAGCTAATTCTTTGATATGACTCCAACCTAACCATTTGATCCTCCACTTTGAGACTTTTGAAGAAATTTTGTATGCCCTGCAAATCAAACCTTCCTTTCACATCTGCTTGGTTTATTGGTTAGAGAAGAATAGTTAAACAAATTATTGGATTTTTTTTGGGTCATAAAGCCAGTTCTCTGACCTGTTTTTCAAATTATTAATTATGAAGAATACAGATTCTTGAACTGATGCAAATGCACAATATTGTTGTTGTGATTTTGAATTTTAATCTAAGGTGTGGTTTTTCCTCCTATTAAGTTCCATACAAGCATATGAGCATCCTTAAGAGTCAAAATTTGATTGCTAAAATCAAAAGTAGACAATACAGTTTACAATGATTTCTAAAACTCGCTATGATACCTATTAAAGAGACTCAAACCAAGAATTCTACAGTGATTGCACAAGAGAACTACATACACCAGTTGGGCTTGAAAGTACGCGGCTATATTTTCATATATAGCATTACAAGTTTCGAATGTGAAGGCAATATGGACTAATAGCTACACCATAGCAGGATTCACCATACTATTTTTTGGCTAAACTAAACTTCACAAGTTTCGCAGGTTGTATGGTTGGCAATGTACTGGTTATACCAAGTTGCTGACGTTTTGGGAGTTCTTTTGAGAGTCGTATAGTCAACATGGTAGAGTCCAAACCTGACTGTATATCCATCCTTCCACTCGAAGTTGTCAAGCAATGACCAAGCAAAGTATCCTCGCACATCTGCTCCTTTCCTGATCATATTTTCAAATATTGTTGATTCTTTTATTAGCCCTACAACGTATTATTTGAATTATTTGAAATGTCTCGAAAAAGGCTCGAAATTTGGTTTGAACATAACAGAGGACAGAAAACATTGCCAAAAGACATGTAGTAGTACCTCACTGCTGTTGCTAGAGCATCCAAGTAACAACTCATGTAGTTCACCCTCCTGACATCGTTGAGTAGAATTTCGGTGGGCTTTTCCTTCTCGCCAAACCCTTCAAGAACAACAACAAATTATATGAAATTTTTCACAAAACATTTTTGAACATCTTGTATGAATGTATCTGCTCACCGTTTTCTGTGATGTACATTGGCAAGTTATTGTACCTCTCCTTTATATATGTTACCATCTTATAAATTCCTTGAGGATCGACATATAGCCAGTCGAGATCAGTCTACATTGACGTCAAGCTGAGATTTGGGTAATGTTTCCCTCGAAAATTAAATCACAGACACGGTGTTAAGCTGAGATAACATACCGGTTCCCCAATGAAAACACCTTTGTTTTGTGCAATCCACAGAGAGAAGCCTTCTGTCTTAGAATATCCTGTTCCCGGTTCACATGTAGAGAAAATACAATCTTTCACATAAAAACTGGTATACTGGTTGATGCCAATGAAATCTAACCTGTTCTTCAGCTTCTCCTGATCATATTTCGAAAACTCGGGTAGACTACATCCTAGAATTTCATGCATTTCTGCAGGATATTTCCCAAATATTATTGGATCTAAGAACCTGCATTTCACTTTTAAGATGGATTCAAGGTGCAAATTCTGTAGTTATTATGATAACCATATACGAGTGCTGAAAAAGCTTACCAATTCATAAAGAAAGCTTGAGCTCTCTCGGCTGCTCGTTTGTCTTCCGAGGAATTGCTGATAGGTTCGTACCACATGGTATTCATTACAATTCCAATGCTACCTTCTTGTTCTTTCTGGATTTATATCAACATTATAATTTAGAACAGAGCTGTTTTCATGCTTGAATAAAACCAGTGCTAGAACTGTAACAATTTACTCGAATATACCTGATATTTAGTTCTATAAATACCCACAGCAGCTGAATGCGAGAGGATGATGTTGTGGGCAGCAATAAAAGGCTCTCTTTCCGAATCCCCTTCTTTACAATTCCCGAATAAGCCAGAACAGTGAGCTGGAGGGTATATCCCTGACCTATAGCCACGGATGACTGCAACATTAGGCTCGTTGAAGGTGACCCAAAACTTCACTCGATCTCCGAAATACTCGAAACATATGTCTGCATAATATGCAAAATCTTTCCTGGAAAATGTTTGATCCGTATTAGTAGTAGTATTACTACCGATAAATTAACAACGAAAAGAGTATTGCTTGCTACTTACTGCACTTGGGGACTCAGCCAGCCTCCGTATCTGTCTTCTAGTTCCTGAGGAATGTCGTAATGAGTCAATGTCAAAAAGGGTATGATCCCTGAAATCAGAAGCATTGAACAGTTTAATATGGAAGTTCTTATGTCGGATAAATAACTAATCGTGCAGAAATTCTTTCAACTCCTAGAACCAGAACTAGAATTAGAATCAACCTCTATGCAGAAGAGCGTCAATGACCTTGTTATAATGATCAACGCCATCTCTATTCACAGCTCCAAATCTTCCCTCTTGTTTAAAGTGAATACGAAAAGTGAGTAAATTAGCAGTGTATACAGATTAACAGCAGATACAACCAAATTTTCCTTTTAATTACAACAAATAGAAGAACACACTCACTAGGTAAAATTCGTGCCCACGATATAGAGAAACGATAGCTATTGACTCCAATATCCTCCATGAGTTCCAGATCTTCCTGTTTTATCACATCATCAAAAACAATAACGAACATTTTCTCAATCCGTCCTATGATAAATTAGTACAGAAATTCTCTAATGTATACGCGGGATTCTTGAACGTCTTTGTTAGAGTCATGACATATTTCGGGTTACATTTTTAGGTCATGTAGTAATAGTATTACTGTTTCAAACATATATATAATCAGAGAGGAATGCAAACACTAATTAAAAATCTAAGTTTTATGTGAATTGAGTTACCAGATATCGATGGTAATGATCAACAGCAACATCTCCAGTACTTCCATCAATGATGTTACCTGAGATACAAGTTTCAATCACATATATCATGACTCATGAGAAGAAATGCTTGAAAAATAAGCAAAAATAATTCAACAGAAAAGGGAAAAAAAAAAACACAGAGCAATTCAATTCAAACCAGGCTTGTGAGTAAAATTGTCCCAGTTGCTGAGGCCTTTTCCATCAGCCAAGAAAGCTCCTTCAAACTACACAAACAAATAAATATTCCAAAAATTAAATCAATAATGGTAACTGTGACATGGGTATGTTTTTGTTTTGTTTTATGTATATGTTTATTGTGATTAAAAAAAAATGAAGAACCTGATAAGAGGAAGATGCAGTTCCAAAGAGGAAATTTCTGGGGAATGGAGAAGCACCCAATTCACCTTTCATACTGATAGTGGGACTACATGATACTAATAGAAGTTGAAAGCACATTTGAAACACAAAAAAAGCTTGTAAAACCAGTGAAAGCTCCATAGACACAACCTGGTAGTAGTGCTACTGTGTTAGTCCTCTGTTTCAACCAACCAGAGAGAAGTATATGATATATGAGAATGAATAAGCAGAGAGAGAAGAAAACAGAGAAAATAATTGTAGAAGCAAGAAAGGACTTTTTTGATGCCTCCAAGCTCGACCTGTGATTGTGAAGTGGTACTTGGCTGCATGTTGGGATGTATATGTCACTTGTCACATGAAAATGTGTATAATAAACAAATGGGAAATCGCACAAACAACCTCGAGTTTAGATGTAATTGTACTCATATGAAACGTTTGATCAACATTGTATAAATATTCATGTCTTTTGACCTATTTAATAGGGAAAAAATTATAATTAATTTAATTGAAATATTAAAAGAAAACATTTCAAAATAGAAATTAGAAGTTCCACCGTATATGGAGGAAAGAGTTCAGACTTACTCCTTCAATGGAACATATTTGTTCCATTAGAGGAACATATCTGACTCCCTCCACGATGGAAGAGATCTACTCATCTATAAGGATGAAGGAGCAATCGTCCCCATCAAAAGGGGAAATCGAGATTGTCTTTCTTCTTTAATGTAGAAAATTAGACTTTCGATCTCATCTTTGAAAAGAGGAGATCGAGATGAGACTAATTTCAATCTCCTCTTTCAAAAGAGGAAGTCGAAATCAATTAGATTGGACATCAAAGCTCCACCATCAGTGGAGTCACCAATGATAGATAAAGCTTTTCTCGATAATTTTTATTAACAATGATAATAATATTATTAAATTATTTATTTGAAATGATAAAATAAACTCTAAAATAATTAAGTATGGGCATTTATGTCTTTTCCCACTAAAAGAGTGGTCATTAGAGGTGGTCACGGTTCGGTTTCGGTTCGGTTTCGGTTCCGTAGCCACCCAAAACCGAAACCGAAACCGTAACCGGAAAACCGGTTTGGTACATGGTTTCTAACCGGCGGTTTTACGGTTTCGGTTTCGGTTTCGGTTTAAAAACCGACGGTTTTGGGTTCGGTTTCGGTTTTTCAAAAAAAAATTCAAAAAAAATGCCACGTGTCAGCTTCTGATTAGTCGATTTTTTTAAATATATTTTTTTATAAAAAAACCGGCGGTTTAACCGCGGTTAAAACCGCCGGTTTAACCGTCGGTTTTTGGCGGTTTTTGGAAGTAAAACCGAACCGTAACCGGTTTCAATTGGTTTTGAAACCGCAGGTTTTTTCGGTTTCGGGGCGGTTTTTGGAAGTACGGTTTCGGTTAAACCGCGGGAAAAACCGTCGGTTTAACCGAAACCATGGCCACCTCTAGTGGTCATTAGTCAGTGCTAGAATTGACATAACAACTAACACTACACAAGGGATGTTTCTTCAATTTGGATCAAAACCTCTGTATTCGTGGGATGACACTTAAAATCGAGGGACTATTTTGCAATCTACCCTTAACAAAAGAGTGAAATGTAGACGTGTAGTACAGTACTACTACCCCCACGGATTTATTGGTTTACAAGAAAAAAAACATATATTGAGGAGATCATGTTAAAACTTAAAACTTAAAAGAAATAGTTGAAAAAAAAAATTAAAAAAAAAAACAATTTCATGTTAAATGAATCTGATTAATTTAATAATATATGATCAAATCTAAAAAGAAGATCAAATATATAGTATTTGGACCTACGAAAATAGAAAAAAAAAAAATATATATATATATATGTAATCACAGTTAGGTATCAATAAGTTTATCTAGTTTATTAGTAAATAAGGCATGTCTATTTAGATTATTATGTTTTAGGGTCTGCGTGCCCCTTTGTTTTCGTTTTTCGTTTACTTCTTTTCATTTGTTTTTATTTTTATTTTTATTTTTATTATTGTTAATAAAAAAGCTATAACAAAAAATAAAATAAAAAATTAATGTCATCCACAAGAGACAACTTCCTCGAACTATTCAATAACTTGAAAATTTATTTTCACCCCATAATGAAACAATTTATTATTGTCTTTTGAAAAATTAGGTATTTTTAAAGCAATTGCAAGTTGTCAATGGCATTACTCTTAAGAAAAAATAAAAATAAAAAAATAGATCAACTTGTTTAAAATCCAATTAGGTCTTACTCTGTTTGAAGTCCATATGCATCACCAAATAGACTCTCATCAAGCCCAGGTTTGATGTTTATTGAAAGGTTAGCAAACAAGAAGCTAAATTTTAAGTTTTCTTCTTTCTTTTTCTTTTTTTAATCCGACAACAATCGAGTAATGTGATTTCAGGAAATTAGCAAAATAAACACGGTAAACACAACCCGAAATGCAGGGGTCTTGTTACACTGTTTATGACTGATGAGACTTGAACTTCTTCATATGTTACAAAAGCCAAAAAAATTATCACTATTGCAGGCTACAAGCTTGATCAATGCAGACCTTACACATTATTATTCTTATATATCACAAGTTTAATTTCCTTTTTTAGGGGGTGGGGGGCAATCATTTTCTATCTTCAGTCATGAATAGTCTAATGTGTCAAGAAAAGTTATAGAAATCTTTTTGACGATCGTTAAAGTATTAAGATTCAGGACTCTCAAGACTCATACGTATGTAATCCAACTTCACCTCAGACTTGAAGTCCAACTCCACCTCAGACTTAAAGACTCTGTTTTTAACTTATACTGATGTATTTAATAATATCGCTTGCTGTAATTATCTTTTAAGATTACAGTTATCAGGTTAGTGTTTTAATAAGAGTAGATTACATCTACTGTACACGACCTGAGTCACAACTCCTGTATATATATATTTGTATGATTCATGAATAAAATATATAGCAGAACGTTTAATATAACTGAATCAAAAATACCATTCAAATCCAAAGTAAAAGCTGATTCTTTGAAATGACTACAACCTAACCATTAGGTCCACAACTTTGAGACTTTAGAAGAAATTTTGAATGCCCTGCAAATCAAACATTCCTTTCACATCTGCTTGGTTTATTGGTTGGAGAAGAACAGTTAAGCAAATTATTGGATTTTTTGGGTCATAAAGCTAGTTCTCTTACCTCTTTTTCAAATTATTAATTATGAAGAATATAAATCCTTGAACCGTTGCAAATGCACAATATTGTTGTTGTGATTTTGAATTTAAATCTAAGCTGTGGGTTTTTCTTGTATTAAGTTCCATACAAGCATATGAGCATCCTTAGGAGTCAAAATTTGATTGCCAAAATCAAAAGTAGACAATACAGTTTACAATGATTTCCAAAACTCGCTCTGATACCAATTAAAGAGACTCAAACCAAGAATTCTACAGTGATTGCACAAGAGAACTACATACACCAGTTGGACTTGAGAATAGGCGGCTATATTTTCATATATAGCATTACAAGTTTCATATGTGAAGGCGATATGGACTAATAGCTACACCAGAACAGGATTCACCATACTATTTTTTGGTTAAACTAAACTTCACAAGTTAAGCAGGTCGTATGGTTGGCAATGTACTGTTTATACCAAGTTGCTGACGTTTTGCGAGTTCTTTTGAGAGTCGTATAATCAACATGGTAGAGTCCAAACCTGACTGTATATCCATCGTTCCACTCGAAGTTGTCGAGCAATGACCAGGCAAAGTATCCTCGCACATCTGCTCCTTTCCTGATCATATTTTCAAATATTTTTGGCTCTTTTATTAGCCTTACAACATATTATTTAAAATGTCTCGAAAAAGGCTCGAAATTCGGTTTGAACATAACAGAGGACAGAAAACATTGCCAAAAGACATTTAGTAGTACCTCACTGCTGTTGCTAGAGCATCCAAGTAACCACTCATGTAGTTCACCCTCCTGACATCGTTGAGTAGAATTTCGGAAGGCTTTTCCTTCTCGCCAAACCCTTCAAGAATGACAACAAATTATATGAAATTTTTCGCAAAACATTTTTGAACATCTTGTATGAATGTATCTGCTCACCGTTTTCAGTGATGTACATTGGCAAGTTATTGTACCTCTCCTTAATATATGTTACCATCTTATACATTCCTTGAGGATCGACATATAGCCAGTCGAGATCAGTCTACATTGACAAAACAAGATTTGGGTAATGTTTCCCTCGAAAATTAAATCACAGACATGGTGTTAAACTGAGATAACTTACCGGTTCCCCAACGAAGACACCTTTGTTTTGTGCAGTCCGGAGAGCGAAGCCTTCTGTCTTAGAATATCCTGTTCCCGGTTCACATGTAGAGAAAATACAATCTTTCACATAAAAACTGGTATACTGGTTGATGCCAATGAAATCTAATCCATTCTTCAGCTTCTCCTGATCATATTTCGAAAACTCGGGTAGACTAGATCCTAGAATTCCATGCATTTCTGCAGGATATTTCCCAAATATTATAGGATCTAAGAACCTGCATTGCACTTTTAAGATGGATTCAGGGTGCAAATTCTGTAGTTATTATGATAACCGTAGACGAGTGTTGAAAAAGCTTACCAATTCATAAAAAAAGCTTGAGCTCTCTCAGCTGCTCGTTTGTCTTCCGAGGAATTGCTGATAGGTTCGTACCACATGGTATTCATTACAATTCCAATGCTACCTTCTTGTTCTTTCTGGATTTATATCAACATTATAATTTAGAACAGAGCTGTTTTCAAGCTCGAATAAAATCGGTGCTAGAATCTGTTATAATTTACTCAAATATACCTGATATTTAGTTCTATAAATACCAACAGCAGCTGAATGAGAGAGGATGATGTTGTGGGCCGCAATAAAAGGCTCTCTCTCCGAATCCCCTTCTTTACAATTCCCGAATAAGCCGGAACAGTGAGCTGGAGGGCAATCCCCTGACCTATAGCCAAGGATGACTGCAACATTAGGCTCGTTGAAGGTTACCCAAAACTTCACTCGATCTCCAAAATATTGGAAACATATGTCTGCATAATATGCAAAATCTTTCCTGGAAAATGTTGATCCATATTAGTAGTATTATTACTATTTACTACCGATACATAAAAAACGAAAAGAGTGTTGCTTGCAACTCACTGCACTTGGGGACTCAGCCAGCCTCCATATCTGTCTTCAAGTTCCTGAGGAATGTCGTAATGAGTCAATGTAACAAAGGGTATAATCCCTGAAATCAGAAGCATTGAACAGTATAATATGGAAGTTGTTATGACGGATAAATAACTAATCGTGCTGAATTTCTTTCAACTACTAGAACCAGAACTAGAATTAGAATCAACCTCTATTCAGAAAAGCATTGATGAACTTGTTATAATGATCAACGCCGGCTCTATTCACAGCTCCAAATCTTCCCTCTTGCTCAAAGTGAACACGAAAAGTGAGCATGCAATCGAATTTTCCTTCTAACGACAAATAAAAGTACACACTTACTGGGTAAAATTCGTGCCCACGATATAGAAAAACGATAGCTATTGACTCCAATATCCTCCATTAGTTCCAGATCTTCCTGTGTTACCATATAATCAAAAACCATAATTAACATTTTCTCAATCCGTCCTATGATAAATTGGTATAGAAATTCTATAATGTATGCGCGAGATTCTTGAATGTCTTTGTTAGAGTCATGACATATTTTGGGTTACATTTTTAGGTCATGTAGTAATTGTATTACTGTTATATATATATAATTAGAGGTGGCCACGATTTCAGTTAAACCGTCAGTTTTGTTTGCGGTTTAACCGAAACCGTACAGCTAAAACTGCCCCAAAATCAAAACCGTAACCAGCGGTTTGAAAACCGGTTTCCCACAGTTAAGGTTACTATTTGGGTTCCCAAAAAACTGACTAAAACCGGCGATTTTAACTGCGGTTAAACTGCCGGTTTTATAAATAAATAAAAAAATATATTTAAAAAAAAATCTGGACGGATCAAACGCTGCCACACGGCAAACCATTTAAAATTTAAACCAGCGGTAAAACTGCCAGTTTTATTAATAAAAAAAATAAAAAATAAAAAATAAAAAAAATAAAAAAATAAAGGCTCAATCATTTGCTGCCACATGGCAGCCAATTTGAAAATATATATATATATACACAGCCGTTGGGCAAATAACCATTCAATGGTCATCTTCTGCCATACGGCCACCTTTTAAAAAAAAATTTACCCTTGAGTTTTCTTAATTGCAAACCCTCTACTACCAATGAAAATCTATTTGACCTCCACCCCATTCAGATGATTTTTTTGTAGGTGAAGATGAAGAAGAAAAGCCGATGAAGTTCGAACTCTTCACATTGCATATGAAGAAAACTAACTTAGAAGGTGGGTTTGTCAAAATCCAATGCAATTACTGCCTCAAATCATACAAGATTGTCAAATCCTTCAGATATGGCACGTACTGGGCCCATATCAAAAAAAGTCACCCGTCCGAATACGAGAAGGCTAGTAACCAAGGCAACCAAACTCAAATCTCCAGGTACGGAACCCCTTCTAATCAATTATTTCATTATACGTCTGGAAAAAAAAATGGAAGAATTAGCATTAATGGTTGCAGTTAAACACTTACCTTTTGGTTGTTGTGAGAAAGTAAGTTTTGTTAATTATTATCAAAATGTTTTAAATCCTACAATGCAACGTGTTCCTAGATCCACTCTCACACGTACACTAAATACCATTTACAAAAGAAAAAAAAATTGAAATCATTTTTTTACAATTTCAAGGTCGTGTTTCTATATGGACCAACAATTTTGGTAGTCATTCATACATGGGTGTGACAACTGACATGTCGTTATATGGATAATGAATGGGACATGTAAAAAAGAATTCTTGCATTTCGTGTTTTCGATAACTCACATTCAGCTCAAAATATTTTTTAACTCCTTAAAATAATTTTTCAAGATTATTATATCCAAAACATAATTTTTGTTATTGGTTTTGATAATGCTACAAGCAATTTCGCATCTATTCCTATGTTAGAGGATTTTTGCAATCCCTATTTCGCATCTATGCCATGTTTTAAATTTATGTGTTCAAGTTGGATTAACACATAATTTTGCTTATATTAAACCAATTAGAGATAGTATTAACTATATCTGGAGGCATAACAAAACTCAGAAACAATGGTTAAAATATTGCTCTCAGAATAATATGCTTCCCATTAAATTTTCTCGAAATATTGTCATTCGTTGGAATTCTACTCATAAGTCGCTTAATGAAAATGTTGAATTTAATGAATTATTATTTCTTTTATTACTTATAACGTTCCTTCAATTGAACCATCGGGATGCAAATATAAAAATTCTTGAATTGTTACTTGTTTTTAATGATGCTACCAATGCTTTATATGGTGTTTACTATCTCACTACTCATTTATTTCTTATTCAAAGTGTTAATATTGCTGGTGCATTTAGTGATTGTGAATTCAATGTTCAATTGAGTTCATGTGTTGCTCCCATGAAAACAAAATGGTTACAATATTATAGGGAGATTCTAAATATTTACTTGCTTGTATCGTGTTTTGATTCACGCTTTAAATTAGAATGTTTGCATGTTTATTTAACTCATTATTACAAAAGTTTAGGATTAGAAGTTAATGTTCTTAGTTATTATAATTCCATTATGACTTTACTTTATGAATTATATGATGAATATCTTAGAATGTATGGTCCGTCTTTGAACATGCCGGTTTCACAACCCCAACCCACATCTGGTGGTACCGGTACTTCCGTAAAATTTCAATTAAAAGGTTTAAGGGATCGATTGTTTTCCGAAAGAGCCAAAAAAATACGAACATCTTCTTCATCCTCATCTGACTCTGAGCTTGACCAGTATTTAGAAGCCACTCATGAATTTTTAGAAGCAAAATTTAGTATCCAGGTTTGGTGGAAGAGTCATCAACAGGATTATCCAATTTTTGCTATTATTATCAAACAAATTCTTGAAACGCCGGTTTTTATCATTACTGTGGATCAAGAGTTTAGTTCAGGTGGAAATATTTTGGAACCAAAATGGTTGGTTATGTGTCACAATCACTTGAAATGCAGGCGTGTGTTGATGATTGGACAAAGGCAAAATGCAAACAACAAAAACTCCAGCCGAAGATAGTGAACGACTTCTTCGAAGATGACCAAACCACGGGAACGGAAGGCAGCAAATAGATTCCGTTCCAACTTCCAACCTCCAACACCGAGCAACTAATTAAAGGTAAAAAAGACTACGTGGCCTTTGATTCCTCTATACTGGTGGAGGATACATAAACAACTTAATTGTGGTAAAAATTAAGTGCAAGGCCGGTTTTTTTTTTTTTTTTAATTTTAGTAATTTTAACTCTGTTACATTGTAATATTGTATATTTGAATAATTGAATTCAAGCCTTCATGGCAATTTCTTCTTATTATTTTTTAATTTTTGTGAAATTATAAAGTTGTATTTATTAATAAATGTCAATTTCTTCTTTTTTAAACATCATTAAATACTTCATGAAAATGTTTGTAATTTTTTTTTTATTTTAAACTTTGTTTGATTGTAATTATTATTAGGCAAGAATTTATATATATATATATATATTCTTCAAACAATCTTTTCACTTGTAAATAAAGATTACAAAAAAAAAGAAAAAAATACAAACCGAAACTGAAACCGCCTAAAACCGAAACCATAAACGAACCAAACCGAAACCGTAAAACCGGTGGTTATAAACCGTGTACCAAACCGGTTTTCCGGTTACAGTTTTGGTTTTGGTGGCCACGGAACTGAAACCGAACCGTGGCCACCTTTATATATAATCAAAGCGGAATGTAAACACTAATTAATAATCAAAGTTAGAAATGTGAATTGAGTTACCAGATATCGATGGTAATGATCAACAGCAACATCTCCAGTACTTCCATCAATGATGTTACCTGAGAGACAAGTTTCAATCACATATATAATGAGAAGAAATGTTTAAAATAATCAAAAAATAATTCAACAGAAAAGGAAAAACACAGAGCAATTCAATTCAAACTTACCAGGCGTGTGAGTAAAATTGTCCCAGTTGTTGAGGCCTTTTCCATCAGTCAAGAAAGCTCCTTCAAACTACACAAAAATTCCAAAAATTAAATCAATAAAGATAACTGTGACACGGGTATGCTTTTGTTTTGGTTTATGTTTATGTTTATGTTTATTGTGATTAAAAATAATAATAATAAAATAAATAATAATAATAATAATAATAATAATAATAATAATAATAAAGACATGACAAACCTGATAAGAAGAAGATGCAGTTCCGAAGAGGAAATTTCTGGGGAAAGAAGAAGCACCCAATTCACCTTTCATGGTGATAGTGTGACTACATGATACTAATAGAACTTGAAAGCATATTTGAAACACAAAAAAAGATTGTAAAACCAGTGAAAGCTCCATAGACACAACCTATAGTAGTAGTGCTACTGTGCTAATCCTCTGCTTCAACAAACCAGAGAGAAGTATTTGATATATGAGAATGAATAAGCAGAGAGAGAGAAGAAAACAGAGAAAATAATTGTAGAAGCAAGAAAGGACTTAAAACTTAAAAGAATCAGTTGAAAAAAAAAAATTAAAAGAAATATAAAAAAAAACATATATCGAGGATATCATATTAAAACTTAAAAGAAACATTTCATGTTAAATGAATTTGATTAATTTAATGATATATGATCATATCTAAAAAGCTGATCAAATATATAGTATTTGGACCCACGAAAATAGAAAGAATATATATATATATAATCGTAGTTTGGTATTGATAAGTTTATCTAGTTTATTATTAAATTGTTTGTTAGTTAATAATGTGATCCACAAAGCCTACGTGACTTTTTAAATTATTGTGCTTGGGGCATGTGCTCCCATTTACCTTTGTTTTTCTTTTCCTTTTATCTTTATTTGTTGTTATTTTATTTTTATTTTTATTTTTAATAATTAAAAAACTCTATAAAGTTTATGATCGATTAAAAAAAAAATGTGGTCCACAAGAGATAACTTCCTTGGATTATTCAATAACTTGAAAATTTATTTTCACCCCATAATGAAACAATTTATTAGTACCTCTTGAAAAATTCGATATTTTTAGAGCAATTGCAGTTTGTGAATGTCATTACTTTTAAATAAATAATAAAAAATAAATTAGATCAACTTGCTTAAAATCCAATTAGGTCTTGCTCTGTTTGAAGCCCATATACATCACCAAATACACTCTTATCAAGCCCAGGTTTGATGTTCATTGAAAGGTTAGCAAACAAGAAGCTAAATTTTAAGTTTTTTTTTTTTTTTTTTATTTTTTTTTTTATTTTTATTTTTTTATTTTTTTTATTTATTTATAATTTGACACTAATCGAGGAAGATGCAGTTCCAAAGAGGAAATTTCTGGGGAATGGAGAAGCACCCAATTCACCTTTCATACTGATAGTGGGACTACATGATACTAATAGAAGTTGAAAGCACATTTGAAACACAAAAAAAGCTTGTAAAACCAGTGAAAGCTCCATAGACACAACCTGGCAGTAGTGCTACTGTGTTAGTCCTCTGTTTCAACCAACCAGAGAGAAGTATATGATATATGAGAATGAATAAGCAGAGCGAGAAGAAAACAGAGAAAATAATTGTAGAAGCAAGAAAGGACTTTTTTGATGCCTCCAAGCTCGACCTGTGATTGTGAAGTGGTACTTGGCTGCATGTTGGGATGTATATGTCACTTGTCACATGAAAATGTGTATAATAAACAAATGGGAAATCGCACAAACAACCTCGAGTTTAGATGTAATTGTACTCATATGAAACGTTTGATCGATATTGTATAAACATTCATATCTTTTGACTTATTTAATAGGAAAAAAATTATAATTAATTTAATTGAAATATTAAAAGAAAACATTTCAAAATAGAAATTAGAAGTTCCACCGTATATGGAGGAAAGAGTTCAGACTTACTCCTTCGATGGAACATATTTGTTCCATTAGAGGAACATATCTGACTCCCTCCACGATGAAAGAGATCTACTCATCTATAAGGATGAAGGAGCAATCCTCCCCATCAAAGGGGGAAATCGAGATTGTCTTTCTTCTTTAATGTAGAAAATTAGACTTTTGATCTCATCTTTGAAAAGAGGAGATCGAGATGAAACTAATTTCAATCTCCTCTTTCAAAAGAGGAAGTCGAAATCAATTAGATTGGATATCAAAGCTCCACCATCAGTGGAGTCACTAATGATAGATAAAGCTTTTCTCGATAATTTTTATTAACAATGATAATAATATTATTAAATTATTTATTTGAAATGATAAAATAAACTCTAAAATAATTAAGTATGGGCATTTATGTCTTTTCCCACTAAAAGAGTGGTCATTAGTTAGTGCTAGAATTGACATAACAACTAACACTACACTAGGGATGTTTCTTCAATTTGGATTAAAACCTCTGTATTCGTGGGATGACACTTAAAATCGAGGGACTATTTTGCAATCTACCCTTAACAAAAGAGTGAAATGTAGACGTGTAGTACAGTACTACTACCTCCACGGATTTATTGGTTTGCAAGAAAAAAAACATATATTGAGGAGATCATGTTAAAACTTAAAACTTAAAAGAAACAGTTGAAAAAAAAAAATTAAAAGAAACAATTTCATGTTAAATGAATCTGATTAATTTAATAATATATGATCATATCTAAAAAGAAGATCAAATATATAGTATTTGGACCCACGAAAATAGAAAAAAAAAAAATATATATATATATATATATATATGTAATCATAGTTTTGTATCAATAAGTTTATCTAGTTTATTAGTAAATAATGCATGTCTATTTAGCTAATTATGTTTTGGGCCTGCGTGTACCTTTGTTTTCGTTTTTCGTTTACTTCTTTCCGTTTGTTTTTATTTTTATTTTTATTTTTGTTTTTGTTAATAAAAAAGCTATAATAAAAAATAAAATAAAAAATTAATGTGATCCACAAGAGACAACTTCCTCGAACTATTTGATAACTTGAAAATTTATTTTCATCCCATAATGAAACAATTTATTAGTGCCTTTTGAAAAATTGGATATTTTTAAGGCAATTACGAGTTGTCAAGGGCATTACTCTTAAGAAAAAATAACAATAAAAAAATAGATCAACTTGTTTAAAATCCAATTAGGTCTTACTCTGTTTGAAGTCCATATGCATCACCAAATAGACTCTCACCAAGCCCAGGTTTGATGTTTATTGAAAGGTTAGCAAACAAGAAGCTAAATTTTAAGTTTTCTTTGTTCTTTTTCTTTTTTTAATCCGACATCAATCGAGTAATGTGATTTCAGGAAATTAGCAAAATAAACACGGTAAACACAACCCGAAATGCAGGGGTCTTGTTACACTGTTTATGATTGATGAGACTTGAACTTCTTCATATGTTATAAAGGCAAAGAAATTATCACTATTACAGGCTACAAGCTTGATCATAGCAGACCTTACACATTATTATTCTTATATATCACAAGTTTAATTTTCATATAAAATAAATACTACACTACTCTGAACTTCAAAAGGAACCACCATTCATCACTATTCTGTATTGATCATCAATCAGATTTCATTACTAATGGCTCCAACGTCCGAAACTCATCTCTTCACCGTCTCTCCTAGTTTACGCCACATTAAGCAACAACGTCTTCCTCGAGTTCTTCAAGCCTTTGCCTGCTCGATCAGAAATTTATATCGGGGACGGAAGTCAGTTTCAAATTTCAATTAGAGAATTAACTTAAATCCATTTGTAGCACTTAACATTCACTTAAAGACAACGTTGAATTTTCACAGGAAAATTAAGAACAATGTCCCTAAAGCAGATTGAAAAGCTATTTCTTCAGGTATTTTTTTTTTTTTGGTTTCCATACAATCTCATTGCGAAGATAGCGATGAGAATTATACCTGTGAATAGAGGAAGGTGCCAAGGATCGCGATTGCAGCCCCGATAGCATTAATAGGTTGTATAGGGGTGCGAAAGATGATGATGGAGGAGACTATAACGAATATTCTCTTCATTGTATTCCCGATACTAAAAGTCAATGGAGAAATCCAATCCAGTGACATGTATGAAACTTGATTGTACAAGTGATAGAAGATACTCTGCACGGCTACCCACCTGCATCAAAATTTATCGAAAACAATCGGGTCTATAAGCGACTTCATCACAAGCAAACACCGATCAGAAAAGACTCCGGAGAATCCTTTTCACCAAGAATCAAAAATCCATTTTCTTGTGTGATAAGTAAACACATTGATGCACCAGAAATAGACAATGTAGATAAACAATCCTCAGCGGAGAATTAACAATTGACTCAAGTAAAATTACCAGACGAAATTGGGTCCGATTTGAGCCAGAGCAGTTTGCCAACCAATAGACCACATCTGAGGGCCCTCAACAACAATTGCAAATGGTGTGAGAATGAAGAGTGACATCATAGACAAACAAGCATAGTAGTTCATGCCATTAACAGACTTCCCTTTCATGCCTTTCTTTGAGAAAATGTTTCGAAACCCGAATGCCAAATTCGATATCATAGCTCCCATAAATCCTGAAATCAAAAGACAACCCGAATTCAGCAATCAATGCACGGATTCAAATCTTTTACTGTGCTGACCTAAATCAGTTAAGAATAATACAATGCATTTAAAGATAATAAAAATGAATAAAATAAACTAAATCAATTTTTATAGTTGATTACCGATATCAACAGACCTGCTAAGCTCAGCATAAATATCAGTTGAGTAGAGGATCTCAATTCTCAATGCACATACATCACACTAACATAATACTTATTATCTCAATTAAAATTCTCAAGTACGGGCACGTATGCATAATGTGATCCCGATAGAAAAAAAGATGCAGACGTTCACATTAAAAGATAGTTTTTCTCACCAATCATGTTGAAATTGAGTTCTGTGGCGGCTGTTAGCATGCAGCCTCCGATGATCGGCAGGAGTGAGAGGTAAACCAACACCGGAAACGTCTCACTCAACAAGACCCTGGAGACCAACACACTGAAAGCAGGCTCACCACTCTTGATGATATGAGTGAACGACACTGTAACTTTTGACATGCTCACAGCCGCTGCTACATGTCCAATTGTGTGCGCCAATGCAACCTATATTTATATATATGCACGAAACAGACGAAATGAGATTAGTGCAGTGGGATACCTCTCACACCTACACCACGAGATTCTGGGTTTGAGTCTTCCCCTCCTAAAAAAAACCCCGAATTTATGTAATATTTCAAATATATATATATGTACACACACAAAACACAACAAACCCACCAAGAAAAAACCATTAAAATTCCAAAAACTGAAACCCCAATGCTCTATAGTAAAACTTTTGAAAAAACAAAAAACAAAATAAACTTACAGGAACCAGAGTCTTCCAGAACTCGAAATCGGTTTTGGGGGCTTCAGCGATTCTTGTAACCCAAGAAACCAACATCATGAGAGAACCACAAGCCAGAGAGAGCGTGGAAATGAGCCAAGGGTAAGGAAAAGCATTCAACGCTTGCTTGTTGTATATATTATACACAACGTTCAATGCCCACCAAGTAGCGAAGTAGATGCCCATTTTGATCAGCTGAGCAGCCTCTAACCGGGCCTTTCTGTTGAGGACTTCAATGTTGCACTGCTCTTTCGGCGAAAACGTGACAAGGAGAGGCTTCAAAGTTGAGTTTTTGATGATGGGTAGTTGAGAATATCTGCGAAAATATGAGGATGTGAAGGAGGAGCAAATGTGCTTCACTGAAGAAATCATGGTG
The DNA here is from genome assembly GCA_035582765.1 of Acer negundo. Classification (NCBI taxonomy): domain Eukaryota; kingdom Viridiplantae; phylum Streptophyta; class Magnoliopsida; order Sapindales; family Sapindaceae; genus Acer; species Acer negundo. Next base: position 23,805,083 of record CM069232.1, on the reverse strand, counting down.
TTGAATTTTTATTTTTATTTTAGTGAAATTTTTTGTAAGGAAGTTGAGTTGGTGAAAAAGAGACAGAATTTAAACAGAGATGAGCTCATGCTAGTGATAAATTTTGGTGATAAATATGACAGACTGATAGTTGAGATTTTACTATAAATACCTTTTCTTTTTTTAGTATTATGAATGGACTGTATACTAATACACTATTTTAAAATGTTTTATTTTAAACTAACCTTTTTTTTTTTTAAATCTAAAAATAGACTCTCTCTTTGAAATGAAACCATAAATAGCTTTGAAATTATGTTAGTGTATTTATGGCTGATTTGACGGAAATATCTTTAAAATATCTTTTATTAATTTCTATATCTAAATATTCAATTACTTTTTTTTCTCTTTTAAGTTTTAGTAATGCTATTTTGTCTAAATTTGGTGTCCAAATCTGGTGTCCAAATTTAATTCATAGATCTGGTGTCCAAATTATGTGACATTACTATAATTCATTCATTTAAATAGTACTATATTTACATGATTTAAATGAATTGATTATAGTAATGCCACCTCATTTGAATAAAGATACCAAATCTGGACAAAACAGTATTACTCTTAGAGATGGTAAAATTATCCACGGATACGGATATCCATAAGAATCCACGCCATTTAAAATGGGAATGGATACTATTATTTCGGGGCCAGAGCTGAGATGGATGTCATCCTACGTCTATGGATATCCATCTCCATCCGGATCCATTATTGATTTCAATATTTTAAATATATAAATAATTATTAGTTCTAATTATATAAGTTATTATTAATTTTTATATTTGAACTTTATTGGATGTATTTGTTTCTTTTTAAATAAGATAAAATGTACTATTGTATATGTTATTTACATTTTTCTCTTGTAAAGTATAAAAATTTAAAATATTTTCATCGGATATAGATATAAATAGAGCAGGGATGGATATCTTTATCTTAATTAAAGGATTATCCGAATCCGTCCCGTTTACTTAGAAATGGGGATAGAGACATATATTTCAAACGGATATGGGAATGGATATTGAAGTATCCATACCCAATCTGGTCCATTGTAATCCCTATTACTCTTTAAGTTTATATGTCTTTCATACCTATTGCACTTCACCTGCCTAGTAGCCAGACGATCTCAAATCGCAATACAACTGAATGATGTTACCAGATTATCGTGTATGTAGTATTTGGTTTCGAAAGATCTCAAAAAATCATGTACAAACTGTCTTGTGAGAGACCTACAATACATTCATGACATCAAAGATTTTATGTAATTAACAGCAAGCATCATGCATGCATGATGGTCAACTGTTGTTGTGCTCTGCTAGCTCATTCTGCACCGCAAATTCTTGCAGCAACTTCCAGGCATATATATAAACATAACAAGACAACAAACTAAGTTCATGAGTTTCATTAATCGATGGAAGGCCATACAAAAAATCTCTCTGAAAAAAGATACACCTGGCATTTGCAGTTTGATACTAGTTGTCGATTTGAATTATTTTATGTAGGGATGACTAATATGCAGAGATTTTAAAGTTCCTGCATCATGCAAACAAAAAGCAACTGAATCTTTAATATGGTAGCCAACTTCAATCCCTATTATTGATAATCAAATTTTTTTAATTAATTATTTAAATTAATAAAAATGAATTAAAATAAAAATAATAAATAATTAACCTACAAAATAAAATATAAAATAAGTTTTAATTAGTATAATTAATTTTTTACTATAAAAATAATTTATTTATTTTACAAAATTAAATAATTAAAATTAATTAGAATAAATTAGATAATCATATTTTCACAAATTTGAATAATTTATTTTTGTTCACAAAATTAAATCATTAATTATAATTTTTTTTTTCATAAATTTGAATGATTATCGAAACCATAAAAGTGGTTACTAAAGATGAGTTTGGCTGTACAGGGCAGAAGCCACGTCCACCTTTTTAAAAAAAAAAGTTAAGTTTACTTACTAATATGTTAAATTTTCACAAGCCCAATACAAGTTTTTAAGTATAGTCCAAACCCAATATCTCTTATGTTAATTTAAAATATTATCCGCAATTACCTCTACTCCAACTTTATAAACAGGACTCCAAGGTTGCTCAATCAACTTGCTTATCCCTAACCCACTTGCTTAGCATCACCTTTAATATGAAAGGTCGGCTCCTTGTCTGAAAGAGAACGTCTCGCACAACTTTACTAACTCGGAAGAACCCATGAAGACACCACATATATCTAACCAAAACAACCTTCACATGCATATGCAGATCTGAAAAAGAAAAACAAAACCCACAGTCACCTTCTCCTCTTAGCTAGAGAGACTCTTTGCCTATTAGACCACAACTTCTACGATTTTTCCTCTCACGAGAGAGCTTTCGAGAAAACTAACCCTTGCTTTTTTTCTTGACTTCATTTTATTTCATGGGAATATACAATTTGAGAGATTTGATTTATTATATCTCATGACTCGTCGTTGTGTATTTACTTTTTATTAATGAAATTTATCTTCTTATTAAGGTTGTTTAAAAAAATTTCTAACTAGTATTTAGTTCAGTCTCATCTAATAAAAAATCATAGATTCACCACTAGTGGTTACCGCATCAATAAAAATAGTTAGCTAGATTGTGAGAGTGGTTTTTATCGGTAACAAAGAACACTGTAAAACAGTGTTCTAATATGCAATAAGTTCAAATCATACGGTAGACCGGCATCTAACACCTAAACAGACTAGACAGTCACTGGGCAGTGCCTAGACAGACATCTTTTTTTGTGTTTTTTTTTTTTTCTGTCCTTCTGTTTTGATCTTCTTATCTAGTTTCCGATTTTTTTTTTTTTCTTTTCTATTTCTTGGCGATAGCACCACGCGCACCATTATCATTTCTGACTCAACCACTCTCCAACTTTTAATTTTTGATTTTTCTTTTACTAACTTATTGGGATTTGGGACACAACTGAACTCCATCACTCCACTTTATTTTTTTATTTTTCTCTTTTTTTCTTTTTATTTTTAGGGTTAATTTCACTAACTAACCCTGATATTTTATAATATTACAGATATATTCAACTTTAATATTTATTAACAAAAACATACCCTTGACCACTTTGACTAACTATCATCAATGTTTTATTTATTCAAAAAGTATAAAATACCCCCGGTTATTATATTAATATTTATATATTATCAAGACAAATTCAAATTCAATTTATAATTAATTAAATTTAAAAATAAAACTAATTAAATATTAACGTTTTGGTATAAATGTTAGGGTTTTTTTTATTGTTATTTTTAATGGTTTTTAATTTGGATTAGGAAACGGTGGTTTTTGGAAAGGATTTTTTTTTTTTTTGATTTGGTAGAAGCAAAAGTTAATTTTTTGTTATTTTTAAACAAATTAAATATTTATTATAAGGAAGGGTGTTAATATTTTATTAAAACATTTTGTATAATAATTTATTTTAAAATATTAATTTAATTTTATTATTTTAATTGTTTTTATTTAATTTTATTACATTTATTAATTATTAATTATAAATTTAATTAGTTTTATTTTTAAATTTAATTAATTATAAATTTAATTTGAATTTATCTTGATAATACATAAATGCTAATATAATAACTGGGGGTATTTTAGACTTTTTGAATGAATAAAACATTAACTATAGTTAGTCAAAGTATTCAAGGGTATGTTTTGTTAATAAATGTAAATTTTGAATATAACTGTAATATTATAAACATATCAGGATAGTTAGTCAAAGTATTCAAGGGTATGTTTTGTTAATAAATGTAAATTTTGAATATAACTGTAATATTATAAACATATCAGGATGAGTTAGTGCAATTAACCCTTATTTTTATTATCAATCCTCTTATCCACAAACCACAACCATTCACTTCTCTTCACCACCATCATTTCTCTTACATTTTTTTTTTTTTCTTTTTATCCTTCAACTTATCTCTATGAGCTCTCTCTTCAAACGTCATCTTCTCTACAACTCATCTTCTTCTTCAAAATTATCTTCTTTTTCAGGCCTTTTTTTTGTTTCTTGTTTTCTTTTTCATCATTTCTTATTATCTTCCTCTTTTTCACTCCCTAGACGGCTTCCGTAGAGATTGGAGAGGACGAGCGGACGACGGGACGGCGGCTGCAGCGATGACGACAGTTTCGACGACTAGACGTGATTAGATCTGGTCAGAAACCGATTAATCGGTGATAGAATCGGGCTAGATGGCCGATTAGCCGGTGTTAGTCGCTGACTAAGCAGCCGCCCGCCCAGAAAGGCCGATTAGGCCTTCCTCGCGGCGGCCTAGTGCCTGGTCTGCTGCCTAGCATAATTTCTAGAATAGTACTGCTGTTGAAAATATATATTTTTATTAAATAAAAATCTAATTATATAACTTATTAGGAAAAATTGCACAATCATGCCCTGACTTTAACACATATACGTATATACGAGGTATAATATAATTTTGCTAAAATTATAAGAAAATACTCTTGGTTAACCGTTGACTGACAGTTGACTAACCGTTAACTGACAATTGATCATACTAAATGATAAAATGACCAAAATATCCTTCTTCAATGTTTTATTAATTTTTATTTTTAAAAAATGTTATAAATATTAAAATAATTAAAAACTAATTAATTAACAATATAAAATTTAGAAGTCAAATATTACAAAATGTCTAAATTACCCTCAATATTATAATTTTTTAAATTTTTTAATTTTTAATAACCGTTAATTATATATTAAAAGCTAATAAAAATAATTTAAATATTTTTTTTTTAAAGAAAAACAAATCAAATTAAATGTTAAAAGCAAAAAATAAATAGCAATTGCTCACTATGGAGACCTGCACTAACGGAGATTCCGTGTTGTTGGGCACTTAGCTAGCTCATTCTGCAGTCTGCACCGCAAATTCTTGCAGTAACTTCCAGGCTTATATAAACATAACCTGACATTCTGACAACAAACTGAGTTCATGAGTATCAATAATGGATGGTCATGCAAAAAGATTCAACTGAGTTCATGAGTTTCAACTATGATGCAGGGACTTAAAAAGTCCTTGTATGAGTTGTATCAATGCATCATGCAAACAAAAAGCAACGGGAAGGCTGGAAGCTATAATGTTTGGTTGCCATATTAAAGTTTCAATCCTATTTTTAATATAAAAATATTTTTATTAATTATTTAAATAAAGAAAAATAATAATAAAATAAAATAAAATAATCTACAAAAATAAAAAATAAAACAAGTTAATAATTTTTTACTCTAAAAAAATATTTATTTCACAAATTAAATAATTATAATTAGAGTGGTTCTCTCATTAACTAAGGATCCTTTAATTTAATTTCAGTAAAGACATTGAAGAAATCACGTCGATTCTTATGAATTTTGATCAGAATTTTTGAAGAAATCTACCTATCAATAAAATTTAAGAATTTTTCAAGTATTATAACTATTTATCCCAATTTTGTTAAATATGAAAGCGTCGGGAAATGAGCGAAATATAGTAAAATTTAAGAAAAATAGTTTTAGTGTTTGAAAAATTCTCGAATTTTATTCATAGGTAGATTTTATTGAACATAACATCCATAAAATAAATAAATAAATAAATAAATAATTCAGATCAAAATTCATAAAAATATATATAATTTCTTTAAAGTCCTTATTGAAATTAAAATATGAGATCCCTTATAAGAGAACCACTCAATTATAAATGAATTAAATAATCAACCACTATAAGTGTAATCCGAGATGCAGTCTCTATACTTTACGATTTAATAAGCAAACATAAGACTTGAACTTCGAACTTCTTCTACTTTAAACTATAAATCAATCAAGAATTGCATCAAATCATCATCATGACATGATTTAATCATTACATGCTACAAGCTTGATCTTAGCAGACCTTACAGATTATTATTCTTACATACCCTATACTACCATTAGGGCCGGTCTTGACTTTCTAATGGCCCGGGGTAAAAATCTAAAATGGTGTCCTTTGTTTATATTCATTATATATATATAATATTTATATCATATTTGCTGAAATTTAATAGTGTTTATTGAATTTCAAAGTAATCTTTTCTATGGATGATATAAGGAATGGAAAAAAAAAAAAAAAAATTGAAATGTTTTAAGTGCAAAAACTATTTTTTTTTTTCCGACTTTTTTAAAGATATAAACTTAAATAATAACGAAATATAGGGAAAAAATAATTCTTAAATCCGAAAAATTCTCAAATTTTTACTAAGTATATATTTTAATTTTCTTATGACATATGCAAAAGAACGGGCCCTACATTGATGAGTGGTGTTGGTAGTGAGACTTGGAGATCGAAATTCGAGAGAAAGTGTGCAGTGTTGAGTCAAAAAAAAAAAAAAAAAAGGGGGAAAATTAAAAATATGAAAGTTTGAAAACCTTAAATTGTTTGTTTGGTGCACATTTGGGCTTTGACCTAATTTTTATTTGCATGTTTTCTATATATTTTTGTCTTTCTTTTTTAACAAACAATTGGGCCGATCTGAAATAAAAGTAATGTGTCTATCAATCCATCATTTAAATTAATAACAAGTAAATGTAATTGGACCCTTTTTTAAACATGAGATTGTGCATTTGTTTGAAATAATAATAGAATAGCGATATTGACACCCCTTAAAAACTGTATGTATACCACTTTCGTAAGTACACCCCTACAATATTTTTAAAATCTCTAGTTCATATATAAACCCCACTTAATATCAAAAATAACCTTTCTTTAATTTTATTATATTATATTTTTGTTAGCACACCGCACTATTTTGTTATCTAATTAGATTTATTTAAAATTTTATTATTTTATATCTTTTTAGAAAAATTACACAAACATACCCTGACTTTAATACATATATGAGACATAATCTAGTTTTACCAAAATTACAATAAAATACCGTTGACTAACCGTTGACTGACAGTTAACTAACCGTTGACCATACTAATTGATAAAATGAGCAAAATACCCTTCTTCAATGTTTTATTAATTTTTATTTTTAAAAAATACTATAAATATTAAAATAATTAAAAACTAATTAATTAATAATATAAAATTTAGAAGTCAAATATTACAAAATATCCAAATTACCCCTCAACATTATAATATTTTTAATTTTTTAATTGTTTGATAACCGTTAATTATATATTAAAAGCCAACCAAAACAATTTAAATATATATTTTTTAAAGAAAAGCAAATCAAATTAAATGTTAAAAGCAAAAAACAAATAGCAATTGATCTCTATGAAGACCTACGAAATCTCCATTAGCATAGGTCTCCATGGAGATCAATTGCTATTTATTTTTGACTTTTAACATTTAATTTGATTTGCTTTTCTTTAAAAAAAAAATATTTAAATTGTTTTGGTTGGCTTTTAATATATAATTAACATTTATCAAAAATTAAAAATTAAAAATATTATAATATTGAGGGTGATTTGGATATTTTGTAATATTTGACTTCTAAATTTTATATTGTTAATTAATTAGTTTTTAATTATTTTAATATTTACAACATTTTTTAAAAATAAAAATTAATAAAACATTGAAGAAGGGCATTTTGGTCATTTTATCATTTAGTATGGTCATGTCAGTCAACGGTTAGTCAATGGTTAGTCAAAGGTATTTTTTTTGTAATTTTGGCAAAACTGGATTATGCCTCATATATGTGTTAAAGTCAGGGTATGTTTTTACGATTTTCCCTATCTTTTTATTCAAATAAATAATTTCTCTTTAAAAAAAAACAATTTCTAACTCCTACAAAAACATTTGATGTCACTAAAAAATTGTATGAAAAAAATTTCTTTTCATTGCATGAAAACTTAAAAAAAAAAAAATTCTTTATGTAAAAAGAGGCTCTCAGCACACAACAGTGTATCTCAATTCCTTTGTTCCTAAGAAAGTTTTTTTTTATAAAAAAGAATAACAATCGTTCATAAGAAAGTTTATTGTTTGTATTGATTTTTGTTTCACTAAATTATAGTAGTAAAGTGTATATCAACTCAATCAATTTGTATTCCTTAAAAGAAATTGAAATTAGTATTTAAAATAGAAGTTACGGTTTGATAAAATAGAAATGTTTTTATTATCATTACAAACAATTAATAAGAAACTTCCTTTTTTTTTAACAAAGGATTGATATAAAACCAATTAATAATTATCGGTATGCATTTACAAACTATTTAGTCCTTTAAGTAATTTTACTAAAGGATAATATTGGATTTTCAAAATATACTAAATGGGGATATACATACATTTTTTAAAGGGTGTAAATATCGTCATTTATAAAAATAAATGGAAAACAAATAAAAATAAATGAGTCAAGATTGAAGATATATTTGATGTAAATCAAGGCCTTTTTTTTTTAAGGGCCCGGAGCCGGCCTTGACTACCATGTTGCTAGTATCACAATTCACAAGCTTAATTTTCATATAAGTACTATTACACTACTCTGATCTTCAAAAGGAACCACCATTCGGTCCATTTGATCACAATCAAACTCTGTATTGATCATCAATCAGACTTCATTACTGTGGTTCCAACGTCCGAAACTCATCTCTTCACCGTCTCTCCTAGTTTACGCCGCATGCATTAAGCAACAACGCCTTCCTCGAGTTCTTCAAGCCTTTGCCTGCTCATCATAAATTTTTATTATGGCAGAAGTCAGTTTCAAATTTCAATAAGAGAAAAATTAAACCTGAATTTTCAGTTTTCACCATTTGTAACACTTGACATTGATCACCTAGAGACAACATTGAATTTTTTTTCACAAGAAAGAACAATGGCCCTAAAGCATATTGAAAGGCTGTTCTTCACCTTTTTTTTTTTTTTTTTCCTCTTGTCTCCATACAAGCAAGTTGTCCTGAGAAATCTAAATGAAACAATAGCGCGATGAGAATTATATACCTGTGAATAGAGGAAGGTGCCAAGGATCGCGATGGCAGCCCCGAGAGCATTAACGGGTTGTACAGGCGTGTGGAAGATGATGATGGAGGAGACAATGACGGATATTCTCTTCATTGTATTCCCAACGCTAAACGTCAATGGAGAAATCTGATCGAGTGACATGTATGAAACTTGATTATACAAGTGATAGAAAATACTTTGCGCCGCTACCCACCTGCATCAAAATTTTGAGAGATTTCTCTTAGTAATTCATCAGAAAATGAACAAATTATCGAAAACAATCGAGTCTATGAGAGTCATTCGTCACAAGAAAACTAATTACCAGACAAAATTGGGTCCGATTTGAGCAAGAGCGGTTTGCCAACCAGCAGCCCACATCTGAGGTCCCTCCACAGCAAATGCAAATGGTGTGAGAATGAGCAGAGACATCATAGACAAACAAGCATAGTAGTTCATGCCACTAACAGATTTCCCTTTCATGGCTTTCTTTGAGAAAATGTTACGAAACACGAATGCCAAATTCGATATCATAGCTCCCATAAATCCTGGAATCACAAAACAAACCAAATTCAGCAAAATTCAGCAATCAATGCACGAGTTAAAATTCTCAGATACGGGCGTCTGCATAATGTGATCATTCACATTGAAATATAGTTATTCTCACCAATCATGTTGAAATTAAGCTCTGTGACGGCGGCTAGCGCGCAGCCTCCTATGATCGGCAGGAGTGAGAGGTAAACCGGCACCGGAAACGTCTCACCAAGCAAGAAACTGGAGACCAACACACTGAAAGCAGGCTCACCACTCTTGATGATATGAGTAAACGAGACTGCAACTTTTGACATGCTCACAGTTGCTGCTACATGTCCAATTGTGTGTGCCACTGCAACCTATAATATATACACAAAACACAACAAACCCACCAAGAAAACACCATTAACATTCTAAAAACTGAATCCCCAGATGCTCTGTAGTGAAATTTTTGAAAAAAAAAAAAAAAACAGAACAAAAAAAACTTACAGGAAACAGAGTCTTCCAGAAGTCGATATCGGTTTTTGGGGGGTCGGCGATTCTTGTAGCCCAAGAAACCAACATCATGAGAGACCCACAAGCCAGAGAGAGCGTGGAAGTGAGCCAAGGGTATGGAAAAGCATTCAAAACTTTCTTATTGTATATATTGAACACAACGTTCAATGCCCACCAAGTAGCGAAGTAGATGCCGATTTTGATTCTCTGAGCCGCCTCTAATCGGGCCTGTTCGTCGAGGACTTCAATGTTGTTGATGTCGAGAGGACGAGACATGTCGGCTTCGTAGGCGTTGCACTGCGTCTGGAGGAGCTGCTGCTGCTGCTGCTGCTTGGGCTGCTCCTTCGGCGAAAACGTGAAGCTCTGTGTTGTAGAGACATGGAGAGGCTTCTTTGACGAGAATGAGTCGTTCAAGGTAGAGTTTTTGACGATGGGTAGCGGGGAAAATCTCGGCTTTGTAGATGAAAAACGTTTTCTGGGGAAGAAATTTGCAGATGTGAAGGAGGAGGAAGTGTGCTTGATTGAAGAAATCATGGTGTTGAATTGAACCTGTTTTAACTTGAAGGAAGATTGTTAGAGAGAAATGGAAGGTAGGTTGTGTTGTGATCTGTCTGACAATGGTGGAAGAGAGAGATAATTTATAGGGAGATGAGCTCAGAGCTCTGTCTCTATGTGTGCGATTTGGATAGTGACAAATTTGACAGCTTAGATTTTTCTTGTGATTTTTCTTTTGTGAAGTTTTTTAACCGTAATATTTGCTCTGTTTTACTTTTCAGGCTTTGATTAGACTATGGTCCACAACCCTCTTGGTGCTAAATAATGTTGATCCATTACGGTAATGTTTCAGTTTCGAGTTGACACATAATGATATTTATTGGAATATGTTTATACCAATAACTAAAAACCTGTTCTGATAGTTATTCTTATCAAAAGAAGAAAAGTTTTCGGATACTTATTTTCTAAAATAAGGCAGGATTCAAACCCTTTGTCAATATGAAAAGCTAAGTATTATTAAATAAGGTAGGATTCAACCCTTTTGAATGGTTTTGTATAAATGACAAATCTCAAATTTGTTGGCAAAAGAAATATTAAATTGGCTGACACGTGAGGTATTTCTTCACCTACCACTAGTAGCCACCAGACAATCTCGGATTCTCAATACAATTTAATGATGTTACGAGAGTATGTATCGACGCAGATATTCGGAGCCACGTATGTAGTCTTTGGTTTCTAACTATCGTGGAAAATCTCACGTGTCATGCATGCCGGTCGACTGTTGTTGGGATCTCCTAACTCATTCTACACCACAAATTCTTGCAGCAACTTCCAGGCATTCTTCCAGCAACTTCCAAGACATATATGTAAACCCAACAGGTAACAAGACAACAAACTGGGGTGAGTTTTAATAATCGATGAATGATCATGCAAAAAACCTCAATGAAAAAGACACACACATGACATTTGCAATTAGATACTAGTTGTTTAGTCACTTGTCAATTTGAATTATTTTCATTGTTTTTTCCATGTTTCTTTTTTCTTTTTTTGGACGGACCAGAATTGTTTTTCATTCAAATTATTAGACTTTCAATTGATGGGTTGTGATAGATATTTACTTGTTTCGTTTTTATTCATGTTAGGAGGGTGTATTATTTTGACCTTAGACTATATTACGATTTGACGGGAATTATTGTTAAAACTGTTGAAAATAATTTTATAAGTATGTTCGGAGAATTTTCTCTTCGGAATTGATCAGACATGTCCGATAAACTCTTGACACGTTTGGTGTCATATTTAAAAAAATAATAATAAAGAATTTGGTTTTAATGCATTTTTTAAAAAGGTTTTTATACATATTCTACACATTTACTTTGTTTTATCTCATAAAAAAGGCAGTGTAAATGTGTTTTTTAAATGCTTTTATCTAAAATTATTTTTTTATTTTTGGATTTTAAATACTTTTATCTAAAATTATTTTTTATTTTTGGATTTGTTTCGAATCGGATATTTTGGATTTGTATTTGGAAAATAAAATCCGAATTCGAATCTATCTATCTACACAACGTTTTTCTATCTAGCATATCCAAAAACCGAATTTAGGTATTTTCAGATTCTGACTGTTTTTGGTACGGAATTTCGGATCGGACTTGGATTATCCAATCCGATTTACATCTCTAGGCCAAGAGATACGTGCATTTTCTAAGAATATGTGAGAAGTTTTTCTCCCGATTATATGAAATAGTTATTTATTGTTATTATAAAAATATGTAAAGAGTTTTCTCTTGGTGTTGTGAAATAGGTATCTCTCATTATGATCATATATGTATGAGTCTCATATGTACTGTTTGATATCGACAGGTCTCGGTAGAGCCCTAACTCAACTATTCAATATCAAAATTTATTGTAATACTTATTATAATACTTTATAAATAAATAAATAAAATAAATAGAATATAAACTTAAGAAAGTTTTGAAGAAGAAATTAATTAGTATTTGATAGTATTATTATTATTATTATTATAATGCTATCATTTCGAATGTATTTTAATAAAAGTGTTTTATTAGTAAAAGTACTTTTACTTAAAAAAGTGTCAAAAGTACCAAGTTCATGAGGGGACCGTATGATTGTTTAGGAATGGTCTGCATAAAATAGGTTAGGTGGGATGAGTGGACAAATTCATATTGTTATGGACACGTGAGTATCACATGCAATGTAGACATAATGTCCTTTGGATCTCTATAGAAGGTAAAAAAATAATAGTACTTGTCTAAACTTCAAAGGCTATCACACTTCATTTTGGCTTTCTCATAGCAAAAGAAGCACCAAGCAAGTTCCTTTAAAGCATCCTTTGCATATTAAGCAACCTCTCACAACCGGTGTTGGCCATGACTATTCGGAGATCTCTCGGGCGAAATCTAAAAAATAGGATATATACCAACAAAATCCTTTCCATTTCATCCCAAAATAAAAATCAAAATTAAAAAATCCATGATTTTGTATGTCTCCAATTGCCAGTTTTTTTTTTTTTTTTTTTTTTTTTGGATAGAAAAGAAATGAAGAATATAATCAATATATAGGTAATAGGTGATAGGAAAGTATGAAACGTTAAAAAATTAGGTTTTGTACTAGAATAAAATGAATTAGATCATGTTCTAATATATATATATATATATATATATATTTTTGTATTGTTTGAGCTTTTTTTTTTTTTTTTTTTAAATATATATTTTTTATAACTTAGCCTATAACAAAAACTCATATCATATATTTGAAGCCCCTAAACATAATGGGCCTGGGGCACCCCCCCGGGGGTGCCTCTGCTCACAACTACACAAGGCAAGAGCCACATTTGTAATATAACTCATAGGAATTGTTTTAGAAACCCATTTTTCGTTTTACAAATTGAATTAGAAAACAAGAAACAACAATCATTGATGATCATATTTCTTTGTCATAAGAGACTGCACATTGACTTCAAACTTCAGTTTCCGTTCATTTGCACTTCAAGAAAACATCTTTCGTGAGTCCAACACACACCTATATGGCTGTATCTAATTTATGTTCGTCGTTACTTGTTATGTGAAATGTGATATATATTCAAATTATTACTATTGACATTACACATGAATAATGAGGTTAAATCTCACGACACACAACAATCAATACAAATTGTTATAAGACAATCATCAAAATAAGATAGTAAAGTCTGTTCCACTTCAAATGGACCTAAGCTATACACACTATAGAGTAAAAAATCACGGTCTCTCAATCAATTAAATAGAAAAACTCAAGAAAATATTTCAAATGAGATCGGATTGGATCCTACACACCCCTACTAAAAAAAGAAGTAAATATTGGTTTCGTTGAAAATATCTTAAATTTTTGGAAATTTCGATCGAAATATCAGAGACATATAAAGATATTTTGGAGCCCGAGTGATTTGATAATATTAACAAAAATTAGGGCTCTATATAAAATTATTACCGTTAACATAAAAATAAATAAATAAATAATTCTTTATTTACTAAATACAATGTAATCTATATAAATTAAAACAAAAAAGATTTAATTGTATCTAAAACCATAAAAACAAAACATTGTTTACATTTCTATTTTTCTTGTTATCTGAAGTACAAATTTACTAATTATACTACTACCATAAATATTATTAATTTGACACTCTTTCAAAAGAAAAAAAAAAATTCAATTGGACTTGAACAATTTTGACTCAAACGATGTCAAACTAAGTTGATATGTTATAATTCAATCGGGTTTTGATGTTTATTTTTATTGAATTGAACTAGATATAAATAATTGGACCTTATTAAAAAAAAAGAAAAAAAAGTAAAAAAAATTTGAAATTAAATCTTTCTTAAACTTAAATAAATTGGACCTGAGGCCCATAATTTTATAAAATATAAAGAAGTATATTGGACTTTTTGGAGTCCCTAGCATAATGATGAGTTTACTACCCCATAGGCCAGCTCTGCTCACAAGTTTTTTATGCAGCAGCAAAATCTGCCCCATTTGCTCACACTTGCACTAATGGAAAAATCTTCAAATGCATTTTAATACAAATGATATGAATAACTATTCAAATTAATTTCCATGACATATACTCGGTTTCGAATTTCATGATAATTTTTCCAAAATTTTCTCTAATAAATTTGTCTAAATAGTTTTTGTTACCTCTTAGTTTGTCTTTAAAAAAAAAAAAAAAATCCGTAAAGTGTGAGAATACTTTATCGATTCGACTTATATTTAGAAATCGAATATATTTATATCTGATCCGATTGATGTCAAACTTCAAAAGAAAAGAAAAATTTTGTTCTGAAAAAGGTTTATATGTACATTCTAAAATCACTTGAACCAAAAGAGCTAACAACCGTCTGATTCATTGACTATTTTTGACTTAATTAGAAATCTTTTGAACTCGTTTGGCATATTGTATTGTATTGTATTGCATTAGATTGAATTGAATTGTACTATATTATTCTTTTAGAATCCTGTGTTTGGTGATATTTTGTATTATGTTATTTTTGATTGTATTAACTAATATAATTTCTCTACTCTCTATTAGCTAATACGATATACATCGTATTAGAACAATTAATATGTATTAACTAATACAATATATTAAACAGTGCAAAACAAATATTGTATTTGTTTTATTTTACTACATTTTAAATTCTTAATACAATAAGTCAGTACAATACACCACACGAGCCTTTTAATAATGAGATTGAATCTTCTACATAAATACTCGTATGTAAACGAAAGTACGAGTCGCTTAATCAACGTCCACGTAGTTGTAAATACCGACAAAAATTCAGTTATCTGTCCTTGAAAGATCCAGTGGACCCCACTTCATCTCACCACGTCTTAACCGTCCGATCAGATCATAATCGATCAGCATTTTCTCTTCTGCTATCCAAAAAAAAAAAAAAATGCTATCACGATAATAGCACCAGTTCTGTATAATAATATCGAAAAAAAACGAAAAATAAAATAAAATAAAATAAAAATAAAATTAAAAAGCTTGTTCGATGGTAGCAGTAGCAGTGATAGAGCTCTCCGTGTTGCTGTCGTCTCATGTTGTCGTCTAAAAACCCTAACCCTAATTTGTTTTTATTGTTGTTGTTTTTCGCGAACTTGGATGGAATCGGGGAAGTTATTGCAAAACCCTAGACTGTCCTCGTCTTCGTCGTCAGTTGCATTCACTAACAGCAATAAGCAGATGCCAAATGAGCTGACGCAGAAGCCTGCGTCGCAGATAATCGATAGGTTTCGCGCGCTGTTGAAGCAGCGGGAGGAGGATTCTAGGGCTTCTTCTGTGGGCGGAGATGGTGAGGCTTCGGCGGCGGCGGTGGGTATGGAGGATATGGTGCAGCTATACGAGATGTTCTTGGCGGACTTGACTTTCAATTCGAAGCCGATAATTACTGATCTCACGATCATTGCCGGGGACCTGAGAGCGCACGGCGAGGGAATTGCTGATGCAATTTGCGCCAGGATTGTCGAGGTTTGTCAGAGTGTTGTTTTGCATTTAATTTGTTATAAGTAATAGGTGGCACTGCGTAGCTGCGTCAATGTTTGTTGAAATGTGAAATTGATAGTGTTTGGTGGCCAATCCAAATGCTTTAACTTGGTTTTGTTTGGTTCTATTATGGTTTCTGGAGTGTTGAATTTGTGTTCATTCGTTTCACCAATTCTCAATTTCAGCATTTTGAATATCATTCTGCATTGCTGTTTTCGTTTAGGAATAGGTTGTTAGTTTCCCAGGGTAAAAGGAAGTATTTTTCATTGTCTACAGCCTGGAATGAAAAGCCATTAACTTCAATTTCATGTAACTAGGCGAAAAAAGGTTTAACATTTTGATGTGTTGGGTTGGTGAACAAAACGTGGGAAGCAAAATGAAATCAAAATTCAGTTTGTTTTCTTCCCCATGAGTGAGGTGGTTATCTAATTTTTGTATGCTTGTTGATTTGTCTGCTGCTTAGGTCCCAGTTGAGCAAAAATTGCCCTCATTATATCTTCTGGACAGTATTGTAAAGAACCTTGGCAGAGACTATATTAAATACTTTTCTTCCCGTTTACCTGAGGTGAGTAATTTAATTTTTGATTAAAATTTTGCACGTTACTTTGTGAGGAATGTGATTTCATAACTTGTGATTTTATTGTATAACTAGGTATTCTGTCTGGCGTACAAGCAAGTTAATCCTAACATGCATCCTGCTATGCGGCACCTCTTTGGCACTTGGTCATCAGTTTTTCCACCTACAGTCCTCCGCGAGATTGAGACACAACTACAATTTTCTTCGCAAGTTAACAAACAATCATCAGGCTTGAATTCTGTGAGGGCTTCTGAGTCGCCTCGACCGACTCATGGCATACATGTCAATCCTAAATATATACGTCAGTTGGAACAGACAACCTCGGACAATGTAAGAATTTTCAACAAAATCTCTTTTTGTCTCTCCTTTTCACAAAACACAAAATGGTTACACTGCAGCTTTCCAATGGAATGTATGTACATTGTTTTACGTCATGTTGTAGTCACCATTTTGGCATTAACTAGTAGGTTTTGTAACAAAAAAAGTAAATGTTTGTGTAGGTTATGAACACTAGTCTTTCCTTTCTTTCCCGCATGTTAGTTATAGCCAAAACTTGAAAAATCTTCTTGAGAGAATATGGTCTAATACTGAAAGTTAGTGGTTTTCTGCTATGTGCAACTGGGCAGGTTCATGTCTAATGGTGAACCATTTTGGTTAACATTTTGATTGTTAGGACAGTGTTTAGATCACCCTTTTCCAGTTGCTGCTTTGGCTGGAACATCCTGCTTAGGGAAAAATATTTAGAAGAAGGTTCAAATGGAGATGTGTTGTTTCAATTTCAAAACTCATTGGAACATATGTATATGGTGCTTATGGTCTCATAATTCATTAAGTCTTCATTTATGTTGTGACTATTGCAAAGCCTTGCTGCCTTGCATCAAACAAGTACTCCTTTTTAAGAGTTGATGTGTGGTTACACTTATTAAGTTATTATTTTGTTTTCCTGTGATTAGCTTTCTCATATGTATGTTTAGACTTATTATTTTTAACAGTTTTCTGTGGATGCATTCTTTTCTTTTCCTATTTTTCTATTTGCTAGATGGGGAGTGATGAAGTTAATCTTTTTCCTGTCACTGATTTTATTACTTTTGTTTCAATATAGTATCTACTTGACTGGCAAAGCGGCTTAGGGTATATGTGTTCCTTTCATGTTAATTGGCTCTGTGTTACTGTGTATTTATAGTTTCATTTGTAGTCTTGTGCATAGACAGACAATATTGACATCTAAAATGTGAAAATTTGTTTATAAACCTTGCAGAATATTCAGCTTGTAAGAGGAACCTCTTCAAATATAAAATTATATGGTCAGAAACCCGCCATTGGATATGATGAGTTTGATTCTGATCATGCAGAGGTTACATCCTCACAGGTTGGAGCCCAAAGATTGAATTCAACAGGTACTGTTGGTCGTGCATCTTTTGCCCATGGGGCTAATAAGCTGCATCCATCTTCAAGTTCCAGACTTGGAAGACCTTTGTCACCTTCTAGAATTGGATCTGATAGGATATTATCAGAAGTTGATGAATTTACAGTTGGAAATTCTCCTCGGCGGATTGGGGGGGCCTCTCCATCTCATCCTGTGTTTGATTATGGACTAGGTAGAGGAATCAACAGAGATGAGGATATTAGTGAATGGGGGAGAAAACAATTTTCTGATGATAACCGCAACAGATTTGAGAGTTATAATCTTAGCAATGGACATGAGCATCAAGGACCAAGAGCCTTAATAGACGCATATGGAAATGACAAACGAGTTTCAAACAATAAGCCTCTGCCGGTTGAACGTCTGGGTATAAATGGAATCGGCAATAAGGCGGCAACAAGATCATGGCAGAACACTGAAGAGGAGGAGTTTGATTGGGAAGATATGAACCCTACTCTGGCAGAACGTGACAGGAAAAATGATTTCCTGCCATCTGTTCCACCATTTGGAAGCATTGGGGGAAGGCCTGATTTCAGAAAGTTGAATGCTGCCTCATTGGATTCTGATATTAGGAGCAATCACTCAAATCAGGCACAGCTTCCTTTGGTGGATGATTCTTCTATAATTGCTGAAGATGCAGTGCCTTCTCTGGGTGTATGTTTCTCAATTATTTTGTTGTGTCCTTTGTATAGTCATGTATGTTTGTTTATTTGGTGTTCAAATGATGTTACCTTAAACATTTTCTTTATTCATTTATAGGTTAGTGAAATTTCAAAAGTTTTCCATTCTTGTCATTTCATTTATTAAAGTGGTGATAAAATAGGTATTACAGTTAGGAATCTGACTATGCTTCATGTTATCGTATTCTGTCCATCGGTCCCTCTTGCTGATCATGGCTTTTTTGGGGGAAAACTGTTCATGCTTTTCATTCAACACAGATAACTCTTGTATATGATGATTTTTTTTTTTTTTTTGTTTCTTCTCATTCATCAATTCAATTTTCTGTAGTTTACAGAAAATGTTACTTTTCAATTACACAAGTAATAAATATTATAGATTTAAACTACCAATTTCCAACTTTGATATTGTATTTTGAAGTTTTATTATGTTTTCTGCAGTCTGGCCGTGGATTTGCAGGTAAGGTATCTGGGTTCCAGTCTGAGCCAAATCAGAATCTGGGTTCTTGCTATCCTCAAGAAGCCTGGAAGGGAGTTCCAGGCTTCCCTCGGTCATCACACCCTCTTAATGCCAGAGGAAGAGGAAGGGAGTTCCAGATGCCATATTCAGCTACTGCTCATGAGAAAGTGGCTTCTTTTGTTGACAAGCTTCCAGATGCTGATGCACAATTTGTGAGGTCCCCTGCATTAATGTCAAGGTTGGGTTCTTCTGGTCTTGACTCGGTTAGTGCTGGAGCCGGGTCAGCCACTATGTCGTCATCAACTGGGGCATGGCCTCCAGTAAATGTGCATTCTCATCCACTACCTGTGCACCCTGTTTATCCACTGCAGAAACAGACCAGGAGTCAGTTTGATTCAATGAATGCCACTAGCAATTTTATGAATCAAGGGCCCAATAAATTGTTGTATATGCATGAGCAGCAGTTTAATAACTCCGAGATGAAGGAACCAGGTCTGATGAAGCCACCACAATTGCATGATCAAAATTCTGCTCAGATTCAGCAAAACCAGGGCCAGCCACGATTCCATCCTTCTCAGGATCCTCGAAATAATTTTCTGCCATCTGTCACAGCTCCGTTGCCACCTCACCTACTGGCACCGCACTTGAATCATGGGTACACTCCACAAGGGAGTGTTAACATGAGTATATTTCCATCAAGTTCATTTCCCATTGGACAACTACCTTTACCAATCCAAAATATTCAAAATAGCTCCTTGCATTTAAGAGGGGGATCCTTGCCGCCTCTTCCTCCAGGTCCCCCTCCCGCTTCTTCCCATATGATACCTGTGTCTCAAACTGCAGGCTCAGCCGTCCCTGGCCAACCACAAGGTGGTGCATTTTCTGGTTTGATTACTTCTCTCATGGCTCAAGGTTTGATCTCATTGACAAACCAAACCCCTGTACAGGTATTTATTTGCTGTCATTATGCTGTAACTTTTTACCCACATGGAATAGTTCCCTTCCTTATGCAATGTAAGATTGTCTCTAACTAAAATAATTTTGTATCCAGGAACCCGTGGGACTTGAGTTTAATGCTGATCTTCTTAAGGTGCGCCATGAGTCTGCAATAAGTGCTCTATATGGCAATCTTCCAAGACAGTGTACCACATGTGGACTTCGGTTCAAGTGCCAAGAGGAGCATAGTAGTCATATGGATTGGCATGTGACTAAGAACCGGATGTCCAAGAATCGTAAACAGAAAACATCTCGCAAGTGGTTTGTAAGTGCTAGTATGTGGCTCAGTGGTGCAGAGGCATTGGGAACTGATGCAGTTCCTGGTTTTTTACCTGTTGAGACTGTTGTAGAAAAGAAAGATGATGAAGAAATGGCTGTTCCTGCTGATGAAGACCAGAATGCATGTGCATTATGTGGAGAGCCATTTGATGACTTTTACAGTGATGATACTGAGGAATGGATGTATAAAGGGGCTGTCTACATGAATGCACCTGAGGGGGCAACAGTGGGGATGGATAGGTCTCAGTTAGGTCCCATAGTGCATGCCAAATGCAGGTCAGAGTCTACAGTGGTTCCTCCTGAAAATTTTACACATGATGAGGGGGTATGCATTTCTGCTCGAGTCTATATATTATTTTTAATCATTCATTTCTATTTGGCAAACATTTTTTGTTTTTTTCGTTTATAGATCATTATTATTGCATTTAGTAAGTTGTTTTTAATGATGTTTGTGTTGGGTGACAACTTTGGAAAAAAAAAAATTCAAATTTTTGAGTTTAGTTTAACCATTATTCTTTCAGCACTCACAGTGCATTGATAGTTTATCATGAATACTCTGTGCGTCCCTTCATGCACATTTTTATGAATAAATAATTGCCGGACATAAAAGCAATCATTTTTGGTTATGTTCTGTCTAGTAGTTTGTTCTCTGCTTGCTTTGGACACTTGGTTGTTTGAATGTTTTCTGTCTTTATCTCGAAAATTCCTTTGTGATACTGAGTTTCAATGCCCAAAGGTTTTAAATACATTTATACATGAATGGGATATTGATATTTGGTGCCATTGAGACAGTTTTGGCTATAAGCTAGATTAAAAAATTATACAAATTTATCGGTTATTCTTAGACATTTTTTTTTTTCTTGTGACTTACAGGGGAACATTGAAGAGGGTAATCAAAGAAAAAGAATGCGGAGTTAATTAAATTAGACGGCATCTGAGTCTTCTGTAGCTTGAATTGAGTTACTTCTAGTTAGTGGTACGCTTTTTCTTAATTTTACTGTAGTGTTGTTGGAGCTTGCAGTACCCCGGCTTCATGCCAGAATCTTGTACATGTATAGTTGGATTGTATCATGTAGCAAAAGATTACAAATTCCCTTACCTTTCAAGCATTCTTACTTGTCTCTTTGTCAAAACTTGTAGAGGAAATATAACCATTCTTTATAGTGTTAACTGTTGCTCTTGAGTTTTTTCAAGATCCGAAAATTTGATACGGGGAATGGTACACTATGACTAGGGGAGATAAGAAAATCCGTGAAGTGAAATAGAAAGAACCTGGATGTAATAGATATAGGTTTCAGACTCATCTCTTTTCAGGATCATTTGCAAAATACTCTCTATTTGTTTTGACATATATGTAGGGATGCACAGAGAAGTAATTTTAGTCAGCAGATTCTGTGCAAGGGCCACTTCTCATTTCTTTTCAACCTACAGATTGAACAAAGCAACTGTGATCGATGGTGACCTTGCCAGATTCTTTCGTTTTTTTTTTTTTTTTTTTTCGAATTAATTGAATATGAGAGCTATTACAAGATGTACCCATCAAACATTATTGAAAACCGTTTGTCGTTTTATTATCGAAGATTTACTTGTTGATCAGAACATGTTGTTTCTTTCTTGGTTAATACAATATTATTTCTTTCTTGGATAATACAATTCTCCTTGTATTAAATTTAGCTTATTTTGTGATGCTGTGGATATTTTTAAAGATATTGAATTTTAAGAATATTAATGTAATGAATACATATTGTTATATTTACATTTATTTTTGTATTTAATTAAGTTATTAATTATTTTAGAATTTGTTTTTATTAATTCAAATCTAGTTTCTCTATTAGATAGGTTTCTTCTAATTATATCTCCTAGAAGGAGGTTGTTATGATTTGAATTTTATCGATGGATTAGCTCATAATTTTTATCGATGGTTGTTATTTCGTTCTTCTGATTATCGATTTTTGTTTGCATTTTTATTTCTGTTGTATCATTTTACCTACGGTTGGATGTTGAGGCCGTAAGTGTGTTCCTTTCGATGTCCTTAAACAGCTTCAATCATGCACTTCCATGAAGAAACCCCCTCTACAAGGCAACCTGTGAAAAACTTCTAAAGCTTTCTCTAAGCACCCACATTTGCAAAACATTTCAATTACAGTAGTAGCAAGTTTAGTGTCCAGTTCAATTCCATTCTATTCAATGTAATAACTATGTATCCCATGATCTCCCCTTGCTCCTAGCCCGTTACAGGCGGATAACATACTCGCCGCCACAAGCTTATCCAAAACCACATTCTCTGCTATCAATCCTGTCGAACAAATCAAAACGCCTCGCGAAAAACGTTGTTCTGGACATAAGCAGCAAACGCGCGTTCCAAACAACAGAATTGGATTGGTCATGGACTTGTCTTCCTTCTTCAACAGCATCACCATGACAGATTGACAACTCGGTATACAAAAGAATGCGTCTGTCTGGGTGGGGAATTGTATCAAACACCTTGAATGCATAACCCAAATCGCCGTGTTTGGAGACGGCACAGAACTTGATGACTCCACCCATGGCGTTCTTTCTTTTTTGAGATTGGGTTCTTTCGTCTTCTTCTTCTCTGTGATTTTATCGATTTTAGGGTTTATGACATGTCATGTCCAGCAATGGCTTCCTCTCTTCGTCATCGAGTCATCGCTGACACATCTGCATGTCAACAACAAAACGCTGACGTGCCCTGTTCACGCCATCTGCATTTGCTGACGTGTCCAAGCACGTCAGACTTTTTTATTGACGTCAGAAGCCACGCCATCCGCCCTACACTAAATGGATGATGTGTTCAGACAAATCAGCCAGCCTGTACTTACGTGCTCAGACACATCAGATGGATTTGCTGATATGTTTCTACACATGAGCAACTGTATGCTAACGTTTTTGGACACGTTATCCATTCTTAATGACGTGTTCACACACTTCAGCAATTTTAATTTCCAAAAATAAAATTCGCCTCCAGTTTTCTTTTTTTAGTCTGTGATCACCGTGATTTTCTCTCAGAGCCGGAGTCTCTCAGCCGTTCAAACGAGAAACTGCTGCGTCGGAGGAGTGTCTACGATCTCCTCCAGCGCAAGAAGGACGAGGCGGAGAAGGTTTAACGGAAATTTAAAGGCTCTGTAATAAAGTCCTGCATTTTCTGGTGAAGCATGAAGAATCATGTATTAATGTTCTTGGCTGATGAGAGTCAGAAGGAATTAATTATGTCCACTTTACATGGAAATGGAACCCTTTAGATGATCATCGAGTATTAATTTCAGTAACGACATGAACGATTGGATGGACAGAGAGGCTAAATGTCTGCTTCAATCTCCGGCCAAGAATCCGACAAGAAAATTGTATCAGTTTCTCTGCAGATAGGTAGCATAGTATTTGCTAAAATGTGTTTCTAGCTACTAAAATGTAGTCATGAGACACTTCATTGTAACAATATTATATAATAATGGAAACACTAATGTTTCGCAGCAACACAATGATTTTGTACGGTACAAGTATGTGAATGTGTGTGTATGTATAGTTCGAATACATTTTGAAGTTAACGGTTCTGAACCCCATAAATTTAATAGCGCGTTTACTAAACAAAAATCTTAAAAAACGAAAGAGAACTTAATTCCTGATTTGTGATTATCAGAAATGGATAAGTATCTAACCGAAATCCAGGATGAGGAAGCTTGACTCTTAGACTTAGTCCATGAAAACGAAGAAGAAGACCCAAATTTTGATAATGAAGCTTACCATAACATGGACACCTAGCTAATTAGTGTCGGTAGATACGTACAAGAAGGCTACAGAAGCTGATAAAAGAATTCAAAAATGAAACAGTCCAGATTCCAAAAAACGACTATGGTGTAATAATACCAAACCAACCGTTACTGATGAAGAGAATCAGCAGTGATTTACAATTTCAGCGGTTTCCTAATTGGTTCCATAGATTATTTTAGAACTGTTTCTGGGTTACAGAACTTGAGTTTACTATTTCTCATAATATATATAGGATAGTTCGCATATTAGTTCAGGACGATCAACCACAGTCATATGTTTTAATAAGTTCAAAGGTTTGTTATAAAAAAAATAAGCCTTTTATTAAAACATATGGTCGTGGTTGGTCGTCTTGAAATTATATATATATATTTTGTGATCATAATTGAGATTATGGAAACAGATTCATTGGATACTCGTTTTGTACTTCTATTGATTATTGTTGAAACTAGCCATTTTTACATTTAGGACTTTGATTTCCGCTTAGATGTCATATATAAATATATATATATATATATATATATATATATAAACGGTCCCGTTCATATCAGGGTATCCTTATATAACTTTATCAGGATATTGAATGTGAGCCACTTATTTATAAAAGTGATTTGACAAGTGCATACATACTAAATCAAAGTGTGTAAAATGAGTGGCTCACATTCAATGTCCTTATATAATTCTATCAGGGCATCCTCATAGGAATTATAAGGATAAGGACATTGAATGTGAGCCACTCGTTTTACATACTTTGATTTGGTATGTATACATTTGTCAAATCACTTTTATAAACGAGTGGCTCACATTCAATATCCTAATAAAATTATATAAGGATACCCCAATAGGAACGGGACCGTATATATATATCTTAAATTTTTGACTTTTATCCTATCAGGAACCTTGATAGGAACGGGACCGTATACTTATAAAATTTTGTAATTATTATATCCTATGTATTGTGTATATGGTGGTGGTGGTGGTTGACATGACTGGTTCTAATCAGCCAGACAGCTAGCTACAAGAATATATTTTCGACCACAGAATTATAAAAAATCACTATCACCAGTTCATATATTATCCAAACAAAACCTTGGAAAAAGTCATTATTCAAAACTCTCGCACATACCAAAACAAGTAAAGAAATAACATAAACGTGCTGGTATGAAAATGACTATACGTTTTCATCTATGGATATTTTACTATCTATATAGAGTATGTTTCATGTATATATATATCGAGATTCTCTCATTCATGTTATAAAATTAGAGGACAATTAAGTTCAGCCATTGGATCAAATGAAAGGTAGTTGTTTTTTTGCTAACATTAATATAAATAAAATAAAAAATCAATTAAAAGCACTGTCTCTTTCGGACCTCGTACAGTATGAGAAAAAAAAAAAAAAAAAAAAAACAAATGTAATTTTCAGTTCGAATCAAAGAGAAAGAAACATAAGTTTTTCGAATCCCTTTAATCGATAATAATTGAACAACAAATGAAAGAATAAAAAAATGACACTTCTTTAATACACGATCAAATTGACATTCACTTAAAAGTAAAGCTTTATTCCACACACTGCACGAGGTCTGCAAATGATGCAGATTTTGAACGTGATTGTACGCGGTCTGCAATTTTTTTACACACTGAACGTAATTGCACGAGGTTTGCAATTTTTTTTTTTTAAATTGTTAGAAAAAAACATAAGCCTTTCATTTGATCCGATGGTTGAATTTGATTGTCCTGGTATTATATAACTTCAGGTGACTTGATAGGAGAATATAATATATATACACAGAAATCTTCAAGTCAGTGTGTATTGGATATAGAACATTAAATTTACATATTTTGACTCAAAGTAAATGTGTTTGTCAAAGCTTCTCTATAATCCGTGGTCCATATACATTGGTATTGATGTAGACATATAATTACATCGGTACGTACTGACGTGAACGAGATAAATTTAAAGGAATACTACAGAAATTACATATATATATATATATATATACACTAGGTATAAATTTAAAGGAATGCGACAGAAACTAACGTAAGGCAAAGATATCAATGGGATTAAAATTTAAGGGACAGCAATATTATCGGAAGACTTTGACAAATTGGTGACTTGACCTATGGAAAATATCTTACCTAATAGTCCCGACACCACCAATCCACCGTTACTCAATCTTAGGACCACTTGAGCGGACCTTGTTATTTTCTTATTTGACAATAAAGAGTACAAGCTTTTATTTATTCTTCTTACATATGTAATTCAGTCCAATTTTTTTTTTTTTTAAATATATCTCATGCGTATTGATTTCTCATAAAAATGTTGTGCATGTTGTATAATGCATGTACATATACGTTTATAATACTATTCTGTAGTTGTTAAATGCATCCAAGGAGAGTACTGTATATTAAAAAAAATTTATATTGATACAATAATTTCATGAATTATTTCCCTTGACAGTATTGTTGAAGAGGAACTAATAATTCAATTTAATTTTCCAACCTCTCTCTCTCTCTATATATATATATTCTCGGTCGTATGTTACATATATACTAATTGTCTTCACACTAATGAAGATATCATCGATTATCAAAGACCTGATAATTTCTTTTGCAGCACGATTATAAGTTCTAATAATATATTCGTACAGAAAAACTTATTGGATCTCGCAACTGAAACCTGATAGGTATGTATGTCTATATATTTACTGCTGCATTAAGTGTTGATTGTGTTGGAAAACTGTAGCAGCATCCTTATCCCCACGGCCACTACAATTTACTACAACTTTTGTTCCATTTGGTAAAGTAGGGCAAAGTTTATCAAGAAATGCCAACGCATGCGAGGCCTCTAAGGCTGGAAATATGCCTTCTAGTCTGCATAGTCGATGGTATGCTGCAAATTATTGACAAAAAAAAAAAAAATGACAATTAGTTATTCTATTCATGATCATCATAATTGAATTTAATTAGTTTCCAAGTAAAAACATAAATTTTGCTTGTAATTTTTATGGTTATTCTTCATGTTTTGAATGATCACATACCATCAATAGCTTCTTGATCTGTGGCGGTATAGAACTCTGCGCGTCTTGTTTCTTTAAGAAAACTCACCTCTGGACCAACCCCCGGGTACTCCAACCTGCAACCATGTCGTTGTTTTCAGATTAGAAGTCTAGTTAGTGTATATCAAAATAAATTTAGATGTCACGATAGCATATACTTTGCTGACTTTAAAGAGGGGTTAATTTATAAGTGATATGAAAAACGTTTTCAAAAACACAATTTGAAATTTTTTTGATATATCAGACTGATTGGACATATTTATCACTGAGTCAGAGTCAGCGTTAAGTTGTAGAGTTTTTTCTTCGCTAATTAAAGAGTGAGGACCACCAAAAGAGAGGACCACGTTTTTACATATGTACATACACTCACCCAACACCAATAGAATGTGTGCCTAGTATCTGGCCTTCCTCATCTTGCAACAAGTAACTCATGGCCCCATGATAAACACCCACTTCACCTCTAGCAAGTGTTGCAGAATGTCTTCCACTATCCAACCCAAACCCACCTCCCTCAACTCCAATCAACCTCACCTCTTCATCTTCCATGAACTCATGAAACAATCCTAGTGCATTTGATCCACTACCCACACAAGCAACCAACACATCTGGCTTCCCTCCCCATTTCTCCATTGCTTGCCTTCTTGTTTCCTTCCCTATCACTGACTGAAACTCCCTCACCATGCTTGGACATGGATGAGGCCCCACCACCGTCCCGAGTAGATAGTAGCTGCTTTCCAAGTTCCCCACCCAACCTCTAATGGCCTCCGAGCTTGCATCTTTGAAACTTCCTTCAACAGGTTTAACCTGTATATATATATACTATTGTTAGTATGTTTTCTTTTGTATCGGTTGAAATCAAGACTAATATACCCAAAAAAAAGGGGCTTTAACCCCGCAAGGTATTTTTTAAAGGGTATTCTTAAAAACCAATATTTCTAGTATAAACAAGCAAAAAGGCTATTTGTACCCCCACACGAACCTTTTTAAGACCAAATCTGTGGGTCAGAGCAGACGGTATATATCAAACGACTCTTCAAAGAAAAAATTATTACCTTAGCCCCTAGTAGCTTCATGAGGAGGACATTAGAAGATTGTTTTTCCATATCAGTGGTGCCCATGTAGATGGTGCACTCCAAATCAAGTTTAGCACATGCAGCAGCCGTTGCAACGCCGTGTTGCCCAGCGCCGGTGGCAGCCACAACAATTTTCCGTCCCATGCGTTTGGCTATCATTGCCTGTGCAATAGCGTTGTTGATCTTGTGTGCACCAACGTGGTTGAGATCTTCTCTCTTCAGATAAATCTCCGGCCCTTCTCCATTATCGTTTTTGTAGTAATCTGTGAGCCTCTTAGCAAAATATAGAGGCGTCTCCCGTCCAACGTAGTCTCTTAACGCGGTCGAAAGCTCCTCCTATACAACAAATTAATCAAAGTAAACAAATTCATCAGCCAAATATAAATCGAACCATGTAATTCTGCTGTGAGCGAGATTCGATCTAATTATTTTAACAGATCTTATCTACTGAACTAGCTAGTATAAGGTTATCCTGAATTAAATTCTTCAGGATTTGAGTTAACAAACCTGAAACTCACTGTCCTGCAAGAGAAAGTTGAATTCAACTTCAAGTTGGTTCAAACAAGCAACCAATGTCTCAGGTACAAATTTCCCTCCAAACTTGCCAAATTTTCCTGGATTGACAACTTTATTCAACTTATGATCAGTTTCAGTTTCAACCAAATTACTCTTTGTAGTAATCAATGGCTTTCTCATGATGCAAGTCGATGAATCTGTATTACTACTTGTTGCAGCTTTATTATGAGTCACCAACTCACAAACTACAGAGACAGTGCCAAATTTTTTCTTAGTTGGTAGTAGTGTACATGCTTTGAGACGATGATTTGAGAAAAAAGTTTGGATATAATTGCAAGACATACCCATTTGTTGATCACTTCGTGAGGTCAAGAGATATATATATATATATTTTTTTGGTTGATGATTTGTTGTGTATTCCTCGAAGTGATCGATGAGTTATATATACAGATATAGTGAAACATTTGGTGATGAGTAGCTTCAGTTCTGGTCATTATCGATCACATGTTTGGAACGAAATAAACGAGATTCATGCTGATGAAAAGTTCCCGCGTCAACATTAAATAAAAGTTCACGCATGAATCATGATACCTACCTATCGATCAATTAAACGAATACACATATATATTCCACTAACACTCAATTTTTTGTGGTCATGGTCGTCGGCTGAAACTTCAAAATCATCTACAGTAAACGAATTATATTTGTTATGTACTAGCTATCGCAAGTTGTTGATTCATTGTACTAAATGCTCTAACATACTTATTAGAGTATCTCATATATGTATTTTTGAGTTTCTAAAAGTTTTATATCAATATTTCTATTTATTATGAGTCTACTTTTGAAATTTTTTTAGAGAAATACATACTCACATCTCCAATGCAATTATCTATTGTCAAATATTACATTTTATGACAAATCATAATAAAAAAATTATTACTCTCTGTCCTCTTTTATTTTACAATTAAATGAGCTATAATTTTATTGGTGAAAAGAGTTAGAAAATTTTTATCTTATTAGTAGAAAGAGTTAGAAATTCCAGTCAGCATTTCTAGGAGAGTTTCTAGAATTAAAAACCCAACTCCATATTCTCTAACTTTTTTTTTTTGCCACATCATCTTCATATTCAACTTAGATAATAGCATTGAAGTGAGTTTTTCTAACTTCTTTAATATCTATCTTATGTGGCACTTCATTTTCTTCAAATGTATAATAGTATTGAAGATGCTCTTATATGCCATATCGAATAGAGATAACGATTGTAGAATAAATAATTCAGTACTCTTAGCCTAAGTCAAATCAATACCCTCATACTATGTTAGTAATCATCTGACTCAAAAGACCGATAGAAAACAATAATATTTAACCACTTTAATACGTTGTATTCAAATTTGGATCATTCTTAGTTTGAATGATTGCTCGTTACCACCAACACAAATTGTTGAAACCACACAAAACCTCGGAAATGATATATATTCAAGCAGCATTAACTCTTGTTTGATGTTTTTTTTATATAAAAAAATGCATTAATGCTAATATGACATCATGGAGTTCATTCATCATGTACGATATTAAATGCGAGGATAATTTTCTTGTGGATATAATTTCACTTCACTTGATGAGCTCTGTAAGATCAAGAGGACTTTTTTATTTTTTGCATGATTTTTTTTTATTAATCTATAAATAATGCATTCTTACTCAGGCTAGTCAACCAAAAAATTTAATCTAAAAACTAACGCAAATTGATGTGATAAGTAATTTGTCATTTCTTTATCATTCACTACATTACCCTATGATTTTTATAGTGATGACAACTCATTTTCTCTATCATTTTGATGAAATTTTGAGTTAATTTTTTGAATCGTACGGTATTACTCATAATATATATATATATATATATATGACATTTTACTATTATCATAAATATCGGAGAAGATATTTCTTCAGATATCTGTTGGGGTACTGTTGTTACTTGAGGAAAGCATTAGCATGTGACAAATTAAAGTCATACATTACCCTATTTATAGAAATATTGTTATTTTTTTTTGCCAAAGTGAACATACATATATGGATATAACACTTTTTTACATCCGATTAGTAACGATAAAAATACCTTTTGACTTTTGACTTTTGACTTTAGTTATATGGAATCATAATTTTATCTCTCTTGTAAGTGATTGAAGCGATTTGAAATACGGGAATGAGATGAATATTGTGAGGAATTGATGGGAATTGAATAGGAAACAAAAAAAAATATTACAAGAGAACATAAATCTGAAAAGAAAAAAAAAATGCACATTTAGAAAAAATTTCAAAAATAAGTCTTGGTCCAAAATTTAACAAGTCTCGATCAAAGGAAAATTAAATCTCGGTTAAAGGAAATAAATCCTTTTTTAAAAAGTATTGTTAAAGGAAATAAATCTTGACCAAATAAAATAAGTATCGACCGAAGGAAATAATTAAGTAGTGTAATTGATTAAAAGAAGTAAGTCTCCACCCCCTTTATATATATATATATATATATATATATATATGAATATATGAGATCCACTTATTTCTGATCAGAAACACATTTTATGTGTTATTAATATTTAAGTTACTGAATTGATGCTAATTCACGAAATCAACACCAAATGATCCTTAAAATTTTAAGAAGTACTCCTCTTGCAAATATTTGCTGCTGGTTCTAATCACTATTATATTTTGTTTTTTATTTTTATTTTTTATTGTTCAATATTTGAGATAATTTTCTTATCAATATATATGGTTTTCTTCTTTACGATTTCTTGAGAAACTCGAATTAAATGAATACCGGCAGTTTACGTGTCCGTACGTACATAGAGATCAAAGTACTGTAACTCGTTTACAATGAAATAAATGAGATTCATGATGGAGACTACTTTCCAACAATCAACTTCAACGAAATTTCCATTAAAAAACGTAACCCTCGATCACTGGAGACCAAAATGATTAATCATGCACGTAAACTTATGAGATGCGTATAATTTGCGAGTAATACCACACGTTTCAACTTTTGATGTACTTGGGAACTTTAGATATTTCCAGGCTTAATAAACACTCTCTTTGCCGGTCGATGTGAAAATATTATTCTTTGATATATCTTAAATTATTGTAAGAGAAAGAGGAGGTGAGCTAATGAGACAGCTGCCGGAAATTAAAGTTTTGGCTGAAATGATGTAATAATAATCTTAGCAACTCCGAATTAATCTGATGAACATAAGATAAAAAAAAAAAAAGGTGAGGGTTCTCATTAATTCTCAACCACATAAATAATGAGTGGTGCTATTGACACCCCTCTAATAAACTAATGCCACACTTTTAAAATTATCTAGTATTATGTTTTTATCCATTATTAAAATTACATAAAGAGACATAATTTTTTTAAAAAAGATTCTTCTACTAAGTAAAGTCTAATAAAACCCCAGTTCTCTTACAATTTGTTTGCTTGAAAAAAAAAATCTCAACTTTTAAACCCTAATAATAAACACAATTTCAGATGCAAGAATAATTTAGGAGGGAGGATCTCTGATCAACCATGGATTGTTAACTGTCATTTTGTTGTTAGATTCAAATGGAAAACTGAGTAATTAAGGACTGAAAATTAGGGATTTGATGAATTTAGTTGGAGCAACTCTAACCAATTACACAAAATATTATACCAATTTGTTATAAAAAGAACATTTTTCTTACACTAAAAATTTTTCCACTCCCAAAAAAGTATCTTTAAAGAATATTCTTCCAATACACCTAATTGGTTAAAATGTATTAATTAATAATTAAATTAATAAATTAAATATGTATATCAATATTAGTATCATTTTAAAGATCTCAACGAGATCTTTTCAACGGTATAATTTTTGAGTATGTATATTTTTATAATTAAATATGAGGGTGAAATTAATAATTTTAATAAATAATAATTGACTGACCTTAAATAATAATAATAATAATAATAATAAAAAAAAAAAGATTTGGTGTAGTTACATTGCACACCAAATTTGGTGAGCACCATAGCTACATCAAATTTTTTTTGGTGTTTTTGGTGTGCTGGTCTGAGAGGATTATTAGTTTATTACACTAGAATGATGTGTTTGGACTTTGGTGGGAAGGGTGTGTTGGTTGGAGTTACTCTATTAGCATCTCCGACCAACACACTATCTCCATCAAAAACACCAAACACACCAAATAATTTTTTCCAACCAACACACCATTTACACCAAATAAATGTGATGAAGCTATAGTACTCACCAAACCTGGTGCATACTGTAGTTTCACCAAGTTTTTTTTTTTTTGTCATTTTTTTTTAAAATGTCAGATCAACATTTAATTTTTGCTAAAATTACTAATATAACCATTTTATACTTAATTATAACAATATGTATTCTTAAAAAAAATATACCGTTGAAAAGATTTCAAATGATATCAACTTTGATATATATTTTATGTCAAAAAAATTATTGAATATTGTATAAATTAACTAATAGAAATTAATTGGTATTATATAAATATTTATTGGGAGAATATTCTTTAAATATACTTTTTTGGTGTAAAATTTGGTGTGGATACATTGGAGATGAAAAAAAAAAATAGTGTAAAAAGGATGCTCTTTTTATGATAACTTAGTGTAATATTTGATGTATTAGGTTGGAAATGCTACGAGACACCGATATGAGAAATCAATCACTGTTGTTCTGCAGTTTTGTAGTGATGAGGATATACCAAAAAGCAAAACGTTTTGTGCTCTAATCTCTCGTGGCTTCTTTTTAAAACATGTTTTAATATTCATTATGAATTCAAGCAAACAACCAATAAAAGTGGCTTTGACTTTAGGATTTAGTTAGGATGAGAGAGCAAGTAGATTTTTCAACAACAAAAAACTAAGTTTGAAGAATAAGTATGAATGGTAGTTTTGAAAATAAATCAAAAAATTTAATAAAATTATTTAATTTTTAATTTTTTAGAAATGAAACATTATTAGGTGAATAGAAAGGTATCAATAGAACCAGTCTAAATAATTACGTAATATCATGTACTATTATAGTGGATTAGCTACTATATCCACATGTATATAATAGCACTAAAATTTAGGAATCATTCTGAATTTTAGGAACCACTCCCACTTAAAATCAACTAAATAGTGGTTTCTAATTTTAGTGCTAACATACCCGTATGGGATTGGACCCACTATTATAGATATATTAACACTATGTCCACACACTTGAATCACGAGTAGATAGTTTAGATCCAAACAAAAACCTTCGAAAAAGATATATATCCACTATCCAGACAACAATATAAAGCTCATGTTTCATGTTGTTGAATTCTATGTCATCCATCACATCAGTTGCAAATTAACATTAAAAACATGAATTAAATCCAACGATTATTAAAATCTAACGTGGTACAATCCGAGCCTCGGACAAATGTTAAGGACAATTAATCCATAAGTTACTTATACTATACGTATAATTAACGCTAAATCTTCCTTGGAAACTTCGTGTTCGTTGGTTTAATTATAATTAGGATGTATATAACTAATAATTTTTATCTATATATATACAGTTTTTCTATTATCAGTTCGTATTAATATAAAATATATCAGTTCCTTGTATGTGGGTCATTGGATTTAAATGATTTGACTTAGCTATATATATCTATCAAAGTATCTTTTAAATTCAATGAATCATATATAAGGAACTGATATATTTCAGTTCGAACTGACAATTGAAAAATTGTATATATATATATTTACATATATACATATATATATATATATATATATATATATTTATAAATAGAGACATCCAACAGAATGTTGAAATCGGCAGAAGTTAAGGTGAGTAGGTGACCCAGTAGATTTCTGTTCACAGGCGACATCAACTGCGAGTTCGAATCACGTCCTCCTCCTTAACTCCTACATTTGTAATAATTCAAAAAATACGATGTGCAAAACTGTATATTGAGCAGCTAAAAAGGACCTGGAATAGCCCGCCCAGTTCAATTACTGGGTTTGTTTGGGATCTCTGTCTATACCTTTAAATGTAGTACTGCTTTTAAAGCCCCTGTAGTCTTCTTATAAACCCCATTTTCAAAAACTCCCAAGCATTATACAAAAATTCAAAAACAACTACCTTTGATTTTGTAGCCTAGCCCAAAATGAATTAGAGATGTTAAAAGTCCCAAAAGAAGTGAAAAGATAGAAAGGTTATTTTGAATTGAAATCTCGATTATGAATATAATTATGTCCGGACAAACAATCTCTAAATCATCACTTTTCTACCTTAGAAGCAAGGTCCCGATTCTAATATTAGGAATAGTTGTTTCGGACATAACTAAATTTAAAATCTGAGCTCGAAAAGGGCTATATATATAAACCAATATTCATTTTCCTTACAATTTCTTAAATCTCTTAAACCATTTATCATATTACCTAATGCTTTGTGTAATATGACATTAACAAATTAATAAATTAATAGATACAAAATTAATAAATTTGAAATTTAACTCAATAATTAAATTAAATAACCAAATTATTTTTTTAAAGTAGGTTAATAGAATCAAAATATGTTCTTAAATAAGTTAATCCATTATAATTAATATATTATTATGCAATATTACAATATATATTAGTCCTAATAAAATTATCATCACTGTACTTGGAGTAACAATATTACTCCAATTACATTAAACATTAAAAGAATATATATATATATATATATATATATATATTCTTGTATATTCTTGTAATGTTTAATGTATCTGGAATATTAACTTACTCCAAATACATTAAACATTACAAGAATATATATATATATATATATATATATTTAGTGTGTTGGGTGTGATATATGTGAGTATTACAATATTACCCCGAGTACATTGAACTTTACAAGAATATATATGTGTGTGGATGTTGATAGATCGATTGCATTTTGATTTTAATTAATTATTCTTCAACATTATTTAATTATGTGGAGCCGGCTAGATTTATGCTTGGACTGATTTTGCAGTCCTGAAAAAAGAAAGAACAGAAAAGTAGACGTGGTCCTGGTTAGTGGCTACTGCTATGGAATTGATCAGCTTAATGTTTTTATCAGGTTCAATATGTAGATCATGACTACTATTTATTTTTTATTTTCTTAGAAAAAAATAAAAAAGAAGGCTCATTTAATTTTTAAAAATTCTTGTTACCATTTGAAAAAGAGCTGGGATTATCATTTTTTTTTTCAAGTTATAACTTATAACACAAGTTTTCAATAGGAACTAGAGGGCCTATTTGAAAATCTATGAAAATTTTAATAGAAATGTATTTTCCCTTTCACATTTGTGATAATAGTTCGAGTTACACCTTTGTTTTATAGTAGGAGTTATTTTCTGGGCTATACCAGTAGCTTTTGATCCCTTAAAAGACACTTGACCCGACAGTAGGGCGGAGCCCTTTAGGGGCTTGGGTGGGCTATATCCCACCCAAGGTTTTTGAAATTTTTTTTATGTTTCAATTAATTTTTCTTATAGCTCAAATGAAATAGTTGTAGACAATCCATCTAAAATTCAATCTTCATATTTAAACTAAAAGCCTAATAACTTTAAACATGATAAAATAAACCCAACAGCTCTACTAGCCGAATTGCCCAAACAAATTGTTATAAAATACATTGTCTTTCTTTTCTTCCGTTTTATATTGAATTTATTAATTAATAGAAATGGTAATTATTTTGAATTTTAATTTTGTGATGGTATGTCAAAGCCTAAGCTTATTGATAGTGAATTTGTGATGATTTTTTTATTGGACCTGCAGTAAAAATTTAATAATAATTTTTAAAGATTATTCTTTGTTTGTAAATGTTATTTATTTCATTTTTTTTATCGTAGGTTATAATGTAAATTCTTCGTCATATTTCTAAATCAAGTAAACAATAAACTATACAGTTTTTTTTAAATAAAAGTAGGAACCAATCAACAAGCGATGCTCCTACCAGTAGTAGAGGTTTTGATGAGTCACATCCTTTTAAATGTTAAAGGCTTGAATCTGAAAAAATTGATGCTTCTTTTGAATGAGAACCGGGATTACGAAAACCAATTTAGATGTATGACGTTAATCAACAAGATGAAGTTCGAAGAGCATACATAGACATGAGACCATTCCAACCAAAATTAGAATCCGATAAGCACACACATGATGGAAATCAAAACCGGCGGTTTCAATATTCATGGTTTCAAAATTTAGATTAGCCTACCCCCAATTTTTTTTTCTAGCTACGCCCCTGCTCGACGGGTTTCAGATTTAATTTTTGCTTGTTTTGTTTTTGTTCTTGTTGGCTCATCCACATATGAAGTCGAAAAACCTGACCAAACCCTACAGGGCAAAAACTTGGGTGCAACCGAGAACTTCTCAACCCAACAGCACGTCCTAATCAAAACCTTTCACGAGTGATGAATTCAATGAGATCACAACTGTAACTTCGACCACCATTTATAGAAGAAGAATATATAAGAAGAGAGCAGAAATTAAAAACAATTTATTTGACATCATGCAAAGCTGCTTCTGGTTGATTCTGACTTCTGAGAATGCAAATTAAATCAACAAAGGTACAATATTATTGTTCTTTAAATATCTCCTGACAAATTTATAGAATTCTGGTAGCCTTATTTGTTCATCAAAATAAATGTCCATTACGATTCATAACGATCTTTTTTCAATACACATATCATTGTAGTTTTTGTACCACTTATTTTCCTTTTCGAGAATTTAATTAGTCGGTGGTAGATTGTGGGTTTTTCTATTAGTTCATCTCATCAGTTTTCAGGCCCAATCTTATTCAAGCCCGATGATGAAAGGAAAGGTTGAAGCCAGTAGAAGCCCATCTGCATGCTCCCACTAGCCTAGCCCAATCTGATTTGCTCTGCCTATTCATTTACTGATACGGTGCGTTTTAACTTATCAGTGAAAACTGATAAGGTTTTTGCTTGATAAGGTGGCAACAGGTGATTGGCTAAGGTTGGACAGCTGGCCCTTATTTTCTGATGACTATATATACGAAGCAATGTTGAGAGGATTTTTTAATTCAGCATTTTTCTTTTTCTAGGGTTTGCTATTTCAGAATCATTCTGTTCTCTCTGTTGTTCTTGGTGTTCTTGAGGTTGTTTGTGGATTTCTGGTTTCTCTTCTTTGAATTTGTAAGAGAGATAAGAGAGAAAAAGATAGATCTGTGAGTGGTAATTCTGTTGATACCTTTTTTGAGCATTTCTGGGTTTGTTTGTTTACAGGCATAGGTTGTGTTAGTGGCCTGTGTGGTTGAGTGTTGCTGTATTGGGTTTTCTGGGCTCCTTTTGAGGGTTCTCAGGCTGAGTCCTGGATAGATTAGATCTGTATAAACTTTCATATAGTGGAGTGAGTCTCTTGGTCTGACTCAAAGTGGATGTAGGCTTGTTTTTAAGCCGAACCACTATAAAATCTTTGTCTCTTTATTCTTTTTACTTTCTTGCTCATATTAAATCTGTTTGGTACATCTTTTATTATTCTGTATTACTTGTGTTCGATTTAGATCTTGACAGGTTAGGGAGATCAAGAGTGGATCTAGGATCTGGTAAGAGACCTAGATTCACAACAGTGGTATCAGAGCCTCAATCGTACCAACGGCAAACCCGGAGCAAGAAGATCCTCCGGTTGAAGAGCCTTCAACCTCTGAAGTCTCAACTGGAGTTGAGGAGGAAATCAGCGAACCTGAAAAAGTGAGCAGTGAACCTGCTGGTATTAGTAAAGAGGTAATCGTTCACAACTTTGGTAATTTCAATTCAACGTGCATGTCTATGAAATTTGATGTAGATAAATTCGATGGCACTGGGGATTTTGGCATCTGGAGACGAAAGGTGAAAGCCCTTCTGTCTCAGCAAAAAATCCTCAAGGCCATTGAAGGACCTGACAAATTGCCTGAAACTTTAACCCCTGAACAGAAAGATGATATGTTAGAAATGGCTCTAGGAACTATAATTCTGAATCTTTCTGATAATGTTCTTAGAGAAGTAAATGATGAGACCACTGCCTGTAATGTCTGGAAGAAATTAGAAAGCCTATATCTTACTAAATCACTGACAAACAAAATTTATCTTAAAGAAAGGCTTTTTAGTTTCAAAATGAATCCTAGCAAGAACCTTGATCAAAATCTTGATGAATTTAAGAAAATGACAATTGAACTTGCTAATGCTGGAGAAAATGAAAAACTGAGCAATGAAAATGAAGCTATTATTCTGCTTAATACTTTGCCTGATTCCTTTAAAGATGTAAAAGCTGCTATTAAATATGGTAGAACCTCCCTGTCTCTTGAAGAATGTATTTCTGCTTTAAAATCTAAAGACTTAGAACTAAAGATAGAAAACAAAAATTTTGGTGAGAACCTGTTTGTGAGAGGGAGACAGTCTAATAGGAATGGGAATAATAATAGCAATAATTACAATAAGGGCAAAGGGAGGAGTAAGACACCTAACCATCATAGGTCTCAATCTAGGAACAGAAATGGCACTAGAAAGTGCTACTTCTGTGGTAAAGAAGGACACATTAAAAAATACTGTTATGAGTTCAAAAAGAAAAATCAGGAAAAGACTCTTAATGATGGAGATGCTGCTGTAGCATCTAGATCCTTTGAACATAGTGAAGTGTTAGCTGTTAGCACAGATGATGTTAAGAATGAGTGGATTCTTGACTCTGGATGTTCCTTTCACATGACACCTAGGAAAGACTGGTTCACAGAGTTCAAAGAACTTAGTGGAGGTAGTGTGCTGATGGGGAACAATCAGCAATGTCCAGTGGAAGGTATAGGATCTGTGGCCATTAGAATGTATGATGACATGGTTAGAGTTTTTAGTAATGTGAGATATGTGCCTAATCTGAAAAGAAACTTAATTTCCTTAGGTGTCCTAGATGAGGAGGGATGTTGTTATAAGGCAGAGAAATGTGTCTTAAAAGTGTCTAGGGGTTCCTTAGTGATTCTCAAAGGTGACAAGAGAAACAGTCTATATGTCCTAAAGGGTGTGACAGTCACTAATGAGGCAGCTTGCATAGCAACCAAAACTAGTGACATCACATCCCTTTGGCATAAGAGACTTGGTCACATGAGTGAGAGAGGTTTAAATGAACTAAGTAAACAAAACTTGCTTAATAGGGACAGTGTTAATAAACTGGAATTCTGTGAGAACTGTGTCTTAGGAAAACAGCATAGGCTGAGTTTTAGTACAGCTCAACACAACACAAAAGAGATCCTCCAATATGTACATTCAGATTTTTGGGGACCCTCAAAGGTCCCTACACATGGTGGAAACCAGTATTTTCTATCTTTGATAGATGACTATACTAGAAAGGTCTGGGTATACCTATTGAAGTCTAAAGATCTTGCATTTGAAAGCTTTAAAGCCTGGAAAACATTGGTTGAGAATCAGACCTCTAAGAAGGTCAAAGTACTAAGAAATGACAATGGTCTAGAGTTTTGTAAGGAAGAATTCAACAAATTCTGTAGAGACCATGGCATAGAAAGACACAGGACTGTGAGGTATACACCTCAACAGAATGGGGTAGCTGAGAGGATGAATAGAACCATTCTAGATAAGGTTAGATGTCTCCTAATCAGCTCAGGTTTAAATCAGAAATTCTGGGGTGAGGCAGTTGCTACAGCCACATACCTGATTAACAGATCCCCATCCACTGTTTTAAACCTCCTAACTCCTGAAGAGAAATGGGTTGGTAGGCCACCCTCTTTGAAACATTTGAGAGTGTTTAGCTGTGCTGCTTATGCACATCAGTCTGAAGGTAAACTTGAACCTAGATCCCTAAGAGGAGTTTTCTTAGGGTATCCTTTAGGAGTTAAGGGATATAGGGTGTGGCTTAGAGATCAAAAAGGTTTCAAAATTATTGTGAGCAGAGATGTTATCTTTGATGAGGATAGAATGCCTTGTAAAATTAATGACATCACTGCTGATCCTGTTTCAGATCCTGTAGAGGATTCTGAGAACAAAATTGAGGTGGAAATTGGGAGTCAACCTCTCAGTTCTGCCTCTG
Organism: Acer negundo; assembly: GCA_035582765.1. NCBI lineage: Eukaryota > Viridiplantae > Streptophyta > Magnoliopsida > Sapindales > Sapindaceae > Acer > Acer negundo. The sequence continues at coordinate 23,764,144 of CM069232.1, read as the reverse complement.
CTCAGTCTAATTCTAATGAGGATGATGATACCATCCACACTGACCCTGATCAGGTGGAACAAAGTCAGCATCAGCCAGAGATTGACATGGAATCTCTAGCTGATTATGAACTGGTCAGGGATAGGGCTAAAAGGAAAATCAAACCCAACAGTAAATATGCCTATGCTGATGTTATTTCCTTTGCCCTGTACACTGGTCAACAATTGGAAAGTCCTGAACCTAGAGATTATTTAGAAGCAGTCAGTTCCATAAATAAATTGAAATGGCTTTATGCCATGAAAGAAGAGATGGAGTCTCTTGAGAAAAATGGAACCTGGTCTCTTGTAAAGAAACCAGAAAAACAGAAAGTTGTTGCTTGCAAGTGGATCTTTAAGATTAAAGAGGGTCTAGAGAAAAATGAACAACCTAGATACAAAGCTAGACTTGTTGCTAAGGGTTTCACACAAAGAGAAGGAATTGACTACAATGAGATTTTCTCACCTGTAGTCAAATATAAAACTATCAGAATAGTGCTTGCCCTAGTTAGTCTCTATGACCTATAACTTGAACAACTAGATGTTAAGACTGCCTTCTTGCATGGGGACCTAGATGAGACCATCTACATGTCTCAACCTGAAGGTTTTGAGTCCAAATCTAAACCTAATCATGTCTGTTTTCTGAAGAAGTCCTTGTATGGGCTGAAACAAGCCCCTAGGCAATGGTATAAGAAGTTTGATAGCTTCATTACCAGTTTAGGTTTCAATAAAAGCAATTATGACACATGTTTTTATTTCACAAGTGAAAATGTTATGAACTCTGTCTATCTGCTATTGTATGTTGATGACATGTTAATTGCTAGTAAAAGCATGCCTAAAATTAAAGAACTAAAAAGAAAACTGAAAACTGAATTTGATATGAAGGATTTAGGGATTGCTAAAAGAATTCTAGGGATAGAAATTGTTAGAACCAGAAAAGAGTCTTGCCTGTGCCTTAAACAAGATAACTATCTGTCTAAACTGGTAGAGAGGTTCTCTATGAAAAACTGCAAGTCTGCTAATGTCCCTCTATCTCCTAGTTTTATGTTATCAGCTGCTCTCTCTCCTAGATCTATTGAGGAGAGCAGATTCATGGAGAATATTCCTTACTCCAGTGCAGTTGGGTCTGTCATGTATGCCATGATCAGTACCAGACCAGACTTAGCCCAAGCAATCAGTGTCCTATCCAGGTATATGGCCAATCCTGGTAAGGGCCACTGGAATGCCATGAAATGGCTATTAAGATACATCAGTTCAACCACATCAGTTGGACTGATATATGATTGTGCTAATTCTGTAGTTGACCTAGTTGGCTATGTAGATTCTGACTATGCTGGTGATAGAGATAAAAGGAGGTCCACTTCCTCATATTTCTTCACCATTGCTGGCTGCTGTGTTAGCTGGAAAAGTCAATTACAGTTAGTGGTGGTCTTGTCCACTACTGAAGCTGAATATATAGCAGTTACAGAAGCCATTAAAGAAGCCATTTGGCTTCAAGGTCTTTTAGGTGATATTAAAGTTTTTAGTGGGAAGGCTGTCATTTACACTGACAGCCAAAGTGCTCTGCATCTTTGCAAGAATCCTGTTTTTCATGAGAGAACTAAACACATAGAAATTAAATACCACTTTATTAGAGATCAAATCTCTGAAGGTATTGTTGAGGTGGAAAAGATTTCCACTGAAGATAATCCTGCTGATATGGGTACCAAAGTTGTCTCCTATAGTAAGTTTAAGCATTGTTTAAATCTTCTGAAGATAGGTGATTATGGTTGATCTGTTTGTTTGTTTGTTTGTTTGTTTGTTGAGCCAGGTTTGTTAAGAGGATGTTTACTCTGCTATATGAAATGAGATGAACTAAGGTGGAATTTGTTGGTTTTTCTGTTAGTTCATCTCATCAGTTTTCAGGCCCAATCTTATTCAAGCCCGATGATGAAAGGAAAGGTTGAAGCCAGTAGAAGCCCATCTGCATGCTCCCACTAGCCTAGCCCAATCTGATTTGCTCTGCCTATTCATTTACTGATACGGTGCGTTTAACTTATCAGTGAAAACTGATAAGGTTTTTGCTTGATAAGGTGGCAACAGGTGATTGGCTAAGGTTGGACAGCTGGCCCTTATTTTCTGATGACTATATATACGAAGCAATGTTGAGAGGATTTTTTAATTCAGTATTTTTCTTTTTCTAGGGTTTGCTATTTCAGAATCATTCTGTTCTCTCTGTTGTTCTTGGTGTTCTTGAGGTTGTTTGTGGATTTCTGGTTTCTCTTCTTTGAATTTGTAAGAGAGATAAGAGAGAAAAAGATAGATCTGTGAGTGGTAATTCTGTTGATACCTTTTTTGAGCATTTCTGGGTTTGTTTGTTTACAGGCATAGGTTGTGTTAGTGGCCTGTGTGGTTGAGTGTTGCTGTATTGGGTTTTCTGGGCTCCTTTTGAGGGTTCTCAGGCTGAGTCCTGGATAGATTAGATCTGTATAAACTTTCATATAGTGGAGTGAGTCTCTTGGTCTGACTCAAAGTGGATGTAGGCTTGTTTTTAAGCCGAACCACTATAAAATCTTTGTCTCTTTATTCTTTTTACTTTCTTGCTCATATTAAATCTGTTTGGTACATCTTTTATTATTCTGTATTACTTGTGTTCGATTTAGATCTTGACAGGTTAGGGAGATCAAGAGTGGATCTAGGATCTGGTTAGAGACCTAGATTCACAACATAGATTATAATGAATATTTTGACTTTACTACTTGCAGAAGTGCCAGTCTCTCATACCCCTATCAACAGAAAACAGTGGTATGATTCTCCAAGATCCAAGGCAAACCCTTATTGTTATTTCTTTATTTCAAAAACTTCTCGATCGAGAATCAAATATATAGGTTTACATAGAGAAGATCAACACGTGCAAATAAATATGGTACCAATTAAATTTATTTTTCATTAAGGTTTTGCTTCGGTAATCTATCAGGAAACTCATGTTAGGTTTATGTAGTTAAACGTAAAATATGCAGAGTTTAGATATCAATATCACATTTTTATTTTTATTTTTAATTTTTAGATTTAAACAAACTAAATTCAAAATGAAAATTGAAGTGACCAACTACCAAGCAAATGAATTGGGAAAAAATGGGTTCTCATTAGGGTTTTGCTCCTATTGTCAGGGAACTTATGTTAGGTTTGTGCAGCTGAACGTAAAATATGTGAAATTTTGGTATCAATCACTATTTTGTAGATTTAAACAAGCTGAATTTAAAATGAAAATTGAAGTGACCAACTACCAAGCAAATGATTTGAATTGGGGAAAAAAGGGGATTTTAGCATTAACGGTCCTGAGTGAAGAGAAACCTAGGTAAGTATTTTTTACCCATTTAGACCAATTCGTTATGGAGAATGTGACTGATGATCATCTGAAAACTTTGCCGGGAAACTTTTACTAATATTGATTTGTTTCAACAACTTTTGTTCCCTAGAGCAGAAAAAGCTAGGGGTGCTGAAATGAATATGGAAAACTGTGACTGTTAGTCTAGCCATGAATGTTTGTGATCAGGTTCAGTTTTTCTATTTTTGGGATTAGAGATCTGTTAGGATTTGTTGAGATCAATCTCTACAAACACTGTCAACTCTCAATACCGGGGAGAGGTCTCCTCCCCACACTTTATGATTTAATTATGAGTAAATGTGATACTCGAGCTCTATCATAGAAGTGAAAAGGAAGTGCACAACCTCTTTCCTAAGAGTGGATACGCTTCGATTTTACTATTGATTGATATTAACAATATATGGAATTTGGAAAAATAAATATTGACCTAAGTTTTTTAATATCAAGTATTTAATAGCAGTTGGTGAGCTTCGATTTTTTTTTTTTCTTTTCAAATTCACGATATGTCTAGATTCGATCTAGACTTCTAAGTTTAGAATTTGTTTACTAGCTAGTCATGGAGTGATGGAGGTGAGAGAACAGTCTGTTACACTTAATTACCAGATTGCCATTTGTCACTCAACTTCAAACCATCTCCTCCTCTCTTTGTATGTTGGGGAGTTCAAGCTTTGGTTGTGGTCTCTCTTTAATTTCTTCCACTAGTTGCTTGTAAAGAAATCAGTTTTCTCATCTTTAACAATATGTCTATTAGTGTGAAATGTGAATTTACTCTTCATTGAGTGAGTGGTGTACAACTCTCATTCCATGTTTATGGTGAATATCAAGTCCTATACCATGCATATTTAACTGTATGTGTGTGGAGATTTCTCGGCTGATAATGTGGTAGTAGATATCTTCCACTGCTATGGGAATAAATATCAGATTACATTATAATGTTTGATCTCGGTAAGTTCCAACAAAACCCTAATTTATGATCAACTTCACTAGTACCCTTAAAACTAGGACAAGCCTTCTTTAAATCACCATCTAGTTGGGCTTCTCATGAATGATATAACACAACATCCCAATAATCTTTCATCTGAAACTGCTTACTATATATATTTTCGGGGTAATTACTCTAATGACCATCAACTTATGTCATCATTATCAAAATGGCTACCAAATGAGGAATTGGTTTCAAAATGACAATTTTGACAAACACTGTTACACTAATGGTCATTCCATCAAATTCTATCCATTTCCATCCAATGAGTGGCATTTTGATAAATAAGTGGATGATATTAACTTATTTTAGATATTTTTTGGAAATTAATTTTTTCTTTGTTTTTTGAAACAGATAATTATATTTAGTGTGTGTATATACGTATAGTATATCTCAAATATATATATATATATATATATATATATTGAAAAGATTAAAGCTACAAAATCTAAAAATTCTAAAAAATATATTTAAGATAAGTTGAAAAGAAATATATATATATTTATATATATTTTTTCTTTTTTGAGAAGATTAAGGCTACAAAATCTAAAAATTCTAAAAAGTATATTTAAGATAAGTTGAAAATAATATATATATATATATTCTTTTTTGAGAAAATTAAGGTGGTGTTTGGAACCATTTTTAAAAATGGTTTTCTATTTTTAAAAATAAAAAAACAGCTTTACTGTTGTTTGTTTACACATTTTACAAAACTGTTTTTAAAAACAAAAAACAACTTTTTGAAATGTATAACTACAAAGTTAAAAACAATTTGTTTTTATTGTTTTTTATCATTTTCAAAATCATATTTCAAAACAAATCAACTTTTCTTTCCAAACAACTATTTTACCCATTTTAAAAACAACAACCAAACACTTTTATATCGTTTCTGCTTCAAAAAACTACTTTTAAAAAACACTACCAAACACATTACATTTTAAAAAACATCATTTTTAAAACATGATTTTCATTTTTAAAAAAAGTTTTCAAAAACACCATTTTAAAAATGATACCAAACGCGCCCTTAAGATTACAAAATCTAAAAGTTCTAAAAAATATATTTGAGATAAGTTGAAAAGAGATATATATATATATATATATATATATATGTTTGAGATATGATATATGTATATACACACACTAAATATAATTATTTGTTTCAAAAAACAAAAGAAAAAATTAATTTTCAAAAAATATCTAAAATAAATTAAGCCATCTCCTTATTTATCAAAATATCACTTATTGGATAGAATTTGATGGAATGACCATTAGTGTAACAATGTTTGCCAAAAATAACCATTTTGAAATCAATTTCCCATCCAGTTGTTATTTTGATAATTGTTGCATAAGTTGATGGCCACTAGGGTAATTACCCCTATATTTTCAAACAATCTCTATCACAACAACAAACAAACAAATAATAATAAAACAAACTGAATTCAAAATCTAAATTCAAGTAACCAACGTACTACCAAGCAAATGACCGAATTGGGAAAAAAAAAAAAAAAAAAAGGTCTCATGTTCAGAAAATTTTTGTTGGCTAATATTGATTTGTTTCAACAACTTTTGGTCCCTCAGAAAAAGCAGGGGGATACTACTAAAATGATTATAGACAAGACAACAGTGCCTGTTAGTCTAGTCATGACTCATGATTGTTTTTCCTGGATTCAATTTTACTATCCACATGTATGATATTATTTTTTGAACAACTCATATATTAAAGCCAACAGAAGACCAGAAACAACATAGTCCATGTGATATTGACGATAGATACGGAGAAATAATAAATTTTGACCTAAGTTTTTTAATATTAAAAGTCTTTAATACCAGTTGGTGAGCTTTAAACTGATTTTTGTTCTTCCTCTAAATTCAGGTATATGTCTGAAACCTGTATGTTTTCAATTTTTTGATTAGTTTAGTAATGGAGGTGATCAGAGATTCAGAGCATACATAACACGTTTTTAAATAGCAGTCTGTCTTTCGTTAACTAGTTGCCCGTACGTAAATAAATCAAATCTCTAACAATATTTTGCGGGTGTGATCAATTCATTTCTGTTTGAGGGGTGTACGTACACGTTTCTCCTTTGTTTACCCTTCGACGTTCATGGTACGTGGGGTTCAAGTCTTCCACCATGCATACAAAAATAAATGATTTTTGTACGAATCGATGTGACAAGCCCAAAAATTAAAGCTGACCTTTTAAATGGGAGGTTGTGTTAGAATCTAATTCTTTGATTACTTACATACAAAATTTAAGTATTTTTGGTTGTACGGTGAAACATTTAGGCTATGTTTGGTAGGAGGGAGGAGGAGTATGAGGGATGGATGAATTAGGAGGAAGGGAGAGGATAACATCAATCCTCCATGTTGTTTGGTATTGAAAGGAGAGTTGAATGGATAGATTGATATTTAATTTATTAAATTACAATATTGACTTTTAAAAATTTGGAAGGTAGTATAAAAAGGGACCCATTTAAAAGGTCAGCTTTAATTTTTGGGCTTGTCACATCGATTCGTACAAAAATCATTTATTTTTGTATGCATGGTGGAAGACTTGAACCCCACGTACCATGAACGTCGAAGGGGAAACAAAGGAGAAACGTGTACGTACACCCCTCAACCAGAAATGAATTGATCACACCCGCAAAATATTGTTAGGAGGAAGGAGGAGTATGAGGGATGAATGAATTAGGAGGGAGGGAGAGTAGTAGGGAGTGAGAGGATAACATCAATCCTCCATGTTGTTTGGTATTGAAAGGAGAGTTGGATGGATAGATTGATATTTAATTTATTAAATTACAATATTGACTTTTAAAAATTTGGAGGGTAGTATAAAAAGGGAGGACTTTTTTGTTTTTGGCAATCCCCCCCCCAAATCACTCTCCTTCCTTCCTTGAATCCGCCGCCCAAATTGGGAGAGATTCAATTTTGTGGGCCTCCTCTTCTCCTCTTCTCCTCTCCCTCCAACCAAACAAGTGATTTGTTCTACCTCCCTTCTCCTCTCTCTCCAACCCTCTCCCTCCCTCTTCCTCCCTCCATATTTCCCTCCAAACAAACACAGCGTTAATCAACAACTTGAAATGCACTAACACCAAACATTAATGGATCTCGTAGTTTTATTTTTCGTACGGACTCTTAGATTATCAGACCTAATAATTGTTTTCTAATGATTATCAGGTCCATAAAAGTGTGAGATATTGGACATGAAACCTGTCGGACAACTGTATGGCAATAGGTTTAATTTGCAAATTAATTGGTGAACTAGACTAGATGAAACCGGCCACTGATTTCATAGAGTAGCACAAATAACAAGAAACATATTCAATGCTAATTTAATAGACAGAAATCCAGTTAATTTTGCTTGCTCAGCTGGACAACTTTTAGTGCTACTAGGTTGAATGTATTCTAATAATCTGTTTAGTGTTATTGGGGTTTGAATGTGATCCAATAATCTCTTTTATATATATTATTGAAACGGAGTCTTTATTAAACAAACCAAAACAACAGGCTACGAAGGCAGGCAACAGCAAGGGAAGCCAAGCAAACACCACAAAACAGAGAAGGCTGGAGAGCCACAAACAGACAAGGCCATCAGGACCCGCAAGAACAGACCATAACACAAACACCAGCAAAAACAGAGCAAGAAAGAAAAAGCAAACCCTCCCCCGAAACAGTATTCAAGCGTTTCCCCAATGAGTAAAGTCCCCTTGATTACTCGAACCCCGCTTGGCTAAATTGTCAGCAAAGGAAATCGAGGCTCTCGAACTAAATGAGACCACTAAACCACCATGAACCTTCAAGTAATCACGAATGAATGTCATATACCGTATTCACGTGATTGAAGCTCCTGAAACCTTCACTGTTAATCTACGAAACCGTTACCTTAGAGTCGCTGACAATCTCGATATCCCGACCTTTTAAAATCGGATTCAAAACACAAAGAGAGTAGTGATAATGCCTATTTCTACTCTTGGTATAACCGCGTTTTACCTATCATTTGACATCGTTTTCCGGGTAAAACCGGTTTATTTAATATTTAAATGAGCTTGTGTAAGCTTCCTCAGCGATTCATGAGAAATCAAACGAAATTGGGCTTTGTTGGAGCGAAAGCAAGCAACCAAGGATTTGAAGAAAGAGAGAAGTAGCGCCGGCGTCTGACGACTAGCGCCACACCAGCGCACGTGGGACAGCCATCCACTGCTGGTCGTGCGCTGGACGACCAGCGCCATCCACCAGCGCAGCTTTGGCAGCTGTCCAGCGCTGGTCGTGCGCTGGACGACCAGCGCCATCCACCAGCGCAGCTTTGGCAGCTATCTACCGCTGGTCGTGCGTTGGACGACCAACGCCACACTAGCGCCCCTCCAGTTCCAGCTCAGCTTTTATAGGGTTTCATGCCCTAATTCCATACATTATAAATACCTCCCTTCAGCTTCATTTGGGAGGGCTCTATCACGACTCTTGACCTCCAAAACACTCCCAAAACACTCCAAACCTTCCAAGATCAAAACTTTCACTCAATTCCTTCACCAAATCACCCAAAACCTCCACCAATTCACCATCTAAACCCAAATCCCACCTCACCATCTCATTTCCTTACCTAGACCTACCATAAAAATCCCATCTTGGAGCATAAGAAGTCAAGGAGAAAAGAAGTCTAACACAAGCCAAGCAAGAGAGGAGGAGTTCTTCATTTAGTTTACTCTAATCCTTTCTCTATTTACATTTATTAGTCTTCACTTATGGCTTGTACTCATTTCACATATTGTGTAGCCATTTTTTGTATCATGAACTAAACTTCCTTGGCTAAGGCCAAGATGAAACCTTTTCCATGAATTATTAACAAAGGCCATCACTTTATCACCATTGCTTGTGTTGTTTACAATTATTTTATGTTCTTAATTATTATTGAATGTCTAGCTAGCATTTGGTGATTATTTGGTTGTTGTGTGAAGCACCGAGAGGAGAAGCACACAACATGCTTGATGAAATGTGTGATAGAAGTTTGTAAAATAGAGATATGAGATGCTAGCTTCTAGGATTCAATTGTGAGCCATAAAATTTAATGAATTTGTATGTAGTTCGGATAACCATTGAGAAATAGGTTGTTGGTGCATATAAATGTTGTCTTTATCACTTGAGAGAGGTTAGAGACTAATTGAGGGTGTCACGAATTTACACACACACTTGCATACTTTATTTAAATGATGTGCCTAAAACTAATAAGAATTGGATAGGTGGATTCAAAGGTCTTAGCCTAATTTCCCATAAGTATCAAAATCAACTTGCTTGTGTTTGGCTTTGCTTGAGTTTGTTTGCTTATTTAGTTTCATTAATTGCGTTTTAGTTGTATGTTTAATTTAGTCAGTCTTGAGTAGTGTAATCCAATCATTAAATCTTTGCTTGTCTAAATAGTAGTTAATCAATCAATTGTGGTAATCAATACATCAATCCTTGTGGAAAGAATTCTATTCATCATTGTACTATTCCTTCGGCTCCGTACTATTGTGGATGCTCATTTAGGAAAGTTCAATTTTTGGCGTCGCTGCTGGGGATTGAGCGGTTTATTGATATCACTACTAGTTGATTCATTACTAATTTAGAATCTTTTTTTGTGTGTTTATTTCTTTGTGATTTTAGGCGGTTGCTCTTGTATGCATTATCGTACAAGGAGCAACAACTTACAAGATTTGAGGTTCGATCCGGATATAGAGGGGACAGCCCGAAGAAATAGAAGGAACCGAAGACTAGCCATGAGGGATAATATGAATCAAAATCCAATACCACCCGCAGCTCGAGAGGGACAACATGGGTAAAATGAGCAAATCGGGGATGATGAGAGAGTCATGAGGGACTATGTCATGCCAAGGGTGAACCAAAACTTGTCACCCATTCAACTCCCGGCGATAAATGCCAACAACTTTGAAATCAAGTCTCATGTCTTTCAACAATTGGCAATGATGGGGCTATTTGGTGGTAAACCAACGGACGATCCAAACGAGCATTTGAGGAACTTTGATCAAGTTTGCTCAACATTTAAGGTCAATGGTGCTTCAAACGATGCAATTCGGTTAAGGGTTTTACCCTTTTCATTGAAAGACTGAGCCAAGAATTGGTATGATAATCTTGCACCACGGTTGATCGCCCATTGGGATGTGTTGGCCCAAGCCTTCCTTAGCAAATACTTTCCTCCCGGAAGAGCGGCTCAATTGATGAACAAGATTTATGAATTTTCCCAATTTGAGACAGAATATTTGTATGAAGCTTGGGAGAGATACAAGGAGATGCTATGAAAATGTCCGTGCCATGGAATGCCGAAGTGGTCAATTGTGGAGAAATTTTATCGGGGTATGAACTTGTCCACATGCCAATTTGTAGATGCTTCGGCGGGAGGTTCGTTGATGAACAAGTCTATGGATGCGACGTATGATTTGATAGAAGACATGTCCGTTGCCAATTGTCATTGGGGTAGCGATAGGAAGACACCGAAGAAAACGCCCGGTATGTTAGATATGAATCAAGTGACGGCAATGCAAGCACAAATTGATGTCTTGACAAGACAAATGAACAACCAGGGAGCAAGCTCTAGTACGGCCCACGTAAAAATGTTGAGTTGTGATTTATGCTTGGGGTCTCATGAGAGTGTGGATTGTCAAGCAGGGAACCCATTTGCTTCCAGGCCTTTAGAGCAAGGTTCTTTTGTGAACTGCAATAGAAACTTCAACAACCAACCAAGACCTCAAAATAACCCCATCTACTCCAACACCTACAACCCCCTTTGGAGAAATCACCCAAATTTCTCATATAAAAATAACCAAAATACCCTTTAACCCGAAGCCAACCTTAAACCACCCAGATTTAACCAACCACAACAAGCCTTTCCTAACCAACAAGCCCAATTCCAAAATCAAGTCGAGAGAAAGCCTACAGTTGAAGAGATGTTCTCTAAGTACATAGGCAAGCTCGATGCTCGAATGGAGACTCAAGACTTGGCTTTGAGGAAGCTAGACGCCAAGGTTGATCAACTTGCACAACATTCACATCAAAACCTTGAAGTGCAAATCAGTCAATTGGCTAAGGGGTCTCAAGCTCGCCAACAAGGGACATTGCCAAGCGACACGGTGATAATGCAAGGCAATTCCTCTAAGGAGCAATGCAAGGCAATTCCTCTAAGGAGCGAAAGAACGGTTGAGCAATCGGGCGAAGTTGGCAAAAAGAAGGAAGACATAATTGAACAAGAGGTTGTTGAGGAGAAGGTTGTTGAGGAGGAGCTTGTTGAGAAGGACAATGTAGAAGATAACCCATCCAAAATGTCTTGTGATCCTCCACCCCCACCACAAGTCAATGCATATGTGCCTCCAATCCCATACCCACAAAGGTTGAGAAAACACAAGGATGCCCATCAATTTGCAAAATTCTTGGAGGTGTTTAAAAAGTTCCACATCAACATACCATTTGCCGAAGCCCTAGCTCAAATGCCCACTTATGTTAAGTTCTTGAAAGACTTACTTTCCAACAAACGGAAGCTTGAAGAGTTTGAAACAGTGGCACTAACAGAGGAATGTAGTGCTATTTTGCAAAACAAGCTTCCTCCTAAGTTGAAAGACCCGAGCAAATTTACAATACCATGCACCATTGGAAACTTGAAATTTAGCAAAGCTTTGATCGATTTGGGGGCAAGCATAAACTTGATGCCTTACTCAGTGTTCGAGAAGCTAAATGTTAGGGAAGTGAAGCCCACACATATCACTCTCCAATTGGTGGACTGGTCAATCAAATATCCTAGAAGTGTGATGGAAGATGTGCTAGTAAAGGTGGATAACCTATACTTTCTGGTGGATTTTGTCAGTTTGGAGATGGAAAAGGATGTAGAGATACCTCTTCTCTTAGGAAAGCCGTTTTTGAAGACGGCGGGTGCTTTGATTGATGTGAGAGATGAGAAGATGACTTTGAGAGTTGGAGATGAGCAAGTGGTATTTGGCATGTCCAAGGCAACCAAAAGACCATCGGATGAAGGCGATTGTTTTAGGGTGGAAGTAGTTGAGCCAATGATATAAGAGTATTTGAGAAAGGAGAACCCCAAGGAGTCGCTTGAAGCGTGCATAGTGCATGGAGTGATGGAGGAGGATGAAGACTTGGAAGTTGAAGAATGTGCCAAACAACTCAACTCCCTACCCTTGAGGACACTTAGGGGAAGATTTCACTTTGAAGAACTTGGTATGGGAAAGCCAAAACTCCTACCATCTATTGAGAAGGCTCTTACTCTAGAACTCAAGCAATTACCATCTCACTTGCGGTATGCATTTTTAGGAAAATCATCAACTCTCCCGGTGATCATCTTGGTAAGTTTATCCAAGATTGAAGAGGAGAAGCTACTAAGGGTGTTGAGAGAGCAAAAGAGAGCAATTGGTTGGTCAATTTCGGATATTAAGGGACTATGCCCTTCAATTTGCATGCACAAGATTAGAATGGAGGATGAGTTCAAGCCGACGGTTGAGCATCAAAAGAGACTTAACCCAAATATGAAGGAAGTGGTGAGAGCGGAAGTTATGAAGCTTTTAGATGCGAGAATCATCTATGCCATTTCGGATAGCCCATGGGTGAGCCTTATGCAAGTGGTACCAAAGAAAGGGGGGATGACGGTAGTTCCAAATGAAAACAATGAGTTGATCCCACAAAGAACCGTCACCGGATGGAGAGTTTGTATTGACTACCGAAAATTGAACAATGCTACAAGAAAAGATCACTTTCCTTTACCCTTCATCGATCAACTGTTGGAAAGACTTGCGGGTCATGAGTATTATTGCCTACTAGATGGATATTCGGGATACAACCAAATCCCGATCGACCCCGAAGATCAAGAAAAAACCACATTCACTTGTCCTTATGGAACTTTTGCTTATAGGAGGATGTCATTCAGGCTATGCAATGCCCCGACCACTTTTCAAAGATGTATGATGGTGATATTTTCTGACATGGTAGAGAAGTTTATAGAAGTTTTCATGGATGACTTCTCGGTTTTTGGATCTTCTTTTGATGGGTGCTTAACAAATTTGGGGATGGTTCTCAAGAGGTGTGAAGAGACCAACTTGGTGCTAAATTGGGAAAAATGTCACTTCATGGTGAATGAGGGCATTGTACTTGGACATCGGATCTCTTCCCAAGGCATCGAAGTAGATAGAGCAAAGATAGAGGTGATTGAGAAATTACCACCTCTAATTTCGATTAAGGGAGTTATGAGCTTCTTGGGGCATGCCGGTTTCTATCGGCGCTTTATTAAAGACTTCTCCAAGATCACTAAACCATTGTGTGCTCTATTGATGAAGGATTCCCCATTTATTTTTGATGGAGAGTGTCTCCGTGCTTTTGAGACCTTGAAGAAAGAGTTGACATCCGCTTCCATCATATCTACACCGGATTGGGAACTCCCTTTTAAGCTTTTGTGCGATGCAAGCGACTATGCGGTTGGCGCGGTTTTGGGGCAAAGGAAGAACAAGAGGCTACATGTGATCTATTATACTAGCCAAACTCTAAATGATGCCCATATCAACTATGCTACAACCGAGAAGGAGCTTTTAGCAATTGTGTTTGCATTTGACAAATTTAGGTCTTACTTGATGGGTTCCAAAGTGATCGTCTACACGGACTATACCGTTATCAAGTACTTGTTAGCAAAAAAGGATGCCAAACCAAGGTTAATCCGATGGATTCTCCTCCTACAAGAATTCAATTTGGAGATTAAAGACAAGAAAGGATCCGAAAACCTTGTAGCGGATCACCTTTGTAGGCTAGAAAGAAATGAGAAGGATGAAATGCAAGTGGCCATAATTGAAACATTCCCGGAAGAGCAACTACTAGCAGTCCAAGATTTGATGACTCCTTGGTTTGCCGACTTCGTGAATTTCCTTGCAAGTGGAGATGAATTTCCACAAAAAGAAGAAATTCCTCTCGGATGCAAAGTCATATTTGTGGGATGAGCCACTCCTATTCCGGATTTGTAGTGATGGTCTTATTAGAAAATGTGTACCCGATGAAGAGATGAGGGATATCCTCATGCATTGCCACTCTAAGGAGTGCGGATGACACTTTGGAGCAATTAGAACCTCAAGGAAAGTCCTCCAATCGGGTTTCTATTGGCCTATACTTTTTCAAGATGCAAGAAGCTTTGTGGAAGCATGTGATCGGTGCCAAAGGACCGGTAATATTAGCAAGAGGGATGAGATGCCACTCAATGTGATGCTTGAAGTGGAATTATTTGATGTGTGGGGTATTGATTTCATGGGACCATTCTCAAGCTCTTATGGAAACCAATATATCTTAGGGCGGTGGACTACGTGTCTAAGTGGGTGGAAGCTATAGCCACACCAAAGAGTGATGTCAATGTGGCACCAAATTCCTCAAGAAAAACATCTTTACAAGATTCGGTACTCCAAAAGCAATTATTAGTGATGGAGGTTCTCACTTTTGTAACAAGTTATTTGAAGCTCTATTGATGAAGTATAGTGTAAAACACCGTATCATTACCCCCTACCACCCACAAGCAAATGGCCAAGCGGAGGTGTCAAATCGAAAAATCAAAAGCATCCTAGAGAAGACGGTGGGAAGTCGGAGGAAGGATTGGGCTAAGAAACTAGATGATGCCTTATGGGCTTATAGGACGACCTTCAAAACCCCATTAGGCATGTCTCCTTATAGGCTTATCTATGGAAAGACATGTCACCTTCCGGTGGAGCTTGAACACAAAGCATATTGGGCAATCAAAAAGTTGAACTTTGACATGCAAGCGGTGGGAGAGAAGAAATTGCTTTAACTCAATGAACTTGACGAAATCCGGCTTGAGGCATAGGAGAATGCTCGCATTTACAAGGAGAAAGCCAAGAAGTGGGATGATAGAAGGATTTCTAAGAAAGATATTCAAGTGGGGAACCAAGTTCTCATTTTCAACTCAAGACTCCATTTATTTCCCGGAAAACTCAAAAGCCGGTGGACGGCCCTTTTACCGTCACCCAAGTGTTCCCGTACGGAAGTGTGGAAATTGAAAATGAAGCGAAGGAGAAGTTCAAGGTGAATGGGCAAAGAGTAAAGCTTTATTGGGAGAATGCATTAGAAGAGCCAAAGGAAAAGGTTCTTCTCAAAGAACCAACTTGATCATTCACCAAGGGAGGTACTTTTTTGTAAATAATAGTTAGTTTTAATTGCTTTCTTGATTTGCGTTATTGCATTTTGAGATTGAGTTTCTCCCCTCCGAACTTGAGTTGTGCATTGTGAAATTCTTTTTGAAAAGCTGACATAATGGCGTAATTTGGTTTGGGGGTGAGGGAAACTCAATTGTGTTAGAATCTTATAATAATTAAGTTTTTGTAAAATAAATAAATAAATAAATAAATAAATAAATAAATAAAATAAAATAAAATAAAATAAAAATTGCATGATTGTGTGGGCTTAGAGCCAAATCTTGTCAAATTTTCCACCTTTTTGAGTCAAAATCTAGAACAACAAGGGTTGCTTGTTGAGATGCCTTTGGGTTGAGCGGTTGAAGGCACTTTATGTATGCCATGCGTTATTAAGGGAGGCCGTGTTGGTCAAAGTTGCATCACATTGCTTGCACACATTCTACCAGACTCATTTTATGTTTTAGTGAATGAGGTAGCGCGCCTGAGATGTCTAGATCATTAGTGGAGACTACCCGCGTGAGCTTCATTGCCCATATATTGCGTCCACAAGAGTGGATTTTTTTTTCTCTAAACACTCATCTTGTAGATTTTAGGCATGATAAAAAGGACTTATTCTCATTGCATTGAGCATTAAAGAACATTTCTTTAGCATTGTGCATATACGTGTTTCCCTTGTTGGCTTGCTTGACTCATACCTTGAGAGATGACGTAGGCAATATGTATTAGTCACTCAAAATGACCCAAACACATCCATAGACCTTGTGTGTGCACTTTAATGTCCAAATAATAGAGACCTACACACTATATTACCCGATCACCATATTCACCCATGTTACAATTACACCACACTAGACCATCCCATAGCAATGATCATGATAACATGAAGATTAAAGCTCAAGATAAAAATATATCCAAGTAGCGTGTACTTAGGCCTATTACTTTATCACCAAAAAAAAAAAAAAAGTTGCCCAATTGTTAAGCAACTACATATTGTACAAAGTTCTTAAGTCAATAAAATGCCTAGACGCTAAAAGGGGATTGCAAAGTGCACCATGTAGAAGAATCATGATCATTAGCTCACCAATGATTCCATATCCACCCAACCTCTCCATCACCATCTAGCCATCAAACTCACTTGCACTTAAAAAGAAGTCTTAATTGATCTTTAGGAAGTGTCTAGCTTGAAAATAAGGGTATTCTTAATGCTTGATTCCATTCTTGAGGTCCATTTGAATTGAAAATTGCGCATTGTTAACAATTTTTCATATGCGTTTTAATTTTGAAAATTCTTGTGCATAAACTCCAACTCGCATATGTTTGATGAGTGAGCCTAGGTTCGATGTGATAAAATAATGAGAGAACACAAGAGAGGTTTAGAGTCAAAGCGAAATGTTATCTAATTACTCTTGTGTTCGATGCTTTTGAAACTAAATTCACCAAGAAGTCCGGAATTGCAATCGTTAGTGTTGTAGCACCTTGGCTACCACACCTTTAGAATGCACTCAATAATCTTAGCATGCTTGTGTCTACTTTACCGTTCTCCCAATGTCGCATCTCACCTTCAGTTGACTCGGTAGAAAATACATTTATGGGTATCGTTCTGTAAGCCCTCACGAGACTTCACTCGTCCTCTAGGGATTGCCTAGGGGTTTAAAAGAACTTAAAAAGCTTGTGGCACGTGCCAAGTGCCATTGTGTCACCCACGAAAGTGATGTTTTCTTTTCTTAATTTTTTTTAGTAGGTTAAGCTTAGTTTTGTTTGTTTTGGTTTTTGCTCGGGGACGAGCAAAAGATAGGTTTGAGGGTATTTGATAATGCCTATTTCTACTCTTGGTATAACCCCGTTTTACCTATCATTTGTCATCGTTTTCCGGATAAAATCGGTTTATTTAATATTTAAATGAGCTTGTGCAGGCTTTCTCGGCCATCCATGAGAAATCAAGTGAAATTAGGCTTTATTGGAGTGAAAGCAAGCAACCAAGGAGTTGAAGAAAGAGAGAAGTAGCACCGGCGCCTGACGACCAGCGCCACACCAGCACACGTGGGACAGCTGTCCACCGCTGGTCAGTGCTGGACGACCAGCGCCATCCACCAGCGCAACTTTGGCAGCTGTCCACCGCTGGTCGTTCCCTGGACGACCAGCGCCACACCAGTGCCCCTCTAGTTCCAGCTTAGCTTTTATAGGGTTTCATGCCCTAATTCCATACATTATAAATACCTCCCTTCAGTTTCATTTGGGAAGGCTCTAGCACGACTCTTGACCTCCAAAACACTCCCAAAACACTCCAAACCTTCCAAAATCAAAACTTTCACTCAGTTCCTTCACCAAATCACCCAAAACCTCCACCAATTCACCATCTAAATCCAAATCCCACCTCACCATCTCATTTCCTTGCCTAGACCTACCATAAAAAATCCCATCTTGGAGCATAAGAAGTCAAGGAGAGAAGAAGTCAAGCACAAGTCAAGCAAGAGAGGAGAAGTTCTTCATTTAGTTTACTCTAATCCCTTCTCTATTTACATTTATTAGTCTTCACTTATGGATTGTACTCATTTCACATATTGTGTAGCTATTTTTTGTATCATGAACTAAATTTTCTTGGCTAAGTCCAAGATGAAGCCTTTTCCATGAATTATTAACAAAGGCCATCACTTTATCACCATTGCTTGTGTTGTGTACACTTATTTCATGTTCTTAATTATTATTGAATGTCTAGCTAGCATTTGGTGATTATTTGGTTGTTGTGTGAAGCACCGAGAGGAGAAGCACACAACGTGCTTGATGAAATGTGTGATAGAAGTTAGTAAGATAGAGATATGCGATGCTAGCTTCTAAAATTCAATTGTGAGCCATAAAACTTAATGAATTTGTATGTAGTTCGGATAACCATTGAGAAATAGGTTGTTGGTGCATATAAATGTTGTCTTTATCACTTGAGAGAAGTTAGAGACTAATTGAGGGTGTCACGAATTTACACACACACTTGCATACTTTATTTAAATGATTTGCCTAAAACTAATAAGAATTGGATAGGTGGATTCAAAGGTCTTAGCCTAATTTCCCATAAGTATCAAAACCAACTTGCTTGTGTTTGGCTTTGCTTGAGTTTGTTTGCTTATTTAGTTTCATTAATTGCGTTTTAGTTGTATGTTTAATTTAGTCAATCTTGAGTAGTGTAATCCAATCATTAAATCTTTGCTTATCTAAATAGTAGTTAATCAATCAATTATGGTAATCAATACATCAATCCTTATGGAACGAATTTTATTCATTATTGTACTATTCCTTCGGCTCCATACTATTGCGGATGCTCATTTAGGAAAGGTCAAGCAGGCTTTCTCAATAGCCAGAAATTCAGCTGTGTTAGAGTCGTGAGTGCCTATGAAGATCGAAAATAAGCACAACACTTTGCCTCTGTTGTTCCTCAAAACCCCACCAATTCTAGCCGTTCCAGGTTTGCTTCTTACCGAACCATCGAAGTTGAATTTAAGGGCCTCCATTTTAGGTGGAATCCACGTCTAGAACACATTCTTCTTAGACTTCACAAGGTCCTCACAAAATTCACTAACATTTTGAAGGAGGGATGTAATGGGATTAGATGATCCATTGCCATGGTATTTAAACCACCAAGCAACGCGGAATTGAACCGAATCCACTGCTAAGGAAATAATAGTGTCGCCATCTTCGAAAACCTTTATATTTATGAGTTCCCAAATTGTCCACACCGTGGCGAAATACAGGCTCTTCTACTATTGTTTGCCGGGCTTAGAAGCGCAGCTATTGACCGCCCACCAACCCATGCAAATCAACCACAACCTCCAAGCCCAATAATCTCTTATATTTTAACCATACTAAATGCAAATTTACTAGTTAGGCAATTTAGGACAGAAACAAAGTTCTAACTATCTTGCTAGCTCATTAGTGTTATTGGGTTGAATGCAGTTCAATAATCTCGGTTAGTGTTATCGGTTTGACTGTAATGATCAAATAATCCCTTATATTCAACCATCAAGGCAAAATTCAGTGTTGTTAATTAGTGATAGCTACCACCCAATGTGGCTGTGGTAAATGATACTCATTTAACTGGTTAGTGTCCCAAATTTCAGTCGGAACTCTATAAGTGGAACATCAAAAAATAAAATAAAATAAAGAGGGAATAATGCCTTATGAAGAAAAGTACATGCATATGAAGGTAACAAAAGATTAGACAATTAGATAAGATAATTAACGACTCTTACAAGAGCACTAACACTAGCTAGCTACTCTAATTAATTAATTAATTAATTATCCCAAGAACAAAACGAAAACAAAAAGGAGAATAATTATTGTGATTAAACATGCATGATATATAACAAGGTCTTTAGTTCATTACTCAATTTAATCTTTCTTTGTTTTGTTGTCGAA
Source organism: Acer negundo (assembly GCA_035582765.1). Lineage (NCBI taxonomy): Eukaryota > Viridiplantae > Streptophyta > Magnoliopsida > Sapindales > Sapindaceae > Acer > Acer negundo. The sequence continues at coordinate 23,744,206 of CM069232.1, read as the reverse complement.
GTCAATACCCGAACCCTTCAATCTTGTGCTTTTTTGACTGCTTTTACACTCGCCAAACAAACACCACCCAAAGGTGCGTTCTTGACTTCTCTAATTGTCATAACTCTTTGAAGCTACACCATGTTCTTCTTCCTTGTTCTCATCTTCTTCCTTTATTTTTTTCATGCTGTAATGGACGTTTGAACCAAGAATTTTCGTTAAGTTTTAATTTATATCCAACTTAAAACATGTAATTTATGGTACAAAGCTAAATCGGTTTATAGAATTCACTCACCAAAAGTTAGGCTACTTCGATCATGCATTCTCACACATCACAGCGGATTTGATTCTTTCTACTGTGCACTTAATTAGACTGTTAACAGTAGCCACCGATCCAAGAGAGAGTTTCGCTGTTGGAACTGAATCAACTAAGATCTGAAATGCCACGGTTAGGAGAGATCCCCCGGAACCAACCTCGAGAATTCCTCCACCGCTAAGTCCAGGACCATCAGGGAGTATAGCGAATCCTGATGGGAGAAGAGCAACGTAATCTGGGTCACCACCACTTAAGACCATGTTCATTGCAACTATATCAACCGGTGCATAAATTACATATGAGCCTGTAGAATCACTGCAGCTTTCTTGTAGTACAAGCATGTTGCTTTGGTTTGAATTTGCACTCTACAATAATTTTCATTTTGATAATTAGAAGTTAATTAGTTAAACTCATAACAATAATAAACTTAAATCTTAAAGCGATCAAATATCTGCAACTTACGTTTACGCGCAACAAAGAGACACAGTTGCCTGGGTCGCGTCCATTCGCTATGTGAGCCATTTCTTGAACTAGACCACCATTTGAGAGGATATCCCACTGTGAATTCAAGTCAAAATATATAAATAGTACAGTTAAGTTACTGCATTGTTAATAGGTAGATAAAAAGGAAATATTTTCTTTAGTTTTTTTTTTTTAAAATAAATTCTTCAAACCTTTGAATTTGTGGATCCTTGAATTAAATTCAATGTTTAGTTTCCACTATAGTAGCTATACAGATCCTGTATAGACACTGGACGAGTACTACTTCATCTACGTACCTCATTTCGGGAGTTCTCATCCCTAAGAAAATCGAAAACCCTGTTTGGTGGAACTGGAATCCAGAAGGATGTTGCAGCACTCAGCACAATACCAGGGGGTCTGCCGGGATCATCCATACTTTTTCTGGTCATAACCCTCACATCATCGGAGCCAGTAGCCGATAATGTTGTCCAGGCGTGCGCTGAAGAGGCACCAACGCCCGTGCAAAAGCTAGTAACCATCCTTTCAGCCAACTTCAACATGCTCTTCCTCCCTTCTGGGCTTGTTATCACTGCACAATAGACATATAAATAGTTGTTAATTGTGAGTAAATTATCGTTCGATTTCTAAAGAAAATGTTTATGGTATAATATAGTACCACAGAGATCTCCTGCTGGAATGTTGCTGGCCATTGAACTAGCGAGTCGCTCACATTGTCGATCTAATGTAGCCACCCAACGTTTTGCTCCAAATGCAAGGCCAGAATTTACTAGTGGCTTGTAGAGATTGTGTACAGATCTATCATCCACTTCGACATGTTCGACCCATATAACCTAAAAGAATCATCATAAATATTCATGAATCATGGCACAAAATTAACTATCAATCTTACAGGCTTTAATTAATCAAGTGATGGAGAGCAGTAGCAAGGCACACACCTTTGAGTAACCATTTGGCAATTCTTGGATTAAACAACCCGATGGCCTTCTTCGACACTTTGATATTGGAGTGGTGCGTAAATTCTCCATGGAAACATCAACCACTGCCCAAGTTCCATCAGGATGTTGTTTACAGTACCTTACGAAATAATTTTCTCGAGTAGGGACTAAAGGAGATGGGACCTGGAACTCAGCTGACATCTAAACAAGAAAAATATATATATATGATGATGTGTTTATGATATATTAATTTAATTGAACTAATTTACTACATAAATCAATTACCACTTGCAAGGCTCCATTGTAGTTTCCTGCAACTCCAGTTGATAGGACTTCTAGGGTCATGGCTCTTGAAACAATACCACAGAACACACTTGACCATTGATTCTGAAAAACCATTTTAATCATGCATAACATATATATTAGAAAGATACCGGGTTCAATTATTATCCAGGTACTGTATAGTTACATAGTTGTATTTAAGTCCTTGAATTTCAAACCAAAAATCTAAAAAATCAAATATTTAAAAATTCAGGTCTTGTACAGTAGCTAAATCCAAGATATAAAAAATTAATTGGACCAAGAAAACCGGAAGTTTAGGAGAGAAAAAGTTACCACATCCATGAGAATTTCAACAAGGTTGATGTGATTCATGATAACAACAGCAGATTCCCTTGAAGCTTCGGATTTCAATCCCAAAGGTTTTGGGCCAATTCCTCTTGGGAAAGTTCTCAAGTATTCGTCTTCATTTAGAGACTGATGATCACTAGAGTTTTCACTAGGAGTGCTCCACAGTGGTTCTCCTGCCTGAGCCATTCTCATGAGTTCCTCCATTGCTGCAACAGCAAGCTCAATAATCATTGGCTTATCAGCCTCGGAAGGCCCTGAGACTGATCTGAGAAGGTCTCCACTTCCGTACATCTCCCCAACATAGCCTGATGATTGTGTCCCGAGATTTCCGAACCCCCCGAGATCAAGTGAACGGGAAGATAGATGAGGTGATAGGTGAGACAAAGATGACAAGGGCTTGCCAACATATTTCGCAGCAATTCCAGAGATCCTATCAATCTGAAGCAGCATCAACCAAACAACAACAAACATCAAAAGGTAATACAAAAGAAAAGTAAAAAACTTAGCAATTTCACCGACAAAAACATCAAGAGAAATACCAGAGTGAAGAAAACGAAAAACCAGTAAAACTGATAATGGTTAATGAACAAGTTGTTTCTTTGCAATTTACACAAATACAAAAGAGTGAAGAAAACAAAAAACCAGTAAAATTGACAATGGCTAATGAACAAGTTGTTCTTTGCAATTTACAAAAATACAAGAGGGTGAAGAAAACGAAAATCCCTTAAAACTAACAATGGTTAATGAACAAGTTGTTTCTTTGCAATTTATTACCTCTTCTCTTAAACGAGCATTCTCGATCCTCAGATGCTGCTCATCAAAGGACATCTCACCAAGAGCGGCTGGGCCTCCACAGTTAGGGCAAGTGGCATTGCCAAGGGCTTCCTTGTACCTATTGTTCTCGGCACGAAGCTTTTCATTCTCAGACTTCAAAATTTGGTTCTCATGGCGTTCATGTTGTGCCTGTGTAGCCCAAAAAAAAAAAAAGGAAAAAAAAAAAGCAAATTAGGGCAAAAAAAAAAAAATCTGAATATGTTGAACTTGATATGGCTTGAATTATGGATAGATACATTACCTTCATTTGGGTGCGCTTGTTTTGGAACCAAAACTTTACCTGCAATGGCTCTAATCCGAGCTCACGACTCAGCTCTTTTCTTTGCTTGTCATCTGGGTGAGGACACTCCTTGAAGAAACTGAGAAACAAAGTAAACAAAAAACAAAAACCCTAAAAGAATCAAAATCACCAAAACTTCAATAACAAAAACTCTCTCTGTGTCATATAAATAGCAAGTTTACTTACGCTTCCATTTCCTGAATTTGACGCTGAGTGTGGCGATGGTAACGCTTCTTCTTGGGCCGTTGATTGGGGTCTTGATCATCTCCGGAGGGAGCTTCCATGGTTTCAGTACCCGATTTAGTCTCGTAATCGTCATCTCTGAGCTTCCCCAAATCATCACTATCGGGGCTTCTTGGGGTCATATCGAACAAATGGTGACTCTCAAACATGTTTGGCTGAAACATGGCGAACCGACAAAATCCCTAAAATATTGCCTATGAAGTCTTGATAATCTGCCGAAGAAGATCTCTAGAGCATATTAGAGAAGAAACAAGAAAATAAAAATGAAATATAAAAAGTAATGCCATATATTTTTTCAGAAAGTACAAAAGTAGAAGGCATTAAAAAAACTATCTGAGAAAATAATAAATCGTAGATGACTTTCTTTAGAGCAAATAATTTACAAGTACAGATCTCTCGCTATCTCTATCTTTCTCTCGCCCATATCAAAACTATATATAAAAAAATATATATTAAATGCTTGTAATATCTATATGCTAATATTCTCACATAGTATATACGATGATAAAGAAATTAAAAAAAATTATTCCAAATTTGTTGAAATTTTTTGATGAGAAAGTAGAAGGGTCAAAGACAATTAAAGAATAAAAAAAACCTTATAATTGACAAGAGGATAAATTCTTGGGAGCATTAATATATTTTGCATATGTTTTTCATTACCCGGCTAGCTTTGAATTTGAATATTTAATCTCTCTGTGGTTAGTTAATTATTATTTTTTTGAAAAGGCACAGTATTATTAAGGGCAACCAAGGTCACCAACCAACAAAACAGGTTAGGTTAATTATTATATTGTGGTGGGGTTGAGTTTTAGCAGATTCTCTCTGGTTTTAATGGGAATTTTACAAGAATTGCAGAAGAGCAAAGACAAGTTGAGTTTTGGTCTAAGGAAAAAACAAAATCAAAATGAGAGTCTCGAGTCTACTCTCTTGATCTTCTACGTGCAAAAAGACCAGATATAGAAAAAATAGCAAATAAATAAAAAGTTGACAAAATGTGAAACGGTTTCACACACCAATTTTCAACTCTTCATGACCAAGATTGTTGTAACGCCTGATGACTAGCTAGCTAGGATCTCGGTGTTAACCACGAACCTCTTGCTTTACCTTTTTTGTGAATCTCTATCTCTCTGCAAAACATAAAATAATAACGGAAAATTTTGATTAAAACACAAGCTACAAGAGATATTAAATAGAAAAATAAAAAAAAAATGAGAGAATCACTGTAAATGCATACACATTTAAGATGACAATAGTGGAGAAATAGTAAAAAAACAATGAAGGGTTTTTTATTTTTAATGGGGTTTGATGTAATATGATGACTTACTTGCATATATGAAGCTTCTGTATGATATTTATTATCACAGGAAAACCACTTTAGAGAGAAAGGGAGAGGAGAGAGAGAGAGATATTGGTTTTAGGGAAGAGTGCTGGTCTTGTAAGAAGAAGGGTTTTAAGAGGGATCAGTAGTGAAGAGAAGAAGATAAAAAGCCACACATGGAGAGAGAGAGAGAGATAGAGAGAGAGAGAGAGAGAGATAATAGAACGAGGAAAAAGAGAAGATAAAATCAAAATCTATAGAGAAAGAGAGAGAAGATGGAAGGAACAGGTGTGTGTATAGAGGCTGTGGCAGCAAAGGAGTTATTGCAGAGCGTATTGAGAGGGTGTAATGGCATTTATGGCGGGTGAGAGGTGTAATTGCAATAGAGAGAGAGAGAGAGAGAGAGAGAGAGAGAGAGAGAGAGAGAGAGATTTGTTTAGTTTAAAATTTTCTGATCAAATATAGTTGGTATGGTGAGAGGATGAATTTACAGCTAATTTCCAGACTATTCACACTCAACCAGTTCACCGTATCGGAAACTTGAATCTGGGATATTTTCGGACCAATTCACTGTTTTACTGCTACTACGTTTTTTGTAAGTAATGATCATTGCATGTATTGTATTATATAACCAAAATCCATTGCTTCTTGACCTCCATTTCACGCATTGCATTGGATGAAATGTACCTCTTTGACATGGTTTCTTGTGTTACATTTATACATAATCTGTACTGATTACTTGTATAGTTAGAATTGAGATTTGTCAATGTTTTATTTATTTTATTATTTTTTGTCTTTTAACCATTAAATTGGGATTTCAAAAGATATATATATTTATTGTCCAAATTAAACGTTTAATTAGTGTAGTACCTACCATTAAGGTTAATTATTTGCGGAGCAAATGAACATTATCCTAACATGTGTATGATATTGTGATACATAGATTTTTTTTTTTTTTTTTTTGAAATAGTACAATAATTTAGGGTTTTGGGAAGGGGGAGAGACTTGAAGGGGGTCTTGGTATGGGTGTGAGGAGCATACTATTGAGCCAACGTTATCTTGTACATAGTGTGATACATAGACTTAATTATTTTAAAAAATTTCGTTAAATTATTGTGATTTTAAAGTGTCTATATTTCAAATTTTTTTATGGGGGAAATTACACTGACCCCCTTGAGGTTTTATCCAAAGACACTCAAATGAAAATGATTCACTATTCTACACTTACACCCTCCTATATATTTAACGGTTGTTTGTGGTTATTTTAATTTTTAATTGTGGTTATTTTTAATTGACCAAGTTTGACTAAAAAAATGTCAAGAATATCCTTGAATAAAAAAAACAAAATCAATTTATTTCAAAAACAAATCAATTAACTAAAATTGGATAAAAATTAGATAGACGAGATGAGGTTGGTTCGATGGTAAAACCCTCACACCTGCACCACGAGGTTACGGGCTCAAGTCCTCCCCTTTCCCAAAAAATCCCAAATTTTTGTAATAGTGTAATACTTCAAAAAAAGAATAAATATCGGATATAATAAATATATAATTTTAAATGAAATCAAATAAAAAATGCATATAATTAAATGAAAATGAATAAATAAAAAATAAAAGACCTTAAAAAAAGCAGAACTGAAGGAAAATTAGATAAATTAAAAAGATAAAAAGAAATTAATCAATATAGTAAATAATATTAATTAATGAAGTAAAGAAATGGAAAAAATAAAAAATAAAAAATAAAATTAGTGGAGGAGGCTTGCTCCTCCCATGATTTTCAACGGTACAGGCTTGGTGGCTTGCGCCTCCATTTTTATTACAAGCTGCTGTTAGCCTTTTAGGGATTGATGTTAAATATTATTTTTATATTATATTGAATTATTTTTGTATCAAAATAAAATTATTTTTAAAAGACCAAAACAGCCTTATGAAGTTATGCCTTTAGAGGCTAACGAAAATTGTTAGGGTGCGTTTGGTACGTGGGATAAGACAAGATAACGTGGGATAGTTTTTTCTTGTCCCACGTTTGGCGCGACTTTAGCATGAAATAGAACGGAATAAGGTGGGACAAAAATCACCAAATTCTGTCCCATCCAAGATCCTAGACCAGACTTGTCTCATGTATTAGACAAGTCATAAAAAAACCTTTTTACCCTTAAATCTTTAAAAAATCACAAACTTGTGCAATATTATGTATATATATATATATATATATAATAATATATATAATATTATATGTAATGTATATATATATATTATATAATATATATAATATATTATATATATCATATATATATAAATATATGTTATAAATATTATGCAATTACATATGAATAAATATCCATCAATCCAAGGAAGAAACTTCCATCATTTTGTATTCCCACTAGCTCTACCATAATGATCAATTTTATTATTCATTATAATGTAATTTATTTTTACTTAATGTAATGTGGGATTGTGAGACTATATAAAGGGTCTCTCACCATTGTATTGGATACACCTTTGATGAGAACAATTGATGAATAAAAGACTTCTCTCTTTTATCTATTATTTCTCTCTTCTTATATACTTTAAGTTTATATCTTATATTATTGTTTATTCTTATTTATTTTATAACACGTTATCAGCACGAGTCTCTAACCACGTTGTTTTGATTTCCATATTTGAAAGTTTTCTACTCAGAGACAAAAATCATCTAATCCAAGTTTGATATGTGATTACAGAGAGAACATTCTTGTTGGGATCAAGCTCTCCAACAAACTGTAAAGTACTATTTCTAGTTTAATAATTTTATTCTAAATAGTTGTTTTTATTCTTCTCCCATTTTATTTTTGTTTACAATATTATTTGGGTTGCCAAGAAATAAAAATATAATTAATTAAATGTATTGCAACCTGAAGATTGCAATAATAAAGAGAATGAATTGCAACCAAAGATCGCCAAATCAAAGAGCCAGAAGCTCGATTTGATATTTGAAAATTGTGAAATCAAAGAGCCTGAAGCTTGATTTGATATTTGAAAATTGTGAAATCAAAGAGCCTGAAGCTTGATCTGATGTCTGGAGATTGCAAAATCAAAAAGCCTGAAGCTTAACATAATCTTATTGGAAATTATAAATTGCAATAAAATCAAAATACAAAATAATGAATTTCCATCGAATCAGAACTTGAAGTTCTAAATTCCAATTGATGTGATGATTATTTTTGGAATTTGAAGTTCTAAAATTCATTATTTTCAATTATAAACTTAAAGTTTATATATGCACGTGAAGTTGTAATAAATTTTTAAACTTCTCAAATGAATTTTATTATAAACCTGAAGTTCTCAAAATAATAAATTATGAACTTAATGTTATGATATAATCATAACTAAATATCCAATCGTTAATGGATATTGTGCAATCATTTTTGTGATTTATTTAGGAGGACGTGGACTTAAAATAAAGTCCAAAAATTGCAAAAGGATAAATATATTTTATCTAATTTTAAAGGGTAAATATATATTATCTCATTTTGAGCACGATCTAAGTATTTCAATTATGTGATTGGATTTTATCAATAAATATAGAACCATAAGTTCTAAATTCGAATACAATTAAGAACTTGAAGTTCTTAATTTTAAAGTCTCGAATTGAACTTGAAATTCCATACTTTTGAACATGGATTGATGAATCAAAAGGTAATTTAATTTTACATTGTTAAATAGATATTTAACAATTATCATATTGAAAAATGAAATGCAAAGGCCTGAAACTCTAAATATTAATACAAATTCAAAACCTGAAGTTTTGTCTATCGATCTTTTTATAACCTAATGTTCTCAATTCTAAGTTAATCAGCCTTGAAGGTATGATGATATCAAATTTAATTAGAATTGAAAGGTCTGAAATTGATCTAATTGTGGTCCTTATCATTTGTAAAAATTAAATTGTAATTTCCATTCAAAACCTGAAGTTTTGACTTTTTCTAAACTTCAGTTACAAACATGTAGTTTATTATCAAATCATAAGTTCCAAGAGCTGATATGATTTTATTAAGAAACTGATGTCTTTAAATAAGAGACTTCAAAATGTGAACGAAATATTCTTTATTTTCACTTCTTATCATCCTAACAAAGGTACGTAGATGTGAATTCTTATATTTTCATATACTAGAATTTTCATATTTCGCACATCTATTAATCACAAATTGCTTATGTTATTTATTTTCTGACATTTGAATTTAATTTATTCGTTTTGAGATATATAATTTTATGGTCGCTTGAATTTTGTGATTTTTAAAATTGGTGGTTTTATTTCATAATGGATTTGTATTCACATGGTCTCATTAATATAATATTATATTTTTGGTGCTTAAGTTGTCTAAAATTAAGTTTTTGTATTGTTTTGAATTATATTAAAATATTACATTAAACTTGTAATTGCAACATTCATGAAAACAATATTATGTTTTGTTAATTTATAAGCTTTGTTGTAGTATCTAATAATTGATATGATTTATCTGTGAATTATATTTGACTTTAATTGCTTTTTTTTTTTTTAACTGATATATCTTATAATAAAATGAGTATTATTCATTTTGTAATTCCTTCACGTAGTAAGGTATAAAAGGTAATAGTCAAATACGATCTTTTAAAATTCCTATTATCATATGTACATTTTAATTTATTTACATTATACATACGAGCAATATTACTTATTTGATTTATTTGTTGAATAAAATATTACTTATTTATAACTGTTATGATATATATCCAGCATTTTTATAAAGATTAAACATATTTTATTGTTTAACTGGTCATGTTAAATTACATTAATTTGTTATTTAGTAATCATTCTTTTTAATGATGAATTGAAATATAAATATTTCATGGAAAGATTTAATAGTCATTTTGATTCGATAAGATGATTGATTTGACTACCGAATGAAAAGACATGATTAAAATACCTTACACTTCGTGATTCAAATATTTGTTCCTGAAGTAACAATATATATCATGATAATTACATACCTCTAATTTGCTCTTGAATGAGCAATATTGAGATTATAAATTTGAGAATATTTGAATTGATATCATGTCTTATTTCAACCATAAAACATCACCCAATTGGATTAATATCATTCCCTGAAGTGAATGATGTTTCTTTTAAAATATCATGGTTGTGATGCGAATGTAGATAGTTGAAATAATTATTGAAGTTAAGGTGATCACTATGAGAAATTCAATTCATTCCACCAGAAGTGGAATAACACCAAAACTTAGCAAGAAAATTTATAAAAATTTTGAATACACGTACCTTTCAAGAATTATAAAAACTTTTTGATTGCTATATATGTTAAATATAATGATAAAGATTATGTACATGCGGTACATCTTAATATTTTGTTAATCTTTACCAAGTATAATGGACACTTTTGAAGAGCTAATAAAATTACATGAAAATAAAATTTTGTATTTGTTAGATCCGGTAGATCTATAACAAAAGAAATTATTTTGAGTCCATTAAAATTATTTTATTATTTTTGTCTCATGCCAGAAGTATGAGTTCTTTTATTGTTTATTCTGTCATAAGATCATATACTTAATACGAGAAATATTATGAACTAGAAGTTCAATTAAAAAAAAAAAAAAAAACGATCGTGACATTGAAATTTTTTTTTTATGGATATCGATTTCATAAATAAAAATTATTTTTGGTACTGAATGTTCCTGAAGAACATAAGATGATATAAGTAAGTACTTACAAGAAAATATGATAGAATAAATGAGGTTATGTAGAAAATTACGATGATGCAAAAGATTTTCTCGAAAAATAAAAATTTAATTTTCTCGTCGTTAGGGGGAGAATTATGATAAATTGATAAATGACGTGAAATTACGTGGCTTACATCATCTTGTGATTTGCATAGTATGCAAATAATTTTTCAGATGATTCGAAGAAAATAATAAAATTACATTCTGCCAATATACAAACCCGGGTGGTTGTTCCTGTAGAACAATTTATGAAATGACAGCAAAAATTATCTGCTAATGAAAGACAATTTCGTTAAAATGATAAGGTTCCCTAGAAGTGGAATTTAAAATATCATAGTAATACTTGAGTGAAAAATGAATCATCATCATCAAAGACTCCCGAAGAGTTAGTCTCATAAGTGAAAAACAAGATCTTGAAGATACGTATAGAAATGTTAATCCCCCCTATAAGACTATTGATGTAAAAAATAGATAGATCTCAATTGTCCCAATAGAGACACATGTACCCAAAATAAAGAAATTATATTTGTATAAAAAGGCATGTGTACTAAACATTAAAGAGATTTCAATAACCCCTGAAGAGGCACATAGATTACGAAATGTAAATCAATTATATTGATAATATAGAAATTGAGATCATATTTTGCTTTGTATATTATGAAAAATATGATGATGATCTTAAACTATTAATTGTATATATGGACATAGTGGTGAAAAATAAAAGGCAGAGTTTTATACTTATTTTGAATTTGAAAATTTTGGACTTGTAGTACAAATGTTTGATGAGATCAAACTTGTAAAATATAATTATTTTTCGTACGAATTAAAATAAAAAGTTTACTGCAGAAACCTAGTTTGACAATAAATAAAAATCCTAAAGGATTTAAATGCCTGAAGCAAATAGTTCAATACTACATTTTGTATATATTGAATTTAATAAAACAAAATGCATGTAGTGCATACGCCTTTATAAATATTATGTTGAAAGAATCAACAAATTTGATTCCTAATAAGTATATATTGATCTTTTGAGACTTATTAATACTCCTGATGAGTTTACAAATTATACTTTTATAAGGAATAATTTCTAAGTTGAAAAATCTTAGAAAATAATTTCGGTTAATGGCCGAGTTAAGTGTTTTTCAATTAGCATAATAATACATGAATCAACATATATATATAGGTCCTGGAGTACTTTTTCATGGATAAAACACATCGAATGGGTTCCTCGATGTTATTTCATAACTTAAAGTGGTATATGATCTCCTCTTGTTATTGAAGAACTTTAGATCTCGAAGTACCAAATATAAGTTCAACTTGTGTTTTTATAATAAAACAACATACATGATGTTGTATATAACAAGTTGAACCAATTCAAAAAGCGATTTTATTAAAGTTCTTTACATATAATCTCCAAAAAGGTGGTGATAAAAAATATGCTCAAGTTTCAATCCTGCAGATTTATTTATAAATACACTACCAATTTCAACAAGCAAAATCTTGGTATATGGTATTGGGATGTAATATCTTTGCAAAATATTGAAGCATCCACGTCAGCATGAGGGGGAGTGTATTTATCACTTTATCAGAGGGAGTTACTGATAATATTACATACTGTACTCTTTTTCCTTCACTAGGTTTTTATCCCATAGGGTTTTTCTAGTAAGGTTTTAATGAGGCAGTTTTGTACCCCCATAACTATTAAAAGTTAATTAGAGATGTAAATGAATAATGTACTCTTTTTCCTCTGCTAGTTTTTTTCCCACTGGGTTTTTACTAGCAAAGGTTTTAACGAGGCATATTCAATGCATGATTGATGGACATTAATTCAAGGGGGAGTGTTATAAATATTATGCAATTACATATGAATAAATATACATCAATCCAATGAAGAAACTTCCATCCTTTTGTATTCCCACTAGCTCTACCATAATGATCAATTTTATTATTCATTATAATGTAATTTATTTTTACTTAATGTAATGTGGGATTGTGAGACTATATAAAGGGTCTCTCACCATTGTATTGGATACACCTTTGATGAGAACAATTGATGAATAAAAGACTTCTCTCTTTTATCTATTCTTTCTCTCTTCTTATATACTTTAAGTTTATATCTTATATTATTGTTTATTTTTATTTATTTTATAACAATATATATATTATACCTATATTATTATATATAATAATATTATATATTAAGTATTATTACATATAATAAATACATAAGATATTATATATTTAATAATATTTAATACAATATATATTTTATATTATTATATAATAATAATATTATATATAATTATAAATATCAATAAAAAATATTTAATATTATAATATATTATATATATATTATATTTTATTATTATATACAATAATATATATAAGATAATATATATTATTTTATTATTATAAATAATAATATATAATATATTAAAAATTATTTCATATACAATAATATATATAATTATATATATATATATATATATATTTATAAATATTATTGTATATGTAATAATTTTTAATATATTATATATAATAATTTATATACTATTATAATATTATAATAGTATATACTAATATATATATTATAATATTATATATACATATGAGGGACACTCTGGTCATTTGAACCTCTTGTCTCGTTCTATCCCAGCCATACCAAACATATAACAGTATAGTTAACAGTTCTGTCCCAGACATTCCAAACACAATACAGAACAACTGTCCCGTCCCGTCATGTCCTATCCTATCCTATCCTATCATGTCCCACCTTATCCTGTCCCATCTTTGTGTCAAACGCACCCTTAAGTATATGCGTCTGAATGTAGAATAATTAAACTTGTCCATGTGAGTGCCTTTGGGCCAAACCTTAAGGGTGTGAATGTAATTTCCATTTTTTATATAACAATTAAGTATGATAAGATTAATAAAAGAGCAAATTGCACTCAACCTCCTTGAGGTTTGACCTTTTACACCTAGAAACAATTTTATCATTAATTGATACTCACACCCCTACCGTTAGATCAAACTTAACTGTTGACTAACTGTTACCTTTAAAAGACTAAATTACCTATATCACTAAATTAAATTAATAATTAAAAAAAAAACATTTTATCAAAAACAAAAAAACAAAAAAACAAAAAAACAAAAAAAACAAAAAAACAAAAACAAAAAAACAAAAAAACAAAAACAAAAATGTTCAACCCAAACCAATTAAGTTTATCCAGATTAAAAATATAACAGTTACGTTTTCATGATGAAATTTACAAGAAAACTATTAGAAAACTAATTTAATTAATAATATCAAAGGTCAGGTATAAAATGGATTATACTTTAAAATGCAACTTTATCATTAATAGGTTTAACCTAAATTAAAAACACAACTGTTTAACCCAGATTTCTTCATCAATATTTAAAAATTAAAAAAAAAAATTATAAAACCTTCATCTTCAACCCAAACTCAGAAACATCAACCCCAATTTTTTTTTGAAAGCTAAGTTCCCTATTATTGGAATTGAAGAAGTCCATGTTCTTCTCTTTTTGCAACAACCAAATCCACATCAAACCACCACCAAATCCACACCCAAACCATTTCAATATACACACATATCAAAAGAGAGGGGGAGAGAGAGAGAGAGAGAGAGAGAGAGAGAGAGAGAGAAGGTCACAGCAAGGAAGATAAGAGGGTTTGCAGTGGAATTTGGCGCAAGAAGAAAAAGACGAAGGCTAGTGCAGCGGCGACGCTACACGACGGCGGGTCGAGCTTTGGTTTTTGGCGGTGGTGGGTTTGATGGCCAGGATTTGGGTGGTAGTGTTTGATGTTGAAGATGAATAGATGTTGACGATGGGGTTTGATGGTGGTGATCAGTGAAGATGATGAAAGAGTTTTTGTTTTTTTTGTTTTGTTTTTTTTTTTTGAAAAGACAAGCTTTATTACAACACAGCCTAAGACACAGCAACAAACAAGGACAAAAACAAAGAGACAAAACGCCCATACAGGGCACCTGTAACACCCCTAAAAATCGCCTAACAATTTCTAGGGTGCTGGCACTAAATCCTCCGGAATTCAGTCAGCCCTCTCGCACACACATGCACTAGATGTGTTGCCCTGTGCCCTTGTTGATCTCTCGCAACAATTCCGATTGTTCCCACGCAGCCACGCACCACGCTGTTGTCCAACACTCCGAGTGTCCTGCATATACAATAAGTACGCTCACACAATATATAGTTCCACGCACAGATTATAACACAACGCAACAGCTTACGGGAGTCCACTCCCAACCAAACTACTTTATTAATCACGAGCAGTCAGGATGCTTTACAAAGCTTTGTGACAAGATCACACAATTTCACTCTCGTTCTCTTTGTCACGAAACTAGGCCCTATTTATAAGAGCCATGGACTAGTAGTGCATTCCTATGCCACTACCTATATCCTATGCCTACACGGTCATGGATATCAAGTCCAACTCAAATTAGGAAATACAAAGCAAACTCTATTTACTAATCCTAAGCAAACTAGGTTTCTTTGTCTCCTTAAGCATCTTGGTCTCCAAGTTGCTTGCTTGCTGCCGAAGTCCTCTTTAGATTAGGAATCCTTGCTTCATTCCAACTCTGCCTACCAAGTGTGGCACATGCTATATAATGTGCCTTCGAATGCCACCGCGCATTCTTCGCAAAGCTGGCAACGCACCGACGTTGCCTCGCAGCCCTATCTCGACTTCGACCAGCATCTTGTTCCAGCCCACCGAAGCTGTCACCATCCTCATCTGCGCAAGGCTTGCCTCCGAACATGCCTTGGCTTAGGCCTTGGCGCCTGCTCACCAAGTCCTTTGCATGGCCCCGACCATGCTCACTTTTGGGGGTGTAACAAACCGCCCGGACCAAAGTCAGACGACGTCCTCGTCGTGAGGTTATCCTGGTACGCCAGCACCAAATCCTCAAATTGCCACAAAGTTGCACCACGCTCCCATGTAGCTTCGGGCTCTCCTTCGCCCTTCCATTGAACCAGAAAATCTGTCCTCCGATTCAACTTACTCTCACCGACCATACGGTGATCTAGGATCTTTTCTGCTGTCTTCTCAAATTCCACCCTGATAACTGGAGGCGCCCGCCTCTGTTGTACCCTACCAGAATCATTTTCTTCATGATAAGGTTTCAGGAAACTCACGTGGAATGTTGGATGAATCTTCAATCTATCCGGCAAGGCCAACCTATATGCCACATTTCCTACCCGTTCCTTCACAACAAATGGCCCATCAAACCTTTGAATCAGCCCTTTGTGATATCTACGGTCAGTGACCCTTTTCCAAATCTGAGGCGTAAGCTTCAACAAGACCTTGTCCCCTACCTTAAACTCTAAGGCGCGACGATTCTGGTCCGCATACTTCTTCATCCGCCTTGCTGCCTTGGCCAAGCTCTCGATAGCTCCTTCTATCATTTCTGTCTTGTCCCTCGCAAAACGATAAGCAGCTGGACACAGCCCTTGATCTTTCTGTTGTGCCACCTCTAATGGAGTAAGAGGTTGAAACCCCATGCATAATTCTACCGGACTCAACCCTGTTGATGATGACTTGTGCAGATTATAAGAAAACTGCGCAACGTCTAACAAATCCACCCAATTTCTTTGACTAGCAGTGACATAATGCCTTAAGTACTCCTCCAAGAGTGCATTGATCCTTTCCGTTTGTCCATCCGTTTGTGGATGGTTTGCTGTGGAGAATTTCAACTCAGACCCCATCAGCTTGAAGAGATATGTCCAGAATTTTCCCGTAAACCGAGCATCCCTATCGCTAACAATGTTGTTAGGCACCCCAAAGGTTTTCACCACATGCCTGAAAAACAGCTCCGCTGCCTTATCTGCTGGGCATGCATGAGGCGCTGGAATGAATATTGCATACTTTGAAAACCGATCAACTACCACCAAGATAGATCGACACCCATCAACCAATGGAAATCCTACGATAAAATCCATCGAAATAGACACCCATGGCTTCTCTGGTATCGGTAACGGTTGTAACAACCCGGCTTGTTTCCTTCGCTCAGTTTTGTCCAGCTGACACACTAAGCAAGTCTTGACATATGCTTCCACGTCTTCGTACATCTTGGGCCAATAGTAGCTCCTGGACAGTAGGGCCACCATTCTTTCTATCCCCGGATGTCCCGCCCATTGTGGGTCATGTGTCTCCTTCAATAGTTCTTGTTTCAATCCCCCACCAGAGGGTACGTATAGCCTACTACCTTTGGCATATAGTAGACCATCTTCCACCCAATATCTCCTTACCAGCCCGTCCAACACCTCCTGTTTCAGTTTGATGTAGGAAGAATCCTCTGCAGCCTGCTGCCTTAGACGCCCTAGGAAGTCAGCTTCTAGTGCTGCCAAGGCACTCACATAAGCTTGTACTGCTTCTATGCGGCTCAAAGCATCTGCCACCTGATTCTGTCGGCCTGGTCTGTGCACCCACTCGAAGTCGAACTCAGCCAAAAATTCTTGCCACCGAGCCGGCTTTGAAGATAGCTTTTTCTGTGTCTTGAAGTAAGTATTGGCCACATTGTCGGTCACTACGGTAAACTTCGTTCCCAACAGATAGTGCCTCCATGTATCAAGACAATGAATTACGGCAGCCATTTCCTTCTCGTGTGCAGAATACCTTTGTTCGGCTTCGTTCCACTTCCTACTTTCATATGCCACCGGATGTGCCTCTTGCACCAAGACTCCACCTAAAGCCCTGTCCGACGCATCAGTGTGCACCTCAAAAGGTAGATCGAAATCTGGAAGACGTAAAACAGGTTCCGAAGACACGGCCAACTTCAGTTTCTCGAAGGCTGCTTGACATACCTCTGTCCACACCCAATGGTGGTCCTTCTTGAGCAAATCTGTCAGCACACTCACCTTCTTCGAGTACCCCTCGATGAACCTTCTGTAATAGTTGGCTAGGCCTAGAAAAGACCTCAATTCAGCAACCTTGCTAGGAGAAGGCCAGTCTAGAATGGCTTGAACTTTCCTTTCATCCATCCTAATCTTCCCATTACTGACCCAATGCCCCAAGAACAGTACCTCTTGTCGGCAAAATTCACATTTCTCCTTTTTCACATAGAGCTTGTGCTCCCTTAACCTTGAGAACACTTGTCTAAGATGAGCCACATGCTCGGCCAAAGAATTACTATAGATGACTATGTCATCTAGGTACACTACGACAAACTTGTCGAGGAATTCGTATAGAACATCGTTCATTAAGTTGCAGAAAGTGGCCGGGGCATTTGTCAATCCAAAAGGCATAACTAGAAATTCAAACGAGCCATACCTTGTAACCATCGTTGTCTTAGCTTCATCCCCCTCTGCTACTCTGACTTGCCAATATCCAGACCGCAAATCTAGCTTCGTGAAGACTGTTGCTTTCGCCAACCTATCGAACAAATCTGCCGCATTAGGCACTGGATACTTGTTCTTGATAGTTACCTTGTTCAAAGCCCGGTAGTCCACACACATCCGCAACGAACCATCTTGTTTTTTCTGAAACAATACAGGAGCGCCATAGGGAGCTTTGGAAGGCTGCAACAGTCCCCCTTCCAGCAGCTCATCTAACTGCTTCCTCAATTCTGCCAACTCGGAAGGTGCCATCCGATAAGGTGCCTTGGCTGGTGGTGTTGCCCCTGGCTCCAGCTCAATCCGGTGATCACATTGCCTTCTAGGTGGTAGTTCCTTCGGCAGTTCTTTTGGCATCACATCCGCAAACTCCTCTAGAATGTCCCCTACCTTATCAGGCACCTCGACCACAACATCCGGCTTGATTTGCACCATTGCCGCTACATAGGTAGTCTGTCCCTTTTTCAAGCCCTTCTCTAGTTGCTTTGCAGAAATTTCGGCTCCCTTGCCCCTATTGATGGTTTGAACTCCTTCCATCTCAGCTTGTACATAGCATGGACTTTCTCCGTCCATAATCACAACGCCCCAAGGACTAGGCATCGGAGTTGCCTTGGCCTTCCTAAAGAACTCGATACCAAGGATTAAATCGAAGTCATCTAGAGGTACCACCATCATGCTAATTGTCCCCTGCCATGCACCAATCTTCAAGGTTGCTTCTGCTACCCCAGCTATTGGCTTGGCTGTGGAGTTTACCGCTTTCACACGGCTTGTGCTGTTCGCTATGCTCAGTCCCAACCTATCCATCTCTTTTCGCGACAAAAAGTTGTTAGTAGCTCCAGTATCTAACATTGCCCGCATCTTCCTCCCATTTACGTGAACCGTCACGTACATTAGACCCATCACATCTGGCTGTTTCTCAACCGAGATGGTGTTTAGCATCTGTAAAGGATTTACCCGAGAGTGGGTTGTACCATCTGAATCTTCAGCTTCTTGACTGACAAACGCATTCAGCTTCTCCTTCCTAGGACAGTCCCTTGCACGATGAGGACCACTACAAATAAAACATCCCGGTGGGCTTGTTCTAATTTGGCTCTGGTCCCTTCCCTTTGTGGATTCACCCTCTTTCTTCTTCCAATCACCAGCTTTCTTCCATTCCTTGCTTTTGCCCTTCTTATTGTCCCCTGACTTCTTCTTTTCCGAAGTAGAAGGTGCATTGCTGGCCCGGAAATCGACTAAGGCTTCTGCTGCAGCCATAGCCGTAGGTATGTCCTTCACACCTTGCCTTCTCAACTCAGTTTGTGCCCAAGATTGCAAGCCTGACATGAAGTTGAACAACTTGTCTTCCTCCGACATGTTCTGAATGTCCAACATCAACGAACTGAACTCCTTCACATAGTCTCTAACCGACCCTGTTTGCTTCAGTTTCTTCAGGTTTTCCCTAGCTAACCAGCTAGTGTTGCATGGAAGAAATTGATCCTTCAACTCCTTCTTCAGTGACTCCCAAGTCTCGATCTTTGGCCTGCCTGCACTCAAATCATCCGTCAACCTTGTGCGCCACCACAGCTTGGCATCCCCTCCAAGGTACATGCTTGTGATGTCCACCTGTTCCTTTGACGGTATTTTTGCAGCTTTAAAGTATTGTTCGATATCCCATAAGAAGTTCTCCAATTCCTTGGCATTACGACTGCCTTGGAAGTGCTTTGGTTCCGGGACCTTGATTCTCGACATCTGTCCCTCTCCACCGCTGCTAGGGTTATTGTTTAATGCCCTCCGGAGCACCACAATCTCATCCTGCAGTTCCCTTACCTTCTCGGCCATAGCTTCCTGCAGTTCCCTTACCTTCTCAGCCATATCCTCAACATTGGAGATGTGCAACGCCTCAATGTTGCTAAGCCGAGACTCTAGGTTTCTGAGCAGCTCTTGGTGTTCTTGCTGCAAGGCCTTGATTCGATCCTTGTTGTTTCCCGCAAGCACAGCAAGATCAGTGAAGTCTTCTTCTGGGGGTTCCCCAATTACTTTTTCCAACCATGTAAGCCGATCCCTTATGTCATTAGTCATCTTCGAGCTTTGATTGAGAAGAGTTTTGCCAAACCTTTGGCTCTGATACCACTTGTAACACCCCTAAAAATCGCCCAACAATTTCTAGGGTGCTGGCACTAAATCCTCCGGAATTCAGTCAGCCCTCTCGCACACACATGCACTAGATGTGTTGCCCTGTGCCCTTGTTGATCTCTCGCAACAATTCCGATTGTTCCCACGCAGCCACGCACCACGCTGTTGTCCAACACTCCGAGTGTCCTGCATATACAATAAGTACGCTCACACAATATATAGTTCCACGCACAGATTATAACACAACGCAACAGCTTACGGGAGTCCACTCCCAACCAAACTACTTTATTAATCACGAGCAGTCAGGGTGCTTTACAAAGCTTTGTGACAAGATCACACAATTTCACTCTCGTTCTCTTTGTCACGAAACTAGGCCCTATTTATAAGAGCCATGGACTAGTAGTGCATTCCTATGCCACTACCTATATCCTATGCCTACACGGTCATGGATATCAAGTCCAACTCAAATTAGGAAATACAAAGCAAACTCTATTTACTAATCCTAAGCAAACTAGGTTTCTTTGTCTCCTTAAGCATCTTGGTCTCCAAGTTGCTTGCTTGCTGCCGAAGTCCTCTTTAGATTAGGAATCCTTGCTTCATTCCAACTCTGCCTACCAAGTGTGGCACATGCTATATAATGTGCCTTCGAATGCCACCGCGCATTCTTCGCAAAGCTGGCAACGCACCGACGTTGCCTCGCAGCCCTATCTCGACTTCGACCAGCATCTTGTTCCAGCCCACCGAAGCTGTCACCATCCTTATCTGCGCAAGGCTTGCCTCCGAACATGCCTTGGCTTAGGCCTTGGCGCCTGCTCACCAAGTCCTTTGCATGGCCCCGACCATGCTCACTTTTGGGGGTGTAACATACAGGGCACCCCAAAACAGCAATAAAGCAGACCAACAACCAGGCCCCGACAAACACCAAAACACAAAAACAACAGCACACAACCGCCCAGTACAACCGGCACAACATCAACACCATTCAAACAACCCAAGCCACCTGAGACAAACCATTCGCAGCTCCTTGTTTATCAAGAAAATCAGCAGCAACATTGCCACTCCTAAGAACAAAACGAACAACAACCTTCGCTCTAAGTCTTGACAAAATCTCCCTAATATCCATTATAGAATCCAAGAGCTTAACATTGCCGACACCACTTATACCATTCACCCACGAGACTGCCCGTTTGGAATCGCTCTCAATGATCACAGAGCATTCAATAGGACAATGAAAGAGAATTGATGATGGGGTTTGATGATGTTGAAGATGATGATGGGATTTGATGAAAGAGGCGGTGAGAGGAGGCAGAGATAATGATGTTTGGTGGTGTTTGGAGTTTTAATATTTTTAATATTTTTAATATTTCTTTTTTAATTTCTTTTTTCTTCGAAGAAATTTATTTTTTTATTTCTATTTATTATTTTTTAAGGTTGATTTGTTTTTTTTTAATTTGAAATTTTTTTATTAAAAATAAAAAATAAAAAATAAAAAATATTAATGATAAAGTTGATAAAATGTTTTTTTTTTAATTAATTTAATTTAAGGATTATGGGTAGTTTAGTCTTTTAAAGGTAACAGTTAGTCAATAGTTAAGTTTGACCTAACGGCATGGAGTGTGAGTGTCAATTAATGATAAAGTTTTCAATGATAAACCAAACATGTAACAACATTTTGTTTCTCAAAGCATTTTTGATGCAAATGGAAAAACACTACTGCATTTAATTAGTACGTTGATGGTAGCCATAACAATTTCCCGTAGCTAATAGTAATTATTATTAGGGAGCGGTGTTATTGACACACCTCCTACTGATCTATTTATGTCTCACTTGTTTAAATTTTGATTTAATTAAATAAAGTTAAACGTTTTTATTAATTAATTTTATTTATTTTCAAAACTACCCTTTTACTTATTTTTCAAACTTAATAAACCCTATCTCTAATATCTCTATCTATCTCAGATCTCTTTATCTCTGGTCTCGTCTTTCTCTCACCTCCCATGAACTATTTTTTTTCTTTTTATTTCTTTTTTAGGGTTTTTTTTTTTAACATTAATCTTTATAAAAAATACCTAGAATTCACAAGACAAATAATAAGCAAACATCTACAAGAACAGAGCAACTCAAAACAAAATAAAACGAAATAGCCCACAAACAAAATGAAACAAGAAGTAAAGAGCAAGTATTTGTTTTGGTTATTATATTTCACTCTCAGATTCTAAAAAGTAATGAGATTAAATAATAATCAATATCTCATCTATCTAATGCACCCAAAGTGTTTGATTTATTGCTTAAATAGGATACAATACAAGTATTTTTAGGGTTTGTTCATTGGTGTTAACGTTTCTTCTTTTTTGTGCTTTTTGCTAACTGTTTGCTGTCGATGTTTTGTTGCTCTGTTTTGCTTTGATTGTTGGTGCTATGCCTTAGTCTAGGCTCTGCTTTTCTTCTTTTGCTTTCTATATCTTTGGCTGGGCTGTTGCTACCATGTTGTTTGTGTTTCGTTTGCTGCCCTTTGTGGCCCTTAATATATTGATGTTAAAAAAGAAAGAAAGTATTTTTATGGTTTAAGAGTTATGAAAAAAAAATTCCAAAAAAAATGATTAAAAGAACGTTTTTTTTTTTTTTTTTTTTGAAATGGAAGTGGGGTTTTATTAGATTTATTTTATAGAATATATTTATTTCTTAAATTATATGTCTCTTTTAGTAATTTTGATAAAGGAAAAAAAATAATACTAAATAATTAAAAAAATAGGGCATAAATAGATCAGTAGGGGATGTGCCAATAACACCACTCTTATTAGGAGATCATTGTACCAGAGCCTTTAATTTGGAAAAGATTTTATTTATTATTTTTTGAGTGGTGCTATTGGCACCTCACTACTAACTATTTATGCCCCGCTTTTTAAAATTTTGATTTAATTATATAAAATTAAATAGTTTTATTAATATTTTTTATTTTTTTTCTAGGACTACTCTTTTATTTATTTTTCAAACTTAATACACCCCATATCTTTTTCAAAAAAATAAAAATACATTTCATTTCTAATCTTTATATATAGTTTTCTCAAATTCATTCTCATGACTTGTTTTTTCTTCTTATTTCATGGTAAAAACATCTTTATTATATGCAATTTTTTTTTTCCTGTAGTCGATTGGATTGTTGGTGGTAGATTGTGAGTGTGATATATATTAATCGTCTGATGATTTTTTTGAGCGATTGAGTTAGAGTTTTGGTGTGGTTTCGTTTCGTCAGAGATTATATTTTCTTGGTAGTGATTCTTAGTGCACTTTCATTGTTTTTTTTTTTTTTTTGTTTTTTTTTTTCTAAATAACATTAAACTGACTTTGAAAGATCAAAATAAAATCTACAAAAGAATTGATACAAATTATAGTATGCCTATAAGATCTGAAAGAAAATAAATTGAGAGAAAAAAAAAATAGCAAACATAGATACAATAAAATCAATAAATACTAAACATGGGGAACATGAGATCGAGATCTGAAAGAAAATATAAACAAAAATAGTAATAAATCAATAAATACTAAACATGGGAAACATTAGATCGAGATCCGAAAAAATATATAAACAAAAATAGTAAACATTCGTGATTTGAAATAATCTATATCATTAAAGCTTTTATCATTAGGGTTTTAAAATAAGAAAAATGAGGTTTTATTGGTTTTACTTTGTATAAGAGTTTTTTAATAAAAATAGTTTGTTTCTTTAATTAATTTGATAAAGGAAAAAAAAAAAAAAAAAGAATACTAAAACAGTATTTATTGTCAGGATGAATTGATAATAGAAAATCTGATACTAAATAATTTATAAAGTAAGGTATAAACTAAATGGTTCAATAATGGATGCGTCAATCTGCCAATAGCACCACTCTTATTTAAAAAAAGAAAAAAGAAAAACGAAACAAAGAAAAGGAAATAGAGATATGAATTAATAAGGATTCAATATCCGTACCATTAATGCCGTTCCAGCAATTTTATTTATTTAATTAATTTAAAGCAGCAGCTGAAATTGCAGCAGTTTCGTATTTTCTTGAGATATTGGTGGTTCACCTATTTGTCGCTCTTTTTTATTTATTTATAGCAATATTATTCAACAAGCACAGCCAAACGCCGAGCAACCACAGGAACAACAGCACAAAAACAGCAGCGCAAAATCATAACCAAAAAAACGCACAACATATTTGGCCAAAAACACAGGCTCCCCAAACCGCAAAACAAAACAACAAAAACAGCAAACCATCATACAATCACAATCAAGTAATCAAAAAATACAACGTATAGTCGTATTTGTCGCCCTCTATATCGATTACGTACATTTGAAAGTCTTTTCTATATTAGCTGAATAAATATTGTATATGCATTTCAGATGTTGTGTGCAACATACCATCATACAATTAATACTGACATTAATTTATTTAGGTGGAAAAATTAACTAAAAAGTACTGATATTGCACCGATTTTGAATCCTTTTGTCATCATCATAAGTAATGTACTTTTTTTTTTTTTGCCATTTACGACTATACGTTCATTTGTGCAAAGGCTTGTTATTAGCTAGGCACAGTTTGGGGTTTCAATAATATATGGTCCTCCATAGATTTGTTTCGAAGGTTTGGTGACGAGAGTTGTACGTACCCATGCCATGCATATATCTATTTATTATTTTTCATGTAGAGAGTTGAATCAATACAAAGGTTAACTCATATTGATATATCATTTTCAAAAATATGTTTAAATGGGTACATGTATAACTATTAATTATTTTCATGTAAAGAGATGAATCAATACAAAGGTTCACTCATTACTCATATTGATATATCATTTTTGAAAACATGTCTGGTGATGACAGTTATACATGTACCCATACATACTTATATATATTAATTTTCTGGGCAACAGGACTGTCATCCACAACTCGAGAGCTACTAATTCCTTCGCGGATATGCTTGCTAAAAGGGGGTCCAGTATGAAGGGTGACATTTTACACTGGGGAGATAGTTGATTCTCCTGTTTCTCTTCTCGTTTTCTCTGTGCATTTTCTCTTGTTCCTGTTTTCGGTTTTTGGGCTCCCCCTTCTTGTTTTCTTCTGGGTGTTTGGGTTTTGGTGCGTGCTGTTTTTGCTGTGGGTGTCTGGTCCCCAGTTTTTTTAACTTGCCTTTTGGCTGTTTTAAATGTATTTGATTGTTCATGGGATTATACATAGTATGTAATAATCTAAGTATGCTCTATGCTTACCTCTAGTTGAGAATCCTACACATCAGAAATGTGATTTTAATTCTTTGACTTAAAGACCTTGTTCGTCTCTAACAAGTTGCTCTGTGAGTACCCTGTTTAGGCCGTGGGTAGGCTGCCACTGTGGAAAAAACTTTAAGACCATAAAAAGGCGGTTCAAGGCGTTCCTGCCACCCGCCATGGTAAATTATATTGATCATTATTGAAAATATGTTGTAGTTATAGCCTATAGGTAAAGTGAGTTAATTTAGAGACTTGAAATCCATCTAGAAATTATAAAAACTTCCTTAGAATTAGACATTTTCTAAGAGTATCTCTGATGTAGCGGAAGCTCTGTCGAGAAAAACCTGCGTAAAACGATTAGAAACAACCTACTAGAGTTCCGTTGATTTGCGCACAAATACCGGAAAGTTAGGCTTCAATTCGTTGATTCACGATGAATACCAAAATTGGATTAATTAGAGAAAACTCTAAAATTTTATAAATCAAAAGCTGAATGGCCAATTCGGCCTACATCATTATTTAAAGCAAAATAAATCCTAAACCTAATCGAATTCCTTGGAAAGCAAGAAAAACGACTTAAAAACGGAAATTTACCAAAAAAGGCAAAAACGAAATTAAAGCAAAAACTAATTCTACTGAGAATCATAAACACTCCAGAATTGACGGAAGTCGATTCGGAATTGGGAAACTCAAATTATTGCGAAAAAGAAACTTTCCTAAAATGGCAAAAATTGCAACTTCAAGGCCTAAATGAAGGAATTTGCCTAAAAAAGGACGTGCTTACGCAGCAAAGCTACGTAGTAGTTCCGGAAACGCCGAAACGCATCAGCTGTCAAAATTTCAAATCATTCTGATTCCGCCGCCCGGGTTTAGCCTTACTTGGTTTGTTTCAAATCCCACCCCTCTAAATAATCTAATGCCAGTTGATCCGCCGCATCATTCTCCCCAGGTTGGAGAAAATTCGTCCTCGAATTTATCGCGGTGTCATCATCAGAGGAGTCGCCATGGAAAGGAATCAAATGCTTGACATTGAAGACATTATGAGTTCTAATATGGCTGGGTAGTTTCATGCGATACGCATTTGGATTAATTTTTTCCACAATTTCCAGCGGGCCTATCTTCTTAGCAGCAAGTTTGTTATACTCCCCCACAGCAAACCTGTCCTTTGTGAGGACTGCCCACACAAAATCGCCCACCTCAAACTCCAAATGACGCCTTTTCTTGTCCGCTGCCAGCTTGTATTTCTCTACCGATTGCAACAAATTTTCTTGCACCTGCTTATGAACCTCATGTAACCCTTGAACGAAATCTTCAGCTTTCCCATGAACTCTAGTCTTGCTAGGTAGAGGAATCAGGTCTATAGGGCTTCGAGGAACCAGTGAGTACACGACCTGAAAAGGACTGAAGCCGGTACTCCTATTGACAACATGGTTGTGGGCAAATTCGGCTTGGCTCAACTTCAGATCCCATGACCGAACATTTTCTCCTACCAGACATCTCAGTAAATCTCCAAGCGCTCGGTTCACCACCTCCGTCTGCCCATCAGTTTGCGGGTGATATGCACTGCTAAAATCCAACCTCGTATTGACCATCTTCCAAAGGCTCCGCCAAAAGTGACTGAGGAATCGAGTGTCCCGGTCAGAAACAATTGACGAAGGTAAACCATGAAGGCGATAAATCTCTCGGAAGAACAATTGGGCGACCTTGACAGCATCAGTAGTTTTTTTGCACGGGATAAAATGAACCATCTTGGAAAATCGGTCAACCACTACATAGATGGAATCACATCCACGTTGGGTTCTTGGCATTCCCAAAACAAAATCCATGCTCAAGTCCGTCCATGGTTGAGTAGGAATCGGTAATGGTCTGTACAAACCAGCATTAGTCGCTTTCCCTTTGGACACTTTGCAAATCCGACAACGTTCCACATATCTCTCTACTTCCTTCCGAATTGTTGGCCAAAAGTACGATGCCTTAACTAACTGAAGCGTGCGATCTCTGCCCACGTGACCCTCCCCATGTATTTCCGTAATAATTTGCAGACGTAAACTACACTCGGGAATACAAAGTTGATTTCCCCGAAACAAGAACCCATCTACCAATACAAATTCTGAATTTTTTTTTTCTCGAACAGCAACCATTATCTCTGAAAAGTGTGGATCTGAATCATATAATTCACGAAAAGAGTTAAAACCTGGAACCTGGACAACCATTGTTGATAACATATTGACTCTTCGACTCAGGGCATCAGCCACCCGGTTCGTAACACCTGCTTTGTGCTTCAGGACGAATGTAAATTGTTGAAGGTAAGCTGACCATGAAGCATGCCGGGAAGAAATTTTTTCTTGACTGTGGAGATGTCTCAATGAATCATGATCGTTGTATAGAATGAATTCTCGGTGGAATAAGTAATGCCGCCAATGTTTCACCGCTTGGACCACAGCATAGAATTCTATGTCATATGTGCTATAACGTACTCGAGATCCCGACAGTTTCTCACTGAAATATGCCACCAGTTTCCCACCTTGACTCAAAACAGCTCCGATGCCCACCTTGGAAGCATCGCTATGCAGCTCGAACGGTTGAGAAAAATCTGGTAGAACGAGTATAGGGGCTGTTGTCAATTTCTCTTTGATTTGCCGAAAACCTTCTTCAGCTTCGGTCGTCCACTGAAACTTGACTCCTTTCATACACTCAGTGACATGTGCCATAATGCTACTAAAGTACGGGATGAACCGGCGGTAGAATGATGCCAATCCATGGAAACTCCGTACCTCAGTAATTGTTTTCGGTTGCGGCCACTGCCTCACTGCCTCTATTTTGGACTCATCCACCTGTAGACCCTCTCCCGAAATAACATATCCCAAAAATAACACCTTTGGTGTCATAAAAACGCACTTCTTGGCCGCAGCAACAAATTTTTCTCTACGCAACACACATAACACTTCCCGAATGTGCTGAAGATGCAGCTCGGGGTTTGCACTGTAAATTAAGATATCATCGAAGTAAACAACAACAAACTTACCGATAAATGGTCGAAGGGCTTGGTTCATCACTCTCATGAAGGTGCTAGGCGCGTTTGACAACCCAAATGGCATGACTAGCCATTCATATAACCCCTCTCGCGTCTTGAACGCTGTCTTCCATTCATCCCCAGGTCGAATACGAATCTGATGATACCCACTCTTCAGGTCCAATTTGGTGAACTCATGTGCCCCGCTCAATTGATCTAACAAATCATCTAGTCTCGGAATTGGAAAGCGATACCTTACTGTGATCTTATTAATTGCGCGACTGTCAACACACATCCTCCATGTTCCATCTTTCTTGGGAATTAACAAGGCGGGAACAGCACATGGACTTAGACTCTCACGGATATGCCCCTTTGACTGAAGCTCCTCAACCTGCCTTCGTAACTCTTCGTGCTTAGTGGGACTCATTCTGTAATGTGGTTTGTTTGGCAACATAGCTCCTGGCTCTAGGTCGATATGATGTTGAATGTCACGTAGAGGTGGTAGTCCTTCAGGTAATTCTTCCGGAAACACATCAGCAAACTCCGAAATCAGAGGAGTTGCCGCACTAGGAACCTCCATATCAGCCTGTGTTTCTTTTCCCATTAACACATACACCGTTTCTACTTCCTTTATCTCCAACTCGAATTTTGCATATGATAACAGGTTAGTAGTATCGCTATGCGCCTTAATCTTCTCAGATGGTTTGCTCGGTAGTAGCACAATTTTTTTTTCATGGAAAACGAAAGAATAGGTATTCTTAAACCCATCATGATACACTTTTCTGTCATATTGCCACGGCCTCCCTAGCAGTAAGTGACATGCATCCATGTCCACCACATCGCACCACATCTGATCCTTGTAGTTGGTTCCCATCGAAAACAAAATTAGCGCCCGCTGTGATACAGTCACCTCTCCCCCCTTTTGTAGCCAAGCTAGTCTATATGGTTTTGGATGTTTTTCTGTCGTCACCCCTAACTTTCGTACCGCTTCGACTGACACAATATTCTCACAACTCCCCCCGTCTATGACAAATCGACACACCTTACCAAGGATGGTACAAGTAGACTGAAATATGTTATTTCGCAGCCACTCTCCTTCTCCAGTTCTCGGTGCCAAGCAGGTACGTCGCACCATCAACATCGTTCCTGTGTCACCATCTACCAGTTCTTCACTCACTTCCTCTGCTCCTGATTGTGGTTCTTCAATTATTTCCGCATCTTCCTCATTAAATTCTGCCGGGTCAATAAATAATACCCTCTTTGCTGGTCTTGGACACTCAGACAGCCTGTGACCCGTTTCTCCACATCCAAAACACCGAAATCCGCCAATGGTTGCCCTGGGAGTTTGAACGTTGTTTGTCGGGTTCCGTGGACCAGTATATGAACCACTGCTAGCACTAACACCTGGTCGACTTCCAGTATTTTCACTGGAACTACTTGCTCTGTTTCGACTGCTTATTCCTCCTCCGAAATTCAGCGTCTGTCCACTATTAGATTTTCGCGACAATGTCTTCTCCAATTGTAAAGCCCTCTGATGCGCCTCAGTTACTGTCACG
Organism: Acer negundo; assembly: GCA_035582765.1. Lineage (NCBI taxonomy): Eukaryota > Viridiplantae > Streptophyta > Magnoliopsida > Sapindales > Sapindaceae > Acer > Acer negundo. The sequence goes on along the minus strand of CM069232.1, from coordinate 23,714,136 downwards.
GGATCGAAAAGATTAACCATATCAAGGATTTGTGTACGCAACCCACCACAGTAGCGCGACACCAACTGATCTTGTGTCTCCTCTATATCGTTTCGCACCAACAACTCATAGAACTCGGTTGTATATTCATCAACAGACCTCATACCTTGACGCAGATTCTGCAACCTCTGGTACATCAATCTCGTAAAATTGTGAGGTAGAAACTCTTTACGTAACTTTTGTTTCATCTTCTCCCAGTCAGAAAGTTTGGGTTTTCCAGCGCGATTCCTAGCGAGTTTAAATTGTTGCCACCAAGCCGCGGCTCTACCCCGAAACCTCGTGGCCACCAATGCCACCCTCTCATTCGCAGGAACTCTTTTGAATTCCAAATCTCGTCAGCGATTCCAATCCATTCCAGAAACTCTTCTGGCTGCATGCTTCCACGGAATTCCGGAACCTCAGTCCGCATCCCTGACTCCCATCGCCTGACATCTTCAGTTCTGTCATCAACCCTGTCATCAGTCACAGGCGCTCTCTGTCGACGTCGTGGTTGCGGATCCCCTTCCACTTCGTCACTACTTGTCTCAGGATGTAAGGCCTGAAACGGGTTTTGGTTGGCTCTTGACGCCGCAAGTTGCGCCGTTAATTGCTCCACCTGTCGCTCCAACTGTATCACACGGTCACGTTCGATGGCTAGGTCTACAGGAATCTGGTCTGGTCGTCTTCTCGGCGGCATGATGATGTCGTCCCGAACGAACCAGGCTCTGATACCAACTGATGTAGCGGAAGCTCTGTCGAGAAAAACCTGCGTAAAACGATTAGAAACAACCTACTAAAGTTCCGTTGATTTGAGCACAAATACCGAAAAGTTAGGCTTCAATTCGTCGATTCACGATGAATACCGAAATTGGAATAATTAGAGAAAACTCTAAAATTTTATAAATCAAAAGCTGAATGGCCAATTCGGCCTACATCATTATTTAAAGCAAAATAAATCCTAAACCTAATCGAATTCCTTGGAAAGCAAGAAAAACGACTTAAAAACGGAAATTTACCAAAAAAGGCAAAAACGAAATTAAAGCAAAAACTAATTCTACTGAGAATCATAAACACTCCAGAATTGACGGAAGTCGATTCGGAATTGGGAAACTCAAATTATTGCGAAAAAGAAAATTTCCTAAAACGGCAAAAATTGCAACTTCAAGGCCTAAACGACGGAATTTGCCTAAAAAAGGACGTGCTTACGCAGCAAAGCTACGTAGTAGTTCCGGAAACGCCGAAACGCATCAGCTGTCAAAATTTCAAATCATTCTGATTCCGCCGCCCGGGTTTAGCCTTACTTGGTTTGTTTCAAATCCCACCCCTCTAAATAATCTAATGCCAGTTGATCCGCCACATCAATCTCCATCCATAAATACTAGCTATATATTGTCTTTGCCAAAATGGCTAATTATTTGACATTTTATTTATTTCTTATCAACAACTCCAATGACTTTCTATATTGTTTTAGTTATTTTAGTGAATTTGAATCACCTAGTCAAATGTGAAGATTGAGCAAGACAATCCTAGCTAAACTCTCTCTCTCTTGTTATTTTAATATTTTAATTTTTTTCATTTGTTTTCAACCGTCCCTTTTATTTCAGTCTTTTTTTTTTTTCCAAAATAAAGTATTGTCTCTGTGGATTGTTGTGTTTTTTTCTTTGCTGGGCGTTCCCCTGTTCTTTTGTTTGCTCTTGTCTTTGGCTGTTGGGTTTGCCTGTTCCCAGTCTTTCTTTAATAAAACTTCTATTGTTAAAAAAAAAAGGTTAAAATAGCTTTGAAACTGTGTTGATTAGCTAACATTTAACTAACATTTAGGTAGCATCGGTGGAGATGTTCTAATATGTAGATCCACCGGTATTCGAGAGAGCTTTTGATGCTTTGAATTATTATTATTTTTTATTTATTTATTTATTTTTTAACTGGATTCTTTGAATGAAAATTAAATATGTTAATCTAATAGAATGATATTTGCTCATGTTACGTATATAAATATACATCCATGAAAAAATTTAATTAATTAATAAATATGTGTATACATGTGATTGGCATGTATATATATAGACCAAATCTTGGGGTCAACATGTTACATACGTAAATATATGGAGAATGCTATCTACATTTTTCCATTTGTCTTTCTCATTAATTGCTTGACACGTATACACTTTTCTATTTAATAAAAAACTCTCACTTCTTACTGCAAAGTTTGTTTACGTCTTCACCCTTGATGACTGCTTCTATCATTTATCATTTCATTAATAAGGGGTGAAGATGTAAACAAGTTTTATGACAAAAAGTGAGAATTTTTTATTAAATGAAAAGGTATTTACGAGTCAAATAATGAGTGGAAAAGACAAATAAAAAAGGTAGATAGCATTGCCCTATAAATTTACACCCATGACAAAATTTAATTAATTAATGAATTTGTGTATACATGTGATTGGCATGTATATATATAGACCAAATCTCGATGTCAATAAATATTTACCATTATTGGTACTAATGGATAGATATTTTAGCTCAACTTGATGGACTCCAGGCCTCCAGCCGTCCAAAATCGTGTCCAATTTATGTTTAAATATATACACATATTCCAATTTGACTGGTTAGACATAAATTGAGATACTATATTTTTAGATAGCTGATTTGAGACCTAATTGGATTATATACAAATGAAGAAAAAAGGAAAAAAAAAAAATTCGAAGGATATAATTTGTTTTGCCATTCTGTAATATATATACTATATATAAAAAGAGAGAGTTGCAAGGTGGAATTATAGCTCCCCACCAATTTTTTTTTATTATTATTTTTTTATTATTATTATTTTTTTAATAAATTTCTTTAAAAGTACAATTACAAATACATCCTTTAAACCTTAAACTTTATATAATTACTTAATGAATATCTTTTAATAAGATTTTAGTTATAGCATCCCTTATTTTTTTAGGAAAGTCAAATGACAAATACAAGCCTTCGAGTTTGTGGAATTACTTAATAAACATGTCTTAGTAATAGTAACACAACATGGATTGTATAGTAATTTCCAATTACAAATAGTACCGTTAAAGTTTATAGTAATTACATTTGTCATGCAACTTAATGACTTAAGTATAAATATATATACCGGGGAAGTTTATAAGTGAAAGAATGAAAAAATACAAAATAAAATAAAAAAAGGAAAATTGCACAAACATACACTGACTTTAACATATATATGAGGTATAATCCAGTTTTGTCAAAATTACAAGAAAATACCATTGACTAACCGTTGACTGACAGTTGACTAACCGTTGACCATACTAAATGATAAAATGACCAAAATGCCCTTCTTCAATGTTTTATTAATTTTTATTTTTAAAAAATACTGTAAATATTAAAATAATTAAAAACTAATTAATTAATAATATAAAATTTAGAAGTCAAATATTATAAAATATCCAAATTACCCCTCAATATTATAATTTTTTTAATTTTTTAATTGTTTGATAACTGTTAATTATATATTAAAAGCCAATCAAAACAATTTAAATATATATATATATATATATATTTTTAAGGAAAAGCAAATCAAATTAAATGTTAAAAGTAAAAAACAAATAGCAATTGATCTCCATGGAAACCTACAAAATCTCCATTAGCGTAGGTCTCCATGGAGATCAATTGCTATTTATTTTTTGCTTTTAACATTTAATTAGATTTTTTTTCCTTAATATATATATATATATATATTTAAATTGTTTTGGTTGACTTTTAATATATAATTAACAGTTATCAAACAATTAAAAAATTAAAAATTAAAAATATTATAATATTGAGGGGTGATTTGGATATTTTGTAATAATTGACTTCTAAATTTTATATTGTCAATTAATTATTTTTTAATTATTTTAATATTTACAATATTTTTTTAAAATAAAAATTAATAAAACATTGAAAAAGGGCATTTCGGTCATTTTATCATTTAGTATGGTCAACGGTTAGTCAACTGTCAGTCAACGGTTAGTCAATGGTATTTCTCATAATTTTGACAAAACTGGATTATACCTCATATATGTGTTAAAGTTAGGGTATGTTTATGCAATTTTCCCAATAAAAAAAGGGGTTTGAAGTGGTGGATTCATCTGATAAGGAAGATATAGATATTAGTTATTAAAGATTTAAATAATCATTTCATCACAATTTATGCAATTTTGTTGAAAAGTACTTTGGGATGTAAAAAAATATATGATTTAGTTGTTGAATTTAACTTGTTGAGATGTTTAATAAAAATTGCAAACAATTGTATATGGATTACCATTATTAAATCATCGTGGGAATAACCTCTTTTGAGACAAGTGTAGAAGAACTTCTTATCAAACATATGAATTTAAAACTTTCTCAGGGTGTTATATCAATGTAATAACATTTACATAAATTAAAATTATACCATGTTATATTAACATCTTTTATTTTTTAAGGATATATATATTTGTAAATACGAAATTCAGATACTAATTTAAACACATGCATTGAATGTGCCCTAAAAACTAGTTCATATTAAAAGTGTGACCTTTTTCCGTAGAGAAAATATGTTTTAATCCATCATAAAGGAGTGTTACAAATATTGTCATGACAAAAAGTTTTACCACAGGTTATATCTGCGGAAAAAAAAAAACATTTTTGCCATGGAGAATAATTGGCAAGAAGACTTAAATTTGTGACAGAAGACTCAAATTTATTAATATTTGACAAGGATTTAATTATGTCCATCCGAGCAAAATAGTCGCGACAAATATAACAATTATATATGTATATATTTGTTATAGTTTTTCTATTGTCAATTCGTCCTGTTTTATGCAGGACAAAGAATGTGGACCATTAAATTTACATACTTTAACTAAAAGTGTTTGTACTTGTCAAAACTTCTCCATAATCTATGGTTCATATTCTTTGTCCTGATATAAAATATATTATGACAAACTGACAGTAGAAAGATTGATATATAAATATATATATATATATACGGTCCCGTTCTGGTCAATGCGTATTAATGTAACTAAATCAGTACCAATACATGTTGACCATTGATTATGGAGAAGTTTTGATAAGCGCACACATTTTGAGTTAAAGTATATAAATATATATATATATATATATACGGTCCCGTTCTGGTCAATGCGTATTAATGTAACTAAATCAGTACCAATACATGTTGACCATTGATTATGGAGAAGTTTTGATAAGCGCACACATTTTGAGTTAAAGTATGTAAATATAATAGTCCATATCCAACGCACTGATCAAGTTATATCAGTGCGCACTGACTTGAACATTTATGTGTATATATAGTCTCGTTCATATACGGACGTCCTGATATAACTTCATGACGATATTGAATGTGAGCCACTAGTTTTGACAAGTGCATACACACTTGAGTCAAAACATGTAAAATTAGTGACTCACATTCAATATCTCCATGAAGTTATATCAAGATTCAGGACGTTCTCATTTGAAAAAAAATATATATATACACAGTCTCGTTCACAACCGCGCGCATTGATGAAAATATATAAGAACATTAAATATGAGTCACTCATTATGAAAAAGTTTTGACAAATATTGCAAACACAATACGTAAAAGCATGGAAAATGAGTGGCTCATATTCAATGTCCTTATATATTTACATCAGTTTGATTTGAACATTTATATATATATATATATATATATATATATATATCCACTCTAAAGTGTGGGTAAAGAACGTATATAGTGCTCTCTCTGCATGCACAAACCTATTTAATTACAATCACAAATAACATATGCCTCTCTTGCACTCCCCTGTTATTGTTGCTTTCTCTCTCTCTCTCTCTCTCTCTCTCTCTCTCTCTCTCTCTCTCTCATCTATTTACATATTAGATACACCAAATTCCGCCATGGGTCGATTGCTAATTCCAGTTAGCTAGCTAGAAAGGTTAATTTGCAATTTTTCAAGAGAGCATGCGATTACATAATTTTCGCTGTTGTGTTTACTAAATAGTGAGAGGAGAGAGAGATTCAGCTTGTGTAGCTGCTCTATGAAGTATGTACAACGTAGAGAGCAGAAGAATCTACAAGTCACACCATATATATATAATCAGTTTTTTTATTGTCAATTTGAACTGATATATGATATATTCCTTATATTTGAGTCATTAGATTTAAATGTTTTGATTTGACTGCGTGCACTTATCTTTTTTGAACCGGAAAATTTTATTAGGCCTAGAAGGCTAGAACAGGCCAAACGCCAGAAGGCACACCCAAACAACAAGGCAAAATGCAAAAATCAAAAGACAGCCCAAGAAGCCAAACGCACAACAAACCCAGGCCAAGAAAAATGAAACTTAAACACAAAACAGAAACAAACAGAAACAGAGGAAAAAACATCAACTCTCTGAAATTTGCTCAAAATCACCCACATTACTAGCACTCCTCTTAGCAAACATATCAGGGAAAGAGTTCGTCGATCTCGGATTGAAAATCACTGAGGCATTACCGAGGTCCTTGAGCCAACTACGAATGTTATAGATAAGATTAACATGGTTGAGAATACCCAAGTCCTCAAAATTAATCCACGAAACCGCTGTTTAAAGCATCTTTTAAATCCAATGATCCACATACAAGGAACTGAATTGATATATTTTATATCAGTTTGAACCAACAATAGAAAGAAAGATTATATATATAAAATTCTTTTATTCATATAATATTGTCTCAGGAGTTTAATTGGTTGGTCCGTACATAAATGAGCTTATTAACAGCACTCTTAATAAAATAAAAAAAAACATGTACATGTACATGTACATGCATGCATGTGTACGTATGCATGCGCAGGTTGTCATTCACCATTAATATTTTATTTATTATTATTATAAGATTTTATGATTCATAGAATTCACTATTGAATTATGATCATATCCTCAACATACTCATCAAAGTTTTCTTAAATTCCTTCACCGACCGGTATAAGATAATTTTATAATTTGATAGAATTTAAGAGATATATCACGGACCTACTATACCTTGATGAATATATATAGTTTAAATTTCTATACCTTTTATTCTGAGTGGTATCCTCTATGCAAAGTTATAGAGTATTCCACTCTCTCCGTTCTGTAACTTTACAAAGCTGATCACTCTTCTAGAAGTAACAATATCATTTTGTAATGTTATAAAGTTGACTCCGTAACGTTACAGAATCAATATATAAACTCTGTAGCATTCCAAACGGTGGTAGAGGGAGGGGAGCGTTGGGGCCACGGCCCCCGGCCCTTTCCTCAAAAAAAGCTTTAAAATGTACATTAAAAAGTCCTAAAAATTATAAAATTTCTGACTCCGCCACAGGTTACATAGTTAATAGTGTATTGTGTATGATAGTGTAGAAACGGGCAGGCGGGCAAGCAAGAGTACTCTGTAAACATAAATTGTTGTTCTCACTTAGGGGGGCTGATGGAGGTAGGGGTGTGCGTTTTCGGTTTGGTTTGGGTTGAAGCTCAATATCAAATCAAACCAATATGGATTGGTTTTGCTATATTTCAACCCAATGTGATTTTTCAAACCGATTCAAACCAAACCAACAGATGTTGGTTGGTTTGGATACATTTCTCAGTTTAGATTTGAACTCAATTTTTTTTTTTTTTTTGGTATTATATTATAAAAAAATATTTAAATAAAAAATCATAACATAAAATATTAATTATATGCATATACATGTGTATATATATATATATATATATATATACACCTTGATTAAAAACATGTTTGACAACATCTATGCTTTTGAAACCTTAATACATCAATCAATCAAAAAAATTGTATCAAAACAAACAAATAAACTATAAAAGCTTAAAGTAATTGGTAAAAGTTATAAAACCTAGATTGAATAGAAAACTTGGATGAATTTTATATTTTAGTTTTACTTTCTAAAATATATGGTTTGGTTTGGGTTGGTGAATTATTTCACTCAAACCAAACCAAACCAAACCAAATCAAACCACCTTTAATCGGTTTATCCAAAAGACAACCCGAACCATTCATTTTTTATATTTGTAATCGAACCAACCCAAACTTTATGGGTTGGGTTGGTTGGTTTGACGGTTTTTTGCACACCCCTAGATAGAGGCAGAGAAGATATGAGGAGTCCTTGGAGGCTCTGATGATTCGATAATGCAGATATGTGATTAATTACCAAATTGAAAGAGCTAGCAAAGATTCAGGATCTTTAGTTTGGTAGTCATTATTGTCATCACCATCAAAATATTTTATTGCATGCTCCATCAACACCATCCCCCCTCCCCCCACCAAATCTTCTCTCTTAATTATACACGCGTGGCACATCAACTCGAATCTAGATATTGTCAAGCTGAATAAACAAACATATTGTCAAGCCAAATAAACGAACATAATTTAACAACAAGCCACAGCAAGCGATGATCATCTTTCTTTAAACATTTGTAATTTGTGGCATGCATATTTCCATATTATGACCTTTCTCTCTCCCAACATTTTTTTTAAAGATAGATAGATATATATATATATAGTTTTTCTATTGTCAGTTCGTCTTAATATAAAATATATCAGGACAAAGAATGTGAACTATTCGATTTACATACTTTGACTCAAAGTGTATGCATTTGTCAAAATTTCTCCATAATCTATGGTTCATATTCTTCGTCCTGATATATTTTATATCAGAACGAACTGACCATAGAAAGATTGTGTATATATATATATATATATGTTCAAGTCAGTGCGTTGGATGTGGACCATTAGATTTACATATTTTGACTCAAAGTATATGCACTTGTCAAAGCTTCTCTATAATCAGTGACCCACATGCATTGGTACTAATGTAGTCACATCAGTGCGCACCGATGTGAACGAGACCGTATATATATATATATGTAGGTAGATTTCAATAAACTTATTATACACAAAAAAAATTATATCAAAATTCATAAAACTCGATGCGATTTCATCAAGGTCCTTACCAAAATTAAAATAAGAGATCTCTTATGAGATACTCACTATATATATATATTGTTTTGTAATTTAATTTCTTCCTTACAATATACGTCCACCTATATATGGTCATGAGTTGTAAATGAACAATTGCTGTTATGATCATCAATAAACTCAACACGGAATGTTATATTTTCATACTAGTAATAAGATTTTGCATCATAAAATATATATATATATATATATATATAAGAAAAAGAAAAGAAAGCTCTCTTAGGGTTTCAGAGCGCCACTGTTCATATACTATAACGGTACTGTTCATAGGTGATGTGGTGGCACTGTTCACAAGTACTATAGTGGAGCGGCGGTACTGATCACAAGTACTGTTGCGGAGCGGCATTGTTCACAAGTATTGTGCAGAGCGGCACTGTTCACGATTGTCCAAGGGTAGACTGTGAGGGCACTGTTCATGACACTGTGAGGCACTGTTTATGAGGTGACGTGACGATATTGTTCATGGTACTGTAGTGGCACTGTTCACAAAAAAAAAAAAAATTTTTAAAAATTCGTTTGCATGTCCATGGTTGTTAGGGTTTAGGTTTTGTGGTTTATATGGTTTCTAACTTCATCGATCCGATGAGCATGGAAGCTTCTTTCTTGCCTCTGTCATCTATTAGGGGCTCTTCTTATGCAGATCTTTTTAAGGCTATCCCGATTCAGGTGGAAAATGTTTCTAGTCCTTTGATTATTTCAAAAAAGGGTGGTTATGTGACTATTCGGGTGGATCCCTCTGCTTATAAATCTAGATTGGAGGTTTGTAAGTTTTCTCTCATTGGTCGGGTTATCCTTTCTAGTGGTGAGAAGCCTTGGAAGTTAGTTGATCTTAAAGTCAAGATGCAGTCTATTTGGCAGTTGAACTCTATTTGGAGGCTGATTTCTTTAGGTAAGGGGTACTTTCAGATTATGTTGAATTCTAATACTGACAAGAATATGGTTTGGAGTTTGGAGTCTATTAATCTCAAACCAGGTGTTTTACGACTTCAGTCTTGGATTCTGAATTTTAACCCGGCATTACATAAGTCTTCAAATGCTCATGTTTGGGTCTGTTTTTATGATCTATCATGGGAATACTGGCATCCAAAGATTATTTTCGATTTAGCTAAAGGGATTGGAGTGCCTTTACGGTTGGATAGGGCTACTGTGGAGGGTGATTTTGGACATTTTTCACGTGTTCTGGTGGATATTGATATGTATACTATACCTCTGTCTTCTTTGCTTCTTGAGAGGGATGATTCTCATAGTTCTTTTATTTCTGTGGAATATGAGAGTCTCCCGACTTTCTATTATATTTGTTCCTCCATTTGTCATTTTTCCAATACTTGTCGTTGGAACAAGTCCGGCAAAAGGATTCCTGTTAGTTCTAGTAAGCCCGAATCGACTAGAGAGGGTCCGGATCCTCACAGCAGATCTCAATCTAAGAAGCCACAACAAGTTTATAGACCTGTTAATAAGCAGGTTCAAATTATTTCTCAAGATGATGTAGATGGTTTTACTATGCACATAGAGACTGATTCAGATGAGGATCATGTGGTACACAATTGCAACAATGATTAGTAAGATACAAGGGGTATGAGTCAAAAATGTAAGGACCTTAAACACAGAGGCTCTTGTTGACAATCCTAATCCAAAGAGGTAGACAATATGTAACTTTTGGTCTTGGAGGAGCAGAACAGCCATACTGAGAGGCAGTATCCGGTTGAGGAAAATATTCCTATTTTGGTTCCGCAATTGTCAGAGGAGATTCAAATTCCTCCAGTTGTTACAACAGTTTTGGAAGAAGAATCTGGAGATCACTTTGTCAATGATAGGGATTTTACCAATTCAATCTCTGCTCATTTAGGAAGCTATAATTCTGGGAATTCAGGTAACAACTTCTCAAGGAAGGATGACAAGTATGCGGAAGCTCATGATCTAATTAATCCCAACAATAATTGGATTCACGTGATGAGAAAATAGAATAAAAGAGTGAAACCAACTTCAAGTTTTTAGCTAATTTTAAGTCTAAATTAAGTAAGGGAAGTTCTAAGCGCTTCCATGTTGCTGAGACTAAGATTCGCCTTGATTTTGTAACTCAATCAGCTCATGCAGAATTATATCGTGTTGCTATTTCTACTTAAGTCGCACCGTTTGAGGCAGAAATGAATGGTTAATTTTATGCTTTTTTAGGTTCTTGTTTCCTTACCTCATGTTGAGGTCTGCGTTTATTTTTAGATTATTATTTTAGAGCTTGCGCGCTACTTTACTTTCGTTTTTTTTTTCTTTTTTTTTATTTATTATTTCATTTTAATAAAAGGACTTGATCCAATATATATATATGGTCTTGAGTTATTCTTTTGTTGTACCACCACAAATATTGAGGATTGCAACTTGAAAGTCAAATTTTTAAGTAGATTTACATTGGTTTTGTATATGATATATATATATATATATATATTTATATTTATATAATCATTTTCTCCTTGGTGCGCATTGATGAATATTTATCAGTGTGTTGTATGTGGACCACTAGATTATGGATAAACACTGACAAGTGCATACACACTGGGTCAAAGCAATTGAATCTAGTGGTTCGCATGCAACGCACTGATAAATATTCATCAGTGCACACTAAGGAGAAAATTTTCTTATACACACACACACACTCACACAATACGATGGTGGTAACCAGGGCGGGTCCTGAGATTTTAGGGGCCCGAGGTGAGCTATAAAAATGAGGCTCCCGACTTTCCAACAAATTCAACTTTTCTATAAGCGAATTACTTAAATTCTTTGAATTCTTGATATTTTGTGTCTAAATTTTCGTATGAAAAGAGTTTCCAAGAACCCTAGAATTGATTTCAAATTGTTTTTTCGAATGTCTGATATGGAATTTGATCTATTATTGATGTGGTAAGTATAATAATTGTGTTTCTTTGGTGGGCCTTTAATAAAAAATAAATAAATAAATAATAATAAATAAATAAATAAATAAAAACCTTATATAAAAGATGGGCCTTTTTATTTGAAATTACGAAATTTATTCAGAGGGCCAGAGGCCAAGAAACAAGAGCATGGCAAGCAAAACCCAACTACACAACGAGAAAAAAAAGGAACAAAAACAGAAAAACACTAAGCAGCGAAAGACAAAAAACAACAGACTCAAACCGGAACCGGAACCAAAACCAGAACCAACAATAAACCAGCAAGACAGAAAGAAACAATATTGTTAAAGATAGGAAAACATAGCACCACCAAGAAGTAGAGCAACCAAGAGGACCGCCACAGCAAATAAGGCCACATAAACACCAAGAACGCTTAACAACACCTAATCAAAAATCCTTCCATTCAAGCCTATCCTCAAAACCGTTAGAATCGTTCTTCGTAAGACTGTCAGCCAATGCATTTGAAGCCCTTGAATTAAAAATGACAGATAAACCTTTCAGTTGCTGTAACTACCCTCTGATATTATAAATGATGTTGATTTTTTGTAAACTCCCATAATCTTTAGTCCTATTGACCCAATACACAACTGTCGTAGAATCGTTTACAATATCGATTTTACGGTTGATTAACCGATTATTGGAGGTGTATAGTTCACAGGCTTTTTGGATCGCCAAAAGCTCCGCTGAATTGGAGTCTTGTGTGTCCACAAAGCAGGAGAATAGGTAGAGAAACGACCCCGATGAATTTCAAAGGATTCCCCTAATACATGTTGGACTTGGCTTCCCTCTAGCAGACCCATCCACATTAAACTTCAAATTGTCACCATCTGGAGGGTTCTAGACATCATAAGACTCTTTCTTTGAAGTATTATTAATGACATAACTATCTTTGATATTAAGCATCATGGTAGTTACAGAATCATTCATCCCCTTACCAACGAATTTAAACCACCAAACCATCCTAAATTTCACGACATCAATAGCCTAATCACCAAAGGCTTGATGACCTCTGAAAATGGAATTATTCCTTGACTCCCAAATTGTCCAAACCACTGCCAAGAAAAGAGTACTCCATGCTCTAGAGCTCTTTGTTGAAGGGCACAAGCCCCTCCACCCATCCATCCTCTTCTTCAAGGTATTGTTAGGGTAGCACTTCACCTCCCACCAGATCATACATGAGATCCAAACCTTCCAAGACCAAGAACAGTGGGTAATCCTTGCCCCACACCAAATCCTTTCTTTATGAAGTTGCCAAGAAAAAATTTAAACCTTTGGTGGTCAAAGGCCTTTCCACAAAATATTATTGCTGAAATGATCCTCCGAATAGTTGTTCTCCAAGCATCTATGAAAAGAGCTTATCGAAAACAACCCTTTGGTACTAAATGACCAAGCAATAGAGTCAGAAATCGTCCTAAGAATAGTCAAACTACTCAGATAAGACATGAATTGGTTCCACTGGTTTGATTCCCAACCAAAAACTGGTCTACGAAGTTCCATTGCCTTGTCAACGACCATAATTTTACACCACACCCTTCTTTTTTTGGATAGGGCGAACATCCTAAGGAAGACCTCCCTTAAAGGCACCTTATTACACCTAATATTAGACCAGAGATAGGTTGTATCACTGCTCCCAATCACCACTTGCAGACCATCATCCATAATTTTTTCAGTATGCAAATCGTTGATTAAAAGAGTGGAAACCGTTTTGATAAAGTGAGAAACATTATGGCCTCCCTGCCAATTCCATAATAACCTCTTGTTATCTAATCCATAAATTGCACACACCACCTTCTTCCATAAAGAATTTACTTCTACACCAACCTCCAAAACCATTTTGCCAAAAAGCCTCTATTCATGTCAACAATGTGACCAATTCCAAGACCACCATTCCTTTTGTTTTTGCATAACGAATCACAATCAACTGGATGGATCTTTCTTTTCCCCACCCTATCCCAAAAAAAAAATCTCGTTGAAGCTTCTCAATTTTATTTACCACACCAACGGGAATTTTGAACACCGATAATTAATATGTAGGAATACTCAAAAGAACCGTCTTAATCAACATTAGCCGGCCACCCTTCAAAGAAAACTCATTTTTTAAGGCGCCAATTGCTTCTCAACTTTAAGAATTATTGGGTTCCAAAAAGATTTAGATCCCGGATTGGCTACAAGAGGTTGACCAAGATATACAATGGGGAGAGAAGCTTGCCTGCATCTAAAGGCTGCTGCTCAATCCACTTTCTCACCATTTTTCTTGCCAACCTTAATAAGACACGATTTGTAAAAAATTGTACGAAGACTGGAAGCCAATTCAAAACATCGAAGGATCCTCATAGCGGTCATTAGAAAATCCATATTAGGTTCAAGGAAAAGAATTGTGTCATCGACAAATTGAAGGTGAGACACATGAACCTTATTTTGACCAAGGATCGCCCTTTTCAGCTAATTCAAACCCCAAGCCTTCTTAAATAGGTGGTTCAAGGCCTCAATTGCAATGTGTAAGAGAAAAAAGGACAAGGGGTCACCTTGACGGAGACCTTTTTCTAATCCAAATTCCTCAGTTGGATTACCATTAACAAGCACTGAAAGCACAGGGGTGGAAATACAATAACTCAATCATTTCCTCAATTTCAAACTGAAACTCATTCCCTTCATGATTGAATCCAAAAAGACATGATCAACACTATCATAAACCTTTCCAAAATCCAACTTCACCACAATACCACTCACTATATCTCTCTTCCAATTGTGAAAAATCTCACTCGCAATCATGAAGCTATCAACAATCTATCTATGCTTAACAAACGTCAGTTTAGTGTCCCCAATAATCGAATTCATTACTCTCCTTAACCTATTTGTAAGGACTTTCGCAAGCACTTTGTATATGGACCCAACTAAGCTTATCGACCTAAAATCCTTCATAGACTCCGACTTACCAATCTTCGGTATTAAAGCAATGAAAGTTCTATTTATATCCTTCACTATCTCGCTGTCCCTATGAAACTCCTTCAGAAAACTCATGTTGACCTCTCTAATCATATCCCAATTGCCTTTAATGAAATTGAGATTTAGTCTGTTCGGGCATGCAGCCTTGTTGCCATCGCAACTACTAAACGCTTCCCAAACTTCTTCCAACGTCAATTCCCTCTCTAACTAATTCTTCTATACAACTGAAAGTCTATTTAGAGCAAGGCCTTGAATTTTTGGCTTGGACCACAAAGCTCTCTTGTAGTGCTTTTTAAAGTGATTTAGGACACCATTCTTAATTGGACTTGGGTATGTGTAAACAATCCTATCAAAAGAAACATCCCTAACAAAGTTTGCCTTCTTTCTCAAATTAGCAACACAATGGAAAAAACTTGTATTCTTATCCCCCTCCATCAACCATTTAATTCTTGATTTTTGTTTCCATTGTTGTTCCTCCACTTGTAAGCACTTCCACATTTCCAAAATGATTTGTAGATAGTCAGCTTTCAACAAATTCATCCAGCCGTTAACATTAGCCTTTTCTTTGACCTTTAAGTGATAATATGATATATGAGCTGTTACAACAAAAAAAAAAAAAAAAAAAAAAAAAAAAAAAAAAAAACTGTACATGGGCATCCAAACTTATTTTCAAACTAAAATACACGATTTTTATTTTAAAACTGAAATTTGGGACCTTTCAAAAACGGTGCCCCTAGGTGGTTGCCTCGTGGGCTTAATCCTAAGGTCGGCCTTAATGGTAACTTGAACTTGGAGCATTATCAAGTTGGATGATCGAACTTGGAATATTGTCAGATTAAATGAAATTTCTTTACCATCGAACCACATTGTGCGGTAGATATTGGAATATTCCTGAAATGTTGAAATAATAATTGTTACAAATGTGGGTTAAATAGCTGTCATGGGCCTAGTTCAGTTAGTAGATGGACAAGCTTATGGCAAGGGCAAATTACTCTCAAGTCAACGGTTCGAATCCTACCAATGGTAAAAGCTTAAATAATAATAATAATATTTAGTCTAGATAGATGGATGGATAGATACTTGAAAAAAAATGTGGGTCAAATAGCTTAATTAGCTAGCAAAATCTCTTGATGGTCATAAAGTGGACCTACAAATCTTTATTGAATATAAATTAGTTGTCTCACTTGTGTAGTTCAATGATTATGAGCCAAAATCCTATTTCATTGGTGAGGATCATGTGGTGCACCTTAATTGCCAAGCAATCAAATTAATTAATAATGCTAATATTAAGCATACTGTTAATTAAGAGACCAAGTGAGACAAATAATTTATGTATTCAATAAAGAGATATATATAGGTCATAATGTCATATAGGTCTTATTTGTCCTCATATGACCAACATTTTCCTCCTTCTGTGATATGAAAAAAGGGATTCTAGCTAGATAGGATCTCAAACTCACCCTCCAAATTGTTTTCAAAGTGGTCACACTTACATGAATTTTTATTTTTATTTTTATATACCACCCGTAAATATGGCGACTCAAACCACAGACGGTATCGAACTGAATAGGTGATCTTTACCACCAAACTATGTTGGGCAGTGACTATCTAATATTCGCCTATAACTCATAGTAATTAACGTCTATAGCAGAAAAATAAAATGAGAGAAAATAAACAATCACACAAAAATTCTAAATCAGGGAAAAAACCACGGGCCGTTAGGACGACAGAGAAAGTTTCACTATATGATAAATTGTTATAACCATACACTCCAGGATTCTCTCTCACACCTCAACCCCAAACCATAGAGCCTTACTAATCGAACCAATTCAATTTCGGATTTTAGCTCCCAACTCCTTTTCCTTTGATCGTTTCCAGGGTAAAATCCAGTGTTTAATGTTTCTTTTGTAGTAATTTCAGGTATTTAGGTTTTTGGAGCCCAATGGAGCTTAAGATGTGGATTAGAGGCTGAAAATCAAGCAAAAGTAGAGATTTGGAAAACTCTCCTAGCTAGTGTGGAGACCAATCAAGGCAAATGGCCTTAGTCGCCTTATTCAGTCACCTCAGGGGCTGCTAAGATTTCAATTTTTCAAGGTGACTAGACAAGGTGAGAGAATTACTCACCACACTCTTTCAGCGCACACGGTGACTAGCCATGGCTAGTGAACCTCTCGCCACAACCTCTCACCTCAACTTTGAACCAAATTCCTAGCGTGCAAGGCGACTAGCCATGGCTTTTCACACCCATCTTGTTCCTTATCTATATAAATGCATTTTTCTTCGATTTTATCATCAGACAACACACCGAGCAACCCTTACTCTCCTATATCATCACCATACATACAAAAATCACCCAAGCTACCACATTTTTACATCATTTCATCATTCTTTTCACATATTCCCTTCTACACAACCATTTCCATCCATCCTTGGAAGTTTTTGAAGCAAGAAGAATAAGATTCTCAAGAGGAAGCTCTCATGATACATGGGTTTTCTCTACTCATTTGTTTTCTCGTCTTTTCCCATTGATGTGTAACTAATTCTCTAGCTATGGGATTGATGTAACTGTATTGGACTACTCTATATAATTAATTAGTTTATTTTCTAATTCAATTCGATTTTAGTCTCAATTATTGCATTAATTGCTATAATATATCTATTCATGTTTTATTGTAACCACAAGAGACATGGGTTGAGAGTTAGTTTATCTAAGAGGTTGAGTTTAAATGTGGATGACCATTCCATTTAATTCTCACCCAAGCTTAGTAATTAGGAAGGTTGGTGAATGCATGACCATGCTATGTCAATTTAGCTTATAGTTTTATGTTAAATATGGGGATTGACCATTGCTTGCTACATGACCATATGTGAGTAATAGGAAAGACCTAGAACTTAAATGGATTTATCTTAAAAACAAGCCCTAAAATTGGATTGAAGTGCTTAATGAGACTAAATGAAAACATATAGTGGTCTAAGAAGGTTGCATTGATTCCCTAGAGCTTTCTCCCATACATCCACTTCTTGTGTGTTTATTTGTTGTGTTTAGCTTAGTTTTTAGTCACAAGATTGCATTTTTATTTCTCAAGTTTGCATTTTTAGTTTTAAAGTTTACATTTTTAGCTTACAAGTTTGCATTTTTAATCATTTACAAGAAACCAAATCATTTTCCAAACTCAAAGCATTATGCAATTTAATTTTCATGCACTTAGAGTAGATTTTCCTAGACTAAGTAGTATTCAACCAATTGAATCACCGATCCCAGTGAACAAACTTTAATTTAAATTGAACGTAAATTTTTACTGCATCACTTACCAAGTCTCCAAGCTCACAATCGAGCTTTACCATCATGAACGCTCACAAGATCGTCACCAACCCCCCCCCCCCCCCCCCCCCCCCTTTTCCTAATATCCCCTAGGTCTCCCCTGAATAATTCCACGAATTTCTAACTTGATCCACTGATATTCCCTGAATCCCTCCCAGGATATTTCTTGGGGTCTCCCCCAGATCTCACCCACTATCTGATATTACATGGTATTCTTTTTTACTCCACACAAATAACCTAATTACAAGGTTCTATTTACACTAGTTACAGAGAGTTTAAACCTACAAGGAAATCCATCTTCTACAAGTATAAGACTTACTTGTTTCACATAAACAATATTTCCTTTTATAACAAGTCTTCTTGCAAAGAGAAATTATTTTCCTTCAAGCACAAGAACTTCTAGAAACAAATTAATTCCTTTTCCGCTAAAGATTTCTCATTCAACATTTGCTTATGATTGATTACGATTTGGGTTGTGGTTGCGCATCCGCTTCCTAAGCCATTACAAGTCACCTGAAATTACATCGCTTAGAAAACCGCTATCCATACGTTAAAACGAACCCAAAACCGTTGTCCAACCGTCGCACCACTGTCCTCACCATTGCCAAATACATAGTGCAATGGACAACACTTTTCACTCGAATAGAACCGCAGTCCTTGCTGATGTGCAATTGCACAGCGCAAGGCACAACACATTGGACCGTTGTGGGAACCGCTGTCCATCCCACAACATTACCCACAACGGTTGTCAACCATCTTCGTTTCTTCAATTCTTCTTAGTCTTCAAACCTCCCTCAAACAATATATCTAACTTCCAAACATTTTTCCACATTTTCATAAAGTTTCACATCAATTGAATCTCATTTGGTTCATATTGATTTCACTTTAGAATACGAGCCAAAACCTAATAGCGACTTCCTAGAATTTAATATTTTAAACTTTCATTATCTTTATTTGTATGGAATACAAAGAAAGACACATTTATTATGGTGTGATGTGTGAAATAGTAGAAGTGTTTCCTAGTTATAATATTTATATTATATTAATCTTAGACCACACAAGAATGTAATAATGTCTCCCAAGTCCCACCAACCATTATACGGTTATACCATTTAATTCTTTTTATTTATTTATTTATTTTCATTTTTGAAACATATATGTAAGATATTTAAATAAATAAAAAATTGCAAAAAGAGACATATATGTAAAAGCTATTTTGTCTGTAATTATTTAGTGTCCATTTATCCCAAAAATAGAGTAGCCAATAAGCTATTTTGCTAAAATATTATATATTTGTATAGTGAGAATTTGACCAATATTATAGATCATCATTTTGTAGTACTATATATATTTATAGATTTATTTTCATTTGTAAGGAGAGAGAACGTGAGAGAAAAGAAAAAATTGTCTTGTGTTAAAATATACATCGATTTGTGTTTCCTAAAGTATCAGTTGAGTCAATAAAGTGTATAAGAATTTATATAAAAAAAATAGTACAATGGATCTTGCCTTTATTTATATATATAGTTTTTTATTATACTGATATATTTTTTATATCAGTTCGTTGTATGCGGTTATTAGATTTAAATGATTTGATTTGGCTGTATGCATTTGTTAAAACATCTTTTAAAATATCCAATAGCTCACGTACAAAGAACTGATATATTTTATATCAGTTTGACTGACAATAGAAAGATTAATATATATATATATATATGAATTTAATGTCATAGGCCGATTCACAAAAGGAAATTAAAATGGAAGACCCACCCCCGCATATTTATTTTGGGTTATTAATTTTTCAATCTTTACTCATTAGATAAATCATATTATAAGTACTTTAAATATCTTATTTTGAAACACTTTCTATTAGAACATCTTCAAGGGGTTCTCTAAACTCACTCTTTAGCTAAAATAGTTAGTGGGAATGGTTTTAGAGTACTCTAAGGGACTCTGTAAATTGCTCTCTATTCTAGAGAACCACCAAAGGACTCTCTAAATATAGGGAGTCATTTGAAGCTCTCTATCTTCTCTCTGTTGTTATTATTATTTTAAATATTTTTAAGTTGATTGCTCTCCTTAAAATTTGAAACAAAATAAATTTATTTATTTTTTAAATTCAAAAAAATATTAAAATATTAATAACTAACTATAATAGAGAGGATGGTTGGAATGATCTCATGAAAAGTTACTAACTAAAATAGCTTCTTCTTTTTTTTTTTAGCTAAAATTTAGAGAGCCCATTAGAGTTGCTCTCACACAATTCTTCATTTTTGATCAATTTAAAACTCTGATTTTTTTTTTAAAAAAAAAAACTCTGAAGATTTACTATATAACTTTACAATGTGATATGATTACTTTTAAGAGAGTGTGCAGACATGAGCGAAGCCAGAAGTATTAGTTTGCAAGGATTATACTTAAAACAACAAATTTTTGAGAAGTTTTGATCAGAATTAAGAGAGATTTGGGAGCTAATATGTAAGGCTAGGGTTTGCGGTTTAGGCGGCACTATTCATCCAGCTGTACTATTCATTCGGTGGTACTGTTCATATGGGCACTGTTCATCTTGGGATTATTTCGACACTGTTCATTGGTGGCACTGTTCACCAACCGTACTGTTTACTTTTTTTTTTTTCAGATGTACTATTCATTCGGTGGTACTGTTCACATGGGCACTGTTTATCTTAGGATTATTTCGACACTGTTCATTTGGTGGCACTGTTCATGCAGCAACTGTTCATTGGTCAAACTGTTCACCGACGGTACTGTTTACTTTTTTTTTTTTAATTTTTTTTAGGGTTTATTTTCTGTTGTTTCAATTGCTTCTCTTGTGTTTCGAATCATGGCATCTCCTCCCATGCTTGGTCACGTGGAGGTTCCCAAGTCTTTGGAGGCCAATTTGGTTTCCTCTCCACACACAACTCTTATTTATGGTAAGGGGACGGTTTCTTCTATGAGTGGAGGGCATAGTTTGGGTAATGTGTTTGCCTTCTATTCCTGCGATGGATGAGAATACGATTCAAGGCCCCGTTATGATTTATAGTCCTTTGCCTATGGGTGGCAAATCTTATACGGATCTTTTGAAGCCTTCTCATGATTTTATTCAGCCCCTCCCTATGACTGCTGCACTTTTGAAAAAGGGAGGTTATGTGTTTTTCCTGGTTGATCTAGTGGCTTATCAATCCAGACTTGAGTTATGTAAAAATGCTCTTATAGGGCGTGTGGTTCTTTCTAGTGGTGAGCGTCTCTGGAAGCTTGCTGACCTTAAGGCTAAGCTTAGTAAGCTTTAGATGATTTCAACAGATTGGAGACTTATATCTTTAGGGAGATGCTATTACCAGATCATTTTGAAATCTCCTGAAGACAAGAACAAGGTATGGAGTTTGGGTTCTGTTAATCTTAAGCTAGGAGTCTCCGCCTTTAGCCTTGGGGTTCAGATTTTAATCCCTCTCTGTAGAAGTCCACTAACGCACATGTTTAAGTTAGGTTCTATGATTTGTCTTAGGAATACTGGAATCCGAAGATCCTTTTTGAGTTGGCCAAATGTATTGAATTCTGTTGAGATTGGATAAGGCTATTATTGATGGTGATTTTGGTCATTTTGCCTTGGTTTTAGTGATGTAGATTTGTATGTATTGCTTCCTTCTTCGGTTCTTTTAAAGAAGGATGAGCTTTATAGCTCTTTTATTTCGGTTGAGTATGAAAACTTACCGTATTTTTGCTCTGTCTGTTCTTCCATTGGTCATCTGCTCGGTTCTTGTCGTTGGAACAAACCTAAGGTTCATGTTGCTGGTACGGGAAAACCCTCTCAACCCATTGCTGAGGTTTCTATTGAGAAGCCAGTTTTTCAGCATGTTCATCCTCGGTCTTCTAAGATGGTTTATCATCCGATAGATAAGTCGATCTAAGAGATCCCAGTATCTAATGTTTTCGCTGCGATTTCTCAAGTTTTAGGGTCTGTAGATACATGGGGTATGAGTCAAAATGTAAAACCTTAAACACGGAGGCTCTTGTTGACAATCCTAATCCAAAAGAGGTAAACAATATGTAACTTTTGGTCTTGGAAGAGAAGAGTACCCACTTTGAGAGGCAATATCCAGTTGAGGAAAATATTCCTATTTTGGTTCCGCAACTGTCAGAGGAGATTCACATTCCTCCAGTTGTTACATCAGTTTTGGGAGAAGAATCTGTAGATCACTTTGTCAATGATACCAATTCAATCTCTACTCATTTGAGAAGTGGTAATTCTGGGAATCCAGGTAACAACTTCTCAGGGAAGGATGACAAGTATGCAGAAACTCAAGATCTAGTTGATCCCGACAATAATTGGATTCCCGTGGTGACAAAATCAAAGAGAAGAGGGAAACCAACTTTCAAGATTTTAGCTAATTTCAAGTCTCAATTGAGTAAGGGAAGTTCTAACCACCTCTCTGCTGCTGAGACTAAGATTCGCCCTAATTCTATGACTCTATCGAACCAAGCAGAATTACATCATGTTGTTATTTCTCATTACGTCACACGGTTTGAGGTAGAAGGGAATGATTAATTTATGTTTTTTTAGTCTATGTTTCCTTACCTTCTGTTAAAGTGCGTACCTTTTTAGATTATTCTTTTAGAACACTTGCACCACTTTGCTTTTGCTTTTGCTTTTGCTTTTGCTTTTGCTTTTCTTTTTCTTTTTCTTTTCTTTTTTTTCTTTTTTATTCTTTTAATATATATTTCCATCTAAAAAAAATTTAGGGGGACAAAGTGAATAGGTTTTAAAAATTAATGATAATTTTATAATTTTTAAAAGATTTTCTTAAGATGTTTTTTTAGGGAAGGAGGCCATGTCTCCTCCATCTGCCACCATGTACAGGTTATCATATATTGTGACATAGTCGATCTCTTACATGTGTATATCTTGTCGGGTGAGAAAGAAGTGCAGGCCATTTATCTAAAAAAACAAAAAAACAAAATTAAAGGATCTGTCTGAGTTTTCAATGTTCCCCATTATCTATTTATCTCTCACCGTACCTTCTAACAATTTCAATTTATTGTCTCTGAATGTTTTTAACTGAGTTTTTTACGACACTTGTCGATCACTATTCACACAATTATCACACCCTTTTAGGCGCTTCAGTGCCTCCATGAATGACCAGCCAAGGACCATGGCCAAAACCATAATTAATATCTCTCTGTAAATTTTTTTTATTTTTTTTAACAGCAAATTTTATTAGAGAAGAACAGTTACACCGCAAAACAACCCAAAACCCTACAAAACAAGAGACTTAGAAACGAACAAGAAACCACGATAACCAAACTAAAACCAAAAGTAAAGAAACCTCACCAGAAGAACACACACATCTGTAAATATTTTCTTTACGTGTTGTTATAATACTACTGTACATTTACGAAATCAGTAGCAGCATCGGATCAATAAGTGAAGTTAAACGCTATTTATGATGTTGATTTGTAAAATTCATGAAGTTTCAACAATACAGTTACCTACATCTCTTGCAGCTAGTGGTCTAAATATCGGTGAGATCGTCTCATACAAATTTTTCTTCTTTAAGAAGAAGTAACTACTCGAATTTGAAGGGAAAAAAATAATATTGGGTAATATCATTAAACAAAAGCAAACGAATTTGAAAAACAAAATAAAAATTCGTTCTTAATTTATACAAATCGTTTTCTACTTTTTTTTTTTAATATACTTCCAAGGGATGCCTTTCTTGGGTCACATCTATGATTTTTTCTTTTTAATTATTATTTTCCATCTTTGTTTTTAATGATTTTCTGCAATCTCTTGAAAAGAAAACGAGTCAGAAGTTTCGTAAATAACTACCATATAAAGCACTATTTTCTTTAATTAAGAAAACTTTGCCTTGTATGATGTTGACATTCATCAAATGAATTCAATTTATTTAATTTTTTCAGTAATTTCAAGCTGTACTCAGTCTTAAATTCTGAAAGAATCTAAAATGGGCCAGTTTGGAAGTTGAATTATAATTGTTTAAATAAATGCACTCACCATACTTTTTTTTTTTTTTTTTTACTTTTTTTTTAATTATTATTCACACTTTTTATATTAGCAAGCTATAATTGAAGGCAAGACACCAACTTCCTTTATTACAATGACAAAACATTTTTAATGAAATCTAACAGCTGACTTTTCTAGTAGTAATTAATTAATTAATTAATCTTATAGAAATTAAATTGATGATGTTAGGTCAATAAATATTGATATTTGAGTCCTCTAATTCCTATGTTTTATTTATGTTCTTAAGTACAATTGAATATTTTAATGTGTTTGTTGAGTTTGTGTAGAAGATAGCTCTTTGAGTGAATTTGATGACAAAAAGGTGATTTTTAGTAAAGTTTGGAGAAATGCTTCTGCAGTACATCCAACTTGTGAAGACCATATCTCCCTCCTTAGATCGAACCAGGTTGAGATCTACATGTTTTCAGAAAGCCCCGGAAGTCTAGTTTCCGACGCACTTTACGGTTCATCAATCCGAGTTTTCTAGAGAAAGTTATGACTGATTTAGTAACCGAAGGTCAGAGCAGGAAAAACCTACCGCGGGCCAAACCGCCGGGCGTGCACATTGCATGGGTGGCGGTCCAGCCAGCGGTCTGGGCAGCAATAAATAGCCGAGAATCACCGTTTTTATACCGCCGGACTTGTAACTTGCCTCCGGAGCGGTCTAGGGAGCGATCGTGCGTAATTTTGACGGATTTCAACTCCTGGGCCAAATTCGTCTCAAAGCTTCCCATATCAAATCCTAATGGCTTCAAGAGATAAAAACATGTTTGGGAAACTTCATAACCTCAAATTAGGAGTCAATCGTCAAAAGAGGATACCCAAGTTAGGAAAGAATTATCATTCCTTGTTCAAATCATCTTCCTACTTGATGTGTCTCCTACAACAAAGCAAATTGGGAATTTACAAGGGAAACATCTATAAATACCAAAAGCTTCTTCAAAGGGAGGGATTTTTTGTTCAAGATTGAAGACTCAAGCAACATTCTCTACTTCTACCTTTCTTTAGATTAGATGTTTTTATTTATTTTTCTAGTTTTTATGTCTAGCTAATTTTCTTGATAGTTAGGGCTAACTTGAAGCCCTAAACATGAATTCAATTCTATATACAAGTTTTGTTTAATGAAGTATTATTTTCCATGCATGATGATTTCAATTTTTCCATAAGAATTGTTATTCTATTGTTATGTTTCTTTGATTGATCACATTAGAGCATAATTATTTTATTATAGAATCTATGTTGCAAGGATATAAGTTGGACACCATACGAATCTATCCTTGGTTGCAACAATTGATTGAAATAAAGTCCAATTAAGGGAAATTGATTCATGAATTACATATGATAGATAGCATGTTTTAGGGTTCATGTAATATTCATATTCTCTTCGTTCTTAATGAATTCCAATTATTAAATCTAAGTAGATACCATGCTAGGTTATAATTTGGGATATAAGTATTTATGTAGATGTCATGCAACTTACATACTAACTAAGAGAGAATCTATACGACTCGAGTGGGATGCCAACACCTTGTCGTGAATATCTTCATCATATTTGATTATTTGCTAACTTCATTATTGTCTACGGATTGGATGATTATTTCGTGGTGGATAGAAGGTCCTAACTAGTGTTTTTCCATATATTTTTCCTCATTAGATTTTCTGCTGCGTTTTATTTCTTATTATTTAATTTTCTCTAGTTTATTAATCAAATCAAAACCCCCCATTTGTGTGTGTAAGTTGGAGTCTTTGTTTTTATATTTTTAGTTAGATTAGAGTCATAGAGTGTGCAAGTACAACACATCATAACCCCTTAGCATAACTGATAATACACCACCTTTCTCGTTAGTGGGGGGTTTCGAGTTATATCATATACATGCTATATAAAGTCAATGTCAACTTGCCCCTATTAGAGATTATTCAGAAGATGTCAGCTTATGCAAAGTGTTTCAAGTTCTACTGGTGCAACTAGAATTAGAGTTCTATGCAGGTATAAATAGACCCTAATTCGCCATTACAATAGTGAATGCGTAAAAAGTATACGAGAGCATAAGAAAGATCGAGTGTGTAATCAAAACATTCATAGTGAAGATCCTTTCTCGCCAACTCTAGAAACTGTGGTTTTTTCCCTATTCAGGTTTTTCACGTAAAACGTTTTGCTTTTCATGCTTGATTTCTTTTCGTGTTTTATAGATCAATTGTTAATTCTTATTAACTTGTGGGACATGTGGTTAACTTTACATAATCCAAAAATCACCATCAGATAGAAATAAAGAGATATATCACGGACCTACTATACCTTGATGAATATATATAGTTTAAAGGGAGAATTGCCTTTTAATCCCCGTAGTTTGCTTTAATCTGCTTTTAGTCCACGTTTTTTTAATATTGTAACTTTTAGTCTTTTTGTGACAGAATCCGTTAAAAGACAGATTCCACCATGTCAGTCGGCCTAAATGACTGTAATGCCCCTAAGACTTTCTGATACCCTTGAAAGACCGTTTTACCCTTAATTAAAAATTAAAAACAAATTTAATAATATATATAAATAACAGATATAAATAAACAAATAAATTTAAAATAAAACAAAACAAAAAATAAAATAAAATAAAATAAAAAAAAATCTTCATCTCTCTTAATGGTATACAACAGAATCATATCATAAAAAAAAATTCTTTACTTTATGATCTGATACAGCAAAAAATCCCAGTATACAACATAAAATCAAATGTAAAATTCTTTAAAAGTTCCCTATCACCGGTATACAACACAATCATCACTCATATGGAAAAAAATCAAATTAACTTCACAAAATCATCAAACATATCATCTTCATCAATCCACAAAAAAGTTTTTTAAAAAAAAATTACAAAATTTCAAGATTTCGACCCACCAAATCAAAAATCCCAAAAATCCCAAAACCAAAAACCCTCAAAATCCCTAAATCAAAATCACACCACCACCATTGTCACTTCCAAACCATCGACCATCACCATTGTCACTCCCAAACACACTCCAAACCCTAGCCACCCACAAACACACCACCACCATTGTCAACCCCATCGTATTTCAATCAAATCCAACAAAAAAAATAATTAAATCCCACCATTGGACGATCGCGGAGAAGATGACGATGAAAATCTTGGACGAATCTAGATGATCGCGGCCCAAAACCGACGATCTTGGACGATCCCAAAATCGGCGACAATTCTTCTCCACTGGTGTGCTCAAAACACAGATGAGATTTGGGTTTGGTGAGACCACCAACCCAACAGAAACCCAGATCAAAGAAGACAGAGATGAGATCGGCGATCGACGTGGCCAACCTCCGACTATCATCACTTGACGGGAGAGAAAGAAGAGATGATCGTGGAGATGATGATGATCGGTTTGGAGATGATGATGATGATGATGATCATGGGGCTTGAAATCGATTTGGTTTGTGAAATCAGTTGGGTTTGTGAAGATGATGATGAACTAGGTTTATGAAATCGATTTGGTTTGTGAAGATGATGATGAAATTGGTATGAACTAGTTTCTTGATTTAATTTTAGTTTTGTTTAGGTTTTAAAAATAAATATTTAGTAAAATGACGTGGTATGATCTCATCCACTCATTTGTTTTTTATTTAATATATTATTAATTATATATATCAAATTATCTTTATAGTCTTCGGCCCTAATTACCCTTTTTTATCCCCACCGATGAATTTACTTATTTACTTTCATTGACTTGACGGAACCATGGTAGGGACTGCAATTCATATTATCAGAATAATGATGGACTGAAAATTATAATACCATAGAAACGTGGACTAAACGCAGATTAAGACAAACTATAAGGACTAAAATATAATTTTCCCTAGTTTAAATTTATGTACTTTTTTTTTTTTTTTCCCAGCGGTATTGTCTATGCAAAGTTATAAAGTACTCCACTCTCTCCACTCTGTAACGTTACAAAATAACATACTGATCACTCTCCCGGAAGTGACCATGTCATTTTATAATATTATAGAGTTGATTTTGTAACGTTACAAAATCAATATACAGACTCTGTAACATTCTAGACGGTGGCAAAGGGAGGGGGGCATAGAGGCCATGGTCCCCCTTTACTGAAATGAAATAATAAAAAAAAAAAAACCGCTTTGAAATTTATATTAGAAAGTCCTAAAAATTATAAAATTATTATTACATTTTAAAAGTTTTTTATTTTGACCCCTCAAATTTTTGTTTTTATATTTTGACTCCGCCACCAGTTAATAGAGTATTGTGTATGACAGTGTAGAAATGGGTAGGCAAGCAAGAGTACTGTGTAAACATAAATTGATGTTCGCACTTAGGGGGGCTCTGATGATTAGATAACGTAGATATGTGAATGGGACCCCGTGATTAATTACCAAATTGAAAGAGTTAGCCAGATTCAGGATCTTTATTTGGTAGTCATTATTGTCATCACCACCCCCCCCCCCCCCCCCAAACAAAAAAAAAAAAAAACAACACACACCACTATTCATCACTCTTAATTATACACGCATGGTGCATCAACTCAAATCTAGATATTGTTAGGCCGAATAAACGTATGTAATTTAACATCAAACCATATTAAGTGGTATAGTAACTTGAATCTAGATATTGTCAGGCCAAATAAATGAATGTAATTTAACATCAAGCCATATTAAGTCATGATCATCTTTCTTTCAACATTTGTAATTTGTGGCATGCATATTTCTGTATTATGACCATTCTCTCTCCCAACATTTTTTTTCAATATATATATATATATATATATATAGATATATAGAGGGTGGTTCTCTAATAAGGACATCATAAAATTATAAGTTAAAGACTTCCAACCACTGCTATACATTCATATTGAGTGTGTATATTTGTTAATGTGGGGATGTGGGCCCACTGTGAATGTATGGCTATTATTGAACATCATGAAATTATAAAGTCATGACGGTCCTGATTAGAGAAGTATTATATATACGGTGATTGTCTAGTAAGGACGTCATTGAATTATAAGTTAAGGACGTCTAACCACAGCCACACATTCATATTGGGTGTGGGTATTTGTTAATGTGGGGCTGTGAACCCACTGTGAATGTGTGGCTGTAGTTGAACGTCCTAAAATTATAAAGTTATGACAGTCCTGATTAGAGAATCATTCATCATACTCTTAATTAAGAGGCCAAGTGAGACAAAAATTTATATATTCAATAAAGATATATATAGGTCATATAGGTCCCATTTGTCCTCGTATGACTAACATTTTTCCTCCTATTATATGAAAAAAGAGATTCTAGCTAGATAGGACCTCAAACTTACCCTACAAATTGTTTTCAAAGTGGTCACAGTTATGTGAATTTTATTTTATTTATTTATTTATTTATTTTATTTTTTTACATACCATCTACGGATATAGTGACTCACAGATGTTATCGGACAGAATAGACACCATTTATCACAAAACTATGTTGAGTGGTGACTTACTAGAATTTAATCTTTTAGACTTTAATTATCTTTATTTGTACGAAATATAAAGAAAGACACAATTATTATGGTGTGATGTGTGAAATAGTTGAAGTGTGAAATAGTTATATTATATTAATCTTAATATATATTATTATATATACCAGGGCGGGTGGCAGAGAGTCTTGAACTGTCTCCTTATAGTCTTAATGTTTTCCCTAAAACGGCCATAATCCAACGGCCTAAACGGGGTACTCATAAAACAACTTGTCAGAGAAAAATAAGGACCTTAGGCCAAAAAATCAATATCCATTTTCTGATGTACATGATCCTCAACTAGAGGTAAGTATAGAGCATACTTGGATTATTACGGACTAATTTTTATCTCATAGAGAAATATTAACGAATAAGGAGGAAGGATTTACAAAGCCGTGAGAGATTTCTAACACACAACTTAGTTTTTATTGATTTCTTCATGGTTTTTACAATAAAAAGCTTCTCCTTATATAGAAGGAGAGAGGAGATACGCCCAAACTATTTTACAAAGACATGTCATACAGGCAACAGACAAGAAAAGAGTAACAGTACAAAGATAAGGTTCAGCCTAACAGGTGACCGATACCAAGGACAATAATTCTAGACTAATTATTAAAGCACACAGGATATCGGTAAGGATAAGATCAAGGGATGCTCAAGTTGCGACAGACGTGATCTTCATTATTTGAGTTGTAGGCTCCACATGTAAAACAAGGCCAGGTGTCGAGAGTCATAGGTTCTTGTGAGTCAAGTGGGTATGAATCTTGGAAGAGGTGCCAACTTTGGGAAGAGTCTCTAGGTATTTCTAGCAGGATGAAATATTCATCAGTAGAGACGCAATTGAAGTCATACAGGAATTAAGCAAAGATATCTGGAGATTATTTGGATACGATTTCTAGCAGTCATAAGTGGTGTGCCATTCGTAATTGGTGTTTGGTGTCCATAGAAGCCTTTTGTGAGGATTATAACCGTAAGGTCTGTGAAGTATCCAGATGCATGATATTAAAGAAGCAGATTCATAATTAAGTTTCCACAAATTATATTGACCCATGAGTTTGGTGGACACATTTTTCTAGTGTGTCAAAGAGTCAAACCACTGTAGAAAGGTCCACAGAAGAGAGTTCTGTTGAAAAGGGTCATGGAGATGGACATACAGAGCTTGAAGGGAAAAATCATGGCATGATGATGAAGAACTGATAAACACCATAGAAACCATAGAACTTAAGGTGAGAAGTAATAAAAAGGTGGCATTAGTAAAGGATCAAGAAAAGGTCTGTTAGGATTGATGAGATCATGTCGAAATCCTTGGTTCTTGATTTGAGACAGATAGACTAGGAGATGGGACTGAGCAAAGTCCTGAATTTGAGCTAGAGAAGGCTGTTGGTTTAGAGGAAGCATATCCAGGAGTTCTGGTGGGAAGGATTTCTCGGTGAGAGTCATGAGATACAGTAAGGATGATGAGGATGAGGATGAGGATGCTGAGGTTGCCATAAGGATGAGAGGAATACGTCCGGAAGACGTAATGAGGTGGACGGGTGGTGGTCTGGAGAGCATATCTGCTATTATATTGTGTTGTCATTTCACGTGTTTAACAGTGAAATCATATCTAGATAACCAATATTTTATAGTCAGCGGTTGAGGATTAAAAGGAATCTTGTTGTGAAACTCGAGTATCTTTAGGAAAGATGAGTTGTCCATTTCAACAATAAAGTTTTTTGTCCTAATGTGGAAATCAAACTTTTGAATTCCATATTTGACTGCAAGAATCTCCTTATAGATAGTGTGGTAGTGTTATTGAGCATCTTTGAATTGTCAACTTGCATGACCACAATATCCTTTTTGTCTAGCTTTGTCTTCTATTAGGATGACCCCTCAAAAGGTATCACTAGCATCAGTCTGAAGAGTGAGTTGGCCGGTGGACGAAATGGTGAGGGTCGACGAAGATTGTGCTATCTCTTTAAGATTAGCTACCACATCCGTGTGACATGGATTCCAAGGTGGGGAATTCTTTTTCAAGAGGGCTGAAAGAGCCGAAGTATAGCGGCTCACCTGAGGAAGAAATCTCTTATAAAATTGACTATGCCAAGGAATTGCTGGATTTGTTTTTCATTCAAATTTGAATCAGGGAAATTTAATAGATGGTGGGCTAGATGAGGACCAGGACGATATTGACCATTGGAAATATGCATTCCGAGGAATTCTATTTCCGTACTTCCAATCATACTTTTCTTTTCGGAAAGCATGATACCATAACAATCAATTAAGTTATGGGATTGGTGAAGAAGTTTGATGTGAGAATTCTCATATGGAGAGAACAGTAGGATGTCATCAATGTAGAGCAATGCTAAATGTAGGATATGATGAAAAATTATGGCGATGGCCTTTTGAAATAACGAAGGGGCTGTCTTCAAGCCGAATGGTAAGACGGTCCATTGGAATTGGGCATTTGGGAGATAGAATGTCGTCTTGTATCTTTCATCCGGATGGATATCTATTTGCCAAAATGCTCATTTGAGATCAAATTTTGAAAAGATGGCAGATCCAGGGAGTTGTGAAAACAACGTGTTGGTTTTGGGAACTGGAAACTTAGATCTCGGAGGAAAAGATTGAGAGGTTTGTAGTCAATGACTAATCTCTTCTTTCCTCTGATTTGTTCTAAGAATTTTTCGACATAAAAGACTTGGCATGCTCATGGGGAGGAAGTGGGTTCAAGTAAGCCTTGTCGAAGCAGTTCATTACATTCCTCATTTGCCAATTTAAGGTCTGAAGGTGACATGGCTGAGTGAGAAGCCTTCGTGGGATTAACATCCTCATTAAGCTTGAAAGGTAGTCTAATAAAGAAGTCTGAGTTTTTCCACAAGGGCAATGGATGGTGGAAATTAGCATGGCTACAAAATTACAGTAACCTTTTCTGCATTTGTTGGAATGAGGGTTGAATTTCAGACAATGGGAAGATTTTGGGGATGTTTGAAAAGGCCTTGAAATCCCTCTTATATCTGAATCCCTTGGGAAGGATCCAGAGAGATTTACACAGGCAATAGACATCCCAACCAATTAGGACATCCTTGTCTGGCAACGGTGTTCATATGACACGGACCTAGAGAGTGTAGGATGTGAAAATCTTGCCTTTTTTGTTTGGACATTTCTTGTCATAATGTCCCTTTTTTCCACAGACGAAGCATTTCTGAGATTTATTCCAAGCTCGTTTAGCCTCTTTCTTATAGTATATGAACCTCTTGTTTTTCTTGTGCTTGAAAGAGTGGAAGTGTTGTTTCTTTTTTGGCTTGCAGGTACACATGTCTGCAGACTGGCATTTTATCTAGTATGAGGGTTGTCTGCACTGTGATTCGTACCGCTTTCCTTCTCTCAACATTTTGGAGAAGAATTTTTGCATTGCATAAAGCTTTTCCAGGGCGCTTAAGGTGAACATGTGGATTTCTCCTAAGGTTGTATCATGGAAGGGTCTACCTGAGGCGTCAATTTTCTGTTGCAGCTCATCTTAAAGCTCAACAGGAAGGGAATTCACGTAAACATGTTTGAGGCTTTGATCGTTGATACCACCAAGAATGTGATATCTGTCAGATATCTGTTTATAATGAAACTCAATGTCTTTTTTGTGAAGTCAACAGCAACACATTTCAAAAAATTCTTATCTTGCTTGCTTATAAAACTGGTCAGGGTCTCCAAAAATTCTCTAAAGATGATACCCATAGCCTGAAAGGTTAAGGGTGCTCTGACAAAACGTAATTGCTTGTATTCCCCAAGGGCTTGGTACCAATCTCTGAGGGATCCCGTGAACTTAGAAACGAATTCTCTCATAATTGTTTCTAAGTTCTGTTCAGATTTTACCATCTGCAGATCGAGCCAGACACTCATTTCAGAAATTTTCTTTCTCCAAGAGTTTGGAGATGAATCATCTAGGTTAAACCATGGACCGTTGGTTGGCTTAGAACCATGAGATTGTCCAGGGACATAATTCTCTTGAGGCTTCCCACCCACAAAAGGAATTGGTCTAGTAGAGGCTTCATCAAAAGAGTCATAAGTTTGAGTGGATGGTTGCGGATCTGTGTGGGATGTCATAAAGACGTACGTGAGGTCTGCAATCTCATCTAGAAAGGTGGTAGGATCAGTATCCCAAGAAGACTGGGAAGAGTCACTGGAAACAGATTATGTTTCAAAGGACGAGGGGGTTTGTCGGGAAGTATATAAGCTGGCTTATACCGGTCCGGAATGGGTTGTTTATCTTTACGGGTGACGAAGGACCTTTTGGTCGATTTCTTAGGTAGAGAGAAGAGAGGAGGGTATTTTCAAAAAATTTCACCAGTGGACTTGAAGTATTGAGAAGTATCAAGAGGTCTGGTGGAAGGCGAGTATGGTGGAGATGTAGGAAAGAACAATGACTGGGAAGAAGGGTATGATTTTGGGATAAACTGGGGAGGTACATGAGTCGAATGATCTCTGTTCATTTATTCCAGTTGGTCCTTGAGTAGCCTGATTTCTTTTTCTTTGTTGTCAAACTCTGGGTTGAAATATCTATGACTGATATACTGGTGGAGGTCAATATCTAGTTTGACTATCCTAGATTGGAGGTCTGAGAACATGTCTCTGATGACAGCATCGAAACTTTGAATATGATGTTCATGTTGGGAAACATGATGGGTAACTTGGTCAATCTTCTAATCAATAGAGCTTAGAACTCTGTTCTGTATTCTAGCATTGTAAGATTGCCAGTTGAGAACTTGCTCGGCTTGCGAAGGCTGTTTCAAAGATCCATCGGGCAGAACTTCAGTGGTCTGTACAAAGGGTCTAGAAAAGCGGTTCTGTTCAGGGTTTGATGTGGGTTCTAATGGAGAGAAATCTTGGTCATAGTTGAAGGCCATGTAACATGGTATAGGTGGAGGTAAAAGTGGAACAGAAATTTCTGTTTCCGTGGGTAAGAGCCATTCTAATCTCAAGATTTGTACAGCCTTGTCATATATGGGAAGTGGCTTGTTTTTGATAGGTTGTAAACCTATCCAAGGAATGTCCAGGTCATCGGGTCTATGAGGTTTGCGTAAGGTTTTGCAAGGGGTTGGATAACCCTTCAAACAATCACGGTAGTCATAGCCTGCATCACAAATGTTGGGATCAGCATCCCAAATGAAGTGACCGTTAATCTTGTCTGTGTATACTGCGGAGCCATCAGCTTGGAAGCTATGGATAGGAATACCATCTTCCATGGTGACCGGTCTGATCATGAGTGTTTGAAATATTGGAGGAGCACTAGCACTGGAGGAAGCTTCTGAGTCTAAGATAGGCTCATAAATTGTCTTTATAGAGTCATCTGATTCTTTGACATACTGTGTGTTTGAAGCAACAACATGGACAGTATGTTGGATAGCTCTCTCGTAGTCAGTAATCCACTCAAGTGGCATGATTTCTTTGAATTGCCATATATTGTATTATAATATATATGATATTATTATTATATATATTAATATATATTATAATAATATATATTAATTATTATAACATATACATATTAATAATATATATATTACAATTATATATATTATTATAATATTTATATTTATATAATATTGCATAAGTTTATGATTTTTTAAAGATTTAAGGGTAAAAAGGTATTTCTGAGACTTGTACCATGCATGGGACAAGTTTATCCCATGGTCATGGGTGGGACCGAATTTAGTGATTTTTATCCCACCTTATCCCATTTTATCCCATGTTAAAGTCACCCCAAACGTGGAACAAAAAGAAATTGTCCACGTTATTCTGTCGCGTCTCGCGTACCAAACACACCCTTTATCCCAAAATTAGAGTAGCCAATAAGCTCTTTGCTAAAATATTATATATTTGTATAGTGAGAATTGGACCAATATTATAGATCATCATTTTTTAGTACTATATATATATATTGATTTATTTTCATTAGTAAGGAGAGAGAACTTGAGATGAAAGAAAAAATTGTCTGTGTTAAAATATACACCAACTTATGTTTCCTAAAGTATTAGTTGAGTCAATAAAGTGTATAAGAATTTATGTAAAAAAAAAAAAAAAATAGTACCATACTACCATGGGCCCTACCCCATATATATGAGAGTAATTTTACTTTATCCAAATTTGATGCATAAATCTGATGTCTAAATAATATAGCAATATTATAATCCATTCATTTAAATTATGTAAATCTTCTCGTTGCGGTTTTGCTACACGCTTGCTTAATATAATTCGCTGTTCAAAAAAAAAAATTATACAAATCTAATACAATTTAAATTAATAGATTACAGTGATGCTACGTCATTTGGGCATGAGCAAAGTAGCATTATTATTATTATTATTATTATTATTATTATTATTATATAGCAATGTCAGATTTCTTAAATTTTTTTCTAAAAAACTTCCCAAATTATATGACATTGTAAGTCATCAACATCTTGTAAATCATAAGTTTATATAATGAGAGATGTAATGTTGATAACTCATAATGCCACGTAATTTAGGAAGTGTTTTGGGAAAAATATTGGAAAGACTAGCATTACTCATATATATAGTAATTTTTCAATTAGGGCTTTTATAATGCACACTTTAAGTACCTTTGATGAAATTGTATGGAATATACTGAATTTTGATTTTATTTTTTATAAACACCCTAAGAAAATTAAAATTCACATTTGGTAAAAATTTAGAAATTTTTTGGATTTGAGAACTATTTTTTCTTATATTTCCCTATTTTAAAATGTTCTATCTTTGAAAAATCGTTTTTTTTTTTTCTTTCTATAAATGTATTTCAATGTTTTCACTACCTATATAAAAAATAAAATCAATATTCAATATATTCCATACAATTTCATCAAAATGTGCTTAAAACATGTATTATAAAAGTATTTATTAGAAAATTAATATATATATATATATATATAATATGTCATAGGCAGATTCACAAAAGTAAATTATAAGGCATGACCCACCCCCACATATTTATTTTGGGTTATTAATTTGTCGATCTCTATCATTACGTACTTATTAGATAAAACATATTATAATTACTTTAAATATCTCATTTTGACACGTTTTCTGTTACACAATTCTTCATTTAAAACTCTGAAAAGTTTTTTTTTTTTGCCAAAAAACCTTGAAGATTTACTATATAACTTTACAGTGCAATATGATTACGTTTGGGAGAGTGTGCAGGCATGAGTGGAGCCAGAAATATTAGGACCCGTCCTGTAATCGTTTTTCATGTTTTTGAAAAATAAAAATGAAAATAAAAATAATAGGTTTTGGTTTCAGTTTTAAAATCTGAAAACACGTCTGGTAATATATACTAAATGCTGTATTATAAAAATAAAATCGGAAAAAACGCATCTAAAAATATCAAAAATTGAAATACCATTTTTACATTCTATTTGATATTATAACAATTATAAAACAAACTTGTTAAATAATTAACCAATATAATATTTGAATTAGATTCCAACTACTTGAACCAGCAAAAGGCAACTACTGATAACTGATTTGAATTAGATTTGTTATTCGACAAGCGAATGGACCGAATTTCTTCAAGAATGTAGATTGTTGTTCATGGTCTTGCCACAAGGATCATTAAACAGATATTATACCTAAGCATATATTGAAAGTTTTATAAACCCATAAACTACCCCAGAAAATCAAAATCAAACACATATCACCATCATCTATTCATCAAAAACAAACCCAAAAAGTGATTGTCAAATTCCTTACAACAGCAAGTAAAATGAATAGATCAATGGCGACTCAATCCCACGCAATTTTGCGACTGCCTCAGCCAGCGACGGTGAGAATGTCACCTCCATTGGATGAGTTTATCCATGACCATGAGAAATCACATAACAAAAATTAAAGCCCCAAAGTTAATTAATTTAATTTTTGTTAAATTAAACAAAAGTTAACAAAAAAAATTGATCCATAATCCAGATCGGCTGAGGAAGAAGAAGAAGAAGAAGAAAAAGACCAGCCGAAGAAGAAGACCAAATCGGCAGTGAGAGGTGAGGAGTAGGAGGAACAGATCGGCGAGCAGAGGAGGAGGAAGAGATCGGTGGCAAGTGGAGGAGGAGGAAGAGATCGACGGCGAGAGGCGAGGAGGAGGAGGAGGAGGAAGAGATAGGCAGCGAGTGGAGGAAGAGATAGAGATGTGAAGGAAGAAAAAAGATGAAGATGGGAAGAGAAGAGAAACTGATGAGTACTCACATTCAAGATAGAAAAAGAAAAAAGAATTGCTAAGGCCCCGTCCTACATGCTGTTTTCGTTTTTGTTTTTCAAAACTGATTTCGAATTCATGTTCGGTAACTGTTTTTCATTTTGTTTTCAAAATGCAAAAACAAAATGAAAAAAAAAAAAAAAATTGTTTTTCTTGAATTTGTTTTTATTTTCCAAATTAATTAACAAAAAAAAAATCTTTTTTTTTTCCACCAGGTCTCTTCTTTATCGGGCAGCATCTTCTTCTTCCTCCTCCTCACCGCCAATCGTCGCTGTCTGCCGTCGTTGCCTTTCGCCGGTCACCGATCGCCGCCGCCATCGCCGCCATCTCCTTATCCTTCTTCTTATTCCTCTTCTTCTTCTTCCTCTTCTTCATTTTCTTCCTTTTCCTCCTCCTCTGCTTGCTACAGCAGATCGCCACCGTCTTCTTCTTCTTCTTCCTCTTCCTCATCCTTCGCTGGCCGCCGATCTGGTCTTCTTCTTCTTCTTCTTCTTCTTCCTCCTCCGATCTGCTCTGCGTCGCCTCTCACCGTCGATCGCCACTCGCTGCCGCCGCCAATCTGGTCTCCTCCTCTTGGCCGATCGGGTCTTCTTCTTCTTCTTCTTCTTCTTCTTCTTCTTCACCTAACAACTTTTATTTAATTTAAAAATTACATTTCAATTTTTTTTAGTTAATTATTATTCAATTTGTTATAATTGTTATAATATTAAAGAAATGTAAAAATTGATATTTCAATTTTCAAAAATTTTCGGTTATCCTACCAGACTCGTATTTTCCATTTTTATTTTCAAAATACGGATTCCAGTAAATGCTACTGTTCGCGTATTCAGAATTCAAAAATGAAACCAAATACACTGTTTTCATTTTCATTTTTCTTTTCAAAAAACAAAAACAAAAATAAAAAACGGCTTACAGGACAGGCCCTAAGTTTAAAACAAAAACAAAAACAAAAACAAAAAAACCATCTTCTTTTTTTTTTTTTTTTCAAAATTTCCACTTTTAATACTGGTTTTGTTTTTTCATTTTGTTTTTATATTTTGAAAATAAAAATGGTTTACAAACGTGAATTCGAAATCATTTTTGTTTTGAAACAATCTGGATCCATTTGTGGTGTGTTAATTTTGTTTAATTTATAAATTTCATTACAAAAATTTTATTGGTTATTTATTTAATCAATTTGTTTATAATTGTTAAAATATTAAATAAAACATAAAAATTGATATTGCAGTTTTCTGGTAGGTTAATCTGGATCCATTTGTGGTGTGTTAATTTTGTTTAATTTATAAATTTCATTACAAAAAATTTATTTGTTATTTATTTAATCAATTTGTTTATAATTGTTATAATATCAAACACAATGTAAAAATTGATATTGCAGTTTTCAGTTAACCTACCAAATGCGAATTTCCCATTTTCATTTTTGAAATAAGGATTTTAGTATATGCTACCAGACGTGTTTTCGAATTTCAAAACTGAAACCAAAAACATTGTTTTCATTTTCATTTTCTTTTCGAAAAACAACTGAAAAAAGTTTACAGGATGGTCCCTTAGTTTGCAGGGATTATTCTTAAAAGGGTTAATTGCACTAACTTACCTTTACTCTATTGAATTTAGCAAGATTTTAAAAAAATATCCTAAATTAATACAAACACCCTTTATCATCAAGTCAATATGTTAACTTTAACGGTTAACTAACTTTGACTTGTGGAAAACCAAATATATCACTGCCACATCATTTCAAATATAAAATATTTTTAATTAAAAAAATATAATATATCGGTCATCTGTAAAAACATCCTCAATTCGCAGATGAGCCTCTTCTGGGCTCCTTAAAGAATTACAGGAAGTCGATCTTCGAGATCGGTAAAGATCTCTTCCAGTAAGTAGGAGATCATCAAAGATCTCTTGTTTCCTTAGTAGATTATCTTAAAAAATAATAATAATAATAAAAAATTGATTTTTCAATTTTAATTAAAAAATCATTTATGTTTGAGATGATATGGCAAGGGTATATTTGGATTTCCAAAGGTCAAGTTTAGTCAACCGTTATAGTTTACGGATTGACTTGATAGCAGGGGATGTTTATGTTAATTTATGGTATATTTTTAAAATATTGCTATATTTAATAAACTAAGGGTAGCTAGTGCAATTAACCCTACTTAAAACAACAAATTTTAGGGGGACAAAGTGAATATGTTTTAAAACTTAATGATAATTTCATAATTTTTAAAAGATTTTCTTTAAATGTTTTTTAGGGAAGGGGGCCATATCTTCTCCCTCTGCCACTATATACAGGTTATCATTACATAACCATCTCTCGTAGTCGTACATGTGTGTGTTTCTTGTCGGGTGAGGAAGCAGTGCAGGCCATTTATCTACAGAAAAATATTGAAGGATTTGTCTGAGTTTTCAATGTTCTGCATTATCTCTCACCATACCTTCTAACAATTTCAATTCATTGTCTCTGAATGTTTTTAACTGAGTTTTTTATGACACTTGTCGATCACTATTCACACAATTATCACACCCTTTTAGGCCCTTCAGTGGCTCCATGAATGACCAGCCAAGGACCATGGCCAAAACCATAATTAATATCTCTCTGTAAATATTTTCTTTAGGTGTTGTTATATACTGCCGTACGTTTACGAGATCAGTAGCTGCATTGGATCAATAAATGAAGTTAAACGTTATATTTATGATATTGATTTGTAAAATTCATGAAGTTTCAACAATACAGTTACCTACATCTTTTGTAGCTAGTGAATTACTTTTGTTAAACTTAATGCTAATTCTATTGATATATAGATTTTGGAACTTTAAAAAATTTACGACACGACATAATTATACTGAGTGGTTTAAATATCAGGGAGATCGTCTCATACAAAATTTTCTTCTTAAGAAGAAGTAACTACTTGAATTTAAAGAAAAAAAAATATATTGGGTAATATTATTAAACAAAAGCAAACGAATTTGAAAAATAAAATAAAAATTCGTTCTTAATTTATACAAATCGTTTTCTACTTTTTTTGAATATACTTCCGAGGGATGCCTTTCTTGGGTCACATCTATGATTTTTTTTTTAGTTATTATTTTCCATCTTTGTTCTTAATGATTTTCTGCAATCTCTTGAAAAGAAAACGAGTCAGAAGTTTGGTAAATAACCACCATATAAAGCACTATTTCTTTAAGAAAACTTTGCCTTGCATGGTTTGATGTTGATATGCATCAAATGAATTCAATTTATTTAATTTTTTCATTAATTTCAAGCTGCACTCAATCTTAAATTCTGAAAGAGTCTAAAATGGGCCAGTTTGGAAGTTGAATATAATTGTTTAAATAAATGCACTCACCTTACTTCTTTGTTTGACCTTTTTTTTTTGTTTTTTGTATTATTCACAGCTTTTTATATTAGCAAGATGATATAATTGAAAGCAAGACACCAACTTCCTTTATTACAATGA
Organism: Acer negundo; assembly: GCA_035582765.1. NCBI lineage: Eukaryota > Viridiplantae > Streptophyta > Magnoliopsida > Sapindales > Sapindaceae > Acer > Acer negundo. The sequence continues at coordinate 23,672,669 of CM069232.1, read as the reverse complement.
CAAAACATTTTTAATGAAATCTAACAACTGAATTTTCTAGTAGTAATTAATTAATTAATTAATCTTACATAAATTAATTAATGTACAAGTACAACATATTATCACCCCTTAGCATAACTAATAATGCACCACCATTTCACGTTAGTGGGAGGTTTCGAGTTTTATCATATGCATTTTATAAGAATAACATGTGTGAGAAGTATTCTTCCAAAGTTGAAGGAATAGATATCTCATGTTATGTGAGTAAATATCCATGCGACAAACTTCTGATCCGTTCAATGTCAAAATTTATTATAATACTTCCAAAATAAAATGTACGTACTTATGCATACAATATTTTATCTATCAGACATGAATTAATTAATTCATAACCTAACTTTTGATTTGCAATCAGAATCAAGAGTCTCGTTTTGGACAAAGATTGAAATGTCACATGAGCTATGACTAGCTGCTTTCATTTTGAAGTACTTCAACATGCTAACTTTCCCATGCAAAGTTGTTGAAGCACTAAAATTAAGAACCCCACTACGATAATCAGCCCCGAAATTGGAATTTCCGATCACCTTGTCAGCAAAGATAGTCACCGATGAGCTTATGTTGTGCCTCCCTCTAGCCGGAATTGAGCCGTTCTCAATCGGAGCCTCAGCTACTAGGTCACCATGGTAGTTAACATAGGCTACACCATCTTGATACTTGAAGCCTCCATAGTTTCTGTTGTTGATAGTGAAAACCATCCCAAGTGTCACGTTTAATTGTATCTTCATAGCTGGCCAAAGTGTATGAACTAGATTGAAATTTTCCAAGGTGACTGATTGAGTTACAATTTTGGGCTCTTTAGGTTTCAAGAGGGTGAGAAATAAGATGATGAAAACAACTAAGAGAATGATAAACAAAATTGAAGTGACACAAATGCATAATCTCAGGCCACCACTGCAGCAACATTTTTTGATGCTGCTTCCCATGATGATTTTTTTGTTTCTCTTGTGGAGATTGAAAGTGTTTAATTACTAAAAATATTTCTACATTTGCATTAGAATATCAGAAGATGCATGTCTTTTTGTCAAAAAAAATTTGTAGAAAACAAAGCTGGTGATGGAAGATGGAGATTACTACAAGAATTATAGAATAAATTATCAATTGGGTGATTGACATAATTTTGAATTAAAAAAAATATGAAAATGAAAGTTAACAAGAAATTTTTTTCTTAAAGGGCGATTATCAATTTAGTCCCTAAGTTTTGAAAAATTATTACTTTTTTTTTAACTGTGTTTGCTTTTATAGTACATGCGGTCCTAATGTTTTGAAAATACATCAAATAGGTGTTTCCATTAGTCAACCATTAGTCCAACTTAACAGTTCCAATAATATTTTTTGACTTAACGTCTGCACCATAATATTATAGTGTCTCAGTGGTTATTATGCTGCCGGTCCCATTTGATTTGATGATAATATTTGATTAGTTCGATGAACTGGAAAACATATTTGCTTCTGATCTTCATTGGACACTCAAGATTTCGAAATTGATATTATTTAAGTTGAATTTTTAAATTATTGGGCTCAAGTCAAATTAAGATTCTTGCATTTTGTTAAATAAATAAATAAAAAAAATTTGTGAGAATTTGATGCCATTTCAAGAGGTCAATCGTATTAGTTTTGTAACGGAAGAGATTGATAATAGGAAGTTTTTAAAAACTTCCTAAAAACTTCCTATTATCAATCTCTTCCGTTACAAAACTAATCCGACCTCTTGAAATGGTATCAAATTCTCACATTTTTTTTTTTTTTTTATTTCGACATAAGATTTTGGCCAATAATGACATAAGATTTTATTTCGAAAACGTGATCAAATTTACTCTAATGTTACGTTTATTAATCCGGAATGAAAATAAAAGAAAATCAAATTTCCTCATGTAAATCAAATGAAATCACGTAAATTAAATTTCCTTCATAGTAGGATTTTAAGAACTTTATCCTCAAGACCTCAAGCATAATCAAAAATTAAGTTCGCTTTCAATGAAATTTGATTCCTTTTTATTTGCATTCTCGATTATTAAACACTTAATTAATTCATGATTTATATATGAGGTTACCGTAACTTGATTCTCAATAATTTATAATAACTACTGTAAGTACAAAGTTTTCATTCCGATTAGGAAATGCAATCTAAATGAATTAACCTGTGGAATTGGCTGTTGTTGTTTGATGCTGGACCGATGAGACGCAAACTATAAAGGAAGTGAAGAACTGGGTTTGGACAAAATATGGAAAATGAACCGGGTTAGTATTGTCGGATCTTATCCACTAAATAGGATCCAATAAGCCTGTCTCATTTATTATGAACCCAATTTGGCCCATTCTCACTTGAAACTGTGTTGAAAGGTCCTTATATTCTTATATATTTATTTTGGATCTCTATTGTTTGATAAATTTCGATTTTATTTTACTACTTACAATCATTGTCACTAGTATTGTGATATGAGTTCGAGTCTCACATTTACCCATTAAAATGTAAAAGGTGCACAACCAATTTTAGCAAAGTGGTTGTGAACTTCTTTTTTCACTATCACAATTTATGATAGGTTCAAATCTTACATTTGTCCATTGAAATGTAAAATGTAATTGTTATAGCGTTCAAGTCTTACATTTATCCATTAAAACGTAAAGTGTGAGGAGACCTCTCCCCTACGGTGAAAGTTGTATTTTGGATCGTAATTGTATTAGAGTTGGTTGATCTCGCTAGGATCACTAGTCTTGTTTTCTTTTTTTCTTTTTTTTCTTAATTCATTAAAAAACCAAAAGATAAACTACACTAATTGGAAGTCCGAAGTGTGTAACTAAATGATCTCCTAAACAAATTACACTGCTGCGATGAGCAAAAAGTTCAACCCAGGTCAATGTCAGTCCTAACTATTCTGTGGCCTCTTAGGGGAAATCTAAAAAATGGGTTCTATACCAACAAAATCATATCCACTTCTTCTCAAAATTAAAATCATAATTAAAAAAATCCATAATTTTTATGTCTCCATATGCAATTGGAATCTCTGTAGAAAGTGAACACTCTGCTCCATTGAAAAGCACTTTTTGAAGGAAATCCATCTCCAGAAGCTACTTTGATCCCTAGTGTTTTCGACTTCTTGAAAGAGATAAAAGACTGTTACTTTTCTGGTACTCTTGGATCTGACCCATTTGTCTCTCCCATCAAAAAGTTCAACCCAGGTCAGTGCCGGTCCTAACTATTCTGAGGCCTCTGGGGGAAATCTAAAAAATGGGCCCTATACCAACAAAATCATCTCTACTTCTTCTCAAAATAAAATTAAAAATTAAAAAAATCCAAAATTTTTATGTCTCCAGTTGTCCTTTTTTTTTTTTTTTCCTTTTTTTTGTCTTTGGTGGGTGGAGAAGAAATGGAGAATATGAGTTGGGATCCTCTCCTTAATCCTTGTTTTTTTTTTTGGCATTCTTCAAATGTAATTCAAATATCAAGTTGCATGAGAGAAAAAAAAGTGAACTAATTATTTTGGATTTTGTTTAGGTGTCATTAGATTATGGAAAGTCAAGGAAAAATAAGTCAATGAGAAGATCTTGATCCGAAGAATATATAGGTAATAAGTGATAGGAAAGTATGAAACTTTAACAATTGGGTTTTGTACTAAAATAAAACGAATTGGGCCAAGTTCTAGTTTTTCTTTTTGGTATTGTTTGAGCTTTTTTATTGGATTTTTTTTACAACTTAACTCATAACAAAAACTCATCATATATTTGGGGCCCCTAGACATGAAGGGCCCGGGGCGAGCGCCCAACCTTGACCCACCCAGGGCCACCCCTGACCCAGGTAGACCATGGCAGAGTATATTGTTGTTTAGTTGAGGAAGAAAAGTTCCATTGAAAGAGTAAACATCTTCGAATCCAATACCGCCTTTTTTTCAGCTGGAATGCAGTGAACCAGTCTTCGAAATTGAGTTCTTGCCAGTTGAATAGTGTAATTCTTGCTGTCCAGCCACTCTTGTAGTATGAGGATCGAGACGTGCCGGTTTGAAAATATTTCAAGAGCAGGATTTCCCATACAGAATCGTCGAATGCTACCGGAGGTAATTTAAAAACTATCAGTAGTAATCCAATAGATACCGATAGTAATTGAAGATTCCATACAGGAAATCCCATACCAAAAAGGTACTACGTGCAAGTTTATGCTGACTCCACAATTGTCACCGCAGGGCAGCTTTTTCGGTACAGGAAGTGCTTCAGGCTTGCCCACGCTTTTGCTTTTGTAGTTCTGTTCTTGAAGGGAATGAGAAGCGCCTCTGCAGGAAGCAGCATTGCTTTTCCATTCGGGATACATTTGTCGTCAGCATCGCAGCCACAAGCACAAGTCTCGCAAGGTATCACAGATTCATTATAGTAAGCAGAGAAGGAGACACAGCATCTAGACTTACCGTTTTTAGGCCTTGAAATGTTGCACACGATCTGCCACGTCGCCATAGCTGTGCTCGTAGCTTGTAGGCCACTCGTACCTGGAAATAATGTTGGATCAACCTTTAATGGCTGTCCACATTTGTAATTCAGATTCACTACTCCTTCGATTTTCCATTTTTCCGGTGGATACAGAGCTGTTCGGTTCATGTTTGGTGGGATTTTGTACACTTGCAATTGGAAAACCGCCTTGGATTGACTAGAATCCATGATTGTAGGCAAAATGCTTCCATTTCTACAACAAGAAGGTAATTTTCTGACTTGGGTATCGTTCGATTTCTCGCGAGGCAGGTCAGAGATGATCGGCTTCTTTTGGCAATTCATGACTTCGGAGAAATCTATATCTTGATAGTATTTTCCTGCAGCACCATAGATACAATCTGAATAGTTGATTTTTTGGGTGTAAGCACCTCTCATTGTGTTTATAAATTCGCCTCTCATCCATTCCCAAGTAAAGTTCCAATGATCAAGCTGTCCTAGAGGATTGTTGTTGTCAATTGTGACCTGAGCTAGTTAATTGTTTCTGTAAGATGGAAGAACGTCGTAGATGATGGACAAATCACCACTTTTCCGCGGCAAAAGCTTGGTGTTCACTATTGCAGCTTTGATATTCAGGTTCCTGACGCAACATATGTAAATTGAGGTCTCTGTGGATCGAAAAAACCATAATTTTAGACAACGAATTAGACACATTGTATGTATGTAAGTATGTAAGTACTTACTATGCTTAGTTGGTGCTGGACACTTGTATCCATCATCGACAAGCTTGATTGTTTTAGGCATTGGAGTCCCCGGTGACTTGGAATTGGATGAGATCTCCAGCTGTGGTGATGGATGTTTCCAAATCTGCTAGACCGCTGCCTGAAAAAAACGTCCTGTGGCTAACATCAGCTGGGAAATCAGTGTTCACCAAAACAGCCCCACTCGCGGAAACAAGAATCTCCTTGTATTGAAACCCTACAAACATCTGCCACACTTTGAGCACATAGATGCCCGTGTGCAATATCTTCGCTGTGGCCTTGAATCCCCAAGCCTGAGCCGTTGTATTCTTCAGATAATGAAACAGTTTCTCCCATGAAATGAAGTTGTACGAGAGAAAGATCCCATTACGTTTATCTTATGGAGACACCTGTTTCTGATCATCATCGTCATATATCTTGAGCTACACTCAACCGGATTTTTACCGAAAACAAAACCAATACAAAGCTCAACACTTTCCATGACAATCTCATTTCTCAATTGCCAAGTTGAAAATTACAACACATGGGGCTCTTTTGATTGGGAAAATATCAAAGGGACTAATCGGAAATTTTTGAAAAAATGGTGAGCAAGATTGAGATTGGAGAAGGGTAAGTCGGCTGAAAACGTCCTACTCTAAAAGTGAATCTGGCGGGGGCAGCAATTAACTGTCTTTTGAATTTTTGCAATTCAGTTGAAAACTAGAATGACAATATTATCCTTTGTTCATGTTGTTGTTGTGGTCCTCGGTTTAACTTCATATAAACGGATCGTTATCTGATGCAAATGTTCCCATCTTTTTTTCCGATCGGATGTTAGTTCTCAACTACTGTATGTAAAATCTGTTTAGAGTTCTTATCGACAAAAATGATATCAACTTCCAATCGTGATTGGATTGAATTAGAATGAACTATTCTAGTAAACATTTCAGTTGAAGGATATTAAACCTCGAGATGGGATATTATTTGATTAAACCTCGAGATGAGATATTATTTATCCAATCTCATCTCATCAAATCCAATCCAATCCGATCCAAATCAATAAATCAATCCTGAACAAGCAAATGAAATGAATATGTACTGCACATTCTAGTATTGCAAATAAATTTCCAAGGCTGTCAACAAAACATTCTAATTCAGCAAATACATTGATAACCACTGAATAAACATTCCCTAATATTCTTGATTTAAGTCCAATAAATTGAATTAGCAAAACTTTCCACCAGCACAACAATCCACATTACTCAGAAAAAAAAAAAAAAATGAAAATAATAAAATAAAATTTGAATCTACCTAAATCAGTTTCGATCTTGATCGATGATCATTCGTTCCTTCCTTAACATTTCGACATCCCCCAGCTAAATTCTTTCTTCTCTAAATTTACTCAAGTTTTCTTCATTGTCCAACATGTTTATTATTTCCTTGTTCAACATGTTGATGCACTAAAAGGGGACCTCTTCATAATTTATATATGCTATGCACATCGGTAGTTCACCAGTTTTTCTGCAACGACAAACCTAACAATTGTAAATCAATTCTATACTTGGACAATTGCTGTCTCCGTTTCACTAAACGAAGATTTCGCTTTTGCTGCTCGTGAGGATCTTGATGATACTGATGACTTGGGAGAGGAAGTTGATGACTTCTTTTTCCACTTTTGTTTCTTTGGAATGCTTGGAAGATCTGTAGGCGGGATGTCTTTTAACGACTCAGATGCAGGTTGCGGTCCCAATGAATGTTCAAAATCTGTTATAGAATATAGCAGAAGATAGCAAATGTTTCATGTTAGCACTGCAAAAGTTAATTGCAAATTACCAAATTGAATTTACAATAACAAACATAGCTAAGCACTCTGTTTGATTCTTGAGTGATGACAATCTCTGCAGCGTTTCAACTGGACATAGCTAACCAATATGTGGTATTAACCAAAAAACTTATCATTTACATATAAGTCTCTTCGAATCACTCGTTAGGATCCGGGGATTTGACCAAAAAGAGTAGTCTGTTGGGTTTAAGTGATCCACCATATTTATAAGCCTAAAACCCCTCTTTGACCGACCCATGTGTGACTTAGAGACTCAACAGACTTGTCACATAAATTGTTAAAACTCCAACCAAGAGCTCAAGAGCATAAAATTCTTGCAAAGTTCTCCAAGGTAATAAAGTATGTGTCGATAAGATTCGACTTCCACACTCCACTGTATTTATCAGACTACCATAATGTATTTAATTCAACAGACAATTAAATACTAAATTTAACAAAAGATGCATTAATGCAAATCTTCTTTTAGTTTTTATCTTTCAAACATTCCCGACCTCAAAAACAAAACAGACAGAGAAAGGAAAAATCAAGGTAAACCTTTTGTGCAAGTATAAGCATTTTAATTGTGTCCCTAAGTTTTTCCGGTTAGAAATGCATCTCATTGACGGTATTAGTATACTCCGTTGTTTCCTTTCCGATAATAAACTTAGAAGACTAAAAGTGTGCACTAATCCTAAGCCATAGCCTTGAGTATCTCAATTCTCACATGCTTTTGCTCCCACACATTTATTTTGGCATGAACCGTGCAAATTATGTCTCTAGTTAAGGCCATAAGCTTCCCAGATTCCTCCTTGTTATACAGGAGTTGTCTCGTGACAGAACAGCCAAACTCTTCCCCGTTGGAGGAAACCCGTTGGAGGAAACGAATCCTACAACTTTTCCCCCATGCCTAGCCAAATTAGCTTCAATAAACTAAGCGAAAACGATGATACACAATCCGCCTACATCACTCAATTTCGTTAAAGAGGGCCTATATATTGCCCTCATCTGATTGGGAATAATTCCACATGGGGAGCACATATGTAAAAGCTGTAACACAGAATTTTAAACAAAATAAAGGTTTTAAAAAAACATGCCTTGGGAGGACCATGTTGAAACAGACATGGAACCGGATTCTCTTGGGTTACCAATCGATGTTGAGAAATCAGGAGCTGCCTTGAATTCATTCATCTGCAATTGCCACAAACCAAGAAGGAAGGGAGACAACAAAACAAACAATTGATTAGGAAAAACTAAAAACATCACACAAATTTAGAGATATAATACTAACAACAACACAAACACCAACAACAAGAACAACAACAGCAAATTAACAACAAAATGTTGGATTACATACCCAACTGGGTGCACTTCCAGATTGGCCATCCCAACCAATATGAGCCACATGTTTAACATCTGTTGGGTACCCAATATCCATCTCTCTCTCCTTCACAACTACAACAACAAAAACAACAAATTAAAAATAAAAAAAATAAAAAAAATAAAAAAAAACCCCAATTTGACCAATTTCTTCAATGTTAATTGTATCCCCAACACAACAATCAATCATCAAATTCAAATCAAATCCCTAATGAAATCAATCTAAAACCATTGTAAATACAAATACAGAGAGAGAGAGAGGCATACCAAAGATTTGAGAAATGTATTTGAAACTTTTGTAAATGCCTTTCATTTTGGCCATTGTTGTAGAGACAACTCACTGGACTAGAAGCACAATAATACAATAACAAGAAGCTAGCCCTTCAATGAATGAAACAGAGATTATAAGTAAACAACAGCCAACAACATTGAAACTTGCAAAGGTATATACCGATTGATAGAAGAAACAAGTTATACTTTTTTGAACAATTATTAAAACTGAAATGGAAACAATTTATACATATATACATATAAATATATACAAAGTGACAAAAGGGGTTTCATTTCAAAAGACTAATTACATTTACACGTGATTCAGGAACTATTTTACCCGTGAAACAAGATTAGTATCTATCTGGGATTAAAGAGAAAAAATATATATAATTATATATATTGCTTTAATGAAAAAGATATCATATCAATATATCATAAATAATCTTTAATGGTACCTGAAGAGAAATTAAGTTGAAGATGGTACAACTAATGTTCAAGAGAGAAACAGCTTCTTCTTCATGTTGTTGTTGTTGTTTTTCTACAGAGGCTTTGCTCCTTCCTCCATGTTTCTACAAATATATTTGATGAACAAATTGGCATGCAAAGGGTTTTTTTTTTTTTTTTTTCTTTTGACAGAAATCAGGATCACATTGTCATTATTGATGCCTAGAGAAGAAAAGGAAGAAAAAAAAAAAAACAGAAAAAAAAAGGGAACCAATAGAATGAAAGAAAATGGAGAGATATATGGGTGGTTAGAACTTAGAAGAAGAATATTAAGATGAGAAAAGGAAGTGGGGAGCCATGAAAATGGAGAATGAGAGAGAGAAGAATTGAGAGAGAGAGAGATGAATAAATTTGAGTGGTGAGGTGATGTGGTTGTGGGGTTGGTTTTGGTGTTAATTAAGATTAATATAAGAGGTTAATAAATTTATGACAAAAATATTATCCATAGAGTGTGTAAGTAATTTTTTTTAATATATATATATTTTTTTGTGTTGTTTTTATTTGTGGGTAATTAAATTGTTTTTGCTTTTTTATTGTTGTTGAGCGAGTAATGTGCGGGCTTAATTTATTTTCGTTGTGTCCGATCAATTAAAAGTTGATATATGAAAACTTTTAGATATATTTTTTTTTTTTATCTTATCGTGTCTAATCCTTTTATTTATAACATGTAATTTTATTAATTAACGTGTTTTAATTGGATAGATATAAAAATATTACGGTAATCCTTATATAGTTTTGTATTATTTTCTCTTCAAGTTGTTATATGGATGGTATAAAATTAGACTGATAATAAATTTTTCATACTTGTACCACGAAGTTACGATTTAGAGCCTTCGCACTCTAAAATAAACACCTTTAATTGAATTAGACAAACAAATTAGGGGTCAAACTCGGCAAAATTATGAAAAGAATAGAGAAATATAAAATAAAATAAAACGAGACAAGAGAGTTATGTTTGTTCAGTGGGTTGACTATTAAATTTTGAGCTGTCTTTATATCAATCATTAATAAATAATACCTCGTAATTTGTTTCCTTCTCAACAAGAAAATAAAAAAAGAAAAACAATTATTTGTGTCTTGTCTTCTTCACAATCCTCTATATTTTTGTAAATAAAATAAAATATATTTTTAATCATTATTTAGGGCAACATGGTATTGGTATGGCAGGCAGCAATTTTCATATTTTTGGTAAGGTTTAATATTAAACACATCCCTCACCTTTGAACTATTATTGGATATCTAGATAGAATACTTTCATTTCAAAAATACTCATTATGGACCAACAAACAATACTTTATTTGATAAGATTCAGAGGGTATAATATTCAATTAATATAATTAAAGCTTAAATACGGACATTATAGACTTTTTAACATCAAAAATCAATCAATTGAATCATTATTTGTTAGTCCACAGGGGATGTTTATGAAATAAAAGCATTTTTAGCAAGATATCTAATAATAGTTTAAAGGTGAGGGGAGGTCTTTAATATTAACCCTTTTGGTAAATATGCCAGCAATAATTTATTAATTTTCTAAGCTCGATTTTTAATTTCCAATATTCTCTATTAGAGTAAATATTATCAATTCCAGAAAGTCCTTTAATACCTTTCCTTACATATTTAATATTTCCCTACAATTTCAAGATAAACTAAGATATTAAATAATAATAATAATAAAGAAATCTTAACATATATGTGTCGAGACTCAAGATTAAACCCAAAAGATAAGTTGGAAAATATTTTTAATTTTAACCATTAAAAAGTTAAAAATTATGAGAAAGGGATATTATTTGAATCTACAATCTTATTAATACAAATAGAGACAAAACTAGCTTCTCTAAATTTGAACGGATTGGGGATAATTTAAAGAAAAAAAAAAAAATTATAACAAAAGCGTTTGGGGGTAAAAGTAAAATAAAGTTTAACTATATACATAATGGGTTTAGCTATGATATATGAACTGTATTATTAATGAGTAATTATGTGAGAGAGTTGGTTTATTTTTACTTATATTCTTCAAATCCTTAATTTTTATAGATTGAAATCTAAGGGCTATAAATTAATATAACAACCATATAGATCATGTATAATAGCTGAACTCATACATATTATATTGGGCATTGGAGTTCAATGTGTCTACGCCACTACCGGATACGAGACTAAGTGGCTTATTACTGAATTACTTCAACTTAATTTCGTTAATGAATATTATTGATTTCTAACAACAGCAGCAGCAGAAGAATATAATATTCAACTATATAACTGTCAAGACATTGTATTGAAATCTTTCGTGCCATGCACCCCCACATGAGATTCAATTTTGATATATATTTTGATTTATTTCTGATGATCTGGTTATTAATGGACAATTTTTATTTTTGTAATGTTTGAATATGATTATTTTGATTAATAAAATCCGTTCTTGAATATTATTATATTGTCAACTAGTTTGTGATGATATCAGAGGGCAATCTATTAACACACCAGCATGAAATTCTTTTGCTTACTGGCAAATCCCACAATACATGGTCTCTGGTTTTTCATGGTTGCAGCCACGTTTGTATAGAATTTGTTTCTTTGAATGAAACACAAACTTAATTGTTTTATTTTAATTTTAAATTGAGACATATGCTAGTTATAATTTTTTTTTTTTTTTTTATCAAGATATTGTAATTTTCTGATTTGAGTATACTATCAAAATTTTCTATTATATATACATATGTGGCTACCGACGACTGACTTGATGAGTACTCTTTCAGTCTTTCCATTAAACCATATTAGACGATGCTAATACACCATCATTAAAATCATGACGTAAAAATGAATAAAAAAATAATTGCTTGGAATGGACTTTTTTTTTTTTTTCAAAATAATGTCAAATAAAATGTGTTATAGGATTGATAACAGAATAAATAAATAAATAAATAAAGATTAAGGGGTGTCACTAGAATTTTCATTTTCATATCGAAAGAAATGTGTTTTGAATTCCAATTATATTATCCCAATATTAGTGTATAAATTACTAGTCTGTAAACAATTTTGTTGAGGGTGAATTTGCTCTCCACCGCTAAACATCCACGAAACTTGTTGTGAATAATTAGATATGAATAATTGGTATCTCAAATCAATGAAGAAACACAAAGCAAAATCTCCAATATCTCAAACTTTTTTTTATTTTCAAACACAAAGCAATGAAGAAACCGGAAACAACAAACAACACAACAGAAGAGAACCTAACTTGAGGGCCCAAGCCCGCATTAGACTCAAATCGTCGGTGGTGGACTGTTGAGTGCTGCACACAGCCAAATTCACAAGCCCTCGGTGTAACTAACCCCAGATGATTTCAACCATGCTCCTCCTTGAATCAGCTGAGCTACTGTAAATTTTTTTGCTTCTTCTGGATCATTAATGACATGATAACCTTCCCATTTCACTCTCTTGCTAGTACCAGCACCAGGTCCCTTGTTCAAATACTCTCCATAGTACAATGTTTTCAATGCAAAATCTCCACTCCAAATTGACCATCCACTAGGATCAACATGGTTGCCGATGTAGGATTGCATGAAAATTGTCCGTGAAAATTCTTTCCATGGCCTACCCAAGTAAGTCCTGATCGAGCCCTTTACGGGCTCGAGATCAGAACTTGCTATTATTTCACATTTCTGGATTGATGTCCCTGTGTTTTGGTTCTTATCGGTCCGGCCTTGGGCCGTGACCATGTTTTTTTGCCCATTCATGGGCTTTCTTGCTACAACTTTACAGTTTTGTAACACTACAGCTGCATTACCGAATATGAAATCTACCGTGCCAGTTATGAAGCAGTCTCGGTAGAATTGGCGGTTTGAGTGGGCGTAGAGAGTGTCTTGGTAAGCATCTATCCGGCAACGGTTGATGACAGATTGATCGGCGCCGACTCGGAGCGCCACTGCTTGGTGCTTCTGTGGCCCAGCTGTGTTTTGAAACCAGATGTCCTGGGCTATAAATCCATCCCCAACGGCAGCTGCTTTTGAAAAAAAAAAAATTGTTAGCTATATTAATTGTGCAAGTGTGACCTTAGTACATTAACATTCGGATCAATTTTTCAAAAATATTGGTATACCAAATAAACGCTTTTACCACAAAACCATCTAATCTGAATGTCTAATCATATATATTACACGAAGGGTGGCTATGTAAGAAATTTTTGTTTAACACTAAAATAAAAATAATTAGCATATATCAAAGAAATTATCATTTAATCTAAAGGTTTTAAATTAAAAACTTTTCTGAACCTTTCGACTATTATTTGATGAATAGATAAGTACGTTTTTATTCAACAATCTCTCCCAAAAGTAAACATGGTTAGAATTCTGTTATCTAGACTTTGTTTGACCAATAAAAAGACTGTTATGCCCTTTCAATTTTTCACTTTTTTTTTTTTTTTACTTTTTTTATAAAAAATTATCTATAAAAAAATAAATAAATAATTACAACTTTATAAAAATATATATTAAAAAAATCAAAGCCAAAATTAAATTTTTAATTTTTACTTTTGTTGGGAGGGTCATTACACTAAAAAAATGCATTTTTTTTTTTTTACAAAAGTTTTATTGGTTCTAGAAAAAAAAAAATTATACCATGACCAAAGTTACATAATGGTGTAGAAACTAAACGTCTAGTTTCGTAATGTTATGAATCCGGTACAATAACGTTATGTAACTTCGGTCCTCCAAGACCGATACGATTAGAGAATTATATTTTATGAAAATATATCCTAAGAAATTACCATTTCAACTAAAAGTAGGACCCTGTTAGAAGAGGATTCAGAGATGATCATCATTACCTAGAGTTGCAGACTTGAAGGTGGTAGCTCCATCAACCACATTGAGACTACCAGTGATGATGGTGGAATCCATACCATCACCAACAAGCATCAAATTCTTCTTGCTCTTACCCACCTCAACATTTTCTTTGTAAGTCCCTTTCTTCACATAAATCACATACCTACTCTTGCTTTTATCTGGTGCTGCTGCCACAGCTTCCTTCACCGTCTTGTAGTTTCCACTGCCGTCTTTGGCCACCACGACATTGGCAGCGGCGGCCTTGATTGCATTAGGCGGAGCCTGTAATAGCATCCGATCCCCTCCGGTGACCCACGACGGGAATTTGTGGCTGATTGGGTGGCTGACGGTGACTTTGGTGTTGTTATAAGGTGAAAGTGCAACAAAAACTGCTAGAGAGTTTCTTGCTCTTGTTATCAAATCACTGATCATGGTCCCGACAGATCCTGACCCGTCTATGCCGTCCAGGCATGTGACATGGTTGGTGAGTACCCCACTTAGCCATGTATGTGCATCTTCATTAGAATTGGTGGTTCTTCTTTTGAGAGCCTCTATTGAATCCTTGATTCTGTCTACTGATAGCTCCATCAACTCCACACAATCAATCAAGGCCGCTTGTTCTCTAGGGTTGTTGATTCCCCGTTTAACGTCGCGACGGGCCATCTTGATGATGGTTTCTTGTATGTCTGATGCAGATTTCTCTAAGAAGATCTGCAACAGATCATCATCACCATCATCACCATTGATTTCTGAGACCATGGACAAGCATGATGCTTGATCATTTGCTTGATCACAAATTTGGCTCAAAAGTGGAGGATTTGATGAGTGGCTAATTAGTAGTTTGGTTGAAGCTAAGAACACTAGAGCTGTAAATGATAAAGAGAGGAATGTTACAAGGAGAATTTTGGGCTTAGTAGAGGTTTTTGATGTTTCTAGCAGAGGCTGTTGTTGACGATGAACATGGTGGGAAATTAATGTTGCCATGATATATAATACAATCAAGTGTTTGCTATGTTTTTCATATTTTCATTGCCTCATCCTACACTTCTTATATAGACAGTACACACTTAAGTTAAGCTTCTCCATTAAATATGTAGAAAACTGTTTTCAATAGATATCCATATCGCTCATGTAAGCAGCTCATGTAAGCAACTCATGTATTAATTAATTTAGACAGAATCTAGACAGGTTCCGACAGATTTTGATTCATCTAGAATTAAAAGAAAAAAAATAAAGGGAAAATGAAAGTGTGAAAGTGCGAGAGTAGTGATTATTGGACCCCAAGCACCTAGAGTCGACTTAGAAAATGGTTTTTATCATTATATGGTTGGCCATTTCACCATCATTATATCCATTTAAGATTATATCCATTTAAGATTATATTAAAATGAATCTACTTTGACTTTAAACTTTTAATTTTGCCATGTTTATATATATATATATATATATATATATATATTTCAACAAGGTGATAACCGAGTGAGGTAATTAATTAGATAGAAATGAGAGAGACAAAAAGTGGGGATTTTTAGTCATTGCACATGAGGGAGAGGGTCCCCCACTCCCCCATATTAGTGAGAAAATTTTCTATATAAGGAGGATGAGTGATCCATCCGATCACCGAGAATAAGACATATGATATAAAAAACTTATATGGTACAAATGTAGTAGGTTTCATCCTCATTTAAAGCTTTTTCTATCACATGTCTCATTCTCAGTAATCGAATATACAACTCAATAGTTCATCAAAGATTTTCTACATATCGATAAGAGATTGAAAAGTCAAGACTTTGGAAAAACATAAATCGGACAGTCATATTGACTTATGATTCCATCTCCCACTAGGCCACTAGGATCATGTGGGGACCGGAGCTTTTTTGTGTGTATATTATATTTGTTTTTTTTTTTTTTTTTTCTAATTAACAGCACGTAATTTGTATTTATCAGTGTCTAATAGAGTAGTAATGAATAACTTTATCTAAATTCTAAAGTTAAAGTTGGAAAACAAGGGGTTTTTCCACATGTAGGTGCCGCCAGACAACAACCCCCACATTTCCTACTCTTTGCACATCTATGAACATTTTCAAATCAAGATGGTGGATTCACATTATTCGAACTTATAATCATATTAAGGTGGCATCTTTAAGGTTTTATCAATCAATCAAATTCGTTTAAATTAAAAATTAAAAATTAAAAATTGACATATTCATAAAATAAAATAAATAAATGATTCCACGTACTTCTTATATCTTATATATTTAATTATTATTTTTTATTCATATGCTAGGCTCCAAATAAGCTTCTTCATTTTAGGAGTAATTAATTACATAGAGGGTAGGGTCTTGGTTGGTACTAAAACTTGGGTGCAGCATGATGCACCATATATCTCCCACCTTGATGCTGCAACGTCAACATCAGGGTGGTGCACATCAGGGTGGGGGATATATAGTGCAACAGATGCACCCAAGACCCTCTTCTTGGTTGGACAAACATTAAAATTAAAGTAATGTTATATTATTTAAATTTGGTGTCCAAATCTGATGTCAAAATGATATGGCAACACCATTCATTTAAATTGTATTATATTTGCATAATTTAAATGAATGATCTAGGATATTGTTACATCATTTGAGCATAGATTTGAATACCAAATTTGAACGATGCTCTTAAAATTAAAGTGAAGTTAATTAATAATTATATCTTATTATCTTAATGCAATAAAGCCATCAAAATGATGAAGAAACTAGAAAGATCAAAACTATATGTATTATCCTCCACTGATTGAGATTATATATCTTTGCTACCGGATCATATATATATAGAGTAATTTTCCAATGATGACTTTTATAATACACACTTTAAACAGTTTTGATGAAATTGTATGGACTATATTGAATCTTAACTTGATTTTTTTTTTATGCATCCTAAGAAAATTAAAATACACATTTGGTAAAAATTTGAATTTTTTTTAGATTTGAAAACTATTTTTTCTTATATTTTTGTATTTTTAAATGTTTTATCTTCAAAAAAATCAGAAAAAATTAGTTCTTACACCTAATTTTTTTTTAATTTTTTTTTCCATAAATGTATTTTAATGTTTTTACCATCCATATAAAAAATCAAATCAAGATTCAATATATTCTATGCAATTTCATCAAAGGTACTTAAAATGTGCATCGTAAAAAGTCTTCATTGGAAAATTAATATATATATATATATATATATATATGAGTATAGGACTCAATCTCGTATCGATCAATGTAAAATTTTGTGTAATATTAATATTAATAGGAGTATTTCTTGTATTAATAATATTAATACAAGAAAATGTCATATCAAAAACATGGTTAATGCTCTAGCAAGTTTTTATTTTTATTTTTTATTATTTATTTATTTATTTATTTTAAATAACGAATGAGTTTTTGGTTTCTTGTTCATTTCCCAATTTTCATGACAAACTACTTATAAGCTTCCATTAGATTAATTTCACAAGTACTGTATATATTATAATATCTATTAATTTAGGACCAAGTATTATTTTAAAAACTTTCGCCATTAGTAGAATTCGAGCCATTGACATATGAGTCATTTACCTAAACTCTAAGCTCGTCCATCTACCAGCTGAACTACATCCTTGCTGGCAACAAGTACTATATATTAAAATTATAATAATAAGAATAAGAAAGCGCTTCTTAATTAAATGAGTGAGCTAATTAGTTAGAAATGGGAGACAAAAGTGGGGATTTTTGCCATTGGGTCCCTTGTCAACGTGGTTAGACATTCCTTTGGAATCCTCCACCACCCGGGTTCAATTCTCACGGCATGCACATATTATGTATATATATATATATATATGCAATTCTTGTCCCTCCTTGGTTTAACACCAAGTGAGGGTGCCCTCTCCCCATTTCCGTGGGAGTAGCCCTCTCCCCTCGTTGGAGTAGACTTCCGGACTGTGTTTGTAGTTGAGTTTAATTCTCACTGGATCCCGACTTAAAAAAAAAAAAAAAAAGTTGGGATTTTTAGTCATTACCCGTGAGGGAGAGGGTCATATATTCATATCGGTGAGAATTTTCAATGCATAGAAGATGAGTGGGCCATCTAGCCACCACCGAGGATGAGGCATACAATAGAAAAAGGAGTGTATTTTTGTGGGTAAGTATTACCTCCCTCCCTCCCCCCTAGAACTTAACATGTGTCTAGGGAGGGGGTGCTTTTGTTAAAATATTTTAATAGAAACACTCCCTCTCTGGACACATATCAAATAATAGGGAGGAAGGGAGATAATGCTTACCCACAAAAAATATGGATGAACAAATACATTCTCTAGAAAAAGCATGTGGCACACATTTAATAGCAACATGTCTCACCCTCAATGAGAGTTTTTCTTATCACATGTATTATTCCTAATGATTGAATGCACCGCTCAACGATATGTCAAAGATTTTATACATATCGGTGAGGGATTGAAAAGTCAAACATAAATTGGACAGTCATGACTCATGATTCCATCTCCCACTAGGATCATGTGGGGACTGGAGCTTTTTTGTTTGTATACTGTATATTATATATTTTTTTCTAATTAACAGCACTTAATTTGTATTTATTAGTGCCTAATAGAGTAATAGTGAATTACTTTATCTAAATTCTAAAGTTAAAGTTGGAAAACATGTGGGTGCGGGCGTGCAGGCAGCCATTCAGCCAACAGCCCCCACATTTCCTTTTTTTTTTAATTTTTTTTATTTGATTACAACAACCGGTACTTATAAGGATTAGACTCGACTATAAACACAGTCTATACAGAAACTCTCATAAATGGGAAGAGAACACCCGCACAAAGGTGGGACACTATCCACACTAATAGTGGGACAACATCCACCCACTAGACCAAGAAAAATTACATATACAAATACACGTCCTGACACTCGAATTGTGACGGTGAAAGGTTCCAATAAAGGGTCCAACCATCTTGGCTATAGACCATTGGCGCCCCCACATTTCCTACTCGTGTAGATCTATGAACATTTTCAAATCAAGGTGGTCGATTCACATTATTCGAACTTATAATTATATTGAAGTGGCCTCTTTAGGGTTTTATCAATCAATCAATGAATCTCAACTTCGTTTAAATTAAAAATAAAAAATTGATATATTCATATAAAAAAAAGGATCCTCTGTACTTCGTGTCTTCGTGTATCTTATATATTTAATTATTATTTTTTATTCAT
This sequence comes from Acer negundo, assembly GCA_035582765.1. Taxonomy (NCBI): domain Eukaryota; kingdom Viridiplantae; phylum Streptophyta; class Magnoliopsida; order Sapindales; family Sapindaceae; genus Acer; species Acer negundo. The sequence goes on along the minus strand of CM069232.1, from coordinate 23,653,456 downwards.
ATGCTAGGCTCCAATTAAGAGTAATTAATTACATAGAGATTATTTTTTATTCATATGCTAGGCTCCAATTAAGAGTAATTAATTACATAGAGGGTAGGGAGTAGGGTCTTGGCTGGATAAACATTAAAATTAAAGTGTAGCTAATAATTATATCTTATTATCTTAATGAAATAAGGCCATCAAAATGATGAAGAAACTAGAAAGATCAAAACTATATATATTATCCTCCACTAATTGAGATTATATATCTTTCCGATATGATCAGAGTCACAGAATCATATATATATATAGAGAGAGAGAGAGGAGTATAGGACCCATCTCATGTCCAACAATGAAAAATTTTGTGTAATATTTATATTTAATGAAAGATTTAAGAATAAAGACTCCAATGTTGAAAACATATTTGAAGACAGATTGTCATACCTAAAATTACTTGAACTAATCATATTATACCCGTAACTCATTTGATAACTAATGCTACAAGAAAATCCCGTCGCTACAAGAAAATCCCGTCGCTAATAAAGTGAATATAGATTCTTTAGTAAGAGATGAACATTATGAAAAGGAAAAGAAAGAATAACCTATCTACAGAAGTATGAAACTTATCAAGGTTGTGATTGATATATAAAACGATAAAAGTTCAACTTGTTATGTTAATACATGCTATTTAAATATGTAAGAGTTACTTAATTGATTGAATACCGGTCAATTTCCCACAAGAGCATACTTATTTGTTATATTTGTCTCGACTTTTTTTTATCATGGATATCAAAAACATGGTCAATGCTCTAGCAAGTTATTTTGGTTTCTTGTTCATTTCCCAATTTTCATGAAAAATTACTTATAAGCTTCCATTATATTTCCACAAGTACTATATATTAAAATTATAATAATAAGAATAAGAAAGTGCTTAAATTTATAAGCTTCAGGAAATCACAAATGGTGATGCATAAACATATATATTAGTTTATTAATTCCTTCAAGAGACTTCAATAAAGTTGATTGAAAAAGTAAAAAGAAAAAGAAAAAAGAAAGCATCAATATTTGAAGTGAGAAACATAATCAACCATAATTGAGTCGGAAGATGTCATTCAGCACATAGAAACTACCTTGTAGAGTGGGAACCAGATGGAACATCTGCAACATGTATTATAAAAAAAAAAAAAAATTAAATCTCAGACATATCACTATATATTATTTAAAATTATATTTACTTTGTAATCTTAAACGAATCGAAATAAATTTCATTCACCATCTCTGAGATCTATCCTAATTACATATAGACGGCACCAAATAGTTTCAAAATTTGTCGTAAATCTTCTCTAAAAGCTCGTCTACCAAATTTGTGGCGACAAAGCCACCCTATGATGTGAAGGGGCCATGACCCTCCAAATCCATAATTTTTTTTTTTAAAAAAATTATTTAATCTTTACACTACCCTTTTTAATCAATGAAAACGGTAGGAAATAACACTCTTTTTAGTACATCACCTCTTAGCAAAACCGGTAGTAAATCTCCCTTCCATATTAGTAAGAGGTTCAAATCTCACCATATGCAATTTGTAAGCATATATGGAGAGTTTTCTTCCCGAATTGTAGGAAGTAATTATCTCACGTTATGAGAGTGGATTTCTGAACAACACATGTATTGTCTGATCTCAACAGGTCCCGATAGTCCTATTGTAATAGTTCTTGTAATATTTCAAAAAAAAAAAAAAAAACATTCTTTTTATGTTGAATTTTGAAAGTATCATTAGTTTAATAAGTTAGATTTAAATGACACCAATAAACTAAAATATCTTCATCTTCTTTTTTTATTACGTTTGTACCATTTTTTTGGTTTTTTTTTTTTTGTTTTTTTTTTTATTTTATTTATTTAAATAAAATAAAAACCCTCAATTGATAGAGATCCAATAGAGGTTCTCCATCAATGGAGATGAAAGACCTCCATTGGAGGTCGAAATCGGCCTCCAATGGAGGTCTCAATGAAGAAGATGAATTAAAAAAAAATGAAAAATTTTATTTTTGTCCAATAAATCTCGAAAATTGTAAATATATCTAATTAGTCTTAAAAACTATAAATAAGTTTCAGAAATTATAAAATAAGTTTCAGAAAAACAAATAAGTCTCAGAAGCACTAAAATAAGTCTCAGAAATACTAAAATAAGTCCTAGAAACACGAAATTAAGTCTCGGAAAAAAAAACGGGAGACTTAGGGGTTGTTTGTTTTTTTATTTGAAAACTGAATAGTCCTAAATTTTACCGAAGACTGAATAATGACTGAAACCTGAATCTGAATGATATGTTTGTTTTTTTTTTTTTTGCTCACATCTGAATATACTGTCAACATGTTTGTTTTTAAAAAATAAAATTGTCTAAAAATAAGTAATTTTACATCTATACCCATGTTAAACAATTATACATAAATATAGAATAAAAATGTACAATCCAAAAATAATAATTATTATATGAACACGTATGATCATGATCTTCTAATTTAATTACAAATAAACTTTATTTTTACCAAGAAAATAATTTTTTTTTTCAATAATAAAAAGGGCAGCATGAAAACTCACACAAAACACTCTAAAAATAATAATATATAAATACATCACACTAATATCATAATAAAGTATTGATATTAAACCCCAATATGAGAAGTGATTAGGGTTCTTTTTTATTTTTAAAACTATTTAAAATAAACAATATATTAAAATAAAGATTTCTATACAATATATAATTATGATGAAATTTGAGATATATTATATGGAAGATAGTATCAGAAGAAAAAAATTTGGATTGCATTTAATGCAATTCAGTGATTCACAATTAAGTGAAAAGTCAGAATGTTTTACTTTTTATTTTAAGTTGTTTTTTTTTTTTGGTATTTTTAACTTGTTTGACCACTTAAAAAAACAAACAAAACAACTTAATAATTATGATTCAGATCCATTAAGTTATAAGTGGAAAAAACAAACGACCCCTTATTCTTGTAAGTGTGTTTTAAGGCTCCATTTGTTTCGTTACATTATATTATATTAGACAATTAAAATGTACTAAAATAATACAGTACATTGTTTGGTGCAAACACTATATTAGTACATTGTTTGGTGCAAACACTATATTGTATTATTTTACTGCATTTTAATTGTCTAATACAGCAAACACTGTATTAACTAATACATTATATTTTATGGTATTATATTGTATTGTATTAGAAAAATCACTTTTTTTTTCTTTTTTTTCAACAAATATGAAATATTAATAAAATATATGTTATATTGTTAATATTTTTTTTATAATTTCAAAATTATATAGAAAATATTTATATTATTTATAAAAATATTATGTATTTAAATTTTTTGTTTTAATTAAAATAAATATTTATTGATTTATTAACTATTTAAAAAAAAATTATATTTTTATAATATAATAATGAGTAATACTAGATATCACAACTATTCCAATGCAACACATGTGGCACATGAGATGTCAATTCGTAAGTGGATACATAGATATGTGAGATAAATCATTATTAATGTGTATCCATTCACCAATTGACACATCATGTGTCACATGTTTTGTATTGGAATAGTTGTGATTTTAGTTGTAATATCTAGCATTACTCTATAATAATATATAATAAAGTCATATATGAATAATGTAATATGATATAATACAGTGTATCACCAAACATAGTTTTGTATTAATGATAATACAATCCAATACAATCCAATACGGTGTGCCAAACAAGCCCTAATGTTATTTTTGTCAAATCTACACTTTAGATTCTATTAAAACTCACTCTTTAAAAAAAAAATGCTATTAAATTTTCGAGCCTTTTTTTATTATCTACATTTTTCTATTAAAATTGTATGAATTTTTCAAATTGGCCTCCCTAACCTTCTAAATTTGATAAAACTGGGACGGTTTCGCCCCTGCAAGTTTGTACTTATTTTAACCAAACCTTAGGACAGGTCCTAGAAATTTAATACAACTAAATATAATCGAGGCTAATTAAGAGAAAGAGAGATTTGTGAGAGATAATTAATTAACCTGGCTAAATCTTAAGAGGTGCTCTTCTCCTGGCAATTGGAGGCTGCCACTAACAAAGATCACAATGCCACCAGTGGAGGAACAAGGCTGGGAATCAATGGTGCTGATCTGATGCCGGGATTGATCGAACGGAAGCTGCCTCAGCTTGGCAGAGATGTCTTCAACTCCTTGTATCTTCTGGCCTTCAAAGGTCAGCATGGAGCTTGGCTGATAGAGAGACGACAGAGAAGCTCTATCGTTGTCGAAAAGATGGTAAAAATGATCAACAAATGACTTCCCAACCATCTCTGTGTTTTCTTCCATTCTCAAAATAATTTTCAATTTCTCTTCTTCTTCTTTTTCTCTACGATGCACAAAAGCCATGGATGAAGAATATTATAAAGGACATGAAATGTTGCTAAATGACGATTATACCCCTACGTATCAAAAAATTTATTCAATAATATAAGGTGAAGAGAGAGGGCAATAAGGTAATTATTGGATAATACTAGATGTCTAGATAGAATCAACAGAGTGCTGCATTCGTACGCAAAGTTGCACGGTTGATTTAAAAGGGCTTCAATGGCATCAAACTTCATGTGGGGAAAGCACTTTTTTGGTTAGTTTCTGCTTCTGCTTCTGTTGCTATGCCTAAAGTGAGAAAATTGGAATATATCCTTTTTTGGACGATCGTTCTTTGTAAATTCTTTTATGCTTCTTGTTGTATTATTATTGTACCTTCCACTCACAGAAAGTTTAGTTAGAAGTCCTTTTTTGTACAGCCATCCATATTTTGCATTCAAAACCATTTCTGATTTGCAGAGTTGAGAGGTGTGTGTGTGTGTGTTGTCATCAAATATGCTGTTTCACGATATAAAGATAAAAGTGCTTCAATATTGTAGAACCAGAAAGGTTGAAAAGCTAATATTTACGACGAATAATATGCCTTCGAAGTATACAACGAATTCTAGAACTAGAAGTTGAAGTCACAGGTGAAGAAGGTTGGATGAAAAGTAAATGAGTGGACGGAGTGTCCATGATCACGATCACTCGTGATCATCAGCCGCGGTGATCAATCAACATACGATGGGATCTTGAAAAACCAGCAAAACAGAGGTGCAAATTCATCTTCATGTCTGGACACGACAATAAAACTTATTGACAACATATTCTAACAAGAAAATCCAATCAGCAGCATCAAACAAGGTATATGAAAGCAAAATCGAATTAGGTCCTAACAACATCTTCTTGTAAGAACAAAATTCAAGCGCGGAGGAACAACTTTAAACGCACTCCCTTCCCGAGGATGGAAGAGTGTGTTGATTTTACTTACCATCTGATGAAACTACAATACAGTGGAGAAACAGAGTCTCCCCCTCAGATGGTATGCTAGTGGAAATTTAAACTCATACTAATAGTTGCAGTGGAGAAAGTGCAGAGAAAGAGATTATCGGGACAAGAATTCTAAAGGAAGTTAAAGTACGAAGCTCCGAACTCCATTTTGATCACTGATCCAGAGAACATGTATAGCTCAAATGAACAAACAAGTGGGTTATCAATTATCATTTTATTTTCCTGATAAGTCTACCTCAGTCACTATCAAGCTTCTACTAGAGCGAGTTAATATACAGTAACAAGAATCACAATTCAGAAACGAATCAGCTTCGAAAGACCATTCATCAGGTCAAGTAGGTTGAGACGTAGAGTTCATATATATGACATATCCCAACAAAAATGCATCTAATGCCAAATGTTATACTCAAGAAAACAGTATCGAAAAACGGATGCACGATGGCAGTGTAAACCTACATACGGGTATTGAGAACAGAAGTGAGTTCAATCATAAACTGAATGACCACCATACGACAAAGCTAAACCTAAAACATATTCTCAACGAATAACTTTATTTAAGCAATCAAAGCCAGCGGCAAATAGTAAATACTATCCCTACAATTAAAAGCAAGAATGGCAAGCAACCAAACCTCTTAGTTACTAATCCATTCCTGAAACTTGCAACATTTTCAAGCAAATATAGTCGAAACCACAATGAGAATCATCATTACTAACTCAACTATCACTTCTATGCGAGTGATAAAAGATATCACAACTACAAAAGTGTGAGAGATTATCATAATCATATCATAGTCAAGCAGTAAAAAACTAAACTTGTACATATAAAATATCAAAGTTGAAGCAAAATCTCTATTAGCAAAATCATAACTGTTGAAAACATTAAAAAATCCTGACCATATCTTGATATAACGAGTATCAGTTCCAGCCTGAAGGCCAGAACCCGTGAATTCCATATCCAGTCTTCCAATTATCCAAGTAAACAACCTTGTTGACAGCCCAGAGCGATATCAACATCGCGATGATCATGATCACTCTCTGTGTCATCACATTCTTCACTCTCACGAGCAGGTGTGTCAAAAACGCCAACAACAACCCGACGATGGTGTACAAGAACCCCACCGCGAAACCCTCCGCTCCCAGCTGCATCCCGGAGCCTTGGTAGAAGAATATCAGCTTATCCGGGTCGTTCCTGTCCGCTAAGAACATCGGCATTTTGCGAATTATGTTGTGCATTGCGCCGGAGACACTGAAGAAGTAGATGAAAACGGCACCCAGCAGCCAAATCTTGCGGTCGTGGAGCAATGTCTCGCCGGCGAATATCTTTTTAGCGACGAACGGCAACCAGATTAGGGTAATCACGGCGATGAGTCCGAGCTGTTTTTTGGACAGGAACGGTGGTCGGTGGATGGGTCCCACCGTTAATTTGGTTCGTGACTCGATGAACTCAGCCATTGACTCGGCCATTCGCGCGATGTCGCTCTGTTCCATCTGGATCGAGTCATCTTTCAGCGACACCGCTTCTGGACCTATGAGTCGGATGTGAGGCAGAGCGTTGACTCCGAATAAAGCGAACGTTGCCTGCGACTCTTTGAACTCGATGTCACAGAAGAAGAGCTTTCCTCGTGAATCTAAGGTGTCTCCGTCGCTGTCGCTGTCGCCGTCGTCGCCGTCGGCGTTGTTGGCGATAAATGAGGAGGCGACGAGTGAGAATTCGGCGCGGATCTCTTTGAGATGGAGCTCCGATTTGTCATGGAGTTGCTGGGCATCAAAGAACATGAGAATGGAGTAGGGTCGCGGCGTCTTGGTGGAGGTCAGGAAACGAGAGACGAGTTGGTCATTTAATCGGATAATGCCCGACTTGGATTGCGATTGGAGGTTGAGGAGATCCGAGACCAGGTCCGAGTCCCAATCGGCGGTCACGGTGGCGACGAAGAGCGTCGTCAAAACGGTGGTGAGGAGGATCAGATGGTTTAGTTTTCCAGAGATCCCCATTTTGTCAAGTGAAGTGGTGATGTTTGGATTTTTTTTTATTTTTAGGTTTTTGAGTTTGGAAAATTGATGAAGATGACTTTGACTTCTGACTTCAGCCAATCTGCCCACGTCTATACGGTGTCGTTTTTACGTTCCTAACTGCTTGAATGTGAAAAAAAAAATGTGTTCTTAAATTATTAATATAAATCATATCATATCGTATATATGTGTATATAAAATATAATAACAGTCTTTTTTAACTGGAAACTACAATGTGTCAATTTCGATAAAATAATTAATATAAATCATATCATATATCATAATCATATAATAAAAATAGTTACCTTCAATCAGAAACCGTCATGTGTCATTTCATTAATGTTATTATATATATTATAATAATATGAAATGTTATTAATAATATTAATATTGATTAATTACTCACATTATGATATATAATTTAATTTTTTTTTGATATTAAGTAATTAATTTATCATATTATAATATATTATATATGATATGAATTAATAAATTTTACTAGATAATTTCAAAAGACATTAATATTTATTAATTAAATTTACTAGACATTTCAAAAGATTTATTAATTAATTTATCATATTATAATATATATGAATCGATTAATTTACTAGGTAATTTTAAAAGACATTAATATGAATTAATTAGTTAATTAATCATATTATCATATTAATTAATTGAATGTTGTTTCAAGGCATTTTTTACAACCTAGTTCTAGCAATATATGCCCGTATAAAACTTCCCATATATTCTTTATAAAATGCGCATCATGGGATTTGACCGTTTGTGTTAAGAGAGATGTGCAAAAAATTATCTTGAAGTTAAAAAGAAGATGTTCAATAATGCTAAGGATATCAATTTGATATTGAAGTGAATTGTCATGATAAAGAAGGCATGTGTGGTTTGTTTTGACTCTTGAATTTGCTGTTTACAACCTATATAATATTTGATAGATATATAGTTTAACATTTGATTTAATAGAATCAACATATGCATTATCTAATTGTGACAATCTCCACAAAGCTTTTGGAGACTCAATTGCATCAGTAAACACTTCCAAGTTTCAACATGAACATAGAATATGTTCTTACAGATTGGCTATCCTGATCGCCGGAGGTACATCCGATTGAGTAGATCCGTTCATTGGAAAACGAGAATCAATCATTTATGTGTTGCTTCATCTTTAATTTAAGTCCCATCTTCAACGTTTTGACACGAATCCCTGCTGCTTTTCTCAGTTCAGACTGATCGTGAGGAACATTTCGACTGAAGTGTGCATCACCTGAAACCAGAAATCAATCGTTTATAGGTCGCATCATCGGGTTTATGCCTCATCTTCAACATTTCGTCATGAATTTTCATGGCTTTTCTCAGCTCCTTCACACGACAAAGCCCGCTAATCATTATCGTGAAGCTTTTGCTGCTCACCAAATCAAGTCCCTTCATGTAATCAAACACCCTAACTGCTTCTTCAATCTTCTCATCCTTGAAGAGCCCAATGAGAAGTACATTATATGTTTCGACATCTAAACTGCCCTTCAATTTCTCCATCTTATTATGAAGAACAACAGCTTTATCAATCATTCCGCAAGAGCAGTAATGCTCCATTAACGAACTACAACAAAACGAATCCAACAATAATTCTTGCTCTAATACCGCATTCAATAATTCCTCAACTTCTCCCCAGTTATGTTTACTACATTGCCATGCTACGAATTTCGACAATTCTGCTGCACCAGGACAATATCCTCTTTTTAGGATATCTCTTAACATTTCACATGCCTCCTCTGACTGATCTTCCTTGCAAATAACATTCGCAAATGCATAATAACTACTATCCTTCACCGATACACCCCTATCTAAAATAATTCGATAAATATCAATAGCTTCCTTTGCTCTTCCTTCTTTCGACAATGCCCTTAACATACCTCCATACGTATCATCCTGTAACCGAATCTTCCTATCACAAGCTCTCTTGAAAACCATCTCTGCTGCATATGTCTTCCCAAAATCACAAAGCTTTTGAATCATAGTATCATTTTCCGACACAGAGCAATTCGGGAGCAATCCCTTCGTTACCATTATATCCATTATCCTATCACTGACTTCGACATTTTCGTATTTACAAGCTCCATCAAGTATTGAACTATAAGTACTAAAACCAGCATTGAGTTTTCTACCATCACACATCTCATTTAACCTATCAAATGCATCTTCAAAATCCCCAATTTTGCTATACCAATCAATAACAAGATTATACATGATCGAATTGTAAAAGCCCGAATCTAACAATCGTAAAACTGCCTCAAATTTCCCTTTTTTACAAAGAATCTGAGAAACATACGACCAAGTAAACTTATCCGGCAAAACCCCATATCGAAACATAGAACCACACAAACACCAAGCCAATCTAATCTCATTTTCTCTACACATAACATCAAGCAATACATTACAAGCACTTATTGAAGGAACAAACCCATAAACTCTAATCAATTTATATACCTCTAAACCGTCCAAAATCAAACCTTTACGTGAATAGAAATCAAGAACAAAACTTGAAGCAACAGATTGAATTTGAAAGTCTCTACCTTTACAAGCTTGAATCATGGAACTGGACAGCACTGTTGAAGAGTGAGTCTGGACTAAAGAATCCAATATGGGTTTAACGAGTTGGGTTTGACCCGAACCGACCGCCAGTTGGATGACGTGGCACTGGGACTTGAGGTCTGGTTTGAACCGGAGATGGGTTGTTGTCCAGTTGAAGAAGTCGAGTGAGATTTGTGGGTTGTGTTGGATTTTGTGGAGGATTTGAAGGAAGAGAGATGGGGTTAGTTTGGAGGAGAGATAGAGATTGTTGAGAAGTGAAGCCCAGTTGTGTCTTTGCAAGAGAATCGATGAGATTTTTTGGACCAATCGGCTCTGTTCGATCTGTGTTCTCCAGTTGACTGAAGCTCTTGTAGTTGTTTTTGTTGTCGAAGTTGAAATGTGTTTGATGAAATGCCGAGTTCTGTGAGGAAACATTTCAGTGAAGTGATACGGTCGATGTTTTCACTTTTCAGGGCAATTATTATTTGACACGAGAGACACATAGCAGAACGGTGTCGTTTTAAGTGGTCTCGTATTGGTTTTTTTATTTTTTATTTTTTATTATATTTTACTATTAATCCTAAGTATAAAGAAGGGACAAGACTCAAATATACAACCCGATGTTACAGGTGTTAAAGTATATACTATTGAGCCAACCTTATATGGTCATAAGCATATACAGTAATTGTTCAAACTTATTGTTACAACTTACAATCATATACCATAAAACATTTTCAAGTTAAATCCATCGATTCATATAAGATTTTGTTTCGAGTTTTAACTTATTGGTTTATTATCACGTGTTACTCAAATTATCATATATTGTTCATTTAAGATATATGATCGTGGATATAATCGGGTAGTAAACACACCTCTCAACAAATGTTGAGATTACAGGTTCAAATTCCCTTCCCCAATTCAAATATATATATATATATATATATATATATGCAGCTTGCAACATTTATAATGTAAAGTCATTAACATATATAACTTAGGTCCAAAATTATTACCTTTTCACATTTTATTTTTAGACATTATTTAAAGATCAAGCAAAGCTAATTAGACCAATCTTGCCATGAAAGAAAATTAACATCTAGGTTTAATAATTTTCTTCAACTATTCGTATAATTATATTCTCATAAAATTTCCAACCAACTTATTTTTTATTTGTTTATTTTCTATCGCCGGAAAAGAATACTTCAGGTATCAACAATGTCACCGGACTCGGTAGCAGCAAGAACAAACTCCGGTTGTATAGTACCTCCCTGACTTCTTCACCGAATGTCCCGTCTATCGCATTGGCTGCCCCAATGCCGTCAACGCCAAGTGTGCTGCCTTCTTGCCCTTATATCACCATCGCTCTGGATGTAGGGGGATATTTACTAAAGATTAGATTGAAAAATATTTTGTAAATCATATTAGATATTGTAATGGTAAAGGTCTATGATTATAATTCTAATATTAGGTCAGTGAATAAAATGTAAAAAGGGGTTCACCGGATATTTACTCCGGTTGACCAAAAAAAATAGTGAAAAATTAGTGACAGCTGTGGGATTTGAACCCACGCCCTTTCGGACCAGAGCCTAAATCTGGCGCCTTAGACCACTCGGCCAAACTGTCATCATGTGATTAAAGATTTCTAAGTTAATTACTTAACATTATTATACAATTTGGCTTAAAATATTGTTTGATATTCAAGAGCTGACCTGAGACACACAATTCAGAAAAATGCACTAATGTAAGAGATAGGACTTTTGGGATTATATATATATATTGAGATCCTACTTGACAAGCCTTAATTTAATTTAATTACACTGCTTTGGGTTTTATTTATTTTTTATTTTATTTTATTTTTATTTATTTATAATGCTTTGGCTAGTCATGCATGTGAGAGCATGATCTATCATAAAACTCACAAATCATACCAAGTCTAAATTTTGTTTACATAATACATGTATCTCTCGTTCACACACATTATATAGATAGATAGATAGATATGTAATATGTATTGTATTGTGATTTGTAAAGTCTGAATCGGTATTATTACGTTTTTTATTTTATGTTTATGTATGTTTTTTTTTTTTTGAATGCTTATTGTCCACCTTACATGCATGCATATATTGTATATGGTATTGTTTGTTGACATTAATTGTCTCCAATTCCTCTATTGAACTTATAATTTAGAATAGATTTAAACATTTTTGTGTTAATTTGAATCATCAGATCAGTATTGTAGTGAGATGAGGGCATCCATATATCAGACAACCACCAGTGAGGTGGCTCCATATGCATGTTCAAGAGCCAGATTAATTGATTGCCCAGAAAGTGACACTGATAATTATATTGAACAAGTTCTTTAAACATACAATCAGATTGATCAGCTACCATTCATATAACAATCTCTCTCTCTCTCTCTCTCTCTCTCTCTCTATATATATATATATATATAACAAAAAACTCCAAAAAAATAAAAATAAAAAGAAAATTTAATTTATTACTTCACTTACAGCTATTATATATCTAATTCGTCTGATCACAATTAAACCATTAATTTATATGTTCTACAATAATTCAAGTGGAGGGACCTTGTCATATGCACACTCCTTGATCAGTCATCTGACCTACCTGACATGGCATGTGGATGATCTTGATTTCAATTCATCTCTCTTAGTCAATGATACAAGAGCAATGACTAGATCAATTAATGCATATTATTGCAAGCTTAATTATTTGGGCTGTCTCAGGGGCGTAGTTCAACTGGTAAATTGACGAGCTTGGAACTTAAAAAATATGACTTTCAAGTCAACTACTCGAATCCTATTAATCATAAAAAGTTTTTAAAAAAAAATACCCGATCTAGATAGATAGTTAGATGGATACTCTTAAAAAAAAATATATATATATATATATATATATATATATACGGTCCCGTTCCTATCAGGGCATCCTTATATAACTTTATCAGGATATTGAATGTGAGTCATTCATTTATAAAAGTGATTTGACAAGTGCATACATACCAAGTCAAAGTATGTAAAACTAGTGGCTCACATTTAATGTTCTTATATAATTCTATCAGGACATCCTCATAGAAAAATTTATATATATATATATAAATAAATAAAAAAATCATCGGGGCCAAACAGAAAAACAATATTAATAATTGTTTTATCTGACTAGAAAAGATAAAAGCATGCATTATCTTTCATTTTTGGTTTCTGTGACCATCTTTCATTTTTGGTTTCTGTGACTATGTAGCATGTTGGTCAATGTTTACTACCAAGAAAAGTAAGGATTTTTTGCTTGCACTGCTCTGTAAAATTTTGTTTAATATAATAATATGAAGAAAACCATTGTTTTTGCTGCATTAAAGGAGAACACAATCAAACAGAGAAAGCCAAAGTAGATAGGGAAAAGATTTTGGTAAAATTTCAAATTTGTTTAGTTGCTGAATAAGCCCTTTTAAACCTTTTGACTATAGTTTAAAGTAGTAAAGTGATTCTTAATTAGTTTAAATTATGTCTGCTCATTACTTTATATATAATTTCGAATGAAAGTAAACGGCGTTCGATGCATATTTTCTCATGCGTATTGTGACGTGATTTAAAAGAAAAATATACCGTGTATCAGATCCACTCTACACTTTATGGGGCCATCAGTCATGGCTATTCACAATTTTTTTTTAAAAAGTTTATTTAAATTTGACCCTATTTTTTTGTTATTTACATTTTTTATTAAAATTTTATTAATTTTTCAAATTGACCTTAAACCCTTGAAATTCGATGAAACTGACTTCACCCTAGTTCTCAGTATTTAAACTACCCCAGTTGTATGTTTACTGAATTATCATACGATTTGAATGAAAAATACACGCGGAAAGGGACTTTGTAGTTAAGCTTTTGCTCGGAGCAGTAAACAACAAACGACCAGCCAAATCCAGTTGTCAAAATTCCAAGAATTTTCTGATTATTGAATGGCCAATCAAGATCAATCACGTTCTTACAAGCAACATGTGGACCCCACCCACCATTTTTATTTTTTTTATTTTTTTACGATGCTATATAGAATCCATTGGAGGGCAGCCTGGCTCTAGCTTTCTTTCTCATCACTCACTCACTCCAATCCTTTTTATTTTCTCCATGCATCATGTTTTTTTCTCTGAATTCCCAAACTGCCCATGTCGGTTTTTTGTGACCCCCATTATCGATCTCGATCCTATAAATCTATACAAAACCAAGAAGAATCAATGGTCTGATTAATTAATTAATTACTTAATCAGACAATGAAATTGTCAACTTGGTTTCCACTTATACCCTTCACATGGTGGACAGTCTCTGTTTTTTCAGTCAAAATACACTGATATTTAATGCACATCATCTTCTAATTAGAGATCCGCTGATAACAAAAGAAGAAGAAGAAGAAAAAAAAAAACAAAACTCTTCAATGGCCACCACAACTCTTCTCTTCATTGCAGCTTTAATGGCTGCTTCTTGTTGTTGTTCTTCAGCTCAGTCAAAATCATCTTTTGAAGATAACTTCAGCATAATGTGGTCTGAAGATCATTTCAAAACCTCTGAAGATGGTCAGATCTGGTACCTCTCTCTAGACAAAGAAACAGGTATACATTAATTTATCTTCTTTTGTTTTTGTTAAATTAACATTGAAACCATAGAAAAAAAAAAAAAAACTTCAATATATAGTTAGTTAATTTTATTTTATTCGATTTAATGTACTTGATATTGATAGGTTGTGGATTTCAGACCAAACAGAGTTACAGATTTGGTTGGTTTAGCATGAAATTGAAGTTGGTCGGAGGTGACTCTGCCGGCGTAGTCACAGCTTATTATGTAAGATAAGATTAATCCAGATTGAAGAAAACTGTTTGATTAAAGTTTTAAGAAAATTACTTGATTAAATTTGAAATTCTGGCTTCGTCACTGGTTTCAGATGTGTACAGAGAATGGTGCCGGGCCGACGAGGGATGAGCTGGATTTTGAGTTCTTGGGGAACAGAAGTGGGCAACCATATTTGATTCAGACAAATGTGTACAAGAATGGAACTGGTGGTCGTGAGATGCGGCACATGCTTTGGTTTGACCCCACTGAGGACTTCCATACATATTCCATTCTCTGGAACAACCACCAGATCGTGTAAGTTCACTGTATTACATTCATTCAATCTAATAATGTCTTAAGTTCGAATAAATAAAAAAATCCAATTCGCAGATTTTTAGTGTTCTGGGATTAAAATAGGTTAGTGCAAATTCATTCTCCCTTAAAATGTCTTCAGTTTCGAATGAAAAAAAGTCTAATTCGCAATTTTTTAGTGTTTCCCGGATTGAAATTCACAGCTCAAAATGTTAGTGTATATTCATTCATTCCGAAAATTTTCTAAGTTCAAGTCATAAAAAAGAAGTCAAATTTACAAATTTTTTAGTGATTTTGGGATTGAATAACATTAAAGTAAATTCATTCGGCCTAACATTGTCTCACCTTTCGAGTCACTAAAAAGGTTCAATTTGCAAGTTTTTTAGGGTGAATTCACAGCTTTAGCTAAGTCCAATTCGCAAATTTTTATTGTTTCCACGATTGGAATTATTCGAGTCACAAACAAAGTCCAATTTGTAAATTTGTTGTTTTTCGGTGATTAAAATTCAAAGCTCTAATATCAGTGTAAATTTATTCAATCCCATAATGTCTTAAATTTACCTAAAAGAAAATAAAAAATCCAATTCGCAAATTTTTTAGTGTCGGTACTGAAATTCACGACAAAATGAGGTTGGAATTTTTTAGTGTTTTCAATATTGAAATTCACAACAAAATGAATTTAGTCCGGTAGTAAACCGCTTATACCTATAATACCTACGTAACGAAGTTGCGAATTTAAGTCCTCTTCATTTCAAAAAAACCCCAAATTAAAGTAATACTTCAATAATTTTTTTTTTTTTTTATAATGAAATTCACAACTCTAACGTAAAAATCTGCACAAACAATCAATCAAACAGGTTTTTCGTGGACAGAGTAGCGGTAAGAGTGTTCAAGAACAACGGCGAAGCCAATAACTTCTTCCCGAACGAGAAGCCAATGTACCTATACTCGAGCATATGGAACGCCGACGAGTGGGCGACGCGCGGCGGACTTGAGAAGACGGACTGGAAGAAGGCGCCGTTCGTGTCGTCGTACAAGGACTTCAACGTGGAAGGTTGCCAGTGGGAGGATCCGTACCCGGAATGCGTGTCGACGACGACGAAGAATTGGTGGGACCAGTACGACGCCTGGCATCTATCGGATTCGCAGAAGATGGATTACGCGTGGGTTCAGAGAAACCTCGTCATTTACGATTATTGTAAGGATTCTAAGAGGTACCCGACTTTGCCTGTTGAGTGTTCTATCAGTCCATGGGATTGACATTCGATAATGATGATATTATGACAAGTCTCATAAATTTTATTTATTTATTTATTATTATTTCTTTTTTGGATGAGGATTTATTATTATTTCAATTTTGTGATAGTGGGTGTTAAAAAAAAAAAGTGTATTCATTTTGTTATTTTTGTATTTTTGTTATATTTAGTATTGGATATTTAATATTTACTAAAAATTGTTATTTATTTATGTTACATTCAACAAAATGTCATGATTAAGTGAGGGAAGACGACGAGATGAAAGTGGTTCGGTAATAAACATTTCATGTCAACACTACATAGTTATGGGTTTAAGTTATCCCCTTTTATAGAAAAACCTTTTGAATTTATGTAATGCTTCAAAAAAAAAAGTGCAGGAAAACTATTCTTATATTACGAGTTCTATCATTTATCAAAAAATCCCAAATTTATATAATAATGTAATATTTTTTTTATAAAAAAAGAAGAAGAAAAGAATCGTACTGGTGTTAGATTTGGAAAAGAAAAAAAATTGGGGCACATTAGATTATTGGTGATTATTTTGGAAAAAGAAGAAAATAAAATCAGACACGTGTAAAATTATATGCCAAAGACTTATTATTATCATTAATAATGCAAAAACCAATTTTTTTTTTTTTTTTTTAAAAAAATCATCTCAAAATCAATCCAAAAATTGAATTAACTTTTTTTTTTTTTTTTTTGAAATCAAAAATTGAATTAACTCAAATTTGTACAATTGAGCATTATTTCTTTTAGAGATTGTTTGTCATAAAAGCAGAATATAACTAAAAAAGTTGGATAGAGACAAATTTTGCATACTATACTCTTAAAATAGTAGAGTAATTTTGTTAAAGATAAATCCTTTATACAAGATCAAATTATTTATAATATAAGGTAGATTTATGGCCCGTTTGTTTTTGCCTTTGAAAACATAAAGTCACCTCTTCAGACATTTTTGTTTGTTTTTTTAGACATCTGAAGTCTAAGAATGGTCTAAATTTATCTGAGAAAAAAAAAGTTAAAATTTTGGACTTTTATCTGAAGTTTTATAGGACTTCAATTCATTTACTTTTTCTTACCCAAATTGTCCTCAACAGATCCGATGGCTTCGTTCATTCCAACCCATTAAAGTTCCGATCATTTTCCAAATTGTTGCACAAGTCCCTCTTCCTCTATCTTCCGAAACCAGATCCGACAAACTCACTCACAGATCCGATGGCTTCGTTCATGGTGAGTATGCGGCGACTTCATCGATCTTCACCTGATGGTGAAGAGAGAGATGAGACGCCAATTTTCACCTGATAACGAGAGAGAGAGAGGCCGATCTTCACCTGATGGTGAGAGAGAGAGAGAGAGAGAAGAAGAAGAAGAAGAAGAAGATAATCAGTGGAGGAGAAATAAGATTAATTAGGAAGAAAATGATTGGCGGTGGAGAAAGAAGAGAATAGAGATTGGAGAGTGATTGGCTGAGGTGAAAGAAGAGAATAGAGTGATTGGAGAATAGAGATTGGCGGTGAAAGAAGATAATGGCCTGTCTTGTATCGTTTTACAGGCCCATTTTCGTTTTCATTTTCGAAATCCGATTTCGAATACGTGTTCGTTACCGTTTTCCGTTTTGTTTTCCATTTTATTTTCAAAACAAAAATAAAAATAAAAACAAAAACAAAAACAAAAACAGTGTTAAAAGTGAAAATTTTCCAAAACATCTTTTTATGTTTTTTCATTTTGTTTTTCAATCTAAATAAAAACTATTTTTTTTTCTTTTTTTCTTCTTTTCTTCTTCTTGGTCGACACTCAAACAGCTTCTTCTTCTTCTTCTCTTTTTTTTCTTCTTCTTTTTTTCTTGCTCGCCAAGATCTTCTTCTTCTCGCCGGGATCTTCTTCTCGCTGTCTTCTTCTCGCTAATCTGCCTCTTTCTTCTTCTTGTTGTCTTCTTCTTTCTTCTTCTCGCCGATCTGCTTCTTTCTTCTTCTCACTGACTCACCGATCTGCTGTCTTCTTCTTTCTTTCGTTGATCTCCTTCCTTCCTTTCTTCCGTCGAACCGCCGATCTCTTCCTTTCGTCAAGATCTGACCAAAAATATTTAAAGATTTTGTTTTCTCTTTTTAAAAGATTTTAATTATTGTTCATTTAAATTATATTTAAAAAAATCTAACCAAAATAAAAAATAAAAAATTCAACTCATTAATTTTGGCCCGTAAAATGATACCAGACGCGTTTTTCACGTTTTTATATTCGGAATCCAGCTTCCAGGATATGCTACTAGACGCGTATTTGGATTTTAAAATTGAAACCAAAAACACAGTTTTCATTTTCATTTTTATTTTTATTTTCGAAAAATAAAAACAAAAACAGATTTGAAAAACGTTACAGGACACGCCCTAATGTTCTTTAATATTATTTTGTAATATTTTTTAATAATTATTAAATATGCTAGAGCCAATACCAACATAAGAGGTGTAAAATGATCAATACCTCAAATGTGAAAGGAGTGAAAAAATAATAATATCCCATAGTAATATACATATTTTTATTTAACATAAAAATAATATTTTTTTAGAATATAAATTAAAAGGAACTGTAATTTTATTTAAATAATGATATATTATTTTTAGATTAACAAGATACAAGTACATAATAAATAAATATAATGATATATAACAATCAATGATGCAAGGGTATAAATGTCAAATTACAGGTTTTCATATGTTTTTATTTTTTAAAAACAAACAGCTTAACACTTAATTCAGACTTCAGAAAATAAAAAACAAACATATTGCTTAGACTTCAGACTTCAGACTTCAGACTCAATTCAGAACTTTAAGTTTTCCGACCAAAAAACAAACGCCACCTTACACTTTAAACGGGATTCAATTAAGTGGTTGGAGATTATCTTATGACAGAATATGCACAAAAAGTTATATATAAATATATATAAATATATATATATATATATATTTATATATGAGACAATCTATAGAACATCGGTGTACCCATACACCGTGTAGAAAATATTGTGATTGAAGTTTGAATCACACTTTTTCAAATTACAATCACAATATTTCTTCCATGGTGTTTGGAAATGCCAGTGTTTTATAGCCAAACCATATATATATATATATATTCATTCTCTACTTTTCTAGCACATAGTTTTTTATAATCGAAGCAAACATTAAACCCATCTATATAGGAGAAATTGATTACAATCAAGAATTTACCCGCCAGTCACCATCTCACATTTCACGTTTGAGGTAGGGATTCGAGTCATACCATACGCATTTTACAAATGTTTTGGAGTTCTCCCTATTATCATGGGAGTAGATATCTCTAAGAGGACCAAGACAATTCTCAGTTGTGAAAGTCGATATTCCGACTGCACATTTAATGTTTGATTTGCACATATAGTATTTGATCTCGATAAGTTGCGGTATCCCTCAACTCTTTCTATGTCAATTTGTCATGTTTAAAAAATAAAAATAAAAAAGACTTAACTCACCATTTTTACAGTACTTAACTTCAAATTATCTATCTACTAATAAATAATAACTTAAATTTTTAGAAAATAAAAAATAATTCTTGTCCAAAAAAAAAAAGAAAAAAAAACACTAAAAAAATAAAGAGAATATTCATTTTTGTATAGTCTTTCTTATCTCAACAAGGAAAAGGAAGGGTATTATAGTCAATTTCTGTAAATTGCTCAAACATTTAAAAAGGAAAAAGGAAAAAGGAAAAGGAAAAACAATTCCGATCCAATTTCTAGTTACAGAGGAAGATTCAGATTAGGGTTTCGAATTTGCAGAGAATCGAGCAGCAACAACAATGGTGTGCGACAAGTGTAAGTTTTTCTCGTCTTTCTTCAATTGGGTCTTCGAAATTGACTAAATTGTTCAATTATTGATTGTCTTTTGATTCAATTGTTGTTAGGTGAAAAGAAGCTATCGAAAGTAATAGTTCCTGATAAGTGGAAGGAAGGAGCCAGCAACACCACCGAAGGCGGTGGACGCAAAATCAACGAGAACAAGCTCCTCTCCAAGAAAAAAAGGTTCCTTTTTCTTCTCTATTTTGTCTAATTGTTTGTGTTATTCCTGAAAAATCCCAAATTTTGTTTTTATTTGCTTTCAATTGATGATTGCTTTGACTTGTGTGAATGGATTCTGACTTAATTTAGTAATATTGTTGAGATAAAGTGTAAATACTGACTGGATTTCGAAGGGTATGTTTTTGTTGTTGCTGGTTTTGATGGGGTTTCCTTGATCATGCTAATTCAACGCGGATTCGGTAGCACATATTGTTGGTACTTATGAACTGTATATGAATTTGCAATGCGTGTGGTCTTACAATATTTTGCGGTTCTGGTGATTGTGTTTGTTTACTTTTGTGGTTTATAGATTATCCATGCAATCTAAATCATGTTTGTTAAATTTTAGTTTGCTAGACCTCATTTGACGGGGGTTTTGTTGCTAGATTTTGTATTGTTAGTTTCGTGATTTTTCCCAAGCTCTTACGTGGAACTCCAATTGTTTGCAGATGGACGCCTTATGGAACCACCAAGTGCATGATATGCAAGCAGCAGGTGCACCAAGATGGCAAGTACTGTCACACCTGTGCTTATAGCAAAGGTAATATTATTTGCTGTAGCTGATCGTATAGAATATGCAGTTATGTTTATTGTTTATGTTTCGAGTAACTATTTCTAAAGTGTTATTGCTTATTATCTGTTTTGCAGGGGTATGTGCAATGTGCGGTAAGCAAGTTCTCGACACCAAGTTTTACAAACAAAGCAATGTATAATGCAAGACAAGATGTTAGTTACCATTAACTGTTAGATAATATCATTTCCGTTACCATTTAAAAACTCACCAGATTTGTTGCTGAGGTCTACAATTATGATATGTAAATAATCATCAACAATGATGCTATATACTTGGTGGGTTTTCTTCTTCACTGCAATGTATCACTCTTGTAACATTCTGTTTTATTGAAGTCTACCTGTACAATTGTTTTTGTTTTTCTCGGTTTTAGAATCTGCATCGATCTTGATCTATTTGAGTTAGTTGAATGTTAATGATCTTCAAATATAGTTTGTGTTGCCTAATTTGAAGAGGTCATCAGTCCCGGTTTAGGTTCTCAAATAAGTAGCGGAGCCTATTGTGTAGTTAACGATTGAGTATTTTGTTTGTTTATATGCCATTTTCGGATGTTTTGATGTGGAAGCTTTGGCTAACCCAAATTTCATAGGGTGTTTGCACCGATGATTGATGAAGTTTGACAACCTATAATCTGGTTTACCATACTAATCGTGTGTACCGTAGCAGCTTACTTTTAGTCTAATTAAAGTTTTGAAGTAGTAGATATCGTTTATGTTTACAATATTAGCATTTGTTAGAATCATTTCGTTCTCTTCGTGTATTTGGCCGAATTTACCTGGCAGGATTGCAGTATTTACCTACCGATATCTTGTTTTTCGGAAACAAGCTTGGTAGAGTGTCATTCAATGGTGCACAGAACTCATGTTCATTGTATAAAACATTGTTCCAATAGTCATCAAGATAGGTAAAATGATCCAAAATAACTAATAGCTTCTGTCTGCTTTTCTAGTAGAAACACAAGATGAATCACCTGAACATGCACTTTCAGATACAGATAATTTAATTAATTCTTACACTCGTAGGTTTCTAAACTTCAAACACATAAAATAACTTTGCAGAAACAGGATTGATGGAATATTAATCAAACGTGTAACACGATTCTCTTCTGGTTGCACGGTTCCTGATTGTACTTGATATATAGTTAGGTACAGTCGATACTTCGTGTATCTCATTCATTCACTTGTCGAGTACATCGTATTCCAGTACTTTTTGATTTCCTCTGCTGTTCTTCCAGGAATCCTCCCAGCTATAAGATGCCACCTGATTATAATTTCAAACTTAGCTTGAGATTATTATTAATGGGAGGAGTCTTTATTTTGTTAGAAGAATGAAAACCAACCTCTCTCCAATCAGATCATACATTCGTCTGATAAGTGTTTCCTCATCTTCTGAGAAATCATGCTTTAATTTTTCACTTGTCACCTCTACAACATACAATCAAAAAACGAGTTCAGAAACATGCATGGACGAAGATTTATGATATAAAACAGAACTGCAAATAATGTTTACAGAGTTAGAAAACCTTGAAAATGTTGTAAATTTAGATCAGATGGGTACCTTGAGAGTCGACAGTATGGTTTTCGGTAGAAGACTGTACAGAGTCAGCCATCTAGAGAATTGAAGGAGACTTCAGAGGTATATATATATATCTAAATCAACAACTGCTGTGATCAAATGAATAGCCAATGAGTACTGCTTTAAATAGTGAAGTACTTTCTCAAAAACAATCGAAATCGATAGCTGGGAATGAGCAATGGATGGTTATGAAGCAACGAGGACTGGTAGTTGAATAAGATCAACTTGATAAGAGTCTAAACAAGTTGTAAGAGAAAGAATAATCCGCGTGGAACTCATGTCCAGGTAGCGCGTGAGTTATCCAGAGTCTCACATCACTAGTGTTAGGGCATGTTTCTATCAAGTTTTCTTATGGAGTTGGTGAAATGTCCATATCATCATTTGTTCAAAGTCATTACTGATAAAAAAATGTCCTTCAATTTACAGTCCTCTTATGTGATAAGCTCTCAAAATACAAACAAAAAAAAGGTAGGCCAGAGTTTTAATTTAACAGAAATATAAATGGGTCCCAAGATCAAGTGATATTGCACATGGAAAATATTCAAGTTGTTCTTAGAACTTTATGGAAGCTAGTCTGTCTGCAAGTGATCTTGCAGAAATTCTGTAGTTTCTGAATTTCATAGTTCCATCAAATTTTATATTTTCTTAATTTCATAGTTCAATCGGTCTCTTCTGAAACTAAGTACTAGGCTTTTTCGAATGAAAATTGAATAACAAAACAGTATCCGATCCTTCAAGTATCATATTATAGCTTCCTTCTTCAGTTTTCAGACTTGTCCTCTATATGGAAAATCTGCAGAGAAACTACTGCTTGGTGGTGTGCTTATGCAAATTTTTTTGTGTCTGTTGTGGTCTACAAGTACTCTTATGATCTCAATTTCCAAAAGAATCTTGTACTTAACAAAAAAACATGGAAGTTTCTAATCACATTTGTCTCGGATAAGTAAATAAAAACATATCCTTCAGACGGCTAAGATATATGTCTCGAGTACCTATGGAGATACCGAGCTCTGAAATATTACGAAAAATATTACGAATGCGTGAAACTCTTAAAGACAGAGGCTAGTGAGATAAACCCCTCACATGGTCCTCTTTGTGAAGAATCTCCATGTTTTGGCCAAATGCCCTATTCTATAGATTTTTCTCGGAGTAGAAGAAAGATTCTCGTCAGTAGAAAAAAGACAAGAAAAGCTACATAGACTAGTCAGAGATATTTAGAGAAAGCAATAACTCAGATTCCCGAACAGTAAAAAACAAGCAATAATCCAAAGACGATAAAGGGGACGACCAGTTTTTATAATATAACTTTTGACCGTTTATAAAGAGATTCATTTACTATTTACTTTTTGAGATTTCCGATAGGCCACCTATATAATAGGGACATCAAGCTAGTCCTGAACAGTTGTTGTCAGACTTGTCATCTATGCAGTGAAGACATGGAAAATCTGTAGAGAAACTACTGTTTGGTGTTGTGATTTTGCAATTTTTTTTGGTCTGTTGTTGTCTACAAGTACTCTTATGATCTCAATTTCCAAAAGAATCTTGTACTCTTAACAAAAAAAAATGGAAGTTTCTAATCACATTTGTCTCAAATAAGTAAATAAAAACATATCCTTCAGACAGCCAAGATATATGTCTCGATTACCTATGGAGATACCGAGCTCAGAAATATTACGAATGCGTGAACTCTTAAAGACGGAGGCTAGTGAGATAAACCCCTCATATGGTCCTCTTTGTGAAGATCTCGATGTTTTTGGCTAAATACCCTATTCCATAGATTTTTCTCGGACCAGAAGAAAGATTCTCGTCGGTAGAAAAAAGACAAGAAAAGCTGCATAGACTAGTCAGAGATACTTAGAGAAAGCAATAATTCAGATTCCCGAACAAGCAATAATCTGAAGACGACAAAGGGATGACCAGCTTTTATGGTATAACTTTTGACGGTTTGTAAAGAGATTCATTTACTATTTACTTTTTGAAATTTTTTATAGGCCACCTGTGTAATAGGGACATCAAGCTAGTCCAGGCAGGCTTGAAAATTTTTGCCGTTGAAAATAGGAGGCCGGAGATCAACCGGAAACAACAATCTCTCAAGCATCGTAAAGGGAATTCGCCATCGAAATCGCTGTACAATAACAAATCCTTACTAAAAAAGCAGAGAAATCCCACCCAGCATTGTAAACTGTCAAGCAGAAGAATCGAGGAAAATTGAGGATCAAAACTGTCACATATACAGTGAAGACTAGAAGAACATATACAAAAAAAAATGTCAACAAGGAACCTGATCATGTAACTATCAAAGGCCATTACACCAATTTTTTTTTTTAAATTTCTGGCTAAAAATGTATTCAATTCTATAGGCAATTAATATTGAAAATCGTATATTCTACAATCTACGATCCACCGGTGACACTACCATTAAAGATCTCAATCGTGTCACCTTGGCTGACATGGTGCCACCGGAAGGACCGATCATCGTCCATGACGTTCTGTTTATATATAAAGAAATACCCTTCTTGCGGAAGATGAAAATTTAACCTCTGGTGCAACTTCTGTAGTTCTTTCCTCAGCTCTCCAACGTTATCGGAAGCGTTTACGTCCACCGCAATCTTCTTGTTCCCACATTTTGGCAACACCATCACTCTCAGCTTCTTCGTCCCTGTCCCCATCGTCATCCCCATTGTCTGTTGTTGTTGCCCAATTGACCCCGTGCCTGAAGTTGTAGGTGACGGCTTTATATTAACATCTATCTCTGAATTGTCCACGAGTTCACATTCCCGTAAAGATCTATGATCTTGCAATTCTGTTGAATCACCACCACCGTTTGATTTAACTACTACCAATCTGTTTACCGGAACTACAGCTTCCATCTCATGAATCTTTTCTTTCAAACGCAAGATACTATCGGTGACTTCCATGTCAAGAGAGAGTTGGTGATGAGTCTTGGAGGAATTAGGAATGTTGATCTTGAGATGAATCTTGTTGTTCTTGGTGGTGGTGATCAGTGGAGGTGGTGGTGGTGGTGGTTTTTCTGACTCCGCCACTAGGAGCTGAATGTGTGAGTTGTGGAGGATTTCACAGTTTTCGACGTCAAGGTCGTCTAGAAGAACATGGCCATTGAAAACTAGGGTTTGTTTAGTTATTGGGATTCCATGGTACTTTTGAATCTTTTCTTTGATTTCTAAGACTGTATCGAAGAAACCCACTTCAATGGAGAAGGGTGATCTGCCAGCTCCTCTTTGGGGTTCGAAGATGACATCCATAGAAATAGAAGAAGAAGAAGAAGAAGAGAAGGTCTTCTTCAAAGTCTTTAATGGAGACTGGTGACTGAGAGAGAAAGAGAAGATTGGATTTGATATAATGTGGATTATGTGTAGACTGTAGTAGTTCTGTAGTTGTAACAATATCCGATTTTCTCTAACTGTCTACCGATATATTTGCATGGAGATCATATATATATATATATATAACTTGGGATTAATTAAGTTTTTGATAATTAAATAATTTACTTCTTAAAAGGGTTTACATAATTTTGGCTTAAAATATCGAAAAATGTCACCATTTTAATAAATGTACATGTCTCTACTCAGCTTCAACCATTTGGGGGTAAAAGGTCCTCAAATTCAACCCCAAATCTAAGGCTCTGTTTGGTTGGATAGAGAAATGGAGGGAGGGGGAGGGTTGGAGGGAGAGACCAAATCCCTCCTTTATTTGGTTGGTGGGATGATAGAAAGAAGAGGAGAAGAGGAGGGAGGTGGGATCCAGCTGGGCCCACCATTCTTGATCCTCCCAAATATGGAGGATGAGAGGAGGGAGAGCAAAATGGGAGAGAAATAACCACAATGCCCTCAAATTTTACATTGCCCTCCAATTTTTTTAAGGGTAATAAAGTAATTTTATAAATTAAATATCAATCCATCCATTCAACCATCTTTTCAATATCAAACAACATAAATGATATAAGTTATCCTCTCCCTCCCTCCCTCCTACTATCTCTCCCTCTTAATTCATCAATCCCTCGTACTTTCTCTCCCTCCTACCAAACATAATGTAAATTGCGGCGTAGGCGGAGGCCGTGGCCATCCCTATTTCTCTCACCCAAAAATATCTTTAAAAAATGAAGTCAAATGGGATCAAATAAGGAATTAGAGATGGAGGAAAATGGGTGAGGATTGTATATCTCCCCGCAAACTCCCCCACCCCCATGTTACCCCAAAACAGGAGCGCGGAATCTCCCCTATCACCATTTGATCCCGTTGACATCTTTTTGTTTGGTAGTTGTTTATGTGATGATGATTGATGATTTATCTATCATATCTATCAAGTTTTGATTTTTAATCATGTTTAGGGTCATATAAATTTTTTTTATCCATATAATTCACAACTGATACTATAATCAGTACAGTTATTACCATGTAAATTCGAATTTGGAACTTAAAAACAAAAACAAAAAAACAAAAAAACTTTTTTTTTTCTTCTCTCTTTTTTGATGTTGTCTTTTTGTTCTGATTTTGTATTTGCAATTAAGCAGACAGAATTTGGCGCCACCGGATACACATAAAATGTCAAAAGACTTGTTATTAGAAATCGTGAAACTAAAAAAAAAAATGTTTTAATGCTCAAATGTGTTTAAAGAACTTCAATAGAGTTGTTATCCAACTATACAGAATTTTGAGCTTACATCTAAGAAATCAGGAATCCTGGGAAGCTTACAGTTGAACTTATCGTGGCCAAACTTGACCGTAAACGTCCTTCTTGGTGTATCGACGATCCCAAGACCACGGAACATCTGCAGAGGCGATAAAAAAGGTCAGATTCAATTTTAATCCAGGAAACATGGAAGTAGATCAGAGAATATATAGTTTCGTCACCTTCAGAGGAATATCGTTGAGGAGGGAGTTCGTAAGGCACGGGCAAAGAAATCACTTCAGAGGATTCGTCTGTGTTCTGGTGGCTATCTTGCCAAGTTAGGGTAACTAGATTGGTTTTCTGAACCTCAGGATTTTTTATCGATCCACGGTGATCCTGAAAATCATAACACAATCAGATTGACTTTATATTTTTCGTCTGCTGACAACAGTTGTGAACCTGTTAGCCAAAAATGATACCGATGACCAGGATATAGCCATTACCTTGGATGGAACTCCATTGTTTGTACAAGAAAAGCTACAACCATGCCTTTTCATTGATGGTAGAAACAACACTCCCAGCTAGAATGATTCATTGAAATCAAAGGACAAAAGAATTGTGAATATTAAAGCATGAACTGATATCCGATGCATTGGCATCTCTAGCCTCTAGGTTCCTAGGATTAAGACATCCGTAAATGCGGGATGAAATGAAGCTCGTCATATTTCTCAATCTAAGTGAACATAAAAATGGCAAGAGTTTTTAGTATACATGCCTCGTAAGAACGGATCATCAACTGAGAATTATTCTTCTGGAGTGCTCCCCAGGCAGCCTTACTGAGATTTGATGAAGTGAGCAAGAACCAACTATAGGGAAAAGAAGATTAAGATTTCGGGGTTATAACTCAAAACTAACTTGATTCCGAGCAATAACGTAAGGAAGTCTAAACTAAAACTTATAGAACCACAATCAATGGGTCTCCAATGAACTCTTACGCCAGTTTTTGACCATTATAACGCGTGAAAGTCTTTATATGTGGCATTGCCCGACTGAAACATAAAAAATAAGCAAAATTGTAAGCACAATATGAAGGTAATGAACATGATGATAAATAAAAGGATAGAAAAACAACAGTGAAGGCTCATATTAATACAAACATAAAAGAATAAGTAGAAACCTCATAACTTAAATTGAACCTATGAAATTGTACTTGCAGAAAAGATTAACTTAAAACACACAATACCATTTGTATCTGACAAAGAAGAATAAGTAGTGTATGTTAAGAACTACAAATGAGAATTTCTCTATGAAAAACAACCAAATACAAAATTGAATCATTAATTATATATAGAGGAGAAATCAGAATAAATTGATAAAAGTATTCTTTGGAAAAATAGAATGAAAATCATTTTTTCTTTTTTACTTTCTTCTGGGCCTCCTTATTGGTGCTCTGTCATTTGGAGAAAGATCCTGACTGGTTATCTCAAACCAATTAATTTCCAAAAAGAAGTACATTGCAGAAGGTATGACAAAAAGGTAGTTGTTCTAGAAGTGAAGAAAAGAAGGAAAACCTGCTCTAGAAGACAGAGTAAATGAAATTTCCTATAGTTAATAGTGACAATTTATCTTTCTCATTCATGTAAGATGGAAAACAACAGTATGAAAAAACTAGTAAGTTAAAATACTACAGATAATACAACAATACAAGAAACACAATTTTTAACTTAGTATTTTACTTCAGTATAGGACTAGGAGTACAAAGTAGCGAGAAGAAAACAAGTTGATTTCTGAATTGGGATGAAAGGACAAAATATGAATGCTGATCCCAGTTCAGAAATGCTACTCAGCAGTCTCTGGTAAAACTTTCAATATGAGAAAAATATGAAAGAATTGGTCTATATACCAGCGGCCAGTGTGGCTTGCTTTCCATCTAGCCCAATACTTTTTCAAGAATCCTTTCTCCACATTCTTCTGCGGGCTCGGGATGGCACTCCCACCTGCATAACCCTAGAGAACAAAATAGAACAATTAATGCAATAAAAACTTCAAATAGTAGGTGTAGATATGTAAGAAATACAAACTCAATAATCTAAAATAAAATGCAAACGGGAGAAATATAGAATTCAACTTCATGCTACATTCATTTGTAGCATATGCCAAATGATGCCAAATAAGAAATCTGCCGAAGAATCTAGAAAGAATGTTTGTGGTGAACAGCATTTGATGTCTGCCTTTTAGCTCTACGCATGCAAATAAATCATTTAAACAAAATTCTAAAAAAAAAAATCCAAAGAGACTAAATTTTCATATGAATTTGCTATACTAGATCGAATAATTTCTCTACTTTAATGGCAATGCTATCTCAAAGAATGTCAAGGTCAAATAAATATTCAACTACAACCAACATTCAGAACTTGGAGAGTATTCATCATATGATTCTACTATTACTACGAAGAAATGAATGATCAAAAAGGCCCGTGAATAACCTACTTGATAGTACCTCTAAAGAGCATCTGACATCTTCCACAGTAGGCCATATGATTAGTGGTTCACCAAGACCAAGTGGTGTCTTATCATCTGCAAAACCTGATGACATTGAGGATGACAGCTCAGCCATCCACTTCTCATCCAAGGAACCAAGAGAAGAGAACTGCAAGGATTCAAGTTGACAAATTAATAAAGATATCCCTCCCCGAGAAACACATGTTATGCCACCATCATCCCATAAAAGCAAATCTAAAACCCTAAATAAAACGCATTCATACTATGATACTATAACTGACTTATTGCATATCACAGGTCATGAAACCAAAAAAAAAAAAAAAAAAGAGATGAAATCTATACAAAAGAAATAAGATCAGGCGGCCTAGAACACCACAAATCAGGAGAAGAAACAAATAGTAAAAACATCACTGAATATGATATTCAACCAAGTAATTCTACCCTGTCTCATAAAAATCAAAGACTATTAAATGCAACTTCAGCTACAGTATGACCATCACTAAAATGACAAGCTTTCAACCATACCTGATAAATAAGAGGAGATTTTTGAAATTCTTTGTCAAAAGTACACTCCTGGAGAACAGTACGTAGCTTCATATGCCCCCACTTTTTCAAATTGGGACCAGTATGATATCCAGGGACTGATGCAATTAATCGGACCTGAAATATTTACATACATTTTATGTTTCCATATACGGGCATGCTATAGACAAATGGATCAAACATGCACCATCAAACCCTCCACGTAAAGATGAAATATCATTTGAGGAAGGAAACTAAAACTTAAACAAGTGGAAAGAATACCGTTGCACTGCTATAATCGAACTTCTTGAAAAAATATGGATTGATTTTGAAGTTTCCGAGGCCTGGTAAGTTAGCATTGAATTCAGGCCACTGTACATTTTCAAAAAAGTATCAACATCATTGGATATATTATCCATAACTTTGTAAAGTTAATAAGTTTGAAACATTAATTTAAGCTAACTGTGAACTTGCATGCATAAGCCTACATTCTTATTTCCGCATAACACATGAAACATGAATGGCTAGGTTTCATACTTGCACAAGAGAATATGCTTTTTGATGAGTTCAGAAGAGAACACACGATCCATACCTTCAGTGCACTGAGATAATCGACTAAATCATTTTCAAATTCACAACCTGTGCTTGGAGTATTCTGATCCTTCCAGGGGAAATCTTGCATCCATAAACCTTGACTTTTGTTGTTCCAGTCTACATGTATCAAGTTTGCAGTATGCACGATAATTCTCACTCCTCGAGGATATACAAGAAGCATGGCCTTAGAATGGTGCGTCCCAAATGAAATAGGAAGTGGGGGTTTGTGCAAAATCCAATTTGCACATTTCCTCCTCTGAATATAATCAAAGCAAAAAGAAAATGTTTTCAAAGTTTAACCGTAAACCAATAAACAACACTAGTATAAACCAGAGTTAAACAAACCTTCATATGTTCCAATGTACCGTCACCCTCCCCATGAATAACCAATACATGGGGAACTTTTGCTAGGGCCGGACAAGCTACAATAAAAAAGCAGGGTAAAATACCTCAGAAATACTAAAACAGAAATAAAGAGGATCTATGCCAATAATTAATCTAGACAATAATATGCATGTTGCCTAGACACAACTTAAAGTATCACAGTAACAAGTGTGATCCAAATGAAGAAAACCAAACAACATAAGGAAAATAAAAGCTTTAATATGAGAGACCAAACTAATGATTAAATTCCCCAGAAACCATGTTCAATGACACAGAACAATTACCACCAGATAACTGATGTAGCGGAAGCTCTGTCGAGAAAAACCTGCGTAAAACGATTAGAAACAACCTACTAAAGTTCCGTTGATTTGCGCACAAATACCGGAAAGTTAGGCTTCAATTCGTTGATTCACGATGAATACCGAAATTGGATTAATTAGAGAAAACTCTAAAATTTTATAAATCAAAAGCTGAATGGCCCATTCGGCCTACATCATTATTTAAAGCAAAATAAATCCTAAACCTAATCGAATTCCTTGGAAAGCAAGAAAAACGACTTAAAAACGGAAATTTACCAAAAAAGGCAAAAACGAAATTAAAGCAAAAACTAATTCTACTGAGAATCCTAAACACTCCAGAATTGACGGAAGTCGATTCGGAATTGGGAAACTCAAATTATTGCGAAAAAGAAAATTTCCTAAAACGGCAAAAATTGCAACTTCAAGGCCTAAACGACGGAATTTGCCTAAAAAAGGACGTGCTTACGCAGCGAAGCTACGTAGTAGTTCCGGAAACGCCGAAACGCATCAGCTGTCAAAATTTCAAATCATTCTGATTCCGCCGCCCGGATTTAGCCTTACTTGGTTTGTTTCAAATCCCACCCCTCTAAATAATCTAATGCCAGTTGATCCGCCGCATCATTCTCCCCAGGTTGGAGAAAATTCGTCCTCGAATTTATCGCGGTGTCATCATCAGAGGAGTCGCCATGGAAAGGAATCAAATGCTTGACATTGAAGACATTATGAGTTCTAATATGGCTGGGTAGTTTCAGGCGATACGCATTTGGATTAATTTTTTCCACAATTTCCAGCGGGCCTATCTTCTTAGCAGCAAGTTTGTTATACTCCCCCACAGCAAACCTGTCCTTTGTGAGGACTGCCCACACAAAATCGCCCACCTCAAACTCCAAATGACGCCTTTTCTTGTCCGCGGCCAGCTTGTATTTCTCTACCGATTGCAACAAATTTTCTTGCACCTGCTTATGAACCTCATGTAACCCTTGAACGAAATCTTCAGCTTTCCCATGAACTCTAGTCTTGCTAGGTAGAGGAATCAGGTCTATAGGGCTTCGAGGAACCAGTGAGTACACGACCTGAAAAGGACTGAAGCCGGTACTCCTATTGACAGCATGGTTGTGGGCAAATTCGGCTTGGCTCAACTTCAGATCCCATGACCGAACATTTTCTCCTACCAGACATCTCAGTAAATCTCCGAGCGCTCGGTTCACCACCTCCGTCTGCCCATCAGTTTGCGGGTGATATGCACTGCTAAAATCCAACCTTGTATTGACCATCTTCCAAAGGCTCCGCCAAAAGTGACTGAGGAATCGAGTGTCCCGGTCAGAAACAATTGACGAAGGTAAACCATGAAGGCGATAAATCTCTCGGAAGAACAATTGGGCGACCTTGACAGCATCAGTAGTTTTTTTGCACGGGATAAAATGAACCATCTTGGAAAATCGGTCAACCACTACATAGATGGAATCACATCCACGTTGGGTTCTTGGCAGTCCCAAAACAAAATCCATGCTCAAGTCCGTCCATGGTTGAGTAGGAATCGGTAATGGCCTGTACAAACCAGCATTAGTCGCTTTCCCTTTGGACACTTGACAAATCCGACAACGTTCCACATATCTCTCTACTTCCTTCCGAATTGTTGGCCAAAAGTACGATGCCTTAACTAACTGAAGCGTGCGATCTCTGCCCACGTGACCCTCCCCATGTATTTCCGTAATAATTTGCAGACGTAAACTACACTCGGGAATACAAAGTTGATTTCCCCGAAACAAGAACCCATCTACCAATACAAATTCTGAATTTTTTTTCTCTCGAACAGCAACCATTATCTCTGAAAAGTGTGGATCTGAATCATATAATTCACGAAAAGAGTTAAAACCTGGAACCTGGACAACCATTGTTGATAACAGATTGACTCTTCGACTCAGGGCATCAGCCACCCGGTTCGTAACACCTGCTTTGTGCTTCAGGACGAATGTAAATTGTTGAAGGTAAGCTGACCATGAAGCATGCCGGGAAGAAATTTTTTCTTGACTGTGGAGATGTCTCAATGAATCATGATCGGTGTATAGAATGAATTCTCGGTGGAATAAGTAATGCCGCCAATGTTTCACCGCTTGGACCACAGCATAGAATTCTATGTCATATGTGCTATAACGTACTCGAGATCCCGACAGTTTCTCACTGAAATATGCCACCGGTTTCCCACCTTGACTCAAAACAGCTCCGATGCCCACCTTGGAAGCATCGCTATGCAGCTCGAACGGTTGAGAAAAATCTGGTAGAACGAGTATAGGGGCTGTTGTCAATTTCTCTTTGATTTGCTGAAAACCTTCTTCAGCTTCGGTCGTCCACTGAAACTTGACTCCTTTCATACACTCAGTGACAGGTGCCATAATGCTACTAAAGTGCGGGATGAACCGGCGGTAGAATGATGCCAATCCATGGAAACTCCGTACCTCAGTAATTGTTTTCGGTTGCGGCCACTGCCTCACTGCCTCTATTTTGGACTCATCCACCTGTAGACCCTCTCCAGAAATAACATATCCCAAAAATAACACCTTTGGTGTCATAAAAACGCACTTCTTGGCTGCAGCAACAAATTTTTCTCTACGCAACACACATAACACTTCCCGAATGTGCTGAAGATGCAGCTCGGGGTTTGCACTGTAAATTAAGATATCATCGAAGTAAACAACAACAAACTTACCGATAAATGGTCGAAGGGCTTGGTTCATCACTCTCATGAAGGTGCTAGGCGCGTTTGACAACCCAAATGGCATGACTAGCCATTCATATAACCCCTCTCGCGTCTTGAACGCTGTCTTCCATTCATCCCCAGGTCGAATACGAATCTGATGATACCCACTCTTCAGGTCCAATTTGGTGAACTCATGTGCCCCGCTCAATTGATCTAACAAATCATCTAGTCTCGGAATTGGAAAGCGATACCTTACTGTGATCTTATTAATTGCGCGACTGTCGACACACATCCTCCATGTTCCATCTTTCTTGGGAATTAACAAGGCGGGAACAGCACATGGACTTAGACTCTCACGGATATGCCCCTTTGACTGAAGCTCCTCAACCTGCCTTCGTAACTCTTCGTGCTCAGTGGGACTCATTCTGTAATGTGGTTTGTTTGGCAACATAGCTCCTGGCTCTAGGTCGATATGATGTTGAATGTCACGTAGAGGTGGTAGTCCTTCAGGTAATTCTTCCGGAAACACATCAGCAAACTCCGAAATCAGAGGAGCTGCCGCACTAGGAACCTCCATATCAGCCTGTGTTTCTTTTCCCATTAACACATACACCGTTTCTACTTCCTTTATCTCCAACTCGAATTTTGCATATGATAACAGGTTAGTAGTATCGCTATGCGCCTTAATCTTCTCAGATGGTTTGCTCGGTAGTAGCACAATTTTTTTTTCATGGAAAACGAAAGAATAGGTATTCTTAAACCCATCATGATACACTTTTCTGTCATATTGCCACGGCCTCCCTAGCAGTAAGTGACATGCATCCATGTCCACCACATCACACCACATCTGATCCTTGTAGTTGGTTCCCATCGAAAACGAAATTAGCGCCCGCTGTGATACAGTCACCTCGCCCCCCTTTTGCAGCCAAGCTAGTCTATATGGTTTTGGATGTTTTTCTGTCGTCACCCCTAACTTTCGTACCGCTTCGACTGACACAATATTCTCACAACTCCCCCCGTCTATGACAAATCGACACACCTTACCAAGGATGGTACAAGTAGACTGAAATATGTTATTTCGCAGCCACTCTCCTTCTCCAGTTCTCGGTGCCAAGCAGGTACGTCGCACCATCAACATCGTTCCTGTGTCACCATCTACCAGTTCTTCACTCACTTCCTCTGCTCCTGATTGTGGTTCTTCAATTATTTCCGCATCTTCCTCATTAAATTCTGCCGGGTCAATAAATAATACCCTCTTTGCTGGTCTTGGACACTCAGACAGCCTGTGACCCGTTTCTCCACATCCAAAACACCGAAATCCGCCAGTGGTTGCCCTGGGAGTTTGAACGTTGTTTGTCGGGTTCCGTGGACCAGTATATGAACCACTGCTAGCACTAACACCTGGTCGACTTCCAGTATTTTCACTGGAACTACTTGCTCTGTTTCGACTGCTCATTCCTCCTCCGAAATTCAGCGTCTGTCCACTATTAGATTTTCGCGACAATGTCTTCTCCAATTGTAAAGCCCTCTGATGCGCCTCAGTTACTGTCACGGGATCGAAAAGATTAACCATATCAAGGATTTGTGTACGCAACCCACCACAGTAGCGCGACACCAACTGATCTTGTGTCTCCTCTATATCGTTTCGCACCAACAACTCATAGAACTCGGTTGTATATTCATCAACAGACCTCATACCTTGACGCAGATTCTGCAACCTCTGGTACATCAATCTCGTAAAATTGTGAGGTAGAAACTCTTTACGCAACTTTTGTTTCATCTTCTCCCAGTCAGAAAGTTTGGGTTTTCCAGCGCGATTCCTAGCGAGTTTAAATTGTTGCCACCAAGCCGCGGCTCTACCCCGAAACCTCGTGGCCACCAATGCCACCCTCTCATTCGCAGGAACTCTTTTGAATTCCAGAATCTCGTCAGCGATTCCAATCCATTCCAGAAACTCTTCTGGCTGCATGCTTCCACGGAATTCCGGAACCTCAGTCCGCATCCCTGACTCCCATCGCCTGACATCTTCAGTTCTGTCATCAACCCTGTCATCAGTCACAGGCGCTCTCTGTCGACGTCGTGGTTGCGGATCCCCTTCCACTTCGTCACTACTTGTCTCAGGATGTAAGGCCTGAAACGGGTTTTGGTTGGCTCTTGACGCCGCAAGTTGCGCCGTTAATTGCTCCACCTGTCGCTCCAACTGTATCACACGGTCACGTTCGATGGCTAGGTCTACAGGAATCTGGTCTGGTCGTCTTCTCGGCGGCATGATGATGTCGTCCCGAACGAACACGGCTCTGATACCAACTGATGTAGCGGAAGCTCTGTCGAGAAAAACCTGCGTAAAACGATTAGAAACAACCTACTAAAGTTCCGTTGATTTGCGCACAAATACCGGAAAGTTAGGCTTCAATTCGTTGATTCACGATGAATACCGAAATTGGAATAATTAGAGAAAACTCTAAAATTTTATAAATCAAAAGCTGAATGGCCAATTCGGCCTACATCATTATTTAAAGCAAAATAAATCCTAAACCTAATCGAATTCCTTGGAAAGCAAGAAAAACGACTTAAAAACGGAAATTTACCAAAAAAGGCAAAAACGAAATTAAAGCAAAAACTAATTCTACTGAGAATCCTAAACACTCCAGAATTGACGGAAGTCGATTCGGAATTGGGAAACTCAAATTATTGCGAAAAAGAAAATTTCCTAAAACGGCAAAAATTGCAACTTCAAGGCCTAAACGACGGAATTTGCCTAAAAAAGGACGTGCTTACGCAGCGAAGCTACGTAGTAGTTCCGGAAACGCCGAAACGCATCAGCTGTCAAAATTTCAAATCATTCTGATTCCGCCGCCCGGATTTAGCCTTACTTGGTTTGTTTCAAATCCCACCCCTCTAAATAATCTAATGCCAGTTGATCCGCCGCATCAATAACTCAGAAAAGACAGATTTTTCTACCCATAAATGATAAAACTACCATATAGAAGAATCCCCAATAGGTGGAGCAACAGCACAAATATAATGACACATGCAAATTATAAAAAATTATCTAAAGTAATGAAAACATATACATTTGGTTCCTGGCACAGGTTACATGACATTTGGAGCGAAATTTCCCATTAAACCATTAGTGTATACCAACACTATATTTGATAACATACAATATATCATAGAAAGTAGATTGTAAATATATTGTAAAGCACAGCTTTTGTATGCATAAAAGATTAAATAACAATCCCTATGGCCTAAGCAACATATAGTTAAATATACAAAGTGAAAATCAACAACACCATAAGGATAAAATCAGAATTAAAAGAACTAACCCGGCATCAACCAATCAATATCCACCATGTAATTAGATAGGATAGCAACAAGAACATCCCCCTACCAACAAAGGAACCCATCGACATTCAAATCAAGTTCTTCACCAAGGCAGAAATTTTACATCAATAAATCACAATGCCTCATCAAGCTTGCAAATTTTACATCACCTGAATCACATCTCCTATAGAAACACTAGATGTATTTGCCCATCCGGGCAGCCCTTGCACCCGCAACAGCCGGAAAGTTAAGGGAAACTTATCATTTGAAACACGAAAACCACGAATCGCCTCCTCACAGTTCTCTCCTTTCCCAATCCCATTTTCAGGTTCAGCCTATATACATACATTATAAATCAAAAACCGAAACCAAAAACCAATATATTCTAACAAACAAATAAAAAAACTAAACTTCTCAAATATATAACATACATGTTTTCGCATTCTCTTCGTACTAGGCTCCTCATTGTCTGTGCCACCATTACAAGGTGGTCTCTTCCGAGACAAACTAATCACATACTTGAAAAAATGATGTCCAGGGATCAACTCTATGATATCACCGTCAAAAATCGACACGTGTTCGTTAGATTTCAGTTTCTTTCTTTGATCACCAGATTTAACAACCACCGGATTAGTCCCTTCCTACAATTTTCACTCAAAAATCAAATAAAAACCGCCAAAAAAAATTATAAAAGCAATAAATTTGAGTTAAATTATTTAGGTGAAATAGAGAAATAAATGTAAAATTACCACTAGTAGATTGGCGGAGCCGTCGGCGGCGGCAGTGAGGGTGAGGTGTTTGCGGCTGAGGCGCTTGTCGGAGACGGGAATGTTGTTCCGGCCGATCACATTTGGGCCTGGAGAGAGTGGTAGGTTCGAGAGTGAAGTGTCTTCTTTGAAGTCGTTATTGAGTGGAATTAAATACCCAATCTTTGTTGCAGACATTGAAGGAGAATATAAATATATTCAAGTTTTTGCATGTAAAAATTTCAGAGGACGACTTCGATTTTTG
Source organism: Acer negundo (assembly GCA_035582765.1). Classification (NCBI taxonomy): domain Eukaryota; kingdom Viridiplantae; phylum Streptophyta; class Magnoliopsida; order Sapindales; family Sapindaceae; genus Acer; species Acer negundo. The sequence goes on along the minus strand of CM069232.1, from coordinate 23,614,883 downwards.
TTTTTGAGAAATGTTTTCGAATTTTCGACTTCTACTACTGGAGTCGGGAGAAGAAGAAGAAGACAGCTTAGTTGAATAATAATGTATTAGTCAAGACGCATCGTTTTGTTTCGTGAATATTTGCTTTAAAATTTGATGAGTTTTTGTAATGGGTCAGTTGAAAGTGGGCCCGGCCCAAATGAAGCCTGTCAGTATGCACCTTCTATACGACGCCGCATCGCACATTTATTAAAGTGATAAATACGACGTCGCTTTGTTTGAGTTCTTGTTCATTGAAATCCGTAAATTTTCAGATTTTAGTTTGAAAATGTACCAACCTCGATTAAATAAGCTTTTTTTCTTGAAAATTTACAAACACTCACTTTGATAGAGTGAATGCAATTAACCAGGATAATCGAATAATTAAATAATTTACATTAGGCTTAATAGCAACTTCAAATTTTGCCCAAAAATTGAAGTACATGGACAAGAGAGTGAACGGTTAACCGTTGACCACAAATAGCTGGGGATATTAATGCAATTTTGAGCGAACGTTATCTATGTATGAAATTAGATCTAACATTTGGGGTGTTTGTGCAATTTTCACAGTAATTTATGATCGTGTAAAAATGTCTCCTATTTTTCCAGATTGCAGCAGCTGTATATGATCCAGTAGAATTATGGTGCATTGAGATGATGGCAACACACATGAATGAAGATCAGAAAATCATATAAAATTTCATATTTGGAGAAACACACATTTAACAATTTGGAAATTGGCAAAAAGAATTGTAAATGATAAGAATTCTAGTCTGTCTGATACAGAAATTTACTTGGCAGTTCACCTATTATTACGGTACATTATGGGTAACAATCTCTTTGTATTAATCTTCTGTCAAAAAATTTGTTGTCGATGTTTAATGTGTGAGCGTGTGATAGCAACCGATAAAACCTGCTATCATCTTCTGCGCTTGGATTCCTTACGCATTTCCGCCATGTAGCTCTCTAAGTTGGATTTCTCCCATAAACGTCTCTGAACAAGATCTTCCTTGGTTGATTCATCTGATAGAAACACAAGCAGTATTTGCTCAAGTATAACAAAAAATTATGAAATATGAAATAATAATTCATGCAACCTATTTCAGGAAATTTCAAGTCATTGCTCGTAATGGACAGTTTTTGGTTATTGTGGTATCGACAGCCTAAAGTAAATGGCATATCAACCACAGAAACAAATGGGTTCGTCATTTTTGGTTTTTGTCTAAAAGATGAAAAGCTCTCGTATATATTAAATTTTATGCTGTTAAATAAGATGGAGTAATTCTGTTAAAGTTACCAATATTCATCCATGAATCGAGAGGCGCTCCAAGGGATCGTTGTGTCAGGTAAGCAGCATCTTCCCAAGCATATGGAGCTTTTTTCACGTTGTATCTCCAGTACCAACGGCCATGCCACAACAATAGCTGCACAAAAGAATAAGTCCTTAACCATTGTAGTACCAAAGCTTGAAGACAACAGCAGAAAAAAATCAAACTATAAATTTATAATTATCACGTTATTGATTTCATTCTAAGTGCAGCTATTCCTGAACTGAAAACATTGGGATTTCTATCTAACCTTGCCAATAGTATAAGGTAGGAGAATCAAACGGACACCAATAAGTTCCCAGATGGAGGGTTTTTCAGCTCCCTTTATCTGTAGATCAAGTTCTTTGCTGAGGTCTTCATCAGGTTTCCTGCCATAAAGAAAGGTTTGGTTATTCGAGCTTTAGAGAATCATAAAGGAAATCTAATTATCACAAAAGGCTAATATTAAAAAATCTCAAAATTGCACAGAAACTTTTCTTATAAGAACTCAGTTCATACTTGTTTATTTGCTTGTTACTCTTCTTTTTATTTGTAACTCCCCCGCTACGTTCAAATTCCAATGCTTTCAGCCTGTTTCTATAAGCTGGAGTTTTCTTGACCATGGCTATAGCCTGTAGCAAGAATAAGAATTTGTGATGTCAAATAAGAAAACTTTCAAGCCTTTTACATGATATATAGTTGATACACATTAACAAAGATCGTGAAAATATTATTACCCCTACAGTTATTAATCATCATTACAGAAAGTTCAGCTATGTATGCATGCTGAATAAATGGGTTAGGTCAAGAGCAAGTAAATCCCACATAAACAAAGAAAGACAATTGAAAGACTTGTACAAAAGGAATTGGCAGGACTCATACACTAGGGAATTTAAGGATACCTCTTTTTTCTTTATTCATCTTAATGGGAAGGGTTTTGCCATTTTGGATTAACATTGTAATTTTTGGGCTAGATTTATTAAAATTCTTTTGGAGGAATATTGTACATTGAAAGTATAGGTCAGACAGCAGTAATGATGCTTTTGTATAGCCTTATATTAAGAGCTTATTTTTGGGTTGTTTAGTCCTTTGCTGGTTCACTTTTTTTTTTTTTTTTTTCTTTAGTATAATTTTCGTTTCATATAAAAAAAGAAAGAAAAAAAAAAAAAGGGAGTGGGCAGGATCCATTGGCTTAAACTTTTGGGTTTGAGCTGGACGAGCTCATGTATTCAAGTGCCAACGCTCCTATTCCTCGTTGAACAAAAGATGAAGTAGTACATAGCTTTCATACTGCATAAAATTTTTAATCATACTATCTACCAACATTCAACTTTAATTATGAAACACAATTGCATCAAGATTCCAAAGTAATATTTTACTTGATAAATCATGGTACCTGATTATATGTCGTCCATTGATTCAAATATTGAAATCCAGAGAGAACCAAAAGAAGGCCAATTAGGACAGCACGTGGGTCCTGAAAAAGATGTACATTTAAAGTTTTAAAAAAAAAAAATCAAAGGCTGAATGGAAAATATAGTCTGTCATTTTCTCTTTGAAAGATATGAAAGTTAATTCCTCTATTCGCAGGAGAAATACCAAATCAAAATCAACAATATGCAAGTTCAATAATAAAAAAGATCCTCACCGTTTTGTGACCATAATAAGCATGATAGTAACGAGCAGTATTGTAAAAAACCTGACAACAAAAAAGAGTGTTAGTTGTTTTGCTTTTCCTTTCTAACAGTATTATACAATATGATTTGGAGAACTTAAGGTGTTTAAATGAATTAAAGAAATTCAAGGAGCCAAAAATAATCCCATGAAAATAATATTCAGATGTGTTAGAACAATTCATAAGATTCCATCAAAAGTTATAATATCAAGGATAGACTAAATCAGTTCACAAATTGTTACCAAAAACATATCAGCACAGCAGATCTATAGCGGCATATATGAAATGGACTTCAAAGATTTACAAGAGTTCACAGTGAAGTGGTTCTGAGCTCAAAACATTTACAGTACTAACTCCTAAAAGTCCATGCTAGCATGCCATATTGCAACATATGAGAGCAGAGCTTAAATCTGTATGTGACATTCATCAAGTCCCTATTCTGTAGTGATGTTCTAAGTCTAAACATATGAGAACAGGGCTTTAAAAATCTTTTTTCACCCGAAAGAAAGACAATAGAAGTCAGAAGGGCAATTCAGTAGCTTCAAACTATTCACTCTTAACAGAACATCTATACTAAAGAACGATACAATAGACGACCATTTGGAGCCAAAAATGCAGATTGAATCAATACCATCATAGTCGATCAGAAGCTAAGCTTAAGAATTACTATACAAATTTATTCCCTAGTACGAAAGCACATTTACTCTTCCTTGAGTTACCAACCAAGAAATTTGGAGCGGCCAATGTTTTTAAAAACGTTTTTCAGTATTTAGACGTTTTCCTCTACTAAGGCGAGGCCTAAGCCTCAAGTCGTAACGAGGCGTAAGCCTCACTAGTGATAGTTAAAATAAATTAAAAAATATATAAAAAGCACATAAAATTTCATAAATCAACCAATAATCATATAATCACAATGTGCAGCTAATTGAAATTGTTCAGACAAAATGCAATTGTTACTCAAACTTGGAAAACAACAACTAGAGAATAAAATGAGAAATAATCTATTAAGCCTTAGTCAAATTAAGGCCTTAATATAAACTCTAATGCACCTCTTCCGGATGTGCAATTGCATAATCATACTGCTCCCTCGTGGCTTCGTCTTTCAGAATCTGCAATCGAAAAATTCATATTCGTTTAAACATACGAAAGCAATAATAATCTCAATCAACGAGTCTTGAATCTTCGAAATCACGAAAAGCTAAACCCTCATAAGCATTGACCAGTAACAATACAACAAAAAAGAAAAGAAATTGAGCTCAGCAATCAATAAAGATTATAATATTAAAAAAAATGGCATTACCTCATAAGCAGTAGCAATTTTAACAAACAGCTTCTTTGATTCCGGATCCGGATTTTTATCCGGATGACTAATCACATTACCAAAACAACAAATCAATCAACCAATACAAAAAAGTTTCCAAATTTCACGTATATAATCAATCAAATCAATAAACAGATACATGTTACAACAACAACAAAACTTACTGTTTCAACGAGAGCTTGTAATAAGATTTCTTGATTTCAGTTGCATTTGCGTTCTGTGAAACCCTAGAAATTCAGTGAAAGAACAAAAAAAGTTAAAATGCGATTGATTAAAAGGTTAAATTTGTAAAACGACGGAGCTGGAGCTGACCCTAGTAGATCGTAGCAATCGTCCTCGTCGCAGTAAATTGCGATCGACGGAGAGACGAGAAGGAACAGAACCATAGCTGATGTGAGTGCCCACCACCGTATCGGTACCGGTGGCGCCATCGTCTCCTTCGATTCTTTTGCGTTCCAGAGAGGTGACAAAATTGGAATTCTCGAAGTCGAAATCGGTTGTGTTTGACCAAATGAAATAAAAGTCAATTGCATTTGTGATTCATAAATCTTGGTTTTTGATGATAAATGGAGCCCGGCCCTGACCCACTTTTTCTTTAAATGGGCTGGCCCGAAAACTAAATTGGCTCTCGTAGTCTTTGTGTTTCCAAAGGAAAGCCCAACTGAATATTCAACATTTTTTTTTTTTCAGATTTAACTATTATGCAATTGTATAGTTAACAGGTAGTTACGAAAGAGATTTTATTTTTTATTTTTTATTTTTTAATATTTTTCGTTTTTTCGTTTTTTAGTTTCCAATTTTTCTTATTTTCTCAAACCTTCTGTTTTTATGGATTCTTAGATTAGAATCTAATTACTACTAATTATTTTTGTGATTATACTAACCTTATAGAGTAGCATCATTTCATAACAAAGGTATAATAACATAACATTAGTTCAAAAAAAAAGAGAAGGTAAAATAACATATTTATCTAAGAACTATCATAATTGCAAAGTATTTTTTTTTTTTTTAAGGGTTTGTCACTAGGTTTAGGTTCTGTCAGGATATATAATTCGATGAAGAGTTATAAGTGCGGTCCTGGTAGATATTTTTGTTAAGTGGATCTCCGATGAAGAACTATAAGGGCGGAGTGCCTCTCCCACAATCGGGAGAGGTCTTCCCACACTTTTTCTTTTATATGCAAGGTGAAACTCAAACTCTTCTCACTAAGGTAAAGGTTCACAGCCTAGCTACCCATTGAGAAAAATTACAAGTGCATATGAAAGCCAAATAAATAGATGTTTCACGTCATTGTATTGAAGGACATTATGCTAAAATGTATGGATAAAATTTATTTTCAATTGAATTGAAAAGTCATAATAGTAATGTAAGATAATTTTAGATAAATTTAATTTCTTTCTTTTAAACTTTCCCATAGACAACAAGTTATGTACCCGAATTACCTAAGTTGATGATATAGACTAAACAAATACCTATTCTTCATGGATCCTTCAAAATAATTAAGAGTTGTTCGAATGAAACCGCTACAATTACAGTCAGGAATGTCAACTCGATCCCACTTTCAGTGGTCTTCCAACACTTTGAAAGTTTGAAATATATTAATGGACGATAAATGTGAGCTCGAACCCTATAGAGGAAGTATCCAACCACTTTGCTAAAAGCCGGTTATGCAAATGAATGAAGTGTAACATGATATTAAGATATATATACAGTATTGTTATAATGAATTATATATGATATTCTTAATTTATAGTTTAATCAAATAATTTATTCTCATGATTTCCATATTAAACAACTTGTGAAAGAATCCCACTAACTACGATTGATGATTGATTAATGATGAGAAAATAATTAATTTGATGATAATTTGAGTGTGAAAGGCATTAAAAATGAAAAGAGAAGAGAAAATCGATTGCAAAAGATCAGTCTCATCCTGCCACTACTTGTACAGACACACTTAAGTGTCAATGTTTTCAGCCACATAAGATATATATATACATATACCAATGTTAAACAAGCCAAAAATTTAACAGAAATTTCAATCCAAATGATGTTGTAATTGGTTTTTTCATCAATTACATCATCTCATGGTGTATGTCGTAATGCTAAACAATCCAAATTTTAACCCAAATTTCAACCCAGATGATGTTGCAATTGGTTTTTTCATTAATTACATCATCTCATGTTGTGTGTCATAATGACAACTCACTTGCTACATCATTTTGATTATTTATTTGAGTTGTATAGTATTACTCATATATATATATATATATATATATATGCACACAAGATGCAGAAATCATTTATTTCTGTTAGTGATGTGATTATTCTACTTTCCAACAAGTAATTTCATGTTCTATGCATCATGTCTAGCTAAATTGGGGTTTTAATATTGTGTTATTGATTGATTACATACCATATACAGATATACTTTCCAATTAAGTTATGTCTTGTGCTAAATTTGGATTTAATTAACGAGTTAATTGGATCCTCTCCTGGTTTTGGGTTTTTGATGTATTGTTTTATAAGAGTTCTTGAATTTGAATGAAACACTTGTTCACATGCATGGGAGAGTAAAATAAAATCTTAATGTTTAGTCTAACAGCAAATTCGTCAAATTTAAACAGTCTAAGGGCAATGATAAAAAAGTTAAAAAAAAAAATGTAAATATACAAAATCTAGGGTAAAAATTATCCAACAAGAATTAATAAAAATTTCTCAGATTAACGGGAGAGGAGTCAAATTAAACTTGATAGTTTTAACCTATTCTTTAACAACACGACACGTCGATATGCGTTGGATGCACTTAATTAGTTTTCTCAACGAAATCAGAGTAGTGGAAGATGCACTATACAGTATGTGTATCACGACTCACTAACTCAAGAATTTTTCCTCCACATGATATACACTAGCAGCAAGTCAGCATGGGTTAAACTCACCGACACGATCGAATGCCGCTTCTACGGTACATATTATAAAACCAATAATACCCTTAATCGAAATAAATATATTCATTTTAATATACTTTATTTATAAACCCTCTTAAATTATAAATACAACCAATTTATTAAAAAAAAAAAACATCATATTTTTTTGAATTAAATCGTCTTCTAATGATGGCCTATTTTACTTTTAAAAATATATCGAATGTAAGAGTCTTAAAACATCTTCAATGTAAAATGTAAAAGTGGTTTACATACCAAAAATTACTATTATGAGATAGGGATGGACATTCCCCCAATGGAGTTTTGGGGTGGGGCCCCATTTTCCCTATATATTTTTATTTATATATATTTATTTTATTTTATTAAAAAACAAAACCCCAACTCTATTGGTCTATTACTCATATTTTAGATTGATCGAAGGTTTTAAATTTATTTAAATTTTTATATGTAATACACTAATACTATATTATTATAGTTATTTGTATTAATTTCGGATTAAATTAAATCAATTATATATTTTAGATTGTACATTTTGTTAATTATTGTATTGGATATTGAAACATGGTGAAACAAAAAGTTTGGTCCGATCGAATTTCGAATTCTGAATTCTAAATTTCAGATTTCGGATTGAAAAATTGTAGGCTTAGAAATGGGGGACGAGGGTAGGGTAGGGGCAGGGGCAGGGGAACCTCCCCCCAAACACCCCCATCTCCAGTTCCCCCAAATGGGATTTGGGGGTGGGGGTGGGGGTGGGGGTGGGGGGAGGTTTTAGGAGAAATGTCAAGAGACTTGCTTCATATGTGGCATAAAAATATACTTGATAAACAATTAACTCAAAACTTGGTCTCTAATGCATTTGTTTAAAACACAATTATATTATCAAAAAAAAAAAAAAACACGATTATTTTTAATGACTTTAAATACTTACTGAGTCAATCGAAAAAATAGATGTGTAAGTTTGCAACATGCCGCAATTTAAAAGTAGACGGTCATATTAACAATGTTAGTATTTTTTTTTTTATCACATCAGTGTGAGGTTGAATATGCACAGTTACATTAGAGCATTATCAATCTAAGAGTGGCTTATGAAAAAAAAAAAAAATGTCACATAGGATAAATAGACAGTCAATGTAGCTGTATATATTCAACCTCACACTAATGTGGCAAAAAAAATATTAGACATTTTCAACATGACCGTCTACTTTTAGATGGCATGTTGCACAACTATTTTTTCGATTGACTCAACAAGTATTTAAAATTAACATTAATTTTTTTTATCTATTTTGGGTAAGGAAATAAAAGAAAAAAGAAAAAAAAAAAATTGGACATGTCATTAAAAATAATTGTATTTTAAACGGAAGTATTGAAGACCAAATTTTGAATTGATTGTTTATCAAGTCTATCTTTATGCCATATAGGAAGTAAGTCTCTTGACATTGTTATTATGTCAACGATTTTTGGTATGCAAATGTGACATGTGAAAAAAAAAAATACCATGTAGGATAAATAGACGTTATATTAATAATTGTGTTTCCAATGCAACCGTGTATATTCAACCTTAAGCTGACGTAGCGAAAAAAAAAAAAAAAACCATTAGACATTGTTAACATGACTGTCTACTTTCAAACGGTCTATTACACAACCATTTTTTAGGTTGACTCAACAAATATTTAAAATTGACATTAATTTTTCATATATTTTTGGCATAGAAATTAAAAAAATAAATAAATAATAGACACGTCGTTAAAAAAATTGTGTTTTAGACAGAAGCATTGAAGACCAAATTTTGAATTAATTATCTATCAAGTCTATTTTTATGCCACATTATAAGCACGTCTCTTGACATTGTTACCATGTCAACTATTATTGATATGCAAGCCAGTTTTTGCATTGGAGATGTTTTAATAAATACATTTTTTAATAAACTGTCTATTTATCCTACGTGACATTTTTTTTTTTTCATAATCACTCTTATATTGGAGATGCTCTTATGAAAGGAAAGAAGTAAACTGGGTTGAATATAGAGATTTTTTTTAAAAAAATATGGAATTCTCTTGTATATACAACTATCTTAAAAAAAATTAAAAAGAAAAAAATCAATTGATATCTACAACTACCTTTAATATATATATATATATATATATATATATTTGTTTATTAATAGAGTTCATAACTAGACATAAAAGAATGATAAAAAGTAAAATAATACCTGCCGATGTATGATCAAGAGTCCTCTGAAAATTCTTTTTCCATTACTTTGTTATATGATAATTATGTGATGATGAGAAATTTTGATATTTGAAATAAAATTAGAATTTGATTATAGTTTATCATAATATTTTTGTAATTGAAATTTTTAATAAGAGATCTTCTTTTCACAATCTAGTTTTTTCTTTTTACACTTATTTTCTAAAGACACTATATTTTTAAAATTTAAATTTAAAAAAATTATAAAGATATTTTCTTTTGTTCCAAGATTATCCTTTTTATCTTTTAGCACTCATATTCTGAAGACAGTACATTTTATTTTAATAAAAGTTAGAACGAACCATATAGTCTTTAAATTCATCTGATGAGTAATATTTTTTGAATTAAAATATTAAATTATTAAAAAAAATTATCTCTCATAAATCATTAGATTAAATATTATATAAACACTCTCTCATAAATTTTTAATTACCATATTAAACTCTCTCTCGTCCAATACATATTTATAATTTTCTATCTTCATTCTTTCTCAAGCAAGACTAACAATTAAGTAAAAAAAAACTTACAAATAAGCTTGATTATTAGGAACCGTATATATTTATTTATTAAAAAATAATAATAATAACAACTCAAAAAAAGTACCTTGTTTTTTAAAAAAAGAAATATGAAAAATGTTTTTTATTACTTTTATAAGTATGTGATTGCCTAGAAAACTTTAATTATTTCATCAATCTTAAAAATTCTAAGTTTAGTAGAATCTAGTTGAAACAAATTAAGTTTACGTATATCTATATATTTTTTTTCATTCTTGAAAAACAAGGGTTTTTTTTTTTTGGCACAGACAAAAAACGAGAGGCACCCCCAAGAGGCAACAGACCCCCCCCTGCCAGCAACAACAACAAAAAGAAAGCAACCATAGAGGAACTACAAAAGCCTGGAAGAGAAACTAACACAAAAACACACTACAAACTCTGGTTTACATTAACAAATAGAAAGCAACCATAGAGGAACTACAAAATCCTAGAAGAGAAACAAACACAAAAACACAAAACACAAATCACACTACAAACTCCAGTTTTCATTATCACTACCAAACGACGCAGCTTTCTTGGTAAGCATATCAGCATAGGAGTTTGGGCCTCTTGGATTGAACACCACCACCGTATTAGCCATGGAGCTAAGTTTATTGCGAATGTCTAAAATTAGACCCAAATGAACCAGGCTGCCAAGACTATAGCTATTGATCCAATCAACAGCCACCTTGGAATCATTGACCGTGGTAATTTTTAAAAAACAAGATATTTATATTGATTTATATATATACATACACGTGTGTATGCTCATATATGCAGATAGGAATTTTTTTTATCAAAAGAAATGGAGAGAGAGAGAGTAAATATGAGATAGTGTTTAATACAACAATAACATATTTAGGAGAGAGAGAGTTTAAAACATAATATTTAATCTAAAGATTTAGGAGATATAATTTTTTTTTAATAATTTAATTAGTTTATAGTGTCTTTAAAATATTTTTATTTTATTTAGTAATTTTAATTAAAATTAAAATTATCATTAACAAAAAATATTAAATTAGAATATCAATAGATAATTTATGATTTATAAGAGAAACTTTTTTTTTAATAAAATATAAATGAACTAATCAGTTTTATAATCGACAATGTTGACACTCTTATTATAGATATGAGGAAAAAAGACAGTATCTTATTTGGGTTTCACAATGATAACGAGTCAACCCAATAATTGGCTCTTGCCTCTTGGCAATTAAAAAGGGGTCTCTCCTTTTCTCTCTCACTCTAAAAACGACATGACCTGCTCAGCCCATCCCACATTCCCACCGCTCACTTTTCAATGTTGAATCCTGCACTCCTCCTTGAAAGGAGGAAAACTTAAGTGCATCAAATGCATCACACTGAAATTTGATGGCGGTGTATCGGATATATTCACTAAGTGACACATGTTGCTTTAATTTTTTTTCCACACCCACCTCATTTTCTCTCTTTATCTCTAATGATTTTATTTCTAGACATTCCGATAATCTGAAACTCATATTATATATGAGATTTTCACGAACAATATAAGATTTTAAATAGTTCGAAATAATTTAATGATGAGTCACTTACAAATTTTTTATATTAGTAGTACGGATATAGCAAAATATATGTTTGAATAATTAAAATACTTTTCCCTCTAAACATTATCAATTGTGTAAATTTCATATATTTTTTTCGTACGGGATTCTAATTTGCACTATGCATATAAATCCTATAATGGCAAAGGTTGATTTATGGATCAAGTACACTGAATTTGAATTATACCCATAGTAATATTAATATTAGTGGTCCTATATAGTAATGAGACTGGTCCCCTTGAATGATTGGTTGATTAGGGCACATATCATGTAACCCTAAATGTGCTGGCTTGTGGAATTAATTTGTAGTCATATTGATACCGAGTGTACGTAAATATGTTCAATTCGATTGTGAGACTTAATTATAAGGCACTAACCTATACAACTCAACATTTGGCCCATCAATATGTAATCTACTAAAAGATGCTCATGTGGAGATAGATGCATCACATGCTTTAATATAAGTTTAAAGTTTGCAATAAATTTTAGGTTCATCTTCTAGAAAAAATTAAAATTTTGATTTCCCAAACATCTTTGTTTTTTTTTTTTTTTCTAAAAAAAACTACCACTGAATTCCTATTAGGAACCTGTTGAGAATTGAGATCAAGCACATTGTAAATATATCTTTTCAATTTTTTTTATTAATGAATACGGTAGGGTGTAGGGATGTGCACAATACACAATCGAGAGTGAATGTATATATATATATATATATATTCATTCCTCAATATCTCCTAACCATATAGAAATCAACTAATATTTGCATGTTTTGCAAGCAAATGAATTTCTCCAACAGCAGATGTTCCTACAGATTTCCTGTGTCTCCTTCTTTGACCTCTTTGACTTCCAGAACACATCAGCAGGTAACAGAGAATTTGCCAATTACTTGGCCAGAAAGTAGAAGATTATAATCCTGACGCAAATTTCCAAGTTGCATTGCAAGTATATCCACTATAATCCTCACACAAATATCATTATTTTTTAATACATTATCGTAATCATTCACCATAATTAACCACCGATCTTGATAGAACATCTATACCATAGAATGATCACTCAGATATACGTAATGGTATTAATTATTTTATCTCTGGCTGCAGCAGGGCACGTTACCTGGTTGAAACATTTTGTTGTTGTAATGGAAAACATGGAATTTAAAAATACAGGTCGAGATATTTCTAATGGACTTGTGTTACATGGAATTTGGGCATCGATCCTACAGTGACGATACGCATGTCGTTTAACATCAAAGCACTGCACATGGATCCATGTCCCTTTTTTTCTTTTTTGACCCAATTAGAATTCTCAAATATGCTCTCTGCTGTTTGTTGGGTACGTGAAAATGATAGATGTGTAATTGATTGATGATCATGCATGTGTTTCTAGATGTTGCCACGTCTGTGCCGACATATACTCTGCGGTTACAGTTATACGTTTGGGCCCCCTCCATAATCATGTGCCTTAGTTTATTTCATTTCTCGATCATCATGGAATGATATTGTTGCCGGTCATATTATTATTATTATTATTATTATTATTATTATTATTATTTATATATTTTTTAATACAATAATAGCTGTTGGAGCTAGCGAGATTAGACTCTATAAGTTTAGTCCGGATTATAACTCCCACAAGAGGGGGGACACCACCCACACAAATAGTGGTAAAATTGCTTACACACATTAGGTCATGAAACTTAGTGGTGGAGAGTTCCCTTGAAAAGATCCACCATGAGATATTTAAATTTTGTTGAATTGTATAGTATTATTCTCTTAAATAGTACACAATCACATGAGTTATGATGTCTAGGAGAAAATCTTGTATGAGATGGTTTAACGGTCATATTGTGAGACTATCCAATAAAATCGTGCCATATTACTGTTTTATAATTTATTTTTATGTTTTTTGAGATAAATGATACAATTTTATCGGACGGTCTAATCACCACATGGCAATGAGACCGTCCCATGTAAGTTTTTCCCACTGACTAGTGATAAGTTTATTAGAGTATCTCCAACAGCCTCCCTCGAAGACATCTTTTAGCTTAATTAAGGAATTGAATGCATTTTTGTAGCTCCAACAAATCTCTAAATGACTCTCTTAATTGTGTTCTGGTGGAGTTCATCTGCTTAATTAAGGGGTGTTTTCAGCCCTCTTAAAGTGGGTTCCACCTATTTAAGATTATTTTATTTTCTTGAAAAACTCCCTATATTTAAAACTCATAATTGATAAACAATTTCTAATATTTAAACACAATATCTAATATTTAAATAATAATAAAAAATTATTAAAGGGGCCACCATTTAAGGGAGTATTGTTGGAGCACATACTCCCTTAATGGCCCCTTGCAATAATATAAACCCTTAAATAAGGGAGTCTCCATATGATATTGTCGGATACGCTCTTACACCTATATTCGAGATGTTGTGGGTTTAATTTATATTCCACCCCTAATTCCGAAATATTGGAAATTTGGAATAGTTAAAATAAAATAAAAAAATAGATATTTATCTTTGTATCTTAAATTATTTCGAATCTCAAATCCGAGTAAGTTAAGAAAAACAATATATTAGCACGCTTTATTATCCTTTATTGATTTTTTTTTGTCGGTAGTGAAATTTTATCCACTAAAACACAAAAGTATAATTGCAAGCTTCTTGAAATTTCTAGGAACCTCTATCGGCACTTGTTTTGCGTAATTATTATGGATAGTGTTAACAAGTGTCCTCAAAGGAAACATAATTAATAACTATAAAAATAATATAGAGGGAAGTAATTTTCTTTATTCCTTTTTAGTATAGTATTTTTGTATTTTAATGACTATGTGCCTTAGGTATAGATTAACACTACCCAATTATTATAAACTTAATAATTTGAGTTTTAATATCATTAAAAATTAACATTTTATGATAAATATATCATTTCGACGCAAACACAAATTTCACTTATTAAGTCTCTCATTTTGTTCAACCCTTTGACGTTTGAAGTTAAATAAAAGCAAGTTGGTTGGTTTCATTACTTTGATGCTATCAAAACTCAAATCATTAAATCGGTGACAAACCCACAAAGTTAGCACAAATAAATGTTATTTAGACTTATTATTAGTTCTATAGTTGCACGTAAGCAAGTCATGTCATTTTTTTTTTTCTTTTATTTTGTTTTAAGTATAAATTTGAGATTTAAGTAAGGTGGATACAATTTGCCCGCACTACCTTAACGTGTGAATGTGAAAAGTTTACCAATAAATACCTCAACTTTTCTCATCCATATCAATTTTTAAACATGTTGTTTCCATGTGTAAACGATTATTGATTCCTAATTTCATATTTTGACCTAACCCTTAGATTAATGGTCGTCGATGAATTTATTATTTACTAATGCTAGATAATACAAAAAATTAGTTCAAAAACCAATCCAAATAATGTGGCATGTAATTTGTTCATTCACCACATCATTATATGATTTGTATGGTAATGACAACTAACTTGTCATATCATTTAAGTTGTATAATATTAATCTTTATTATTTCAAAGGTGATTTTCATTTCATCACAACAAATTTATGAGTAATATTATACAATTCAAAAAATTAACCTAAAATTCAACTCAAATGATCTTTGTAATCACCTTATAAATCACAAGGTAATGTTATGAATTATATGATAAAAACAAATTACTAGATACTTAGATTGATTTTTAAGTAAATTTTTGAATTGGCTAGTATCGGTGCAAATTTATCTGGTTGTTATACATCCAAGTAGTCTCTCTGCCTCTCCCAAAAGTATCTTTATCTCTTTTCTTTCAATTTTTTGTCGACACTACAAATGGAAAAGGAAATAGTTTTTTGTCTTACTTAAAAAAGTAGTAAATAACTATATATATATATAGCCATTATATATACATATAAATTTTCTCTGATATCTCTATGAGACGCGTGTTCTTATATTAAGCATAGGCTTATAATCCTCTCCTCATCAATTAAACCCAATAATAATCCCAATTAATAATTGATCATGTGATGAAAAAAATAAAAATAAATAATTGATCGATATCTGTACCTCTCCCTCTCCTATAGCTATAAAATATCTCTCCCTCCTCAGCCCTTTTTGGACTACAAAAAAAACACACGCACATACTCTCTCTCTCTCTCTCAAGCCAGCTTTGGGCGATCTTCTCTTCCAGGTCTGCGTTTTTTTTCTTGCTAAAAGCTCTATGTTTTTGCTAATGTGTGTCTATATATATATATAAAACTTTCTTCTGTCTTAATCTTTCGATATTGTTTGTTTTCTGACTACCCATTATTTTCAACATGAACATGAGAGGGATATGTTTATATATATATATATATAAAGTATATGAAATTATATATAGCTTGGAAATATATAGCTGAAAACTACTAGGAGAGACGTGGACATTTCCGTGCATTGTAATGCAAGTAATTGTCTTTGTTATCTAGCAACTTTATCTCTTACACTTATGTGACTTTTGTGATCACTCGGTCCGGTAAGGATGTAATGGGATTTGTCCAGATCAATTTCTATTTTGTTTTAACTCATGAAATACTGCAGAATTGACACTGATACCAACAGTAGCGAAATGGGTTATCAAGCATTCAACAGAGCATTGATGGATGATTCTGATAACTTTGTGTCGAGCTTTAAGCAGGTAATTATTAGGGAATAAATCATTATAATTACTTTATTTATTTATTTTTCATCATGCATGATCATCAAATAATAATGACTCTTTTTTATTTTTTTATGGGGGTCCACTGGTTCAGTTCTTTTAATTAATTCATTGTAGAATCAAAAACTCCAAATGTTTATAATATTAACATTTTATATTATAATAATGTCTTGGCCAATGGAATTAACAGGACCCATATAAAAGTTGTTTTATCTTGACAAGACGAGATTAACCGATTGTTATGTTATTCATTTTTACACTCCTGCTATTGAAATTATAGATTCGAGGGTATATATTTTCCTAAATTCTGAACTAATTATAATATTAAAAAAAATGTTCTCTTTTGTGGTCCATATGATTTGATAATAGATATTTGGGTCAGTGTGTGTCGTGTGCTTTCATACTTATTCTTCTGATATACATTTACAGCCTCTTATGTTTAGAATAAACAAATATGAGGTTTTTTTTTTTTTTTTCGTCATATATTTTAAAAAGGTTAGACAGCTTACAAATCTAGCTTCAATTTATATATATATATATAATCAAATAAGGGATTCATTACTTTAATTTCGATAATGACCTTTATGAAATCATATTTATTTTTATGAATTTTGATTTTTTTTTTTTTTTAGATAATAAGTTCATTGAAATATATTTATGAATAAAATTTATGAATTTTTCAAGTATTAGAACTTTTTTTTTTCTTCATATATTTTTCTCATTTTTCCAATGCTTTCGTGTTTACAAAATAGTGATAATTAGTTATAATGCTTTTAAAATTCTCAATTTTTTTTATTTATTGGTAGATTTTTTTTTTAAAATACTAAAACTATATATATATATGTTTTTTTAAGTAAATGATCACACACTCGATAATTAATATATATATATATATATATATGTATATATATATATACGGTCCCGTTCCTATCAGGACATCCTTATATAACTTTATTAGGATATTGAATGTGAACCACTTATTTATAAAAATGATTTTACAAGTGCATACATACCAAATCAAAGTATATAAAACGAGTGACTCATATTCAATATCCTTATATAATTATATCAGGACACCCTCATATGATAATTTCCGTGTATATATATATATATATAACATCACACGTCCAAAACCTTGGACGCAAGTTTCGTATCGGATCATTGATTGTCATAATTTTCGTACAGGGTCATATTGATTGACATAACTATAAAATTGATTGATAATCAGTGATTCTGCATGAGAATTACGTATCATGATTCGCACATGATAATTAATATACATATATTCACAAGTCTATGTTAAAATTACCGTCGGATGAATGAATCTTCTTGAATTTTCTTGTGATGAACGGTCTGATGGAACCCTCAAAGCATGGCCAAAACCTGAGATATTTTAGTAATGTCCCACTCATTAACGATGCAATAATATGTATATGTTTGCGACAAGGCAATTTTATTCTTCAACGAATCAACATAACATATGACTAGCTACATAAAATATAATAAAAAATAAATAAAAACCCACAAAATAATTATCAAGTTCAATTTATTTTCCAGCTTATGGTCCCATCAGTCCTATCATAAGACTTTTTTTATTTTTTGGGTAGGTTCTATTCATAAGACTTGGATTCACTCATCACATCATCTTTAATTATTTTGTCAATTATATTATATTATATAATTCTAATTAATAAAATTCGATACGATTTCAATTTTTATAGACAAAAATAATAATAATAATAATAATAATAATAATGGAATCATGGGAGCTCATGTTTGTTTGATCTGTAACCTTCTCAAACTCTTATCTTAAAAGTTAAAACAAACAAAAGGTCAAAAAAAATTTAGTGTGGATGCTTGCGTATATCTCATAGTTTTCATAGTCTACAAGTGAAATAACTAGGTCAGACAAGAAATTCTTAGCAATCCTTTAGTTTGTCACGTCAGTTGTCCAGATTGTATAACGACTGTTTAAAAATCTACGAACCACAAATTAAAATACATACCAAATCTCTATGTACACATTAAAAACAAATTAATAACATGATTATATAAGAAATTCATTGTAAGTTTGTAATACTCTAGATTGCGAGATTACATAAAAACGTAAAGACCCATATAAACCTAGAAAAATAATAAACAAAAGTTGATTATAAAATACCCAATATTCTCCCACCTATATATTTAAAACGAATTCTAATAAAAAAAAAAAAATTTTTAAAATGTGAACAAAAAGACAAGAAATCAACTTTGCCCACAAAGTCCAAAACGTGGAAAGCCACAGACATATATATAATGGTTTCATCGAACAAACAAAGGGAACACAAAACAAAGAAGTGTCCCAAATCCTTTTTCTCTATGTCTCTATCTTTCAACACAAAACTTCCAACAGCTTTTTGAAATATATATATATATATATATGTATTCATACAGACTTAATAATGTGTAAATTGATGTTTAACTAATAATAATCTTTAAAAATGTATAAATTGATGTTTGACGGATCATATAATAATCCTTTATATTGTACGAAAATTTTTACATCGGGTTCTCAATAGAAAAAGACCATCTCTCTCTGTATATATAAACATTACATTAATATTCTCTCTCTCTCTCTATTAATTCCCATGTCTTGTTTTCAGCAGCTAAGTATGGACTCGGACCCACCATTTCGCCAAACCTACAAGACACTCTTCGAGGACACCAAAGCCATCGAAAACCTTGTAATTGCTGTGGAGGAATGCGAGCTTCCATTGATAGATCTCAACCGGCTGAGCCACCGTGAACCGGCGGAGAAGAGAGAAAGTTGCAAGGCAGAGATAGCTAGGGCTTCACAGGAGTGGGGTTTTTTTCAAGTCATTAATCATGGGATTTCAAGGGACTTGTTGGAGAAGATGAGACAAGAACAAGTCAAGATTTTCAAGCAACCATTTCACAACAAGACCAAAGAAAACAAGTTCCCTGCCGGTAGTTACCGTTGGGGGACACCCACTGCCACCTGTCTCCGGCAGCTGTCGTGGTCTGAAGCTTTTCACATTCCTATGGCAGACTTCCATGCTGGTGGCTCTGGAAGTTTCAACACCACTCTCAGGTATTTTAAAAGTTTATTTATTTATTTTTATTTTTTTTCAGAGATTTGTTTCTTCTTAAGTTCTTCATATTTTTTATTATTATTTGTCTCTAGTTTTTTCCATTTCGTTTTAATCAAGGGAGAGAGAGAACTGTGTAATAACAGTAGAAGAGAAAATTTTAAAATTATAAATACAGGGTATCCATCTCTGCCTAGGTCGATCCTGAAAATAAAAATTCAGGATTATGTATTTTATAGCATTACGAAATTAGAATACAGGATTATGTATTATATCTAGTTTTGTAATATTGATAATTTCGATTCTGAGTTTTTTTTTTTCCAAAGACATTTCTAGAAAATATTTTTAATATATATATATATATATATATATATTACATTCAAGTGGATTGCATTGACCAGTTAAAATATCCTAATAATAATCTTAATTTATTATATCAATGATTAGTTGTCCTATGGAAATTGTTATATTTTATGCTTGATTGGGTGGTAAAATCCCTTAAACCTATATAACGAGTTTACGGGTTTGAGTCTTCCCCTAAAAAAAAGTGTTTTATAGGAATAATTTTTTTAATGAAAATGTTAGAGATTTGCTAGGATTATTAAAGAGATTTATCAACGCTTGTTAGTGCATGTGAACATGTGATTATTGTCAACAAAAGTCTACTACACAAGAGAACATAAAATGAAGAAAAATAGTAACATTTATCTATCTGTCAAATTCTTAGTATTAGAATAAAAATAATTAATTAATAAGATGAAAAAGACAGACAATATGCTTGTAGGTGAAAAAACCCAACCAAACTCTTGACCAAGTTGTGGTTTGTTAAAATTTTACAAATATTAAGGTGGGTAATTATCGGATCTATATATTATTTTATATGAAACCGATAACTTAATTTATTCATTCTCATCTTTTCATCTAACCCAACCCAAACTTGAAATCTTTCATGTTATAGAGATTGTCTATCTAGGGTTAAAATCCTAGCAATGTCTTCTATACATACATACAAACACACACACACACATATATATATATATATATAGATTAATGCTAAGTTTCTTAAAAAAAAACTTCAAAAAACTTCCCAAATTATGTATTATAGTGAGTTTGTTAATATCATATCTCTCATCATATAAACTCATGATTTATAAAATGTTGACAACTCATCGTACCATATAATTTATGAAGTTTTTTGGGAAAAAGTTTAGAAAACTAACATTACTCATATATGTATATCGGTATATTTGTGTTCTAGATGATATCAAGAATCCGCTGGTTTATTTATTTATTTATTTATTTTTATGAGAGAGAATTAATTTATAGACTAATAAAAGTAACTTTTTCAAAACCATATAGAAAATTTACATGTATATTTAGTAATTAGTAACATAACCAATAGAAAATTTACATGTATATTTAGTAACAGTAACCAAATAGAAGAGACCACCCAGCTGGTGAGAAAATCAATGGAAGGCCACCCTATATCTTTCTTACACGTTCGAATACTAGGATTCTAGGAATCACAGCTTTTTCCAAGTTGTAAGCAGCTTATATTGCAAGATATTATAGTAGGGTACTCTAGTCAAGTCTGACTTGAAAAAACCGAAGTTATGCTACGAAACTAGACCAACCAATTTCACAATGTTAGACAACTTAAGTTATGAAATATTTTTATCGACTTGCTTGAAGAAGAACCCGATATATATATATATATATATATATCTTGTGTGACTATGGGCGGAGAGAGAGGGAGGCTGGTGGGGTCATGACTCCCTTTAAAAAATATAAAAAAAATTTCACTTTAGCCCTCTTAAATTTTTTTGTTTTTGTATATAGCAATGCTAATCAACCCATAAATTTAGTCTAACAACTAATCTAAATGATGTGGTAAATGATTTGTCCTTATCATATCATTCACCACATCATCTCATAATTTTTATGGTGATGACAACTCATTTATTATATTATTTGGGTTGAATTTCGGACTGTATAGTATTACTCTTTTGTATATTGTCCCTTAAACTTGAATTTTTGACTCCATTCCTTTTGTGTGGTGTCATTCGATTGTGGTAGATTTCTCTAAAAGCGATTTACCATTACAGGAAGAGATAGAGATAGAAATAGAGAAAGAGAAATTAGAGATAGAGATAGAGAAAGAGAAGGAGAAGAAGATCAAAAATTATAGTACATAGATACAGAACTTCACTGTACGTGGGTTTAATTAAGACTTTAATGGTTGGTGGTGCTTGACTGCTTGTTGGTATGTGTATGCCTTAATGGGTTCTTCTGCGAACTTATAAGCACACATCAAATCATGTGTACGACATTTTTGCATGCATGCTTGAGCTAGGCTGGCTGGCTCTCTATCTATCACTACACGATCTGTTATGTCTTCTGATTATTATCACCACTTGCTTGCTTGCTCACGTGAATCGATTATCACCGAATGCATGCATATGCTGTGGTGCATGAGCTGGAAGTCAGGCTTCAGTGCTTCACCAGTCCCACTATGTTGGAAAAAAAAAAATATTGCTTTGATGTGGGCTCTCTTTGGTCAATGGGAGAAAATCTTGGATGTACCACTGGGTTGTGTATCCAGTCTGATCCATCTAGCCACCAGAGATCAAATATGTTGTAAAAAATAAGTGTCATATCTACGTCACAAGTATTTTTCTCATCACATGTTTGATCTTCAATGGCCAGGGGCATCACTCAACAATGTGGGTGCAGTAAAGATTTTGTCCTCTCATTGTGATTATGATTGGTACTACTAAAATGTCTATTTAAAATTACAAAAAACATAGTAAAAAAAATGTCTGAAAAGTACTTTATTTTTAAGTTGAAGATAATGATCTGAAACTTAAATTAATTGTTTTTTAATTGAATTGTCTCAATTAATCAAGTCATTTTCCTTATGTGCATATATATGTATATATATATATATATATATATGCAGTTCAACAATGGAACAGTTTGCTACAACAGTAGCTGGAATTGCACAAAAATTGGCTGAGATATTGGCAGAAAAATTAGGCCACAAGTCGACATTCTTCCGGGAAAATTGTTTGCCAAGCACTTGTTATCTCCGAATGAATCGATACCCACCTTGCCCTATTCCTGTAGAAGTATTCGGGCTAATGCCACATACAGATAGCGATTTCCTCACGATATTACATCAAGATCAGGTTGGAGGATTGCAATTAGTCAAAGATGGGAAATGGATCGCGGTTAAACCCAATCCCGAAGCTCTTATTATCAACGTCGGAGACTTATTCCAGGTATATAAATACAAGTTAATAAGACTGGTTTAAAAATTCATCAGAAACCTAAGCGTAACTTCTGATCATGTATATATAATTGATTTCTGATTTCAGGCATGGAGCAACGATGTGTATAAGAGTGTTCAACACCGCGTTATGACGAATCCATCCGTGGAGAGATTTTCGACTGCATATTTCTTGTGTCCATCATATGACACAGTGATTCATCAGAATTGTACTACCAAGCCTTCTCTATATAGGAAGTTTAGCTTCATAGAATTCAGACAACAAGTTCAGGAAGATGTGCAAAAGTTTGGTCACAAAGTAGGGCTCCCTAGATTTCTTTTAAGAAGCCACTAAATTAAATGAACATTGATGCCACTATATAATATATTGATATCAACTAGGTTTTTTTGTCGACCGCAGCCCAATATGTCTCGGTGGTAAAAGCTCTCGGTCAACATAACAATGTCTCAGATTCAAGTCACCCCTTTGCAATATGTATATATATATATATATATAAACATGGTTTTTCGTCCCTCGACAAGAAAAAAAAAAAGAGTAATGTTAAACATCTTATCTACAATCCTTTTTTTTTTCATTCCAATACATATGATAGTTGAGGTGTCGCTTGATGAATGAATACACATTAATTGTAATTTATCTCACTTACCCATATATCCATTTAACAATTAATGTATATCTACTCATCAAATGACAACTCAGCTGCTATATGTGTTGTGATGGAAATAGTAAGATTGTAGCTGGGATGTGTAGCGTTACTAAAAAAAAAACACTTATTATTTATTAGAAAAATATGGCATATATATATATATATATATATATGGATAAGTTTAATTAGAAAAATAGCTTCTTCTTTTTTTTTTTTGAAATATTTAATATTACAATAATTCGGGTTTTGTGAAGAATGATGGAGAGACTCGAACCCATAACCTTATGGTGTGGATACGAGGAGCTTTACCATTAGATCAATCTCATTTTATCTAAAAATAGCTTTTTATTTAGCATGCTTAGATGCTAATTTTGTGTACCGTATGCTTTTTTGTGTAATTTTTTGTAATATATATATATAACTATATCAAATTTTCTTTAGTGAGCACACAACTTATAGCATATTCATAGCATAAGTGCCACATCATCTACTTTTTAAATTATCAACCAATTATCAACCACAACCGGCTGTATGCATATGACAAAAGTGATGATATGACACTTGTGTTATAAGTATGTCGTGACTAGAGAAAAACTGTTATCTTGGGATTGATATCCTTAGAAAAAGAATTATTGTTTATATTGTCTTAATGCCTTCAAATTTTATAGATGAATAATGGGCCTATCTGGGATTTTGATTGAACAACCCACACTGGAATCTGGGTTTAAAGCCCACTCCTATAAAATGTGAAACAACTCTTCATCCCAATAGTTCTAAGCCCATTCTTCTAAACCAGATATTAAATATTACTGCCGAAACACATGGAACGATATTCACCTATTTAATTAAATCATTGATTAACCCGTGAATTATCTAATCAAAATATACCATTTGTATTATTACTATATAATTATTTTATAAATAATGCTACACATTTCATTTAAAATTTTATATTTTTCATCCGACTATATGTGGCTTGTGAGGTGTCAAATGGTGTGTGGATATATAAGATAGGTGAGATAAATCATCATTAATATGTATCCACTCACAATTTGACACCTTATATACCATATGTAGTGTGACGAAAAAGGTGGGATTTTAGATGGAATGTTTAATATTATTATTACTTTATACAAAATCTGAATCGATATCAACTTTGTAGAATGAATTGATGCCACCGATATATAATGAAAAAAAAAAAAAAAAAAAAAAAGTAACTCCGGTTCCTGTCAGGATCTTGCACCTGATCAGTTCTGTATATACATATATAAAGTTCAATTTTAAAATAGAAAGTACCAAATAAAAAAAAAATAAAAAATCCTCATTAAGTAAAAATGATAGCTTGTCCAAGATTGAGTCTCCCGAACCTCAAGTCTAAAGCTTCAACCTCCGAACCTAACTCCGAACAGCAGGTTCGGAAACTCAAGAACAGCTCTCAGCTGAACCGCTGGTCCAGAGCCCGCGCCATACGTTCCGGCCGAAAGTTGGACCGGTCCGGTCAGGCGGTGGCTGGAGTGAAGTCTCCTCCTCCTCCTCCGGTTCATTTTCAATCTACAGAGAGCAGCGTCTCGTTGGAGACGGAAAAAACGAGTGACGGCGGTGATGACATGGAGAAAACGGCGGGAAAGTCAATTTACATGATATCTGACGGCACCGGATGGACGGTGGAACATTCCGTTAATGCCGCGTTGGGACAGTTCGAGCACTGCTTAGTCGATCGCGGCTGCGCTGTGAATACTCACCTCTTCTCAGGGGTACGTTTGTCATTTTCGCTTTTTCTTTGTGTGGATAATATCTTCAATCGTCTAATTATTGATATTTGATCGAAATATATATATATATATATTTTTTAATTTTTCATATTTTGGAGTCGATATAAAAAATATTATTGAATATTCCTGATATTTTGATTGTATTGTTGATATTTTTTATATATTCAGTGAATTTTTCAAAAATTTTGACGTCTTTGAAGTGCATTGTAAAATCAAAATTTTCATTTAGCAAATTTAGTGTTTGAATCGTCTAATTATTGATATTTGATTGAAATATTTAAAATATTTTTTAATTTTCCATATAATATTATTGAATATTCCTGATATTTTGATTATGTTGTTGATATTTTCGATATATTAATTCGCCGAAATTTTCAAAAATTTTGACATTTTTGAAGTGCATTGTAAAATCAAAATTTTCATTTAGTAAATTTATTGTTTTCTGAAATTGTTTGAAGTACATAATATAGCTTGAAATAATTGATAACATAAATTTTAAAATTTTCAATCTTGTTAGATTGATGATGTAGAGCAGTTAATGGAGATAATAAAGCAAGCAGCAAAGGAAGGTGCAATGGTTGCATACACATTGGCTGATCCTTCAATGGCTGAGTCTGCAGAACAGGCCTGCAGGATCTGGGGTATACCTTCAACAGACATATTGGGTCCAATTACAGAGGCAATTGCGTCTCATCTGGGTGTTTCCCCGTCAGGACTTCCACGTGGAGCTCCAGGCCGAAACTTCCCTCTCAGTGACGAGTACTTTAAACGGATTGAGGCAATTGAGTTTACGATCAAGCAAGACGATGGAGCCCTGCCAAAGAACTTGATCAAGGCTGACATAGTCCTGGCGGGTGTGTCTCGTACTGGGAAGACTCCATTGTCTATTTATTTGTCGCAGAAGGGTTATAAGGTTGCCAATGTGCCTATTGTGATGGGTGTGGAACTGCCAAAGACTCTTTTTCAGGTGGACCCTGAAAAGGTTTTCGGTCTGACTGTTAATTCAGTGGTGTTGCAAGCGATAAGAAGAGCAAGAGCTAAGAGTCTCGGATTTGGTGCAGAAGTGAGAAGCAATTATTCCGAGATGGATTATGTTAGAGAGGAGTTGGAATTTGCTGGCAGGATTTTTGCTCAAAATCCAGCTTGGCCTGTAATTGGTAAGGCATGTCAAATTGTCTTAGAAAAAAAGTCGCATAAGGTTTTAAAAGAATTGGAAGTTTTAGCTTATTGAATTGTCTCTTCAATTTGTTAAGCAAATACATGGCTTATTTGTGATTGCAGAAGTGACAGGCAAAGCGATTGAAGAAACTGCAGCAGTTGTGCTCAGGCTTTACCATGATCGGAAAAACAGGTGCTCAATGCCACGAATCTCGAAACGATACTAGAGAGGTAATGTTCTCACTCTTAGGTCTGCAGGGATGAGTGATGACTGCATACATGTTGATGTCACAGAGTCGTGAATCAATTAATATCAGAATGTATTATACATTGTAAATTTTGGATAAAATATAGTGAAATATAGCTGAGGCGTATACCTCTGTAATATACTTTTAGATATATATATATATATATATATATTTCCTTCTTGTCAACAATACAATAGATTAGCTTTATAGTTGCTTCTGTTGAAGTTAGACTTTCTTTCGTGTTTTTTCAAACAAAATAATTTAACAGTCATTAATGGTGAGTTGTTGGATTTGACAAAAATTACATGTTTCACTAAGTTATGGTTCAATTCCCCCTTGGCTAGCTACATCTCCTGTAACTTTAAGGTCTATGTAAATCTGTTGGAGATTTCATTAAGTCTCAACTAGCAGCGGTCCAAACTTATTGCTAGCCGGTACTTTTGAACTTTTCAACAAAATACTTTATTGGTGCCTGTTCATGGTTAACTTTTGAGGGCCATGGGACTTTTTCTTCGTAGGGGCGGGCTAAAATTGGTTGGTACGTAATTTGAAATTCGGATTAAGTAGTGAAGAAAACTAAAAATCTGAATGTTAGTAGGCCCTTAGTCATACTTTGTTCAGATTATCAACTAGGAAACATTAACTACTTTGAGAATGACTTGGTTTTAATTTAGATTACCTGGGCCCTGGTCTCAGAAAACCACTTGTGTTTTAAGTTTATGTTTGTGGTTGTTGAACATGTAGTGAATTGTCTTGACTCATGTCATTAGTTGAAAGTTAGATTTTGAAGATGTCATCAATGTCCGTTTCAGTAACATTACTTTGAAATTCAGTAACATTAGTTAGATTTTAGAACATTATTTACATGACAATTGACATGTGAAATTCATAAAGCTTTTTCGCGGTTTTGCACACTGCATATGTACGTGTATGAATAATTTCAATTGTTTGAAACACATCAACACACAATCTAGAGTTATTATTATGTTCTTGGCTCTCTTTCTGCTTTTTTCATGATGTTCATAGAGAAATCTGAAGCCATTTCTTGAACTGAGAATTGGCTTCAATTTAAAGTTGCCGCGACCAACTTGAACTTTGAGTGAAATGACAGTACTCCACTCAACGGTAGGTATAATGTTGTTAGGCGTAGGTATACCTCTACCTCTGCACAATTCTTAGCACGCACAAAAAGCTTGAAGTGCGCATGCTTTTACCTACACACACACACACCAAATCTCTTGCTTTTTGTGCTCATTCGTTGAATTCACTTTGCTCACATGAAAGCCACAAACAACAACAAAAAGGAACCACTTCCAAAATGGGTATACATGAATAGAATCCAAAAGTGGTATGGGCCAAAAGGAAAGAAACAATAAAAGTACAGTAGTATAATAGAGAGAGAGAGAGAGAGAGAGAGAAAGTAAACTCTCTGTTCCTCCATTAATCTATTAAGCTCTCTGTACAACAAATACACATTATTTTTTGATATTTTCTTTTTCTTTTCTTTACAACATGTAAATAAAGAAGAAGAAAGATTCCTCTTGTTTGTTTCAGTGCAATGTATCTTTGTCTTCATCTCTGGAATTTTTCAAAAGGGCTCTCTCAAAAAAGTTTCTAGTGGATTTAGAAGCTGCCTCTTTGTTTAATCTTCTTTTTGCCATGCTTCTTTTTGTGCTCAATTTGTGTAGTCAAAAAAGGTATATAAATATTATGATCAGAAAGGGCTTGTACTGTGCTAATCAAGAAAACTTTCGTCGGGGGCGCGGTACTTTCCGACAGCAATTGTGAAGTATATCAGCAAAATTGTTCCCATGCTCGACCTGCCGCCACAAACCCAAAAAAGAATTGATTTCCATTATAGAGATTATTTTGCTTCAGGGATTGTTTAAAAATTTTAAAAAAAATAAAAATAAAAACCTACAATGTGGCAAAGAAGAGAAGAACCCTTTTAGGATCAATGACCCATGTAGAAGAAGACCTCTTGAAAGAATTTCTCATCTTCATAGCACTTCTGTTCTCCGGTGAGCCGCTCCTGCTGATCATATTGCCGGTGGTGATCGTTATCTGATGATGATGGAGACCTTGAGCGCGTTCACCACCTGATTGATCCGCTCCTACCACCGCTGCCGCCATCGTCTGCTTTTCAGGCGCCATGCCGTGCCCTACAAAAAATAAACACTTGCATATTAATCACTCAACACAAACACATACACACAAAAAAACCTGACTAACTAGTTTGGTAACATTTCGCTTTCACAAGCTTGACACTTAACCAACTCAACTGCTTCTTATTATTGAAAAAAAACAAAACAGAGTACTGACTATTTTCATGTATAAAAGCCATTAATTATTGTGAGAATCAAAACGACGTGGCGTGAATCAATTGGGGTTCATTTTTGTAACTGAAAAACATGGGCTCGGTTACTATATTCACATTGGTATGATAGCACTAAAATCTGAGAACCACTCGATCTTCAATTTGGAAACCATTAACGTTAAATCAACCAAAAATGGTTCTCAATTTTTGATTCTACAATCCCCGTAGGGGTATATTAGCCGGACTGGTTCCCAATTTTTGGTGCTACCATACCTATATGGATATATTAACCGGGATAGTATGGGACAATCTTTTAATTTCTTTAAATTTATTCCTAGCATTGTTTGCATTGCATCTGCCAATTTGCCATCAACGTCTCTATCAAATTCTGGGACCAACGGTTCCAGTACAAAAAAGTCAAATAAAAAATGAACCCTAATCGGATTCTTTTCACTAGCTATTGACAATCTAATCCAACGGTCCAGAATTTTTCATATTCTATCTTTAGTAGAAAAAACAAAAACAAAAAACCAAACAAAAACTCGATATTTTTGAATTGTGAATTGTGATTTGTGAGCGAGTAAATGAGCATGGTTAATTACCTCTAGGAGATGATGTGGAAACTATGGTGTCTCTGTCATTAATATTTGAATTGATCTTCTTCTCCGCCGCCGCAGCAGCTGCGGCGGAGGCGGCTGCGGCGCCGCCACGCTGTGACCCTTTTCTGGAAAGTGATCTCTGCAACTTCCAAAAAAAAAAAATAATAGAATCATGTCAGAAACTAAAAAAAAAACAAAAAAAAAAAATACCCAATAAGACTAAAGTGAAAATAAATTAAAAACTTACTGTGATTCTTGAATTTGCATTGATATGATCTTTATTAATGGGTCCAGAGAAAGTGTCCATGTCAATAACAAAGCTATCGGATTTCTTGATAGCGTTGTATTGATACCCGTTTACATGATCCAAAATCGAAACTTTATTGTTTTTGTTTTCTTCAAATCCTGAAGCCTCACAAGAAGATGTAGAATCCTTGAAAAATATTTACAAAATCAGAAATGAAAACTACACGAGAGAGTAACAGCATCCGATAAAACAGTTAGCTAACAGAAAACAAAAATAAAAATAAAAAATGAAATTGACCCAGACAAAAAAAAAAAAAAAACGATGCTCACCAGCTTTGGGCTGTCCGCCATTTCCGTCACTTTCTCGGGAAAAAAATAAAATAAAATAAAACAGCAGCCAAGAAAATTATGAAGAGAGAGTTTGGTGTATGTGTATGCATATGTGTGGATGCAGATTTCAGAGTCAGGAGTACTTGCGTATCGAATGGGGCAAATTTACTCTTTCTCTATGCAGAAGAACCTGATTGGTAGAAAAGAAAAATCAAATAAGTCAAAAGATACAAGATTTAAACACCAATAAAAAAAAATAATCGTATAAAAAACGAAAACCCCATCTCGTGAATCATACGTATCAAAGATAATTTTTGAGAGACGACTTGGAAAAGCGAAAGAAAAATCACTAAACCATCATCACCAATTACAAGATAGACAAGAAAAAAAAAAAAAAAAAAGATGAAGCTAGAAACTTTTCCCGGAAAAAAAAAAATTCTGTTCACGAGAAACACTACATATAAACTACGTACCTTGCATTTTTTTTTTTGTCTGGGTAGATGTGATTGTGAAGAAGAGAAACAGAACAGTAGAAACTGGTGGAATTGAAGAGATTGAATTGCGTTGTGTTGAGTTTGGTTTTATATGAGTATGAGCTGTTTAATGAACTGTGTTGTTGTTGTTTGTGTTGTTGTGTTGTGTATCGTTTGTAACGTCTAAATATATATTAAGTTATTATTATTTTTTTTTATATATAAAAATTTAATAATTTACAGAGATTGTGTGGAACTGGGTGTATGGTAAGATTGAATTTGTATTTTTTGGCGTTGACCACTGGATTAGTAGGAAAAAAATCAATTTAAATTACAAATTTGTAATATTAATTAATTAATTTTTAATGATTTCGATCATCGGATGTATATGTATGAAAGAAATCAATAATTATTGGCAAATTATGATCTTTTTAATAATTTGATTGGTGTGATTTAGACGCCATCAAAGGAATAATAATTTTTGATTAATTATTATAATTAATAATGAAGCCAAAATTAGGAAGGAAATCATTAATTATAAGAGAATTATATATATTTTTTGGATTGAGATCCTCTACTGTGCATATCTTTATCCCGATCCCGACAAATTTATCATAAGCATTAACAATTTAGCACATTAGAGTACCTGAATCATTTTTTGTTTTTTTTTTTGTTATTTTGTTTTAATAAAAGATTTGGATTCTTTACTGATCTGATATTTGTCTTGACCTTTTAAAAGCATGTGATTGATTGTTGATATAGTGATTATTGAAACCAATCACATCTTAACCACACATTTATTACAATAATTATGTATCATGAGATTATGTGAGGTCAGAAAAAAAAATCAGATCAACTGAAATCCATATTCTTTAAGTAATTGATTCCCGAACCCACAAATTTAATGTGAGGCATATTTTTGGGCTAATATTATCTTGTCATCAAAATCATGTTGGCCAATGTCATTTTGTCAGCAAAATTCTTAATTTTTTTTTTCAATTAAAAAAAAACCACCGAACAAGTTATAGGATTATAGAGATTTGTCTAAATTAAACATTACATGTTTATATGTGTGGTCCAAACATGTATTTCCACAATAGGGTGATAAATATGAAAAAAAAACTCGTCACATATACCACTAATTAAATATGTATAGGCGTATAATGGAACTTAAACCCCTACACTAGTACCGTGGTCCGTGAATGAGAATGTATATATCATTTAATCTAAGGGTGTATGTGCAACAAAATCCTAATCGATTGCCGGAAAAGTTAGCTGTATATATAATGTGAGAATGATGATGACAGTTTTATATCTAAGTAAACTTTTTAATTTTAAAGATATAAGAGATGATCTGTCTACACCTAGAAAATTCAGATGAAGAACAATTGTTGTGGGTCCATGTGTTGTTTAATTATCAATTATTCAATTGATTAGGAATTTGAAAAGATTGAGAAAAACAATTGCGTGATAAACCTAAACATTTTGTCACAAACAGCAACGTTGGTGTACGTGTGACATTGACCACCACATTATCCATATATATTTTTCACTAATATTATGATTATTATCTATGCAAGTTGCAAGCATGACTTGATAATTACGATTCAAATCTTTTTTATTAATTATAATTTATTGAATAATCAAATGATTATATGTTGTTTATTATGGTTTATTTTATCAAATGATTATATGTTGTATATTATGGTTTATTTTATTTTATTTTACTTTGTTTTCTTGGATCAATTAAAATGATAAATCAAATCAAATTTCGATGATATATTGTAAATATGAAAAATTGAATGAATATATGAAAGTCAACAATAAGATAAAGGATTAAAAATAATGAAATTCAAGTAACCACATGTGTGTTCCAAAATCAATTAATAATTTTATTTCTTTCTGTCTGTTTTTAAATTTTCTCTTCATTGTTTTTCAAATTATCCAATCAATCACATAATTCAATTCTCCTGAATCCCATGACTATCTATAGTTTGGAACATAGTCAATACTTAATTAAATGCCTTTAATTTAGATTCATATAAATAAATAAATAAAAACATGGGATGTTTAATTATGAGGTAATTAGGAATTGTAAGTTTTGTAATTGATTGATGATTGATTGCATACCTTTTTCTAATATGGCGGTGCATTATG
Source organism: Acer negundo (assembly GCA_035582765.1). Classification (NCBI taxonomy): domain Eukaryota; kingdom Viridiplantae; phylum Streptophyta; class Magnoliopsida; order Sapindales; family Sapindaceae; genus Acer; species Acer negundo. The sequence continues at coordinate 23,582,250 of CM069232.1, read as the reverse complement.
GTTTGTTTATTCGGTTGCAAATAGGGTGTGCAAAAAACGGTTAAACTGAACCAAACCGAGTTCGATTACAAATATATAAAATAAAAAGACAAATCAACTAAAGATAGTTTGGCGTGGAGTTGAGTGAAATAATTCATCAACCCAAACCAAACCACATATTTTTAAAAGAAAAACTAAAAACTAAAATTCACCGACGTTTTTTATTCGGTCCATATTTTATAATTTTTACCGATTACTTTATGTTATTATAGTTTATTTATTTGTTTTGATACAATTCTTCTAGATGTATTAGGCTTTCAAAAGCAAAGATACCGTCAAACATGTTTTTAATCGGGGTGTATATATATATATATAATTACTCGTTTGACTTTTTTTGTATTTCCTTTATATATATAATTAATATTTTTTGTTATGATTTTTTTTAATTTAAATATTTTTTTATAAAATAATACGAAAAAAAAAAAAAAATTGAGTTCAAATATAAACCGATAAAACTATCCAAAGCCCGACCTTTTTTGATTTGGTTCGGATTGGTTTAAAAAATCACATTGGTTTGATTTGCGTTGAAATATAGCCAACTGATCCATATTGGTTTGGTTTGACATTGAGCTTCAGTTCAAACCAAAACGAAAACGACCCCTAGTTGCAAACATTAGAGATAAACATCTTATTATTATTATTATTTTAAAGAATAAAATTAATGAAGTGTACGTGATAAAACAATGCTTTTGAAAAAAAAAAAAAAAATTCAAGAAGGGATATCATTTATTTTTCTTCAATAAGAAGAAAACACCTTGATCTTTAGTTGTTTCTTGACTCGAGTTTTAATTTTCCATTTTTCAAATACAATATCAAAATATACTATAATTTGATATTGAACAGGTTAGGGTCTGTTGGGAGTCGGGACCTACTCAGATTGAGTAGTATATGAGCGACATGAATTTCTATTCCCACAAACATCACGAAGATAACTCCCACCGAATTTCTACTCCCACAAACATCACGAAGATAACTCCCACACATGCTAAAAGTTGCATATAATAGAATTTGAACCCCCACCACAAGTGTGGAAAATCAGAAGATACACTATAATTGATCTAAGAGGGAACCTGCACGCATTAAAACATTATCTTATTTGTTTGGAAAAATAATGTTTTGAAAACAAATAAACATTCACTAATCATATGTCTTGGTGGTTGGAGACTTTAAAAAGTGTCGGGTGACCCATCTCTTCGATCGGGAGTTTCATTTCGGACCGTGCTTATATATATAGTCTAATATCACCAGGTTCTGACTGACTTTTGACCCATGTTCTCGGCTTTTAAAAAAATAAAAAAAACAAATAAACATTGAATGACTGCCATCTTTATTTATTTAAAAATATGGAAGGCAATAGGGGCATGCACACATTGAGTAGGCAAAGCAGGCGCGGCGCCTATCATGGAGCCAATTAAGATTACATTCTTTTTCAATTTCATCCTCCAATTCTGGGTTTTATGATCGTGGAAGATCATGTACTTTCCACTACCAATTTTTTTTTAAGAAAATAAGTGATTCATAAATATATAAATAATTTGTTTTTATATAAACAAAGCATAGTTGCACATGCATGCTTACACAAATGACAACTAGTACAATAATAATAATAATAATAATATCATCTTATTATAATTATATGATTGATTATTAATTTAAAACATGCTCCTAGGTATCTATGATGATTTTATAAGAAATTAAATAGAAATCTCTCAAGAAAAGACATTTAACTAAAAAGGATTATTGGTCTCGAAATAACAAAATTGTGTTTGAATAATTTGATATTTATTTAAGTAAATCAAGAAAATTGATTTTAGTGCTGAATTAATTTGATTAGAGTATTAGCTAATTAAATTACAAGTAAGGTATTGTTATTTATTTTTATTATTTTTTTTAAAAAGTAAGGTATTGTTACCGGTAGTCAAGGATTGGACTGCTATACAAGAACATTAATAATATTGAGTAGAGTACGGATATTAATACTCATAAAACTTATTAGAACATCTATTTTTATAAATACATCCATATCTAAAATTTAAAAAATAAATATTATTATAAGTACTCATTCTAAGGCCAATAGTACCCTCATTGAAATAAATATATTCATTTTAATATATATTATTTATAAACATTCTTGAATTATTATCACACCCAATTTATATATATAAAAAACATATTATTTTTGAAATCAAATCCTCTTTTAATGATGATTCAATTTACTTTTAGAAATATCTCAAATATAGGCGTTATAAAAGGGAATATGTGGAATTGCATATGGAGTTAAAAGGTTTTCAATCTAAAATTCTCTTATTTATACAACTATCTAAAAATAAAAAAATAAAAACTTATTGATATCTACGACTATCTTTAAAAGAAAAAAAAAAAATTGTTGATATCTACAGCTATCATTAAAAAAAAAAAATTTGTTTATTGATAGGGTTCATAACTATACATAAAGAAAGACAAAAACAATATGATAATCATGTGATGATGAGAAAGTTTGATACTTGAATTAAAATTAGAGTTTAATTATGGTTTATCATAAAAATTAGGATTTATCATAAGTTTTTTTTTTTTTTTTTAATAAAGAAATATAGTTAAAGATATGAGTGTAATTAATGAATGTATATAGTATTTGATTTATTTTTATTTAAAGTAAATTGTCCTTATTGATAAATTTCTATTGAGATATTTTGTAATTAAATTTTTTAATAAAATATGAGTGTACTAATAAATTTTATGAGTATCAATATCTGCACTAATAGTTTAATATCCTTTCGATTTCAATTCAATGGTTCAAATAAATTAGAAATTAAAAAATAAAAAATAAAAAATAAAAACATAAAAATAGATAATATCTCTCTAAAATATCTTCGTATCTCGAATGATCCAGACTCTCTAAAGTCTGTTGTCACTTCTGAAGAAGCAGCAACATGTTTGGCAAGGGAAAAAATAAGTTTATTTTGGCATCAACTAACACACCAAGATTCACTAACCAACAACCCATTTCATGTTTTTTCATGTTTTCTCGCTTGAAGTTAAAATTTCTTGGATTTTTTTTTGCCGACTTGTAAAATATGAATTATTGCTATATATATATATATTATATAATCAGCTAAAATAAAGGAACAATAATATATATATATATATATTTGAGTGGTGCTATTGCCACACCCTATACCTGTCTATTTATGCCCCACTTGTTTAATTATGTAGTATTTTTTTTTTCCTTTATCAAAATTACTTAAAGGGACATTTAAGAAAAAAAAATCTTCTATAAAGTAAATCTATTAAAACCCAACATTCCTTTTCACAAAAAAAAAAAAATGTTTTTGTAATCCGTTTTTTTTTAATTTCTTAACACTTAAACCCTAAATTTTACTTCTAACACGTATAAAAATATATTATGAAATAGTCTAATAAAGATATTAAGTATATGAAAGAATTGTTCTTTAGAATGATATTAAACGGGTTGAAACAACCTTGTTATTTATTTATTTTTTTCCACCATGAAATAAGAAGAAAAATAACTCAATAATAATAATAATAATCATAATAATAATAATAAGAAATAAATTATTCAATGGAGGTAAGAGAAAGATGTATACAAAGATCAGAGATGGGGTGTACTGAGTTTGAAAAAAAGTAAATTGAGTAGTTTTAGAAATAAATCAAAATAATTAATAAAAACATTTAATTTTATTTAATTAAATCAAAATTTTAAAAAATAGAACATAACTAGATTGGTAGGGGGTGTGCCAATATCACCTCTATATATATCAGTTTATCTTGGATTTATGAACAGTCACTTTTTAAACAATAAACGTTTTGATTAAGTTATAAACTTATAATGATATATTATTTCTCATGCCACTGTCCTTTTCATTTTGGGTCCCCTCGTCATAGTTGTCTTTGATAACGATGTGACCACAGCCCTATATCTCATCCTAGAGAAAATATTCGACCTAGAAAGATATATGATGAAATATATATGTATCTCGAATTCAAACATATCATTTGAAAGAAACATAAAAAAATATGAGATGATTTATTAATTTAGATATTTCAAGATTTGTTTATAGAGATTTAATCCGATTTTATCGGATATCGTTGGGTCTGTGAAGTCTAAATTCTTAATATTAATTAGTTGCACTGAAACATCAGATCAGTGGTCGAGCTCGGTGATTCTATAGTACTCTTGTAATTTTAGGGGTTTTAGAATATGAGGGAGAGAAACAATATAAAGAACCGAATTGAATGAGAGAGTTTTTGCTTCGTATTATAAATAAAGATGTAATTAGATTCAGATTTACATCGAATCACGTCAAATCTTATTTAAAATTATTTTTCTTTGCTTATGTGTACGTGCGTGTGTCAATTTCAAATTTAGATATTGGTTAACAACTCCAGACAACTTGCAAATTATATTTATAGCTTTGTTACAAGAGTAGTTAGACTCCTCTTCATTGATATTTGTGTTTTCCAAAGTCAAATTATAAGGTGGAGCGTATATATATATATATATACACGATTCCGTTTATATCATCAAAAATTGATGTAATTACATCAGCATTAATACATGTGAACCATTGATTATAGAAAAGTTTTGACAAATACATATACTTTGAATCAAAATATATAAATCTAATGATCCATATCTAACGTACCGATGAAGTTGTATCAGTACGCACTGACTTGAACATTTGTGTGTATATATATATATTGAGAAGGCTAATTATATAAACAATCAACAACTCCCTATTTTTTGGTCTATGTTGGCTTCTCATGAATCATGATAATATGATATATACAATCACAATTTGAGCTTTTGTGTGGTTCTCACTTGCAATAAATTTATAAATTCAACGCTTGCAATTTTAATCTGCATCCACACATCCGCACCGTTTGGTGATGATGCTATTATTTCCAAATGACCACTTCCCATTTTGGCAACTTTCTTGGGTTACAAGCCAATCTTACTCAATTACCTCATATATATATATTTTTGAAGCCTTATATTAAAATAGAGAAAAGTCTTCCATGGAAGAGTACTTGTTGAATGCTGACTATCACGATTTTTGTTATTATTGCTGTTAAATTAGTACATAATCATTTGTCTGTTAAGGAGTATACAAAATAAAGGCAATTATATATGGAAGTAAAGAAATAAAGAGAGATATATGATTTTATCTGGTTTGGTGTAAGCATATGTCCACGGACCATACCGACATTCAATTTTATTATCAAATTATTATTTATAATGACTAGCAAACACTTTCTTTCTCAATTCGGCACTAAAAGTTATATTTTCTATCTCAATTCGATTCTAAATATTTTTTTTCACTCTCTTATTCTGAAACCCTAAGAATATACGAGTTTAAATAATAAAACCTTGAAGTAAAATTATCACTTGAACCCACGTCAATAAAAATGCAAATCAGATGAGATGACGTTGATTCGGTGGTAAAACCCCTCACACCTTCATAACGAGGTTATAGGTTTGAGTACTTAACTAAAAAAACCGAATTTATATAATAATGTAATACTATATATATTTGCATCAATATGTCTCATATTAATTTGTAATAGTTTTAATCATTACTTGATTGATAATTATTAATTAGACAGAGTCTATCCAAAGTTTATATTGTTTTATAAGGTTGATTGACACGTTGATTATAGATTAATTGATTGTTTATATATCTTGGCCGGTGCAAGTCCCACCAAAAGGCTGAGTTGTGGCTGATCTTCTTCTTATTCAATCGGCAACTCATACACACACATATATATTATGTAGTGGTTTCACGAAAAGGTTTCTACTTTTTTCTTCAATATTAATTATTATTATTATCATTCCTTGTTTTAATTTAATTTCTTTGATCTGAATATTTTCTTTGCTTTTATTATCATTCCTTGAATAATTAAATTAAATAATAATGCAGTGATATGATCATAATTACAGTGTCCGCTTCAAATGTGATCACTATTTTGTGAACATAATGGAGTGGCACCACAAAGTACATCAATCAATCTTATTAATAATCATTAAATCCAAAAACTTAATCTAATAAAAATAACCGTAATAAAACCCAAAAAAATTTAAACTAATTGAAGCACTCTAATAAAACTTATTATTTTTGTTGGTTGAGAAAGAGAAAGATCATTTGTTCCACGCAAATGCAATTGTTGGTTTGGGTTTGGAAATTTAAGAAAAAAACCAATTGAAATTTTCCAACAATTGAGGATTTAAATCTCTCTCTCTCTCTCTCTATATATATATATATATATACATATATATATATATATATATATATTTTTTTTTTTCAGAATTGGACAACTAGACAAATTGATTTCAAAACCTCAACGACTAGTTATGCTATCTAGGTTTTCAATACAAAAAATTAAGTTCGGATGCCAGTCATTTTATTTAACAATGATTTTTTATATACACGTGCATCCTTCGTCTCTAACTACCATTCCATTTTATTTTTTTGGGGAGCTTCAATTTTAATTTCTTAAAAACACAAAATTTTGTTAATTGAATATTACTAAACGTGGGATATACATTAGGTTTTCAATATATACATATAGCTTTTGCTTTAAGTGGAAACCAAATAAAGAGATTTTATAATTTATGCAATGCAAGCTTTTCGTGATTTATTAAAAGGGCCCCTAAAAGAGATAAGAGAATATCTTGCCATTTCCATTTTCTATTTCAAGTTAAGTTCCTTTTTACTTCACTTTTTTCATCTCTTTTTTGGAGAGATTCTTTCAGCATCGTAACATACACGCTCCTTCAATTAATATCATGTTATATGGTCAAAGTGATCAATTATTTGAAATGTTTAAACGATACGACATAATATTACTGATCTGAACGTAAATTTCTAAGAAAAAAAATATCTTGTCTCCCTTTTACTCCATTAAAGACCAAAAACAGACCAATTATAGAACAAACTAGTAGAACTTGAGACAACGTATAAGACAAGTAATTTAGCTTATCAAGGTGATCACAAAGTTCCAATTGATATTATTTGAACAGGAAAGTGTATAAGCTTTTTAGTGTGGGCACTCCTATGATCGGTTACAATCTCTTCCATTTTATCTTTATTGATAATTGTTAAACAAGTAATGTTAAAAAAATTTTGACTTTATAGTTTCATTTGTCTCGTGATCTCAATTATTTGAAGACTATAGGTTATATCATATATGTTAGAGGGATTTGGGCCTTCTTGGTTGGTATCCTATTTGTCATATCAAATGTTGGGCTTCTGATTTAAGCCCAGCTGATGCAGAAATGGCTTTAGATTTTTATCCACTTCTTTTCGTTTCCTTTTCGGTTCTGCTACTATACATGTACCGTATAGTTACATGATTAGTTTTCAATCCAATAGTTTACAAAAATCAAATATTTAAAAATTAAAAACAAACATTTCACATAACTATACATCAACTATACTAGTTATGTATTGTAGCTAAACCCTTGAATAATATAAAGAAATTGATGGAAGTTGAGATAATCTAGCAGTAAGCTCCTGCATCCACGTCAATTAATGAATCAATTCACTCTTCTCTAACCTTTGTTTTGGGGGAAGTGACCTTGCCATGTTTAATGGGCCTTTTGGCCTTTTCAATGTTTCTTCTCTGCCTAATTTGGCTGTTTCCTCAGCTATTTTGGTAAATTTTTGTTGGCTAGTGAAATCCAATTCCAAATGGTATAAATTTTGTCATTTATATCAACTTTTGATCAATTTTATTAAAAATTTCATAGATGTAGAAGTAATTGTATAAATCCAAATAACTTTATTTGCATAATTAATGAGAATTGTCTTGCATTCTGTCTCTAATGTGTCCGAAGAGTGCCAGTGGGCCTTTAACATATTCCTTAACTCAAATCAATCCAATGTAAGGCCAATCAAAAACTAGACAACTTAATCATTCTATTTCAATCATTAGTGCTATTATTATTTATTATCATTCTCTTTCAATTTTATTATTGTTTTTATTATTATCACTCTCTTTCGATTATTATTATTATTATTATTATTATTATTATTATTATTATTATTATTTTCTTTGAAAAAAAGTATGATACCACACGGTCAAGAGTCCGTCGGGATCTACCAAGATCAATCACTACATTGACAATCCAGATATATAATCTCACAATTGGAAGACCTCTACTCCCAGAATAAAAAGAGAAAACTATATATGGTGAGACTTGAACCCTCACCACTAACGTGGATGAGGAGGCACACACCATTTAAATTAAGAGTGAATGTGGTTCAATTAGATTGATTAATTGAGTACACACTTGCTCCATAAATTTAAGTTGTTTGCTTGTGAATTGTAAAATCATTGAGATTTGGACGCATATATATATATATATATATATAGATATATAAAGTTGCCGACGAGATAAGGTTAGTCCTGTGGTAAACCCCTCACACCTACGTCATGAGGTTGTAGGTTTGAGTCTTTCCCCTCTTTAAAAAAACCTTGAATTAATGTAATATATATATATATATATATATATACGGTCCCGTTTCTATCAGGATATCCTTATATAACTTTATCAGGATATTGAATGTGAGCTACTCATTTCTACTCATTTTTAAAAATGATTTGATAAGTCAAAGTATGTAAAACGAGTGTCTCACATTCAATATCTTTATATAATTTTATCTTTATTTCCGTATATATATATATATATATATATTTATTTATTTTTGATAAAATTGGACCGACCTAAGGGGAAAAAGCATAACAAACAATCATATGCTGAAAAACTTAAAGGTACCACTTCTCAATATGTTTTGGTGGTGAATGACGTTCATTTAGTCTGACAATGTCCGATATTCGCTACAGTAAATGGTATATAAAAAATAAAAAATGTAAAGCTTTAAGCCTTCAAACTCTCCATAATTCAATTTCTTTAGAATCCACCTAAATAATTAATTACATGAATCAAAACATATACATCTATACCTAATTATTAAACTCTCCGTAATTCAATTTCTCTAAAATCCACCAAAAAATTAATGACATCTAAAACATATACATCTATACCTAATAATTTCTCTCATCAAATTAACAGCACACGGATTTGAATTGTTCAATGCTAATAACAACTTCAGAGTTTTTATTTATTTTTTTAAATCTAATAGTTTATGGAAGTCTTTTTTAAAAACTTTTCATAGCCGCTACCGTAGCCAATCACTCTCATGAGTCATGACAATGAAAAATCACCATCCACTCTTTTGCATTTTATATATTGTGTTAAAACATTATTTTTATCTCTTTATTTGTTCTGGTTTTTGGTGCAAACACTAATAGTTCCAAGAGTTAAAACAAAATATATAAAAAGTATATATGAATTAAGTTAATTATTTCATTAAGAAAGAATCTAACTACATTCAAATTCAATGTTTTGAATGAATATTTTTGGATTTTTGCTGTTGAGATTTGTTTACCTAACAAGTATATTCTTTTATGGAATCGATTCCAACTACAACAAAGTTGATGATTGAATGCTGTAAAAGTGAATTTTTTTTATTAAACTCCCATGATGACTCTATTAGAGTTTTCCTTAACAAGATTACATGTTAATTGATTCTAAAATTATAAGGTAATACATTAATAACAAAACAATTAACAACTCCAAGTCACATAGAATTAATATCACTAAATTACAATACATCATTTTTTAGCACCGGTGGTAGTCCATTTCTCCTCCCATTTAGTAGTGAAGGGTTTAAGTCTCAACATCTTATTTTATAAATATTTCTGCGAAGTTTTCTTTCCGGAAAAATTACAAAGATCATTTATGTAATCACAACTTATGTGAATTGAAGTATGACAATGAAAAAGTTAAAAAAAAAAATAATTAAATAAAAAAGAACAATGTGCTTTGAACATCTAATTAACTATAATCAAATTAAAGTCAACTGTTAATTTCTTCTAGCTAGCCCAACACACAACTCAATTTTTTATTGTGCAATTGTAGATCGAGTATGATTTTTTATTTTCTTTTTCCTTTTCTTTTTCGAAGGAGAAAAAATCTATAGAAATCTTTTCTTGCGGGTGACATAGAGCCATCATGCAACCCTGAGCCTAATAAACTAATTTTTTCATCAGATGAATCATCATCTGTGGGTTCTGATGGGTTTCAAATTTCAATATCAAATTCTAACACTACTTGACTTAAATTATTCATATTTTAACAACTCAATTTCTAATTAAAATATTCGGCATGAATTATTCACCAATCAAGCATCCAAACCGACAGCCTGTACACATGAAATGTCCAATTTTCATCTCTATATATGAGTTAGCTTATGTTCAAATCATTTCAAAGCAGAATCTTGATCATTTTAAAGAATAATATGTCTACTTCAAAGCTCTTTCTGTGTTTGTTTTTTCAATTCACCTTCCTAGTTTTTGTGTTCACCCCTGCCAATGCTCAGGGATTGAAAGTAGGGTTTTACGCTAAGACATGCCCAAAAGCTGAGGCCGTTGTCAAGGATGTTATCCATCAAGTCATGTCGGTAGCGCCTTCTCTCGGTGGCCCTTTGTTGAGAATGCATTTCCATGATTGTTTTGTCAGGGTACGTACATTTGTTTTATATAATATATATTACTAAACCAACTTTATTTTGTAATCAAATTTTTTATTTTTACTAAGATTGAATATACTTCCACAGGGTTGTGATGGCTCACTGTTGTTAGACTCTCCAACAAAACAAGCCGAAAAAGATGCAATTCCAAATCAAACTCTTCGAGGATACCAAATTATTGATAGAGTTAAAACTGCAGTAGAAAAGGCTTGTCCTGGTGTGGTTTCATGTGCTGACATTGTGGCCCTAGTTGCCAGAGATGTTGTGGTTGAGGTAATTAACTATTTTACTCCATTCCTAATTTCTTATTCCAAAAATTATCAGGTGTAGGAATTCTATACTAACTTTTCCTTATTCTTTTCAAAAATAAAATCTCCATATAATTAAAACAATACTTGTATATCATAATGATATCTCAGCTCAGAGGACTATCGTGGGATGTCGAAACCGGAAGAAGAGATGGAAGGATTTCGAATGCAACCGAAACCTTTGGGAATCTTATCGGACCTACTGCAAACATTAGTACATTGGTCAATGGATGGGCACGAAAGGGTCTAAGCGTTAAGGATTTGGTCGTTTTATCAGGTAATAACTTAAAACGAAGTTTACAACTTTTTCCAGTCTTTCTCGAGTTAGGAACGTCTTGATTTAAACATGACTCATTTTTAACTCAGGTGGACACACCATTGGAACTTCTCACTGCTCGTCCTTCAACGAAAGGCTATACAACTTCACTGGAAAGGGTGACGCTGATCCCAGATTGGATTCAGAATACATGGAGAAATTGAAGCTCAAGTGCAAACCAGGAGATCAGAAAACTCTAGTGGAGATGGATCCCGGAAGCTTCAAGACAGTTGATGAAAGTTATTACACACTTGTGAGTAAAAGGAGAGGCTTGTTCCAATCAGATGCAGCTCTTCTTGAAAACAAAGAGACCAGAGATTATATTTTTAGTCAAGCTGGGAAAACGTTTGGATCTTTCTTCAAAGACTTTGGTGTTTCAATGGTTAATATGGGTAGAATTGAAGTTCTTACAGGAAAATCTGGTGAAATTAGGAAAGTTTGCAGTAGAGTTAATTAATTAATTGGTTTTTAGTTGGGAAATTTGATTGAGTTAATTTGTGTGTTTTTGGAGAATAATTTGAGTGCGAGATCAGGAAAATTAAGTGTGCATGCAGAGTGTTGGGTTGGTTGGTTTGATATTCTATATAATTGTTTCCAGAAATAATAAAACGAAAAAGTACTTTTTTTTTTTACATCGATCTCTTTTTATTTTCAGCATTGCTAGCATGTAGTTTTTGCATTTCTAATTTTAAAAGCGTGCGAGTTCCTATATAAACCAACTCATTCAAGAAAGAATTGAAATAAAATATGACAATGAATTAAAAAAAATAAAGAGAAATTTATTTTTATTTTTTACTATTGCATAGTAGAATGTATATACACACAATGACAAAACAATTTTAGTGCAAAAGTTGTTATGAGATTTTCGGATAACAAAACTTCGGAGGTCTAACATTTTAAGTGCATTAAAAGATAAATTTAATTGCCAAAATTATGAAGTTTCATATTCTAACAAAACCAAGAAAAAATAGTTATAGTATTTGAAAAAGGATAATGGTAGACATCTAATACTCTTATCCACCATTTACATCCAAAATCAATAATTTTATACGACGCTTCCTTGTCAACTAACACATCATTACACTTATCATGTCATCACATCTTTTAATTTTTCCAAAACCTTAATTTTTAACTCCATTCAATTTGTAAATAAATAATTTTATATAACAAAAAAAAAAAAAAAAAAAATTAAAAAAACAAAAAATAATAGCAGCACATCCCATTGAAATGCTTAATCTCATATGGTCTCCCTCTCCAACTCTTCTTCTGACCTCATATGCCAACATTCAAATCATTAGTCTCTCTAGATTTGAATAAAAAAAATTAAAAAACATTTGAAGAGAACCGGATAGATTTCCAGATCTCTTAAATTTTTTTTTTTTTAAGATCTCCAATCCTTCATTGAAACGAAATTAAAAAAAAAATGATTGAAGAGTTGAAGAAATCTGGAAAAATTTCCAGAGTTGAAGACATAAAAAATAATTTTATTTTTGGAAAAAATCTGGAAAATGTAAAGATTTGAAGACTACAAAATATATGTATTTAAAAAAAAAAAAAAAAAAACCTTTGAATTCAAAAATAAAATTAAAAAGTCTTGAGTTCCAAATCTAAGAAAAAATTAAAAAACATTTGAAGAGATTTGGGGATTTCCAGATCTCTTCAAAAACTTTTTAATTTTTTTTGAGATCTCCCTTCAAACAAAGTAAACAAAAAAAAATTGAAGAGTTGAAGAAATCTGGAAGTTTTCCAGATTTGAAGACATACAAAATATTATATATATTTTTTTGTTGAAAAAACCTTTGAATTTAAAAATAAAATTAAAAGGTTTGGAGTTCCAGATCTCTTTAAACAAAATAATAATATAAAAACGCTTGAATCTCTTCAAGCCATGGAAGCATAATTCATGAGTTTCGAAGCTATTTCTGTGTAAACAGACAATTTTTATAATGGGTTTTGTGTCCGTGCAATGGACACGAGAGTTGCATTTCATGTATGATGATCCATCATCCATCCAAATACATGAGTACTCCCTTGCTATCAATGCTTTTTGTGTCTGCATATTTGGACCACTTGAAAAAGACTTGGAGAAACGGATCTACAAAATAAAACATAAAAAAAAATCTGGAACACCACTCCATCTCTTCGATGGAATCACCTCCATCGCTCCATCTCTATGATTTGTATATCTTCTCTTTGGAGAGGGAGACCAGATGAGATGAGGCGTTTCATGGGATGTATAGTATTTTTTGTTTTTTTGTTATATAAAATTATTTATTTACAAATTGAATAGAGTTAAAAATTAGGTCTTCGAAAAAAAATCAAAAGGTGTAATGACGTTTCAAGTGTGATGATGTGGCAGGTGATAAGGAAGTGCCAGTTGCCAAGTTAAATTGGATGTAAATAATGGATAAAAGTGTTGGATGTCTACCATTATCCTTTAAAAAATGTTCAATTTTTTTTATAAGTAAATTTCATGATTAATTAATTTTCTTAATCCTTCTCTTCATGATCAAGATTGAATTAGAATGAATACCTTTGACAAAATCCAACAAAAAATGTTACAATTGTCCAAATTACTTTCCAAAGAAACACATATGTAATTTGTTTTTTTAAGAAACAAATACTCTAAATCTTTTTTTTTTCCTGATCTATAAAAGCATTTTTATTATTAATTTTGCAATAATAGATTAATAATAGATGGAAAAAAAACAAAACAAACAATCAAAAAAGGTTGTCAGTTGTCGTTTATTTGCATATGCATGGTCTAAGATGCCAAGAATGCATATGCATGATTGGCTCTAAGTTTACAATAAAACAAATGGATCGTGGGGTTCCATATAGTTGTTATCGTGGGCTGTCAACTGAGACCGGATAATAATAATAATAAAAACATATAAAAGATTCATAACATTTAGTTGTCTTAGCGGCTTAGCCTAATCATGTCTGAAAATTGGCTTTAATTATCATCTAGACAAATAATTAATTCATTGGTTTGAGTAATCAAATTTAATAGGGAGTGACATATAGCAGGCAACAGCTCAGATCATGCTTCTGTAGAGTGCAGATGATAAATGTGGTTGAAAGTCAATGGTTCATAGAAAATGTAAAAATAGTCCGACCTGTATCGGTGGTAAATGAAGCCTCAGAATGTTATAGGTTCGAGTCGCCGTAAGTAGTATATCAAATAATAATAATAATAATAATAATAATAATATAAAAAAAAAAAAAATATAGAATATGTAGAACGATATAAGGTTGGTTCAGTGACATTACACACTATAAGATTATAGATTTGAGTTGTATTCTACTTAATTCCCGTCTTAAATCTCAAATTTATTGTAATAGTTAATATATATATATTAAAAATTATAGAAACAATAAGAGATCATTATAAAGTGATGAGATGAGGTTGGTATGGTGTTAAACCTCTCTAGCCCTCATACATATACCACGAGGTTGTAGGTTTGAGTCTTTTAGCTCCCTCCTCCAAAAACCTTGAATTAATATAATACTTAAAAAAAAAAAAAGGAGAGAGATCAACACAAAGTATTGAAAGTATTGATCCTAAGATAAAGTGAGATATCATATATATATATATATATATATATAGTCCCGTTCTGTCAGTTTGCATTGATGTAACTACATCAGTACCAATGTATGTGAACCACTGATTATGGAGAAGTTTTGACAAATACTTACACTTTGAGTCAAAGTATATAAATCTAATGGTTCACATTCAACGCATTGATATAACCAACGCACTGATGCAGTTATATCAGTGCGCACTGACGAAGTTATTTCAGTGCACACTGACTTGAATATTTTTGTATATATATAGAATACTTCTCCAATTAGGACCGTCCCGACTTTATAATTTCAAGATGTTCAACCACAACCACACATTCACAGTGAGCCCACAGCTCCACATTAATAAATACCCACACCCAATATGAATGTGTGGCTGTGATTGGACGTCCTTAACTTATAATTTCAAGATATCCTTAACTAGAGAACCAATATATATATATATATATATATAAAGTGTGAGAGATGACATATATCATAATTAATGATTACATAATACAATTGCTATCTAAGTTTGAATAAACCTTGTCTTCATAATATCATAACTCATAATGGAAAAGAATAATGCTTATGTACTAACCAAAACATTGACCCCACCATTAGGAGTGTAGCATATGATTCAATTTATGAGATAAATGTAAAAAGTAAAAGAAAAAAAACCCTTGTGTTACACTCTTATTGGTGGAGTCAATATTTTAGGTATTGACCAGTCAGTACCCAAACATTATTTAAAAGAAATAATAATACTTAGGTACCGACCAATTAGTATCTCAAATCATGACCTCACCAATAATGAGAATTAAAAGAACAAGTAGAAAGGGACACACCAACATTATTATTAGAGTAAACAAAATTAAATTGGTGATATAGATTGTTCAATAGCCAATAATAAGTCTTAAATTGGTGATATTGATTGTTCAATACTCAAGAATAAGTTTTTTTTTTTTTTTTTTGGAAGTGTTCTAAGAATTATTACAATATATATGACTGTCAGGACTTGCTGAGATCAAATATTACATTTGTGATCCGGATATCTACTCTCATAATTGGAGATAACTACTCTCACAATCCAGAAAGAAAACTCCTCATACATACTTGTAAAATACGTATTGTGGGATTTGAAACCCTCACCACTTGTTTCTTGTTTGGTTTTCAACATATTTACCGTTTATAAAAAAGAAGTAGGAAGTAGGAACTAAACCCTGATTTGTGTGTGAGACCCACATACTTTGATTCCCAAATGATTTTAGTAAACGCTGTAATTGATCACAAATCATGAAGTGATTTAAGCTCCCGTTCGGTCTTTAGTATTTCTGATTATTTAGCATGCCACATTTCCATGGAAAAAGGAATTATGATATGGAACTTAATTCCTTAGGTGGGATGAGAGAATTAAGTTCTTTTTCGGTCAAAAACTTAATTCCTAATTTGTTTTTAAGGTACACTAACGTAATTTGATTCCAATTTGTTCTTTAGTAAACAGACAAAATAGGATTTAAGTTTCTTTTCCTTCATTATAATTCCCAATTAGCACGTAAAGTGGTGTAATTGAAGTATACTTAAATGTAGCCACATTGGCACATCTTGAAATTGGCCAGCCAATGAAGAAACAAAAAAAAAAAAAAAAAAAGAGCTTATTCCTTTCTTTCCAAGTGCAAAAGCCCAAGATTCTTCGGGCTTTTTTTTACTTCTCTTTCTGTGTCATTTCTAGCAACAACATAATTTTCTAACCACACAAACATCCTCAGCCAATAACTTCTCTGTTTATCCAAATTTTTCTTGCAACCTTTAACAAATTCTCTTGCAAATAAAAATGGCAAAACAGACTATAATCGCTGATCAACAAACTCAACAGTGCTCACCCGCTAAATTCATACTTGCCATTTTTTTGACTCCTATTTTTGTTATAGGCCTGATTTTATTTCTTGTATGGCTTGGTCTCCACCCACATTTCCCCAGTTTCCAAATCCAGAATTTTTCAGTTCCGGGTTTGGATCAACTAAATGGGTTTAGGAATGTCAACATTACCTTCAACATAACTGTCCGAAACCCAAACCGGAGCACTTGGATCCATTATGAGTCCATAGACGGGTCGGTTTACTATAAGGACCATAAAGTTGGGGTCATGCCCATATTATATTCATTCAATCAATCCCCCAAGAACACAACTATCTTGCAACAGGTATTTGGTTGGACCGTGACCATGTCATCGGCGAATAACCACCGTTGGATGGAGATCATGAACGATCGTAAGGAAGGAACTGTGAAATTTAGTGTAACGTTGGCGTCGTTGATCCGGTTCAAGAAGTCCATCTGGGATAGAAGGCACCATCGGATGCATGCGGAGTGTATTGTTGAGGTTGGTCCAGATGGCTTGATCTTGCCAAGTTCTGTACATGATAGATGTCCTGTAAATTTGAGCTGATCATTTGATTGTAAATTTTATATTTTGTGTTTTCATGAATATGTAATTTGTACGTATCTTAGTTGTGTATAGCGTCAATTGTGAATTTATTTGTAATATCATGTAACAATTAACATTGTGATAGTTGTGACATGATATGCCTTTTATACGGATCGAATTGTGTGTGTGACTTTACTTGCATGCTATGATTTGAGAGATTTTGGAATGAAATCCTCCATTATACATTAGATTTAGTAATAGTGTCGATCTCCTTATATCATTTTTATCACTGTACTTTTTTCAAAATTTACAATTGATCATTAATAAATTAATAGCTGAACACAATCAGATCCTAATCATCCATTTATAATATAATAGTTATGTGCCACACGATCCTTAAAAGGTAAAATAGTGGTGAGATTAAGAGAAGATTTGAATTCGAGATCATCATCATATTTAAGTAATTGGCCAACTATAAACTATGCTCATTTTTGTGGAAGAAAAAAGAAAAAGAAAATGAGACATTATAGCCTGGCTGCACGCTAGCTGTTACCATTGCTGGTATGACAATTTGAAATTGAGATATTACCAGGTTGAATGAGTGTTTTTCATCACTAAGTTACCAAGTTACATAAGATGTATTATCTTATTCTTCTCCTCTTTGCCTTTTTGTGATAAAACATTAGACCCATATATCATAAAGCTTCATTCAGGTGTCACATTCAAGCTACATCAATAGTCCCTCATGTTCAAATTCTTGATATAATTAATCAATCAAGTTCATGCATTTGCAGATTAATATATTGCTTTCAACAAAGTATTACCAATCTCACAAGGCAGATCAAAATTCAGACAAAATCATCTATAGCAATCAACATCATTCTTTTCCTATTAAAATATCGGTTCCGTTTCTATCAGGACATCCTTATATAACTTTATCAGGATATTGAATGTGGACCACTCATTTATAAAAGTGATTTGACAAGTGCATACATACCAAGTCAAAGTATGTAAAACGAGTGGCTCACATTCAATATCCTTATATAATTCTATCATGGTATCCTTATAGGAACATTTCCGGTTAAAATATTATCTGATTAGTTCATATCAAAACACCATTTCCTAGGCTCAACTGACCTCAACAAAGTGAAAATTCAACACGCTGTAAAGTACTATAGACTCACATTGCAATCATCATCAGTCCAATTAATCATAAACAATTATTAAATACCTTAATTATTCTTTTCTTTCTTCAATCAAAAGACACAAATTCCTCCAATTTTAATTTTTTTTTTTTCCTGACATTTTGAGCCGCCTCTCACACTACATAAACACCAATTGTTTGGCTAAATTTTCTTGCCATACCCATCAAATTTTCTCACTAGCATTACAAGTTTTCTCACCAAGAAAATGGTTGACAACAAAGGACCCTCAAAAAGGAAGCTAATGTTTGCAATTATTTTGACTCCAATTTTTGCTTTGGGCCTCATTTTTCTCGTTTTATGGCTCAGTCTTCGATCACACAACCCCAAATTCCACCTCCAAGAATTTTCAATTCCGGGTCTGGGTCAAACAAACGGGTTTCAAAACTCCCACATTGTTTTCAACGTGACGGCCCGAAACCCGAACCGACGGGTCTGGATCTTCTACAATGCCCTGCGCGGGTCGGTTTACTACAAAGACCACAGGGTCGCAGTGGAGCCCGTTTTGCATTCACATTATTATCAAGGGCCCAAAAACACAACTGTCTTGGAGAGGGTATTCAGTGGGACCATGACTGCATCAACGGTGGATAATCAACGTTGGTTGGAGTTCAAAAATGATCTTGTGAAAGGGACGGTGATGTTCAGCTTGAAATTCACATCTGACGTCAAGAATAAAAGGTCAGTGTGGGATACAACTGAGCATCGGATGCGGGTCAAATGCGATGTCGGGTTGGGTCCAGACGGGTCGATGTTGCATCATTTTAGAGGCAAAAGGTGTCACGTGCATTTCAAATGATTTGTTCACCATGTTATGTTGTTGTGTATTTCATTTTATTTTATTTGAATTTGTGGGTTGATTGAGTCCTCACAATGTTATGTTTGTATTGTATTACAAGAAACTTGTTATAAATGTAAAAGTCATTTTTCTTTTTAATTAAAAAGATTCTATTTTTGAATTAAAATGTAAACACTATTAAAGTTTTAAATTGCAAAGCTCCTGACATATCGGTATTCATGCAATAAAGTAATATTCCAATTCAAGTCATCATATCTGTAGGTTTTATATAAAATGTTTGGTAAAGCTCATAGTTCCCTCATGAGACATTTAATGATATCAAGATTAAAGATACACCATTCTTAATGTAAATGAATTATGGAAAATTTCACATCGATTATTCGTACAATATTTTACGTACAATATAAAGATGTTGGAGATGAACTTACGTATTACAACAAATCTTACGGTAGAATTGCTCATTGAAATCGGCCAGCTTATGTGAGGGAGCATAAAGGTTCATATTATATTCACAACTCATATTTCACTAATGCGAAATCCTACCCAAAATTAATCGTACGCTACTTAATCAATACGTGATTAAATTAGTACAAAATATACATACGATATATTAATTTTCTTACTTAATCGGCTATAAAATCTTTGAGTTACACATATTATTCTTTGCTTAGAATTATATATATATATATATATATATATATAAAAGTTGATCTTTAATTACATTATTACGAAAAAAAACTATATAGGCTGTAACTATATAAGAAGAGGTTCGTGAATCATACAAACTGGGATTTTTTTAGATAAAAATGAATAGAGTCACATGGAATTCGTACAAATACTTTTCATTTCCTGTAGGCAACTCTTTAAACTTTATTCTCGTACATGAATACGAATAAAGGCTATTATTCTAAGCTCAAGCTAAGCATAGCATAACTTGTAGCCTTTAGTTTACCAATTTTGACAAGACTTGTAACAAAAGCTGAAACACTATTGGGTGTCGTTTTATAAGTATGTTTGAAGAGTTTTCTTACTGGTTTTACGGACGTAGGTATCCAAATCACATGCACTGTTTGATTTGGTAAGTCTAGACAGACTCTCGATCCGACCGTTAAGTGTATCCGAACCTAACATATACTTAGAGGCATAGGCAACAACAACAAAAAATATATTAAGAAAATTATATATTTTATATTAAATTTGGACCCCTAAAATATTGTATTTTACTACATCATCCCTTCAAACAAAATTTTATGGCTCCACGTCCCTATATATTCTGTTTGATCTTGGTAGACCTTTGATCTCGTGTTTAGTGTTTTATAATTATTCACCGATTATAATTATACGTGAATCTATACCATAAGATATGATTTGAATGAAAATAAATATAGTAAGGTAAGTCGTTAACATTTCTCATAACCTTAAATATTCGTTTCTTTCTCCCATGTAAAGTAATCAAATTAAAAGTTGTATAAACTTCCTTTTCCCGCCACCTTTTTCTACTACTACATAAACATCCTCAGTTCCTCCTCCGTTAATTTAACCAAAACTTTCTTGTGAATCCTCCTCCGACAACGAAAACAAGGAAAACAAAACAAAAATGCCCACCCCAAATCGGCCACCGATCCAAATTACACCGGAAAAACCCCAACCCCTCCAGCGCCACCACACCGCCCGCTACTATGCCCACCGCGTCCGTGAAAGCCTCGCCACAAGAGTCTCCAAAACCATCTGCATCGTCTTCCTCTCAGTCCTCCTCGTTCTCGGCATTGTCGCTTTCATTCTCTGGCTCAGTCTCCGTCCTCACCGGCCAAGATTCCACGTCCACGAGTTCTCGGTTCCGGGTCTGGATCAGCCCACCGGGTTCGAAAATGCCCAGATAGCGTTCAAAGTCACGGCCCGGAACTCGAACCAGCACATCGGGATAAACTATTACTCGATGGAGGGGATGGTTTACTACAGGGACCAGGAGGTTGGGTCGACCCACCTGAAGGACCCGTTTTATCAGGAGCCTAAAACGACGACGGTTTTGGACGCGACTCTGAGTGGGGCCACACTGACTGTGAGCAGCAGGCGGTGGGAGGAGTTCATGAACGACCGTGGAAAAGGAAAAGTTGTTTTCCGACTTGATATAAAATCGGTCGTCCGATTCAAGGTGTCCACGTGGGACTTCCACCGCCACACGATGCATGCCACGTGTGATGTTGAAGTAGGTCCCAATGGGTCCATCTTGCCTACTTCGAAAGATAAGAGGTGTCCTGTCTATTTTACTTGATTTGGATTTGGTTTAAGTAATACTGTCGATTTTTTTATTTGGTTTGTTAATTGTAATGAGAGAGGCTTAATTTAATTGTTCAATTATTGTAAAATTTGATCCATAATGATAATAACAAGAGTAATTATTATTTCAAGGGTTAGCTATTATATTAGTTACTTATGTAGTCTTTTCTTTGTGTTTGTTTCTGTTGTTTCCTTTTAAAAAAATAAAAAAAATAATTATAGGAAAAATAATTATTTTTAATTTTTTTTTCAAAAAACTTTATGAATCCTTAAATTAAAATTTGAGAATATTTGTACAAAAGTTATGCGGCAAGTAAATTTGTAGTAATTATGTTGATTTGAGTTGACACAGTAGTTTCAAATTAATTTGTTAATAGGCATGATACTGGAGTAAATTGAGGATAAATACCGTCATTTGTGTATCCGTTTAAGATATAAGTCACTATCACCATTTTTAAGTTAGAGTAGAGGATTTGATGTAACCTTAAATCGAGGTAGGGATATTCATATTCCATCCTCGCTACATCCATCTTTATATCAAATAAAAAAAAAAAATTAAACTTTTATATTTTACATGAGAAAAATGTAACAAACATCCATAATCATACGTTTCAAGGATATTTAAAGAGGAAACAAATACTTAAATATTTTTCAAAAATCTCCTTCACATTAAACAATCTTGATAACTCCATAAAAATAAATATTAAAAACAATAATAAACTCATACAATAGACCAAGTTTGTCATGAAGAGTATAGTTATGAAACTAGATTTTAGGTTTTTTTTTGTGAAAAAAGGAAAAAAAAATTATATAATTAAAGTTAACGATTACAAAATAAAACATAAATTTATTATATTTATAAAATATTAAACTTGATAATGAGGACCAGGTGAGGCAGATATCCATAAATTATATCTATCCTTATCTCCGAAATTAAAATAAGATATAAAAATAGTATTATCCCGTACTTTCTCCGATTTATACTTTCAAATTTCAATTGTCTATATTGTCTAAACCTCCTCCTTGAAGCTTTATGGTTACATGATTTTCTTTTTTCCATGAAGCTAATTTCATGTGGTGGCCTTTTTCACAGAAAGCAAAGTGACACTCCAAAGAAAAGCATCAAGTTTCTGGTTCTTGGAAACTTAATTAACTTGCATAAATTATATTCCTCTCTTGATGGCAACACTAAACATCAGATTCCCTTGTAAAACTCCATACATTATTGCAGATTCTAAGCTCGATCGTTCCACAATTTCTTCTCAATCTCTCCAGAAATATAATAAAACATGTGTGAAGCGAAGAACTTTTACATATGGCTTCTCCAAATCGTAGGTCTCTTAGGCCTTCTCGCATTATGTCTATGGCTAAGTCTACGACCCAGGAACCCGACTGTTACTGTTGTCGAATTGTCACTCCCACCAGGCGATAATCGTACTTCCGTGACTGATGATGGCAACAACAATGGAACCCTTTATTACAATCTTGAGATTGACAATCAAAACAAGGATTCCAACATTTATTTTGATGACATTTTGTTGACGTTCTACAACGGCCAGGATAGAGCAGCTGAGGATAGAATTTCAGCTTTCACTCTAGGCAAGGGCAAGACTCAGAGAATGGCTGCTCGTGATCTAAGTGTTGATGGCCGCATATGGAAAGCTCTTCGCAATGCAATATTGAACGCGACAGCTGAAGTGAAGGTCGGGGTTGTAACGGGGATGCGATACAAGACTTGGGGAATAAAGAGTAAGCATCATGGAGTGCACCTGCAAGGGACTGGAAAAATCGGTAAGGATGGCAAGTTATTAGGTAAGAAGAAGAAGATCAAGCTGAAGCATGCATCTAAGAAATGGAGAGTAAAAGCTTCTCATATTCATAATTGAAGAATAGTAAATATATTGCTTTGGCTTTGCTAGTTTATGTTTTGTATATTTATATCAATCACTATACACAATAAAAAGATTTTCATTCTTTCACTTGAATTGGTACCTGTAATTTGTCTTTCTTCATTCATGAATTAGTTAATCAAATCAAATTTATAAAATCTTGTAGAATAGGATCCCATTTAGAGTTTGTACAGAAAGTTTGATAAACTGATTATAAATGGAACCGAAAATAGTAATATTGTGTAATTCGGAAGAAGTTGGCCATATCAGGCTACAAATCTACAAGTAATTTTCTGCATTATCTTTGGCCTAATTCGGGCATTTTAGTAATGAATGCCTGACCGAAGAATATAAACACAGATGTTACTGGTAAAAGTACATAAATAATTTGAACATAGACCTCATTTCTAATAACTCTACGGTGTCCCCTTCTTTGAAATCCGAAACTGGTTCGCAACCTGTCTTCTCCACTCACGAATTGGTACCTGTAGAGCAATCGACAGAATAGGTTTACACATCAGTTTCACATAGCTGTCCACAAAATACAAACAGACACACAAACTTTGCTCATACACTCAATTTTTAATCCTCATTAGAAATCAATTGCAATGAAACTAGAGCATAATATAAGTCCTCACAGCAGGGAAGCCGCCATAATCTCCAGGCTCCGTGATGTCCTTGGTGACACAGCAATTAGCAGCAAGCCGCACCTGCAACCCCCATGTATTCAGATATCTAATTATAGCACAAAGATCTTAATCATTCAATAAATGAGGGCAGTCAAAATTTGGATGCAAGAAGTCAAGAACGACATCTAAACCATCACAACATATAAAATAAACATGTGCACTCTAATCGAAGAATGGAACAAGGGAGCAGACGCATTTAAGTTGACAGAGGAAAGATCTGTCTGAGTGCTATGTATATCCACTTCAAACAGCTGCAGGAAGAATAAGATTGGCCAGGCCTGGATGGTAGAGACTCAAAATCCTTTCGATAAACACTTCGACACCAATAAGATTTCAATGTCTATTACCCTCAAACCATACACAGAAATACACGCTTTACATAATTGAACTTCATTATTCCAATAAAAATTGAAAAAAATGATAAGAGCCGGTCTCAACGAGAGAGCTATTATTATTAATCAAGAAATACCTTTGATGCAATAGAGACATGATCACGAACAGCTACCCTCCCACCCAGAGTTTCATAGTCTCCTATCCTGAAGAAGAACAAATGATACAGACATAACTATCAGGATCTTTGGAGCTTCCGACAGTCCTTAAATTAAAGCTAAATGAAATACAGGGTAAAGAATAAAAACAAAAACAAAACAAACAAAAAAAATAAAAGTAACATACGTTACTGAACCTGCAATCCCGGTTTGTCCACAAAACATATAATTTTTTCCAATAATTACGTTATGTCCGATCTGCAAAGAAAGCCAACAATTCCGAAAAAAATATTTTTATGTTCTTATTATTCTTTCCTCTTAGAATCAATGAATATACCTGCACTAAATTATCAATTTTTGAATGATCCCCTATTACCATATCTCTCAAACCGCAAAACCAAATAGGAGGTAAATCAGTATTCAGCATGGACATCTTCCATTCCAAGTGCAAGCAAGTATAAGAAACTAAACTTATACTATGCACGTTACAAACTCTTTGAAGACATTCAAAGTAAAAACATGTCGCACCAGCCCCTGTCAATGCAGGAATTTGCACCAATCTCCACACGGTTCCCTATCCTAGCAATTAGCATCTGGAGAAAGAACGTATATTATAAAACACTTCAGTTGCTGATCCCAAACTGAACAATATTTGAGAGCTAACTATTTGGCTTTTTGTCAGATGCTAACTAGGATAAGATCAAAGACATAGATAGTATAATATTGACAAAGTTAGTACACCAGGAAACTTGCAAGAAAAGTAGTTTACTTCCAAGTTTTAATTCATTATTCGTTAGATTCCGACCTTCTCGCGATCTACGGATAACTAAACTATTCCATTATTAATAAATTAAAACCAAATATATATATATATATATATATATATATATATCACCAACTTGAGGTTTCTTCACCATGTTGCCATGCTCATTCACAAAAAACCCAAACCCTGTAAAAATAAACAACTTGGCACTCAATTTCAAAACCCAGAAATTCGTTTCTACTGAAAACAACACAACCAAAGTTTTAAATAACCTATTCTCACCATCTTGACCAATGCAGACTCCATTGTGGATTGCACATGAATCACCTACAATGCAATTACTGAGTGCAACATTATACCTGAAAAAAAAAAAAAAAACATATTTATAGTCATATTTACTATCAAATATTTCAATTTGTAAATTCAAAATAAAATTGATCACACCCTATCTTTGTCGATTGACCGATAGTAACAGAAGGTCCAACAACAGCTCCTGATCCAATACAAACGTTTGCACCCAGTAAAGCTTTTGAGTGAACTATCGCCCCGACTTCAATCAGCACCGTTGGATCAATGCAAGCTGATTGGTGGAAGGTCCCACCTCCGTTATGCCATTTTTGAAAATCTTGGGGATTTTCTACTCCTGAAACGCATAAAATCACATACCAAGTTTCTCTCAAACATTTTCACGAACGGGTGGACTGCAAAATTGAATGAAGGTTTGATTGATAGAAAAAAGAAGGAAAAACACCTACCGGATATAGCAGAGATATTGTAAAGACGAAGAAAGTCTTGGGTATATTTCTTCTTGGAATAGAAAACGGAATATCGTTTAAGGTTAACCGCCATTAACTAGTTGATATAAGAAAAAGCTTCAAGCTTTGTACTTCTGAGTTCTGATTCGAAGAAAAGTCAAAAGTGGTTCCACAAATGCGCGCGAGTACACTAGATAGCGGTGGCATTATATGATTGGCGGGAATAAAAGGACAAAACTGTAATTCCACAACAAGAATAAGGACAATTTGATCAATACCCTTCATTTTCATCTTTATTAGCGTTATTATTCGCAAAATTAAAGTTTTTCTAATTACACCCCACTTCATAATGTGATTGTTACGCTCACATTAAAACATCAAATGCTTGGACAATTTGACAAGAGAAATGTTTGAGCAATGGTAAGGAAGTCGACATTCATAGAGTTATATATTTAATTATTAAGTTTGACCTCTTTTTTATTCTTCTTTTTACTTACATTTCAATATTATATGGGGCTATATAACATTCACAGTTTTTTGCTAACGACAATTTCATGTCTTTTTTTTTCAACTTTCTACATGTTTCAAATTTTGCTTTCTATATGGTTATTTATTTATTTTTTTTAACATTCTATTTTTCCATTATGATCGTAGTCTAAAGTAATTTGTAATTTGTTTTAAAAAAAAAATTTCAAAAAAATTTATTATATGACTAATATATTTTTTGTATAAAAATTAAATATTGTAATCAATATGAAAATAATGATTATTAACAATTAAAAATTCATTCAAAAGAAAAAAAAAAGATGCCTATATGCAACCAAACACAGTTATCTAACATCCCCAAGAATCTGACAAAATATTCTCATACACAAGTATACAGATTTCCCAAGAATCACATTACCGTGTTTAACTTTTTCATGAATCAGAAGACTTTGATTACCCTATGCCAAACGACCCCTAAGAGTCATGTTAGTACACAAATTTTGTATAGTTATAGGTGTGTTTACCTGTAGATCACTTTAGTAATGTTACAGATACTGTATAGTAGTTAAATCCGTACTTACTTTAATAACAATTATTAGGATTACTACAAAAAAATTTGATTTTTTTTTCTGCCAAGCATATTATTCTTTTGTTAACATTCATAAAAAATAAAAAATTATATAGCCGGTGTGGAAATCATTTCATGCGGAAATCCAATTAGCACCGGTATAAAATATTAAAAAAAAAAAAAATCTGCATTTTACACCAGTGCCAATTAGGATTCTATACGAAAAAACGTATAGAATTCCCGTATTCGATAATTTTCGTAAATATATATACACAGTTATTGGTTTTCTTTTTAAATGGAATGGAGTTTGATGTTATTATAGGATATAATTCTCAAGACCTTTCCTGGATGTAATTAAGTCAAGTCCACTGTCCACCTCCATAAGTCAATAGCAATAGCAACTTCCTTGCATCTTCTGGAATACACTTATTGGTTAATTACGTCACGGAACATAAATTAAACGAACTCAATCTTTCCACGTCTGTGTTCATTACACAGCATATGTACCACGGTCATGGCCGTGTGAACGAAAACAAAAGTCTACATTTTACTTTAATTGCGAGTCGTTTCAGTCGTTGAGGACTAACTCAAGATAACGTTTGCAGAAACCAGGAGTACAATTTCACCGGAAAATGACGATTGCTGTTGTATTGTCCTCTGCTTCAACAACCATTCACTGGTTTTTGTTGTTTTCGTATTTTCTATCCCTTTTCATGTCACAGAGTTGTTTAGCTGATGATCAGTACTTCAAACTCCACCATGGCCGCCTCGTCAGCCGAAAACTTTGCTTAAGTTGTAAGTTGTACCCGTTTTTCAGGGATTCTACAATTCTCCGATTGTAGCAGCCGAAAACTTCCTTCTTGCATCTTCATGGGAAATTCTGGAATACATTATGATTCATTTGTTAATTCTATTCAATAATTAAATGTGATTGGTTAACATAAATTAAATGAACTCAATCTTTCCACGTCTGTGTTCATTGCACAGCATATGTAATAAGGTCATGGCCGTGTGGACCCGGAACAAAAAAAAAAAAGTCTACATTTTACTTTAATTGCGAGTCGTTTCAATCATTGACGACTAACTCAAGATAACGTTTGCAGAAACCTGGAGTAATTTTTCACCGGAAAATGGCGATTGCTGCTGTATTGTCCTCTGCTTCAACAACCAATATCCGTTGGTTTTTATGGTTGTTTTATTTTCTATCCCTTTTCATGTCACAGAGTTGTTTAGCTTATCATGATCAGTTCAACTTCAATCACGGTCGCCTTTTCAGCCGAAAGCTTTGCCCAGGAAGTTGTAGTATGAATTTTGAGCTGCAACCGCTTTTCAGGGACTCTACAGTTTCAGAATCGACGCATTTGAGTGCATCATCAAATCCGAGGAGAAACGGGATGAAAAACAGGGCATCGAAGATGTATTTGAGTGTATCAGCTGCTGCATTAGTGTTGATTGCTGTTTCTTCTACTTGGCATATGCGGAGAAGAGACTCACTATTTCAAGGTAATTGGCTTTACATTTTTTTTTTTTTTTTTTAATATATCACTTGCAGCGGCCTCGACCTGAACTTGACGGGGGAATTTACCTATGAGCCATCTATTTATGAACTTAATTGCAATCCACTTGCAGAGGAACAAGAAAATATTCGTGAGACTGAAGTTAATAGAAGTGGAAATGACGACATCTCCGATGATAATTTGCGAAGAGGATCAGAAAACCAGATGGTATCTGAACGCCGTCCTGTGTTTCAGTTAGATGTCATCCGCAAGTTTAAAAAATATTTCTCCATTGAAACTAAGATCAGAAACCAGGTGGAGTTTCAGGGCTTGCCTTCGTTTCCGTTAAAAGTAATCCTCAAGGCTACACAATATTTTTCTGATGACAGAATTCTAGGAGAAGGTTCTTTTGGTGTCGTATACATGGTAATTCTAACTATATATATATATAGAAAATGACCTCGATTGTGTATGGTAATATAAATCTCTGAAAAAATCATCTTCATGTTATTATTTAGGCACTTCATCTTTTTGGTTTTATGGTAACAACTGAAAACTACTTCCAGGGCCAATTAGATGATGGTGGACTAATTGCAGTAAAGAGGCTCTCACCATCCTCTCTATTTGCTGAGGCTCTCGTCAATGAAGTTTCTACACTTGCCAACTTACAACATAAAAATGTTATCAAAATCTTGGGTTACTGCATAAAGAGAGATGAAAAGATGCTTATCTATGAATTAATGTCCAACGGAAGCCTCGACAATTTCATCTTTGGTTTGCCGCTCAACTTTATTATGCTAGTTACTACAGATATGATATATATATACATGGAAACTGCAAAGCTACCATTTGAATATGCTTTTTTTTTTTTTTTTTTTTTCCATCTTCAATTGCTGGTTTGTAAGTTGTGCAAATGAAAGAAGATAATGTGAGCAGATTTCAAGTGGTCATGTTTACATTATTTTCTCTCTTTGTGGATTATAGTCACCAGCAACACTTAAAATTAATGTCACATCCTCGGCCTTTTTCTTTTCTTTTACTTCCTCTGTTGTAGACAATCATGGTAAACAGGTACTTAATTTATATCATGTTCTATCCATTGTCAGATTCAATTATGGATATAAGACTAGCGGAATGGAAAACACGAAAAAATATTATTAATGGAATTGCACGGGGTCTTTTGTACCTGCATGAAGATTCTCGGATCAAAATTATTCATCGTGACATCAAACCTGCTAATATACTATTAGATTATAGTATGAATCCAAAGATTGCTGACTTTGGATCGGCCATGATCATATTTGATGAAGATGAAATTGTAGATGATAGAATCACAGGAACATAGTAAGTGCATCTCTTTTCTGGCCTTGTTTGCTTTAAATTATCAATTGTTTTATAGAGTATTTGAAAACCTGGTTGTGATGCTACCTTTTCTATTGAATAATAATGGAGTACTAGATTAAAGAAAGTATGAACAAAGTAGAGCATTCTGACTAATAGATACATAGGCTCTTCAATTTTCATTAACATTCAACTTATTTTGTTCTTTCGATTTTCAAACAGTGAATACATGTCTCCAGAATATTTGATACATGGACAATTGTCAGTCAAAACAGATGTTTACAGTTTCGGGGTTCTGCTACTGGAGATTATTACTGGGAAAAAGAATACATCATTTCGTTCTATGGAACATGAAATGACGACCCTGCTGGAATATGTAACTGCACCTATTTGTGTTTTTGAGTAATGATTTCCAATGATTGATACACCAATAAAATCTTACTTTATGACTCGTATAACATTGTAGGTTTGGAAATTATGGTGTGAAGGACAAGCATTAGACTTGATCGATCCAGCACTCAAGCATTCATGTGAAAATTACAATAATGAAATAATGAGATGCATCCATATTGGATTGTTGTGCATTCAAGAAGACCAAACCGATAGACCTACTATGTCATCTGTGGTTGTTATGCTCGCAAGTGATGACGTAAAACTTCCGGAACTAAAATCAATCCGTGTCGTTATTGAATCAGCTCAATATTATTCATCTGATATTGAATATATTTCTGCCAGTGAGGTAACCCTTTCAATTTCAAAAGTATCACCTACGATTCAATGATATTTTCCTTTTTTTGCTTGTATCATGATGCATGACATATAAATGGAATTGTTTTCAGGGGTCTATCTCGAGTCTTACCTCGAATGAAGGAGAATTGTCATTGACTCATTTTAGTAGTCAATGACAGCCACAGGGATCAACTCATGTGTATAATGTTTGCAGATACCCTGAAAAGTTAACGGTTTAGGGACAGAATTGTCTATTTCGTACTTTAATTATTAAAAAAAAATAATAATAAATTAAAAAATATAAAAATTGATGGAGTTGATCTGATCTTATCCTCTACGGTTGATTATTTGTTGTGGAAGATTCGGAAGATGATCAGAAATGATTTTTTTCAGGGCCAAAGCTTCTTCATATGGAGCATGTCTGCTCCAGTTGAATCCTTTGTTTCAATAAATATATATATATATATATATTGTGGCATTTGATAATCGTACTTCTGTGACTGATGATGGCAACAAAAACGGAACCCTTTATTACAATCTTGAGATTGAAAATCAAAACAAGGATTCCAATATTTATTTTGATGACATTTTGTCGACGTTCTACAACGGCCAGGATAGAGCAGCTGAGGATAGAATTTCAGCTTTCACTCTAGGCAAGGGCAAGACTCAGAGAATGGCTGCTCGTGATCTAAGTGTTGATGGCCGCGTATGGAAGGCACTTCGCAATGCAATATTGAATGCGACAGCTGAAGTGAAGGTCGGGGTTGTAACGGGGATGCGATACAAGACTTGGGGGATAAAGAGTAAGCATCATGGAATGCACCTGCAAGGGACTGGAAAAATCGGTAAGGATGGCAAGTTGTTAGGTAAGAAGAAGAAGATCAAGCTGAAGCATGCATATAAGAAATGGAGAGTAAAATATACTGCTTTGCTAATTTATGTTTTGTATATTTATATCAGTCACTATACACAATAAAGAGATTTTCATTCTTTCACTTGAATTGGTACCTGTAATTTGTCTTTCTTCATTCATGAATCAGTATCTGCAGAGCAATTTAATCAAATCAAATTTATAAAATCTCATAGAATAGGATCCCATTTAAAGTTTGTACAGTAAGTTTGATAAGCCGATTATAAATGGAACCGAAAATAGTAATATTGTGTAATTCGGATTTTCTGTATGCGATACATATCAGGCTACAAATCTACCAAGTAATTTTCTGTATTATCTTTGGCCTAATTCAGGCATTTTAGTAATGAATGCCTGACAGAAGAATATGAACACAGATGTTACTGGTAAAAGTACATAAACAATTTGAACATAGACCTCATTTCTAATAACTCTACGGTGTCCCCTTCTTTGAAATCCGAAACTGGTTCGCAACCTGTCTTCTCCACTCACGAATCGGTACCTGCAGAGCAATCGACAGAATAGGTTTACACATCAGTTTCACATAGCTGTCCACAAAATACAAACAGACACAGAAACTTTGCTCATACACTCAATTTTTAATCCTCATTAGAAATCAATTGCAATGAAACTAGAGCATAATATAAGTCCTCACAGCAGGGAAGCCGCCATAATCTCCAGGCTCCGTGATGTCCTTGGTGACACAGCTATTAGCAGCAAGCCGCACCTGCAACCCCCATGTATTCAGATATCTAATTATAGCACAAAGATCTTAATCATTCAATAAATGAGGGCGGTCAAAAATTGGATGCAAGAAGTCAAGAACGACATCTAAACCATCACAACATATAAAATCAACATGTGCACTCTAATCGAAGAATGGAACAAGGGAGAGAAGCATTTATGTTGACAGAGGAAGATCTGTCTGAGTGCTTTGTATATCCACTTCAAACAGCTGCAGGAAGAATAAGATTGGCCAGGCCTAGATGGTAGAGACTCAAAATCCTTCCGAAGCATAAACACTCCGACACCAATAAGATTTCAATGTCCATTACCCTCTAACCATACACAAATACAAGCTTTACATAATTGAACTTCTTTATTCCAACAAAAATCGAAAAAAATGATAGAACCGGTCTCAACAAGAGAGCTATTATTATTAATATTTTGCTTAGTCAAGAAATACCTTTGATGCAATTGAGACATGATCACGGACAGCTACCCTCCCACCCAGAGTTACATAGTCTCCTATCCTGAAGAAGAACAAATGATACGGACATAACTATCAGGATCTTTGGAGCTTCCGGCAGTCCTTAAATGAAAGCTAAATGAAATAGGTAAAAGATAAAACAAAAACAAAACAAAAAAAATAAAAATAAAAGTAACATACGTTACTGAACCTGCAATTCCAGTTTGTCCACAAAACATACAATTTTTTCCAATAATTACGTTATGTCCGATCTGCAAAGAAAGCCAACAATTCAGAAAAAATATTTTTATGTTATTATTGTTCTTTCCTCTTAGAATCAATAAATACACCTGCACTAAATTATCAATCTTTGAATGATCCCCTATTACCGTATCTCTCCAACTGCAAAACCAAATAGGAGGTAATTCAGTATTCAGCTTGGACATCTTCCAAGTGCAAGAAAGTATAAGAAACTAAACTTATACTATGCATGTTACAAACTCTTTGAAGACATTCAAAGTAAAAACATGTCGCACCTGCCCCTGTCAATGCAGGAATTTGCACCAATCTCCACATGGTTCCCTATCCTAGCAATTAGCATCTGGAGAAAGAACGTATATTATAAAACACTTCAGTCGCTGATCCCAAACTGAACAATATCTGAGAGCTAACTACTTGGCTTTTTGTCAGAATGCTAACTAGGATAAGATCAAAGACATAGAGAGTATAACATTGACAAAGTTACAACAGGAAATTTGCAAGAAAAGTAGTTTACTTCCAAGTTTTAATTCATTATTCGTTAGATTCCGACATTCTCGCGATCTACAGAGAACTAAACTATTCCATTATTAATGAATGAAAACCAAATATATATATCACCAACTTGAGGTTTCTTCACCATGTTGCCATGCTCATCCACAAAAAATCCAAACCCTGTAAAAATAAACAACTTGGCACTCAATTTCAAAACCCAGAAATTCGTTTCTACTGAAAACAACACAACCAAAGTTTTAAATAACCCCTTCTCACCATCTTGACCAATGCAGACTCCATTGTGGATTGCACATGAATCACCTACAATGCAATTACTGAGTGCAACATTATACCTGGAAAAAAAATACATATTTACAGTCATATTTACTATCAAATATTTAAATTTGTAAATTCAAGATAAATTTTATCACACCCTATCTTTGTCGATTGACCGATAGTAACAGAAGGTCCAACAACAGCTCCTGATCCAATACAAACGTTTGCACCCAGTAAAGCTTTTGAGTGAACTATCGCCCCGACTTCAATCAGCACCGTTGGATCAATGCAAGCTGATTGGTGGAAGGTCCCACCTCCGTTATGCCATTTTTGAAAATCTTGGTGATTTTCTACTCCTGAAACGCATAAAATCACATCCCAAGTTTCTCTCAAACATTTTCACGAACATGTGGACTGCAAAATTGAATGAAGGTTTGATTGATAAAAACAAGAAGAAAAACACTTACTGGATATAGTAGAGATATAGTAAAGACGAAGAAAGTCTAGTTGGGTATATTTCTTCTTGGAATAGAAAACGGAAAATCGTTTAAGATTAACCGCCATTAAGTAGTTGATATAAGAAAAAGCTTCAAGTTTTGTACTTGTGATTCGAAGAAAAGTGGTTCCACAAATGCGCGCGAGTACACTAGATAGTGGTGGCATTATATGATTGGAGGGAATAAAGGATAAAACTGTAATTCCACAGAAAGATTAAGGGGGAATATCATTTTGGCCCCTATCTTTTTTTTTGAAACATCAATTTTTTAAATGAGTTTGCTTTTTTATCAAAAGTTTTCCTGACTTTTGAAAAGTATATCAAATCAATCCATCCGTTAGTCAACTATCAGTCAAACTTAATACATTTGCATGGGTATTTTTATCTTTGAACCAAGAACTTGCCATGTGTCATAAAAATAGTAATAATATATATATATATATGTTTGAAAGAAATAAAACTAATTAAAACTGATATTAACATATATACATAAACATAAATTAAAAAATAAAATAAAAAAACATTTAAACCTATAAACATGAAATCTAGAACATCTCAAATAAATAAATATTTATATACATATATAAATAACCAGAAATTTAAAAAATACAAGGAAAAAAAAAAAAAAAAAAAAACTTAAAGAACAAATTCATTCTTAAATAGAAGAGAAATTATTTGTGCAACCGGGTAGCGCAACCTTTATGGCCCGTAGTATATTTAAAAAAAAAAAAAAAAAAAAAAACTTATGAGTCCCACGTATTAAATGCATGGACCTCACATGTTTTTTCTACAAAAAATACACTACGGGACTACAAAGGTTGCGTGACCCCGATTGCGCATACAATCACCGTAAACAGAAACTGAAACCCAATCTGGATCTCTATCTCTCTCGCTATCTCTCTCTCTTTCTCAAATTGAAACCCGATCGCCGCCGCCACCAAACCCAGCTTCATCTCTCTCTCTCTTGCTCTTTCTCTTTCTCGATTTCTCTCTCCTTTCTCCGCCTCTCTCTCTCTCTCTCTCTCTCTCTCTCTCACCAATAGAACCTAGTTGTTGGTGTTTGGATTTATCGATATTTCGTTAAGTGGGGTTGTTAATTATGTTCTTGATCTTCAAGAAAACATGATATGAACTGGAATTAAAATGGGAAAAGCTTCAAAAGAGAAAGAGAGTGGATTCTTTGCAAGAAATTATATATTCGACATGGCAAAAGGAAGGATGGGGTAAGATTGAAAGTGGGTCTAGCTCTTGGTGTGGTGGTGTTGTCTATTGGTTTTGGAGCTTTGATTTTGTTCTTCGTGGAGGATCTTGATTGGCTTGATTCGATTCATGATTCTCAGTTTTTTGATATTTGATTGCTGTTTTTTGCTTCAATTGGTGGGCATTGTTTTTGAAATTTTTTTTATTTTTTATTTTTTATTTTTAATTTCAACAAATCAGAGTAGGTAATATACAAGCTTAAAGAGATGGGAAAAGTTGAGGAAACTGAGTTTTTTTATTTTAAATAAAAAATTAGACAAAGACCATGTTAACTTCCATTTTCAATCTAAAGCTTTGAAAATGGAATTTTGCCCAGAAAATAAAAGTTCCTCATCCGTTCTACTAATCTCTTCCCATTAGTTTCAAATAAAAAAAATAAAAGAAAAAGAAAAAACCTTTTAATTTTTTTTTTTTTTTGTTATTTATAATTTCTGTTTTAAAATTTAAATAAAAAAACAAGAGATATTTCCTCCGTCCATCTCATGGACAGTGGAGATTCAACTTTTTTTTGAATTTTTTGTTGTTGTGTTTTTTAATATATTTTTATTTAATGAATTGTAATTTCGTCTATTTAATGAATTGTATTTCATCTATTTAATTAGTTTTATTTTTAGATTTAATTTTGTTATATTAATAAATTTAATTAGTTTTACTTTTTTTAAAAATTAAATATTTTATTTAAAAATTTAGCGACACGTGTTAAATTTTGATTGGATCATATCAAAGTTGAATTGTAAAATTTTAAAATGTTAGAGTGTAAAATTGTATTTTTAAACTCTTCACTTAAAATTATGGGCAAAATAGCCAATTTATATATTTTGTTATGTTTGATTGTTAAAAAAAAAGTTAAAATGACTTATTTAATATACTATTCAAAAGTCAGGGAAACTTTTGATAAAAAAACAAACTCGTTTAAAAAATTGATGTTTCAAAAAAAAGACAAGGACTTAAATGATATTCCCCCAAAGATTAAGGACAATTTGATCAATACCCTCATTCTTATCTTTATTAGCGTTGTTATTCGAAAAGTAAAGTT
This sequence comes from Acer negundo, assembly GCA_035582765.1. Taxonomy (NCBI): domain Eukaryota; kingdom Viridiplantae; phylum Streptophyta; class Magnoliopsida; order Sapindales; family Sapindaceae; genus Acer; species Acer negundo. Next base: position 23,545,583 of record CM069232.1, on the reverse strand, counting down.
TATCTCATTACACTCCACTTCATAATTTTACTACAATAAGAGTCATGTTCCTCTACAAATTTTGTATAGTTATAGGTGTTGTTACTGGTAGATCACTTTAGTAATATTACAGATTCTGTATAGTAGTTAAATCCGTACTTACTTTAATAACAATTATAGGGATTACTATAAAAAAAATTGATTTTTTTTGGCAAGCATATTATTCTTTTCTTATCATTCATACAAAATAAAAAATTATCAAAATTAATTAAATTTCATCAAGTTGTGGATGATTTGCAAATAAGATGGTTGTTAAGGAGAAAATCCTCATATATAAAAAAATTAACCGGTGCGGAAATCATTTCATGCGGGATTCCAATTAGCCCCGGTGTATAATTAAAAAAAAAAAAAATCCACATTTTACACTAGTGCCAATTAGGATCCTATATGAAAAACAATAATACTAAACATCCCACATACAATCCCGCCTACAATCCCACTATTTCCATCCCAACACACGTGGCAGCTAAGATGTCACTTGGTGAGTGGATACACATTAATTGATACTTATCTCTTTTATCCATGTATTCATTCATCAATTAATGTTTATCCACTCACCAAGTGACACTTCAGCTGTCACGTGTGGTGGGATGGAAATGGTGGGATTGTAAGTGGGATGTGTAGTATTATTGTATGAAAAAACGTATAGAATTCCCGCATTCGATAATTTTCGTAAATATATATACACAGTTATTGGTTTTCTTTTTAAATGGAATGGAGTTTGATGTTATTATAGGATATAATTCTCAAGACATTTCCTGGATGTAATTAAGTCAAGTCCACTGTCCACCTCCATAAGTCAATAGCAATAGCAACTTCCTTGCATCTTCTGGAATACACTTATTGGTTAATTACGTCACGGAACATAAATTAAACGAACCCAATCTTTCCACGTCTGTGTTCATTACACAGCATATGTACCACGGTCATGGCCGTGTGGACCGGGAACGAAAATAAAAGTCTACATTTTACTTTAATTGCGAGTCGTTTCAGTCGTTGAGGACTAACTCAAGATAACGTTTGCAGAAACCAGGAGTACATTTTCACCGGAAAATGACGATTGCTGTTGTATTGTCCTCTGCTTCAACAACCATTCACTGGTTTTTGTTGTTTTCGTATTTTCTATCCCTTTTCATGTCACAGAGTTGTTTAGCTGATGATCAGTACTTCAAACTCCACCGCGGCCGCCTCGTCAGCCGAAAACTTTGCCCAAGTTGTAAGTTGTACCCGTTTTTCAGGGATTCTCCAATTGTAGCAGCTCGAGAATCCATAGCATGGATTCCTGTTCGCGCATCTGTATCAGCTGCTGCAATAATGGTGCTGCTGTGTTCATTTCTTTGGCATATGAACAGAAGAAACCATCTATATGAAGGTAATTAATGATTTAAATTTGCTTTATAATATCAATTTATGAAGTTAATTAATTCCGAGTAATTACTTGCAGAGGAATTACAAGAAAATGATCAAGATCAGAGTACTGGAATACTTGGCTCGAGAGAAAGTACAACCGGAAACGACAACACGGATGATACTTTTGAAGAAGGAAACCAACAGGTTGATTGTCCAGACTTGTCTTTGTTTCCGTTGCATCTAATCCGAAAGGTTACAAAATATTTCTCCATTGAAAAGAAGATCGGAAACCAGCTGGTGGTAGTGGATACTCAAGACTTGCCTTTGTTTCCATTAGATGTCGTTTGCAAGGCTACACAAAATTTCTCCGTTGAAAATAAGCTTGGACAAGGTGGGTTCGGTCCCGTATACAAGGTAACAAATTATAGCTAACTATATTTTTTTAGGCTTGTCGTGTTGGGAATGAAAATAAAATGGACTCAGGATAAGGAACTTATTAATTCTTTAGCGAGAGTCTCTTTGCATAGTGGACTTAATTGTGGATTTGTGTGTGAGGTTTACATAACTTGATTCGGTGATTCATAAACGTTTGTGTATGAGAGTCTCCAACGTTTTTTTAGTAAATAATGTAATCATAAATCAGAGATTAAGTTCCCTTTTCTTTATTAGGATTTCCGATTAGTTAATACACCTTTTTTTATATCTTTGTGGTAACGATTACAAATTGCTTCAGGGCATATTAGGTGATGGTAAAGAAATCGCAGTGAAGAGGCTATCAACAACATCTAGACAAGGAATAAAAGAGTTCGAGAAGGAAGTTACTGTACTTTCCAAATTACAACATGAAAATGTTGTGAGGCTCTTGGGTTGCTGCACGGAAAGAAATGAACCGATTCTTATCTTTGAATACATGGCCAACAAAAGCCTTCATGATGTCCTCTTTGGTTTGCTTCTCAAACTTTATTATATGCTAAATAGTAACTTTCAATTGTGGGATCGATCCTGATTCTACAATGTTATGTTGTTGAATCGAGTATTGCACAAACAAAACGTGCTGAATCCTGTATTTGATAATTTTCGATTATGTTGGATACTACATGTAATGTTTGCTCTGTTTGCGGGATAGCATAGTCACTATCAACACTTGAAATGTGACATCCTAGGGCTTTTCTATTATATTTTCTTTTGCCCCGCTTAATATTTAGCATGGTAATTATAAAGAAGGAAATCGTATTTATTTTATGTTCAATCCCATTGACAGATTCAAGAACAGGACGAGTATTTGAATGGAAAACACTTATAAGCATTATTAATGGAATTGCTCAGGGTATTTTGTACCTGCATGAAGCTTTGCAACTCAAAATTATTCACCGGGATCTCAAGCTTAGGAATGTATTGCTAGATGATGCAATGAATCCAAAAATATCTGATTTTGGATTGGCCATTATATTTGATGCAGATCAATTTGAAGCTACTACAGATAAAATTGTTGGAACATAGTAAGTGCATTTTTCAGGCTTTTTTTTTTTTTCTTCTTTTGTAAAATTATCTATCATAAAACATACCAATATTTTACTGTTTCTATATGCAAAAACAGGATTTGAGGTTTAGAAAGTAAATTAAAGAATGCATGGACAGAAGAAAAGAAGCATAATAATTATAAGGAGCTTTTTTGTACTATAGATACATATAGGCTCTTCAATTTTCAATTGCATTTAACTTTAGTTTGTTTTTTCGATTTTCAAATAGTGAATATATGGCTCCTGAATATGTGACGAGTGGACAATATTCTGTCAAGACAGACGTTTATAGTTTCGGAGTTTTACTACTAGAGATTATTAGTGGGAGAAAGAATAACTATTCTTTCTTGGAATATGGTAATCTCCACCTGCTGGATTATGTATGTAACTACACTCTTATCTGTGTTTTGAGAAATTAATATTGATTTCCAATGATTGATATATACACCAATATTCTTAGTTTATAACTAGTGCATGTAACATTGCAGATATGGGAATTATGGCGTGAAGGACAATCATTAGATGAGCTGATAAATCCAGCAGTCGTGCAATCATGTGATTGTATTGAACTAATGAGATGCATCCATATTGGATTGTTGTGCGTTCAGAAAAATCCGGTAGATAGACCTACTATGTCATCTATAGTTGTTATGCTAACAAGTGATGAAATAAATCTTCCTCAGCCAAAAGTACCTGCATTTTATCCAGGAAGCCCAGTTAGATCAACTGATACCAAAGATATTTCTATGTCTATCAATGAGCTAACCCTTTCGATCGAATTCCCTCGATGACAATTTTCTTCTCTTTTCCTCATATTTTCTTCCATTCAAAGATCAACAGCAAACATGTACAATATAATGTATTACATGTTAATCGATTGCAATTTCTTTTTTTCTTTTTTTTTTTTTAAAGAGAAATCGTTTGCAATTTCAAGTGTACTTTGGGTTTTATGTGTGATAATGTTTAAATCTTTTATTGTATGGCATTAAATATCTATTATATATATATATATATATATATATTCTCAATCAAACTCCGAACATAAATTATGTCCGGGGGTTTGCATTATGTGGTCATCATTCTATGTAAATTATGTCTAGGGTTCCCCTCGCTTTGCGGTTTAGAGTTAGGACCCTCTCATTGACCTTGTTTTTCCTTGTTTATTTTTATTTTTTTTAAGTATAATTGAAACACCAACTTGCATGAAGGTGGACATATATTTATAATACCAAGGTTTGAACACCGGTGGTGAAGCTTCAATTTAAAGTCTCCAACCGCTGAGACAAAAGATATGTCAGAGTGCTATGTATATCCACTTCAAACAGCCGCAGGAAGAATAAGATTGGCCAGGCCTGGATGGTAGAGACTCAAAATCCTTTTGAAAACTAAACACTCCGACACCAATAAGATTTCAAAGTCCATTAGCTTCTAACCATACATAGAAATACACGCTTTACATAATTGAACTTCATTATTCCAATAAAAATCGAAAAAAATGATATCGCCGGTCTCAATGAGAGAGCTAATATTATTAATATTTTGCTTGATCAAGAAATACCTTTGATGCAATAGAGACATGACCACGAACAGCTACCCTCCCACCCAGAGTTACATAGTCTCCTATCCTAAAGAAGAACAAATGATACGGATATAACTATCAAGACCTTTGGAGCTTCATGCAGTCCTTAAATGAAAGATAAATGAAATACACGGTAAAAGGATAAAAACAAAAAAGAATATAAAAAAAAAAAAAAGGTAACATACGTTATTGATCCTGCAATTCCAGTTTGTCCACAAAATATACATTTTTTTCCAATAATTACATTATGTCCGATCTGCAAAGAAAGCCAACAATTCAGAAAAAATATTTTTATGTTATTATTGTTCTTTCCTCTTAGAATCAATAAATATAACTGCACTAAATTATCAATCTTCGAATGATCCCCTATTACCGTATCTCTCCAACTGCAAAACCAAATAGGAGGTGATTCAGTATTCAGCTTGGACATCTTCCAAGTGCAAGCAAGTATAAGAAACTAAACTTATACTATGCATGTTACAAACTCTTTGAAGACATTCAAAGTAAAAACATGTCGCACCTGCCCCTGTCAATGCAGGAATTTGCACCAATCTCCACATGGTTCCCTAATTAGCATCTGGGGAAAGAACGTGTATTACTACTGTATTATAAAATACTTCAGTTGCTGATCCCAAACTGAACAATATATAAGAGCTAAGCTAACTACTAGGCATTTCGTCATCGTGCTAATTAGAATAAGATCAAAGACATACCAAGTATAACATTGACCAAGTTACACCTCACACACGTTAGATTACTTTACTTCCAAGTTTTAATTCATTATTCGTTAGATTCCGACCTTCTCGCGATCTATGGGAAACTAAACTATTCCATTATTAATGAATTAAAACCAAATAAATATATCACCAACTTGAGGTTTCTTCCCCATGTTGCCATGCTCATCCAGTCATCCACGAAAAACCCAAACCCTGTAACATAAACAACTTGGCACTCAATTTTTTTTTTTTGGTAATAAGGTGGGCAGGAAAGCCCGAAAAAGAAGAAACTACAAGGAAGGAACAGCCTAGCAGCTGCTAGACTGTTAAAGTCATCATTCAGAATGTTGAGAATCTGCAGAGGGGGGTCATCAAATGTCGTGATTCCCAGCTCTATGACCATGGTATCTAATAAGTTCTACCTACTATTGGATTTGAACCAATGACTCCCGCCGTATGAAAGCAATACTCTAATCACTGAGTTAAGTAGGTCATTTATCATTATAAAGAGAAAAAGAAAAGGACCCCTCCCATTGATGGATTATAAATGCAATAAGACTTTGAAGCAATACCAATCAAAAAGATCAAAGAGATAAGACGTTGGATCATGGAATATTCATCTTGACAAGAAATTATCTCCATAATATGATAATATATGTATCACAAGTACAAGGGCTATACAGAAATTTGTTTCTATTGAAAACAAACACAACCAAAGTTTTAAATAAACCCTTCTTACTTACCATCTTGACCAATGCAGACTCCATTGTGGATTGCACATGAATCACCTACAATGCAATTACTGAGTGCAACATTATACCTGGAAAAAAAAATACATATATGCAGTTACATTTACTATCGAATACTAAAAAAATGTAAATTTAAAATAAATTTATAACCCTATCTTTGTCGATTGACCGATAGTAACAGCAGGTCCAACAACAGCTCCTGATCCAACACAAACGTTTGCACCCAGTAAGGCTTTTGAGTGAACTATAGCCCCGACTTCAGTCAGCGCCGTTGGATCAATGCAAGCTGATTGGTGGAAGGACCCACCTCCGTTACGCCATTTTTGAAAATCTTGGGGATTTTCTACTCCTGAAACGCATAAAATCACATACCAATTTTCTCTCAAACATTTTCACGAACAGGTGGACTGCAAAATTGAATGAAGGTTTGATTGATAGAAACAATAAGAAAAACACTTACTGGATATAGCAGAGATATTGTAAAGACGAAGAAAGTCTTGTGTATATTTCTTCTTGGAATAGAAAAAGGAAAATCGTTTAAGATTAACCGCCATTAACCAGTTGATATAAGAAAAAGCTTCAAGCTTTGTACTTGTGATTCAAAGAAAAGTCAAAAGTGGTTCCACAAATGCGCGCGAGTACACTAGATAGTGGTGGCATTATATGATTGGAGGGAATAAAAGGACAAAACTGTAATTCCAACAAGACTAAGGACAATTTGATCAATACCCTTACTTTTATCTTTATTAGCGTTGTTGTTCAAAATATTAGCGTTTATCTCATTACACTCCACTTCATAATTTTACTACAATAAGAGTCATGTTACTGTACAAATTTTGTATAGTTATAGTTGTGGTCACCGGTAGATACTTTAGTAATATTACAGATTCTGTATACTAGTTAAATCAGTACTTACTTTAATAACAATTATCATTATCATTTTCATTCTTTTTTATTTTGGTTAATTGAACTCTTGGTCAGGATTACTTTAATAAAAAAATTGATTTTTTTTTTTTGGCCAAGCATATTATTCTTTTCTTAAGATTCATGCAAAATAAAAATTATCAAAATTAATTAAATTTCATCTAGTTGTGCTTGTGGATGATTTGTAAATAGGATGGTTTGCAATGAAAAAATCTTTATATACAAAAATTAACAGGTGAATCGTTTCGTGCGGAATTCCAATTAGCACTAGTGTAAAATGAAAATAAAATCCGCATTTTAAATAGTATTAATTTGGATTCTATACAAAAAAACGTGCAGAATTCCTGTATCTAATAATTTTTGTAAATATATATACACAAACTTTTTGGTTTTCTTTTTAAATGGAATGGAGTTTGATGTTAAGGTAGGATATAATTCTCAAGACATTTCCTAGATGTAATTAATCTAGTCCACTGTCCACCCCCATAAGTCAATAACAATAGCAACTTTGCATCTTCATGGGAAATTCTGGAATACATTATGATTCATTTGCATATTCTATTCAATTTAAGGCCGTGTGGACCCGGAACAAAAACAAAAGTCTTCATTTTACGGTAATTGCGAGTCGTTTCAGTTGTTGGGATGCTTTTACAGGACAATTATAAGGACCAACTCAGGATAGCGTTTGCAGAAACCTGGAGTACATTTTCACCGAAAATGGCGATTGCTGCTGTATTGTCCTCTGCTTCAACAACCAATATTCGTAGGTTTTTATGGTTGTTTTATTTTCTGTCCCTTTTCATGTCACAGAGTTGTTTAGCTGATCATGATCTGTTCAACTTCAACCTCGGCTGCCACTTCAGCCGAAAGCTTTGCCCAAGTTGTAGTATGAAGTTTGAGCTGCAACCGTTTTTCAGGGATTCTCCAGTTTCAGAATTGATGCATTTGAGCGCATCATCGAATTTGGAAAGGAAAGGGAAGAAAAACAGAGCATCGAATATGTATTTGAGTGTATCAGCTGCTGCATTAGTGTTGATTGCTGTTTCTACTACTTGGCATATGCGAGAAGAGACGCACTATTTAATGGTAATCGGTTTTTATTTATTTATTTATTATTATTTTTTATCACTTGTAGTGGTGGCGACCTGAACCTGATAGGGGCATTTATCGCTGAGCCATCCATTTATGAACTTAATTGCAATCCACTTGCAGAGGAACAAGAAATTCGAGAGACTGGATTAATTGAGTCAGGAGAGGGTAGAAGTGGAAATGATGACAACACCCATGATAGTTTGCAAAGAGAAAACCAGGCGATAGTTCAACACTGTCCTGTGTTTCCGTTAGATGTCATCCGTAAATTTAAACAATATTTCTCCATTGAAACTAAGATCAGAAACCAGGCGGAGGCGGAGTTTCGGGGCTTGCGTTCGGTTCCGTTTGATGTCATCCTCAAGGCTACACAACAATTTTCTGATGACAAAATTCTTGGAAATGGTTCTTTTGGTGTCGTGTACAAGGTTAAGTATATAGAAAATGACCTCGATTGTGTAATATAAATCTCTGAAAAAATCATATTCGTGTTATTATGTGACCCATTTTCTTTATATAGGCACTTCATCTTTTTGGTTTTATGGTAACAATTGAAAACTACTTCCAGGGCCAACTAGATGATGGTGAACTAATTGCAGTAAAGAGGCTCTCAAGGAGACTTTATGGGACAAGTGATGATTTCATTGATGAAATTGCTCTACTTTCCTACTTGCAGCATAAAAATGTTGTCAAAATCTTGGGGTACTGCATAGAGAGAGATGAACAGCTGCTTATCTATGAATTCATATCCAACAGCATAGAGAGAGATGAACAGCTGCTTATCTATGAATTCATATCCAACAGAAGCCTAGCTGATGTCCTCTTTGGTTTGCCTCTCAACTTTATTATGATAGTTACTACATATATGATATATATGTACATGATGCTTTTTTTTTTTCCTTCAATTGCTGGTTGGTAAGTTGTGCAAATGAAAGAAGATAATGTGAGCAGGTTTCAGCTTGATGTCAGGCAAAATCATGCCTTTCCAGAGGCCATGTTTACATTTCTTTCTCTCTTTGTGGATTATAGACACTAGCAACACTTAAAATTAATGTCACATCCTGGCCGTTTTTCTTTTCTTTTACTTCCTTTGTTCCAGACAATCATAGTGTACTTAATTTATATCATGTTCATATCCATTGTCAGTTTCAAGTATGGATATAAGACTAGCGGAATGGAAAACACGAAAAAATATTATTAATGGAATTGCACGAGGTCTTTTTTACCTGCATGAAGATTCTCAGCTCGAAATTATTCATCGTGATATCAAACCTAGTAATGTACTGTTAGATGATAATATGAATCCAAAGATATCTGACTTTGGATTAGCCATGATATTTGATGAAGATGAAATTCAAGATGATAGAATCGCTGGAACAATGTAAGTGCATCTCTTTTCTGGCCTTGTTTGCTTGAAATTATCAATTGTTTATACGGTATTTAAAATCCAGGTTGTGATGCTACCTTTTCTATTGAATAATAATGGAGTACCAGATTAAAGAAAGTATGAACAAAGTAAACTAAGCATATGGAGCATTCTGACTAATGGATACATAGGCACTTCAATTTTCAATAACATTCAACTTATTTTGTTCTTTCGATTTTCAAACAGTGGATACATGGCCCCAGAGTATGCTATGCATGGACAATTGTCCATCAAAACAGATGTTTACAGTTTCGGGGTTCTACTATTGGAGATTGTTACTAAGAAAAAGAGTACTGACCTATTTATGGAACGTGAAATGTTCTTGCCAGAATATGTATGTAAATGCACCTATTTGTGTTTTTGAGTAATGATTTCCCATGATTAATACACCCATAATCTTAGTTTATGAGTCATGTTTAGAGAGGGGGGTTATATATAATTTGCCTAAATCTGTTCAGAACAATTACTGTATGTTTCTGCTTCCTTGAAGTCCAGGTATGCACGGTTGATTCATTGAGAACCCAATTCATACATTAAATTAAGTGAATTGGCATATGCTAGAATGTTACATAGAACAAAATTGATCTATTCTGAAATCATGCCATATGATGGCTAAGCTAAAGTTGAATATGATTGAACTTCTGTTGACTTTGATGTGCATAAGAAGTTGTCTTTCATAAAAGCTTGGTTTGAACATCAAAACGTTGAAATTTCAGGTGAAAGGACTTCTGAAAGAAAAGAAATTGGAACCGCTAGTTGATTGCGATCTGCAGGGTAACTACATTGGGGAAGAGGTGGAGGAGCTGATCGAAGTTGCTCTTCTATGCACACAAAACACAGCAATGGAATGGCCGAAGATGTCGAAGGTAGTTAGAATGCTTGAAGGTGATGGCTTGTCCGAAAGATGGGAGGAGTGGCAGAAAGAGGAGATTTTTCGACCCATACTCACCAGGTGTACAATAATTGGATTGTCGACTCCACTTCACACATTGCGCCAGATGAATTTTCCGGTACCAGATGATGATCCATTGATCCTGTCATGGTTCATATATATGGAAAACTCTCTTATGAGCGCATTTTGTACTCCGAAAAGTAATATTGATCATATTTGTGCATATAGTTTTCTTTTTTCTCTTTACATTTTTAAATGTCCAGTTTTTATTGCAAGTTGTACTTGAATAGATATGTTTTAATTTTTATAGGGTTTTCAATTGGTATTATGGAATGAAACTTTGGGCGCTAAAAAACAGAAAAGCATCCATGTCAATTTTATGTATCCAAAAATTAGTGTAGATTTGTTACAAGAATGAAGTTAATTTCAAGAATTTGACAACACTAATTTTGGTCCATTTTATCAGTTATAAAAACTTTTATAACTTTGGCCTGCTATGCAATAGTGGAGTTGTATTTTGTTGTTCAAGGATGGTTAACATATATAAATTCAACAAATAGTGAGAGAACAATTTAATGAGTAGAATGAACAATTATAGAATTATACTGAAATCAATTCAATTCAAAAGTGAAAACAAACATACCAGGCTGGTCATATTCATACAAAATTAAGCACAAATTCTATACATAACCTAAACAGCACTCACCAGGAGGCTGCCTTCTTAATCTTACCCTCTACCCTGATTGTATTTGTATATATAAACATCAAGCAGATATGTACAAACAAAGAATTCTGCAGTTTACCGTTTAATTTCTACCACTACGTATATAGTTCCAATTCGTGTTTTCCTCCCCTGAACCTCAGACTCCTGTTTTCGAAACAGTAGCTTGATACAAAAGCAATAGCACCCAAAGAAAAATATTCGAACATATGTTGATTAAAATGTAGTTGTACCTGTGGTAATTGAAGGAAAATGTATGTCTTTGCTGTAGCAGGATTATGATTTTCTGCACCCCTACGACTATTAATCTGCAGACATTCGATAAACAACATCAGAGCCATACAAAAAATAAAATCCAATTCTGTGAGGGACGTTGAAACCTTTGCCACTGTTTCTACAAGGGATCAGTAACACAGAAAGCAATAGACTTAGCTAATAGCTTATGAGCAGCTCTCTCTCATATGGTAGATTGCCCCATTCCACATTATGTATTGATCATATGCGAATATCGAACCATCATTGTTGAAAGTACTGCAAGGAATACTAAGCGGAATTAAAATGACCTGAAAATCAGAATCTCAATATCAAGCGGAATTAAAATGAATTCAAACTCATTAAATGAATTATTGACAGGACCCGCCCCGACTCCTTTCTTGAGTCCGAGTGAATCCTGTGGAAACTCGATCTTCTAAGTGAAATTTGTTACCTTCTTGAAAACCTTATTGAAAAATCATAGAAATCTCAAAGTGGCTTCTAGTAATTAAAATCTTTAACAATCACTTGGCTTTACAAACTTTTCCACCTTGTAATTTAAAAATGCAACTTAAATCTGTGGGTTATGGCCATCATAAAATGTAGCTCAGTTAAAATAAGAAATTTGCTTTTTCTTGTGTCGGACCCATTTGTTGAACATTACATACCCAAAACTAGTTATGAAAAATATGACATCTGAAATCCATACAAAACTGAGCACACAAAATGCTGCTGAAAATATACACATTTGCATGCTTTAATTAAAATCATAAACTGCCATTCATGCTATCACATGTGGCCCATCTCATGATACTAATGAATCTGCACGAACCTAGTGATCACCTGGGAAAAATAGTTTAAAATAAAAGAATGAGCGCTAATGCCTAATGAGTGGGAATAAGCTTTGAAAACATTTTTTTCTTAGAAACTTTACTAAAATTGGTATCTCTGAATAAATCTGAAAACATATATTTTCTCTACGCTTCTGAAGTTACTAAATGTCTATATTTCTGAAAACATTAATACTTAATAAACTTATTATGGCTAGAATCTTATCTTTTTCTTTCTCCAGTGGGCTTGAGTTTGAGATTTACAACCCAAACACCTACGTACTCTATACTCAATAAGGATTAAAGTCTTCATAGTTCCTTTAACTTAACACTGGCTAACCTCAATCTAATATGTAGAAAAACTATTTTGTATCTCTTTCTATATCTCATTCTGAATTTTGTATCTCTTTTTATCTCTTTATGAATTCTGTATCTTTTCCTAAAACTAATCGGGATTTAATCTGAAACTGTCCTGTAATCTAAATCTGTTCTGTAATACTAGCTAACAACATACTAAATATCTTTTCTGTATATAAATCCTATTTTCTATAAATCTTTAGTAAAATCTTCATTTCCTTTTATAAAAATAACTTACAGTCTTAAAATCAAATAATACTTTTCTTTAAGAAACATTAAACATTCTTTTTGCACAAATCTGATAAATATGTATATATCCTTTGCAAAACTGTTTGATATAAAAATATGCTTATGTATAAAAAGGTTTGCTCCAATCAAATCTTTGTTGCTATATTTTCAGAAATTGGGCTTGCTTAGAATTGATTGGGCTTGGGCTTGAGTCAATTTCATAGATTGACTATGGTTAATTTATGGGATTGAGGTATTACAATCCTATATGATACTATAGGGAGAATTATCCTCAGAGTCTTACCTCGAATGAAGGAGAATGTGCACAATTTCGGAGCAATGGAAGCAAGAATATGCCTCTCCTGGAGCTCATCATTTGACTGATACTGCGGTTCCTATATATATCTTCTCCAGATTTTGTCTTCCAGTCAACATTGCTTAATCGTAACTAACTCAAATCACAGCCGATAGCTGTAAACTTTCTAGCAAGTCGAATTTAAACATGAAAAGAACTGTAAGTCTACTCCATCCATTGAAATTCAAAGCACCTGCAGCCCAGGTATCCTAACATCGGAGTTTATTTACTTGGACATGGCCGGGTATAATTCGGCAAGATAAAAAGTCTTTCGTTGGACTTCTTCTTGCAAAATTTTTTATTTATGAGAGAAACTTCCAGTGCACGGCATCAATGACTTCTATATTATAAAACACTTTATCAGTTGCTGACTATTCTAACAGTATATATATGAGAGCTAACTACTTGGCTTTTCATTGGAATGCTAATAAATGTGATAAGATCAAAAAATCGCAAGTGTAACATGGACCAAGTTTCACCTCACACACTCATGATATAATGATATTTGCAAGAAAATTAATTTACTTCCAAGTTTTACCTAAGAAAAATCACAGGTTTGTGCTCGGTTAGTGCCGGTAAGCGTTGGTCAGCGTAAATCATGATCACTTAAGCATTTTCGAAAAGTTAAGAGATTACATATGGTTTGAAATGGAGTTGGAAGATTACTATAAGTGATTGATAATTAATCTTAATTCAAGTAAGATTCAACAACAAACCATCAAATAAAATAGAAAAATCACAGGTTTAAGGGTTATTTTAGATTTTTTTTTAAAAAAGCTTAGAAGTTACATAAAGTTTGAAATGGAGTTGAAGGATTACTATAAGTGATTAATAAGAGTAATAATATACGATACAAAAAATAACCCAAAAAATAACCCAAATGATGTGACAGATGAGTTGTCATCACCATACAAATCATGGGATGATACGGTGAATGATATGGTAAGAACAAATCATTTACCATATTATTTGAGTTGATTTTTGGACTAAATTTTTAGGTTGACTAGCATTAATAGATTAATTGTGGGTTTTTCTGTTAGTTCATCTCATCAGTTTTCAGGCCCAATCTTATTCAAGCCCGATGATGAAAGGAAAGGTTGAAGCCAGTAGAAGCCCATCTGCTTGCTCCCACTAGCCTAGCCCAATCTGATTTGCTCTGCCTATTCATTTACTGATACGGTGCGTTTTAACTTATCAGTGAAAACTGATAAGGTTTTTTGCTTGATAAGGTGGCAACAGGTGATTGGCTAAGGGTGGACAGCTGACCCTCGTTTTCTGATGACTATATATACGAAGCAATGCTGAGAGGATTTTTTAATTCAGTATTTTTCTTTTTCTAGGGTTTGCTATTTCAGAACCTTTCTGTTCTCTCTGTTGTTCTTGGTGTTCTTGAGGTTGTTTGTGGATTTCTGGTTTCTCTTCTTTGAATTTGTAAGAGAGATAAGAGAGAAAAAGATAGATCTGTGAGTGGTAATTCTGTTGATACCTTTTTTGGGCATTTCTGGGTTTGTTTGTTTACAGGCATAGGTTGTGTTAGTGGCCTGTGTGGTTGAGTGTTGCTGTATTGGGTTTTCTGGGCTCCTTTTGAGGGTTCTCAGGCTGAGTCCTGGATAGATTAGATCTGTATAAACTTTCATATAGTGGAGTGAGTCTCTTGGTCTGACTCAAAGTGGATGTAGGCTTGTTTTTAAGCCGAACCACTATAAAATCTTTGTCTCTTTATTCTTTTTACTTTCTTGCTCATATTAAATCTGTTTGGTACATCTTTTATTATTCTGTATTACTTGTGTTCGATTTAGATCTTGACAGGTTAGGGAGATCAAGAGTGGATCTAGGATCTGGTAAGGGACCTAGATTCACAACATTAATAATCATAATTTAAGTGACATTTAACCACAAACCTACCAAAAAATAAGAAAAATCATAGGTTTGTGCTTTTGTCACTTAATTAGTGTCGGTTAGCATGCATAACAGATGGTCGCTTAACGATTTTCAAAAAGCTAGCTAGAGGTTACATATGATTTGAAATAGAGTTGGAAGATTACTATAAGAGATTGATAATCTTAATTTAAGTGAGATTCAACTACAAACCATCAAATAAATTAGAAAAATCACACGTGGAAGCTATTATCGGTTAGTGTGATTTAAAATTTTTTTTTTAAAAAAAAATTATAAGTTACATAAGGTTTGAAATTGAGTTGGAGGATTACTGTAAGTGTTGATAATCTTAATTTAACTGAGTTGGAGACCATTGCCGGCCTGTTTCCATCTCTCTTTGATTCATCATCATTGATTATTTTTGAGATATTTCAAGTCACATGCATGTAAACGATGAAAAGATCTGTAAGTCTTGTTCACACATTGAAAGTCAAATTAAGCAACTGCCTATGTATTTTATTTACTCGGCCGTTGTCGGGAATTCTGAGATACGACAAAAGTCTTCATATATTGGACTTCTTCTTTCAACAATTTTTATTTATGAGAGAGACTTACAGTGCTCGGTAGTGACTTCTATATTATCCTGCCATGTGGTTTTCAGTGTAGCTTGTGATATCATATTACTATCGCTTTACATTGAATGGTGGTTGTTACAAAATATGTAAACCCAAATGAAGAATCAAATAACACAAAATCAAAGAAAAATAAAGAAATACTAGATTTTACGTGGTTTAGCGTAAACCTACGTCCACAGAGTATATGTACCGACACTCAACTTTCATTATCAAATCTTGTTTACAAAGAAAAGCAAATTCTCTCTCAATTCGGCTCTCTATATTGTTTCTCTCTTGTAATTTAAAATCCTAGAATTACAAGAGTGTATATATATAATAAAGTCCTGGGTACTGATGCGTCAGCGTATGTAATTCAGCATAAAATAAGCGGTAGGTGTACAAGATACTATAGAAGATTGAAGTTTCTTTTGGCTTTATGTGCAAGTCAATAAAATGTTTACAACTAGAATACTAGATCAAGCTTGGACATTACTTCCACAAGAAAATGGACATTGAAATCTCCTCTGCTTCAACAACTCTTAGCTGGCTTTGTCTGTTTTCATTTATCTTCTTTTTCATGTCACTGGGTTCTTCAGCAGCTGATGATCAGCTCAATCGGATTGGATGGAATTGCGGACGTACACCGAACAATACTGCTTCCACAACCTTTACGTTCAACCTCGGTCGCCTCTTCAGGCGGAAGCTTTACGACGAAGGTGACAATTCAATATACTACCAAACAACTGATGGAGACGATCCTGACAAAGTTTATGGTCTCTATCTCTGTAGAGGAGACGTTACCAAGCTAACCTGTCAGAATTGTATAAATTCGGCTATTGATAACCTGATAAAGGAATGTAAAGGAACCAAGACTGCAATTATTTGGTTCGAAGAGTGTCTGGTACGCTATAATAACAGATCTTTCGCGTCTACTATGGAATTGGAACCAGCTGTGATCTTGTCGAATCCTGATAATTTAAACGTTACAGATCCTGTTACGATGAAAAATGCTTTGAATCAATCCTTCACTCAACTGATTGCAAATGCAAATTCAAACCCTTTAAAGTTTGTGACCAATATTGTTAACATTTCCAGTTCAGTTACTCTGTATACTCTCGGACAGTGCATACCGGATCTGTCCACAGAGCTTTGTCGAGTCTGCCTGGAAAGTGCTGCTCAGTTGTTAGAATACAAAAAGCTTGGTTCGAGATATCTATACCCAAGTTGTAATACGAGGTTTGAGCTGTACCAATTTTTCAGGAATTCTTCAGCTGATGAACCCATCACTCCGGTTCAAGCTCCGACATCAAAGACTGGATCAAGCGCTGATGGTTAAAACAAAGTATGGGTTCCTATTGTCGTGACTGTATCAGCAGTCGTTGCAGTGGTTCTGTTTGGTGTTTTTGCTTGGCGTATGTTCAGAAGACACAGAAAAATTGAAGGTAATGGCTTTATTTTGCATTACAAAAGAAAACCATTTGTTATATATCATGAACTTAATTCTAATGAGTGACATGCAGAGGAAAAGGCAGATAGTCAAGAGATTCAATTACTTCGCTTGAGAGATTGTAGAATTGGAAATAATGACAATACGTATGAAGGAGATCAAAACCAGATGGAATCTCAAGACTTGCCTTTGTTTCCTTTAGAGCTCACCCTTGAAGCCACTCAAAATTTCTCGGATCAAAATAAGCTCGGAGAAGGTGGTTTCGGTCCTGTTTACAAGGTAATTAAACACAAGTTGATCAATGAATTTAAATTGGTGTTATTATAGGGTCCATTTTCCTTATTCACCCTTAATTGAAAAAAATGCTTTTAGCGGGTATTAGCGGACGGGAAGGAAATTGCAGTGAACGAGGCTTTCGAGAACATCTAGACAAGGTCTAAGAGAATTCAAGAATGAAGTCACTGTAATTGCCAAATTACAACATAAAAATCTTGTTAGACTCTTGGGTTGTTGCGTAGAGGGAAATGAAATGCTTCTTGTTTACGAGTACATGCCGAATAAAAGCCTTGATGTCCTCCTCTTTGGTATTAGCCTCTCAAAATTCTCGGTTAATTTGATCATATATATCCACCAGACAACACTTGAATTGACATATCAGATTATGAGTTATTAATTATTATGTTCAACTCATTGTTAGATTCAACTAAGAGTATACAATTGGACTGGAAAACACGCTTAAGCATCATCAATGGAATTGCACGTGGTATTTTGTATTTGCATGAGGATTCTCGGCTCAAGATTATTCATCGGGATCTGAAAGCCAGTAATGTATTGTTAGATCAAGAGATGAACCCAAAGATATCGGACTTTGGAATGGCCAAGATATTTGGTGGAAATCAAATTGAAGCCAATACCAATAGAGTTGTTGGAACGTAGTAAGTGCATTATTTCTTCTTATTTGACTTTGTGTTTCTTTTTGATGAAAATTATTTCTCTTAAAGCTATCAAGCTTACTATATATTTCTCTAGAAAAATAGTTGCAATGTTTATTTTTCTAGTAAATAGCTGTAATGGTAAGTATAAAAGCAGAAATCAGTATTAATGCAAAAACCAAGATTGGGATCTTTGCATCATTTTGTGATTTAATCTCATGAAACATGAATCATGTTTGTTTTTTTATCTTCATGTTTTCAAACAGTGGATACATGGCTCCAGAATATGCTATGGAAGGACTATTTTCGGTCAAATCAGATGTTTTCAGTTTCGGAGTTTTGCTTCTAGAAATTATAAGTGGGAGAAAGAATAGTGGATTTTATCTTTTAGAACATGGTCTAGTGTGCGTTCAGGAAGACCTTGCAGACAGACCTACCATGCATCTATTGTTGTTATGCTAGCAAGTGATAACCTGAAACTTCCTCAACCAACTGAACCTGCATTTTCTGTTGGTCGCAATGCGAAATCAGCTCAATCTTCATCTGATGTTAAATTTGTTTCTGTCAATGAGGTAACGCTTTCAAATGTATTCCCTCGATGAGAATTTCTACTAATTTCTTATATTCATAGCTAGGTTGAGGGACATGTATTATGATTTATTATATATACTTTATTTTATTTATTTATTTATGGTTTTTCTTTTGTAAAACCTTACTATCAAAAACTGTAAACCGTAAATATAGTGATGTAGGAGATATATTGTAATTAGATTTGGGCTTGGGCTTAGGTTAAGTTTATATTGGGGTTTATTTTTATGTTGGTGAAATAGTTATATATATGTTTGGTCTGTATGCTGTAGAAGACAAGTTGAATATTGTTAATTTTCTCTGATATTGAAATCACAGAGAGCAGAGCTCTCGTTTCTTCTCTTTTGCCATGGATTTGGCTTGAATGCTATTTCTGCTGCGTCAAAGTGGTATCAGAGCTTCGGTTAGCTCTGAGGTTATGGCCAACGATGATGACGGTGGACTCTCGGCCGGGGGTGGAAATCGCAGCTTGGAGGAACTTTAAATTTCTCATACAATCTTAGAGCGAAAGGTTGACTCAATCTCAAACGATTTGTGTCGAGCCATTGACACTCTGAGAGTTGTGACAGAGAATCTCAGAATTTAGGAAAACAGAGCACCACCTGTTCGTCGCTCTTATGTTTCTCTGATGGGTGCGTGTGGTCAGAGGAGAGCTCGACGACATGTACAACCAGCTCCGCTTGAGTTTTCTAAGTCCGATGAAGGGGGAATTCGTCATCAGAGGTATTGTGGTCGTGATTCAAGTACAGATGAAGAAGTTGAACAATGGATTTTAGGGAAACCCAGGTTTGCTGCTCAACCAAGGTATCTTTATCATAACCCACCTACATCTTCATCTTCTTCACCGTATACCCACTATCAAAAACCTCATCACCATGACCAACACTCAAATCCAATCCCTGGTTCACCCCACACTCACACATTCAATCATATACCCACCAAACCATTGACCTCCATTCCCTGCAACAAACCATTCACCAAATACATCTCAAACCCTCCACCTCCATCTCCTTCAACGCATTCACACTCACCAAATCAATTCTCTACGTGTGACACCCAATCCACCAAAACCCCTCTTCTTGGTGATCAACCCATCGACCCAACACCACAGTGTCGTGAAACCCACAAACCCCAATTCCACCGATTCAAAATTACACCTGAAAATCAAACCGAAATCACCAATACCAATACCCATTCCAACCTTGAAACCCACCGTCCTAGCCAATTTCGTGACCACCAAAACCCAATCTTCAATTCAACCCAGAAACACCACCACAACGCGAACACCAACGAAGCAACCTTGACTCTCGACATGTATGGATTGAAATCGCAGAGACGACATGAGTTGCAGTCGAGTTTCCGATTGAACAAAACATTCGAATCCTCATGTTTGGTTCTCTGCAAGAACTCATCCACCAAATCCAATGGCGATAAGGGCGATGATGAAGTCAACCACTCCTTTGATTCCGGCGAGACAAAGGTCGACCAAGAGGCTTCTGCGGGCGAAAGACGGACATTTGGCCGTGAGCTCCGATCAACACCAATAAGGAAAGAAATCAGAATTTTTCAAGAAGTGACCCTTGAAAGAGAATTGGGCCAAGTTTGTTTTGACCCAAATCCGGCCCAACAGTATGCTGACCTAAGTCAGGCCCGAAGGGATTTGTACATAAAATAGATAAATACACCTACCAAGCACAATTCTAATCAGAAGCAGCTCAAGCCTAGCTTGCCTAAAGGTAAACTCACATCCCTCATTGATATGATAGTGTCTAATTGGTTTGATTGTGAGGAAATTTCAGTGGATGAAATTACTAAGAGTGGAAATATTGCCAAAATTGAGAGAGATTAGTGGACATGGAATTCAATGATAGCGGGGTATGTATCTAATGGAGTGCTTGATTTGGATGTGGAAATGTTGAATTCTATGAGATTGGATGGCTTTGAGCTTGATGTTGTCACTTGGAACACTGTTATGGATGCTTATTATAGAATGGGGCTCTGTGATGAGGCTTGGAAAATTTTTAAACATATTAAAGAGCCCTCTATAATCTCATGGACTATATTGATATCGGGTTATTCGAGAATTGGGAAGCATGAAGTGTCACCGAGTATTTTTAGGGATATGATGAATTGTGGGGCTTCGGCTGATTCGAATACTCTTTCTAGTGTGCCTGTCTCTTGTCGGCATTTGGGTGCTTTGATGTGTGGAAAAGAGATACATAGTTATGGGGTGAAAGCAGAGAGTGGAATTGGTTTTTACAGTCCAACTGGTCTAGCCTTGTTGACAATTTATGCAAAACCCGGTAGAATTCAAGATGCCAAGAGATTGGCTCTTAGAGATACTAGTTATGTTGTTCGCAAAATTATTGGTACATTATGCATGGAATTCAAGATCAAATTGGCAAGGCGACGCCAATGGCAAATAGCTTGGGCATTTCCCGCATTCCGTTGGACGGTTGTTTTGGTGCCACTTTAGGTTTGGGACACGCTTCGAAGGGATTTCTCAATTGGGGTCTACCACTCCCACAAACCAAATAGGGGACTTCACACCATTGTCGTTCTACTAGTTCATTTCCCGCGTGCTTCAATCGAACTCGAGGTCGAGTTCTTTTCGAAGAAAGGGCGACTGATGTAAGAGATATATTGTAATTAGATTTGGGCTTGGGCTTAGGTTAAGTTTATATTGGGCTTTATTTTTATGTTGGTGAAATAGTTATATATTTTTGGTCTGTATGCCGTAGAAGACAAGTTGAATATTGTTAATTTTATCTAATATTGAAATCACAGAGAGAAGAGCTTTCGTTTCTTCTCTTTAGCCATGGATTTGGCTTGAATGCTATTTCTGCTGTGTCATATAGTGTATCCAAATCATTAGAAATTATTAGGCGCGGGGATTTTGTACATTTTTTTCATAGGGAATCTAGTTTATATCTTTTTGGTTTATTTGTAAAAAAGATAATGGTAGACATCTAATACTTTTATCCATCATATATATCCAACTTGATATGGCAGCTTATATGATACTTCTTTATTAGCTGCCACCAGGGTTGCACATCGGGGAATGGGGATGGATATAGGTCCCCCAATTCCCCCCCCCCCCCCCCCAATTTCCCCATTTGGGAAAAATGGGGATGGGGGAGTTTTGGGGGGAGGTCCCCCCATCACTATCCTCATTTCCCCATTTTTCCGTTTTTCCCCGTTTACCTTATTCCCCCATTCCCTCATTTCCCCATTTGGTTGAAAATTATAAATTAAACTAAAAAAAAAAAACATTACATTATAAATGCAAAAGAAAATACATTACAAAATAATGCCAAATATATATACATTACAATATAATGTCAAAGAAAATACATTACAAAATATATATAAAAAATTATTTTTATAATATTTTGGGGGAAATGGGGAAATGCGGATGGGGGTACCTCCCCCAATCCCCATCCCCATCCCCATTTCACTATATTAGTGGGGAAAATGGGGAAATGGGGATGGGGGAGGGTCTCCTCATCCCCATCCCCATTTCAATTTGGAGATGATTTTCAGCCCCCCATTTCCCCATTTCCCCCAAAAAAATTTCCCCCAAATAGAAATGGGGAAACTGGGAAAAGGGGATCTAGGGGAAAATGTGCAACCCTAGCTGCTACATCATCACACAAAAAGAGTTGAATTAATAATAATAATAATTTATAATCCTTAAATCTAGTACTTTAATATATTAAAAAAATTTAAATCAGGTATTAAGATACCATAGAATGACTAATCCCGAGATTGGTGTGAGCCACTTTAATATTCTATAACCAAAGATGAAGTTATTTTCGGAACCACTCAACGTCAACAATAATATAATATTATAGAATTTAAATAAAACCTATAAAATTAAATTAAATGGTTAGTGTAAAATAATATATTATAGTAGTAGAGAGAGAGTTTGAGATGTGAGTGATGCGACTTAGAGTGAGAAGAGAGAGTGTTTATTTGCTTTGATAGGTTCAAAACCGGTTTAAGGGGTTGCCATTTTTTTTTTTTTTTTTGTGTTTTTTAATTTGTAATTTGTATATTATTCTTTTAACCGATAGATTTCCTTTTTTCCTCATCCAACGGTTGCAACATGTACAATTTAATGGTGGTATCATACCAATGTCTTTAGCTGCGTATGGTAGCCGAACCCTCATTGAAAACATCAACATCAATATGATGTTTTCATAATTTTCATCTCATAATTTTTATAAGCACTACCTTTTTTACCATTACCTTTTGATCGCTTCTGATTGTCTTCTTCTGGTTCAAGAGAGACAAAAAAATCTATATTTGTTTAATCTTTAAAGAAAAGGGAAAATTGCACAAAAAAAAAAAAAAAAAAAAAAAAACAAACAGAAAATCAATTTTTTAAAAATATAAAAATAAATTTCTCATTTTCAAATAAAAATATATAAAACAAACAACAGAAAACAAAAACATTTTTGAACACTTATTTACAACTTCCGTGGTATCTCAAAACCGGAATACACGCAGTAAGATTCTAATAAAAAATGTTAAAAGAAGAAGTCCAATGAATACTTTTTTGTCATATCTCAGTATTCCCTGGCCAGGACCGAGTAAATAAAATCGGATATTAAGATACCTGGGGCTGCATGTGCTTTGACTTTCAATGTGTGAGTTGGACTAGCAGACTAACAGGTCTTTTGTTGTTTACATGAATGCGACTTGAAGTATCTCAAAAATAATTGTTGAATTCCGGCCGGCCTGAAGCGTGTTTCTTACACACGTTATGGTATTGTAGGGCCCAGGCCAACAAAAACCCGACTAGGGTTGCAAGTAGTCTGGTTATTATAATCCGATTTAACCCAATCGATTTGTTATGAAAATTGCCCAGATACCACTTGTTGGGATATAATAACACGATACCAAACTCAACAAGCAAACACAGTAATACCAAGAATTACTTGGTTCGGCCATTATACCTACCTCCACGGGTCAAATTCCAAAAATATAATTTCAAGTGTAATCAAAGTAGTAGATTACACACTATCACATCTCAGGACAGGATCTGAGAAAGACGCAATCAATTGAAAAAAACAAAACCCTAAAACAACACTTACTAGCTTTTACAATCAGGTCAGAGTCTGTAGGGATCAAGCGCTAACAATGTGAAAGGAGACCCAACGTCATTTCCTATTTTACAAGCCTACGGCCATCAAATTTACACGGTACAAGTGCAGCCGCTGAACCAACATCATTTCATAGTAAAAGTTGCCAATCTACTATCACATTGCAGGAAAGGGTCCAAAAATTAAATAGCACTTTTTGGAGGAGGGTTGGTTCAAATAACACCACTTTAATAAGTCTTGTTTTAATAGCACCAAAATAGGTGATGAGACCAAAATACCCCCACTTACTCTTTTCCTTTTTATTTATTTTCTCAAAAATTTGTGACTTATTTGCTTTTTCGAGACTTATTCATGCATTTTCGAGACTTATTCATGCGTTTCGAAACTTAATTCAAGTTTGTTCGGGACTTATTCTGGTCAACCTCCATCAATGGTGACAGTGACGATCCGACGACGGCGCCAGTTGACTCTAAAGATAGTTGGATCTGAAAGATCAAACAATGCCGATTTCGTTGGCGCCATCGGTTTCATTAGATTCGCGACCGATCGTCATAGATCGGACGATAAAGATTAGCGATGGTTTGGGTTTGGCTTCGTTTCTCTCTCTACACAACTCAAAAATGAAAACGAACACTTCAGTTACAATGATTGGCACTCGACGAACGTTTTCCCGGTGGTTTTACTGGTCAACTCGCCGGTCGGCGGTGACACATCCATTGAAGCTTCATCAATGAAGGTTTGGGAAAAAGTAAGAAGAAGGTGAAGGACACACAAGAGAAAAGAAAAGAGGTTGGAGGGTATTTTTGTCCAAATTCTATTTTTGGTGCTATTAAAACAAGAGTTATTAAAGTGTGATAGTTGTACAAGTCAAAATTTAAAAAAGTGTTATATACCCCTATTTCCTCTTGCGGGAAAAGATTATTCATGAATTGAAGTTGAGGATATCCATGGCCTTTTTGTAGTTCAACAGAACATAACAGTGGGGTACTGTTGAGAGTGACCAAAAGGGTAATATTGGAATGAAGTATATTGTATTCAATGGTCAATGGATAACTTTGCTCTTCGAGAAATTTTCAGCTGCATGTAACTTCATCGAAGGACCTGTAAGTCTAGCTAGTCCACCCACCTGAAAGTGAATGACCACCTTCCGGGTCAAATTTTAGTATTTAGTCCTAGGGCAGTTGGGCTGCATTTAGACCAATTCCAAGGATGGTCCCGATTAACTCAGTTTAAGTTTGTAAAAAACCTGAGTCATCAACTTGGACATTTTCACAGGAAAATGGCGATTGTTGAACTCTCTGCCCCAAAAACTATTCTCTCGCTTTGGTTGATTCTTTTCTATCTTTTTTTTAAGTTACAGATCTCTTTAGCTGCTGATGGGCTCAATCGTCTCGGATATTCTTGCGATAGTACATTTGGTAATAATACTGCTTCTGCCGTGTATGGCTTGAACCGGGGCCGCCTCTTCACCCAGAAGCTTTACGCTGACGGTGCCAATTCCATCTATAGCAATACAAGTGATGGAGGAGATCCTGACAAAGTTTATGGTCTTTATCTATGTAGAAGAGACGTTACCAACTCAACCTGTCAGAGTTGCATAAATGAAGCAATTGGTTACGCTATTTCTGAAAAAGCGTGTGAGAACACCAAGAGCGCAATTACATGGTATGCTGAGTGTATGGTGCGATATTCTGACAAACCTTTCTCATTTACTTTTGAATCAGTACCAGCTTTCAAAATGTCGGATGAACACAATTTTACTGCTTCGGACCCTGTTGAGTTTAGAAAAGCTTTGAATCAGTCGTTTAGTCATCTGATTGCCGATGCAATTACAAGTGAATTAAAGTATGCAACAGATATTGTTAACATTTCCAGTTCAGTTACTCTGTATACTATGGGGCAGTGCATACCGGCTCTGTCGAAAGAGGATTGCCGCGATTGCCTAAATAGTGCTTCTCAATTGGTAGAACACGAAAGGAAAGGTTCAAGATTTCTTTACCCAAGTTGTGGTGCCAGGTTCGAGCTGTACCAATTTTGGAACTCTCCTGCAGGTCAAGAACCAGTTTCTCCGGTTGAAGCTCCACCACCCGTCCCCAACAAGACTGGAGGCACTGATTTGGGGAGGAACAGGAAGGAAAACAGGGCATGGATTCCAATCACCATATCTTTATTAGCAGTTGTAGTGGTGGTGCTGCTTGGTTCTTTGATATGGCAAATTCGAAGAAGAAATAAGAATAAAGGTAATGATGTCTTTTAAAGTTTTAATTTGTATTACAAAATCCATTTATCCTTTTACGAACTGATAATATTCTGTGTGTGACTTGCAGAGGAAGAATCAAACAGTCAAGAGGTTCAATTGCTTCGCTTGAGAGAAGGTAGAATCGGAAACGACTACTCATATGATACTTTGCAAGGAGAAAAGCAGATGGAATCTCAAGAGTTCCCTTTGTTTCCTTTAGATCTCACCCTCGAGGCTACGCAACATTTCTCAGAGGAAAATAAGCTTGGAGAAGGTGGGTTCGGCCCTGTGTACAAGGTAACTATATGACTCAATCGTATTGGTGTAATTACAGGACTAATTTTCATAAAATAGGCACTGCTTTTTCTCTGTTAAGGTAACGATTGAGAACTGTTTCCAGGGGATATTAGCGGATGGTAAGAAAATTGCAGTGAAGAGACTTTCGAAAACATCCGGACAAGGGTTACAAGAGTTCAAGAATGAAGTCACTTTAATTGCCAAATTACAACATAAGAATCTTGTGAGACTGCTAGGTTGCTGCTTAGAGGGAAATGAAATGCTGCTCATCTATGAGTTCATGCCCAACAAAAGCCTTGATTTCCTCCTCTTTGGTTTGCCTCTCAAACTTTACTATATACATGGAAAATAAGACTTGAATTTATTTTTTAAGAGTAAGAAACACATCATTTCACCATTTATATGTCATTTGCCACATCATTTTGATAAGATTTTCGGCAAATAATTTGGACACTGTAACACTATTCTTTCTTGATTAACATAGGTATTTTTTTTTTTTTTGTTGAGAAAATTAACATGGGTACTCAATATAATATGGTAGTTTGGTGGTTAAGTTTAGCTCGGAGCTGCGAACTCCTATGTTGACAATTTAGCCAAGCGGGCCTCTATGGAGGAAGGGGATTTAATTCAATGGGGGAGTATCTGGTTCTTTTCCCTATCTTGGTGTTTTGGGTCTTGGTTGCCTTGTGGACGCTCTTGTTTTTTTGTTGCTGTGGCTTGGCGCTCTTGTTTTGTTGTTGTGGCTCAGCGTTGTTTTGCTTCTTGTTTCCTCTGTTTCTTTTTGTTCCTGGCTTCTTTGCCCTGCTTTTGTTGGCTTATTGGTTGTTGTGTTGGTGTTTGTGATCATGTTTTAATAAAGTTTGCTGTTTCCTAAAAAAAAAAAAAAAAAAACTCATTTTCAGATTCAAGCAGAAGTATACAATTGGATTGGAAAACACGTTTAGGCATCATTAATGGAATTGCACGGGGTCTATTGTATTTGCATGAGGATTCTCGACTCAAAATTATTCATCGAGATCTCAAAGCTAGTAATGTATTGTTAGATCATGAATTGATTCCAAAGATATCAGACTTTGGAATGGCTAGAATATTTGGTGAAAAACAAAGTGAAGCTAATACCATCAAAGTTGTTGGAACATAGTAAGTGTATTGCTTCTTTTTGGCTTTGGTTTTCAATAGCATTTAAATTTTTTTGGCTTTGGTTATCGTAGTTATCGTAAAAGATATCAGGCACTGTCTAAAAAATTAGTTGAGATTTAGTCTTTGGTTTTCAATAGCATTTAATTTTTTTTTTTTCAAACAGTGGATATATGGCTCCAGAATATGCTATGGAAGGTTTATATTCTGTTAAATCGGACGTTTTTAGTTTTGGAGTTCTACTTCTAGAGATTATAAGTGGGAGAAAGAATAGTGGATTTTATCTTTCAGAACATGGTCTAAGCTTGCTAAATTACGTACGTAATTCTATCTCTCTACTGTTAAGGAATGTATTTTTTAATGATTCTACATCAAAGTTTTAGTTCATGACATGCGTTTAACATTACAGACTTGGAAACTATGGTGTGAAGAACAAGCACCAAAGCTGATGGATCCAGTATTAGTGCATTCATGTATTCAAGTTGAACTATTGAAATACATTCATATTGGATTGTTGTGCGTTCAGGAAGATCAGACAGATAGACCTAGCATGTCATCTGTGGTTGCTATGCTAGTGACCGATAACATGAGACTTCCTCAACCAACCCAACCTGCATTTTCTGTTGGCCGTGCTGCGAGACAAGGTCAATCTTTATCTGATGTTAACTTTTTTTCTAATGAGGCTACAAGATCACAAGGTCAATCTTCATCGAATGCTAGTGATTTTTCTAATGAGGCTGCCAGACGAGTTTGATTCTCATCTGATGTTGTTTGATGGAAAACTATGTTTTCTCATTGCTTTTTTCAATGAAATAAATGATATATGTTAATGCAAACTTTCACTGACCTCCACTTCATCATGTCCGCAACCAATGCGGTGATAGCTATGTATTTTTTTACCAATTCGTCTAAGAGACATATCACAAACACTTTGATTATGAAATTTATGATAGTCCCAGACTCCCAGGTGCAGGAATTTGCTGATCATGTTTACACAATAAAAGTGGTATAAAAATTTTCCCTAACGATATACATTGTAAAAGTTGCCAAATTACAGTCACAAATTGTCAATTTTGTGCTATAGAACTAACACATTGTAGGAGAAGACTAACCTTTATAAAGTTCAACAGAAGAATAAGGTATTAAAAGTGAGATATGATAAGGAAAAAAACAAACCCATAAGCAATAAAAAACACAAACAAGAAATCAAACAGAAATAATATAGAGAAAGAGACACGACATTTTACATGGTTCGGTGTGTGTCTATATTCACTAAGCGCACCAATACTCTATTTCCACTATCAAGCTGTTGTTTACAATCATTTAGCACTCTGTCAATTTCATATAACTTATAATTAAAATTTTGTTTTGGGGACCCTGCCGTGATGGTGCAGTATAATAATATTGATTCAGACTTCAGAACCCATTAGGATAAATATTTGAACGATGTATTTTGTAATAAAGAGATATGAAGAAATGGGCCATTTTGATGATAATAAAGAAATTTCCAGCCAACCGGAAACATTAAGGCCATGTTTGGTACGCTGTATTAGACTGGACTAGACTTATTAGATTGGACTAGACTTATTAGATTGGACTGAACTGGATTATGTTTAGTACTGTCCTATGTTTGATGTTGCATTGCACTATATCGTATTGGACTGTATTGTTCTATTACTATATTTAGTGTAAGATTATATTTAATTGTTTTATACTATGTTTTAATTAAAGATTAAAATTATTATTGTATAAAATATTTTATTCATAAAAGACAATACAATATAAATAATTTTAAAATATATATTTTTTTTGATAAATAGATAATATTTTTAGCAAATAATTCAAGATCAATCGTGTTAAATACCAATTTTGATCAGGTCAACTATTTTTTTTAACATTCATCGTGATAATTATATGTATAGTTAGAATACAATATATTCAATATCTATTAAAAGATAACTTGAAAATCATAATATATGTTTTTTTTCGTAATATGTATTTGTATACATAATAAAATGATAATATTTTTTTTTTATCAAATCATTTAATTTAACAATATTTTTTTGCCCTTAGTTTTTTTTTTAATATTTAGTTTATTTTATTATTGAAATTTATTTATTTTTAAATATTATCATATAAAATCTAAATTAAAAAAAAAATCCTGCATATCAAATTTTTATTTTTAATAATTTGTTGGATTTTCTAAGAAAAGTGTTGGATATTTATTATTATTATTTTACATCTCATTTGATATATATATATTTATATATTTATATAGTATAAAACTGAAATAAGATAGGGGACAAGGAAAAAAAAAAAAAAATGGGGATAGTTGGGCCCAAACTGCATTAAAATCCTGTATAGTTGGACTGCAAAAAAAAAAAAAAAAAAAAAAAAGGTGGGGACAGTTGGGCCCACACTGCATTCAAATCCTGTATAGTTGGACTGCATCAATAAGTAAGCAAGAAAGAAAAAAAAAAAAAGTGGGGACAGTTGGGCCCAAACTGCATTAAAATCCTGTATAGTTGGACAGCATTAATAAGTAAGCAAAAAAAAAAAAAAAATGGGGACAGTTGGGCCAAAACTGCATTAAAATCCTGTATAGTTGGACTGCATTAATAAGTAAGCAAAAAAAAAAAAAAAAAAAAAAAAAAAATGGGGACAGTTGGGCCCAAACTGCATTAAAATCCTGTATAGTTGGACTGCATTAATAAGTAAGAAAAAAAAAAAAAAAGGGACAGTTGGGCCCATACTGCATTAAAATCCTGTATAGTTGGACTGCACTAATAAGTAAGCAACATTTTGTCTCATTTGAAGCCCTTTGTCCGGTTGTGGCAGGTACCCGTAAGCTTCCGGTTAATATATTTAGTACTGTGCAGCCCATTTATACAGTCCAATACTGCAAAACAAATTGGCCCTAAAGAACTCGTAAGTCTAGTCCACTCCTGAAAGCACGTGATCACTTTCCGGGCACATTCACATTATTGGAGTTTATCACTTACAAGAAAATCTTTAATGGGATAGTCTCATTAACGGAGGGTGAGATCGTTCAATAGAAGTGTAGTATTTTTATTGAAAAAATTAAAATATATTTTAAAACTTGAAAAAACTACACTTTTATTAGACGGTCTCATTGACACGTAAATGAGACGGTCTCATTGACACGTAAATGAGACGGTCTCATTGACACGTAAATGAGACTGTCTCATTATAGATTTTCTCCGATTATGGACCTGTAGTCTATGGTATTCGTTTTACTTTTCTTGCTACTGTTTTTAGTCCTGGAGCCGCATTTAGTCCCATGACCATCAGCCTAGACATTTTCTCACAGGAAAATGGCGATTTTCGAACTCTCTACCCGAACAACTATTTGAATGATTAGTGTCGGCCTTGAGGCGGGGCAGCTGCCCAGGGCCCAAGAAAATATTGCTCTAAAAGGGTCCTTTTTTTATTTTTTAGTGTTGAATATAATATTTTGTTATAGAGAAAAAGGGTCCAAAACTCTAAATATTTGTTTATTATTTAAAAATCCAAAAATCTCAAGTTTCAGCACATCATTAGATTGAACCCCACCATTCCCACGCGACCACATGTCATGTGACTTTTTATTTTTATTTATTTTTTGGTTTTATTATTTGCACCACTTCCTTTTTTTTACACTCTACGATTCCACATTTCTTTTCGACGCACAAATACTGAAACTCTCTCTCTTTACATGTCTCTTCATCTTCTTCGTTTATTTTATTTTGTTTCTCTCTCCGCATTTTTTATTAGATCTGGTTTTTGAAACACACAAATATTCTCTCCCTCTACATATTTCTTCATCTTCTTCGCTCGCTCTGGGTTTCGACGATGAGTTCCAACAAGACCTGATTTACTTCCTTCTTCTCATCTCCAAGCTCCGGGATCGGCTATTGATGTCGGACATGGCAGTCTTGGCTTGCAAACGGCAGCCAAAAATGACCATTTTTCCGGTGATTAATCGGCCGATTTTTCAATTACCAGGACACTGGCTGCACTGTACGTCGTCAACTGCACATGGGGCCTATTTTTACATTTTCGCCCTGGGCCTCAGATAAGTCAGGATCGACTATGCGAATGATTTGGTTGCTTTCTTATCTGTCCTTATTATTCATGTCACAGAGTTCTTTAGGTGATGATCAGGTTCAGGTCCATCTTATCGGCTGGTCATAATACAGCTTCCAATATATATACATTCAACCTCACCCGCCTCTTTAGCCGGAAGCTTTACGACCAAGGTGGCAATTCAGTCTACTACAATACAACTGATGGGACTGAACCTGACAAAGTTTATGGTCTTTTTCTTTGCAGAGGAGATGTTACAAAGCAAACCTGCCAGAGCTGCATAAACTCAGCCATCGATTTCCTTGTAACAAAATGTCAAGGCACCATGAGCGCAATTACATGGTACGATGAGTGTTTGGTGCAATATTCTAATAGAACTTTCTCGTTACGTTCGAATCAGTACCAGCTGTGATAATGTTGAATGAAATCGGATCCTGTTGGGTTCCGAAAAGCTCTGATTACCAATGCAACGAACTAAAGTATGCAACCAATGTTGTTAACATTTCCAGTTCAGTTACTCTGTATACTCTCGGGCAGTGCATACCAGGTCTGTCGAAAAAGGATTGCCTGGATAGCGATGCTCAACTGGTCAAATATGAAAAGAAAGGTTCAACTGTTCAAGACAATTTTTTTTGTTTACTTAATTGTTTTATTATCTTGTTCATGTTTGGTTATTTGCAAATCATGAAACCGAAAACTACCAAATTTGTCTCCCGCTAGCTTTATTGTCCTGGACACTGTTAACAATTCTTCTCTGAGACATTTCGCAAACACTTTGCCAACTATATACGTAATCTGTCATTGAAAATATGCCCTTAACAACAAAAACAACAAAAGCATCACCAAATTATACAGAACCGAAACTTTATATAAGAATCAATGAATGAAAACGAAAGAAAATCAATTATATGACTTGTCGAAAGACTAAAGAGCAACATTCCACGTCAAATGGCGATAACAGCTTCACAAGCATCCCAGATTGAAGGAACAGAAGGAAGAGACTGTCTTCTGGAGAGAAACTGGGGTTGGTTTTGAAGAATGTGAATTCTTGAGTTGAAGAATAAGGCTTTGTTTGTAGATTGCAGTGGTGTCTGTTTTGAGTTAAAATGGAGTAGCAGTGAGGAATAGTAATCGAGAATGTCGAGAAGAGAAGATGATTTCTCTTGTCTATCACACCCTTCATCAAGCATCACCGATTTTTGATCATCGATCGTTGTCGCCGTTGGTTCACTTGCCGCCGATAGTTTTCTGCATTGCAGAGACAGAAAAGCCAAAATGAGAAATAACAATTGCTGACTTTTATGGTGTGAGTGGGCACGTCATCACATTTCGCCGTTGAAATTCACGACGAAGGCTGGTGGCTGGACCTCAAAAATTACTACAATTGTGTTGCAATTGTTGGGGTGCTCTTAGAAGTGGGTTGGGTGTATTTAAAATCCCGTTTTGTCTTTTAGGATGGGTTTAGAAGTGGGCGGGGGTGCATTTAGAATCCCAATTGGTCGTTTCATTAGATGACCTGGCAGCTTCTTGGCTATTTAAGTGGTGAATTACGTATAGTCCCCTGTATTCTTCCAAAATCACCCAAACTTCTTTATTAGCTCGATTTTTACGATTTTTCCCATGAATTTACAAAATTACACCAATGCCCATGAATTCCCAAAATCACATAAAACATTTATTTAAACCATTAAATACCCACTTTTACACAGAAACGAGCACAAAGGCATATAGGAAATGGGGGCCTAAAATAGGTATAGAAATGATACGATCAATCTTCATACAAATACAAAAGACCCCGTGCAATTCCATTAATGATCCCTATGCGTGTTTTCCAATCCAACTTCACCTTCATTGTTGAATCTGATAATGAATTGAACAAACAGAAATATAACTTTGTATTAATTTATGTTCCAAAACCACAGCAACCATGTAAAATAATTATGATCACTTGGAAGGCTTGATAAATACAGTCTAGTAAGGAATGTTTGTAATTCCATCTACTACAAAACAAAGTTTATGGTCTCTATCTCTGTAGAGGAGACGTTACCAAGCTAACCTGCCAGAACTGCATAAATTGAGCTATCAATAATAATTAGCTTGAGATTATCAACTCCACACATCATCACTGAAGAAGCCATTACTAGCTACTAGTATCTATGCCCAGATGAGAAAATTAACATGCTTTTATGGTTTTGTTAAAGGAAAACGTATCATCACCTAAAAGCTCTAGATTGGTTTTTTTTTTATCATACACAGACAAACAAAACCCACCATATGCACCACACCCAACACAAAAACCATAACCAAGAAATTAGCGTCCTCCAATATTACTTTCAAGGGTCTCATATTCAGCGGCCAATTCATCTTAAAATCATTCACAATTTGCCACTGCATATATACCCAATGACAGAACATGATTATGCATTTAGAATTTTGAACTTAAGATTTTCTAATCAAAAGCTAGAAAGTGTTGTTTTAGGCTTTTTTTTTTTTTGGTTGATTGTCTCTTTCTCAGATCCTGTCCTGAGAATCTGAGATGCGGTATTGTGTAATCTACTTACTTTGATTACACTTGAAATTATATGTCCGGAATTTGACCCGCGGAGGTAGGAATATTGGCCGAACCAAGTAATTCTTGGTATTCTCGGGTTTGCCTGTTGAGTTTGGTATTGTGTTATTATATCCCAACAAGTAGTATCGGGGCAATTTTCATAACAAATTGATTGGGTCAGATCGGATTATAATAACCAGACTACTTGCAACCCTAGTCGGGTTTTTGTTGGGCCCTACAATACCATAACTTGTTGAAGAAACACGTTTCAGGCCGGCCGGAATTCAACAATTTTTTTTAGATACTTCAAGTCGCATTCATGTAATCAACAAAAGATCTGTAAGTCTGCTAGTTCATACATTGAAAGTCAAAGCACCTGCATCTCAGGTATCATAATATCCAATTTTATTTACTCGGTCCTGGCTGGGGAATTGATGTAGCGGAAGCTCTGTCGAGAAAAACTTGCAAGAAACAAATTAGAAACAACCTACTAAAGTTCCGTTGATTCGCTCACGAATACCGGAATATTAGGCTTCAAGTTCGTTGATTCACTATGAATACCGAAATTGGGAGATAATAGAGAAAACTCTAAATTTTATAAATCAAAAACTGAGTTGCCTTTCGGCTTACAGCACTATTTAAAGCAAACAACTTCTAACCCTAATCGTAATCCTTGCAGAACAGGAAAACGAGTCTAAATACGAAAAAACCCAAAAATTACCCAAAATGGCAAAATTGAGATTAATGCAAAAACTAATTCTATGGAGAATCCTAAGAAGACCGGAATTGACGGAAGTCGATTCGGACTCAGAAATCTCAATTTATTGCAAAAACGAAACTTTCCAAAAACGGTAAAAACGGCCTTTTCGGGCCCTAAACAATGGAATTCGGCTAAAAAAGGGTATGCCTCACAAGCAAAATACTTGTGACTATTGAAGATCTCGTCGAAACACATCAACTGACTAAGTTTCACGTCATTCTAACTCCGACGCCCGGACTAGTAGGATTGGATTGACCTTTTTTCTTGGTCTTTTTCCTATCCCACCCCTCCATATACTCCAATGCCATATGTTCCATTGCTGCTGCATCAGGAATACTGAGATAGGACAAAAAAGTATTCATTGGACTTCTTCTTTCAACATTTTTTATTAAAATCTTACTGCATGTTTTCCAAGTTTGCAGTCGTGGTTGTGTTTTTTGACATACCACACAAGTTGTAAGTATATGTTCGATAATGTTTTTGTTTTCTTTTTTTTGTTTTATATAATTTTATTTGAAAATGAGAAATTGATTTTCAGTTTTTTGTTTGTGCAATTTTCCCTTTTCTTTAATGATTAAACAAATATAGATTTTTTTTCCTCTGTTGAACCAGAAGAAGACAATCAGA
The DNA here is from genome assembly GCA_035582765.1 of Acer negundo. Taxonomy (NCBI): domain Eukaryota; kingdom Viridiplantae; phylum Streptophyta; class Magnoliopsida; order Sapindales; family Sapindaceae; genus Acer; species Acer negundo. Next base: position 23,510,292 of record CM069232.1, on the reverse strand, counting down.
AGCGATCAAAAGGAATTGGTAAAGAAGGTGGTGCTTATAAAAATAATGAGACGAAATTGTGAAAACATCATATTGACGTTTTCAATGAATCCAACTTTTAACGTTACCGAAGACTTTCTCAGTTTTTTATTGTTTTTTATTTTTATTTTTATTTTATTTTTTATTTTTTATTTTTTATTTTTTATTATTATTATTTTTTATTCAAAAACCAAAAAAGTGGCTTCGAAAACGTAGACGAATTCCATCTATAGCAAAACAACTGATATGTTAAGAAATAAACAAACCCAAAAGCAATAAAAAACACGCACACACAAAAGAAAATAAAAATAATAGAGAGACGCACAATATTTTACGTTGTTTGGTGTGTGCCTACATCCCCTAAGCACACCGGCCAACACTCTATTTCCACTATCAATCTGTTGTTTACAAAATGGTTTAGCACTATCAATTTCATATAACGACGATTTTTTTTTTTTTTTTTGTTTAGACAGTGGTTTTGCAATTTTTTTTTGTTTACTTAATTGTTTGATGTATTCAATGATTCAGAGACATGTACATGATGTAAAACATCTTTTCTGTAAAATGTAGACATCATTTTTAATTCTATGAGACATTTCACAAACACTTTGCCAACTATATATGTAATCTGTCATTGAAAATATGCCCTTCTATCGTTTTTGGGTCGCTGTTTGCTGGAAGTGTTGGGTTAGTTTTATGAACTGTAGTTTTGTGTTGCTCTGGATGGTTGGTGCCCTGTGGTGTTCTTTTTTGGTGGGGCTTGGGTGTCTTCTTTGGTCTTGCCGTTTTTAGAGGGAGGGTGTTTCTGTTTGTCTGTTTTGCTGGTTCAGTCCTTGGTCTGTTTGGTTGTTTTGTCTTGGCTTTGTTCTGTGGCTTTGGCTTGTTTTTCTGGGTTTTGGCGTTGCTGCTCTGTCAAAGTTCAGCGTCTTTGGCTGGTTTGCTGCCTTTGTCGCGGTTCTTTGTTTTCGTGTGGGTTGTTTGCGTTCCCTGTGGTTCTTTTGTTTGTTTGGCTTTGGCCCTTTAATATAGTTTGCCTTTAAAAAAAAAAGAACAACAACAAAAGCATCACCAAATTATACAAAACCTAAACTTTACATAAGAAGCAATGAATGAAAACGAAGGAAAATAAAAATATTGACCTGTCTAAAGACTAAAGAGCAACATTCCACATCAAATGGAGATAACAGCTTCACGAGCATCCCAGAGTGAAGGAACAGAAGGGAGAGACAGTCTTCTGGAGAGAAACTGGAGGTGGGTTTTGAAGAATGTGAATTCTTGAGTTGAAGAATAAGGCTTTGTTTTTAGTAGTGTCTGTTTTGAGTGAAAACAGAGAATATTGAGAAGAGAAGACTCTTCTCTTGTCTCTTTCAATGTTCAAATTGGTGTATCACAGAATGTCGATCACACCCTCTTCAACCATCATTGATTTTTGCTCGTCCATTGTTGTCACCGTTGGATCACTAACCGCCGATAGTTTTCTGCATAGCAGAGACAGAAAAACCAAAATGAGAAACGACGTCAGTATAAGTTCGTTTTTAGAAATAACAATCGCTGACGTTTACGGTGTGAGTGTGCACGTCATTACATATCGATGACGTGGCAAATTACTTTTGCGTGGAGTGACTTACCTATGTAGAAATGTCAACAAAATAGATGAAGTGGGTTAATAAAGACTGACAGATGTCTCGTCATGCCAGACTTTCAATGCTGATGTGGCTAGACACATCAGCCAATTGTATTGATGTGCTCGGACACGTCAGTAGAGGTGGCAGATGTGTTCTCCTTGTATGAAATGACGAACAAGCTGATGTGTTATAAACGAGTTCATTTTTACTCACCCCTATAAACACAAATTTACTCCCTCCATGGACACATGTCATCCATACTGGGGGGGTGGGTAAACAAAAACGTTCTCGTTATAAACCCTGTAGAAATTTCGTTCTTGTAAAATTGTTAAAATCACAGTGAAGAGGATGACGAATCGACGAGGAATCACAGGAGATGCTTAAAGATGTGTTCAAGCCTCCTGTGGTGAGCAACTTTATCACTTCTCCCTATTCATATACTTTTTTGTTCAATTGTTCTTAGCATTATTGCATTCATTCTTGGGTAGATTGTCATTGTCTACTTTCTTTTTCTCTCTCTTTTTGTTTAGAATAATCTCAGGATTTCTATAAGGAACGACAACTATCGATGCACAATGGCACACTTTGTACGCAAGGTTTTTTCATTTCTTGACGTGTTTCTGCCTTCTTCCCACTCAACGAGGCTTGATATGAAATAGAATAAGAGTATATATACATGCCTATTTGAATGATTATATATTAGTGAAAATTATGGGAAATGTCACCTTTTTGAGTTGGTGCACCACTTTAATAATTTAAGTTTTAAATGCATCAAAGTAAATGATTTATAAAAATGCCCTTACTTTACACATTCACTTACTTTAAAGTTTTTTGAGATTTTATTCTTTCATCTTCTTCATAGAGATCTGTTTAACCGACCTTCAATGGAGGTCAAACATCATAACATTATCAATGCATCTTCATTGGATAATTAGTTGAGTGGCGTTACGCAGACGCATTCGGGGGTTGAGCTCGGAGACTATTTACAAAGTCTCGGAGATACAAAATTAACAAAAAAAGCTGATAGTTAAAAAGGCTCGGAGACTAATTTAAAAGGCTCGGAGACAATTTACAAAGTCTCGGAGATAATTGAAAAAGCTCGGAGACTATTTGAAAAGGCTCGGATTACTGTTGAAAAGGCTTGGACGGTATTTCAAAAAGCTCGGAGACAGTGTTAAATGGCTCGGAGGTTCAAATTTGACAAATTTATTCATAAACAATTAAAAAGCTTGGATTACTGTTGAAAAGGCTTGGGGATTCAAAATTGACAAACCTATTCATAAAAAATTAAAAAGCTCGGATTACTATTGAAATGGTTCGAATAGTGTATGAAAAGGCTCGGTGACAGTGTTAAAAGGCTCGGAGATTCAAAATTGACAAACCTATTCATAATCCTTAAAAAAGCTTGACATCAAAACATAAACTTACCACTATCAATTGCAGATTCTCATCGACTTCAGGATTGTTACTCTGCTGCCGGTGAGTTCGTTGTCAGATTTTCATGCGTATGTTGTTGCAGCCGGTTACTTTCTCTCTCTACTGTTTTCTCTCAACTGTTTGAAAACGACACAAAGGGATAAAAAAAAAAGGGTATTTTTGTCTGGTCACCTAAATAAGTGTCTTTTAAACGTGAATTAGTAATGTGGTGAGTTTCTTACAAAACCCAGCCCAAATAGTGACAATTTTTTTTTGAGCCTATTAGGTAACCTTAATTAATTGCTCTTTCAGCTCAATACCCAAATGTGAAATTAGATCAAACACACTTCTATGACTAAATAAGTGATTTTTTCACTGCTGGATTTACCAAAAATTATATGCTGTTTGGTGAGTACTTATCATTCATGAAAATTTATATGACTGTTTGGTGAGTACGTATCATTCAAGCTTTCCAATGATCATCAGTAGGAGAAGCCAAGTATTGGCTCAATTTATTGACACTAAAAGATATGTCAAGACGAGTGTAAGTGAGGTATTGGAGAGCACCAATTGTGCTTCTATATACTGAAGGATGATCAAAAACTGAACCAAATTTAGTAAGCTTTGTGCTGGCAGCTAAGGGAGTTGAGCAAGGCTTGCAATTCGACATACTTGTCTTTTTTAAGAGATCAAAAATATATTTTGCTTGGGTTAGGAAGAGACCGGTTGATGATCTTGTGGCTTCAAAGCCTAGAAAGTAGCTAACTGCTCCCCAAAGCTTTAGAGCAAAGGTAGAGTTGAGCGTGGATATGGTGTGATGAATGAGAGTAGAATCATTTCCTGTAATGAGGATGTCATCTACATAAACCAAGAGAAAAATGACTTTGCTACCTTGTCTTTTGATAAAGAGAGACACATCAGCCTGTGAAGACACAAAGGAGCCTTGTTAAGTTTACACACAAAGGAGGGTCGAAGAGTGTCAACAAAACCATGGGGTTGCTCAATGAAAACAACCTCTGTTAAGTCCCCATTTTGAAAAAGCATTGTTTATGTCAACTTGTTGGATTTCCCAATCATAGGTCACAGCTAAGCTGAAAATGATTTGAATTGTTGCAGCCTTGATTATGGGACTAAAGGTATCCTGAAAATCAATACCGGGCGTTTAATGGAAGCCTTTAGCAACCAAGTGCGCCTTGTGTTTGGGAATCGAGCGATCGGGTTTATATTTGGTTCGAAAGACCCACTTACAACCAACCAAGTTATATGATTCAGTTGGAGGCACTAATGTCCAAGTGTGGTTCTTCAACAAATGTGAGTATTCCTCTTTCATGGCCTTGTGCCACCGAGGAATAACAAGAGCTTCAGCTGCTGTTCGAGGCTCAGTATCTGAATCAGAGATTGGCACAGCTTGGCAGACTGTCGAATAGGCTCAATGCTTTATAGTTCCTGATCTTAACCTGGTAGTCATTGGATAAGTGGACACATGATTAGGTGTAGGTGCCTGACACAAATCTGGTGCGTTTAAGCTGACATGAAATGGTATGGCAGGAGCTGTTGTGCATAGCAAAGGATCTTGAGGTGTGGCAGGAGCTGTGGAGCTCAGCAAAGGGGCTTGAGCTGTAGAAACAGGTCTCTCTGAAGCTAATTCTGACCTTACCAGACCATTAGAGAGAAAAGAAGTTGATATGCTGTCAGGCTGAGAGACATTCAAACTCTTTTGAGCAAATAAACCTCTGTATGGATATTCAAACTCATTGAACACTACATGCCGTGATATATACAACTTCCCTGAGGGATGAAGACATTTGTATCCTTTTTTGTTCAGACTATAACCTATAAACACACATTTGGAAGAGTGAAAGTTGAATTTCTGGTGTGAATATGGTCTCAGATATGGGAAAGCAGCGCAGCCAAAAACCTTAAAGCAATTGTAGTTAGGAAGCCTATTTTACAAAACTTCATAAGGAGATCTAAGCCTCAGAATAGGTGTTGGAGATTATTAATCAAAAGTGCAGCAGTTTGAAAGGCATCAACCCAAAATGTCAGCGGCATGTCTGCTTGTGCTAGAAGAGTGAGCCCGGTTTCTACTATGTGACGGTTTTTCCTTTCGGGGATTCCATTTTGTTGGTGCGTGTAAGCACATGACGTCCGAAAATGAATCCCACTCATGGTAAGGTGAGGAAGCAATGGCTTGAACTCAGTGCCAAGGTCTGCTTGAAGACACTTTATTTTCCTGTCAAATTGGAGCTCAACAGATTTTTTGAATTGAAGAAAAACTACAGTCACTTCTGATTTCATTCTCAAAGGATATAGCCAACTGTATCTTGAGTGAGAATCAACAAACACCACATAATAATGATAACCTTCGAGAGATGGCATTGGTGAAGGGCCCCAAACATCTGTAAAGATCAAGTCTAGAGGACTGGCAGCTTTGTAACTAGAGTGTTGAAATGGTAATTGATGCATTTTTCCTAGCTTACATGCATCATAACATCTAAGATGATTGTTGTCAAATTTAAGATGTAAGTGAGTTAAAACTTTCCTTAACACCAATGGCGCAGGATGGCCTAGTTTTAAGTGCCACATATTCTCATTCAAATGAGCCATATTACACATATTGTCAGTTGTAACACCTGTTGTGACAGTATTATTTTTAGAAACAGAGAAAACATTGAAAATTTTCTTCTCAAAGGACTGATCATCAAGCTTTCTTCGAGCTTTAACCAAGTTCAGCTTGTATAGACCGTTATCAAGCTTGCCTCGAAGAAGAACTTCCTTGGTATTCATGTCCTTTATGACACAAAAATTGCAATAAAACTCAACATAGGCATTGTTGTCTTGAGTGAATTTTGATATGCTCAGCAAGTTTTTAGCAATTAAAGGCACACATAAGATATGATCCAAGTATAAAATCTTTGAAGATTCATGTGAAGATAAGAGAGTTTTACCAATGTGTGAAATTTGGAGTTGTTGTCCATTTCCAACAGCCAACCTATCTGATCCTTGATAGTCTGAATGCATAGAAAGGTTTGACAGATCTGATGTGATGTGATTGGTAGCCCCACTATCGGCATACCATGCTGGATCACAGACTGTCTCAGGTGTCGCATAATAGGCTGTGGACTGATGATAGTTTGCCTGAGGTGTCGCATAATATGTTGTGGACTGATGATTGTTTGCCTGAGGTGTCGCATAATATGTTGTGGACTGATGATAGTTTGCCTGGTGTGGACTGTTAATCAATGGTGCTGCATTGTTGTTGTTGTGAAAATTGCTGGTATTCTGATTCTGATACTGGTTCTTATTGTTAATCTGAAATTTTTTATCAAAACGATGACAGCAATTCATTGCTATGTGACCTGTTTTGCCACAGACTTGGCACACTGGCATGTTATTATTCTATCTACCACCACCTCTGCCCCGATTTCATCCTCTGCTACCTCCATTTCTTCCTCCACTGTTGTAGTTGTTACAGCTATTGAATCTAGGGACGAACCACTGTGGGGGCTAGGGTGGTCTCAAGCCCACCCTGCCCCACTTAAAAAAAAAAAAAAATTAAAGAAGTAAAGAAAAAAATTTAATTAATTAAATAATTGATTTTAATTCCTAATTAGAGTAAAAAAAAAAAAAAAATTCTTTCCTTTTTCTTCTTTTTATAATAACAATAATTTCTCCTCATTTTTCAAAATTGGTTCAATCCATTTATCAACATCAACATTTATATACGTTTGAGTGGATATTATGACTTTAAATATTTTATTTTGTTACTTAAAAAAAAAAATTGTTGTTGAAATTTTAGGGTTATTGTTAAATATAGATAATGAGATTTTAGGAGTAATCCAATTGTTATTTAATCCAATTTTAAATTTACAAAGTAACGATATTGTTAAATGAATTTTATTAAATTTCTTAGAACATTGTTTTAGTATATTTAGATTGAATCAAACTAATATAAAAATATTGTATAATTTAATTTGTGTTTGCATTTGCATTTCATGTTTCTCTTATAATTTAATTTGATTTTTAAAAAATAAAATAAAATTTTGTAACGTATTTATTTAAAATATACATTTTACAGGAACGTTTCACTATGTTCTTCTAACTAGATGATGTCAATGTTCGGTAAAAAAAAAATTCTAACCTACCCTAGTGTTCAGTCCTGGTTACGTCCCTGATTGAATCCACCTTTTTGATTCCTTCTATCGCCTTGATATCCGGTAGCAAAGTTAGCACTTGGAGTTGTAACTTCCATTTGAGTTGTGGAGTCAAAATCAGCTGTCCTCTGTTCATGATTTAGTAACAAATATTGTACTTCTTGAGAGATATATTGCTTCTCTGAGATGTGATAACAGAAACAACTGAGTCATAATCTCTGCCAACGCCAAGTAAAATGCTCAAGATTAGATCATTTTCACTAACAGTTTGTCCTGCTGCCTCTAGATTGTCACCAATAGTTTTGACCTTAAGCACAAAATCTGAAATAGAATCAGCTCCTTTTTTAACATTCTGCAGTTGATGTTTCAATTGAAGGACCTTATCTAACAATTGCTGTGAAAATAACTGATCAATCCAAACTTCTCGAGAACTAGCACAATATGTAACTTGTCCTATGACACTTTGTCCTATTGTTGAGAACCAGCTCAAAAGCAACTGATCAGATCTTATCCATGTTACATGCTCCTTATTTAGCACTAGTTGTTTATCTCCTCCATTAGGAGCTTGAACTTCAACGTGTTTAGGTGGTGTAGACTTGTGATTTAAGACATAATCTTCCAATTGAAAAGCTCTAATAACCGGAAATACCTGAGCCTTCCACTGTATATAGTTGTTGTTGTCTATGTTGTCTAGCTTTACTTGCTGATTGAAGTGCATTGATTTCGCTAGAGAAGTGAAGTTGCCGGCCTTCGAGATCGATGATGAATCATCTTTGCACTCAGTAAAGGAACTTGAAAGTGACGTCATGGACGATTAGTCCTTGTAAAGCTCTGATACCATGTAAAGAAACAGTGTTTGATAGAAGTAGCTAGGTGTTTGACGAAATGCTTCTTAGAGAAATATAAGAACAATACCAAATTGAATGTTCAGGTGGAACCTGAGGAAGTTCTGTTTTGACACCAATTTTGTGATTATTTGTCCCACTATCAAATTTATTGTCAATTTGTCTAGGACACCGGTAACAATCCTTCTTTGGGACATTTCACAAACACTTTGCCAAACTAAAAATAAAAACTTTTTGAATCGTAAAAAACACATATAAATTCTCAACATATTTACATGTCTAAAGAGAGCAACTTTTACATTCCACGACTAACGGCGATAACAGCTTCACGAGCATTGTTGTTGCCTGTTAAAGCATCCCAGATTGAAGAAACAGTCTTCTGGGTTTTGAAGAATGTTAATTCTTGAGATGAAGAACAAGGGTTTTGACTTTTGAGTGAAAATGGAGTGGCAAAGAAGAATGGCATCCGATTTACAAAGATACCTTCTCTTGTCTCCTTTAAAGTTCAAATTGTTGTATCCCAGAATGTCGATCAAACCCACGTCAAGCATCAGCGATTTTTGATTGTCGAAAATTGCCGATCGTTGCCGCCGTTGGAGCACTTGCCGCCGATAATTTTCTTCATATCAGAGACAGAAAAACCAAAATGAGAAGGCAAGAAAAGAAATGACATCATACTGTACATTTTTGGAAATAACAAATTGGTACGTTTACGGCGTGAGTGGGCACGTCAATACAAATCGATGACATGGCAAATAACTTTTGCATTAAGTGGCATACCTGTCTAGAAATGTCAGCAAAACAGATGACATGCCATGCCACTTCGATAAAAACTGACTGATGTCCTGTAACGCTAGACTTTCTACGCTGATGTGTCAGCAAATTGTGTTGACGTGCTCGGGCACATCAGCAGTGGGGTGGCATATGTTTCTCTTCGTGAAATGACGAGCAAGTTGATGTGTCATAAACCCTGTAAAATTGTTAAAATCACAGTGAAGAAGAAGGAGAGGAAGAAGATGATGAACAAGAAGAAAGAACCCGAAACCGAAATATTGGCGTCTTGTTCCTTCTCCAGGCTCCGAGAAAATAAAAAAGAAAGAAAAGAAAGCAAACCCATCTGTAAATCTCTGTCTTCAATGCTTCAATTCACTTTCGTTTCAATGGGTTTCTCATTCTGTCCTTCAATTAACCAAAAAGTCTTCATTTTGAAACTAGTGAAAGCTTTTTTAATTATTTGTTACTTAATTGCTTTATTTTGAAGGTCTGCTATGCTTTCATATTACTAATTATATGAATTAATTGAGAAATTAATAATGTGATCTTTGAAGTTTGATCTAATGGTTCATCTATGTGGGTGATGTTGACATGAAAATCTCCACCTATAATAAGTTTACAACAAGTTTGATTACAACATCTGATATGATCATTATTTCCTTGCACTTACAAAAAAAAAAAAAGTGATTTCATCTAGACTAATTACAGATAACATCACTCTTCCTCTCCTTTTTCCATCAATGTCCTTTTCTTCTCAATTTCCCACGTGGAAACAGTTGCGGTCATTTGTTAATTGTTATTATTGAAGCTGAAAATTCAGAGTCATCCTTGGCAGCTATCGGTCCATGTACCATAAATTATCGTCTGTTAATAGATAAAAGTATCATGAGGGAATGATTTATAACTTCTAAACCCACCGTCAAGATGCACAAAAGTGACAATAGAAAATTAGAAAGAAGTACGTACTTGATATGATTTAGTCTCTACGTGCATGTATTTGCCGATGACTCTGTCTCAAAAGTCTTTGGTTTGAAAATCCGGGCCATTTCAATTTTCTTGGCAACCTTTGCATTGGAGTTTAGTGGATTGAAAATGTGGTCATGCCCAGTAATCTACTTTTAGTTCTTTCCTTTTCATTGACTTTTCTAAGTACTTTAACGCAGGACCTTTGACGATTAATTTACTCAATGACCACCAGTACTGTTTTTGCAAGCTATTTAAATTGCTACTAAATGTCCAAAATCAGTAATCATTCCTGTCCAAGTAATGAAACCAAACTTTGGATTCAGATTTCGAAATAGCTACAAGAACGATGTCTTCGATTGTTGTACATTCAGGCTCAAGAACTCTCCTTTTACTTCACTTGCTTTCTTTTCTGTCCTTTGCTATGTCACAGAATTATCTCTATAATTTTTGCCCATCAGATCAAAATAATAATGCTTCAGGACAGTACATGTTCAATGTCGGTCGCCTCTTCGACCAAAAGCTTTACGACGGAGTTAACAAGTCTATCGATTTTGGTGAGGACCCAGATAAGGTTTATGGCCTTTATCTTAGTAGATTCGATGATACTCAAGAGACCTGCCAGAATTGCATAGCTAGCGCAACCGATACGCTTGTAGATAAATGTAAGAGCAACAAGATTGCAATAACATGGTTTGACGAGTGTATGGTGCGCTATTCTAACAGATCTTTCTCCTCTACCTTGGAGTCAAATCCAGCATTTTACATGTGGAATGTTGTCAACGTTACTCAACCTGATGAGTTTGCTGAGATTTTGAAACAGACCTTAAATAAAGCAATTGCGATGTTATCGTCTTCTAACTATGGGATTCAGAATGTTAGCATTTCTAACAATGAAACACTATATAGTCTTGTGCAATGCTTACCGGGTTTGTCAACAGAAGACTGCCGTGCTTGCCTGAATGACGCTGTTGATCGTGTCTTAGTCTTGGTCCAAGGCAAGCGAGGTGGTAGATATCTTAACCCAAGTTGTAATACAAGGTATGAACTTTACCCTTTTTATGGGGACTCTCCATCTAATAATTCCGGGGACACTACACCTCCCATTGCAGCTCCAGCCCCCACCACTCCATCTAGTAATTCCGGCAAGACTGGTGGTGAGTTCATATATTAATCTCATTTTGTTATTAAATGTTTTTCAGTTTCCCATTTGTATCAAGTCTTTTCTCTTCATTATTTGTATAATTATATTTATTAATTGAACCTATCAAATGAAACCTTAGATTCTGGAAGCAAGAAAGAAAGCAGAGCATGGATTCCAATAGTTATAACAGCATTAGCAGTAGTAGTGGTGCTGTTGAGTTATTTTCTTTGGCTCATGTGGAGAAAAAATAAAAGAGACAAAGGTGATTGATTTACTTGACATTGTAAAAGCCATATGACCCTTCTTTTAATTTCTTGGCAAATGTTTCAATAGTTATATCTGACCTCATAATATTATGTTATACGTCACATTTCATTGTTTTAGTAGTCGTACATACACTCAGATGTGACGATGAATCTCTCCTTTTCCTTTTTCCTACTCTAAACTAATTCAGTGTGACTTGCAGAGGAGAGAGCAAACAGTCAAAAAATTCAATTAATTCGCATAAGAGAAGGTAGATCGGGAAATGACTATTCGTATGATGATTTGCAAGGAGAAAAGCGGATGGAATCTCAAGAGTTCCCATTGTTTCCACTAAGTTTGGCACTCGAGGCTACACAAAATTTCTCGGATGAAAATAAGCTTGGAGAAGGTGGGTTTGGCCCTGTCTACACGTATTCATTGTAAGGTGATGGTTTTAAATTTTCTTCAAAGAAATTCTAAATTAAACCCTGCAAGTCATGTGTTGAGACATATATGTCATGCAGTTTGTTTGTTAGACTTCAAGAGAATTGGCCAATTGCATTATCTGAAATAGAATTGGTGTTTAAAGGACCAATTTTTCTGACATAGGAAGTTTGACATTGTGTTTTTTGGAACAAACCAGGGGATATTAGTAGACGGTAAGGAAATTACTGTGAAGAGACTCTCAAAATCATCCGGACAAGGGTTACTAGAGTTTAAGAATGAAGTCACTTTGATCGCTAAATTACAACATAAAAATCTTGTAAGACTCTTGGGTTGCTGCTTAGAGGGGAAGGAATTGCTGCTCATCTATGAGTTTATGCCCAACAAAAGTCTTGATTTACTCCGGTTTGGTGTGTCTCTCAAACTTTTTAATGCTTATTATTTGTTATTGTACACAAGAAAACAAAGATTTGGATACATTTACTAGCTAGTAAGTGGTTACACGTTTACGTGTTTTGTTCTGTTTTTGTAGCACAACTACCTGCGTTACTAGAATTATATCCAAGTCTTTAGTTTTCCCCCTTTCCTCCTTCTAGCCACAAAGCATGAGGTAGATTAATCATTTAATATTATATTTCCATTCATTATTAGATTCAACGAGAAGTGTACAACTGGATTGGAAAACACGTTTGAGCATCATTAATGGGATTACACGGGGTCTCTTATATCTACATGAAGATTCCCGATTAAGAATTATTCATCGGTATATGAAAGCTAGTAATGTTTTGCTAGATCATGATATGAACCCAAAGATATCAGATTTTGGGATGGCTAAGATATTTGGTGGGAATCAAACTGAAGCTAATACCAATAGAGTTGTCGGAACATAGTAAGTGTATTTTTTTTTAGTTTGTCCTATTTCCTTGCTCTTGCAAATTATTTCTTAACGTGTATAACATATGGTGTTATGTGCTCTAAGAGATTATAGTCATTGAATCCTCAATAATATTTTAATTTTTCATTGTTTTTACATTTTTCAAATAGTGGATATATGACCCCTGAATATACTATGGAAGGACTATTCTCTGTTAAATTGGATGTTTTCAGTTTTGGAGTTCTACTACTAGAGATTATAAGTGGAAGAAAGAATAGTGGGTTTCATCTTTCAGAACCCGGTTTAAGCTTACTAAATTATGTATGTAACTAAATCCAACTTTGCTTTTGAGGATTTTTTTTCCTTTATTTCCAATGATTGATATATCGATCTTAGTTCATGACTTGTATATAACATTGCAGACATGGAAACTATGGTGCAAAGGACAAACACTAAAGTTGATGGATCCAGAAATCACCCAGTTATGTGTTCTGGTTGAACTATTGAGATACATCCATATTGGATTGTTGTGTGTTCAGGAAGACCCAACAGACAGACCTATCATGTCATCTGTGGTTGTTATGCTAGCGAGTGACACTGTAAAATTTCCTCAACAAACCCAACCTGCATTTTCCATTGGGCGAGTTGCAAGATTAGCTCAGCCTTCACGGTATGTAATAGTTTGTCCCATTAATGAGGTAACGTTTTCAAATGTAACCCATAGATGAAATTTTTTTTTTTTTTTTTGTTTACTTAATTGTTTGATGTATTCAATGATTTATAGACATTTATGTTATGTGTAACATATTTTCCATAAAATGGAGACATCATTTTTAATCGGGTGTTTTCGTTGCGAAGACAGTGTTTATTACGTTGGCTTTGATGCTTTACAACCAAACATGTATGGTTGTTTTATTATCTAGTTCATGCATGGTTATTTGCAAACCATCAAACCGAAAAGTACCAATGTTGTGATTATTGGCAAAGCTCCTCTATGTCTCCCACTGTCTTTATTGTCATGGACACCGGTAACAAACTAACAATCCTTCTCTGAGACATTTCACAGACACTTTGCCAACAAAAAATCAAAATTTTTTGAACCATGTATAAAAACACATATAAATCGACAACATATTGACATGTTTAAAGAGCAACATTTACATTCCACGTCGAATGGCAATAATCAGCTTCATGATCATTGTTGTTTCCCGTTAAAGCATCCTAGCTAGAACTGGAGGTGGGTTTTGAAGAATGTGAATTCTTGAGATGAAGAACAAGGCTTTGTTTGTAGATTGTATAGGCGTGTGTTTTGAGTGAAATTGGAGTTGCAGAGCGGAATATGGCGACCGAGTGAATGAATCGTTCACATTAGACTAAGAGATTTTCTCAACATTCAATTGGTTAATTTCACCAAATCATAAAAGGAATTGCTTAAAAAAAAAATCTTAATATTTCAACTATAATCTAGATAGTATTGAAATTGAATTTTGCAACATAAACTATTGATGTATTATTAGTAGAACAGTATATTGAGGGATATGATTTATAACCAGTGGACCTAAAGAACAGGATGTATGCACATCCCGGTATTTGTGGGAGTAGATATCTATTAGATATAGTAGTAGATATCTACCGGATATGGTAGCAGAAATCTAGACCGTAAAAGTAGATATCTACTAGATATGACAGTAGCTATCTGGACCGCAGTAGGTCCCGACAGTTCTCTAATTCATTCGGTGTCACCTTAAAAAAAGGTTTAAAATGAGTTTCTACATACATGAAACAATGACCTCTCTGACTAAGCTTTATGAGATTTCTACTCTAATCTCAATTATGTTGGTCTTTGTGTCTCAATATTCTTTGGATTAATAATTTTTTAAGTTCAAGTCATCTTAATATTCTTGGCATCTTTCACATCAAGTTTTACCAGGCCAATTGTGGTTGTTCTGCTTTAAGTTTCCCTACCTACGACTGCTTGTTTGGTTGGGCTTTCTACAGGTTCAAAAGGTCTACGAACCTCTACTTGAGTTTTTTTAGAGTTGTTTGGTTGGACTTTTGAAATTGTCTATTTTAAATTCAGTAGAGGTCAGTAGAGTTTAAACTTCTACTAGACAAAAACTCCTCCTTATGAGCTTTTCAAAATAGACCTTTTTTAAAAAGAAGTATTTGACCTATATATCCCTAAATGTTTATTATTGAGATGGAATACTCTTATTAAAATAAAACCCTGGAACCTATTTATATTCTTTATTCTTTGCTCTCTAGTCTCTACAGATAGTTTATAATTTTTTTTCTACACATACAAAAGAACGGTTCTTTGCTCTACACATACAAAAAAAGGGTATGTATAATTTTTATTCATCAATATATATATATATATTTTATTTATCTTTATGTTTTTGTTTTTGCTTGTTCCTTTTTTTCGTATGTATGTTTTCTCAAGTCTGGCTTCCTGTGCCGTTGCCTTTTTTTTTTTTTGGCTCTCCTAAGAGTATGCTTTGTGCGTCTCTTTTTTCTTGTGTGTTTCTTTTTTTTTTTTTTTTTTTTTTTTGAGCTGTCAAAAGTTTTGTGCATGCTTGGCCGCACACAACACAACATTATACTTAAAATTTCAGTGGAAAACAGTTTAATCGTTGCAACACCAACAATAAAAAAAATTTAAAAAATCCAACAATCGTTGCCTTGTTTCTTTCTGTTTGTGCTAAACGTTTGACTTTCAATTTTTTTATTTATTTATTTTTTTTAATTTTTAGATTTGTGTTTATATTATCTGATTGCTTATTTATATAATATTTCATGGAATTTTTTTTGGTTGCTTATTTATTTTAATATTCATGATTTTTTTTTAATATATTTTATAGAATGGAACCTAGTGTGGAGGAAAGCCAAAAAAGAAATAAGGCAAAATAGATTGATTTGTATGTTGACACATTTCTTAAGATTTGTGTTTATAAAGTTTTAGCCGGTAATCGACCAAATGGTCACTTCAACAAAGAGGGTTGGAAAAATATTTTATATATTGCTGTATAAATGTATTATATATTGAGTTAATAAAATGTACATTTATATGTGTAGGCAAGTATTATTTGGTAGATATAGACTATCCTCAAATGAAAGGCTATTTAGGGCCATATAAAGGTGAGCGATATCATCTCTCAGATTTTCTATGTGGAAGGCAGCCCAGTGGAAAAAAAGAAATATTTAATTATGCACATTCTTCTTTGAGATGCACTATTGAAATGACATTTGGTGTTTGGAAAAATAGATGGAAAATATTACATCACATGCCCAGATTCCAATTTACTAAACAAGTGAAAATTGTGATTGCTTCGATGATTCTTTATAATTTTATAAGAGTTAATACTGATATAGATCAAGAGTTTAAGCAATATGTTGACGATGATGATAAACTACCAAGTGATGATGACGAAGAAAATGCTACTCAAGATGTTTACGAGGAGCTACGTCCTAATCATGAAATGGACAAAGAACGTGATAGTATTGAGACTCTTCTGATGCTTCGATGATAACTTATTTAATTTTATTATTTTTCCATTTAACTTTTTACCTTTGTATGAGATATTGATCATTTCCCTTTTGTTTAAATTTAATATTTTCTGGTTTTTTTTTTTTTTTTTAATCTTTTAAGTTTATATGGTGAAAGTTTTGAATTTTATTATTATTGTGCAGTAGAAAATGTAGTTAACATGTAGAAAATCCTTTAAGTTCAATTTTTTTAGAGTGAATAAATAATGTCTTTTTTTAGTAATTTAATATCTCAATAGACTTTTTGAGAGTTTACAACCGAACGGTTTACTGCTATAAAAGTGCGTTTGTAATTACCAACCAAACAACTATATATATATATTTTTTCAAAAGCTCTATTTCAATTAGATCTGCTACAAGTAGACATTTTATGAGTAGAGAATTTTCAAAAGCTCAACCAAACATACCCTAAGAAGACTAGCTATATTGTTTGATTATTTTTCTTTTCATTGATTTTTCTAAAAAGTTTAAGTTGACAAATTATATGTTAACTATATTTTTTTTTTTTTGAAACAGCGATCTTTATTAAAGGGGAATAACCAGGGGCGGAGGTACCAGCAAAGCAGCCTGGCCAGGCTGACTTTTTTAAAAAAAATTTTAAAGTTTACATATTACATTTACGTCCCTTAGAGTTTACATTTTACCCTTTATTTACAACTATATTTATCAAACTAACATAACTAAACACAAAAAAGGAAAACACATTAGAGTATCATGAACAAACAAAATAAACTTTTGAAAGATAAACACATTCCAACAAGTAGGAAAAGTTTCACTTCTACGGTTCTATCATTCAACATTCTCTAAAAATTTGTTAAAACTGAGATAGTTTGTGATTGTATTGGAAATACATTTTTTTTTTCTTATATAATTGTTATCATCTAAAACAATTTATGTATTCTGTTTAAAAGATGAATTTTGGAGGGTACGATTCATTATGCTTCCTCTTATCTAACTATCTAAGTTCGTTTAAAAAAAATTATATAATTAGTTTAGCCCATCCTACCAAAACACCCTAGCTTCACCCTTGGGAATAACCCAAAGCGAAAGAGTAACCCAAACCCAAATTAAACAGAGCAAAAACAAAACTGGGAAAGAGCCCAGCATTCAAAAACAACAAATTACTACCACAATCAAAACAAATAAAAGCAACCAGCATATCCAAGACCTCAACAAAACTCAGCCAGAAAACTAGTTGAGACTAGTTAACTATTTAAATATTGACTGTTTCTTGCCAGTCGAAACTAGTAGTCCCAGTTCAGATTTCAAGTTTGAAAATGATTCCAATAACTGCTTTGATTGACTTTTATAGACGGTCCTTCGTCACATTAATGATCATGTACGGTTCCTGCCAATGGTGTTTTGATTGATTGTTCAAGGCCACAAGGAAGATGTCGATTCTTGCATTTACTTGCACAGGAAGTATCTGCTTGCTTTACTTGCTTTCTTTTGTATCCATGGACCATGGTGATGTCTCAGACGTTCCCTTACTCGCATTGCTCACACGGTTCGAATAACACTGCTTCCACCAAGTTCAGGAACAATCTCGACAACCTCTTCAACGGAAAGCTTTACAATGAGCGTGGCAACTCTCTCTCTTTCAATACAACTGATGGGGAAATCCCGGACAGAGTTTATAGTAATTATATATGTAGATTCGATTTTTCTCCAGAAACCTGCCGGAATTGTGTAAATAATGCAACCAAGAACATCGTGGAACAGTGTAATGGCACGCAGAAGGCAATTCTATGGTATCTGACGTGTATGGCTCTGCTCTAAGTTCGCTGAGATTTTGAATCAGACCTTCAATGATGCAATTGCCATGTCAATTGAATCTGCCACAGAAGTCTTCATTTTACTTTTATTGCAAGTGTATTTAGTCCTTGGGCTGTATTTAGACCAATTCCAAGGATGGTCCCGATTAACTAAGTTTAAGTTTGTAAATTATCTGAGTCATCAACCTGGACATTCTCAAAGGAAAATGGCGATTGTTGCAGTACTCTCTGCCCCAACAACTATTCACTCGCTTTGGTTGATTTCTTTTCTATCTTTTTGTATGTCACGGATCTCTTTAGCTGATGATAAGCTCCATCGTATCGGATATTCTTGTAATCGTACATTTAATAATAATATTGCTTCTGCCATTTATGGCTTGAACTGGGGACGCCTCTTCACCCAGAAGCTTTACACTGACGGTGCCAAATCCATCTATAGCAAACAAGTGATGGAGAAGATCCTGACATTGTTTATGGTCTTTATCTTAAACCTGTCAGAATTGCATAAATTCAGCAATTGGTTACAGTATTAGAGAGTGTGATCAGAATACCAAGAACGCAATTACATGGTATGATGAGTGTATGGTGCGATATTCTAAAAAACCTTTCTCCTTTACTTTCGAATCAGTACCAGCTTTAATAATGTCGGGAGAAAATAATTCGGACCCTGTTGCATTCAGAAAAGCTTTGCATTAGTCGTTTAGTCAACTGATCGCCCATGCAATTTCAAGTGAATTAAAGTATGCAATAGATATTGTTAACATTTCCAGTTAGGTCACTCTGTATACTATGGGGCAGTGCATACCGGATCTGTCAAAAGAGGATTGCCGCGATTGCCTAAATAGTGCTGCTCAATTGGTAGAATACGAAAAGAAAGATTAATTCATGATATCTTTACCCAAGTTGTAGTGCCAGGTTCCAGCTGGACCACTTTTGGAACTCTCCTGCAGCTCAAGAACCGGTCTCTCCGGTTGAAGCTCCACCACCCGTCTCCGACAAGATTGGAGGCGCTGATTTGGGGAGGCACAGGAAGGAAAACAGGGCATGGATTCCAATCAGTCAATCACCATATCTTTTTTAGCAGTTGTAGTAGTGGTGCTGCTTGGTTCTTTGATTTGGCAAATTCGAAGAAGAAATAAGAGACATAAAGGTAATGTTGTCTTTTACAGTTTTAATTTGCATTACAAAATCCATTTATCCATTTACGAACTGATAATTTTCTGTGTGTGACTTGCAGAGGAAGAATCAAACAGTCAAGAGGTTCAACTGCTTCGCTTGAGCAAAGGTAGAATCGGAAACGACTACTCATATGATACTTTGTAAGGCAGAAATTAGTTTCCAGATTATTAATTTGTCTAACACCGTATTGATGACATTTGGTAATTAAAAACCAAGAAACCAAATAGCAGGAGACACACACAACACACCATATTTACAAGCTCCTGGATTATTAGCCTTCAAAAGAGCAAATGAGTGTAATAACAACAGCAGGTCGTTTTTCGTCATTGTCTAGTAAGTTCCCTGGATAAATGCAGTCAGGCAGTCTAACTCCTCCCCGTGCTTGCTGACCACGGCACAAACCACATCTCCAATGGACACCATGCCTATCATTTCCTTGTTGTCATGCTAGCTAAAAAGGGGTCCACTTCGATGGGAGATAGAGTGATTTGGGAGGTGCATTGATTCAGTTTTGCTTTCTCTGGTTCCTCTGGCTGCTTTGCTCTGTTTTGCTTTTGTTGCCTGGCTTTCTTATATGTAGCTGAGAAGGCTGTTGTCTATGTTAAGTCTTTGATAGTTAGTTTTGCTTCAGTGCTGTTGCTCTTAAGCCTGGCTGTCTTGCTTTTGTGTATTGTTTTGTTTTGCTTGGCTGTTTCCTTGCTGCCTGTTTTCTTCTTTGTTTTTCTGCTCGGTGTTGGTTGTGTTTTCTGTCCGTTTTCTGACCTTCGGGTTCGATGAATAAATTTTGCTGTTCGAAAAAATATATATATGATACTTTGCAAGGAGAAAAGTATGTTCCAACAACTCTGTTAAGTTGGACGTTTTTAGTTTCAGAGTTCTACTTCTAGAGATTATAAATGGGAGGAAGAATAGTGGATTTTATCTTTTAAAACATAGTCTAAGCCTGCTAAATTAGGTATGTAATTCTATCTCTACTGTTTAAGGAATGTTTTTTTAATGATTCTACATCAAAGTTTTAGTTCATGACATGCGTACAACATTGCAGACACGGAAACTATGATGTGAAGAACAAGCACTAGAGCTGATGGATCCAGTAATAGTGCAGTCATGTGTTCAAGTCAAACTATTGAAATACATCCATATTGGATTGTTATGCGTTCAGGAAGATCCGATAGACAGACCTAGCATGTCATCCGTGGTTGCTATGCTAGTGAGCGATAACATAAGACTTCCTCAACCAACCCAATCTACATTTTCTGTTAGCCGTGCTGTGAGACAAGGTCAATCTTCATCTGATGTTAGCTTTTTTTCTAATGAGGCTACGGGATCACAAGGTCAATCTTCGTCGAATGCTAGTGATTTTTCTAATGAGACTGCGAGACGAGTTCGATTCTCATCTGATGTTGTTTGATGGAAAACAATGTTTTCTCATTGCTTTTTTTCAATGAAATAAATTATATATTTGTTAATGCAAACTTTCACTCACCTCCACTGCATCATGTCCGCAACCAATGCGGTGATATTTATGTATTTTTTTTTTACCAATTCGTCTCATAGACATATCACAAACACTTTGATTATGAAATTTATGATAGTCGCAGGTGCAGGAATTTTCTGATCATGTTTACACAACAAAAGTGGTATAAAATTTTAAAAACAAAATTCACCTCTCCCTAACGATATACATTGTAAAAGTTGCCAAATTACAAACACAAATAGTCAATTTTATCCTATAGAACTAAGACGTTTTGTAGGAGAAGACTAACCTTTATAAAGTTAAACAGAAGAATGAGGTATTAAAAATGAAATAAGGATATGTTAAGAAATAAACAAACCCAAAGGCAATAAAAAACACGCACACACGAAAGCGAACAAAAATAATAGAGAGACGCACAATATTTTACGTTGTTTGGTGCGTGCCTACATCCCCTAAGCACACCGACACCCTATTTCCACTATCAAACTGTTGTTTACAAAATGCTTTAGCACTATCTCAATTTCATATAACAAATTTTTTTTTTTTGTTTTGACAAAGGTTTAGACATTTTTTTTTTGTTTATTTAATTGTTTGACGTATTCAATGATTCAGAGGTATGAACGTGATGTAAAACATCTTTTCCGTAAAAAGTAGACATCATTTTTAATTCTCTGAGACATTTCACAATCACTTTGCCAACTATATACGTAATCTGTCATTGAAAATATGCCCTTAAGAACAACAACAAAAGCATCACCAAATTATACAAAACCTAAACTCTATATAAGAAGCAATGAATGAAAACGAAGGAAAATCAAAATATTGACCTGTCTAAAGACTAAAGAGCAACATTCCACATCAAATGGAGATAATAGCTTCACGAGCATATGGAGATAACAGCTACACGAGCATCCCAGAGTGAAGGAACAGAAGGGAGAGACAGTCTTCTGGAGAGAAACTGGAGGTGGGTTTTGAAGAATGTGAATTCTTGAGGCTTTGTTTTTAGTGGTGTCTGTTTATCACAGAATGTCGATCACACCCTCATCAACCATCACCGATTTTTGATCGTCCATCGTTGTCGCTGTTGGATCACTAGCCGCCAATAGCTTTCTGCATAGCAGAGACGGAAAAACTGAAATGAAAATGACGCCGTACAAGTTCGTTTTTAGAAATGACAATTGCTAACGTTTACGGTGTGAGTGTGCATGTCATTACATATCGATGACGTGGCAAATTACTTTTGTGTGGAGTGGCTTACCCAGGGACGGATCCAGGATTATATTTTAGGGGGGACGTCATAAAATAATGAGTTAAATCGATATATATTTAAAAAAAAAATGTTGTTTATATTTTAATACATTACTTTTTTCATTTATTATTTTAAATGAATAATAATATTTTATTGAGATAAATTATCTCAATTTGTACATTTATGAAAATAAGATGATGAAATTTCATTGTTAAAAATTATCCTAGTATTTTTCTAATATCTAAAAACTATTTTAATTGTTAAAAAGTATAAAAGTTTGCTCGATAAAATTTCTTAATAATTAAATATTTACATAAATATACGACTTTGTTTACTTTACATGTTTTAATTATATAAATCAACAAAAAAATAAAATAAAAAGGGAATCAAAATCTATATAAATAACTTATCAAAAAATTGACATTGTATTATAGTACTAGGGTGAGATAAGTAAGATTTGGAGAGAAAATATTTTAAGGATATAATAAAATTAGTTAAGATGGAATTGAGTAAGTGTAATTTTGATAAGAAAAAATTACAATTAACATAACAAAATATATACGTTGCGATTTGATTTATATTTGAGATATAAATAAATAATAATAATATGTTGATAATCAAATATATTTTTTACGTGATTACGAGAAAATTATTAACACTTAATTTGTAAAAGAATTAGAAAGTCTAAATATCAAATAAGGGTAAGAACATAAAATTCTGAAAGTTTAGTAGATTAATTTATAAAAATGTAAAACTTCAAGGAATATGAAACAAGGTTAAAAACATAAAATTCTGAAAACTTAGGGAACAAATTTAAAATTTTTTAAAGCTTCAGGGTGGGCAGTGGCCCCCTCTCGTCCTCACATGCCTCCGTCCCTGGGCTTACCTATGAAGAAATTGTCAGCAAAATAGATGAAATGGGTCAATAAAGACTGACTGATGTCTTGTCATGCCAGACTTTCTATGCTGATGTGGCTAGACACGTCAGCCAATTGTACTGACATGCTCGGACACGTCATCAGAGGGGGCAAATGTGTTTTCCTTCTATGAAATGATGAACAAGCTGATGTGTTATAAACCCTGTAGAAATTTCGTTCCTATAAAATTGTTAAAATCACAGTGAAGAAGACGACGAATCGACGAGGAATTACTGTGAAGAGGACGACGGACGATGACAAACCGAAGCCGAAATATTGGCACAACAAAACCGATGTTTCGGCCATGTAGCCTCATTTAGTAGTCTATATTTTAAGTCGATTACATACTCAGAAATCAAGAAACCATCGAGATTATGCGAGGGCACCAAGAGCGCAATTACATGGTATGATGAGTGTGTGGTGTGATATTATAACGGATCTTTCTTTTCTACTTTCGAATTATCACCAGCTGTAAAAATGTCGATGGCAACAAATTTAATGCTTCGGACCCTGTTGAGTTCCAAAAAGCTGTGAATCAGTCCTTCACTCAACTGATCGCCAATGCAACTTCAAGTGCTTTGAAGTACGCAACCCTTACGCCTTACGGTTAACATTTCCAGTACAGTTACTCTGTATACTCTCGGATAGTGTATACCTGATATGTCGGAAAAGGACTGCAGTGTTTGCCCGGAGAGCGCTGCTCTATTGTTAGAATACGGAAAACTAGGTTCAAGATATATTTTTCCAGGTTGTTATTGATAACAGCATAGCAGTTACGTGAAGCATCCTATATTTGTTAGGACTGTACAATGTGAAGCATCCTATATTTGTTGGACTGTACAGCTATTACAACTATTATTTCTCTAATATTTAGGTTGTGTAGTTAGAGTTAAATTCCCTACTATGTACCTGTATAAATACCTCTGCTTATAATGAATACAATGTGATGATTTTTATTCATAAACAGTTAATTATATCATGGTATCGGAGCATTAGCTAATAAAAAGCTAAAGATCCAAATCCTAAAACCTCCTCAATTTTTCTTTCTCGTCTATTCGTTCCTTTCTCTTATCTTCCAGCAGTCATCATGACTAATTCAAGCATGCCCGAATCTTCTACTGCTACCTCTTCTACTCAAGTTGTTCTCATGGGAATGAACAACACAAATCAACACCAGTCTCTAATTGCTATCAACTCCACTCAGGTTCCTATCAAGATGTCAAAAGGTGGGAACTACGCAGCCTGGAGGTCTCAGTTTGAAAATCTCTTCTTTGGATATGGTCTTATGGGTTACCTAGACGGTACCACACCGTGTCTTCCTGCATCTATCGCAGCATCCTCATCCACCGAGCAGCCGACTGCCAATCCTGATCATCAAGTCTGGTTACGTCAGGATCGTCTACTTCTTCATGCAATCCAGGTATCCTGTATGGGTGCCGCACAATCTATTGTCACCCGTTCAACAACTTCTGCACAAGCGTGGAATAAACTTGAAGACGCCTATGCCAACCGATCTAACACTCGTAAACTTGGATTACTTGATTCTCTCACCAATGTTACCTTGGCAGACAAGTCAGTCGCAAATTACATGCAAGGTATTAAAAATATTCTTGACAATCTTGAATTAATCGGTCACCCAGTTGACGATGGAGCAATAGTGATACACACCTTGAATGGTTTGGGACCAAATTACCTACCTCTAGCTTCCGCAATCCGAGCCCGGGATACACCAATTACATTCGAAGAACTCTATGACAAACTTCTAGATCATGAAGCCTTCCTCCAACGTGTTGAAGCAAAGAAAGGCAATCTAGTGATTACGGCACAGTTTAATCAACGAACCACCAATAGGAGAGGCCGCAACCATCCATGTAATTCATCAGGTCACATGTTTCATCAACAACATCAGGGCACTACCAACTTGCATGGCAACCAACCTCACGTTGGAGCACCACCACATGGCAGCCGCAACAATTCATTCAATACAGGCAGCCAACTTCGGCCCACTTTTCAACAGCAATATCCTCCTTCAAATCAGTGGCGCTCGACACCATACATCAATAATTCACGCCCCATCTGTCAGCTTTGTGACAAAATAGGCCATACTGCTAAGGTGTGTCGCTCCCGTCAGCCTTCAGGCTCTCAGACTTGGCCACAAGCCAATCATATGTCCACCGAGCAGCCCACCGATCGTGCTAATTGGATTCTTGATTCAGGTGCCTCTCATCACATGACATCCGATCTCCAAAACCTGTCAATTCACTCAGACTACAATGGCCCAGAGGACATCATGGTTGGGGACGGTAAATCTATCCCTATAACTCATACTGGTTACACTACCTTACATACATCTGATAAATCATTCTCTCTCCCACGTGTCTTATGCTCACCTCACATATCTCACAATCTTATCTCTGTGTCTAAATTCTGCACCCACAATAAAACTTCAATTGAATTTTTTCCTGACTATTTTCTTGTGAAGGATCTGACCACGGGGGCATCCTTGGTTCGCGGCCGGAATGAGGGCAACCTGTATGTCTGGCCAAGGTCCACTTCAACTCGTCAGTCTATGTCTTCCGCTCATCTTTTCTCAGCATCGTCTCAACCAAGTGCCTCCTTCCTGGCATGGCATTGTCGCCTTGGTCATCCATCTCTACAAGTCCTCCAGAGCCTAGTCACTTCTCAATGTCTTTCTGTCTCCAAATCAGAGTCTCAATTTTTCCCATTGTTCTACGTGTCTATGTAATAAAAGTCACAAACTACCATTTGGTGTTTCGACATTAACTTGCAATAAACCGTTAGAAATTTTGTTCACTGATGTTTGGGGTCCTGCCCACTTGTCGTCTTTTGACAATTACCGTTACTATGTTATTTTTGTGGACTATTTTTCTAAATATACATGGCTCTATCCAATTAAACACAAATCCGATGTCCCACACATATTCAAACGGTTCAAGGCACTTGTCGAAAACTTTTTCAATACAAAAATCAAGACTATTTATTCCGATGGTAGTGGGGAGGCCCAATCCCTTGGTCGTGACTTACAGAGTTTAGGAATTCAACACCTGAAATCACCACCACACACTCCTGAACATGTTGGCATTGCTGAACGCAAACACCGACATGTCGTGGAAACAGCAATTACTATGCTTCACCATGCTTCTATGCCATTAAGATTCTGGTCTCTTGCCTTTCAGGCTGCGGTTTATCTAATAAATGGCATGCCTACCAAAACACTCAAAAACTGCAGCCCATTTTCTATTGTCTTTAACGCAGACCCGAATTATCGCAAACTCCGCATATTCGGTTGTCTATGTTATCCATGGCTTCGTCCATACTCAACTCACAAACTAGAGCCTCGCTCTAAACCGTGTGTCTTCGTAGGGTACTCAATTGACCACAATGCCTTCCTATGTCTTGATAAACAAACCAACAAACTGTATGTCTCTCGTCATGTCGTTTTTGTCAAGTCTGTCTTTCCATTTTCTGGTCCAGCTGGTCACTCTCCCCCATCAATTCCCGATCAGGTCAACACATGGCTTGCCTCTCGGTCTCCTTGTGTCAGGTCCATCACAGAAGAAGAACCACCCACATTTTCCCCCTCCCTTCCCCACCACGTCTCCCATTTACCCGACATTCTCCCCATTTCCCAAACATCACCTGTCGTCCCTCAACAGATCCAGCTGCCCACCCACATGCAGCCTCATTCCCCATTACCTATCGTTCCCCAACAGCCACAACAACGCACCTACACAATGCCTCATTCGTTGCACTCGCCACATCTAAATCAGTCCCCTATCCATCCCAACGCTGACCAGCCAACAACAACTTAGTCGGCCACCACCAATCCTACAATTAATTCTCTTCCCGAGTCCGCACCACCACCCAACTCTCCACCCAATGTCATTCAGACTCGGTCGAAAAATAATATTTTTAAGCCTAAGCCCATATTTGACCTGCACACCACCACCCACCAGTCCCCTCCTCAAACCGAACCAACCTCCCTCGTCCAAGCTCGGAAATTTACGGAATGGCGCAAGGCAATGAGCGCGGAATATGATGCTCTAGTTCAAAATTCTACATGGTCTCTAGTTCCTGCTCACTCAGTCCAGAATGTGGTGGGATGCAAGTGGATTTTTCAGATTAAAAGGAATCTGGATGGCTCAGTCGCTCGGTACAAAGCTCGCCTTGTGGCGAAGGGTTTTCATCAACGCCCTAACATAGACTTCACTGAAACCTTCAGCCCTGTGGTGAAACCCGCTACAGTTCGCCTAATTCTAACCATTGCTGTCACTAACGGTTGGCATTTACGCCAACTTGATGTTAATAATGCTTTTTTACAGGGTACTCTCACTGATGATGTCTACATGGAGCAACCACCTGGATTCGCGCATCCCTCATTGCCGAACCATGTCTGCAAGCTTCGAAAGGCAATTTATGGGCTCCGTCAAGCACCTCGGGCGTGGTACAATGAACTTCGTACCTTCCTCCTGGCAGCCGGATTTCTCAACTCTAGGAGTGATGCATCTCTTTTTATCTGCACCCAATCAGGTCACACACTATACTTACTAGTCTATGTTGATGACATTATTGTCACAGGCTCATCGACAATACAGGTTCAACAATTTATTGCAACACTGGCTCAACGTTTTTCCCTTAAAGATCTGGGTTAGTTATCATTTTTTCTAGGCGTTGAGGCCTGTCACACCACTCGTGGATTATTTCTATCTCAGCAGAAATATGTCCGCGATCTCCTGGTTAAAGCGAACATGCTTGAGGCAAACTCAGTCTCCACTCCTCTGTCAGCGACTGAAACACTAAAACTGGTGGACGGAAGTGCTCCCACAGACGCCACTCAATACCGTCAGATTGTTGGGTCCCTCCAGTACCTGTCTCTCACCCGACTGGACGTCTCATTTGCTGTAAATAAATTATCTCAGTTCATGCACCGTCCGACCATTCTCCACTGGAATGCAGTTAAACGTGTCCTTCGGTATCTCAAAGGTTCCCTCAGTCATGGCCTATTCATCAGTCGGAAACCATCTCCTCATCTTCATGCCTTTGCTGACTCGGATTGGGCAGGGGATCCCGATGACAGGCGGTCTACCACCGCCTACATCATTTTTCTTGGCTCCACACCTATCAGCTGGAGCTCCAAGAAGCAGCACACAGTAGCCCGTTCGTCCACAGAGGCCGAATATCGCGCTATTGCATCAGCTGCAGCTGAACTGAACTGGCTTGGTAATCTTCTCTCCGAACTTCAGGTCCAAATTCCAGAGGCGCCAGTTATCTATTGTGACAATGTTGGTGCAACGTATGTTTGTGCGAACCCGGTTTTTCACAGCTGCATGAAGCATGTGGCCCTAGATTTTTTCTTTGTTCGGGATCAAGTGGCTCGAAACCAGCTCCGTGTTGCACATGTCCACACAAAGGATCAGCTCGCCGACTCTCTCACGAAGACACTGCCCCGGAAACAGTTCATTGATCAAAGGTCCAAGATAGGCGTCCTCGAAGGCGGACCTATCTTGCGGGGGCATGATAACAGCATAGCAGTTACGTGAAGCATCCTATATTTGTTAGGACTGTACAATGTGAAGCATCCTATATTTGTTAGGACTGTACAGCTATTACAACTATTATTTCTCTAATATTTAGGTTGTGTAGTTAGAGTTAAATTCCCTACTATGTACCTGTATAAATACCTCTGCTTATAATGAATACAATGTGATGATTTTTATTCATAAACAGTTAATTATATCAGTTATGCGAGGTTCGAGCTGTACCAATTTTGGGAATCTCCTGTTGCAGCTCAAGAACCGGTCTCTCCGGTTGAAGCTCCACCACGCACTAAAGGTTAGTTCATGCATTCTTCAATTGTCTCTCTGTTAAGTTAACGACTGAAATATGGTTCTAGGGCATATTAGAAGGCGGTAAAGAAATAGCGGTGAAAAGACTTTCGAAAACATCCAGACAAATTACAACATAAGAATCTTGTGAGATTGTTAGGTTGCTGCTTAGAGGGCAATGAAATACTGCTCATCTATGGTTAATGCCCAACAAAAGCCTTGAGGCCTTTCAAACCTTACTATATACATGGAAAGTAAGACTTGAATATATTCTTTAAGGGTGCGTTTTGTAAGTGAGATTGGATTGGATAGAATTGGACTATTTTTATGGGATTAGATTGGATTGGATTAGATTGGATTGGACTAAATTATTACTGAGACATGTTTGGTGCAGTATGTTTTGGTCTAAAATAATATTGTCTCTTGTTTGGTATAGCATGGATTGGACAAAAAATAATTGAAAATAATTATTTTTTTATTTTTTTTTTATTTTTTTGGTGAAAGGTAAGTATAAAATTATATTAAATAAATAAAATCATTTTAATAAATTCAAAGAAAATAAAAATAAAACTATTTAAAATTAAATTTGGTTAAAAAATTATTAAATTGTTATTTTGAATAAAATAAATTAGTTTTAAAAATAAAACAAAATTTCAAATAAAAATAAAATTAATTTGAAATAAAAATAGCATTTAAGTTTTAATTAAAAAATATTAAAAAAAATATTATAATAAAATAACATATATTAAATTAATTTTTAAATCAGATTGAATAAATTTAATATTTTAAATATAAATAATATATATATATATATATATATATATTTATAAAACAAACAAACAAACAAACAAAAGACTGGGACAAAAATAGTCCTAGCCAAAAGAGTGAAAAAAAAAAAAAACACTGAAAAAAGCAATAATGTAGAAGGAGAGAACCATAAGCTTTGAATTTATCAACTTTGAAATGAATGAAAATAGCATACAATTATGTCCGGTTTAGTTTCGTCTTCTTTGTTTGTGTGTTCCGTCAAAAAAAAAAAAAAAAAACACTAAAATTGTAATTAACATATTTAACACTTGGCCATTTGGCAACTTGGAAATTCATATGATATACACCGACTTGTCTTGATAATTATGAACCAAAATCAATGTATTAAGTCACTTTCTTCTTAGTTGGTGTATGGTTGTTTGCTAAATTATAGTACATCATCATTGAATAAAAAAAACATAACTCTTTTTGGCTATTGATTTCAAATTGGTTTGACTATGAGTTGTGTTTAGTTTATATGTCTCAATCAACCACTTGTCTCCACTTGATTCATATAGAATTTTAAAAAAACAATTAACAAAATTATAATTTGAGTTGTATTTTGTCATCCTTTGTGTACAAAACACAACCTAAAAAAGAAAAGAATAGAAATTAAACTTTAAATGTTTTTATAATATATATTATGTAAATTATCTTAATTAAAATAAATCATTAAAAAATGACTAATAAACCTTCAAGAGTTATAATTATATACACCAAAGGTTAAGACTCACTTGCCTGGGTGGTTGGAAACTTCTCCTATACCATCAAGTGTTATTTTCAAAAAAATGGCGACAATATATTATATATGTGCATAACACATAGAAGTCTTCATTTTCACAGGAAAATGGCGATTGTTGCACTCTCTGCTGCCCCAACAAATATTCGCTGGGTTTTGTTGATTTCTTTTCTATCTTCTTTGATGTTGCAGAGTTCATTAGCTGATGATCCGCTCCATCTTCTCGGATGGTCTTGCAATAAAACATCTACTGATACTGTTTCCAGTGCATATTCATTCAACATCGGCCGCCTCTTCAGCCGGAAGCTGTACAACGAAGGTGGCAATTCCATCTATTACAAAACAACTGATGGTGAAGATCCTGACAAAGTTTACGGTCTCTATCTATGCAGAGGAGACGTTAGCAAGCAAACCTGTCAGAACTGCATAAATGCAGCGACCAGTTACCTTGTAAACACATGTGAGGGCACCAAGAGTGCAATTACATGGTATGATGAGTGTCTGGTGCGATATTCTAACGGATCTTTCTCATCTACTTTTGAATCATCACCAGCTGTAAAAATGTCAAATGACGACAATTTTAATGCTACGGACCATGTTGAATTCCAAAAAGCTGTGAATCAGTCCTTCACTCAACTGATCGCCAATGCAACTTCAAGTACTTTGAAGTACGCAACCCTTACTGTTAACATTTCCAGTACAGTTACTCTGTATACTCTCGGACAGTGCATACCTGATCTATTGGAAATGGATTGCAGTTTGTGCCTGGATAGTGCTGCTCAATTGCTAGATTACGGAAGGCGAGGTTCAAGATATATTTACCCAAGTTGTTATGCGAGGTTCGAGCTGTACCAATTTTGGGAATCTCCTGTTGCAGCTCAAGAACCGGTCTCTCCAGTTGAAGCTCCAACGCACGCTGAAGGTGAGTTCGTACATTCTTCAAACAAAAATGAAAATACAGTCACAGAGGCGAATTCAGCTTCCTTAATTTTGAGGGGATAAAATAACCTGTAGCTCATGAAATAGCTAGCTGACATTACTTGAAAAATGTTATAATGGTAACTTTTTTAATGGAAAATGTTAGATTTGGGAAGGAGGAACAGGAAGAAAAACAGAGCATCGATTGCAACCGGCATATCTGTATTAGCAGTTACGGTGGTGGTGTTGCTAATTGGATCTTTGATTTGGTATGTTCGCAGAAGAAATAAGAGACATAGAGGTAATGATGGCTTAAACTTTAATTTGCATTACAAAATCCATTTACGAACTGATCATACTCTGTGACTGTGTATGACTTGCAGCAGAGGAAGA
The DNA here is from genome assembly GCA_035582765.1 of Acer negundo. Classification (NCBI taxonomy): domain Eukaryota; kingdom Viridiplantae; phylum Streptophyta; class Magnoliopsida; order Sapindales; family Sapindaceae; genus Acer; species Acer negundo. Next base: position 23,478,946 of record CM069232.1, on the reverse strand, counting down.
TTCAAACAGTCAAGAAGTTCGATTAATTCGTATGAGAGAAGATAGAATTGGAAACAACTACCCGTATGATACTTTGCAAGGACAGAATCAGATGGAATCTCAAGAGCTCCCTTTGTTTTCATTAGATCTCACCCTCCAGGCTACACGACATTTCTCTGACGAAAATAAACTTGGAGAAGGTGGGTTCGGCCCTGTGTACAAGGTAACTATATGATTCAATTGTATTGGTGTAATTACAGGACTAATTTTCATAAAATAGGCACTGACGATTGAAAATTGTTTACAGGGGATATTAGCAGACGGTAAGGAAATTGCAGTGAAGAGGCTTTCGAAAACATCCGGACAAGGATTACAAGAGTTCAAGAATGAAGTCACTTTAATTGCCAAATTACAACATAAGAATCTTGTGAGACTGTTAGGTTGCTGCTTAGAGGACAATGAAATGCTGCTCATCTATGAGTTCATGCCTAACAAAAGCCTTGATTTCCTCCTCTTTGGTTTGCCTCTCAAACTTCACTATATACATGGAAACTAAGACTTGAATATATTCTGTAAGAGTAATAATTACTTTATTTCACCATTTACATATCATTTGCCACATCATTTGGGTAAGATTTTCGGCAAATAATTTGGACAACATAACATTATTCTTTCTTAACATAGGTAGTTAATATATTATATTCAACTCATTTTCAGATTCAAGCAGAAGTATACAATTGGATTGGAAAACACGCTTAGGCATCATCGGTGGTATTGCGCGGGGTCTTTTGTATTTGCATGAGGATTCTCGACTCAAAATTATTCATCGAGACCTCAAAGCTAGCAATGTATTGTTAGATCATGAAATGAACCCAAAGATATCCGATTTTGGAATAGCTAGAATATTTGGTGAAAAACAAAGTGAAGCCAATACTATAAGAGTTGTTGGAACATAGTAGGTGTACTGATTTTTTTTTTTTTTTTTTTTTGGCTTTATTTCCTTGCTGTTGGAATTTTTTTTCTAGTAAAAGATGTCATCCATACTGTCTAAAAAAATAGTTGAGATTTAAGCTTTGGTTTTCAATAGCATTTTTTTTTTTTTCCTAACAGTGGATACATGGCTCCAGAATATGCTATGGAAGGTTTATTTTCTGTTAAATCGGACGTTTTTAGTTTCGGAGTTCTACTTCTAGAGATTATAAGCGGGAGTAAAAACAGTGGATTTTATCTTTCAGAACATGGTCTAAGTCTACTAAATTACGTAAGTACTTTTATATCTCAACCTTTTAAGGAATTGTTTTTAATGATTCTATATCAAAATTTTAGTTCATGACTCGCATATATCATTGCAGACATGGAAACTATGGTGTGAAGAACAAGCACCAGAGCTGATGGATCCAATAATAGTGCAGTCATGTGTTCGAGTCGAACTATTGAAATACATCCATATTGGATTGTTATGCGTTCAGGAAGATCCGATTTACAGACCTAGCATGTCATCCGTGGTTGCTATGCTAGTGAGTGATAACATAAGACTTCCTCAACCAACCCAACCTGCATTTTCTGTTGGCCGTGCTGTGAGACAAGGTCAATCTTCATCTGATGTTAAGTTTTTTTCTAATGAGGCTACGAGATCGTCAGGTCAATCTTCATCTGATATTAGTGATTTTTCTAATGAGGCTGAGAGACCAGATCGATTCTCATCTGATGTTAAAGTTTGATGGAAAACCATGTTACTCATTGCTTTTTTCAATGCAAAAAATGATATATTAGATAATGCAAACTTGCACTCACCTACACTGCATCATGTCCGCAACCAATGCGGTGATAACTATGTATTTTTTTTTACCAATATTCGTCTCAGAGACATATCACAAACACTTTGATTATGAAATTTATGATAGTCCAAGGTGCAGGAATTTTCTGATCATGTTTACACAACAAAAGTGGTATAATTACAATCATAAAAGTTGCCAAATTACAATCACAAATTCTGAATTTTATCCTATATAACTAACCCATTGTAGGAGAAGACTAACCTTTATAAAGTTCAACAGGAATGAGGTATTAAAAGTGAAATAAGGATATATTACAAAATAAACAAACCCGAAAGCAATAAAAAAATTTATGCACATAGGGATGGCCATTGGGGAAATGGGATGGATATAGGTCCCCCCTTCCCCGTTTCCTTGTCTTCCCCGTTTCCCCATTTCCCCTTTTAAGTAAAAATTAAATAGTAAAATAGAAAGAATAAAAATATTAAGAAAACGAAAAAATATATATATAGATTAATATATTATATATACGGTTTGAGGGAAATGGGGAGATACCGTCATCCCCATCCCCATCCCCATCCTCATTTCCATAAATTTGTGGGCAAAATAGGGAAATGGGGATGGGGAGTGGTCCCCCCATCCCCATCCTCATCCCCATTTCAATTTAGGGATAAAAATCATTCCCATCCCCCCCATTTCCCCATTTACCCAAATAGGGATGGGGGAGTGGGGATTTGGGTCCCCAGGAATAAATGGACATCCCTACATGCACACACGAAAGCAAACAAAAATAATAGAGAGAGAGACGATATTTTACATGGTTTGGTGTGTTCCTACATCCACTAAGCACACCAATACTCTATTGCCACAATCAAACTGTTGTTTACAACGGTTTTGTGCTCTCTCAATTTCGGTTCTCTGTCTTACTAAAAATCCTAAAATTACAAGATTTTAAATGCTAACACCTTTAGGGGTGAAATTGTTACTCTGCCGTGATGGCGTAGTGCAACAATACTAATTCAAGCTTCAGAACCAAATAGGATAATATTGGAATGAAGTATTTTAATTTGTAATCAAGAGATATGAAGAAGTGGGCCATTTTGATGTTATGAACAATACTCTTTCAGAAATTTCCAGTCACCTGGAAACATCAAAGGACCTGTAAGTCTAGTCCACCGTACCCCTGAAAGCAAGTGAACGTGTAAACTGGGACACTACAGAAGTCTTCTTCGTTTTTTAGTTTTCTTGCTACTGTATTTGGTCCTTGGGCTGCATTAATATTAGTCCCAACTAACTCAGTTTGAGTTTGAGTTTGGAAATACCCCGAGTCATCAGCCTGGGATTTCTGTCACAGTTCATTTATGTATAATCAATGCGTTGTATCCGGAAACAAAAACATCAATTTCAAAGCTTTTGCAGTTTTAAGTTTATGAAGACTGTTGGACTATTAGTATCAATATATTATCATTGAGAGAATATTATTATCTCATAATTTGTATTAGTAGAGGTGCAAGTAGCTAATTCCTAGCTAGGAACAGTTGTTTCCTTGTCAACATCACCAACCCTGCATTGCATGTGATTAGAAATTTAATCAACACCATCACCTGCTAAAATAAAATGTAAATGCTCTATTAAATCCAATCCCACCTCTAAGTCCATAAAAAAGCATGTTTTTTAGTAATGTGAAATGTGAACAAACTATGTTTAAACAAAAAGATCTACCAGCCTATAAAGGAAGTTGCTCTTGGGAACATTCCCATCATTTTCTTCTGTGATACCGACTCACCAATGCGATATGTTTATATCGGTTGCCTTCTGTTCGAAATCAGTTGCAGACTTCCTCAGGAGATGGTGCAACCAATTGAATATTGACTATTCAGGTGGAACCTGATGAAGTTCTGTTTTGACACCAATTTTGGGATTATTTGTCCCACTTTCAAATTTATTGTCAATTTGTCATGGACACCGGTAACAATCTTTCTTTGGGACATTTCACAAACACTTTGCCAACTAAAAATCAAAACTTTTTGAATCATAAAAAATACATATAAATTCTCAACATATTTACATGTCTAAAGAGAGCAACTTTTACATTCCACGACTAATGGCGATAACAGCTTCACGAGCATTGTTGTTGCCTGTTAAAGCATCCCAGATTGAAGAAACAGTCTTCTGGAGAAAACTGGAGGTGGGTTTTGAAGAATGTGAATTCTTGAGATGAAGAACAAAGGTTTAACGTTTTTAGTGGTGTGTATTTGAGTGAAAATGGAGTTGCAGAGAAGAATGGTAACTGAGTGAAAACGGAATCCAATTTACAAAGATGCCTTCTCTAGTCTCCTTTAAAGTTCAAATTGTTGAATCCCAGAATGTCGATCAAACCCACATCAAGCATCAGCGATTTTTGATCGTCGATCGTTGCCGATTGTTGTCGCCGTTGGATCACTTACCGCCGATAGTTTTCTTCATAGCAGAGACAGAAAAACCAAAATGAGAAGGCAAGAAGAGAAACGACGTCGTACTGTACATTTTGGGAAATAACAAATTACTGACGTTTACGGTGTGAGTGGCACGTCAGTACAAATCGATGACATGGCAAATAACTTTTGCGATGAGGGGCACACCTGTCTAGAAATGTCAGCAAACAGATGACATGCCATGCCACGTCAATAGAAACTGACTGATGTCCTGTCCCGCCAGACTAGCTTTCTCACTGATGTGGCTAGATGCGTCAGTAAATTGTGCTGACATGCTCGGGCACCTCAGCAGTGGGGTGGCAGATGTTTCCCTTCGTAAAAGATTTAAATCAGCTGTCAAATTTTGATGTCCCAATTTGTGTCTAATCAACCAAATTGGGACATGTGTGCACATTTATGGAAGTAGTTGGAAAAAAAAATCCATAAATGTACATACATATCCCAATTTGGTTGGTTGAACACAAATTGGAACACCAAAATTTGATAGCTAATTTGAGTCCCTTCGTGAAATGACGAGCAAGCTGATGTGTCATAAACCCTGTAAGATTGTTAAAACCACAGTGAAGAAGGAGAGGAAGACTATGACGAACAAGACCGAAATATTGGCGTCTTGTTCCTTCTCCAGGCTCCGAGAAAATAAAAAAGAAAACCATCTGTAAATCTCTGTCTTCAATGCTTCAATTCACTTTCGTTTCTCATTCTGTCCTTCAATTAACCAAAAAGTCTTCATTTTTAATTTAGTGTAAGCTTTTTTTTAATTATTTATTACTTTATTGCTTTATTTTGAAGGTCTGGTATGCTTTCATTTTACTGTCTGATTATATGAATTAATAGAGAAATTAATAATGTGATCTTTGAAGTTTGATCTAATGGTTCATCGTTTGTTTGCTTTAGAGATAAGCATGGAAAGAATATCTAAGTGCAGTGAGATTCACCATGCATACATGCATCATCCAGCTGCGTTAAGATTCTGCCACAAGATAAATGTATTCTTCGATCCGATTCCGCCACATGACAAATGTCGCATATATGCATGGTGGTATGTGATGTAGGTAAAATAATTAAGAAAAGAAAAGACTTTTGTGTTTCAATACTTAGGATAAACATTAATATCTTGAAGCTTTATCTCTTCCTTTTTTTTTTTTTTTTTTGTTGTTGTTGTCACTGGGTTTATACATGATCAATTTTCTGGTGTACATCATACGTTTTTTGAAAACATTATATTTCAATACGTAAATATTAAACTCACTCTCAAGTACGGCATTGACTCTTGGATTTAATTTTGTGACTGGTTTTAGATTTTCTCTAATGAATATTTCAAATTTGGATTAAATTAAGAAAACTGATTATAAGATGACGAGAAAAACAAATTTCCATTTCTTCTTTGTTAACTCATCAAGAAAAGTTTCTTATTGCACCATAATATTGAAACATGTCATGAGTTTTGATTTCTTTTAATATAAATATATATCCCATTTCAAGTGCGCGATCCCATATAATTTTTTCGTATGAGATCACCGTTTAACACATGTGATAATCGATTTTGTAATATGATAATTAGCTTTGTAATTACAAATCAACCGGTTATCACATGCAATAAATCGTGAACCTATATTAATAAAAACATATGAAATCTCGTACCTGATAAATTTTCTCTCTCTATTGATCTCTCAACCAACGCATGATTCTTAATTGGGAGAATATTATTGAACATTCTTGTTTCTGCTACGTAACTTTGGTTAATATTTCTATAATATTTCCTAACTTTGATCAAGTTTACTCTCTCATTTTTCTCTCTTACATATTATTATTTCAGTGGGCTTCGATTCTAACAAATTCTTTATATATATTTCGGTGGGCTATACACATATATATAGACTATAGTTTGCTTGATTTCTAAAATTTCGTGAAGAGAAAAAAATAAAACAGTACATTACAATTAACCAAAATGCATGCATTTATGAGTTATGACTTACGTTTATAGAATGAATATTTAATTAAGTATATGAAAAATAGAAATAAAAAGCTTGAGTGCATCAAGATGCATGATAGCTTCTTTCGAACTTAACTTCAAATCAAAGAGTTATATACCATGAATATATATATATATATATATATATATGTATCGATCGGAATTTTGTTATATGTGATCGTATATGAGTAGCATATGATCATGTATATATATATATATATATATATAAGACTTAAATTTTAATGTGATAGTATAAGAGTTGTATGTGGTCACATATAAATTAATGTAATCGCATCAAAAAATTCATATTTATATATAAATTATTAAAGATGCGTGGCATACCGATGTTTTATACACATAAATTAAAAGAGGTATTGCGATTCAATCTACGAATCCCAATCACTAAGATTTTACAAGTTTTATCTATAATTAAACTGCATTATCTTATATGTAGGTGACGTTGACATGAAAATCTCCACCTATAATAAGTTTACAACAAGTTTGATTACAACATCTGATCTGATCGTTATTTAATTGAACTTACAAAAAAAGTGATTTCGTCTTGACTGATTACAGATAACATCAGTCTTCCTCTCCTTTTTCCATCAATGTCCTTTTCTTCTCAATTGTTAATTGTTATTATTGAAGCTCAAAATTCGAAGTCATCCTTGGCGGCTATCGGCTATAACCAGTTATCAATGCAAGGAAAAAGCTTGGAAATTAACTTCCGGTTTAGGCATTTGATTGAACCAGTTGCTAGCTTATATGTGGCCTCATCTTGACTAATTACAGATAACTTCAGTCTTCCTCTCCTTTTTTCCATCAATGTCCTTTTCTTCTCAATTGTTAATTGTTATTATTGAAGCTGAAAATTCAAAGTCATCTTGGCAGCTATCGGCTATAATCAGTTATCGAAGCAAGGAAAAAGCTTGGAAACTTCAGGTTTGCTAGCTTATATGTGGCCTCATTTCATCTCTTCCTTTTCATGAAAAAGAAACTCATGAATTTAGTCTATGCACCATATATTATCGTATGTTATTAGTCAAGATGCACAAAAGTGACAATAGAAAGAAGTACTTGATATGATTTAGTCTCTAAGTGCATGTATTTGCCGATGACTCTGTCTCAAAAGTTTTTGGTTTGAAAATTTTGTTGGCAACCTTTGCATTGGAGTTTAGTCAATGTTGACCGTTGAGGGGTGGACAGATTGATATTGTGGTCCTGCCCAGTATTCTACTTTTAGTTCTTTCCTTTTCATTGATTTTTCTTAATACTTTAACGCCTGGATCTTTGACGGCGGTTAATTTACCCAATGACCAACAGTATTCTTGCAGGCTAATTAAATTGCTACTAAATTTCTAATTTCAGTCATCATTCCTGTCCAAGTAACGAAACCAAACTTTGGATTCAGAGTTCGAATTAGCTACAAGAACGATGTCTTCGATTGTTGTATTTTCAGGCTCAAGAACTCTCCTCTTACTTTACTTGCTTTCTTTTCTGTCTTCTGCTATGTCAATGAGTTATCTCTACAGTCTTTGCCCATCAGATCAAAATAATTCTGCTTCAGGACCTTACATGTTCAATGTCGGTAACCTCTTCCGTCAAAAGCTTTACGACGGAGTTAACAAGCCTATGGATTATGGTGTGGACCCAGATAAGGTTTATGGCCTTTATCTTTGTAGATTCGATATTACTCAAGATACCTGTCAGAATTGCATAGTTAACGCAACCGAAACACTTGTAAAAGAATGTCAGAGCAACAAGACTGCAATAATATGGTTTGACGAATGTATGGTGCGCTATTCTAACAGATCTTTCTCCTCTACCTTGGAGTCATATCCAGCAGTTTACATGTGGAATGTTGTCAACGTTACTCAACCTGATGAGTTTGCTGAGATTTTGAAACAGACCTTAAATAAAGCAATTGCGATGTTATCAGCTTCTAACTATGGGATCCAGAATGTTAGCATTTCTAACAATGAAACACTATATAGTCTTGTGCAATGCTTACCGGGTTTGTCAACACAAGACTGCCGTGCTTGCCTGAATGAAGCTGTTGATAGTGTCTTAGTCTTGGTCCAAGGCAAGCGAGGTGGTAGGTATCTTAACCCAAGTTGTAATACAAGGTATGAGCTTTACTCTTTTTATGGAGACCCTACACATACAGTTGCAGCTCCAGCCCCCAACACTCCATCTAATAATTCCGGCTACACCGGTGGTGAGTTCATATATTAATCTCATTTTGTTATTAAATGTTTTTTCTGTTTCCCATTTGTATCAAGGCTTTTCTCTTCATTATTTGTATAATTAAATTTATTAATTGAACCCATCAAATGAAACCTTAGATTCTGGAAGCAAGAAAGAGAGCAGAGCATGGATTCCAATAGCTATAACAGCATTAGCAGTTGTAGTGGTGCTGTTGAGTTATTTTGTTTGGCATATGTGGAGAAAAAATAAAAGAGACAAAGGTGATTGATTTACTTGACATTGTAAAAGCAATATGACCCTTCTTTCAATTTCTTGGCAAATGTTTTCAAAGTTATATCCAACCTCATAATATTATGTTATATGTCACATTTCATTGTTTTAGTAGTCTTACATAGACTCAAGATGAATCTCTCCTTTTCTTTTTCCTACTCTAAACTAATTCTGTGTGACTTGTAGAGGAGAGAGCAAAGAGTCAAGAAATTCAATTAATTCGCTTGAGAGAAGGTAGACTGGAAAATGACTATTCGTATGATGATTTGCAAGGAGAAATGCATATGGAATCTCAAGAGTTCCCATTGTTACCACTAAGTTTGGCCCTCAAGGCTACGCAACATTTCTCGGATGAAAATAAGCTTGGAGAAGGTGGGTTCGGCCCTGTCTACAAGGTACGTATTCATTGTAAGGTGATGGTTTTAAATTTTCTTCAAAGAAATTCTAAATTAAACCCTGCAAGTCATGTGTTGAGACATATACGTCAGGCAATTTGTTAGACTTCAAGAGAATCGGCCAATTGCATTATCTGAAATAGAATTGGTGTTTAAATGACCAATTTTTCTGACATAGGAAGTCTGTCATTGTGTTTTATGCAACAAACCAGGGGATTTTAGTAGACGGTAGGGAAATTGCAGTGAAGAGACTCTCAAAATCATCTGGACAAGGGTTACTAGAATTCAAGAATGAAGTCACTTTGATTGCTAAATTACAACATAAAAATCTTGTCAAACTCTTAGGTTGTTGCTTAGAGGGGAAGGAATTGCTGCTCATCTATGAGTTTATGCCCAACAAAAGTCTTGATTTACTCCTGTTTGGTATGCCTCTCAAACTTTCTAATGCTTATTAGTTGTTATTGTACACATGAAAACAAAGATTTGGATACATTTACTACTTGGTAGCAAGTTGTTAAATGTTTACGTGTTTTGTTCTGTTTTTTTTTAGCACAACTACCAGCATTACTGCATTACTAAAATTGTATCCAAGTCTTTATTTTTCCCCCAATCCTCCTTTTAACCAAAAAGCATGAGGTAGATTAATCATTTAATATTATCTTTCCATTCATTGTTAGATTCAACGAGAAGTGTGCAATTGGATTGGAAAACACGTTTGAGCATCATTAATGGAATTACACGGGGTCTCTTATATCTACATGAAGATTCCCGATTAAGAATTATTCATCGAGATATGAAAGCTAGTAATGTTTTGTTAGATCATGATATGAACCCAAAGATCTCGGATTTTGGAATGGCCAAGATATTTGGTGGGAATCAAACTGAAGCTAATACTAATAGAGTTGTTGGAACATAGTAAGTTTATTTTTTTTAGTTGGTCATGTTTCCTTGCTCTTGCAAATTATTTCTTAACATGTATAACATATGGTGTTATGTGCTCTAAGAGATATAGTCATTGAATCCTCAATAATATTTTAACTTTTCTTTGTTTTTACTTTTTTTCAAATAGTGGATATATGGCCCCGGAATATGCTATGGAAGGACTATTCTCCGTCAAATCGGATGTTTTCAGTTTCGGAGTTATACTATTAGAGATTATAAGTGGAAGAAAGAATAGTGGGTTTCATCTTTCAGAACCCGGTTTAAACTTACTAAATTATGTATGCAACTAAATCCAAATTTGCTTTTGAGGATTTTTTTTTTATTTATTTCCAATGATTGATATATCGATCTTAGTTCATGACTTGTATATAACATTGCAGGCATGGAAACTATGGTGTGAAGGACAAACACTAAAGCTGATGGATCCAGAAATCACCCAATCATGTGTTCCGGCTGAACTATTGAGATGCATCCATATTGGATTGTTGTGCGTTCAGGAAGACCCAACATACAGACCTACCATGTCATCTGTGGCTGTTATGCTAGCAAGTGATAATGTAATACTTCCTCAACCAACCCAACCTGCATTTTCCGTTGGGCAAGTTGCAAGATTTGCTCAACCTTCACAAGATGTAATGGTTTGTTCTGTTAATGAGGTAACGTTTTCAAATGTAACCCCTAGATGACAATTTTTTTTTGTTTTACTTAATTGTTTGATGTATTCAATGATTTATAGACATGTTATATGTAACATATATATTTTCCATGGAGACATCATTTTTAATTGGGTGTTTTAGTAGCGATGACAGTGTTTATTTATTTGGTTGTGAAGTTTTACAACCGAACATGTATGGTTGTTTTATTTTATTATCTATTATTCTAGTTCATGCATGGTTATTTGCAAAACATCAAACCGAAAATTTCCAATTTTGTAATTATTGGCAAATCTCCTCTACGTTTCTCACTATCTTTATTGTCATGGACACCGGTAACAAACTAACTATCCTTCTCTGAGACATTTCACAAACACTTTGGCAACAAAAAATCAAAACTTTTTGAACCATACATAAAAACACATAAATTGACAACATATTGACATGTTTAAAGAGCAACATTTACATTCCACGTTGAATGGCTATAACAGCTTCATGATCATTGTTGTTTCCCGTTAAAGCATCCAGAGCTGGAAGTGGGTTTTGATGAATGTGAATTCTTGAGATGAAGAACAAGGCTTTGTTTGTAGATTGTAGTGGTGTGTGTTTTGAGTGAAAATGGAGTTGCAGTAGGTAATATGGCGAGCGAGTGAAAACAACTAAGCCCAGTTTACTGTAGTGAATATCTAAGCAGAAGAGAAGATGGTTGCTTATTTGCTTTTAAAGTTCAAATTGGTTTATTTCAGATTGTCTTGTCGATTACATCCCTATCAAGCATCAGCAATTTTTTATCATCGATCGTTGCTGATCATTGCCGCCGTCGGATCACTTTTAGTTTTCTGCATAGTAGAGACGATGAAAATGGGAAGGGCAACTAGAGAAACGACGTCGTACGAAATAACAATTGCTGACATTGTAGATGTGAGTGGGCACGTCATATTGAGTCGACGTGCCAAATAACTTCTTCATTGAGCAGCTTATTTGTCTAGAAATATTGAGCCCATTTTTGTTCACCCCTACAAAGAGGGTAAACATTACTTCTCTTCTAAAAAGATGACATATGTTTAGGGATAGGTAAATTTATCTAAAAAGATAAAAATGTACCCCCTCCATGAACACATATCATCCATTTAGAATAGAGGAAATAGTCACCTCCCTTGAAGGGGGATGAATAAAAGTGTTCTCAGAAATATTTAGTGGAATTACGGTGCATACCAAATTTGGTAACCACTTTAACTACACCAAGTTTTTTTTTTTTTTTTGTTAAATGTCACATCAACAATTATGATTTGTTAAAATTACTAATTTAATCATCTCATACTTAATTATAATAATATATATTTCTAAAAATTATACTGTTGGAAAGATCTTATTGAGATCTTTAAAATGGAGCCAATATTGATATACATATTTAATTTATTAAATATAATTATTAATTAATACATTTAACCAATATAGTAATTATTTTATTTTTTTGGCATTATATGAGTAATTATTTAAGAATAATATTGTTATGCTAAAAAAAATTAATTGTTATTGTACAAGTTAAATAATAAAAATTAATTAGTATTGTACAAATATGTATTGAGAGAATATTCTTTAAAAATGTTTTTTTGGTGTAAAATTTGGTGTGGATACATTGAAGTGGAAAAAAAAATTTGATATAAAAAAAATGTTCTTTTTATAATAAATTGGTGTAATATTTAGTGTACTGGATTAGAATTGCTCTAATAACGTGTCATTACATGTCAATAAAGACTGGCTGATGTTCCTAGCATGTCAGAATCTTATGCCTGACATGTCTTGTCATGCTAGACTTTCATGCTGATGTCTCTAGACACGTCAGCCAATCGTACAAAGATGTTTCTCTTTTATGAAATGGTGAGCAAGTTGTTTTCATAAACTTGGTAGAAATTTAAGGGCATGTTCGGTAACGTTTTTGTTTTCTGTTTTCTGTTTTCTGTCTTCTAATTTTCGTTTGATTTCAAGAAATTGATTTTTATATTTTTCGAGTTTGAAACGTGTTTGATAGCAATTATTGAAAATGATATTCTGAGAATGTAAACATAAAAAACACCTCCGATAGAATACTCTAAAATGAGTAAACAGTGATAATATCAATTTTTCTTTATATATAGTTTTTGGAATAATTGAATTTATTGAAAAACTGAAAAATTTTTTTAAAAAAATCTTTTTTAATGGATCTCCACCATCCCTTTCAAAGATAGATGGTGGAGACTAGGGGTGGGCATGGATTGGTGCAGTTCGATTTTGGCTAAAACCGTATTGAACCGATCGGTTTTTTAAAATGTGAATCGGTTTAAATCATTTTGAACCTAAAAACCAAATTAAACCGAACATGTTCAATTCGATTTTAGGTCTATTGGGTTTTGAAGGTTTTTTTATATGTTTTTTAATTTTTTGGACCTTTAAGTTGTTTTTTTGGCATTAAGACTTAAACTTTTTTTAAGAAAACATAATATGTAAAAAAGTAATTTAAACAAAATACAACCCAATTTTCAATCCAAATCTAAAATTTCAATCATATTCGGTCTACATACTCAATCAAAATATAAAATCTTCATAACTTCTATAAAATAAAAGTAAAAAAATGTAGTACATAATGTAGTCCAAAATAAAAAATCATCAACTAACATTCCATAATAAAATTGAGCCTTTATTAAGACAATTCGGTTTATTCGATTTTTAAATTTTAAATCGGTTTGAACCAAACCGAACCGAGTCAAACCGAACACTCTTTTTCGGTTCAGTTAAATTCGGTTTCGGTTTTTATGCCAAGTGAAGACGTAATAGATTATTTTTAAAAACAAAAAACAAAAAAGAAAAACAAAAAAACAAAAAAAAGAGGTGGAGTTCCAATTACTAGATTGGATCTCCACTGTCCATCCTTCTTTCTCTTACTTTGTTCTTGGTGTTGAAATTAAAAATATAAAACTGGAATTAAATTATAGTAATGAATGAATGAATGAATAATAAAAATCAAGTGGATGATGAGAGAGAGAGAGAGAGCCGTGATGAATCTAGAAGGCTGCATGAGAGATTCTTCTTTCAACCCCTTCCATCCGCCCAACTCAACTCAACTCAGTCTGCATACAACACAACAGTAGTCCAGAAAAGTCTTCTCTTCTCTTCTATTTATCATCATTTTTTTTTCCTCAAACCAATGATTCCTTAAAAGGAAAGAGAGATCGAGAATTGATCCATGAACAAATAACATATCATGTTAAAAAACATCAAGTAGAAAGAACCGATAAAGAGAGAAAAAAAAAAACCTTAAATTAATTGACATCATCATCAACAGGAAGGAGAAGAAGAAACTAAGAAACAAACGGTGATCAGAATAATAGTACATGAATTTTGTTCTGGCCTTTTCTTTTCTTTTCTTTTTTTTATGAAAGAACCCGATCTCTCGGCCAATGTAAACAGCCACAGTCAAATATTTCAGCTGTAGATCACATTCTAAGTCAAATATACCATTAATTTATGTTTTCAAAGAAAAATAATTAAAAAAAGTGGTGGTGGGTCCAAAAGAAACGAGAACAAAAATCAGAGAACATTAGTTCAAGTAATCTCTTTGTCTTCCCTCTTAATTTGTTTGTTTTCAATACTTCAATGGGTTTCTCATTCCGTCCTTCAATTTACCGAACCGGGTTCGGTTAGAAAAAACATAAATTTCATGCAACTCTTTGTTTTAAAGTGGACAATATATATATATATATATATATATATATTTTTTTCCTTTTTTTCTTAATTGTTTGATGTATTCGATGATTAAAAGACATGTGGTGTGTAATTATTGGCAAAGCTCATATATCTCCCACTATCTTTATAAGAATTAAAAGTTCATTCTCTTTATAAGCAAGAGCAATGATCATTAAGACCAAAACAGGGGAATGTAGAAGGTATTCAAAAGAACAATTTTTAGGATTCTCATGAAATTATTTGACAAGAACATTATTAGACAATATAAATTAGCTGAAAGAGCTTCTCTGGATTCTACATAGAGCTGTAATCTATACTGCTGTTCTATCAGAATTGTTTAGGCTAAGAGATTTTCTCAACAATCGATTGGCTAATTCACCCAATTATTAAAGGAATTGTTTTTTCTCTGTTTATTATTTTTTTTTGAAGTACTGTACACTCTTAATATTTCAACTATAATCTAAAAAGTTTTGAAATTGAATTGTGCAACATAAACTATTGAGGTGTTAGTAGAAAAGTATTTGAAAGATATGATTTATAACTAGTGGACCTAGCTAGAGAACAAGATGTACTTAAGGTGAAGATAGAAAATACAAATAAGGCTCATACCAGTTTAAAGTATAGGTGCCTATGCTTCTACATTGAAATATTTGAATTTCATTATAACATTTTATAAGTATACATAGATAGTTTTCTCCCCGGTATTGAGGGAGTAGATATTTGAACCTTACATTTAGTACTTAATGGCAGCAGATCCTAGCAGACTTCTGATCCATTCAATGTCACATTAAAAATATGATTAAAACTAGTATTCATATATGACAGGACCCTACCCAACTTCTATTTTAAGTATGAGGAAATCTTATGAAAATCTTATCTTTCTAACCGAAATCTGAAATCTTCTTGAAAACCTTACAGAAAATCATATAAATGTGGCTTCTAATAAAATCTTTAACAATCACTTTGACTTTTTAAAACTTTTCCACATTGTGACTTGAAAACGCAATTTAAATATGTGGGTTATGACCCATCATAAAATATGCTACAGTTAAAATTTAAAAAAAAAAAAAATTGTTTTCTTTGTATTGAACTCATCTGTTGAATATTTAAATATTAAAAACTATTTATAAAAAAATTAATGGTATCTTAAAAATATGCACATTTGCGTGTTTTAATTAAAATCACCGCCTGACTTCTCTCTTCACTCTTCTCACCTCTCACACCTCTCTTTTTATTTTTTAATCTATATTATTGTAAGCCACTACACACACATGCACTTATACACTTGCCACCCCACACACATGTACTCCACCTGGCAGCTGGTTGCCTTTTCACTTAAATTATATATATATATATATATATACACAAAAATTTTCTTATGAGAATGCCATGATAGAATTATATAAAGACATTGAATGTGAGCCACTCGTTTTACAAACTTTGACTTGGTATGTATGCATTTGTCAAATCACTTTTATAAATGAGTGGCTCACATTCAATATCCTGATAAAATTATATAAGGATGCCTTGATAGGAACGAGACCGTATATATATATATATATTTTTATTTATTTATATACGGAAATTTTCCTATGAGGATGCCCTAATAGAATTATATAAGAACATTGAATGTGGGCTACTCATTTTACATACTTTGACTTGGTATGTATACACTTGTCAAATCACTTTTATAAATGAGTGACTCACATTCAATATTCTGATAAAGTTATATAAGAATGCCCTGATAGGAACGGGACCGTATATATATATATATATATATATAAACTTATCTAATAGCAAGGTGTAAGTCTAATTGGGCTTAGGTTTGGGCTTAAGCTCTTGGATCTATCTAACTAGATCTTGGATCATGTGTTTGGCTTGGATACTGGACTTGGGAAAATCTATCTAGAACTATATCATACTATATATATATATATTGAATTATTACATAAATTCAGGATTTTTAGGATGGAGAGAACTCGAATCCAATATTATTAGATGGTCAATATTTGGAGAAAAAAAATTATATGAAAGATCTTTTCTGGATTCTACATAGAGAGCCTAACACGTAAAAACTTCATTTATGTGCCATTTGTAATCATCCTCTACAAATAATGTCAAATATTATCGTTGACCGTACTCATTTTGGTTGCTCATCTCTTTCCAGTCAAACTGTGGCCGATTAGAAAAATGAACCGGAGGATGCTTGTTGTCAATTTGTCAATTCATCGTTCACATTAGACTAAGAGATTTTCTCAACACTCTTTGGTTAATTTCAGCAAATCATAAAAGGAATTGCTTTAAAATAAATAAATAAATAAATAAAAATCTTAATATTTCAACTATAATCTAGATAGTATTGAAATTGAATTTTGCAACATAAACTATTGATGTATTATTAGTAGAAAAGTATTTTGAGGGATATGATTTATAACTAGTGGACCTCAAGAACAAGATGTTTGCACATCTCGGTATTTGTGGAAGTAGATATCTACCAGATATGGTAGCAGAAATCTGGACCGCAGCAGTAGATATCTACTAGATATGATAGTAGCTATTTGGGCCGCAGCAGGTCCCGATAGTCCTCTAACTCATTTGGTGTCACCTTAAAAAAAAAAAAAAAGGTTTAAAACGAGTTTCTACATGCATGAAACAATGACCTCTCTAAGTAAGATTTATGAGATTTCTACTACAATCTCAATTATGTTGGTCTTTGTGTCTCAATATTCTTTGGATTAATAATATTTTAAGTTGAAGTCATCCCAATATTCTTGGCATCTTTCACATCAAGTTTTACCAGGCCAATTGAAATTAATTGTGTGGTTGCTCAGCTTTCAAAGTAATTTCCCTACCCACGACTAAGAAGACTGGCCATATGGTTTGATTATTTTGCTTTTCATTGATTTTCTAAAACGTTTAAGTTGACAAATTATATGTTAACTATTTCAATATTGACTGCTTCTTGCCAGGTGAAACTAGTTGTCCCAGTTCAGATTTCAAGTTTGAAAATCATTCCAATAACTGCTTTGATTGACTTTTATAGATAGTCCTTCGTCACATTAATGATCATGTACGGTTCCTGCCAATGGTGTTTTGATTGATAGTTCAAGGCCACAAGGAAGATGTCGATTCTTGCATTTACTTGCTCAGTAAGTATCTGCTTGCTTTACTTGCTTTCTTTTGTATCCATGGTGATGTCTCAGACTTTCCCTTACTCGCATTGCCCACGCGGTTCGAATAACACTGCTTCCACCAAGTTCAGGGACAATCTCAACAACCTTTTCAACGGAAAGCTTTACGATGAGCGTGGCAACTCTCTCTATTACAATACAACTGATGGGGAAATCCCGGACAGAGTTTATAGTAATTATATTTGTAGATTCGATTTTTCTCCAGAAACCTGCCGGAATTGCGTAAATAATGCAACCAAAAACATCGTGGAACAGTGTAATGGCACGCAGGAGGCAGTTCTATGGTATCCAACGTGTATGGTGCGGTACTCTTACAGGAATTTCTTCTCTACCTTGGAGTTAGTTCCAATCATATACGCATGGACTGCAGGAAACATTACTCGGCCTGCTCAATTCGCGATGATTTTGAATCAGACCTTCAATGATTTAATCGAGAGGGCACCTTTGAATCCTTCTAAGTACGCGATCCAAGAAGGCAACATTTCGGACTTTGAACGACTATATAGTCTTGCTCAGTGCACAGAAGATTTGTCTACAGAAGATTGCGGCGCTTGCCTGAAAGCTGCTTTTGATCGAGTTACAGCAGATAGCATCCAGGGCAAGCAAGGTGGTAGAGTTCTTATTCCAAGCTGTTTTGTTAGGTATGAATTGTTCCGTTTTTATGAGGTTCCTTACATTGTTGGATCTCCAGGCCACATCTCTCAACGTGATGGTGAGTTTATAATATTTTCATTATATAAATATCTAGATAAATAGAAATTATTAGGTGCGCTATTGTAGCGATTATCAGGTCTAATAATTGATTTCCGTAGATAACAGCGGAAGGAGAAAGAAGGAAAGCAGAGCATGGATTCTAATCACTATAGTAACCGTATCGGTATTTCTCGTAATTGTGCTGTTTAGTTCTTTTTTCTGGTGTATGTGGAGAAGGTGGAGAAGAGACAAAGGTAGTAGTTTGTTTACTTGGCATCATCAAAGCTATATTATCACTCTGTTTTTGTATGTTTTCCTTGACTAATTCAGCTTGAGTTTGCAGAAGAGGAAATAAACATTCAAGAGGCTCCAATAATTCCAATGTCTGAACGTAGAATGGGAGATGACCGGTCGTATGATATTTTACGAGGAGATCATCAAAATCAGACGGAATCTCCTGACTTTCCTGTGTTTCCGCTAAGTCTCATGCTCGAGGTTACACAAGATTTCTCTGATGAAAATAAGCTTGGAGAAGGCGGGTTCGGCACTGTCTACAAGGTATATATATTATATTACAAGGTTATAGCTTTAAATTTTACATTAAAAAAATTCTGAATTGAACCTTACAGGTCGTGTGTTGGAAAGAGTGTAGAATAACTTCAATTTACTGTGTAGCTTCCATTCAATTATGTTGTGCTATGCGATTGATTAATGGAATTGGTGTATTAAAGGACACGTTTGACTCAAATAGCAAGATCTTTTCTTTTGTGTTTTATGACACAATCCAGGGAATTTTAGACGACGGTAAGGAAATTGCGGTGAAGAGACTCTCTAGAACATCCCGACAAGGGATACGAGAATTCAAGAATGAAGTCGGTTTAATTGCCAAATTACAACATAAGAATCTTGTGAGATTGTTAGGTTGCTGCTTAGAGGGCAATGAAATGCTGCTCATTTATGAGTTCATGCCCAACAAAAGCCTTGATTTCCTCCTCTTTGGTTTGCCTCTCAAGCTTTCTAATGCCTGTTAGTTGTTACTGTACAACATTTGCATAATCCATATCTAAATTTTATTTGTTTTCATTCATTGTTAGATGCAACAAGAAGTGTGCAATTGGATTGGAAAACACGCGTAAGCATCATTAATGGAATTGCACGAGGTCTCTTGTATCTACATGAAGATTCCCGACTTAGAATTATTCATCGGGATTTAAAATCTAGTAATGTTTTGTTAGATCATGATATGAATCCAAAGATATCGGACTTTGGGATGGCTAGAATATTTGGTGGGAATCAAAATGAAGCTAATACCAATAGAGTTGTTGGAACATAGTAAGTACATTTCTTTCTAATTGGCTTTTTTTCCTTCCTGTTGCAATCAAGGTGCAAAAAATCCACTTCTATACTTGATTTTTTTTTTTTGTTTTGTTTTGTTTGAACTATTATAATTTTGAGGTTTGGTAATTTATTGCTTTTGAACAGCGGGTACATGGCTCCGGAGTACGCTATGGAAGGACTATTTTCCATCAAATCAGATGTTTTTAGTTTCGGAGTTCTATTGCTGGAGATTATAAGTGGGAAAAAGAATGGTAGATTTTATCATTCAGAAAACGGTCTAAGTCTCTTTAATTATGTAAGTAACTAAATCTGTTTGTGTTCTTATAGAATGATTGCCAATGATCCATACAACAATCTTAGTTCATGACATATAAAATTGCATGCAGGCATGGAAACTATGGTGTGAAGGACTTGCATTACAGTTTATCGATCCAGTACTCGTGGAGTTATGTGTTCCGGACGAACTAATGAAATACATTCATGTTGGATTGTTATGTGTACAAGAAAACCCAACGGACAGACCTTCTATGTCATCCGTGGTTATTATGTTAGCTAGTGATAGCACAAAACTTCCTCAACCAACCCAACCTGCATTTTCTGTTGGGCGAATTGTTGAAAATTATGCTCAATCCTCATCTGATGCGAACGTTTGTTCAATTAATGGGGTAACCATGTCAAATGTATTACCTCGGTAATGATTTTTTTTTTTTTTTTTCATTGTTTGTGGTATTACTAATTATATAAAAAGAAATAGTGATCTTACTTTCGCTAATAATTATCAGTCTTTGTATCAGCAGTCCAGCTATTATCTCTTCTTCCTCTAAAGAGAAAGTCATGAATACAATTATGCTTTCTAATTATCCATAATTAATGCAACCCAAACAATAATTAAACCAATCAGACTTTTCAAATTGTGTTGTGAATATAATTAATCTCATCAAGACTTGTATATAAAAGATCATAATGTAAGCGGTGCAACAACACCTCTCTTGAGTTCATTTGGTAATTTTGTCGAACATCTTGTAAGCAAAACCAAAAACTATCACCAACTCCTTCCAAGACCTTGTTTGAATGGACTTACAAGCACAATAACGTAATGCTAGCAATAAGGAAACATAATCAACTAAAAATAATCAAACCACAACATAACACAAGCAATTTTAAGTGGTTCACCAAAATTGGCTACGTCCACGAAGACACCGATATTTCTAGATAATGAGAATGACAAGTATAAGAGATTACCTCTAACCCACAAACCTTCTCTCTTCCTCAAGGTCTTAATCCTTCAACCTCACAATCACTCTTTGTTCTAGGTTTTTCTCTCTAGCTTTTGTTGTCTCTACACATTTGCACACACTTTGTCTAAAACATCAACTAATAACTTATATAATGAGACTTTTAGTTACAACATAGCCCAATAAAACCCTAAATTACAAACATGCCCCAAATACAAATTCATGTTACTTTGAGACAAACATCAACACATAAGACATAATCTCCTCTTCTTAAAAAAAAGTGTTCTTTAATCCTTTGTTGAATTTTCTATTGCTTGAGTGAGATTTTAAAATTTCACTGATTCATTTTGAATTCAGGTAATGAATTTCAGGATAATTGCTTAATGAGAGCTTTTTTGTATTCAAAGTCATACTCTAAATTTTATTACAATCAAATTATCTTCATTGACTAATCTAAATTTGTCATTTAGTTTAGTTATTCTGATGATGTTGTCAGCTTGCTAATGAGTTTCCAGTCAATGAAAGGTACATTGAATAAGTAAGTAGAAGTCCATGTCATTATATCATTTCAAGTCAGTCTAAGATTATTATTTTTTTTTAATGTACAAGCATGCACCTTCCTCGAAACTACAATCGCTTGGCTATTGTAATACGAAGTCTGTTTATTTGTATAGGCCAGGACCACATTTACTCACTGAAGAACTCTAATTAATAATTTTTAAGTCTGGTCTTTTTTTTTTTTTTTTTTTGACATTATCTATGTATCATTATTATGATTCTAACCGTGACTTTGAATTTCTTAAGGACCCAACTGATCATCAAATCAGAGGATGGGTTCAAGTGTGGTCTATTTCAGGAACAAAGTTGTATAACGTTTTGGTCCTGATAATTTATTTCTGAATCGACCTGATTAGAGAAGAACCTTAACTCTATTGGTTTATTAGTTTGTGCTTCTTTTACTAGTCTTCTGTTATTTAAGGAAGTCAAATCTCAGAAAAACAATTGATATGACTTTCTACTTGGAATTGTTCAGAGAAAACACCAGTTAACTACATCCCTAGACACTACATGACTGCATGCCTGGTTTGCTTATATAGCTGCAAAATAGAATTTATTTTCAAAAGAAAAAATACGGTTCATGTAAGAATTGTTACAAAAACCATGCAACTACTTTTTCTTTATTTTCTTATAACCTGTCTTTGTGATTTTGCTGATGCCAATCTTCAAGATATCACTAGTGGTGATCCTCCATACAATATTTGTACAAACAGTAACAATTATGCAACCGATAGTCCATTCGAAAATAATCTGTATAATCTCTTAGTTGTTTTGTCCTTGAATGCTTCTGTCACCAAGTCTTCCAGTTTCTACACGGGAGATGACTCTGATAGAGTTTATGGTCTCTACATGTGCTTCAATTATAACTATACTACATATGTTGATTGCAAAAACTGTATAGCCACCACCGCGTCTCAACACATCTTCAGGGATTGTCCAAACGAAAAGGAAGCAATTGTTTGGGAAGATTCCTGCCTGTTGCGCTACTCTAGCGAAGATTTCTTTGGCAAATTGGATGTCACAGGAAATATTCCCAAAGCTAACTCCCAAAACGTATCAGACCCAGAAAGTTACAGATCAGTCGTGAACAGAACTCTGAGTACTCTTACCATGCAAGCAGCTTATAATCCTGTAAATAACATGTCTGCTACCGGAGTAGAATCCTTTACGAAAACAGAAACGTTGTATGCTCTAGTTCAATGCACTAGAGACTTATCCGGTGATGATTGTAGTTCATGCCTCCAGACTGCTACTAGAGAGATTTTATCTTGCTGCTATTTTCTTCGTGGAGCACGAGTTCACAGCCGTAGTTGCTTTTTGAGGTATGAATTGTATGACTTTGTTAATGGTGCCTCTGAATCTTCTGTTTCTTCAGGAAACCAAGCCAAAGGAAAAGGCAAGTGCATGCCGCAATTTCAACATAAGAATTTGCTTAAATGATGATGGTGTTAAATAATTTGAAAATCAATATTTAGTACTGTGTTCTCAAATGCAGGTAGCGAAAGGAAGATATGGATGATTATAATTTTAACTATTGTAGCAGCATTTGTACTTGGGGGACTCTTGGCTTGCACTATCTACTATCTTACAAAGAAAAAGGGAATTCGTAAAACCGGAGGTGACTATTAGAATCTCTATAGTTCTAGCATCTCCTTCTTTTTATTGTTGTTTTTACATTTTATATTTGTGTTTCAGTTGAATTACAGGATATCGGTGGTGACCGGAACTATCACCAACATATGCGAGGGAGGGATGATATAGAAGCTCAGGAGTTTTACATTGAACTGAAATCCATACATTTAGCAACAGATAACTTTTCTGATTCAAATATGCTAGGACAAGGCGGTTTTGGTCCTGTTTACAAGGTATACAATATTTCTCACTTTTGATATCTTATATAAATGAAAATATATTGATACTGTTAGAGTGCTTAAATACTATAAGCTTTTAGGTTTGATTGTTAACTTTGCTATTCCAGAAGTCTTGGTTTCTAATCCCCCTACATGATTATTTGAATTTGTTATGTGTTTGGGTTTGGGTTTGAGCTACATGTACTTGCACATAAGGGAATGTGTTAGGGTGCTTAAATACTATTGATGAGTCTTTTCCTATAGCTTAAACTCTTAGATCCGATGATTAGTAACTACCAAATAATCAAAAGAAAGTAAATTTTCAGGGTATATTGAGTGATGGAAAGGAAGTAGCAGTCAAGAGGCTATCCAGCTGTTCTGAGCAGGGCACAGAGGAATTCACTAATGAAGTGCTACTGATTTTAAAGCTGCAACACAAGAATCTTGTTAAGCTTTTAGGTTTTTGTGTAGATGGAGAGGAAAAGCTGCTTGTATATGAATTTATGCCCAACAACAGTCTTGATGTGATCCTTTTTGGTATGTTTTCTTTTACATAATTTTATTTCTGACTTCTTTCAGCTATATATATATATATATATATAGGTCCAATTTGATTATTGAGTCCTTGATTTTCACTTTTAATGGTTAGATCCAAGGAAACGTGCACAGCTCAGTTGGAGCGAACGTCTAAATATTGTAAATGGAATCGCAAAGGGAATTCTTTATCTTCATGTGGATTCTCGACTTAGAATCATTCACAGAGACCTAAAAGCTAGCAATATCTTGCTGGACTTCGACATGAACCCAAAAATCTCAGACTTCGGAATGGCAAGGATCTTTGCTGGAAGTGAAGGTGAAGCTAATACTGCTAGAATAGTTGGAACATAGTAAGTGAAAATTACTATCTCTTTTAATATTTCAAAATGTTTCTTACCATAAAAAAAATCTGATTCATTTTGTTTTTTTTCCGGTGAATAGTGGATATATGGCTCCAGAGTATGCTATGGAAGGATTATATTCCATTAAGTCTGATGTTTTTAGTTTTGGAGTGCTCTTGCTTGAGATTATAACTGGGAAAAGGAACGCAGGCTTCCATCATTCTGAACGCACTACTAGCCTCCTAGCATATGTAAATTTATTCACCATAAACAATTCTACACTTATTGCAAAGTGTTAATACTTCAAATTTACATGAGTGATTCTATTGAAAAATGATACAGGCATGGCAGCTGTGGAATGAAGGCAATATATTGGAGTTGATGGATCCATTATTGGGCGATACGTGTTTTCCAGATGAATTTTCAAGATACATCCGTATTGGATTGCTGTGTGTACAAGAGGATGCCTTTGACAGGCCTACAATGTCATCTGTTGTTGTAATGTTGAAAGCTGAAACCGTGACTCTTTGTCAACCTGAAAGACCAGCCTTCTCCATGGGAAGATTTACTGATCACCGCGAAGCAAATGCTAACGATTGTTCTGTTAATGCTTTAACAGTTTCGGATATTTTGCCTCGGTGATCGGTTCAATGAATGGGTTTGATTTGAATAGTCACTGTGGTCCTGTCCTATAAAACTTACAGTCCAGAAACAATTGCCTGGTTTCTATTATTTTATTTTGTAATTACCTGTAAGAATCTGTCACTGACTTTGAATTTTCTTTGCTTAAATAAACACATTAAAAATTTCTAATTGTTTAAAAGAATTGTTGTTATGATGTCTTATTGTCTTGTTTAAGGTAATTCTTAAGATTGATCTATCATATATAATTTTCATATAGCAATGCAAAGTCAGAGAGCAGAATTTTTAATATATTATTCATATATAATATCGTATCAAAGCTAGGTATTATCAGGTTCCTGCATAAGGGTGATCTATGTGATTGTATTTGTTATATGTATTTGAATTTGTTCTGCATTGTATATTTTATTTTAAATAATTTAGTCAACATGACAATTTCTGCATTTTTAATCTAAAAAAAGATAAGGAGATTGAATAATTAAAGTCTATGGCCTTCTTTTATGGTTTTGGCTTTTGGCTGGCGCTGTTGCTTGTTGTTTGCCTTTTGGCTTCTATAAAATTCAGCTGTTCAAAAAAAAAAAAGGGTCAAGTATTGTTTAGGCAAAAAAATTAATTAGCCAACAGTGCATATGGGAAGACTAGATCAAATAAAGTTTTAATATCATATTTGTAACCGCTAATCCAAAAATTTAAATTGTCATCCATCCATTGATATAAAATTCTCTAATATTTCTAACATATTAACACATGTATGATCATGAAATTACAACATGATACACTTGATTCAGCTGATAAGCCCACTAAATTCTACCTGCCATCTCTGTCAACACCATTGCCAGGAAACTCATAGCTTAACTGCTCCGGTAGAATGGTCAGTTGAATAGAACCTATTCGTTTAAATTGACTAGACATTTCTTGTTAAACGTTCTTTGCCATTTAAAAACAAAAATGTTGTTGGCCAAGGAAAGTCAATGATTCCGAAAAATATTGGCAACTTCTACCTGCTATCATTATCTGCATATAGCATACTTTCATGTCCGCGCTTTTTCATTCACTGGTCTTTGTCCAATGAGTTCCCCAGACGAAGGAAATGGACAAACTTCTACTTTCAGCTATGTTTTATCTAATTACATTAATGGTCATATTCTCTAGCTTTACGAATGCAAATCGTCTCGAATTAGACTGCCCGGATTCAAGTGTTTACACTCCAAACAGTACATTTCAACAAAACCTGAAGCTTCTTCTTCAGTCATTATCTTCCAATACTTCACTAAATGGAGGCTTCTACAACTCCTCCATTGGAGATGACACTGACCGAGTTTATGGTCAAGCACTTTGTCGAGGGGACGCCAACCGCACGGCCTGTCCGGATTGCATCGCAAATGCTGTTCAAGATATCTTGAAGAATTGCAGTAGTGAAGATGCAATCATATGGTATGACTTATGTCAAATTCATTACTCGTCCCAGAATTTCTTTTTGATCAATACGGGATATTATGGAAAATTCCCTGACTCGAATGACCAGAGGAGAAGAATATCGGATCCTGTTCTTCTTACTAAAGTTCTGAAGTATTTGATGGATAACATCACATCTGGGGCTTCCAGTGATCCATTAAAGTTCGCTGTTGGAGAAATCAACTTCGTAAAAAGCAACAACATATATGGGCTGGCACAGTGTACCAGGGACATCTCTGCTAGCTACTGCTACAGATGCTTAAGCTCTGCTTCGGTAGAACTCATAGACAAGTCTGGTGCTCTTGAAGGTGGGATTGTTGTTGATTCGAATTGCAATGTTAGATTTGAGCTTCAACGTTTCTACAACAGTTCAAGTATATCCTTAACATACCCAACTTCAGGTGAGAACGCCCATTTCAGCTATTCTTACATACTAATATCGTGTCTTTTCCTAACGGTTCGAGTTTTTGGATTTAGCAGTGACTAATATGGTATTAGAGTGTTGTTTTACCAGGAGTGTTTGGGTTCATGTCCCAATAGCCTGAGTTCGAGTCTCCCCATGTGATTATCGTAATTATTGTTATATGTTATTTGAATTTGTGTTTGTGCTTCTGGCACAAGGCAAACTGGTCAGTCTTGCATCTGAAAAGATGTGTAGAATACTTAAATATGTTGGGTCATTTTCTAACGGTTTAAACTTTGGTATCCAAACCTTGTTTAGTCACCGGAATTGTTCTTCAAATTTTGTTAAATTTTAAAGAAGAATTTGAATTGAAAAGGCGGTTTTTGTCATTGAAAGCAGGTGGAAAATGGAGTATTGGGATGGCTGTAGGGGTCACATGCATATCTATATTTATATTATTGGTGCTTTTTGGGTCATGTTTTGTCTATCACAAGTGGAAAAGAAGAGCACAAACTGCAGGTAGATTCATCTAAATGGCTACTGGCTTCTTTTTTTTTTTTTTTTTGGTTGAATGAATGGCTACTGGCTTGTTTTCACTACATATTTAAATTTTGCTCAATAAGGACTCTTGTATATGCATTGCAGATGAAGCAAATAGTCAGCTTGTGTTGCTACACAATCTGGCTAGACCAACAACAGTCACCCTTATACAAGAATGTGACTTGGTAAGTTCTCAGGAATTGCCCTTCATGGATCTGGCTATAATAAGGGCAGCTACAGATGACTTTTCCCATTCAAATAAGCTCGGACAAGGTGGTTTCGGCACTGTCTACAAGGTAAAAGAAACAGCAAGTGTAGTGTGTCTCAATTGTTAGTTCATACATATTATATAGGCCTAGATTTTTAAGTCTAAAATTTGGGAATTTCAGGGTGTGCTATCAAATGGGAAAGAAATAGCAGTTAAGAGGCTGTCAAGGAAGTCATGGCAAGGTCTAGAAGAGTTAAAGAATGAAATCATACTAATCGCGCAACTTCAGCACCGAAACCTTGTAAGACTACTGGGATGTGGTGTAGAGGGAGACGAAAAGCTGCTTATATATGAGTTCATGCCCAACAAAAGCCTTGATGTCTTCATATTTGGTCTGTCCTTATTTTTTTTGTATATGGATATATTGATAATTCGGTGTAGTTACTAGTTGTTGTTTCATTACTCAATTTCAGATTCTGAGAAACGGTCACGACTTGATTGGAAGACACGTTGTGACATATTATGTGGGATTGCCAGAGGGTTATTGTACCTTCATGAGGATTCTCGACTCAAAATCATTCATCGGGATCTAAAACCAAACAATGTGTTGCTGGATGGAGAGATGGTTGCCAAGATTTCAGATTTTGGCATGGCGAGGATTTTTTGTGAAAATCAAAACACAGCTAACACCAAGAGAGTAGTAGGAACATAGTATGCTTCTCCCCTTTTTATATTCTCTCTCTCTTCCCCGGATTATATTCATTTTCGAGCTATAATTTAGACTACAATGTTTACATATGACACAGTGGATACATGGCTCCAGAGTATGCCATAGAAGGACTATTCTCCGTGAAATCCGATGTTTTTAGTTTCGGTGTTATACTACTTGAGATCGTAAGTGGCAAAAGAAACAGTGGATTCTATCGTACGGGGCAGGCTCCGACACTACTTGCATACGTATGGATTAATTTCAACTTTCCTTCTAACATGTTTTAGCCAAAATCAAATAATATGAGTGACATTGTTAGTTTCAAATGCGGATTTGCAGGCATGGCAGCTATGGAATGAAGGAAAAGAACTTGAATTCTTAGACCCTTGTTTGATCGAATCGTGTTCGACTACAGAAGTCTTGAGATGCATACAAATTGGTCTTCTATGTGTGCAGGAAGATCCAGCAAGCAGACCTACCATGTCAAATGTGTTGGCTCTTTTGGAAAGTGATCAATCAATAGCAGTTCCTCAGCCAAGGCAACCAGCTATTTCTGTTATTAGAATTGTTCACAATGATGAGTCTTCAACAACAAATCAATCTATAAATGGAATGACAGTTTCTAGCATCTCACCCAGATGAATTTTGGGGGATTTTCATGTTGTTGTTTTGGTCCTTTTGGAGAATATTTCTTTGTAGAGGGGAAAAAGTGTTTATACTCATAAAAGTATCAAAATGATCAATATGTGTGATCTTGCTTAATTTAGCTTAATTTTATTGGGTAATTATGTAATTTCCTTTATAATGAATAATGATTCAATACAAGTTTTCAATTAAGAGTCCATTTTTGTTTACCCTCCTCCTAAACACATGACATGTGTCCAGAGAGGAGGTATTTTTGTCTAAACACATGATAGTTTTTGGATAAAAATACCCCTCCCTTGACACATGTCAAGTGTTAGGGAGGAGGGTAATGCTCACCCTCTTTAAAGGGGGGTGAGCAAAAGTAACCCCTTCAATTAAATGAAAAGGCTAAAAATCAGCACAAGATGAGCCTTACTTGATGTTTTCACAATAAGCCAACTTGTCTTTGGGCCACACTAGATGGGCTTACATTACCCATGAAAGAGAATCCACCCAACCCAAGTTTCAATCATCTTACATTTACCTATGTATATCGACAAACTAGCACTGGTAAAATAATATTATGAAGCAACCAACACGAAAGATACGTTTATTCAGTCTCGTAATGTTTCAGTAAAATATCATAATAATAATAATATAAAACAGTTTTTCAATGTTCAAAATGTGTGCTTAAGACTAAAATGATAATAATAAATTAATAATCTACTAATGACTTTGCTTTTTCAGTAGCCACATGGAATACATAACCTCTATAAAAATATATTACCCAAAGTTGAATTTCACAAATGTATATTCCTTTTTGCTCATAGGGCTACTAATGAGATGTGGCCTCCCTTAAAAGTCAAACACCCAAAATTTAATTAATCATATAATCAACCTATTTCCATTTATCTATATCTTGCATATCCCTATTCAATTGGATAATTTTTATACAAACCATTATCGCCCAAATGGGTTAAGAACCTGTGAGATAGATTGCCTTTAAAATATTATAATATAACGAGAAAAACTTGGGTGCAACCAATGTGCCACACTAGAATCTAATAGTAGTGTATCGGTTCCACTTAACATGTGACACATGGTACCCATTAAAATTAAAATTAAAATTTTCTCTATTAAAGCCGAATTTTATCTCTCTCTTCTTCCCCAAATATCATCGTCTACTTATTGTGACCGTCATCATTCCGGTCTCGTCATATTCCGGTATGGAGAGAAAATGTAAACAAATAAAAATATTTTTTTAACTTTAACAGGTTTCATATATCACTTATTGAGTATAATTGATGCGTGTGCATCGGTTGCACCCAAGTTTTTCTCTTAAACCTGGCCCAGCTACTTCCGTCCCCATCTTATTAATGTCTTTTAGGCCATCTAACTTTTCAGGAAGTTGACTCAGATTTATTGTGTCTTTTTCACTCCACTCAACGGACAGCAGAAACTATTAAATTTGATCGAAGACTTTATTTTTTTACTTGTTAAAACGAGTCTTATTTGCCAACTCTAATGTATTTACGTCTTCACCCCACTCTCTTATCCACATTGTTAGATCAAAAACAGAGCCAGTAACCAAACAAACAAATCAAATAAAATGAACTCCAAATCCTTCAAACTAATCTGACAAATTCAAAATGCCATCTTTGAAGTTCTCCATATTGTTCTTCACATTTCTCTCTTTTTTTTCAACTTCTCTGTTCAGTTTCACCACCGCTGCCGACCCAACATACCTCTACCATTTTTGCTCCTCCACAAACTACACCAGAAACAGCACTTACCAAACCAACCTCAACCGTCTCCTCCTCTCTTCTCTCCCCTCCAACGGCAGCAGTGACGGCTTCCACAACGCCACCTTCGGACAAGTCCCAAACAGGGTCTACGGCCTCTTCCTCTGCCGCGGTGATGTCACTGCAGCCACATGCCAAAACTGTGTCAATTTTGCCACCCTCAACGCCCCTCAACGCTGCCCTGTATCGAAAGGAATCATGATATGGTACGACGAGTGCCTACTACGTTACTCAGACAGCAATTTCTTCTCTACATCAACTGAGACCCCAACTGTTGCTCTGTTGAACACAAATAACGTTTCGGACCCAACAAGGTTTGATCAGATAATGGGTGGTTTGATGAACTTGGCTGCAACTCAGGCCACAGATTCTCCGAAAAGGTTCGCGACGAGAAAAGGAAACTTCACAGTTTTTCAAGATATCTACTGTCTTGTACAGTGCACACCGGACTTGTCAAGTAGTGATTGCAATCGATGTCTTCGAATGTCGATAGCGAATTTGCCGACTGGAAAACCAGGAGCGCGGAGGTTGTATCCGAGCTGTTATAGTAGGTATGAGATGTATCCGTTTTACAATGAGAACTTGACTGAGACACCTGCACCGGCGCCGACGCCTGTACTCCGGTCTCCCCCATCCCCCGGTTCTCGGACCAGGCCAAAAGGTAAAGTTATGAGTTTGCAATTTTTTGAAATTATAAAATCATTATTAAATTTTAAACACTTTTCACTTTGGCCCCTCAAAAGTTTTGGATTTATATAATGTCTCCAAACTTGGATTTTGGGCTCCACCGGTAATCTCTTATGATTCAAGTCGCTGCCACCGCATGTAGTATTAAAAAAAAAAAAAAAAAAAAAAAGCATGATCGTCATTTGGGTACCAATAGATGGATCCTAAATTGCATCTCTAAACTTTAGGAATTGCGTGAATGTCTTGTGTGTAGCCTGATTAAATTATGACACTATTCTGAACTGCAGGCAACAACAACAGTTTATTGATTATTGCCATTGTTGTTCCAATTGTTGTCTCTGTGCTGCTTTTCGTCTTGGGCTATTGCTTCCTCGCTAGGAGAGCGAGAGGGAGAAAGAAGTTTAATGCAATACCGGAAGAAATGGGTAAATTATGTTGGAAGCTATTTTTATTAGTAAATCAAATCAAGTTGTTGTAATGTTGATTTTTGCTAACGCCAATAGTCTATTGTTTGGTTGTGTAGATGCAAATGACATTACAACTGTAGAGTCCTTGCAATTCGATTTTGGGACAATTGAAGCGGCCACAAACAAGTTCTCTACAAATAATAAGTTGGGTGAAGGTGGATTTGGTGAAGTTTATAAGGTATAATGTTAATATAGGCATAACCATGTTTGAAAAGATGTGGATAGTTACTGATTCATGTGTTCTAAAATAGAGAAAACAAATGTTTTTAATGACAGATTAATGTACATTTTCAGGGCAGACTTCCTAATGGACAAGAAATAGCTGTGAAGAGGCTATCAAGAAGCTCCGGGCAAGGTGCAAAAGAGTTTAGGAATGAGGTCGTATTGGTTGCCAAGCTTCAACACAGAAATCTAGTTAGGCTACTAGGATTTTGTTTGGAGGGAGAGGAAAAGATACTTGTCTACGAATTTGTGACCAACAAAAGCCTTGACTATTTTTTATACGGTATGGATTCCTCTAAAGCTATTTCAGTATGCATTTGGATTCCATGCCATAATTTTCAATTGAGAATTTGATTTTGGTTTGTGCATAGACCCTGAAAAACAAGGACAATTGGATTGGTCAAGAAGATACAAGATAATTGAAGGAATTTCTAGGGGAATGCTTTATCTTCATGAGGATTCCCGGCTCAGAATTATTCACCGTGATCTCAAAGCTAGCAACGTATTGTTAGATGGGGATATGAATCCAAAAATTGCTGATTTTGGCATGGCAAAGATATTTGGTGTCGATCAAACTCAAGGAAATACGAGCAGAATAGTAGGGACATAGTAAGTTTTGATCACTATCAATAGCTTTGCATAATCTGGATTTGATTACTTCACTTTAGCATCCCGTTAAATCATTGATTATAACGAGGATTTACAAATGTTTTGCTTATTATTAGATCACTTTCAAAAATTCCTTATTGTTTATGTGTTTATGAAGTTGCTGGTTCTGTATTAATTTTAAATTTACTTATTGTTTCTTAGCGGTTACATGTCTCCAGAATATGCTATGCATGGTCAGTTCTCTGTGAAATCGGATGTGTACAGCTTTGGTGTCCTAGTACTTGAGATTATTACCGGAAAGAAGAACAGCAGTTTTTATCAAACAGACGGCGTTGGAGATCTCTTGAGCTATGTAAGTTTTGAGTATCATACCGTAGCTAGTAACGTAACATGCAAGTAAATAGCGAGTATAAAGAAAAGAGTTAGAATTGCAACTTTTTGATAATAAGTTTGATGAATTCTTGCAGGCTTGGAAACATTGGAGAGAAGGGACACCCATGCAATTATTGGATTCAAATTTGACAGATTCTTACTCAAGAAATGAAGTCATGAGATGCATCCATGTGGGTTTATTATGTGTCCAGGAAGATCAAGCTGAGAGACCAACAATGGCAACCGTCGTTCTCATGCTTAATAGCTACTCTGTTACTCTTCCATTACCTCAACAACCTGCATTTTTCCATGGTAGCAGAACAGATTTGAACATGTATATTACAAAGGGTACGGACTGTGATAAGTCTACGAGCAAGTCCATGCCATGGTCCGTTGATGACGCTTCAATCACCGAACTATACCCTCGTTAAATAGTTACAAAGTGTTCTCCAATTCAATTATAAGCTAGTAAATGATAGAACTTGAAATTAAGTTTGTATGTTATAGTGTCAATTTTGTCTTTTTCTTTTTTAATTGTTAATGTATGTTCATTTCATAATCTGTTTGAAACAGAGTGTTATGTGCAACGAACACAACAGAGTACTAGTTTATTAAATATAACAGGGCATGACAATAAGAAAAAGACAACCTATAAAAAATAACTGGCGTGACATACTTGTCTTTTGGCCAAAGAAATAATTAAATATTTTCCGGGCATGACTCGTCATCTTATCTCAACCTTTCATGGCATAAAGAAATGTGCAGATAACATCATCTTCCACTTCTGTCTCCGTTGATGTAGTTTTCTCTTCACTAAAAAAATAAAATAAAATAAAATAAAATAAGATTAGTTTTTAATAATAATTTTTGTATTTTATTTTATTTTTAGTGAAGATGTTATTTTTACTTTTAGTGCTGATATTGTTATCCATAAAATTAATTAGTATATCCATATTTTATTAATAAATTTAATTACAAAAATATTCCAATAGAAATTTATTAATAATGACAAATAAAGATGTATATTTTTCCTCGGGGCCTCAATTCCCTGTGACCCCATCCACATCTAGGGATTCTTTTTTTGTTTTTTTTTTTTTTTTTTGGGGGGGTGGGTAGGAAAATAATCCCCAAATTCCCCCCCATCCTCATCCCCATTTCCCTATTTTCCCCACAATTATATTGAAATGGGGATGAGGAGGAGTCGATGGGGTTGGGGTTGGGGGGGAGGTCCCCCATCCTCATTTCGTTATTTCCCCCAAACATATATAAATATAGTTATAATACATATTTTTAAATTTTTTTATTCTTTGAAAACCCTAACTCTCTAATATATATACACATTTACTCTTTAATTTTTTATTATTATTGAAATGTTTGTTTTTTTAGTTTAATTTGTAATTTTTAATCAAATAGGGAAATTGGGGAAAGAGGGAAACGAGGAATAGGGAAAAACGGAAAAAATGAGGAATTGGGAATGGGGATGGATATAGGTTCCCCAAAAATTCTCCATCCCCATTTTCCGGGGGGGCAAGGGCGTCTGGGATGTAGGGATGGGGATGGAGGGACCTATATCCATCCCCATTTCCCAAACGTGCATCTCTAATGACAAGGTACTTTAATTAAAAATAAACCAAATATTATGAACACTTATTAATTATACTCATATCTTCAACTATATCTCTTTATTAAAAATAAAAATATAATAAATAAAAAAAACTTATAATAAACCCTAATTTAATGATAAATTCTAATTAAACTATAATTTTATTTCAAATATCAAACTATATCATCATCACATGATTATCATATAACTAACTAATGGAAAAAGAATTTTTAGAAAACTATAATCATACGGCGATAGGTATTATTTTATTATGAACTCTATTAATAAACAAAAAATATATATTTTTAAGATAGTTGTAAATATCAATGAGTTATTTATTTATTTATTTATTATTATTATTTGTTTAAGATAATTGTATATATAAGAGAATTCCATATTGAAAATCTCTTGACCCCATATATGATCCAGTTCTATATCTTCCCTTTCATAAGGCTCCTACCGTAATACCTCAATCCTATAAATTCATCATAGTCCATAACTCAATCTATGAAATTGACTCAAACCCAAACCAAGCCCAAGCCCAATTCAATTCTAAGCAAGCCCAACCTCAAAAGATCCAAATTCCAAATAATTGGTACCTGCTAAGTGGGGATGAGATTAATAAATAAAATAAAAAATAAGAAAAGAATTGATGAGGCAATTAGTTGGCAGGTGGCAGAACATGAAGAAATCAGCTGGCTGCTCATGTGATAGGTGGTAAGAAATATTAATATAAAAATAATAATAATAATAATTTCGTGAAAGGCAAAAACAAAAAAAAACAAAAAAACATAATAGGAAGTGATAAACAAAAACAGAGAAAGATAAGAAAGAAAGAGAGACGTGAGGCGAGGGATTGAGAAATTAAGGCCGTGTTTGGTATAAGGGAAAGATGGAGGGAGGGAGAGGGTTGGAGGGAGAGCAAATCTCTTATTTGGTTGGAGGGAGAAGTGGAGGGAGAGAGAGAGAGGAGGGAGAGCTTCTCCCTCTGGGCCCACCATATTGGATCCCTCCAATGATAGGTGGATCACAATGGAGGGAGAGTGATGGGGGGCAAAGATAAAAATACCCTCCATTTTTATACTAACCTCCAATTTTTTAAAGGGCAATATAGTAATTTTATAAATTATATATCAATCCAAACAACATAGATGATATATATTATCCTCTTCATCCCTCTTACTCTCTCTACCTCTTAATTCATCCATCCCTCATACTCTCCCTCTCTCCTACCAAACATAGCCTAAGAGATTGAGAGTGAGAATTAGAGAGAGATCAGAAAATAAAATAGACAAATCAGCGAATCAGAGAAAGAAAAGAAGAAAAGAAAGAAGAAAGAAAGGGAGACGTGTGTGAGCGTGAGAGAGAGAGAGAGAGAGAGAGAGAGATAGCTAGAAAGAGATAGAAATATGCAGGAGAGAGAAGCAGATTTCGGTTGGGTAAAGAGAGAAAGAAAGGAAAGAATAAAAAGGAAGAAGAAACAGATGAGTGAAGCCGAGAAAGATTGAGACAGAAATATGAGAGAGTTTGAAGACCCAATCATAAATATAAAGAAAAGAGAAGGAGAAGTGTTAGCAGAGAGAGACAGTGAGAAGAAGATGATGATACATGGTGCAGCTGTAGAGATATGTTCAGTATATTGGACACAGATAAGTGTTTTGATGATTTGTTATTAGATTTCCCAGTAATTCCTAAATTGAGTTTATGTGAATTAGGGTATGTTTGGTAGGGAGGAAGAAAATAAGAAGGCTGAAAAGATTTGGAGGGATATAAAATATGAGGAAAAGAATAGAAAATGATTTTCCTTTGAGCAGTTTAGTAAATAGGAAGGAAAGAAATTATCTTTTTATCACTTTTACTATTTTAACCATACATTATACTTTATATATTAAAAACAAATGGATAAAATTGTAATCTAAGTCAAGTGAAAAAGCAACTATTTCTTTCCCTCCAATTTCCTCCCACTTTTGGGAGGAAAACAAATGGTGGGTCCCACACACCATTTTTTCCTTCCACTTTTCCTTTCCCTCCATTTTTCTCTCCATACCAAACACACACTTCTCCATTTTCTTCTCCCTTTTCCCTCCATCCCTTTCTTTCCTCTCCCTTTTCCTCCCTACCAAGCATACCCTTAGGGTGGATCCAGAGATAGATGGATTCTGATGGAATCCAGTTTCAGAAGCAGATTTGAGCACATGAGTTCTGTGAATAGATATTTTTTATTAAAAGTTATTTATTTTAGAATTATATGTAACATTAAGTATTTAGAGATTATTAGAAATAAATGATTTATTCATTTATTTAGAAAATAAATTTCCATATTTCATATTTATTTAGAAAACAAATTTCCAAATGAATTGAGGAGTTTTAAGAAATGTTTAGATTTTCATAAATCAAAATTAGATTTATTATTGAATAAGAGTATACAAAGAAGAATTGTACAAGCATTTTCAGATGGATTTTCAAATAGATTTTCAGAATGAATTCCAAATTTCTAGATTTTCTGTATTTTTAGACAGATTTTCGGATTTTCAGATTCAAGTTATTTATGAGAATTTTCAAAAAAGAAAAGAAAAGAATATTTATGCATATTTTAAAGAAAAGTATTTATGAAGAATTATATGTATGTTCAGAAAGAGATTTCAAACACCAGATGTGTACCAGTCCCCAGCAGTATCAGATTCAGATTGTTTGCCTTTGGGGCTTATGCACATGTGTATGTCAGTCAAAGTCACTCTGCACGTGTATGACAGATGTTCAATCAAAGTCAAAGTCGCTCTGCATATGTATGACCAGATGTTTATCCCCAGCTTTGTGTGAGCCCATAGAGATCAGAGACACGTATGACAAATTTCCTTAGGAACTAATTTGGTGCAGATTTTCAGATTATATATATTATATATTACACTGATTATGATCAGTAGAGAAAGAAAAGAGATTATTAGATTTACACCGGATATTTGAGAATCAGAAATTCAACAGGATTTGATTTACAACATTAAATGTTTTAGAGAAATGAGATTTCTTCATTAAGCATTCCAAAGATACATTTAATGACTTTATTGCATAATTTGTTAAGATTTATAGCAACAAAAAGATTTAATTAAAGCAAACCTTTTTATACGGTAATATATTATTTTATCAAACAGTTTTGCAAAGGATATATACATACATATATATATATATATATATATATATATATATTAGATTTGTAAAGAAAGAATGTTTAAAGATTTTCAAGAAAAGTATTATTTGATTTTAAGATTGTAAGCTATTTTTAATAAATATTTTACTATAGATTTATAGAAAATGGGTTTTATTTACAGAGAAGATATTTAGTTAGTTCTCAGCTTGTATCACAGGACAGTTTCAGAATAAATCCTGATTAGTTTCGGGAAGAGATAGAAAAAGATATAGTTTTAGAAAAAGATGTAGAAATAGATACAAAATAGTTTTTATGTAGATTAGATTGAGGTTAGCCAGAATTGAGTTAAATGAACTACAAAGACTTTGATCCTTATTGAGTATAGGTTACGTAGGCATTTGAGTTGTAAATCTCAAACTGAAGCCCACCAGAGAAGGAAAAAGATAAGATTCTATCCATAATAAGTTTATTAAGTATTAACACTTTTAGAAAGATAGATATTTAGTAATTTCAGAAGCATAGAGAAAAGATATGTTCTCAGATTTATTATGAAATAATAGTTTTAGAAATGTTTCTAAGAAAATATGTTTTCAAAGCTTATTTCCACTCGCTGGGAGTTAACGCTCATTCTTTTATTTTAAACTATTTTTCCCAAGTGATCACCAGGTTCGTGCAGATTCATTAGTATCGTTAGATAGGCCACATGTGATGAAAGAAATGGTGTTCATGGTTTTAATTTAAGCATGCTATGCATATGTGCATATATTTAGATTTCAAGATTTTTCATAAATAGTTTTTGAATATGCTAATATTCAGCAAATGGGTCCAACACAAGAAATTTTTTTTTTCTTATTTGAACTGAATTATATTTTATGATGAGCAATAACCCAGATTTAAATTGCATTTTTTAAATTACAGCGTGGAACAGTTTGTAAAGCCAATTGACTGTTAAAGTCTTTGTTAGAAGCCACCTTGAGATTCATATGATTTTCTGTAACATTTTCCAAAAGATATAGTTTTCACTAAGAATGATCGAGTTTCCACAGGATCCACTCAAACTCAAAAGAGGAATCGGGGCGGGTCTTGTCACCTACATTCGAGATATTTCCAAAAGTAAATTGGACCATCATTAGAAGATAATTTGATTCCAAAAATAATATGATTTTTTTTTTTTAATAAATTGATTGTGTTTATAATTTAAGAGGGTTTATTAATAACATGTATTAAAATGAATATATTCATTTCAATAGGGTACAAATGACATTAGGATGAGTGTTTATAGTAATATTTAGTTTTAAAATTTTAGACATGGGTGTATTTAGAGCATCTTCAAAAGACTATTCAAAAAATATATATATATATTTGTTAAAGTCAAACGAGCCACATCAGTATATTTGACTCAAACAGACTCTTAAAATGAAATTCTTCTAATAAGATTTTTCTTCTCTCTCTTCAATTTTTTTTTTTGTTGAAACTTTTTGTCATTGGTAAGATTCGAGCCGCTGACTTAGGAGACAATATTAAAGAGCAACTTCTCCCCCTTCAATTATTATTATATCATTTTTTATATCACATTATCATTAATATTTGACATCTATATCATTTTTATCTTTTTAATTAAATTCAATTAATATATAATAAGTTATAATTTATAAATTTTATCATCATAAAAAATATACCATTATGAAGGTTTCATCTAGATCTTTAAAATGAGACTAATATTAAATATTTAATAATAACATATTAATAATTTAGAAGGTCATTCAAATGATTTTCATATCCACCTAAAAATAATACTAGTTTTATATGTATGAAACTAGTATTATTTAAAAATTTATTATTTCTAACTTGAAAAAAATGGAGGATAATAAGATTTGTTAGTGTAGACTGTGGAGGGAGAATTTGAGTGCTTTCATTAAAATAATATAAAATCTATTTCTAATTAAAGAGTCTTTTGGAAGAGTTTTTCTTTTTTCACTCCTTAAATTGCCATATAGGTAAGCGAATAGACATTTGAAGAGTGAAAATAGAAGAATTTTTTGGAGATGCTCTTATAAAAATGAGTGTACTGATTAGTTTTATAAGTGGCAATATTTGCATCCTTTTACTTTATGTATATTGGTAAGTAAATACGTAAAAATCTTATAATGTTTAAGGTTTTTTTGAACAATACACAAAAAGGTTAAGGTGTCATATTGTAAAATGTTTTAGAGTAAAATTGTCGTTTTATCTTAACTAAATGATAATAAGAGCGAAATCGTAATTTAATTTTTTTTTGACAATTGACCGTGAATAATTTTGTTTGAGAATTACGAGTCTACGAGGGACTAAAGTTACGAATATGATAGAAACTTTGAAAAAAGTGAAATTTCGCAAATAATTAAGGATTTAAATAAAAGTTTCTAAAAATAGATTGGGTGGTTTTTCTTAGTTGACTTTTTGTCAACGACGACGACGAGTCTCCTCTTCTGCCAGCTCACAAGCATTTACACATCTTCACCGGTCACCACCCATGTTCACATATATCAGATAAAATCTATATCAAGAACTGAAGATTGAACATATAATCAAATTCAAATGATCAAAAACTGATAATCAAAAATGTATTCTTTGAAGTTGTCAATGATCCTTGTTCTCTATCTTTCAAGCTCTCTGTTCAGTTTCACCGGCGGCGCATCAGCCTACCCGACAAACTTTTCCAGTCGTTTCTCGAACACAAACTTCACCGGAAACAACAGCACTTACCAAACCAACCACAATCGAATCCTCTCTTCTCTTCCTTCCAACGCCAACAGCAGCAATGGATTCTACAACGCCACTTCACTTTGGCATGTAACTAGGCCAAAAGGTATGATTTCACTTTGATACATTTACTAATCAGAAATTCTAATAAGGAAAAAAGAACTTAATTTCTAATTAATGACTGTTATGAATCTCAAATACTAATCAGGAATTAAGTTCCTTCTCAGTGAAACTTATATAATTCGATTCTCAACCGGCTCTAAAAGGAAAAAAAAACTATTGTACAAAAAAAATTAAAGGTTTTTTTTTTAATCTTTGTCTAATATTTTATGTTTGAATTCATGGTTATATAATTTAGATTTCATATTCTATTAAATTTAAGTTTATATTTGAATTTTAAGGGTATGCAGAACTTTACATTTTTATATTTTTTTATCATTTATGTTTAAATTTAAATTTAAGTGTATATATATATATTTAATTTTAAAATATTTTTTAATTTAAGTGTATTTTTTAGTTTTATTGACTATTAAAATTTAAGTTTCCTATCCTAAAATTTAAATGTATAGGAAAATTTGTATATCTAATTGTTTGAACTTTTTCTTTGTTAAATGAAACGGGTTGGGTTTGGGGTAGCCTTGCCTCATTTGGGTCGGGTTTGGGGTAAGCCAATCCGGCCCTAATCCCATCAGTTGCCATCCCCTACTTCTCACTCAAGGAATCAAATTCTCTTTTCCATTAAACTTTCCTGATTAGTAAATACGTCATAAAAACCAATTTTATCTCTAAAATTGGGAGCTCATTAATTTCTAGTATGCCTAATGAAACATACTGTTGTCTGAATTGCAGAGAAGAAACGAATCTCTTCATCGATAATTATCACCATAGTCCTTCCAGTTACTGTCGCTGTGGTGCTTTTCATCATCATTGATTGCTGCTTCTTGACTAGGAGAAAAAGAAAGAAGTTCAATTCCATACATGCAGAGATTGGTAAACTTTGCAAGTTATTTTGTTATCAAATCTCATCATTCTGTCACAACTTTTTTCTTATCAGGATTGTAATTTACTGTTTGTTCTGTAGCTGTAAATGAAATTACAACTGTAGAGTCATTGCAATTTGGATTTGGGACAATCCAAGCAGCCACGAATGGATTCTCAATTAA
This sequence comes from Acer negundo, assembly GCA_035582765.1. NCBI lineage: Eukaryota > Viridiplantae > Streptophyta > Magnoliopsida > Sapindales > Sapindaceae > Acer > Acer negundo. Next base: position 23,437,419 of record CM069232.1, on the reverse strand, counting down.
TAACAAGTTGTCTGAAGGTGGATTTGGTGAGGTTTACAAGGTATAATATTATACAGAGTCATTTTTATCATTTCAAAAACGTTACAGATGCAAGAATTCTTAAAGAACGCTAACATTCCGATGATTTGTTAATATATATTTTCAGGGTGTACTTCCTAACGGACAAGATATAGCCGTGAAGAGGCTACCAAGAAGCTCCGGACAGGGTGTGGAAGAATTTAAGAACAAGGTCGAATTAGTTGCCAAGATTCAACACAGAAATCTGGTTAGGCTGCTGGGATTTTGCTTGGAGGGACAAGAAAAGATACTTGTCTATGAATTTGTGCCCAATATAAGCCTTGACCAATTTCTATATGGTATGAATCAGCTAAATAAATTTCAATGAGTCTTTGAGTCTCCAAGATTTAGATAGATTTTTTTTTTTTTTTTAATTTTTAATTTTTTATCATTTGACTTTTTTAGATGGATAGAATTACTTCAGTATGCATTTGAATTCCTTTCCTTGGTTTCAATTCAAATTTTGTTTTTGGCAAATTGCGTAGTACCTGAAAAACAAGGACAATTGGACTGGTCTAGAAGATACAAGATAATCAAAGGAATTGCTCAGGGAATTCTTTATCTTCACGAGGATTCTCGGTTCAGAATTATTCATCGTGATCTTAAAGCTAACAATGTATTGTTAGATGGCGATATGAACCCAAAAATTTCTGATTTCGGCATGGCAAGGATCTTTGGAGTTGATCAAACTCAAGAAAATACAAACAGAATAGTGGGGACATAGTAAGTTTTTTTAAAAGCTATTACTAGTTTTGCATTATTTGGATATGATAAAATGATTAATTATTTCATCCTAACTGTTGAATCAACTGGAATTATTTGAAACTCAACAAATTTCTTCTCGAAATCAAAAAACACAAAGACCAGTTAGCCTCGACTACTATCATTGCAGACAAAGTTAATGGATTAATTTTAAACATTCCATATTGTTTCTATACTAACGAAGTTGCTGGTTTACAGTGGTGACATGTCTCCGGAATATGTTATGCAGTGGTTCTATGTGAAATCAGATGTGTTTAATTTTGGTATCCTAGTTCTTGAGATTATTACCGGCAAAAAGAACAACGGTTTCTATCAAACAGATGGCACTGAGGATCTGCTGAGTTATGTAAGCAAAAATAATAAACTATAAAAATACTTTTAACTTTTTTATTATAACTTGCTCAAAATTTTGCAGGCTTGGAAACATTGGAGAGATGGAACACCAATGCAATTGTTGGATTCAAATTTGACAGATTCTTACTCAAGCAATGAAGTCATGAGATGCATCCATGTGGGTTTGCTATGTGTCCAGGAAGATCCAGCTGACAGACTAGGAATGAAAACTTTAGTTCTCATGCTTGATAGTTACTATGTTACTCTTCAATTACCTCTTCAATTACCTCGAATACCTGCATTTTTATCCCGAACTTAGATATAAGCTTGTCTAGAGCGCTTTCAATTTGATAATGTTGCAAATTTCGGTCGCCACCATTACAAATGGTATATCTAAAAATATCTAAAAATAAAAAAAAGGGTGCTTCCATCAAAGTTGTTTTCTTGTCAATTTCATAATGAAAACGCAACTGTTATACTTGACCTTTGATATTTTAATTAATACAGTCTGTTTTCATTTAATAGGATGTAAAAGTCATGTTTCTTGGGGCCACAGCAGTAATTGTTTATTTGGTATTTTTTGAAAACAACATATATAAATAAATAGAGCAGTTGACTAGTAGGTGCTTAATGTTGTGCCAAAAGTCTGCTCTAGTCTTCTTTATATTCCTAACCAATTGAATGTAATTTCAAGTATTGCAAGGTTAAGAAATAGCAAGGAAACTCCAAGTTTGGCATCTCATTTGAGCCGGCCTGTAGAGTAATTGAAAATTATTGGGTGTCGGATTCTGCACGGATTTGATTTCACAATGTTGTGGAAGTTCGATTCTGTAAAAAATGTGAAACAAGGTTTTTGAAGAATGTATAAAATTTCCTAAGATTTAGGGAAACACAATAATTACACAAATAATAGCAGGGTTTAAGGGAGATAATCATGGAGAGAATCATGGAGAAGCATGTGTATCAACATAAGAAAATTCTTCCTTCATAAAAATGTTTGAAATTTTGATTAAAAAAATAAAAAATAAAAAAGTTGTTTTTTGAGAACTTAACTGCAAATTCTTCAAACTATTCTGCAACAAAAGCTGATAACAAAAATGTCTTCTTTGAAGTTTTCAATGATCTTTGTGTCTCTGCTCTCTCTTTCAAGCTCTCTGTTCACTTTCACCCACGCAGCTGACCCAACATTCCTTTCTAATAATTGTTCATTAAACAGCTTCACCAGAAACAGCGCTTATCAATCCAACATCAATCTTCTTCTCTCTTCTCTTCACTCCAACGCCAATGGCAGTGATAGATTCTCCAATGCCACCGCAGGGAAAAACCCTGACAGGGTCTACGGCCTCTTTCAATGTCGTAGTGACATCACCACCACCACCTGCCAAGACTGCGTAGCTTTAGCTTCCACAAATGCAACTCAACTTTGTCCTGATAAAAAAGGAGCTATAATATGGTACGAAGAGTGCGTCTTACGTTACTCAGATTCTTATATTTTCTCTACAGCAGTCCGAAATCCTGGTATTGTGTCCAGGAATGATACTTACGTCACAGTAGATCCAAGCAAGTTTGACGAGCTCGTGTTGGGTCTGATGAATGAAGCAGCAGCTCAGGCCACGAATGATCCCAAAAAGTTCGCGACTCGAAAGGGAAATTCCACAACCTCTCAACCGCTGTACGTTCTTGTACAGTGCACACAGGACCTGTCGAGTAAAGATTGTTCTGGGTGTCTTCAAGAAGCTATTGCAGGTTTGCAATCCGGAAGGTTAGGAGGAAGTTCATTGCTTCCAAGTTGTAATTGCCGATACGAATCCTACCTTTTCTACAACGAAAACCTGATGATAACCTCTCAGCCCCTGCCACCAGCACCAACGCTGGTAACAAGGCCAAAAGGTAATTAATGAAGGTACAAGAACTTAGATAATGTAAATGGGTGTTAGAGTTGTTAAATACAATTGTGTCATTTCTAGGTCATTTTCTATCAGGTTAAGTAGATCTGATGGTTACTAACAATTACTGCTGTTCTTAATTGCAGGGAAAAGCCATTTCTCGTTATCGATAATTATTGGCACCGTTGCTCCAATTACTGTCTCTGTCGTGCTTTTCATCGCGGGCTACTGCTTCATGACTAGGAGAGCAAGAAAGAAATACAATACTATACCGGAAGAAATTGGTAAAATTTGATAAATTTGAAAACTAATTTGTTGTCAAATCTAAACAATCTTATATGTATCAATTCTTTACACTCGAACTCTCGTATAGATATGGACAGTAATTACTGTTTGGTTGTGTTGCCGGAAATGACATTATAAATGTAGAGGCATTGCAATTTAGTTTTGGGACAATAAAAGAAGCAACAAACGAGTTCTCTACCGATAACAAGTTGGGTCAAGGTGGATTCGGTGAGGTTTACAAGGTATTCAAAATAGTTACAGATGCAAGTATTCAGAAATTTTTCGAAAACAAATGTTTCTAACGATTCTTTAATATATATATGATCAGGCTGTACTTTCCAATGGACAAGAAATAGCTGTGAAGAGGCTATCAAGAAGCTCCCAGCAAGGTGCAGAAGAATTTAAGAATGAGATTGTATTGGTTGCCAAGCTTCAACACAGAAATCTGGTTAGGCTGTTGGGATTTTGCTTGGAGGGAGAAGAAAAGATACTTGTCTACGAATTTGTGCCCAACAAAAGCCTTGACTACTTCTTATTTGGTATGTGGTTCATCTAAATATATTCCTGTGAGCATTTGAGAATTCCATTTCTTAGTGTCAATTGAAATTTTGAGTTTGGTATGTACAAAGACCCTGAAAAGCAAGGACAATTGGATTGGTCTAGAAGATACAAGATAATTGGAGGAATTGCTCGGGGAATTCTCTATCTTCATGAGGACTCTCGACTCAGAATTATCCATCGTGATCTCAAATCTAGCAACGTATTGTTAGATGGGGATATGAACCCAAAAATTTCAGATTTTGGCCTGGCAAGGTTATTTGGAGTTGATCAAACTGAAGCAAATACAACTAGAATTGTGGGAACATAGTAAGTTTTATCAATATTACTCTAAATAAAGTTCATTATGACTATTTTAAAATGTTTGTTATTTTTGGACAGCACAATGTTGCATTGTGTCTCTAAGCTTTCTTCCTGATGCATGATCCTGATAATTAAAAAAAAAATTCCTTATTGTTCCTTAGTGGATATATGTCTCCAGAATATGCTATGCGTGGACAGTTCTCTGTGAAATCCGATGTATACAGCTTTGGAGTTCTAGTTCTTGAAATTATAACCGGAAAGAAGAATAGTAGTTTCTATCAAACAGATAGTGTCGGGAACCTCTTGAGCTATGTAAGTTAGAATAAATAGCAAGGAGAAAGAGAAGAGTTAGAATTGCAACTTATTGATTAAAACTTGATGAATTATTGCAGGCTTGGGAACTTTGGAGAAGTGACACACCTATGCAACTGTTGGATTCAAATTTGGCAGATTCTTACTCGAGAAATGAAGTCATTAGATGCATCCATATGGGTTTACTATGCGTCCAAGAAGATCAAGCTGCGAGACCAACAATGGAAACTGTAGTTCTCATGCTTAATAGTTTGTCTCTTACTCTCCCATTACCTAAACAACCTGCACTTTTCCATGGTAGCAGAGCAGAGCTGAACAAGCAAATTACAAGCAAGTACATGCCATGGTCTGATGACAATGCTCCAATCACTTAAGTATACCCTCGTTAAACAGTAAAATGTGTGTGTTTTTTTTTTTTTTTTTTTGAATTTGGGAAAAAAAAAAGATTTGAACTTGGAACCTCAATAAAAATTGTATGCACAAAATATTTCGAACTTGGCACGTCATTGATCATGACACTTTCCTTAAGACACTATCTTCCCCCAACAATCGGGTGTTGTGTTGGGTTATGCAAATATGTCCGATACAATGAAGCATCAGTGTCTAATGACATTCACTAACGAAATTAGACAATGAACACCTTTGATGTCAACCTTGCCAATATACGAAATTCTACCATTGCACCAACCGATAGAATATCGGTAATTTAATGCAAGAAAATAATATGATTATTTTAATGTGATGAAAATAGGAAGGGAAATAGCACATGAACAATATCTCTCCAAGTTTGCCGAAGTTCAGGTCTCTCTCTAGTTATGTAGGAATGAAAATTTAATAGAGTGGTTTGTAATTTGCACCCATTCGTGAAAAGGTGTAAACTCGGTGCTTTGCATCCATTCTTTAAATGATGAAACATTTAAGTATAAAGTTATGTCTTTTTACTCAGTAAGACACACAAACATGAAACACCATTTTAAACAGTTGAATTTTCATCGACAACATCCGGAAAGTTGTGCAATTTCATTCAAATTCAATTTATTTAAAAATTTTCCAACATACAACCACAACAGTGAGGCTGTCCAGATTGTTTTTTGATATACCACTTGTGGTGTTACAACTCAAACATGGAGACATTACCAAGGTGAATGACAGCTTTTTCCCACCAAGACACATTAGGCGGTGGTTAAGGTTGTCTAGATTGATATTGAAAAAAAAAAAAAAAAAAAAAGTTGTCCAGATTGTCATCTCTAACTTTTGTATAGAGTTGTTGTAATATGTATTTTTCCATGATCTGTTTAAAACAGAGTGTTTTCGGGAAAGAGTACAATTTTGGCATTTTGTATCATAAATATGATAAAATTATAGTTCACTAGTTTAATCAACAAAACATGATAATATATTTAATACAGGTAGAATAGAATATGATATTTCTGTGGTGGAATAGATAATTAAATATGTTCCAGAAATGAACAATCTTATGACAACCTGTGATAACATAAAGAAATTCACAAATAGTAGCACCACTCTTCCACTTCTGTTTCTATTAAATTGTTTTCTTCACATAATATATTTTGTTGCAGACAGGAGAATCTAAGTCAATTCTCTTGTGGCCACGTACGGCAAATATTTATCGGTCACTTTCAAGTCACTTTCATTATTCCAATAGAGCAGTTGACTAATAGGTGTTAATTACTTAATTGTTGAACTTTCAATAATTAATGTATATATATTATACAAAGGGTTTAGCTATTATACAAGTTCTGTTACCGGATTAATTGGTAGTCATTGGATTTTAATATAAGGGTTTACGAAAATCAAATATTTAAATATGAAAAAAAAAAAAAAAAAAAAAAACTAATAGAAAATAACTCCCTTACCAAAAAAAACAAAAAAAAACTTTGATGACTAGAAATTTTGATTAAAGAAGGCGGAAAAATAAAAAATAAACTTTTGGCAAACTTCAATCATTTCGATTCGAAATTGAAACTGCCCAAACCATCAAAATTGGGTTCTGTTTGAAATAATTGTTAGGAATTATTGGTTTTGTCATTTTTGTGACTTATAGAGGTTGACCAACCTTGTGTTTATTTAATCCAGTTAAACTCAGTTTCGCAACTTCAAGCTATTCTGCGATGAAAGCTGATAATGAAAATGTCTTCATTGAAGTTCTCCATGATCTTTGTGTTTTTGCTCTCTCTTTCAAGCTCTCTGTTGACTTTCACCATTGCAGCTGACCCAACATACCTTTATCATGTTTGCTCAAAGTTTAACTTCACCAGAAACAGCACCTACCAATCCAACCTCAATCTTCTCCTCTCTTCTCTTCCCTCCAACGCCAACCGCAGCGATGGGTTCTCCAACGCCACAGTAGGACAAGACCCCAACAGGGTCTACGGCCTCTTTCAATGCCGTGGAGATGTCACCACCGCCACCTGCAAAGACTGCGTAGCTTTTGCTTCCACGGACCTAGCTCAACGTTGTCCTGCTCAAAAAAGAGCTGTAATATGGTACGACGAGTGCCTTGTACACTATTCAGATTCTTATATCTTCTCTACAGCAGCATCAAGTCCGAGTGTCAGGATGTGGAATACAAATAATGTCACAACAGAACCAAGCCGGTTTCACGAGCTCGTATTGGGTTTGATGAACAAAGCAACAACTGAGGCCGTGAATGATCCCAAAAAGTTTGCGACCATAAAGGGAAATTCCACAACATCGCAACCACTGTACGTTCTTGTACAATGCACGCAGGACCTGTCGAATACTAATTGTTCTCGTTGTCTTCAAGAAGCTATTGCAAATTTGCCAAACGAAAGTATCGGAGGAAGGACATTAACGCCAAGTTGTAATTGTCGGTACGAATTGTACCTTTTTTACAACGAAAACTTATCACTGTCATCCCCACCACCAGCACCAGCACCTAAGCGGTCTCTTCCATCCCCTGTAACACCTACGCCGTCTCCTCCATCCCCTCTAACAAGGCCGAAAGGTATTGAAGGTCAAATAATTCATAACATACATGACATAATTGGTTTCTGTATTGATCATCATTTAAATTATCAAACCCAATGAAGCATTCTGCTGTTCTTAATTGCAGGGAAGAGCGGACTCTCTACACCAATAACAATTGCTATCATTACTCCAATTACAGTCTTTGCGGTGCTTTTTGTTGCGGGCATCTGCTTGCTGACAAGGAGAGCAAGAAGAAAGAAGTACACTGTGCCGGACAAAATTGGTAAATTTGAAAACTAATTTGTTATCAAGTCTGAACAATCTTTTATGTTTCAATTCTTTACTCTTGGAGGGTCTTTTTCTAATCAGGATTGACCTATTATTTTTTTTATTTTTTTTTGTGTGAGTTCACTAATTATCTCATGTGAAAATCAATTTTATAGAAAATCAGATCGGTCATGACTACAGAATTATTATATACTTGGAACTATCATATAAATATGGATAGTTTCATAAGACAGTAATTTACCGTTTGGTTGTGTAGCTGGAAATGACATTACAACTATAGAAGAGGCATTGCAATTTGATTTTGGGACAATCCAAGCAGCCACAAACAGTTTCTCTACAGACAACAAGTTGGGTGAAGGTGGATTTGGTGAGGTTTACAAGGTATAATAGACAGATCAATCATTATTAACATTTCAGAAAAATTACTGATGCATGAATTTAGATCAAAGGTTACGGAAAATTAATGTTTTGCCTATTTGTTAATGTATATGATCAGGGTGTACTTTCTAATCAACAAGAAATCGCTGTGAAGAGGCTATCGAGCAGCTCCGGACAAGGTGCAGAAGAATTTAAGAATGAGGTTGTATTGGTTGCAAAGCTTCAGCACAGAAATCTGGTTAGGCTGTTAGGATTTTGCTTGGAGGGAGAAGAAAAGATACTTGTCTATGAATTTGTGCCCAACAAAAGTCTTGACTACTTCTTGTTTGGTATAGCTCATCTAAATATATTCATGTAAGCATTTGAAATTCCATTTCTTAATTTCTTTTGTAATTTTGATTTTGTTATGTACATAGACCTTGAAAAGCAAGGACAATTGGATTGGTCTAGAAGATACAAGATAATTGGAGGAATTGCTCGGGGAATTCTTTATCTTCACGAGGACTCTCGGCTTAGAATTATTCATAGAGATCTCAAAGCTAGCAATATACTGTTAGATGGCGATATGAACCCGAAAATTTCTGATTTTGGCATGGCAAGGATCTTTGGAGTTGATCAAACTCAAGCAAATACAAACAGAATTGTGGGGACATAGTAAGTTTTGATCAAGGTTACACAATTTTGCATAATTTGGATTTATAAATTCATTTTTGCATCTTTCTGTTGAATCATTGGTAAGACAAGAAAATTGCATTCTGTCTCTAAGTTTCTTCACCGATGCAAACCGGTTGTGCAAATGAAGTTTATGTTCTGTACTAATTTAAAATTTTCCTTATTGTTCCTTAGCGGATACATGTCTCCGGAATATGCTATGCATGGACAGTTTTCTGTGAAATCCGATGTGTTTAGTTTTGGTGTCTTAGTTCTCGAGATTATAATCGGCAAAAGGAATAGCAATTTCTGTCAAACGGATGGAGCTGATGATCTGCCTAGCTATGTAAGTAAAAATAAGAAACTTTAGATACTTTTCCTACTTGATTAGCTAATATTGTTACATACTTGCCATTTTTTGATTATATATAACTTGTTGAGATTTTGCAGGCTTGGAAACATTGGAGAGATGGGACAACAACAGAACTGTTGGATTCAAATTTGATAGATTCTTACTCAAGCAATGAAGTAATGAGATGCATTCAAGTTGGTTTGCTATGCGTCCAAGAAGATCCAGCTGAGAGACCAACAATGGCAAATGTAGTTCTCATGCTTAATAGCTATTCTCTTACTCTTCAATTACCTCAACAACCTGCATTTTTCTTCGGTACTAGAACAGACCTCAGCATGCAAATTACAAACGAGACGGACTCTGATCAGTCTAAAAGCAAGTCCGTGCCATGGTCCGTTGATGATGCTTCAATCACCGAACTACATCCTCGGTAATAGTAACGAGGCGTTCTTCAAGTATCTATTAATAAATTATAGAACTTGGATATAAGATTATTTGGATTATTATCTCAATTTGTTTGAATTGTTATCATTTTTCTATGAAAGAATAAAATTTCGTATCTACAGCATTGAGAGTCTTCGAAAATGAAAATTTTGAAATCATTATTGTAGACAACTCAAATGATGTGAATATTTAATGATCCCTAGCCATCCATCCCTACACGTCACTCAGCTACTTCTTTCCCTATCCAATTTTTTTTTTTTTTTTTTTTTTTTAATTTGGTGGACAATTCTTTTTTGACTTGTGTAAAAGTGTCTCATTAGCCAACTAAAGTATTTACGTGTCCACATTATTATTTGATCAAGAAAACAGATGCCCGACCTAATAATATTCAAATAATAACAACTTCAACATAAGTTTACTGATGATCAGCTCCAAATTCGTTCATTTCGGTATGAAACCGAAACAGTCGAAATCATTCAAATTGGGTTTTATTTGTAATAATTGTTAGGAATGATTGGTTTCACCACAAAATTGGGTTCTATTTAAAATAATTTATTTTATTACTTTGGTTGCTTATAAACTGATCAAACTTGTTTAGGTTGCGTTATAACTCATTTTTGTAACCTAAGCGCACATTGACTGATTGAACTGAACTTTCTATGAATTTGATCATTTTGGTTTTAAACCAAAACCCTCAAAATTGGGTTCTTAATTAGAATAATTGTTAGGAATTCTTGATTTTGTCAATTTTGTTGTTTATAAGTTGATTAAAAAAAATATTTGTCTTGTTAAAACTCAAGTTCGCAATCTAAAATCTCGCTGACATTTGCTCTCTTTCTGCTCTCTGTTTCAAGTTCTCTGTTCTCTTTCACCAGCGCAGCAGACCCAACATACCTTTTTCATTTTTGCTCAGACACAAACTTCACCGGAAACAGCACTTACCAAACCAACCTCAATCTTCTCCTCTCTTCTCTTCCCTCCAAAGCTAACCGCAGCGATGGATTCTCCAACACCACAACAGGGCAAGACCCCAACAGGGTCTACGGCCTCTTTCAATGCCGCGTTGATGTCACTGCCACCACCTGCAAAGACTCTGTCGATTTTGCTTCCACTGAGGTAACTCAACGTTGTCCCGTTCAAAAACGAGCAGTAATATGGTACGACGAGTGCCTCTTACGTTACCCAGAATCTAATATCTTCTCTACAGCTACCCGAAATCCCGGTGCCATTTTGTCCAATCAAATAATGTCACAATAGAACCAACCCGGTTTCAGGAGCTCATGTTGGGTCTGATGAACGAAGCAGCAACTGATGATCCCAAAAGGTTTGCGACAAGGGATGGAAATTCCACAACCTCTCAAACACTGTACGGGATTGTACAGTGCACACAGGACCTGTCGAATACTGCTTGTTCTGGATGTCTTCAAGAAGCTATTTCAGGTTTGCCGTCTGGAAGGAAAGGAGGAAGAATATTGCTTCCAAGTTGTAATTGCCGGTATGAATTGTACCTTTTTTACAACGAAAACTTGACTCAGTCGCCGCCACCACCAGCATCTACGCCGTCTCCTCCATCCCCTGTAACAAGGCCGAATCGTAATGAAGGTTAAAGAACTTATATTAATGAAAATTTTCAGTTGCAGGTATTTTCGTATGGAATCCTCTATTGCTACCGGTAGTAATCCAATACGTATCGGTAGAAATTGAGGTTACGGGAAATCCCACGCTAGAAAGTTACTGTTTACATTAATTTCTATAATTGAGGAATCATTAATTTCTAGTATGTCAAATGAAACATACTGCTGTTCTTAATTGCAGGGAAGAGCGGAATCTCTTCATTGATAATTATAGTTATCGTTGCTGCAATTATTATCTCTATGGTGCTTTTGATCGCAGGCTACTGCTTCCTGACTAGAAGAGCAAGAAAGAAGTACAAATCTGTACAGGAGGAAATTGTTAAATTTGAAAACTAATTTGTAATCGAGTCTGAACAATCTTGTATGTCTTTACACTTACTTTCATCTCTGAATAAATCTAAAGGGGGAGGCAATTTACAAAAAACCTTGGAAAACCATGAAATTTACTCTTACACTTATGTTGGTTGTGTAGCTGGAAATGACATTACAACTATAGAGTCATTGCAATTTGATTTTGGGACAATCCAAGCAGCCACAAATGGTTTTTCAACTGACAAGAAGTTGGGTGAAGGAGGATTTGGTGAGGTTTACAAGGTATAATATTAATATAAACATGGCTATATATGCATGTTTTAGCAGTTCAAAGTAGATACCAATGCAGTGCTGGGACTCGAAAAGTACTTCATAACTTACAAATGTTCTAACAGTTGATTGATATAAACATGGCTATATCGTGGACAAGAAATAGCTGTGAAGAGGCTATCAAGAAGCTCCGGCAAAGGTGCAGAAAAAATTTGTACTGGTTGCGAAGCTTCAACACAGAAATTTGGTTAGACTGTTAGGATTTTGCTTGGAGGGACAAGAAAAAGATACTTGTCTACGAATTTGTGCACAACAAAAGCCTTGACTACTTCTTATTTGGTGTGGATCTAGAACTATTTCAGTGGGCATTTGAATTACGTTCCTTGGTTTCAATTGTGCAACTTTGATTTTGGTATATGTGTAGATCCTGAAAAACAAAGAGTACTTAGATCGTCTAGTAGATTCAAAATAATTGGACGAATTGCTCGTGGAATTCTTAATCGTCATGAGGATTCTCACCTTAGAATTATTTATCGTGATCTAAAAGCCAATAATATACTCTTAGATGGTGATATGAACCCAAAAGTTTGAGATTTTAGTATGGCGAGAATATTTGAAGTGGATCAAACTCAAGGAAATACAAGCAGAATAGTTGGGACCTTGTGAGTGTTTGACCAGTGATAAACTTATAATATTACTTGTTTTAATGAAATCATTAATTATAATTATTGATTCCTATAAGTTAATCACAGATTCATTGTTGTTTTTATACTAACAAACTTGCTGCTTCACAGTGGTTACATATCTCCTGAATATACTATGCACAAACAATTCTCTGTGAAATCCGATATATATAGTTTTGGTGTCCTGGTTCTTGATATTATAACCGGCAGGAACAACAATTTCTATCAAACAGATGGTGTTGCAGATCTCTTGAGCTATGTAAGCACAAATAAGATACCGTATCTCCGTTTCCTACTTTGTTAGAGCTAATAACATAAATGCATAGAGGAACATTGAAGAGATAGTTGCTTTTTAATTATAACTTGATGAATTATTGCAGGCTTGGAAACATTGGAGAGATGGAACACCAATGCAATTGTTGGATTCAAATTTGACGGATTCTAACTCAAGAAATGAAGTCATGAGATGCATCCATGTGGGTTTGCTATGTGTACAGGAAGATCAAACCGCGAGACCAACAATGGCAACTATAGTTCTCATGCTTAATAGTTACTCTGTTACTCTTCCATTACCTCAACAACCTGCTTTTTTCTTCGGTAGTAGAACAGAGTTTAGCATGCAAATTACAAAACAGACGGACTCTGACCAGTCTACAAGCAAGTCCATGCTATGGTCTATTGACGATGCTTCAATCTCTGAAGTACATCCTCGGTAAACTGTGACAGAGCGTATAAGATTATTTTGATTATTATCTAAAAGTTTTGTTCGAATTTTTTATCATAAATCTTAATTCTAGAATGTATTTAAAGCAGTGTTTTCACGAATATATATATATATATATATATAAAAGTTCCGCTACAAGAAAATTGGGCTATAGGGACAAAAATTTTGGGACGAATAAAATTTGTCTCAATAGAACATCTATTGGGATGTAATAACATATTCGTTTCTAAAAACTGTAAACCTAGAATGTCTATTGGGACGAAACAAATTATTCGTCCCTAAAAAGAACAAACTTGACAAGATTTTTAGGGGTGAAAAATATTTGTCCCAATAGAATGTCTATTGGGACGAAAAAAATTATTTGTTACAGACAAAATGCAAAAATGACAAGACTTTAAAGGACGAAAAAAATTTGTCCCCAATAAGAAGTGTATTAGAATGAAAAAAATTATTTGTCTCTAAAATATTGAGATTTTTTTTTTAAAAGAAAAAAAAAAAAAGATCGAGATTTGAGGACTTATTATGAAAAAAAATATATTATTTTTTTATAAATTTAATAATAAGAATCTAAAATACAAAACCACTTTTTAGGTTGTTATACATTTCACCTTACCTTTTATAATAAGTATTCAAATCTTATATTTTTCTATTACTATAAATTGAAAAATGTAAAGAAAATCTCTTTATTCCTATTACGATTAACGATTGACCATTTGATCTGATAATATATAATTTTAATAAAATAGTTTAATTAAATATTATAGTAAATATTTTTGTAATATCAATTTATTTATTATATAAAAATAAAATTTAAATGATTGGAATTAAACTACAAATAAAATTTTGATTGAAAAATGAACGTTAAAAAGTTAATAACATGTATAGGATATATATAAAAAATTATGCTTAAATTGGCAATACCAAACCAGCAGCGAAGTGGATTAGACTTTGCGTTCTCACCTGTGTCAGGTTCAACTCACCAAGAGAACAAAAGATTAATTTTGATTGGGGTGTGATGAGATGGAGCTGATGGATGGATGGATGGGCGGTAAGGTGTTGGAATGGCAAGGCCGAATGGGGTGTTGGGTTGTTCTTCGAGGACACAAACCAATTATATATATATATATATATATATATATATATATTCAAATGCCCTATCTAAAAGGACAAAAATTATTTAAAGAGACAAAATGTTTCATTCCTTATATTGTCAAAGGGGATGAATAAAGACTACTAATTTCTATCAAATGGATGGTGCCGAGGATCTACTGAACTATGTAAGGAAAAATAAGAAACATTTTATACTTTTCGTATAATTTATTAGTTAATATTGTCACATACATTTAAACAAAAATAAAGTAGTTTAATTGATTTGCTAGTTTTTGATTATAACTTGCTGAGATTTTGCAGGCTTGGAAACATTGGAGAGACGGAACACCAATGCAATTGTTGGATTCAACTTTGACAGATTCTTACTCAAGAAATGAAGTCATAAGATGTATCCATATAGGTTTACTATGCATCCAGGAAGATCCAGTTGCGAGACCAACAATAGCAACTGTAGTTCTCATGCTTAATAGTTACTCTGTTACTCTTGCATTACCTCAACAACCTGCATTTTTCTACGGTACTAGAACAGACGTCGGCAAGCAATTTACAATAGGGACGGACTCTGATCAGTCTAAAAGTAAGTCCGTGCCATGGTCTGTCGATGATTCTTCAATCACTGAAGTATACCCTCGCTAAACATTAACGGGGTGTTTTTCAAGTATCTATTAATTATAAATTATAGAACTTGGAGATAAGATAATTTGGATTATTATCTCAAAGTTTTATTTCCGTTGTTATCGTCTGTTTTCATGAAATAATATAAATTTTTGTATCTCAGCATTTAGAATCTTCCAAATCATTTAGGCTAGATAACCCAAATGATGGGCCGACAATTTTAAATTTAATTGAATGTTAAAATTTACGTCTTGAAATTCAATCAAATGTGATTTGATTAATTTGTCTCAACCAAGTTTTGGGTATTGGGCAAGTTGACCCGGCCCCAATACGTAACCATCCCTAATCGTCACTCAGCTACTTCTGTCCCCATCCGATCTATTGTCTTTTTGTTTTCTCTTATTCAAATTTTCACAAAGTTGACTTAGATATTTATGGAGTTTTTCTCTTATGGATACACATTATTGGTATATCTATAATCAGTAAAGTTACATATCTCATCTCAAATCCCACATTTTTTATCCCACTACATGTGGTATGTGAGGTGTCAAATGGTGAGTGGATACAAGGGGTAGGTGATATAAATCATCATTAATGCATATCCACTCACAATTTGATACCTCACATACCACATGTAGTGAGATGTAAAATGTGGGATTTTAAGTGAGATGTTTAACATTATTGATCTATAATATACTAATACATATCACTATAATTTTACCGTGTAAGCAACATAACTTGAATCATAATAATATACATGGTAAAATTATAATGATGTATATTAATATGCTATAAATATACTTATAATATGTACCTACGAGAGAAAAATTGGATATTTATATATCTTTCTCACTCCAATCCATGTTTCCAATGGAGCCAAAGACTATTAAATTTGGTGGACCATTATTTTTTGACTTGTGTAAACGTGTCTCACCTGCCATCTAAAGTATACACGTGCCCACATTATTATTGAGCGACTATATTTGTTTACTTTGAAAATTATATGTGCATCCCAAATTTGAGTGATGCTATTAACAATCCACTAAATATTTTTTCACACTTTTTTTTAAATTTTTTTATTACTCTTATAAATTAATATCTTCTCTAAATTAATAAAAAAATTCAGGTCCCAACTCAGGCAAGTGTAAAAAGTTAATAAACCCATCTATCGTAATAATTAATAATTTCTTTTAGAAACATAGTGTAAAATTTCGGTCACAACTGTCGCATAAATTAATAATTTCATAACAGTATAAAATATATTACATATTATTCAAGAACTAGAAAAGTACTTTAAGATGCTAGTTTGCACTAGGCCACCATGTTTGATATTCTTGACTTTATCCTTTATCTTTTGAATTGTCATCAAAAAGTTATTGTGACCAAAATGTTTCAATTAAATTTAGCATTTCAACAGCCTTACTTGTAGAGATTTTAGGTACCTCATGACTATCGTAATCGTCATCTATCTGATAGTGCCCATTTGTACACTTGGTGTGGCCTCCATTTCTTATCAATTGTACTCGTTTTCGAGCGTATTTATATATTTAATGTTTTTTTTTAGTGTTATGTAGGTTATTTGCCATAAATAAGGTATTTGAGCTTAATTGATGAGTTTTGGAATTTAAAAGGGCTGAAATGGGAAAGACTTGTGCAGTATACCTATATTTCAGAGGCCATATCTCCCACCTCAGATTGAACTAGGTTTTGTGCGACCTATTTTTAGAAAGCCTCAGCTGTCTAATTTCCAACTGTTTTTACGGATCGTGATTCCGATATTTCTAGAGAAAGTTATGACCATTTTCGTAACGGTGCGCGATGCTGAAAAGCTGAAAACTGATGAAGAAAAGCATAGTGCTACTCGACCAGTGCCAGACCAGCGCCCGACTAGCGCAAATCCGGCAGAATGTCGCCGCTGGTCTTGCACTTGACCACCAGCGCAACGATGCTTCAGCTCAGCTTTTTCTTGGTTTTTATGCCCAAATTTCCACACCCTATATATACCTCACTTCCTATCTTTTCCCAACATCTTTGGCACGACCATTCCACTCCAAAACACTTCAGGAACACATTTTTACTCTTAAAATCCACCAAATCACCACATCCAACCCTCAATCCATCAACAAACCTTCAATTCCATTTCACCAAACATCAAATACCCAACTTTCCCACCATTATCCACCATCAAAATCCAACCTTGGAGTATAAAAGGAGACTAAAAGAGAAGAAGCAAGCCAAGTACACCAACATACCAAGAGAGGAGGAGAGCTTCACATATAGTTTTCTCTACACTTTTCTCTCTTTATTTCATTTTTAATTTGTTATGGCTTGCATAAAAATCATATCTTTTGTTGCCATTTCTTGTAATATGAACTAAATCCATCTTGGCTAAGGCCAAGATGAAACCTTTTCCATGAATCATTAGTAAATGCCATCACTTTATTACAAATGCTTGTGTTATGTACGTGTATTTCAATTGCTTAATGCTTCTAGGTGCCTAGCTAACACTTAGTTGATATTTGGTTGTTGTGTGAAGCACCGACAGGAGAAGCACACAACGTGCTCGATGAAATGCCCAATACAAGTCTAGTAAGATAGAAATATGCAATGCTAGCTTGTAGGATTCCATTTGTGTGCCATTATGCTTAATGAATTTGTGTGTAGTTCGGATAACCATTGAGAAATAGGTTGTTGGTGCACATGATTATTGTTTTTATCACTTGAGAGAGGTTAGAGACTAATTGAGGGCATACAAATCTACATATACACTTGCCTATTTTATTTCAATGATGTGCCTAAAATTGATGAGAATTGGATAGGTGGATTCACGGTCTTAGCCTCATTCATATATATTCACATCCAAGTGTTTGAGTTTGTTTGCTTATTTAGTTTCATTAATTGCATTTTAGTTGTATATTTAATTTAGTTAAGTTTGAGTAGTGTAATCCAATCATTAAATCTTTGCTAGTCTAAATAGTAGTTAATCAATCAATTGTGGTAATCAATACATCAATCCCCATGGAACGAATTCTATTCATCATTATGCTACTCCTACGGTTCCGTACTATTGCGGGTGCTCAATTAGGAGTGGTCACTATCTCAACCACACCATCATTATTCTGCCTTGTGATATCATTGATGATACCCTCTTTAGTTGGAGTGTAACACACTTGTTCTTCATTTTGTCACATCCCACATCGCTAGCGAGTGAGGTCCATGATTTGTATATAAGCCTTGATATCTCTTAACTAAGTAGATGCGTTTTGGACCATGGGTGAAGGATGTTTGCGTGAAGCCCATGATCCAAAGGAAATCTGTGAGGGTGAAGGATGTGTGCGTGAATCCCAAATCGGACAATATCTACTTGGTGGGCTTGGGCTGTTACAAATGATATCAGAGCAAGCTCCCTACCCGGTGTGGATGTTGATTTGGATTTACGATTGTATTAGAACCCTCACGAGGATGCGAGGTTCGAATGAGGGTAAATTGTCACATCCCACATCACTAGCAAGTGAGGTCCATGATTTGTATATAAGCCTTGGTTTCTTCTAACTAAGTAGATGCATTTTAGGTCATGGGTGAAGGATGCGTGCGTGAAGCCCAAAGCGGACGATATTTACTTGGTGGGCCTAGGCAATTACAAATGGTATCAGACTAAGCTTACTACCTTGTATGGATGTGGATTTGGATTTGTGATTGTGTTTGGACACTCACGAGGACGCGAGGTTTGGGGGGGGGGTTCCCACATCGCTAGCAAGTGAGTCCATAGTTTGTAAATAAGCCTTGTTCTCTTCTAACTAAGTAGATGCGTTTTGGGTCAAGGGTGAATGATTCTTGCGTAAAGCCCATGATCCAAAGTATATTCGTAAGGGTGAAGGAGGCATGCATGAAGCCTAAAGTGGACAATATCTACTTGGTAGGCATGAACTGTTACAAATGATATCAGAACAGGCTCGTTACCCGGTGTGGATATGGATTTGGATTTGTGATTGTGTTTGGACCCTTATAAGGACACGAGGTCTTAAGGGAGGTAGATTGTCACATCCCACATCGCTAGCGAGTGAGGTTCATGGCTTGTATATAAACCTTGGTTTCTCCTAACTAAGTAGACTCGTTTTGGGTCATAGGTGAAGAATGCTTGCGTGAAGCCCAAAGCAGACAATATCTACTTGGTAGGCATGGGCTGTCACAAATGGTATCAAAGTAGGCTCGTTACTTGGTAAGGATGTGGATTTGGATTTGTGATTGTGTCTGGACCCTCACAAGGACGCGAGGTTCAAAGGGGGGTAGATTATCATATCCCACATCACTAGCAGGTGAGGTCCATGGTTTGTATATAAACCTTGATCTCTCCTAACTAAGTAAATGCATTTTGGACCATGGGTGACGGACCATGGGTGACGGATGCTTACAGAAAGCCCATGGCTCAAAGCAAATTCGTGAGGGTGAATGACACGTGCTTGAAGCCCAAAACGAATAATATCTACTTGGTGGGCCTGGGCTGGGCTGTTACAATTGGTGTCAGAGCAGGCTCGTTACCCGGTGTGGATGTGGATGTGGATGTGGATTTGGACTTGTGATTGTGTTTGGATCCTCATGAGGACGCGAGGTTCGAAGTGGGGTAGATTGTCACTTCCCACATCGTTAGCGAGTGAGGTCCATAGTTTGTATATAAGCCTTGGTCTCTCCTAACTAAGTAGATGATTTTTGGGTCATGGGTGAAGGATGCTTGCGTGAAGCCCATGATCCAAAGCAAATCTGTGATGCTGAATGACATGTGCGTGAAGCCCAAAATAGATAATATCTACTTGGTGGGCCTGGGCTGTTACAAATTTTGTGGTAGATAATGCATTGTAGTGTTATTGAATTGGATGTGATTAGGTTTCTTTGTGAGTTGAACATGGGCAGTGCAATTGTCAAGGAGAAGCAAAAACCTTTCAATTCGATATGGACAGTGCAATTGTGATTAGGAATCCTAAAAAAAAGAAATTTTTTTTGAAGAAAAAAACCGACTAAACAAGAAATCCCGAAAAGAAACATTCCCTAACAAAAAAACCGATATCCACACGTTTTCTAAGACAAAATAATAATTTATAAGACAAAACTCTTCAAATTAATAACCCCTCTAAATTAATACTCAATGGTGGGTCCTAAGAATATTAATTTAGAGGGGTTCTATTGTATAACAATTTATCCTAATTAAAATTACTGAAAAGGATAAATAAATTCTAAATACATTACATCTTAATTTCAGTCCATAAATGATTTGCATTATTATTTTTTCTGGTTTGAATCTCTTTCTCTCTGTTATTGTCTGCCCAGTACTCTCTATTCGATTTTCATCCTGTAGAAATTTCCTTTAATTTATATTATATGCACCTATTCCCTTTCTATTGTTGTCTTCCATAAAAGCCCAAAGAACAATTTAAAAGTTTAGAATGATGAGATCTGAATTCTCCCTTTAACTCAAGATTCAGTAGATACAGATGCTCGTTCAAGCAAGCACCGAATAATCTCTACTCAATCTTTCATTGAGCTGAGCCAAAATTTTGGCAGCTTTTCATGTAATTTAACCGTAAAACACCAACATATTACACTAGGGACTTTTAAATTTTTTGAAAAAAGAGCTAAATGAAGAAAAAAATAAATTAAAAACTTGTTATTTTCGGTATCCAATGAAAAAGATAATTTTGTAATAAAATGATTTTGTAATAAAAAATTAGGTTTTTATGATGGAGGGGGTATGGATTTTGCAAAATATAATAATGAAATACACATTTGATGTGTCTTAATCAATTGATTTGCTATAATCAACATATGCGGAAATCAATATATAAGTGATGCAATCATTACAATATATGGAAGATAATGGAATAATAAAAACGAAACTTGACACATTTGTTTTTACATGGTAAAACCTCTTAAGAGGAAACGTCTACGAGTAGATACTACAACCATCGGCAAAGCAATTCACTATGATGAAAAGAACTTACATACTCAAGGCTATCAATATATGATATCCACCCTAAGCTATCAACTCCTAGTCTACCCTCGGGCCTAGTGAACCACCTAGTCTATCCCTATCCAATGTGTGTCCTACACCTCTAGGAAGCTGACAGGACCCGCCCCGACTCCTATCTTGAGTCCGAGGGAATCCTGTGAGAATCTTTTTTTCTTCATTTAGTGGGCTTGAGTTCAAGATTTACATTCCAAACGCCTGCGTACCCTATACCCAATAAGGATCAAAACCCTCGTAGTTCATTAACTTAATACTGGCTAACTTCAATGTAATCCGTAGAAAAACTATTCTATATCTGTTTTCTATATCTCATTTTGAAATTGTATCTCTTTTGTATTTCTTCATAGGACTATATCTCTACCTGAAACTAATCAGGATATAATTTGTAATCTAAATCTGATATGTTATTCAAGCTGATAACTAACTAATTATCTTATGTAAAATAAAACACATTTTTCTGAACATAATATATAATATAATAAAAACATTTTCTGATTTTATAAATAGCATTTCTGATTTAAAATTGATATTCTTATAATCTTTTCTCTATTGATCATAGTCAGTATATACATATAATCTGAAAACCCTTTACCAAACTAGTACCCATGGGAATATCTCACATACGCGGCAAAGCATCTCAATGCACACGCAGAGTAGGGGGAAATACATAATCTCACATACA
The DNA here is from genome assembly GCA_035582765.1 of Acer negundo. NCBI lineage: Eukaryota > Viridiplantae > Streptophyta > Magnoliopsida > Sapindales > Sapindaceae > Acer > Acer negundo. The sequence continues at coordinate 23,415,809 of CM069232.1, read as the reverse complement.
CGTCGATATCTGATAGATCGTGCAGAGTAATATATATACATATATATATATATATACATATAATCTCACATACATGCTGATCAAACGTGCAGTGTAATCTCACGTACATGGCGATATATTGCACATGCAGAGTAATAATCTCACATACACATGTAGAGAAGCCCCAAAAGCCACTACACGTGCAGAGAAGCCCCAAAGGCTTATAATCTGTATATAATCTGCTGGGGAGGGTACATAATCTGATATCTTAAAATCTAATTAATCTTTAGATACTCTTTTCTAAAAACATGAATAAATATCCCTTTTTTTCTTTTCTGAAAGTCTCACAAAACACATAAATCTGGAAATCTGGAAATCTGAAAAACTTTCTGAAAATCTTGTAATCTTTCTGAAAATCTAGAAATCCATCTGGATTTCTGAAAATCTATCTGAAAATCTGAAAATCTGAAAATCTGAAAATCTATATGAAAATCTGTAAATTTGACAATCTAGAAATCTTTTTGAAAATCTAGTAATATGGAAATCTACGCATTTCTTAAAACATCTCAAATCATCTGGAAATCTGTTTTCTAAATAAATGAATAAATTATTTATTTCTATTAATCTCTAAATAATTGATGTAACAAATAATTCTAAGATAAATAACTTTTAATAAAAAGTATCCACTCACAGTACTTTGCTCGAATCTATTCTAGGACTGGAATCCATCTGGATTCATCTATTTCTGGATCCACCCTGAATTCTCAATACTGATCATAGAAATTCTTCATCTCTCTCGGCTCTTCTCTCTTATTTCTCCATAATCTTTCGGCCTGCTTCCCTATTTTCTTAACTATTCATAGTCTTTCTTTTTCTTTCTTTGCTTCCTGTTTTTCTGTTTTGCTTTCACCAATTCTCCCTTCTCTCATCTTCTTTATCTTCTTTCCTTCTATTTGCTCGAATCTCTCCCTGATTTCTGCTATTTCTTTTGTATTTCAATTTCATGTTCTTTTCCTTTCACCCCTCCTTACTCTCTCTATCTCTACAATATCTCTCTGCTTCTATTGATCGATCATGCCTATATTTCTCTTTTCTTGTTTTTCTCTTCTTTCTGTCTTTCATTCTTTCTCTACTTCATTTTTGCTTTCAACGCCTGACTTCTCTCACTATTTCTCATCTATTTTTCTTTCCTTGCTTTCTCTTTTCTCTTCTATACTTCTCTCCCTCAATCTCGGCTACAGCTATCTTCCATATAGTTCACTTTTCTTTTATTTCTCCCCCTCAATCTCTCAGTTCTATCTCTCCCTCGTTCCAACTTCTTCTTCTTTCTTCCTCTGTTTTTCTCTCTGTGTTTCTCTTGATGCTTTTGTAGAAAATCCAACTTTTTTTTTTTTTCACTTCCTTTTAATCTTCTTTTTATATAATATCACGCCTACTCCACCGATCTCACTTCAATCTCTATCTATTTCCTTTTCTTTTTTTTTTTTTCTTTTATAATATTCATTTATTTGCCACCTTTTCACCAGATCTTGCTACCTCTCAACCAACTTTCCACCTCACATCATCATACACGGCCACTTGCATTCTTTTTATTATTATTATTTTAATCTTCAAACTTTTCTTCACAACGGTGAATGCTTATCTCGAGCTTGGATTCGGACTTGGGTTTGGGTTATGTATTTGGGCTTAGATTCCAGGCTTGGGAAAATTTCTGGAATTGTGGTATTACAGAAGCAACTTCCCATCCAAGACTCTCAAGCCTCTATGAAGATTTCCTTGCTTAGCTATCTAGATCACAAATAATCCTAGTCAAGCTTCCCTAACTCAACCATCCAGAGTACCAAACTCCTAGTTAAGTCTTTTGCTTGACTATCCAGACCACATGTCCTAGTCAAGACTTCTTACTCTAATTAAAACTTCACTCACTTTAACAAGAGACTTCAACCTTTCCACAAGGCAATGATCTAAGTGATGCAAATGATGCAAGCACAAGTCAAATAAAACAAGATGATCAATCCAGCTCTATGAACATGTTCAATGATAATTTAGAAAAAGCTTTCAATACGCAATCACAAATATATCTAGAAATCAAAGTATGTGAATCAATAAGAACAAGATATGAATATTCAATATATCACACAAAAATCTTAGTGAGAAGAAGAAGTTTCACATACAAAAGTTGAGACTCGGACTGAAATCTGCATGCTGCGAAAAATCACGAACTCAAATGACTCTAAAAATGCATGAGGTTTGTAGCTCTCTTCAAGACCAACATTTTTAGCTTTTGGATCACTCGATTTCAAGTTCGTATGAGAGAGTTATGATCAAAATAAGAAATAAAAAATCATGAAGAAATTCTGCACTCTTTCTTTTTCAATTTTTCTTCACACATATTTGGAGGGAAGGAGGAAAATATTTAAAAGGGAGAAAGAGGGAAAAACGGGCAGCCAATCAAGACATGCCACTTAGCTCCACGTGTGGACTGCATGTGGCACACGTGGGCAGAGAGGTGTGCTGGCCGTGTGGCACACGTGGCTCACACGTGGCCTCCAAGCTTGGTTGTTGGCCACGCTTGCTCCTCTCGCGCTTCGCTCTCGTTCTTCAGCCATATTCGGGCATCCGAACTCCGAATTCAAATATGTTTTTGGATTATGAATCGTGACTCCCTCATGCACAACGAAGACTATAAAACTTTACAAAAAGGTTGAAAATTCATCTCAGAAAATGATGACAAAGACAACTCAATGAATGAGAACGCAAAGTAACGTAGCTACATCGTTTGGACTCGAAACCTATTGAATGAGTAACCGAAATGACCAGGACTCAATAAGGAATCATATGAGATCATGTTCAAGTCCAAAATATAATAAACACAAACAAATAAATACAATGTAACACAAGTATGCCATATCTACGTGATAGTGATAAAACATGCAATTCTACAATGTTTGTCAATACGAGACCAATACATATGCATACTTAAATGTTTGTGAATGTGTTATACCAAATGTTTGCACAACGATACAGGGACACACATGAATGAATTGTGTGTGAGCGCTTAGGCCTTGCAAGAGGAAGAAGAATCTTAATACCTTAGCATCCAAGAATGTGATGTTCCCCTTAAAGATGATATTTGCACAAGATGTTGCTTCTTCACCTTTGAAGCTTCTTTTCACCAAGAACCACCTAAGCAACAACTATTACAAATATAGAGAGTTTTGCAATGGAATCATGCCAATACAAATCAAGGATCTTACAATCTCCCTCTTTGGCTATTCCATGGTAAAACCTCATCCTCACCATACAATATACACTCCAATAAACTCATAGTTGGTTGCATACTCTCATCCTTACAATACAAAGAGATCAATAGACTAAAAGATCTTCATGTCTTCTTGTGTCTTTAAAAATCACTTCTTTGAACTTCAAAGTACCTATGAGAGAAGAAGCAAACAACCAAGAGATCTTCTTCCAAAGAAGAACGGTGAGATATTATCACATAAACAAATAAGAACTCCCTTATCCCAAACCAAAATGCATTATCTCAAGCAAATAAATGTTTTCACATTAAAGCTCTCCCTAAGATCCTTAACACAATTACGCAAGAATTATTTTCTCCCCCTTAAGACAAAGTCTCCATTAAAGCACAAAAAGGAAAAAAAAATCACACATTTGGAACATATCTCCACACATGGTGATGTATACATTTTTCTCCCCTATATCAAACATGGATTCCCCCAAATCAAACACGGTGAGGTATACAATTTCTCCCCCTTTTTGTCAAGGAATAGACAAAGGACACAAGAGATAAAGAATGAGATATTAAGCAAACAAATCGTATAGAAAACGAAATTGAATAAACTAAAGCTCCCCCTTAACATATGCTCCACATATTATCATCAAGTAGATTTGTTCACAATGGATTCATGTTGGTTGCCAAATAGGCAAACAAAAATAATAAAAAACCTTGCAAGTGCACAAGTCGTAAACAATAGCACAATTGGTAAGCAAGGATTGTTCCCACGAAGAATTAATTACCTACGGAAGTTATGAATTTGAAACACTAAATTAAGACACTATTGCTCTCAAACAACTTGAATAAAACACAACTTACACACATGAATGGGGGTTTTTGAATTGGTTATTTAGAACTAAGAATTTGTATTAAACTTAAATAAAGAATGCAGCAGAAAATATATTTAGATAAATCAATAAGGAGAAGCTAGCTAGAACTTCCTATCCACCACTAAACATTCATCCAATCTATAGATGACAACTAGTGAATAAATTGTCAAATACGATGAAGACATTCACAACAAGGCGGTGGGTATTCCACACAAGTTTTATTGATTCTCTCTTAATTAATATATAGATTGCATGGTATTTGCATAACTAATTGTATCCCAAATTATAACCTACACTACAAAAAAAAAGGTGCTATTGGGGCGTTTTTTTTCGGTCCCAATAAGTCTATAGGGACGAATAAAATTCATCCCAAAAAACTTCGCCTCAGGTGAGTCGCAATAGGTTCTTTGGGACGAAAATTGAAATTCGTCCCTTAAAACTCCCTATAAGGACGATTTTTGTTCGTCCCAATTGATAATGTATAGAGACGAAATTATTCGTCCCAATAGACTACTTGTAGGGACGATTTTTTTTCGTCCCCTTTGACAACCTGTAGGGACGAAATATTTCGTCCCATTAGATAATTTTCGTCCCTTTAAATATCCTATAGGGATGATTTTCGTTCGTACCTTTTGAAAACCTATAGGGACGATTTTGAAAAAAAAAAAATTGCTTTGTTGCCAAATGACATCCCACCCACGCACCACACCCACCCACACACCAGCGCACCACACGCCCACCCAAGCACAAATCACAATTTAATTGTGTCGAACCTAGCACTCAACAGTGAGGTGAGACAAGCCTTATACACTTTGATGTTGCTTTGAATGTGCTAATAAAAGCATAGTTTTTTAATATATAACCTCTACTTTTTATTAAATTTTTATTGATTTTTTTTTAATCAAAATTTTATTTGTAGATTGATTCCACGAATTAAAATTTTATTTTTATATGATAAACAAATTGATATTAAAAAACGTTTATTATAACATTTAATTAAACTATTTTGTTCAAATCATATATTGTCAAATCAAATGGTCAATCGTTAATCGTATTCGGAATTAAACATGACCTCGGTTTCGGTTCTCAATTCAGAACCAGCGGTTTCAATTTTCGATTCGGAACCAATGGTTTCAGTTTTCGATTCATAACTAGCGGCTTCGGTTCCGATAGTTCAGTTCCTTTTTTAAAAAATAATATAAAACCTTTCAAGATTAATAGTTACTGATCCTTATGAAGAACTTATTGGAAAAAAAAATTCATCTCGATAGAGAACCACTTTGGACGAACAAAATGATCCATATTGCATCATTTTCTAATTTATATGGTAATTTAATTATTAATCTATCTTTAAGGAAAAAACTTCAAAAAAAAATCAAGAATTTTCAACAAAATTAATTAATTATTATAATTTAAATAAAAAGAAAAATATTGGGACGAAATGATTTACGTCCCAATAGACTAGCTATTGGGAGCTATTGGGACGAATTATGTATTTCGTCCCAATAGACATCCTATTGGGATGAAAAAAATTCGTCCCTAAAGGTCAACAAAATTAATTAATTATTATAATTTTAAATAAAAAGAAAACCTATTGGGATGAAATAAAGTCGTCCCAATAGCCAGTCTATTGGGACAAATTATGTATTTCGTCCCAATAGATATCCTATTAGGATGAAAAAAATTCGTCCCTATGGTCAACAAAATTAATAATTATAATTTTAAATAAAAAGAAAACCTATTCGGACAAAATAAATCCGTCCCAATAGCCAATCTATTGGGACGAATTATGTATTTCGTCCCAATACACAGCCTATTGGGACGAAAAAAAAGTGTCCCAATAGAGTTTTATCCCAATAGGCCTTTTTTCTTGTAGTGCTAGCATGGCTATTTACTAGATTTAATAATTGAAATCCCTTAAAAACAAAGAGAATATGAATATCACATGAACCCTAAAACATGGTATTTATTCTAGGCTATTCATGAATCAATTCCCCTTAATTAGGTCTTACTCCAATTAGTTATTGCATGCAAGAATATGCTTGTATGATATTTGAACTCTATCCTACAATATAGATCCCAAAACCATGCTTCTAAGGTGATCAATCAAAGAAACATAATAATAGAATAACAATTATTTTGGGGAAATTGAAATCAACATGTAAGAAAATTAATACTTCATTAAAACAACTTGTCTATAGAATTAGAATCATGTCTAGGACTTCAAGTTAGCCCTAACTATGAAAAGTTTAGTTACACATCATAACTATAAAAACAATTAAAGACATTAAAACTAAAGAAAGGTAGAAGAAGAGAGGAAATAAAACTCTGAAAGATCTTCGGACTTCAATCTTCAATAATGAATTTCCGACCTCGTCTCTTGAAGAAACTCTTGGTATTTATAGGTGATACCTCTTGTAGATTTCCAAATTGCTTTGATGTAGAAGACCCACTAAGTAGGAAAGTAGAATTAAATAAGGAATGAAAATCCTTTCCTAATTTGAGTTTAGGAAGTTTCCCAAACATGTCTTGATCTCTTAAAGTCATTAGGATTTGATATGGGAAGCTTTGGGATGAATCTAGCCCAATTCGGAGTGGAAATCCGCCAAAAACATGTAATACCGATGCCCAGGTTGCTACACATGCATGTGCATGACCAGCAGTCTAACTCACCGTGTTCCTCTGCTATGAACCGCTGCCCAGGTTGCTGCCCATGCATGGTGCACAAACAGCGGTCTGGGCCACGGTAGGCTTTTCCAGCTCTGACCTTCGGTTACTCAATCGACCATAACTTCCTCTAAAAAACTCGGGATCGACGAACCGTAAAGTGCGTCAGAAACTAGACATCCGGGGCTTTCCGAAAACATATAGGTCTCAACCTGGTTCGATCTGAGGAGAGAGATATGTTCTTCATAAGTTGGATATACTGCAGAAGCATTTCTCCAAACTTCACTAACAATCACCTTTTTGTCATCAAACTCACTCCAAGAATTATCTTCTACACAATCTCAACAAACACGTTAAAACCTTCAATTGTACTCAAGAACATAACATAAAACATAGGAATTAGGGGTCTCAAATATTAATATTTATCGACCTAACAAATACCCCCAAACCTAGCTTTTGCTAGCCCTCGAGCAAAATAAGATTTTCAAGCTCAAGTGCATGATCTAACAACAATAAAAGATACTTGTTTACGATCATTATTTCTCAAGTGAATGGCTCTCAAAGATATTGATTTTCAATTTATGTTTTGCTCATCAAGCCACTCATCAATCATACAAAGACATTAATCAACACAAATCATGCCAATGGACATTCTAAGAGACTTAAACCTCTCTTATATCAAGGGTTTTGTGAACAAGTCCGCACGTTGATTTTTAGTAGGCATATGCTCTAGAGTAACAATTGAATGTTCAACTAGGTCTCTAATAAAATGATGCCTAATATATATGTGCTTTGTGCGGGACATGCTTACAACAACACACATCATGATTAAGATGAGTGTGAACAATTATCACCAAAAGATCTTAAAAGAGCAAATGTTAATGAGAACCACAAGAACACTATACTAGTTCTCTAATATGACATGCTTCATGAAGTGGTATAACACAATGAGTTGAGAGATGAAAATTCAAGTAAGCAAGCAATATGATATAGAGATACTTTCGCAAGCTATTTTCATCAAATGCAAGGCCTTCACCCTTTTTATGAGTACTCTTGGCTTGTTTGTCCACATGATGAAAATTTATAGGTGTGTCGATTGCAAGAGACTAAAGACTATGCATTTCAACTCAAAAAAAAAATGACTTTCTCCAAAAGCCTTAACATGATCTTTCACCAAATAGATTTCAAAATTCAACTTCTTTAAAGTTAATCAACAAATTTTGACTATCATAGTGATTATGAGAATATTAAGTTCATGAATTGACTAGAGACACCAAGTTTGAATACTAGACTTAGCACATTACAAATAGCATAGTCAAGCATTAAACTTAGAACTCTTATTAAACAAGAACAAAAATATTCTCATATGTGCTACTCAATCAAGTATGAGAGCACTCACCTTTGACTATATTGGTCTTAGGTGAACCAACACAAACAACATCATGATCATTACGCATAGCAATATGAAATCTAGAAGATAAAACATCAACTATCTTCTTCATTAAAACATCACTCATATTAAACCCATCATTGTTGCCACGTACAAATATTTCATCAAGACTCTTCAAATGATCATGGTTAACACTCTTCTTAACGAGCTTTTTCTTAACATTCTTCTTCACATGATTATCAATATCATGCACAACACTCAAAAAGTTATCATTAGAAACATGTATAGAAGAATGACTAGGAACATTTTTTACATCATGCTTTTTAATCCAAACTTTCCTAGTATGTTCCTTTACAAGATTATTGGCACTTAGAGCATATTGTGCAACTAGACATTTAGGTGTGTCTTTTCTAACCCACACACTCTTCACAATACGTCTCTCACTCTTACCACTATCATGCTTTAACTCAATGTTATATTTTTTAACATCCTCCTTGACCTTATTGGTCACATTTTCACATATATCAAACAAAGCATTACCAATTTTCTTATGCATAGTAGAGTGAGGCACAACACAAGATTTAGCAAGCAAGTCATCAACATATTTCTTCTCAACATGCTTTTCTAAGGTTTTCCTAGGTCTAGTTCTATATCCATACATGGATGATTGCCTAGGACCATTCAAAGACATATCATGTAAAGCATTATTAAATTTGCATTTTCGAATGTATACAAACCACTTAGGTTGAATATGTCCTACCATGTTACAATGATGACATATAGGTATGAATTTGAGAATTTGAGAAGTTTACCATTAGCATGTGCTTCCAAGGCATTTGGTCTTCTCACAACTCTACCACTTTGAGATCTAACCCTTGATGCTCCACCTCTTGCATTTGAGGATAATGCTCTTTGACTTTGAGCTTGTTGAGATCGTCCATTGATGTTCCTTGTTGATGTAGAGGCACCTCCGGTAGCTTTCATTGCCTTACCTTGAGAGAGAGTACCTACATTTGTTTCAACACTTGCTTTAACAAAAATAGATTTGTTAGATGAAGGAGTTTCCTTCTCATTGATATAACATAAACCTCTTTTGTCACATGGATGCTTACCACTTCTAATGAGGGATTCTACCTTGTTAGAACTAGATGACATCTTGTTAATCATCCTACTTGCCTTATCAAGTTTATCACTAAGCACCCTATTCTTAATGACATATTTCTCTAAGATATCATCGTTTTTCCTAACATCTTCACGAGATTCTTAAGCCATTCTTCATACTTCTTCTCTTGTTTTTAGTGCTCACTAAGTTTTGCTTTAAGCACATTCTCTCATAGAACTGACAAGAGAACTATCCCTTTGCTCAATTTCTTGCTTCAAAATGCTAAGTCTATCATTGCTATCTTTTAAGTTCATTTCTAGACTTAGGATCTTGTCTTTAATTTTATTTAATTCTTTTGAGTCTAGACCATGATTCTTTAGATTCTTATTGACAAGAATTTTAATTATCACCACTAAATTGGCATTGATCAACTTCAACTTGTTGTTCTCTTCATTCTTCTTGACTTTTTCACTAGTAAGTTGAAGGCTCTTGTCATTTAAGCTTATAAAATCTTAACTTGAGGGGGCTTCTAACTCTTCATCATAGGAGGAGATTTCACTATCTTCACTACTTGAAGAGTTTTCACTTTCCTCATTACTTGAGGAGTCTTCACTACTATCCTCAAATCTTCCTTCATATATAGCCACGTGAGCAATGTAATTGCTAGTATGTTCTCTATCAACCAAGGACTCCTCTTCCTCAACTACATCACTCACACTTATCCATGATTTATCATTAATGGCTCTAATGTAGGCATTCATTGTATTTCTCCTAAAGGTGTAGTTACCACTATCTAAGAGTGGAGGTCTAGCACTAAAGACACCTTCCGGAATCGAATCACCTATAATAACAAAAATGTATTTTTCACAAAACACAACACAAACACTATAAAAATGATCTATCTAATTGCTTCAAGACACTCTCTCTGATACCAAATAAAATTCCCTTAAGCAATATAGTGCTAGAGGGGGGCGGAGGGAATAGGTATAGGCCTAATTTCTTCCAAATACAAATTTTGCTGAATAAAATAATGAAATGAACACTTGATGTGTCTTAATCAAATGATTTGCTATAATCAACACATGCGGAAATCAATATATAAGTGATGCAATCATTACAATAAATGGAAGATAATGGAAACATAAAAATAAAACTTGACACATTTGTTTTTACGTGGTAAAACCTCCTAAGAGGAAACGTTCACGAGTTAATACCACAACCACCGGCAAAACAATTCACTATGATGAAAAGAACTTACACAATCAAGGCTATCAACACATGATATCCACCTTAAGCTATCAACTCCTAGTCTACCATCGGGCCAGTGAAGCACCTAGCCTACTCCCTATCCAAGGTGTGTCCTACACCTCTAAGAAGCAACTTCCTATCCAAGACTCTCAAGCATCTAGTAAAATTTCTTTGCTTAGCTATCTAAACCACAAATGATCCTAGTCAAGCTTCCCTAACTCAACCATCCAGAGTACCAAACTTATAGCTAAGTCTTTTGCTTGACTATCTGGACCACATGTCCTAGTCAAGACTTCTTACTCTAATTAAGGCTTCACTTACCTTAACAAGAGACTTTAATCTTTCCACAATGCAATGATCTAAGTGATGCAAATGATGCAAACACAAGTCAAGTAAAGCAAGATGATCAATCGAGCTCTATGAACATGTTCAATGATAATCTAGAATATAATACACAATCACAAATCTATCTAGAAATCAACACATGTGAATCATTAAGAACAAGATATGAATATTCAATATATCACACAAAAATCTTAGTTCTTAGATCTTGAAATTAAACCAAGAAAATATCATGAGGCACATCATATATATCATTTCTATAATCAATTCCAAGTTCAATCAAGTTTAGCTAAAATATATTCAGAAGAAATCACAAAGCTAAAACTCAATTAACAATTGATCAGACAATCCTAAAGTATGAACTAACATCATTCTTAATGCATTTCATCTATCAATTAGAAAGATTAAAAGAGATGATCAAAGAGAAAGTGAGAAGAAGAAGTTTCACATACAAAAGTTGAGACTCGGACTGAGATCTACATGCTACGAAAAATTATGAACTCAAATGACTCTAAAAATGCTTGAGATTTGTAACTCTCTTCAAGAATAACATTTTTGGCTTTTGGATCACTCCATTTTGAGTTCATATGAGAGAGTTATGATCAAAATAAGAAATCAAAAATCATGAAGAAATTTTGCACTATTTCTTTTTCAATTTTTCTTCACACATATTTGGAGGGAAGGAGGAAAGTATTTAAAAGGCAGAAAGAGGGAAAAACAGGCAGCCAATCAAGACATGCCACCTTATCTCCATGTGTGGACCTCGTGTGGCGCACGTGGGCAGAGAGGTGTGCTGGTCGTGTGGCACACGTGGCCTCTAAGCTTGGTCGTTGGCCATGCTTGCTCCTCTCGCTCTCAGCTCGCATTCTTCAGCCGTATTCGAGCATCCGAACTCCGAATTTGAATCCGCTTTTGGATTACGAACCGTGACTCCCTCACGCACAACGAAGACTACAAAAATTTGCCAAAAAGTTGAGAATTCATCTCAGAAAATGATGACGAAGACAACTTAACGAATGAGAACGCAAAGTAGTGTAGCTACATCGTTTGGACTCGAAACCTAATGAATGAGTAATCGAAATGACCGGAACTAAATAAGGAATCATATGAGATCATGTTCAAGTCCAAAATATAATAAACATAAATAAATAAACACAATGTCACACAAGTATGCCATATCTACGCGATAGTGATAAAACATACAATTCTACAATGTTTGTCAATACGAGACCAATGCATGTGCATACTTAAATGTGTGTGAAAGTGTTATACCAAATGTCTGCACAACGATGCAGGGACACACATGAATGAATTGTATATGTGTGCACTTATGCCTTGCAAGAGAAAGAAGAATCTTAATACCTTAGCATCCAAGAATGCGAAGTTCCCCTTGAAGACGATATTTGCACAAAATATTGCTTCTTCACCTTTGAAGCTTCTTTTCACCAAGAACCACCTAAGCAACAACCATTACAAATATAGAGAGTTTTGCAATGGAATCAAACCAATACAAATCAAGAATCTTACAAATAAAATTAATTGGATTAGTGAAGACTACCTGTGAAGACACAAAACACGGCCTAAAAAACGTATTTTACAAGGGTCAAGTCTTTTCTACTCCTAAACACTCTTCTCTTTTCTTTGTGCATCATGAAGGTCTCATCATATCTCTTGCATAATTAAGGTAAAAGATCATTTTACCCACTGACCTTTACCCTATTATAAATGTGAGGATAGAGTTTCTCCATATTGGTCAATCTCCCACCCCCCCCCCCCCGAAATGAAAGTAATGTTCAAAGACCCCCTTCTGTTAGCTTTTTGAACTGCAATCCTAACTCTAACACTATTCAATGGTTAAAAAGATGAAATTGCCATTCTATGTCTTTAAATGGCAGAGATGTAATAGCTGAAATTACAATTTTACCCTTTAATAACAAAAAAAATGGATCTACAGCGTCTATCTTTGAGATGGACGATGGAAATATCTCTCTCTCTCTATATATATATATAATTAAATTTTGAAACAAAAATAAATAAATAAACAAATAACAAAAAAATATTTGAAAAAATATTTGTTGATCTCTACCACCAGTCACCAAATTTGGAACATCTGGAAACCCATATTATCATCTTCTCCAACACCATCTCTTTTTTCTGTCATCATCATCTTCTCACCAAACCAGCACCATCTCCATCACAACTCAAACACCAAACCCTAGCCACCACCACAACTCAAACACCAAACCATGAACCACCCATCACCAACCCCAAAATCCAGCCGCTACCACCATACAATAACCCACCCAAAATCAATATTCGAAACCTAATCAACCCAAAACCAAATCGCCCAAATTTATCATCATCGTCATCATCTTCCACCATCAAACCCTAACCTATGTAGATGATGATTTCTGGAAGAGAACCAAAATCTATTTTCTCTCCAACACATATCAAATCAAAACCCCATAAATCAATCCACAATCAAACTTTCGACCGAACCAAACCCAAGAAACACACCACCACAACCCCAAATAAAAAACCCCAAACCCTAAATTAGAAACCTCAAATCGGCACCAAAGTGTGTGGATTCGTGAGAGGTTTTATAGAGAAAATGTGTGGATTCAAAAAAAAGACATATATCGCACACAGAGAGAGAGAGATAGATCATCTCTCAGGTGAGGTTGAAGATGAATAAATGAGGAAGAGATGTTGGTGGTGGATGAGTGGTGGCTAATGATGTTGAAGATGGGGATGAGTGGTGGATCTCGATCATGGATCTGGAACCATGATGTTCGATTTTTTTATGAAGAGATCTCTGGTGATGTTTGATCGTGCCAAATATGTCTTATATTTAGGCCCTCAGTTTTGTATCCTTTGTTCCGTTTTCTTGCGTTTTTGTGTCTCTTATGGGCTCTTTGTTTATAATTGCAGGAATTTGTATATTTCTGGTGTAGGAAACAGTATTCGGGACTTTCGTGCGAAAAGGGGGTCAAATGGTGCAAAAAGAGGGCAAGAAAAGATAAAGTGCTGTTCAGCTCACCCGCACGGTACCCGTACTCCACCCGCACTGTTAGATAAAGTGTTGTTCAGTTGACCTGCACTCCACCCACACTGTGACAAAAACCCAGGAGCTACTCAGTTGAAGAATCTATAAAGTGCGGGTACAGTGCTGGTCAACCACCCGCACTCTGCACAGACAGCATCGTGAATGACTAGTTTTTAGGCCATTTTTTAGAGGTAAAATTGTCATTTCATGCCCAATTCGTGCCAAAACCTCCCAAGCCTATAAATATACCATTTTCTTCACAAGAACATAACTCTTCAACCCTAATAACCTAGACAAAAACCCTCACTTCATTTCTTTTTCTTCACATCAAAAGAGAGAGAGAGAGACCTTCAAAGGCATCCATGGAGGTTTTCCTCCATGGATGCCTCACCATCACCATCTTTCACATATAACCACCCATCTTTGGAGGAGATTCATAAGGAAAGAGCCACCCTCTCTTGTCTATCAGGGGGAGGAGCTTCAATGGAGATTAAAGACCTAGATTGACACCTTGGGTTTTCTCTTGACTCTTCTCTTGTATTTTCTTTATTTGATGTGTATCCCCATTAAGGAAATATGTAAACCTAACACTAGTTCCATTTATGTGATTAACTTGTATTTGATATTTTCAAGTATTGTCTCATTCAATTGCTTGTATGGATTCTTGACTTGTGTTGAATAGGATTGATAACCCTCCTAGATGCATGTTTAGGGATATCTCTAGTCTTTTCATTCATGGCATGTAAGGTAGAAATTGATATGTGTTCATAATCGGGATTAGGAGTAATTTAATGTAATTTAGGAGTAGATTAATCAAACAATCCCATGATTGTATGTATGTTAATGGATAATTCGAAATGCATGTGAAAACAAATAATGCACGGTGTGTATAATATTAATCTAGAGGGGGTGAATAGATTTTATCCGATATTACCCAATTTTCGTGATTAATCAATATTCTGAAAATGCCCCTATCTAGTAAATAACATATCAAGTGTATTAAGTGCGGAATTATAAATGACACAAGATATTTACGTGGAAATCCTCATGGGAAAAAACCACGGGCTGGTAAGTGCGCCACACTAGAACCTCGAATCCACTAATTGTGATAACGTTTACAACCAAATCCCGGTATGTAACCCGCTACCACTACCCGCAGGCCTGTAAAAGTGGACCTAGTCCAATTGCTCAATCCTCGCAATCATTACTTATAACTCAACCATGCTCGGACTGTAACCCACCACTACTACCCGCAGGCCTGTAATAGCAATCCTAGTTCAAGACTTAATTCTCCTAAGAGATCATACACCCTAAGTGAATATGCAAATAGAGCTAGGGTACACTATATGCTTATCTAGGATGATAATATGGCAATTAACACAATCCTAGATATCAAAAGCTAAATGACATGTCATAAAGCTTAGCTATGTAGAGGATGACCAATCCTTAATACAATAGCTATAAAAAAAACAATCTCAATCATTTTAATGAGATAAATTAGCTAGATGTATATATCAATCATGAAATCCTAGCTATCAAAAAACAATCTCAATCATGCAATGAGATTAATTAGCTAGATGGCATATAAACAATAAAACATAGCTATCACAAAATAACCCAATCAACACACAATCTCAATCTTGTATATAGAAATTACTCTAAGAACATACAAATAATAAATTAGATAAATTGATAAGTAAAAACACTAATTATGTAAGATAATAGTGTTCAACATATCATACCATGTGTGTTGAAGAAGACCCATGCATTAGCACATGCTAGATGATCCTAGATGATGCTTAGATGATGATTTATACATGTGGAAATGGGTTTGGAGAATTAAAGAAGCAATCTTGGTGCTTTCTCTCACTAGGGAACTCTTAATCACTCTCTAGGGTTTTGTAGCTTTTGTTCTTTGAATACAAATGAGAGAAAAAGATGTATTTATAGTGCTAAGATGATAGCTCTATAAATTATGTGACTTGTCCTTCAAAAATGAGCCAAATCGGACTCTAAATGAGTGAGATATGACCAAATTACGAAACAGGGTTGGGACTGCCGCTATCACCTAAGGAGCGGCACTTCAACAGCGGTGAATTGCTGTCGCTAGCATACCTCTCTCACTCAAGGCGCAGCACTCAGACCGAGATGAAGCATCACAGCACAGAGCTTGATTTTCAAGCGACTCAAAACATGACCAAACGACATCGAAACCTTTTATATAATATATCGTTGGAAAGGTATGGAAGTCTACTTTCTACTCCAATTTATGGAATGACATTTTGATGTCTTTAGAAAATGTTATGGTCAATTGAGTGACAAAAGGTTAGATTCGGATAACAACAGTAATGCCCTGTTTTAGTGGTCACTTTAGAGATTTCAAAACCAATCCAAATGGCCATTAAATATTACGAATAATATACCGTTGGAAAGGTATGGGTGTCTAGTTTGCCCATAATTTTACAAAACTCAATTTTGATATTTTTATAAAAATTTATGGTCACAAGACCATACAAAGGTCAGTTTTGAAAAACATTTAAATCATTGAAATCCAATCTTTTGAAACTAGACACTTTACTCCAAATAACCAAACCGAATCTAACACTTATCCAAGAGAAGAATGAGATCTTCTCAAGGTGGTCAAACATCGCGCTAAGACATTCACACCATCGTGCAAGCACGGACGTTTTCGATCATCTTTGGGAAACGAATTACACCACACTTAAAACTAACAAACATGAAGTGCAAGTGTGGGAAGTGAATGCATCCTAATGCCTAACATGTCATGGAATTGTCATTGAACAAGGTGCACTCAATTAAAAACATGCATGAATAGAATTCATGACTTTGCATCCTAATGCCTAAACATGTCATGGCATTTCAATGAACAAGATGCAATCATATAAACATGCATGAAGAGACTTCATGGCTTTGCATCCTAATGCCTAAACATGTTATGGCATTTCAATGAACAAGATGTAATCATATAAACATGCATGAAAATACTTCATGGCTTTGCATCCTAATGCCTAAACATGTTATGGCATTTCAATGAACAAGATGCAATCAAATAAAACAAGCAAGAAGAGATGTTTAAGAACATGCATGCACACATATAAAACACACAACATACAAGAATAAGATATATGCATGAGTTGTGTGTGTGTGCAACTAGATCTCTTCAAAGCAAGAAAGCACTAGAATATACCTTTGGTGCTTCTTCTCTTGAGGTTTTGAGCGGGCCTTGGTTATGCAAACACCAACTATCAAATACCTAAGCTACCCTTACATCAAGCCCCAATATGTGGTTTGTCCACGAAATAAGCCAATCAATAAATGGGAATCCTTACAATCTCCCCCTTTGGCTATTTCGTGACAAAACCACCACTCACATTGATCCTCACAACATAAATAGAAACTAAAGGGATTTTCTACATTACAAAGAGATAATTGAAAGCTATGATCTTCAAGTCTTCAATCTCTTGTAGAACAATCAATCCTTCAAAACAAAGTTTCTATACTTTCCAATACAAGTATATGTGAGATTAATCAAGTGAGATGAAACAAGCATTTGCAATAAGAATTTAAGCACAACATCATGCAATGTATGTGTAATGCAAATGCTCCCCCTCAATGGGTTACTCTCCCTCAATAGGTAAACTCCCCAATCATGCGAATGCTACAACAATTTAGGAATTTAGCATTCTCCCCCTAACTACATACTACTCCTCCTTTTTGTCATGAGATGGGCAAAGGAGTAGTCCCCAACCGGGTCACTTGTAGCAAAGAGAGATAGTAGCATACAAGTTATTTGCATAATCATATAATGCACTTTATGTAATTCAATTAATTGGAGAGAACAAGGAGATTTATTTTCATAAAAATGTGTGATTAAAATGCTTTGCATACAATACATATTGCATTCAAGTCAAAAAATCAATGGTATTTGGTAAAGCAAATGACAAAGGTTTCCTTTAAGAATTCAAACCAATTTCACCATTGTCATAAATCAAAGCAAGGATATAGAAAAATCATTGAATTAAATTTTAGAGCAACTATATCCAACTTTATAAGCAAAACATAGCATGAGCGACTTTTTGCACCTTATTTGATTTTTTCGGATAAGATACCCGTATGATAGTAGCCATGTTCCACAAGTAAAGAAAGAGAGACATTTTGATTTTCATTTGAGTCTCATTTTCTTTTCACACATTATTTTGCATCTAAGAAAATGCAATCAATAATCCATGCTTTTCATTTTTTAGCATGTCATTTGAAATCATGTTTTTCACATTTTAAGCATGTCATATAAAATCATGCTTTTCACATTTTAAGCATGTCATTTAGCAATCATCATGTCATAGAGATCATTATCGGTCCTTCAAAG
Organism: Acer negundo; assembly: GCA_035582765.1. Lineage (NCBI taxonomy): Eukaryota > Viridiplantae > Streptophyta > Magnoliopsida > Sapindales > Sapindaceae > Acer > Acer negundo. The sequence continues at coordinate 23,397,523 of CM069232.1, read as the reverse complement.
AGTACTTCCTATGTATATATCTCCTAGTCCAAAAATGCATGTTTGAACATGAATATGACATGGATTGCAATACAAGCATTGGTTCACACTTATTGAAGTAAAAAACATGTAAGCACATGTGCAACCAAGCTACTCAAGCAATTAATAAAGAAGCATAAAAATTTTCAATTTTTTGCATGCAACAAGTATGCAAGTGCTCTCTTTGCTTAAGTTCCCTATATGGGGTCAAATACCATACCGCTTCAATGAAGGGCATGAGGTCCTATAGACCTACCAAGTCCATTGGACCAAGTTGAACCTATGAGAGACTTGTTAGTCTTGTAGCAAACGGGTTCATCTTTTCTAATCCACCTAGGTGTAGCAATTACATTCCTAGTGGTCATAGTTTGCATGTTATTAGAGATCCTAGGATTAATGACAAATGACTTCCTAGGAACATGCAAATGGGCTCTTCTTAGCCTTTTCCTCTCTATCATGCTTTTAACCTTACATCTTTTTATGTAGTTAAAGCACTTTGGTCTTATGTGACTAATCATACCACAAAAATGACAAGTAGGTATAAAAGAAGAATTCATACCATTGCTTTAAGCTCTCATCGAGGCATTGCCATGTTGATGAGGTTGTCTTTGAAGGTGCACCGAATGGCTTTTCTTTGGAGCAATAGCCGGATGTTCGTGCCTTTGTGGTTGAACTGGTTCTTTCCTTCTTTGATGTTGAACCGGGTTGTTTTGCTTCCTTGGTTGGTTATGTCTAGGTTGAACAAAACTTGGGTGTGGAGCTCTTGGATGTTAAGGTTGAGCTACACCCTTTATTGGCTTCTTCACTTGGCCATTCTTGAAGGACTCTTCAAGATCAATCTTCCTTCTAGGATGACGAGGAGGTGAAGCTTTACACTTACCTTGAGCTTGAGGTTGCAATATCTTACTCTTCTTCAAATCTTGAAGGTGCCTCTTCTTTTTTTCCCTAAAAATTCTTAAGGAATTTTCCTTGCAATCAAGTTCATCCTTCATTGCCTTCATCCTTTGATGGCAATCTTCAATCTCTCTCTCGTATTTAGACAAAACAACTATGTCTACCTTCAAGGAGTCATCAATGTCCAAACTCGAAGTCATCTTAGCAAGTGAACTTCTTGCCTCTTCAAGTTCCATCTTCAACTTGCCTTCAATGCCTTTTACACATCTCACTTCATCATTCAAGTGAGTCATCTTGGCATGTAGTTGAAGATTATCCTTTTCCAATCTAAGGATATCATTCTCTTTCTCCTTCAAAGGCTTTTGAAGGGAATCAATGAACTCTTGGTTGTCTACCAAATTAACACAAGATTTTCGGAGCTTGAACTACTATGATCGAAGCATCTCTTACTTGTGCTTGTGAGAGTCATATTATCAAGGCTTGCTTCTCTCAAGCTCACTCCACTTCGGTTCCAAGCTTCAAGTCACCAATCTTGAAATCTTCATAAGGCAAACATTTGGTGACGTCTTGAATTTCTTCTTGGTAGGAAACCAGAGATGTGAAGTAGTTGTTCTCACACTCAACCGAGCTTGTGGAACATACTTTAACTACTTCAACTTCGCTATCTCTCCTAGTAGCGATCATACCAACTCCTCCATTTTTGTCATGCTTCGAAGTCTTCAAAGCAATACTCTTCTTCTTCTTAGGAGGAGTAATCTTCTTCTCCTCTTTTACCATAGAGGTCATCTTTTTCTCCTCCTTCACTTTGGAGGTCAAACCCTTATCACTTAAGCTCATAGAACTTGAACTTTCTTCATAGAAGCTTCCACCACTTGTGCTCTCATGGTGATCATCATCCGAACTAGCTTCTTTGTTGTTGACCTTAAGTGATGGGTGTTTTGTGGTCGCCTTTAGGTTGGCATTATTTAAGGCGGGAAAGGCTATGTCATTCTCTTGTATTTTCTTTATTTGATGTGTATCCCTATTAGGGAAATATGTAAACCTAACACTAGGTCCATTTATGTGATTAACTTGTATTTGATATTTTCAAGTATTGTCTCATTCAATTGCTTGTATGGATTCTTGACTTGTGTTGAATAGGATTGATAACCCTCCTAGATGCATGTTTAGGGATATCTCTTGTCTTTTCATTCATGGCATGTAGGGTAGAAATTGATATGTGTTCATAATTGGGATTAGGAGTAGTTTAATGTAATTTAGGAATAGATTAATCAAACAATCCCTTAATTGTATGTATGTATGTTAATGGATAATTCGAAATGCATGTTTTGGATTGATTTGAGCGTTTGAGAATTAGGGCTAAGTAGGTACATCAACTCTTGGCCTTGATTATGCTCTTAATTGTTTGGGTGAAATTCATGATGAGTACATATCATGCCATTGTGGCTTTCGGTTTTTTAGACCTTCATGCTTATTACGACCCTTAGTCGTTTCTCGCACGATACACCCTCAGTGAGTAGTGATCGAGGGTCAGCCTTTATGCTTAATGCAGTCCTTTTATGGTCGTTGCTCACGCAATACACCCTTGGTGAGTAGCAACCGAGGACTAGACGACTCTTCCCATTTCCATATTTAGAGGTCGTATCAAAGGCTAGATTGAACCCAATCTTGTAGTGTTTTATGCGGTTGGTTTTTATGAGTGGCGCGAATGCCATGGTGGTCATGAGTACCTTGTGTGTCCATCTATTTCCTTCTCCAAGCCATCTTTATTTTCGTAACTTATGGTGTTTGCCTTTAGGAGTAGATTAATGTAGTTAGGAGTAGATTAACTTAGAAAGGCAAGCACTCAGTTACATTTCTATCCCTAGTTATCTTTTTGTTTTTCGTATCTCATTTTCTCACACACACACACACATGAACATGCTTACACTTCACACACACCACTCTCACCCTTGCCATGTTCCCATATATATTGCTTTCAATAATCACTAAAATATGAAACGATCGATGGATAACACCTCTCTGTGGACGATACCCTCGCTTACCGCTTTATTAGTTTTCAAAACTTTAGAGCACATTACGTAGGACAACTTTATAAATTATTTTGAATTCACAATTTCCTAACGACAGAAAAAGCGCGTTCAATGTTCGATTTTATTTTTTATTTTTTTTATAAAGAGATCTGAGTCCATTAGATAATCTAATTCAAACTATTTCAATTTAGTCTTGTTGTGAAGTGATCTCCCTCACTTTCCTTGTGTTTCATATTACAGATATGAAACTCGTTATGTCAAGATGCTTCCCAAGTCCATAACTGGGGAAAAGTTTCTTAAGAAATATGCTGACCATAGTGATCCAGTCACAGTAACTTAATAATTTAATTTTTTTAAAAAAAATTTGTTTTTAAACTTTGTTTTATTTTTTATTTAATATATTATTTATTATAAATATCATTTTACATTTTTAACCTTCAACCCTGATTACTGAATGTCCCCATCGATGAGATTACAACGATGCCCTTCTTTATTAATGTAAGGATTCCCATATTTTGATTGGCTTATTTCGTGAACAAACCACATATTGGGGTTTGTTGTAAAGGTAGCTTTAGTGTTTAAGGATTAAGCTTAAAGGCTCCTTCAAGACCTCAAGGGATAAGCACGCCAAAGATATATCACTCGTGCTTAGTTTTTTCATTGAAGAGATTTAGTTGCACACACTCACTTGCCATGATTGCATACATGTTCATTGCTATTGTGCATTCTCTTCACTTCTACACTTGCATTTCTTTGTTGTATTTTGTGTGTGTGGTTGTCTATTTAAATCCTTCAAGCTCTTCTCATTGAGCTTGTTTTATGGAAGTTGTCTTTCAAGAGGATTCGGGAAAAAGGGGTTGCATTTTTCATCATGTAAAAAATGCGCCCTAGTTCTGCGGCTAGTGACCGCAGAACAAGGCATAGAAAAGTTGTGTCAAAACACCTGACACTTCTGTACCCTTGGGTTCTACGGTTAGGAGCCGCAAAACAAGGGCGCAGAAAAGGGACTAGAGCATCAGGTCTATTTCTGTGCCCTCAATTATGTGGCCCGTGGCCGCATAACAGGGTGCATATTTCTCCGTCAAATTGGGACAATTTTGTCTTTTCACTCTAACTTTGATGGCCCTTTATAAATACACCACTTTCTCATAGTCTAGGTGTGACTCTTTGATCATCAAGAACCCTAAGTTTAAAAGAGAGATCTTTAAGAGAAATAGCAATCAAGATTGCTCATTTAATCACTCAAACCCATTTACATATGCATCAAAATATCATCTAAGCATTTTCTAGCATAGTTAGGATGCTTACTTGCATGGGTCTTGCTCAACACACATCCCTTGGTATGTTATTCACTATTATCATATATAATTAGTGTTTTATTTATCAAGGCATCTCTTATATTATTTGTATGCTCTTAGAATATATTCTAGATACAAAATAGAGATTGTTGTGTTGACATGATTGAGTGTTGTATTTTGATAGCTTCATAGGATTTCATTATCTATGTTTAACTAAGCTTTATGACATGTCATTTAGCTATTGATATCTAGGAATGTATTAATTGTTATATTCATCATCCTAGATAAGCATCTAAGGTTACCTAGCTTTATTTGCTCTTTGAATATCATCATATATTCACATAGGCTTTTTATCTCTTCATTGAGAACTAAGACTTGTGTCGTGACCAGGATTATGTTGCTTAAATCACAAGCAATTGGACTAGGTCCGCTTTTAAAGGCCTACGGGTAGTGGTAACAAGATATTGGCCAGGATTAGGCCGTCAAACCGGGATTAGGTTGTCTACACTATCACAATTAGTGGATTTGAGGTTCGAGTATGGTACACTTATCAGCCCATGGTTTTTCCAGTGAGGGTTTCCACGTAAAAATCAAGCATTCTTTAATTTCCGCACTTATATGCTTGATTTGTTAATTTGACTAGTTTGGGATATTTTCGTAAATATTGACTAATCGCGAAAATTGGGTAATAACGATTAAAATCTATTCACCCCCATCTAGATTAATATTAGATACACACTGTTAATTTGTTTCAATTAACAGTCAACGCCATATATGGACGAAATTCCTAACAAAAGGGGTTCAGTTGCCATTAATTCTATTTGGGGAGGGGGGGTTGAAAGGCCAATATCGGCAAACTTTGTCCTCACCTTTTTAATATTGTCAAGGCCCCATGATTAATCATAGGACTTGCATCATAAGTTGTGTGTTTGCTATCTTAGAGCGGTTGGACTATAGAGGACAATAGAACTTTATTAGTAATATACTACCCCAAACACTTCACCTAAACAGATCCTACCCAATATATGTGCTTCATGGTCCAAATGGTGGCCAGCACTCAGCCCAAACACTATTCACCTAAACACAAGCCATACCCATTCCGGTCTTGCTTATATGTGCTAGAATTGAATTGCCAAAGAGCAAATGGCTCCGATGATTGAAAATAGCATTTACTTAGACAGTGTTTGAAACTATGCAAGAAAAGGCTAAGTTCAAGGCTAAGTTCAGGGCCTGTCATGCAGCTATTTTTCAGTCCGTTTTCGTTTTTGTTTTTCAAAAACAATTTAATTTACGTTCGTTAATTGTTTTTCATTTTATTTTCGAAAAATAAAAACAAACTAGTGTTAAAAATGAAAATTTTGAGAAATAACTTTTATATGTTTTCCATGTTTTTTATTTTGTTTTTCACTTTTTTTTTAAATAAAAAAATCACCATATTTTTTTTCTTTTTTCCTTCTTCTTCGTCGACACTCTTCGTCACTGTTCTTCTTCTTCTTCTCCTTCTTCTTCGTCATCTTCTTCTTCTTCCTATTCATCATCATCTTCTCAATGACAGAAAATTGAGCAGCCGACGCCGGAGGATGAGAGATCTTCCTCCGGTGACGCCGATCTGGCTAGATCGCCGGAGGACAATCTCACTTCCTCTGGCATTACCAATTATGATGCCCAAGCTTCTTGGCCTCACAAAAACAGAGTATTTGTGTTTGAGTTTGTTTGAAGAACAAAGGAGAAAGTAATAGAAGGAAAACAGGGAGAAATCAGAGAGAGAGAGAGAGAGATGAAGAGAGGATTGAGAGAGAATTAATTGGAATTACCTGATCTTTGTATTTTGGATTCTAGTTTCTCATCTTGTTAATTATTCAGGTGAGCTAAGCTCTAATACAATTAATTTGTGCAATGGCGCCAGAGTCGACATTGATAGCAGAACAAAACAAAGCGTTTGAGAATGCTTTGGCCATTTACAGTGACAAGGATATGACTGAGGAGCGGTGGCACTACAATTAATTTATAGTTTCTATTGTTGCAGCCGTTGGTGGTGGCAAGACTTTGGAAGAAGTCAAGAAGCTTGTGGAGGATTTGAAGCTCATTGAAGCTGGTGAATTTGATAATTTAATTTCTTAGTTAATATTACTACTTTATTTTCTTAGTCAGTATATGAATCATAAATTCTGGATTAAAGGTCCATTAATTGTTTTTTTTTTGGTATCCGAAAGGTCCATTAATTGTTATCCAAATTATTTTGGATTCTAGTTTCTCATATTTGGAGTCAAGATCAGAGAACCTCGTCTCTAGCTGTTGATGGTCTCTAGTTCATTTGCTATGGTATCAGGCTTTGATTATTTATTTATTTATATAAATTTTATAAATATTTTTCATTTAATCTCAAATAAATTAATGTTTAATATTTTAAATTCTTTCTTTGAATGTAATTTTTATTTCATATATTTTTTTTTTAAATTAGTTGATAATTATTTGGGATGAATTATTATCAAACTTTGATATTTTTCAGTTAATCTACCAGACCCGTTTTTAGTATTTTTATTTTCAAAATACAGGTTTCAGCATATGCTGCCAGACGCATTTTCGAATTGTGAAATTTCAAAAAACAGCAAATAAAAAATGCTTACAAGACGAGCATTTATATTTCATAAAAAAGAAAACCCGCCTTTGCATTGTAATGTAAAAGTACTCCAAAATGGGATATCAAAAGTGCACAAGTATGTCAAAGCCAAACTCATAGCCTAGATGTTAGAGCTTTAGATTAATGAGCTAAGTATAGCACGGTGCAAAATCGTACAAAAGAAGCTTGGTCGGAAAAACTTTAACCTCCTTCCCATATCCCTCCAAACCACATAACACCCATTAGCCCCAATATTGGTAGCAAAGTCAATTGGATCTTCTAGGACTTCCTACTTTTGGATTGCGAACTATCTGCATGTTCTATCACTTTTATGGTTTATGATTCCTTTCATGAGACCTATTTCACGTAAAAAGAGCGTTCTTTCATGATACATGGTATGCGTCTTAAAATTTTATTTCCACAACATAAACTCATTTGCATACACTTTCTTGAATATGAAGCCTAGGTTCTGTATGGGAAAATAAAGAATAAATCAAAGAGGACCTTGAGTAGAGGTGAAATATGACCGAAGCATTCAAGTTAGTGGTCGCCAAAACAAGGGCATTTGAGTGTGGGATTCATTTAGTGAGGTTCGGTTTCGGAATGACTTTAGGTTATAGTCAGTTCAGCGGATTTTGCATGCTCAACTCCTTTCTAACACTCCTTTTGGGCAATTTTTCCATGATTGGTATCGCATGTTTGTTTAGTTGCTTCTTGTTGAGTCGTGTATGTAATCTTGAGTCTTGTGAATCGATGTGTTTTATTTTTGTGTGTTTGTTGGATTTTGCTAGAGGACGAACAAAAAGCTAGGTTTGGGGTGTTGATCAAGCTATATTAGTACCCGATTTTAGTCCCCTTTTCTTATGCTTTCAAAATGATTCCATCCAAACCCGTCAAGCCTGTACGTATCGTAGTTCTCGAGTAAAATTGGGTATCTAATGTGTCAATTAGTTGTTTGTGCAGGTATCTTTGAAAATCAATGGCATCCAAACACTTTTGGAAGAATTTCAGAGCTGATCAGAAATAGAAGTGAAGAAAAGCAAAGGTCGCTACATAGAGTCGCCACCACCAGGTAGCGATCTCCTTCAAGCCAGAACCAGTGTCCCCTAATCCAGCAATTGTCAAGCCCCAAAGGTCATTATCATCAAACTACTACCTTTGTCGCAAAGTACTATTCCAGCTGATATCGAGGGCCTTAGGTCGCCACCATGAAACCGCAACCTTTATCACGAAAAGTTCCTCAGGAAATGTCGCGGTCACTAATTCGCTACCATCAGACCATGACCTTCTAGACCGTGACCTGTGCCAGCTCAGCTTACATCAGCTTTTCCCGACCTAATTTTGGCAACATATTTATATCCCCCTTTATGATTCTATTACGTCACTAACCACAGCCACCAACCTAGTTCTTACCCATTTTTACACCTCTTTCTTTACCAACACAAAGACCCAACTTCCATCTCTCATACATACACATAACCGGCCTTACCCAATTCTTCATCTAATCTCACCTACCAAATCTTGGAGCTCATTGGAGATAGAAGAGAAGAGTCACTTGACCAAGGGATTCTCAAGGACGTCACGATCTAAGGGGAAGCTTATTGAGATCTAAATGGGTTATCTCTATTACTTGCCTGTTTTCTTTTGTTTCCACATGATGTGCAACTAAACCCCTTGCTAGGGAATTGATGTGACTCTATTTAACTATCCAATGTCATGAATTAGTTTATTTTTTATATTCAATCCGTATTTAGTCCCTTTTATCATAGATCTCTACATTGCCATTCTTTAATTTCTCGTTAATTTGTGACCACAATTTAGCATATAATTGTAGAATGGTTCAACACAATCTTTGATGATCTTAAGCTCTTTACAAAAGGGAAATTAATTTTATATATGGTTTAATCTTTGGAAAAACTTGACTTAGAGTTCTATAGAAAAAGATCTTGGTTTATACTCATGTATGACCATACATGAGTAGAGATTGAGAAATTAAGCTTTAAAACTCCAAATCAAATTTTAGAACAAGTCCTAAATCGGATTGTGATGCTTAATGGAACTAATTTATGCATTGGGTCTTTTTATAGCTGTCTAGTCAATTCCCTAGTACTCTTTACCATATCTTAACACATTTCTAGTGGTTGTGGTTGAGTTAATTTCTAGTTGCCGATAATTTTAAATCACTTTTTAAACGTTTTTAAAAATCAAATGCGATTTTATTTTACTGCACGTAATTTAGTTTAGTCTCACTTAATTTAGTTTTAGCCATTTATTCCTTTGATTCCCGTGGAACGAATATTGCTTGACATTATACATTTCATTGCGATTTATACACTTGCAAGAGCGGAAATAAATATATAGAAAAAATCCCATCAAGGGGTTTTATTGGGTTATGCTGTAATAATTAGCTAAAAGTCTCACTGTATAAGTGAGTTGTTAGTTGAGATTTTAGACCAAGTGTGCATGTGTAGAGACAACAAAAGTGAGAGAAAACCCTAGAACAAAGAGTAATTGTAAGGTTGGAAGATTGATACCTAAAGGAAGAGAGAAAGCTTGTAGGTTAGAGGTAATCTCTTGTACTTGTCATTCTCATTATTTAATGAAATCGGTGTCTTCGTGGGCGTAGCCAATTTGGTGAACCACGTAAAAAATTGCTTATGGTGTTTTGTGTTGTGGTTTCCTTGCTCTTTTAGTTGATTGTGTTTCCTAGTTGCTAGTATTGTCTTTGTGTTCTTATAAGTTTATTCGAACAAGGACTTGGAAGGAGTTGGTGGTAGTTTTCGGCTTTGCTTACAAGGTGTTTGACGAAATTACCAAGTGAACTCAAGAGTGGTGTTGCCGCACCGCTTACACAAATTACAAAAGGGGCGGACTCTGATTAGTCTATAAGCAAGTTCGTGCAATGGTCTGTCAATGATGCTTCAATCACTGAAGTACATCCTCGGTAAACAGTAATGGGTCGTATAAGAATTTTTGGATTATTATCTCAATATTTTGTCCGAATTTTTTATATCATAAATCTTAATTCTAGAATGTATTTAAACTAGTGTTTTCACCTACATTGCAAGGTCCTATAGATGGATCACAAAATAATTGACTCATACATTATACAGTGTTTGATATTATTATTTTTTTTGACAAACAGTGTTTGATAATTATAGTTCTGCACATCATGAAAAACAATTATGTGACCAAAATTATATTCAAATCTATTACAGGCATAATCTATATTATCACAACTTTTTTCTGGCTTTTAGAATCGCACAGCTAACAATTTAGAATCGCACAGCTAACCACTCTGTCTCTATCAAAGTAGTTTTTTCTTCAATTTCCACGATAGGACGCAACTAGGATACTTGACGTCTTGAGCCCTCCAAGAAAGAAAAATCAAAGTTTTAATTTAATAGGATTGAAAAGTCAAATCTCTTGGGGCCACAGCAAATGTTTATTTGGTATTATCCCCAAAGAAGAGGAAATTGCAGAAAATGTCTAAAATCCAGACTCCTTTTTGTCATTTAGTCACTTTCCTGAAAAATTACATTTATAACAAAATACCATTTAAAAAAAAAAAATTAAATATAGCCAAAACAAGTCTTAAATGCCCTTAAACTTGTGCAATTTCTCTCGTATTCATAAAAAAAAATGTGTGATCCATTCATAACTCACATGCATGTTCTGTATCTATTCGTGACTCACATACATGTTTCGTGATAACAAGTGTGTGATTGTGTTTTAATGAAGGATATTTTGATAAGATTGTGTTTTATTGGTCATAAACCGATTAATAACGATATATTTTAAATTTATGTTTATGTTTGATTTTTGTAAACTATATTTGTTTAAATTTGAAAATCCTTGTAAAAGAATACAAATAATTTCGTGAAATAGTTTACAAATAAATAGATGTTTGAGACAATGAATTAGATTGATTTGATTATGCACTGGGGTCTTGTAAAACTTAAAGAGTTCTTTTTTTTTTTTTTTTTTTTTTGTTATTTTTTTTTTTCTTTTTCTATTAAAGTGTCTAAATAATATTATTGGACTCTTTCACATTTTGACTGTTTGATCAACCTTTCAAGACTATTTATATTCTAATTAAGGTTAGTTAAGAGTACTATCTCATAAGTCCAATTGTACATACATAGATTGTCAGGGTCCTTTATTGCAAATGTTCCCTATAAATAGTTATTTGTGTCGGCTTTTCTTTGTTGGCTTGAATAAACGAGTCTCCTCTCCCTCTTCACCAGTCGTCCACATCCTATTTATTATCTCTACATAAAAACAGATAATTAAATAATAATTCTGAGAACCGAACAAATAATTAAATCTTCAAGCTATTCTGCAACAAAATCTGATAATCAAAATGTCTTTATTAAAATTCTTCATGATCTTTGTGTTTCTGCTCTCTCTTTCAAGCTCTCTGTTCACTTTCACCATTGTAGCTACGCCAAACTACAAATATCATTTTTGCTCAAACAATAACTTCACCAGAAACAGCACCTACCAATCCAACCTCAATTTTGTCCTCTCTTCTCTTGCCTCCAACGCCAATCGCAGCGATGGATTCTCCAACGCCACCGCAGGGCAAAACCCCAACAGGGTCTATGGCCTCTTTCAATGCCGCAGCGACTTCAATATCTCCACCTGCCAAGACTGCGTCGTTCACGCTTCCACAGAAGTAACTCAACGTTGTCCTACTGAAAAAGGAAATATAATATGGTACGACGAGTGCCTTTTACACTACTCGGATTCTAATATCTTCTCTAAAGTAACAACAAGTCCGGGTTTCGGCTTGATGCAAGCAGAAAGCGCAACAGATCCAACACGGTTGCACGAGCTAGTGCTGGGTCTGATGAACGAATCAAAAACTCTGGCCGCTAATAATACCAAAAGATACGCCACCAGAGAGGGAAATTTCACAACGACAGATACAATTTACACTCTTCAACAGTGCACGCAGGACCTGTCAAGTGATGATTGTTCTCGATGTCTTGAACTAGCTATTGCAAATTTGCCCAATGCAAAGATCGGAGGAAGCCAATCATATCCAAGTTGTTATAGCATGTACGAATTGTTCGATTTTTACAACCATAACAAGACTGCATCGCCGCCACCAGCACCTACAACAAGGCCAACAGGTAATGAAGGTCAAAGAACAAACATGACAAAATCGATTTCTGTATTAATCATCATTTAAGTACCAATTACTGCTGCTCTTAATTGCAGGGAAGAAGAGAATCTCTTCATCGGTTATTATCGCCATCGTTGCTCCAATTACTGTCTCTGCGGTGCTTTTCGTGGCGGGCTACTGCTTCCTGACTAGGAGAGCAAGAAAGAAGTACAATTTTTTACCGGACAAAAGTGGTAAATTTTAAAACTAATTTGTTATCAAGTCTGAACAATCTTTTGTGTCTCAATGTGTTTTTCAAGACATTAATTTACCATTTGGTTGTGTAGCTGGAAATGACAATTCAACTATAGAGTCATTGCAATTTGATTTTGGGACAATCCAAGCAGCCACGAACGGTTTCTCCAATGATAACAAGTTGGGTGAAGGTGGATTCGGTGTGGTTTACAAGGTATTAACAATTCGAAAAAGCTAGTGATGCAAGAATTCAGAAATTTTTTGAAAACAAATGTTTCTAACTATTTGTTCATGTAATATGATCAGGGTGTACTTTCTAATGGACAAGAAATAGCTGTGAAGAGGCTATCAAGAAGCTCCCAGCAAGGTGTAGAAGAATTTAAGAATGAGATTTTATTGGTTGCCAAGCTTCAACACAGAAATCTAGTTAGGCTGTTGGGATTTTGCTTGGAGGGTGAAGAAAAGATACTCGTCTACGAATTTGTACCCAACAAAAGCCTTGACTACTTCTTATTTGGTACGTGGTTCATCTAAATATATTCCTGTGAGCATTTGTTTTACATTCCTCTATCTCAATTGAAATTTTGATTTTGTTATGTACATAGATCCTGAAAAACAAGGACAATTGGATTGGTCAAGAAGATACAAGATAATTGGAGGAATTGCTCGGGGAATTCTTTATCTTCATGAGGACTCTCGGTTCAGAATTATTCATCGTGATCTCAAAACTAGCAATGTATTATTAGATGGGGATATGAACTCGAAAATTGCCGATTTTGGCATGGCAAGGATCTTTGGAGTTGATCAAACACAGGGAACTACAAACAGAATAGTGGGGACATAGTAAGTTTTGATCAATGTTACTCAGTTTTTCATAATTTGTATTTATAAATTCATTTTTGCATTCTACCTGTTGAATCATTGGTAAGACCAGAAAATTGTTTTCTGTCTCTAACCTTTCTTCACTGGTGCATGTTTCTGGTTCTGTACTAATTTAAAATTTTCTTTATTGTTCCTTAGTGGATACATGTCTCCGGAATATGCTATGCATGGACAGTTCTCAGTGAAATCCGATGTGTTTAGTTTTGGTGTCCTCATTCTTGAGATTATAACCGGCAAAAAGACCACTAATTTCTATCAAACAGATGGCGCCGAGGATCTACTAAACTATGTAAGCAAAAATAAGAAACTTTATATACTTATTAGCTAATATCGTCACATACATGGAAACAAAAATAAAGCAGTTTGAATCGCAAGTTTTTCGATTATAACTTGATGAGATTTTGTAGGTTTGGAAACATTGGAGAGATGGAACACCAACGCAATTGTTGGATTCAACTTTGACAGATTCTTACTCAAGAAATGAAGTCATAAGATGTATCCATATAGGTTTACTATGCGTCCAGGAAGATCCAGCCACGAGACCAACAATGGCAACTGTAGTTCTCATGCTTAATAGTTACTCTGTTAGTCTTGCATTACCTAAACAACCTGCATTTTTCTACGGTATTAGAACAGACCTAGGAAAGCAATTTACAATAGGGACGGACTCTGATCAGTCTAAAAGTAAGTCTGTGCCATGTTCTGTCTATAATTCTTCAATCACTGAATTATACCCTCGCTAAACATTAAGGAGGTGTTCTTTAAGTATCTGTTAATAAATTATAGAACTTAGATATAACATTATTTGGATTATTATCTCAATGTTTTATTCCCATTGTGAGATAATACTAGTTTTGTATCTTCCGAATCATTTATGCTAGACCACCCTAGATGTGCCTACAATTTTAAATTTTATTAAATGTTAAAATTTACGTCTTGAAATTCAATCAATTCAATAAAATGTGATTTAACTAATTTGTCTCAACCATGTTTTGGGTGACCCGGCCCGACCGTAACCATCCCTAAACGTCACTCTGCTACTTTTGTCCCCATCCGATTAATTGTCTATTTGTTTTCTCTCATTCAACTTTCCACAAAGTTGACTCAGATATTTATGTGTCTTTTTCACTCCACTCCAAAAAAAAAAATTTGTATGCTCTATGGTTACAGCAGTGTCTGATCTTCTACATCAAAAAAGATTTGTTCTTGAGTTATCTGGCTACAGTACTATTCACGTATACGGTACTATTCACATACGGTGAAATAGTGAAGATTCAAGTGGCAGTCATGGGATCAGAAAAAGATTTGTATAAGATCGAGAAGTTTGATAGGTCGAATTTCAGTTTCTGAAAGATACAGATAGTGTTGTGAGATGAGAGTGTTTGTAAAACACAATGTATATTTCCCATAGTGAAAATACTGCAATAGCTCCGTGGACTTAAGGATTTACCGAACCACGTAAAATTCTCGTGTCCTCTCTATTTTTGTATTTGTTGTGTGTTATGTTGCTAAATTGCAGACCTTCCAACTTTTATTCCTAACACCATTACCTCAACAACCTGCATTTGTTCCGGTAGTAGAATGGAGTTTATCATGCAAATAACAAAAGAGACGGACTCTGATCAGTCTCAAGCAAGTCCATGCCATGGTCTGTTGATGATGCTTCAATCACTGTTGTACACCCAAATCCACCATCAGGTTTTTTTTTTTTTTTAAGTTAAATATAATTTTGTTTTATTAATTTTTAAAATAAATTAATAATATAAAATTTTAATATTTTATGTTATCTACTTTTTTTATGCTATTTATAATTACTATATATAGAGAATAATTTTCCAATAAAGACTTTTACAATGCACACTTTAAGCAACTTTTGATGAAATTGCATGTAATCAAAAGTTTTTTGATGAGATTTTTTGTACGGATAGTTAAAACATTGAAATACATTTATGGAAAAAAAAAATTTTTAAAAATTCGGGTGCAATAACTAATTTTTTCCAATTTTTTTGAAGATAAAACAGTTAAAAATAGGGAAATATATGAAAAAATAGTTCTCAAATCAAAAAAATTTCCAAATGTGTATTTTAATTTTCTTAGGATGCATATAAAAAATACTCATCGAAAAACATTTGATTATGTGCAATTTCATTAAAATGTGCTTAAAGTGTATATTGTAAAAGTCCTCATTGGAAAATTACTCTCTCTCTATATATATATATATTTGTTTAAATCATTTTAATATTACATTTTTGAAAGTATGTGAAAGAAATTATGGAATTATATACAGCAATTTGGACATTGTGAAGATTTCAATTTGGTAAAAAAAAAAAAAAAAAAAAAAAAAAAAAAAAAAGACCGTATAATAAGGACATTATGGATATTTATTTAAATGTAAAGGTGTAAAAACAAAAATAATTAAGGGCCAAATTGTCCTTTTAAGCAAGTTTAAATAGTTACAAGGGTAACATGGAACTTTCTTATATTTTGTTATAGTTAACCATTAATTGTTTAGTCAAAGGACTAAAGTAATGTATTTAGATAAAATAAGAGACTAAAACTGCTAATAAAGCAAAGACGTTTAGTGACATTACCCATATTAATATTTCTAATTAACTTCAAATTCAAATCTCCAATATATCTATTTATAAATTACATTATTTGTTTTACGAGTAAAAAATACATAAAAGTGTGCCCAGTTAAATTCAAATTCAATTCTCCAATATATCTATTTATAAATTACATTATTTGTTTCACAGATAAAATACATTGTTTAAATACATTGAGCCCTTGGTTGTTAAGGTGTTATATATATTCTCTTAAAAAAAAAAAAAAAAATTGTATGCTCTATGGTTACAGCAGTGTCTGATCTTCTACATCAAAAAAGATTTGTTCTTGAGTTATCTGGCTACAGTACTATTCACGTATACGGTACTATTCACATACGGTGAAATAGTGAAGATTCAAGTGGCAGTCATGGGATCAGAAAAAGATTTGTATAAGATCGAGAAGTTTGATAGGTCGAATTTCAGTTTCTGAAAGATACAGATAGTGTTGTGAGATGAGAGTGTTTGTAAAACACAATGTATATTTCCCATAGTGAAAATACTGCAATAGCTCCGTGGACTTAAGGATTTACCGAACCACGTAAAATTCTCGTGTCCTCTCTATTTTTGTATTTGTTGTGTGTTATGTTGCTAAATTGCAGACCTTCCAACTTTTATTCCTAACACCATTACCTCAACAACCTGCATTTGTTCCGGTAGTAGAATGGAGTTTATCATGCAAATAACAAAAGAGACGGACTCTGATCAGTCTCAAGCAAGTCCATGCCATGGTCTGTTGATGATGCTTCAATCACTGTTGTACATCCTCGGTAAATACTAACGGAGCGTATAAGATTATTTGGATTATTATCTTAAAGTTTCGTTCGATTTTTTTTTTTTTTTTTTTTTTTTGGATCAAAATCTTAATTCTAGAATGTATTTAAAATAGTGTTTTCACGAATATATACAAGGTCCTATAGACAAATAAAAAAATTGGACATTATACAGTGTTTGATATTTTCTTTCTTTTTTTTGATAAACAGTGTTTGATAACTATGACTCACATAGTCACATGCACATCATGAAAAGACATATATGTGACCAAAATTATATTCAAATCTATTATAGAGATAATCTATGTTATCACAACTTTTTCTTGCTTTTAGAATTGGACAGATAACAATTTAACATCACTCCACTATTCCACCACTCTGTCTCTATCAAAGCAGTTTTTTCTTCAATTCCCTCGATAGAACGCAACTAGGATACTTGACCCCTCCAAGACAGAAAAATCAAAGTTCTAATTTAATAGGATTGAAAAGTCAAGTCTCATGGGGCCACAGCAATTGTTTATTTGGTATTTTTCCCCTGAGAAGAGGAAATTGCAGAAAATGGCGGCTAGTTTTTGACATATAGTCACTTTCCTAAAAAAATACATTTATAACAAAATACCGTTTAAAAAAAATTAAATATAGTCAAAATAAGTATTAAATGCGCTTAAACTCTTAAACTTGTGCAATTTCTCTTATATTCATAAAAAAAACGTACGCATGATCCATTCATGACTCACATGTATGATCCGTATCCATTCGTAACTCACATACATGTTCCGTGATCCATTCGTGATAATAAAGTGTGTGATTGTGTTTTAATAAAGGATATTTTGGTAAGATTGTATTTTATTGGTCATAAACTGAACAAAAATGATATTTTTTAAATTTTTTTTTATATCTTTTTTTTGTAAACTATATTTGTTTAAATTTGAAAATCCCTATAGAAGAATACAAATGATTTCGTGACGTAAATAATAGAACAAATTACTAGTAGGTGTTTGAGACAATAAATTAATTTGATTTGCTTATGCATTGGGATCCTGTACCATAAAACTTAAATAGTTCTTTTTGTTTTTTTTTTCGTTTTTATTTATTTTTTATTTTTTTATTAGAGTTTCTAAATACTATTATTATACTCTTTCACGTTTTCACGTTTTGATCAACCATTCAATTAAGACTATCTAGTTTCTAATTAAGGTTAGTCAAGGATAATATCCCATAATTTTGGCAAAAGTACGATCCGATTGTACATAGATCAAATATCGTGGGACTTTTTTGCAATTTTCCCTATATATAAATATTTGTGTCGACTTTTCTTTGTTGACTTGAATAAACGAGTCTCCTCTGCCTCTTCACCAGTAGTGTTCACATCCTATTTATTATCTTTATCTCTACGTAAAAACTAAGGACTGAACAAAAAATTAAATAATAATAATTCTTCAAGCTATTCTGCAACAAAATCTAATAATCAAAATGTCTTCATTGAAGTTCTTCATGATCTTTGTGTTTCTGCTCTCTCTTTCAAGCTCTCTGTTCACTTTCACCATTGCTCAAACACCCAATCCTTCGCCAAACTACCTTAATCATTTTTGCTCAAACAATACCTTTACCAGAAACAGCACCTACCAAACCAACCTCAATCTTGTCCTCTCTTCTCTTGCCTCCAACTCCAACGGCAGCGATGGATTCTCCAACGCCACCGCAGGGCAAAACCCCAACAGAGTCTACGGCCTCTTTCAATGCCGCAACGACCTCAACACCTCCACCTGCCAAAACTGCGTCGTTCACGCCTCCACAGAAGTAACTCAACGTTGTCCTACTGAAAAAGGAAATATAATATGGTACGACGAGTGCCTTTTACACTACTCGGATTCTAATATCTTCTCTACAGTAACAACAAGTCCGACTTTCAGTTTGTTAAATACAGAAGCGGCAACAGATCCAACACGGTTTGATGAACTAGTGTTGGGTCTGATGAACGCATCAAAACCTCTGGCCGCTAATAATACCAAAAGATACGCCACCAGAGATGGAATTTCCACAAACAGCTCAGAAAGAATCTACACTTTTCAACAGTGCACGCAGGACCTGTCAAGTGATGATTGTTCTCGATGTCTTGAACAAGCTATTGCAAATTTGCCCAAGGGAAAGATCGGAGGAAGGAGAATATTTCCAAGTTGTTATAGCATGTTCGAATTGTTCGATTTTTACACCCATAACAAGACTGCATCGCCACCACCAGCACCTACTACGCTGTCACCTCCATCCCCTGTAACAAGGCCGACAGGTAATGAGGGTCAAAAGAACATACCATTTAATTTATCGGACCCAATGAAACATAGTGCTGTTCTTAATTGCAGAGAAGAGACGAATCTCTACATCGGTTATTATTGCCATCGTTGCTCCAATCACTGTCTCTGCGGTGCTTCTCATGGCGGGCTACTGCTTCCTGACCAGGAGAGCAAGAAAGAAGGACAATTCCTTACCAGCCAAAATTGGTAAATTTTAAAACTAATTTGTTATCAAGTCTGAATAATCTTTTGTGTCTCAAAGTGTTTTTCAAGACATTAATTCAACATTTGGTTGTGTAGACATATCAACTGTAGAGTCATTGCAATTTGATTTTGGGACAATCCAAGCAGCCACGAACGGTTTCTCAACTGATAACAAGTTGGGTGAAGGTGGATTCGGTGTGGTTTACAAGGTATTAACAATTTGAAAAAGCTACCAATGCAAGAATTCAGATATTTTTTGAAAACAAATGTTTCCAACTATTCGTTCATATTATATTATCAGGGTGTACTTTCTAATGGACAAGAAATAGCTGTGAAGAGGCTATCAAGAAGCTCCGGACAAGGTGTAGAGGAATTTAAGAATGAAGTTGTATTGGTTGCAAAGCTTCAACACCGAAATCTGGTTAGGCTACTGGGATTTTGCTTGGACGGAGAAGAAAAGATACTTGTCTACGAATTTCTGCCCAACAAAAGCCTTGACTACTTCTTATTTGGTATGGCTAATCTAAATATATTCCTGTGAGCATTTGAATTAAATTCCTGTATTACAATTGAAAATTTGATTTTGTTGTGTACCTAGATCCGGAAAAGCAAGGACAATTGGACTGGTCAAGAAGATACAAGATAATTGTGGGAATAGCTCGGGGAATTCTTTATCTTCATGAGGACTCCCGGCTCAGAATTATTCACCGTGATCTCAAAACTAGCAATGTATTGTTAGATGGGGAAATGAACTCGAAAATTGCTGATTTCGGTATGGCAAGGATCTTTGGAGTTGATCAAACACAAGGAACTACAAACAGAATAGTGGGGACATAGTAAGTTTTGATCAAAGTTACTCAGTTTTTCATAATTTGTATTTATAAATTCATTTTTGCATTCTACCTGTTGAATCATTGGTAAGACCAGAAAATTGTTTTCTGTCTCTAACCTTTCTTCACTGATGCATGTTTCTGGTTCTGTACTAATTTAAAATTTTCTTTATTGTTCCTTAGTGGATACATGTCTCCGGAATATGCTATGCATGGACAGTTCTCAGTGAAATCCGATGTGTTTAGTTTTGGTGTCCTCATTCTTGAGATTATAACCGGCAAAAAGACCACTAATTTCTATCAAACAGATGGCGCCGAGGATCTACTAAACTATGTAAGCAAAAATAAGAAACTTTATATACTTATTAGCTAATATCGTCACATACATGGAAACAAAAATAAAGCAGTTTGAATCGCAAGTTTTTCGATTATAACTTGATGAGATTTTGTAGGTTTGGAAACATTGGAGAGATGGAACACCAACGCAATTGTTGGATTCAACTTTGACAGATTCTTACTCAAGAATTGAAGTCATAAGATGTATCCATATAGGTTTATTGTGCGTCCAGGAAGATCCAGCCACGAGACCAACAATGGCAACTATAGTTCTCATGCTTAATAGTTACTCTGTTAGTCTTGCATTACCTCAACAACCTGCATTTTTCTACGGTACTAGAACAGACCTCAGCAAGCAATTTACAATCGGGATAGACTCTGATCAGTCTAAAAGTAAGTCCGTGCCATGGTCTGTCGATGATGCTTCAATCACTGAAGTATACCCTCGCTAAATGTTAAGGAGGTGTTCTTCAAGTATCTGTTAATAAATTACAGAACTTAGATATAACATTTTTTGGATTATTATCTCAATGTTTTATTCCCCTTGTTATCGTCTGTTTTCATGAAATAAGACTAAGTTTTTTATCTCAGCATTTAGAATCTTCCAAATTATTTATTTTAGACCACCTAAATGATGTGTCTGCAATTTTAAATTTAATTAAATGTTAAAATATACGTCTTAAAATTCAATCAATTCAATCAAATGTGAATTGATTAATTTGTCTCGATCATGTTTTGGGCATCGGGCATGCCAACCCGGCCCGATACGTAACCATCCCTAATCGTCACTCAGCTACTTCTTTCCCCATCCGATTAATTGTCTTTTAGTTTTATCTCATTCAACTTTTCACAAAGTTGAATGAGATATTTATTTGTCTTTTTTTGACTTTAGTAAAAGTGTCCCATCTGCCAACTAAAGTATTTAGTTGTCCAAATCATTATTTGATCAAGAAAACAGAGGCCCAGTTTGTAAACAGATGCCCATTTTTAGATTTTTTTTGGTTAATTCAAAGAGCGTTTTTACTATTTTTATTTTCAGTATATTCTACTAGACCTTTTTTCAGATTGTGAAATTGAAACCAAAAACATTGTTTTCATTTTTATTTTTCATTTCGAAAAACAGTAAATGAAAAATGTTTACAAAACACACTCTTAGCTTCAAAACCAAGAACAAAGCTATGAAGAGGCCTATTGGGGCCAAGGCACCCACGACCTCTTATAAAATTCATTTTTTTTAGTTTATAAATTTGGCTGCGAATTCCCCTGTTCGCATCAGTAAAATAAAAATTTCAGTCTTTTAAACACTGAGATATTGATGGACTAAATTAATACCATTTTCACCGGTCAAATTGTGCAGTCAAATGCACTATTGAACACCTTTTTAATTTCTTTCTATTATTTTAACAAGTGCTTCATGCCAAAAAGTCATTAGATTTTTTTCTGATTAAATTAGAAAAAAGTTAGGTGTAATGTCACTTCTTGGGTTGTTCAATGTTCACATTCAGGTACTAGAACCATTTGACGGGTCCTTAAAAAGCCAAACTTGTCTCTTAAAATGGAGGAAAAATGAATTTCTGGTGCATCAAATGAAACAATGTTTATATATATATATATATATATATATAATACCTACGGTGGTGATGATTCGAACTTGTAACACATTACTGTTATTGACTGCAAGCAATCCCAGAATTTCATCATCGATAATTATTGCTATTGTCGTTCTAATTGTAGTCTATGTGCTGCTTTTTTTCAGGCTATTTCTAGTAGGAGAGCATGAAAGAAGTCTAATTCTATGAAACCTATTTCAATATCAAACTGAACAAGCTTATATCAAAGCTGTTTGTTGTTGCTTCTTTTTATATTGACCAGTTTTACTCGTTTTGCTTTCATAATTCCCTTGTATTTCTCTCTTTTATTAATAATTGCTCTTTATTTATTTATTTATTTATATACTTTCGTTGTGTAGTTGGAGATGACATTACAAAATACAAATGTAGAGTCCCTGCAATTTGATTTTTGGACAATTGAATCAGCCACAAACAAGTTGAGTGAAGGTGGACTTAGTGAGGCTTATGAGGTATAATATTTATATAAACATGGCTATATAATGCATCTTTTAACAGTTCCAAATAGTTATCAATGCAGAGACTCCAAAAGTACTTACCGATAACTTTTTGATTATCACTTGATGAATTCTTGCAGGCTTGGGAACTTTGGAGAACTTTTTGATTATCACTCCAAAATCTCTTGGCAGTCGCTGCATTCCTTCTCATAGAACCATCTTTGTAGCTCAAATTCCATGACAAATTATCAGAATTTCAGATAGAATTTTCTTTAATCACTGACAAGAGAAGAATTTGATCTTTAATTTCTTTCTCATCACAGTCCCACTCATAGTATATCAAGCACCCACACTTAGCTTGAACATTCTTATAAATATTTTCCTTTTCAAATTCAAGGCTTGGAGAAATGTCCTTTTAGAGAGTAGCTGTGCTGATGACTTCAAAGACTGCTACAATGTCAAGAATTCGATAAGTAATGAAGTAAAAAGATGGTTTTTTTTTATACACCCACCTCCTTCTTCATTATCAAGTCCTAACAGTGTTGTCAACCTTGAAAATGAATCCACCCAAGCCTCATCAATTGGCATAAACAGTCCACTTCTTCTTTTGCCATTGATATCTGTAGCTGTTGTCTTCATTGCAGGTCTTCTCCATTTGCTTGTTAGATACTTCGTAAAGTGACCGTCTTCTTCTTTATCACCAATTCATCATCAACCCCAAAGAAATCCAGAAACCTCTCGGTCTCATTCTCATCATGCTCTTACAAGACAGCTTCAACAGCTTTTCAGGCAACACGATTCAAGTCTAGATCAATCTCTGATGGATGCTCTGACTGTGTTCTACGACAAATGGGCTTGAAGTAAGTCACCTTTGTCGGATAAGCAGTAATAGCATAAGAAACTTTGCTGGGAAATAGTGAGGGTGACAAGATGTAGAAGAAAACAAAAAAGAAAGAAAAGAAGTCTTCAAGAAGCTAATTACATTGTGTCATTGAAAATTTTGAGAAAGAAAGCACAATAACTTGGAAGAAGCCATGACTATTGTAGCAGAGTTGAGAGGATTCAGAAGAAGTTTCCTCAGAAGATTAATTACTTTTTAAAATTGAAAACACTTTAATCATTTATCTTGAAAGAATCAAACTGAAATATACTGTTATCTGAATTCAAAACACAGAGGTCCCTGTGTTGAACTTATCTTAGTTATGCTTACTAACAGCCAATATTTTTTAAAATTGTTTTTGTTTGAGCTAATGATAGGGGATGTCCTTGTCCAAATATTAATAAGATAAGGAAGTCCAACTTTGACCCAAAAACACAGAGGTCCCTGAAGAAGTTATTTCATGAACTTGTTGAAGACTACATGAGTACATGCACAAGTAACATGAAACTGATAAATATTTTTGATTGAAATCCAGTTTTCACAACTAGTAACTCTTTATATAACATGTGTTATGCCAAGAACTTCTTATCTGACGAAGGTGACTTACTATTCTCTTGGCTTCTAAGTCCTTAAGATAGCTATGAATCCTAATAACAAGTGTTTGTAAAATAATACAAAATATAATTTAACCAGTACAAAATAACTTGAATTCCATGCATGTAACATATTAGAACAGAAAATGATGAATTTCAGCACCAACATATTGAAAAACTTACCATCATCAACCCTTGAATGCTATGGAGGATGAAGTCCAGTGATCGAAACATCATTTCGTGACAATGAGACAACTTCAAGTTTGAGTTGTTCTGATTTTGTTGACTCAGAATAATGCTCTTGTGATGGTGATTCCTCAAGTATAACTGAATTCTGCATAAAAAACCCTGGCTTTGTGTTTTCTGGGATAGTGAGATTCTCAAGAACTGAACACATAGCAACCCAATGAGTATGCATTTCATCATATCATTTGTCGGACCCCATCTCTCAAAGTAGGATTCATTAGATTTGAAGCTGTCCCTTCAATCCAATTTTTCCATTCCTGCGAAATTAAAATTGTAACAAATTAAATGCATATACACTACAAAGTTGGATGAAATAAATTTTCTAGTTCACAAGGAGAAATGCAGCTATGAAACTTAATTTCATACTTATGTCTAGTTCATAAATTTCTGATTTGAAGAAATTAGAAAAAGATTCAACAAAAGGATGAAACTTTTTGGTTGGAATGGAGTAATATGAAGCTCAAAAAGTCTTGAAACACAGACACAAATCAAAATAGAGTTACAGATTGACTTGATTTGAAAAATACGGTCAATGAAATTACATAGCTTGGGCTTTTTAAGAGAGAGAGAGAGAGAGAGAGAGAGAGAGAGAGAGAGAGAGAGGAAGGAGAGAACCTGCTTGCAGAGCCAACTACGACAATCTTCTTCTTCTTCTTCTCATCCTCTCCCCTTGAATCCCCTGTCATGCATTAGCGAGTTTTGATTGTTGATCGTCGCCGCCGATGGACAACCGAGATTCTTGCAGAGCTACCAGAGACTCCCATTTTTTGATTTTCTTCCCCGACCAAAACGAAATTTAGAAGATGAGAAGTCAAGAAACCAATTTTTTTTTTTGAATAAAAATTGCTGACGTTGGTGGGCACGTCATCAACAATGGGACGACATGTCATGACATGCCAAGTTACATCAGCTAATAATGTGACATGTATGGGTACATAATCGAAAAAGGCAGACGAGATCTGCTGCAGTTGTTTGTAGAGGTGGACACGGTTTGGTTCATTTTGGTTCGGTTCAGTTTGACATGTATGGGTACATAATCGAAAAAGGCAGACGAGATCTTCTGCAGTTGTTTGTAAGGGTGGGCACGGTTCGGTTCACCCAAAATTGAACCGGTTTAAACCGAATAAAATATGATAACTGAACCGAACTAAACTAGTTTTAATCGGTTCAGTTCGGTTCGTTCATTTTAGTTTTTGGGCTTAATGGGCCCGATAAACTTAATGTGTCTTTTTAATATGGTTTTGTTTTTTTAAAAAAAAAAAAAATCGGTTTGGTTCATTTTTGGGTTTCATTTCTAACTTCTCATGGAATTCTTCAGACTTTGTATGTATTATCGTCTGCCTTTTAACTATATTTTTTTTCGAAATCAAAATCCATAATAAAATTAAAATTCAAAATCAAAATCAAAATCAATGTAAACACTAAAAACTTGGATTCCATACAATTCAACAACAATAGCAGCAACTTCTAAAAAGTGATACGAATTCATATCCTAGTAAAACAAAACAAGTAAATCCTGCCTGAGACATAAAAAATAAAAAATAAACAAATTCAATTCTCAATCTTCTCATCTACACTTCTGTTCCCAAAATTCAAATAAAAGCATCAAACATTATCGCATAACCTAACATACAGTGTAATTTTTCCAGATTGTATTTATAGATCTGGTTTGGACCTAAGTCCTAACTTTATAAAAATTAATAAAAATAAAAATAAAAATAAACCCAATAACAAAATCAAAATCGACTGCCATTATCACCACCATTGATCATCACCATCATCATCTTCATCATCAGTCCACAAGAAGAAAATTAGAAAAACTAGAAGACAACCACCGGTCCACCACCAGAGAAGTGAAAGAAGACAAGAGAAAGTGATAAACATTGGACGAACATATTAGATGTTGAGGAAGAGATGAGAGAACAATCGGTTAGAGATGAGCAGATCAGATGTGGAGGAAAAGAGTTGGGGAAGAGATGAGAGAACAGTCGGCAAAGAGAAAGAAGTAAATAACACAATAAAAAGTTAGGGTTTTTTTTTATTTTTTTTTTTTTTTTTTTTTATTTTTTTTTTTTTTACTACTTATATAAAGGCGGTTTATATCGGTTCAAACCAGTTTTGAAAAACCAAAACCAGTTTGATCCGAAAACATTTCAGTTTTCAACTTTTTAAACTGGTTTAAACCAAATAAATCATATGAACCGAACCGAACCGAACACCTTTTTTCGGTTCGGTTCGGTTCGGTTCAATTTGGTTTGGTTTCGAACTTAGTACCCACCCCTAGTTGTTTGCCTACACAAACATGTTAGTCAATTTGATGACGTTTCTAATCACATTAGTGAGATTGCTTATGTGACTAAACAGGTCAGCCACTCCATTCTAACATGTCTTGACACATCAACCATTTGGCGTGACGTGCCATACAGTCAGCTAGTGCTGGCAAAACAGGTCGGGCCGGGCCGGCCTGTTAGGCCCGTCTACTAAACGGGCCTGGCCAGGCCTAGCCTGCCAAGGAAGACAGGCCGGCCTGTTTAAGCAAAAGGGGGGCTCGGCCTGGGCCCAGGGCTCGAGTAGGGACATTCCGGGCCAGGCCTAGGCCGGGCTTAAACTGACCGGGCCATAACGGGCTTAAATGGGCCAGGCCGGGCCGACCCAATGGGCTTCGATGTTTTTTTAAATACAATATTATTTTTTATACATTGTAATAATTTTGTGTAATTATTAATTTAATAATTTTAATAAAATATAACATTACAAAATAATAGTATATAAAAAATGTATTAAATAAATAAAATAAATTACAAAATAATTGAAAGAGTGAGTGAGAGATGTTGGAGATTGTAGAGAATATAGAGAATAAAAGAGTAGGGAAGTAGAGAAAATGTAGAGAATGAGGTGAGGGTGATGGGAGTATTTATAGGAAAAAGTGAGGTGAGGGTATAATTGGAAAAAATTGTAAAATATTTAAAATTTTGTAATTTTTAAAATTTTTGGATTTTTTTTCTCCCCCAATGGTCACCTGGAAAATTACAAAAGCCACCCCTCAATTCAAATTTTGAAAAAAAAAATTCAAATTTTTGAAATTTTGAAAATTTGAAAAAAAATTTCTAGCAGCCTGTCAAGGTCCGCTAGAAAAAAATTTCAAATTTTTTTAATGGGCCGTAGGCCTAACGGGCCTTATCGGGCCCAGCCCGATTTTTCTCCAGGGGCGCCCTGACCCACTATCTTAACGGGCTTGGGCCTGACTCGTCAGGATAGTGGGCCGGGCCGAGCGGCCTACCGAGGCCTGGCCTATTTTGCCAGCACTACAGTTAGCTAACAAACTTGATGATTTACAGTGACTACATGTCTCCCGAATATGCTATGCACGAATAGTTTACTATGAAATCCGATATATATAGTTTTGGTGTTCTGGTTCTTGAGATTATAATCGGTAAGAAGAAAAGTAATTTCTATCAAACAAATGGTGCTATGGATCTCTTGAGCTATGTACCGTTTACTACTTTGTTAATAACATACATGCATAGAGGAACATTGGAGAGATTGTAGCCTTTTAATCATAACTTGATGAATTATTGCAGGCTTGGAAACATTGGAGAGATGGAACACCAATGCAATTGTTGTTGGAAAATTCCATCATGTGGGGCCACACATGTAAATATTAAATGTGTTATGCTATCTTTGGTTAAGCCTAAATTAAAGTGATCTAATTAAGATTTAAAATGTTAAGGCTTAAGGGTATAATTGTCATGGAATTAATGTTTAGATACCAGAGTGCTATATCTAATTTGATGAGGGGCCAAATTAGAAGTAGCAAAACCTATAATAACCTAATTATTATATATTAGGGTTATGGTCCCCAAATTACACGATCTTTTTAGTTTGTCTGTATCCCCATCAACAAAGAAACAGAGAAAAATTTAACTTCAATACCTAGAAACACGTGGTGTTTAGATTCTGGTGCTACTACTCACATCAGTGTTTCTATGTAGGGTTGCCTGAGCTACCGAAAGCCAAGTGATGCTGAAAGACACATCTTCGTGGGCGATGGCAAGTCGGTAGAAGTAGAGGCGATAGGGCATTTTAGGTTGTTATTAGGAACTGGTTATTATTTGGATTTATCAGATACTTTTGTTGTACCGTCCTTTAGACGGAATTTGGTTTCAGTTTCTTTATTGGACAAGTCTGGTTATTTTTGTTCATTTGGAAATAATCAATTCAGTTTATCTATAAATTCAAATGTTGTTGGAACCGGTTCTTTATGTGTATATGACAACTTATATTTACTTGATACAATTGTTTCTTATAATGAAACCTTGCATGTGGAATCACGAGGTACTAAACGCAAACTAAGTACAAAAAATTCAGCCACATTATGACACAAAACGCTTAGGTCACATCTCTAAAACTAGAGTTGAGCTACTTGTGTCTGATGGGATTTTAGATTCCCTTGACTTTACAGACTTTGATGTTTGTATTGATTGCATCAAGGGAAAACATACCAAAATAAAGAAATTAGGTGCTAACAAAACTATAGACGTCTTAGAATTAATACACACAGATATCTGTGGACCATTCCCTACGGCTTCCTGGAATGGCCAACAGTATTTCATATCATTCATAGACGATTACTCACGCTATGGGTACCTATTTCTTATTCATGAGAAATCACAGTCTTTGGACGTGTTCAAAGCATTTAAAGCTGAAGTTGAGAACCAACTCAACAAAAGAATAAAGAGTGTCAGGTCTGACCGTGGTGGTGAATACTATGGCAGATATGACAGTTCAGATGAACAACATCCATGACCATTTGCTAAATTCCTAGAGGAATGTGGAATCGTCCCACAGTACACAATGCCAGGATCACCTAGCATGAATGGTGTAGCTGAAAGGCGAAACCGGACTCTTAAGGATATGGTAAGGAGTATGATTAGTCATTCCTCCTTACTAGAGTCACTCTGAGGAGAAGCACTCAAAACAGCAGCTTATATTCTGAACCGAGTGCCAACTAAAACAGCTGCAAAAACACCTTATGAGCTTTGGACAGGCAGAAAGCCTAGTCTAAAGCATTTTCACATTTTGGGATGTCCAGCTGAGGCAAGACCTTACATGCCACATGAAAAGAAATTGGACTCCAAAACTGTGAGCAGCTACTTCATTGGCTACTCTGAGCGATCTAAGGGCTATAAGTTTTATGATCCCACACTTAGGTCAATTTTTGAGAAGGGGACTGCTATATTTTTTGAGGATGTTGAGTTTGGGGGGAGAAATAAGGTTAGAGACATTGTCTTTGAGGAGGAATCGGTTTCGATTCCCACTATCGCTTTTGATAATGTGCAGTTTTCTATACCTGTCATTGATCAAGAAGCGAATCCAGATCCTCAACCAGACAATGTTGATCAACCCCGTATTCAAAATGAGGTAATTGTTCTTGAGGAACAAACTCAACAACCTCAAGAACCAGTGCCATTAAGGCCATCCACTAGAGAAAGGAGAAATGTTATTCCGGACAATTTTATCGTATTTCTCCAAGAACATGAGGAAGATATTGGAATGATGGAAGATGATCCAATCAACCTCCATCAAGCCATGCAAGGTTCCAACTCTCAAAAGTGGATTGATGTCATGAATGAGGAGTATAAGTCTATGCAAGACAATAAGGTTTGAGATTTGTCCAATTACCAGAAGGTGCGAAACCCATTGGTTGGAAATGGATTTTTAAAACCAAAAGGGATTTGAATGGTAATGTGGAAAAGTATAAGGCTCGTCTTGTAGCTAAAGGCTTTACCCAAAAGGAAGGGATTGATTTTAAAGAGACTTTCTCTCCGGTTTCAACGAAAGACTCTTTTAGGACAATCATGGCACTTGTTGCACATTTTGACCTTGAGCTTCATCAGATGGATGTCAAGACGACGTTTCTCAATAGTGGCATTGACGAAACAATTTATATGGTGCAACCAGAAAACTTTGAGTCGGGAGACCCAAAGAATATGGTCTGCAAATTGATAAAATCTATTTATGGACTTTATGGACTTAAGCAAGCTTCTCATCAATGGTACCACAAGTTTCATCAAGTGATTATCTCGTTTGGTTTTGAGATAAACGTTGTTTATAATTGTATGTATCACAAATTCAGTGGGAGTAAGCACATATTCCTGGTTTTATATGTCGATGACATACTGATTGCCACAAATGATATAGGCATGTTGCATGAAACCAAGAGATTTCTATCAAAGAATTTTGAGATGAAAGATCTTGGTGACGCCTCTTTTGTATTAGGGATCCAGATACAACGAGATCGATCTTGGGGTATTCTTGGATTATCACAAAGAAGCTATATCGATAAAGTGCTCAAAAGGTTTGGCATGCAGGACAGTAAATCAGGTGACACCCCTGTCGCTAAGGGAGACAAGTTCAGTCTCAATCAGTGCCCTAAAAATAACCTTGAAGTTAAGGAAATGCAAAAGATTCCCTATGCATCAGCTGTAGGTAGTCTAATGTATGCTCAAGTGTGTAAGCGTCCGGATATTGCGTACACTGTTGGTATGTTAGGCAGATATTTAAGTAACCATGGGATGGATCATTGGAAAGCAGCCAAACGGGTTATGAGGTATTTGCAGAGAACAAAAGATCACATGCTCACATATAGGAGATCGGATCAATTGGAGATCATAGGGTATTCCGACTCCGATTATGCTGGATGTCAAGACAGTAGGAGATCCATATCAGGCTACATATACCTGTTGGCTGGTGGAGCTATTTCTTGGAGGAGTGCCAAACAGACACTCATGGCTTCTTCCACCTTGGCAGCAGAATTTGTAACATGCTATGAGGCATCCAACCATGGGATATGGCTGCGGAATTTTGTCACTGGGCTGCGCATTCTAGAGGGTATTGAAAGACCACTCAAACTATATTGTGACAATAAGTCAGCAGTGCTATATTCCAACAACAACATGAGCTTATCTAGGTCAAAACATATTGACATTAAGTTCCTAGTTGTAAAGGAGAGAGTGCAGAGTGGACAGATATCCATAGAGCACATTGGGACAAACTCCATGATAGCGGATCCACTTACAAAGGGATTACCACCCAAGGTCTTTCATGAGCACACTGTTCATATGGGTGTTATTTTGTGTGAGGATATCACATTATAGTGGGAGTTTGTATCATTTTGCATTTTATTGTTTTATGTTTGATTTTTGGACATACTTATGCATTTATGTATTTGGATATTTTTCTGATCAGAAGTAAAGTATTCGGTTCATTTCACTCTGTTACATTATGTTAAGTATTGATCTCACTAAGGAATAAAGTAGGACCAGTTGGAAATAGACATGTATAGATCACATTGCATGTAATTTCTATACTACGCATCCATGATTGATCTATGTCATTTGGTTGTGTTTATGTACGTGACCATTGATAGGTTTAGTCACGCTAAATGTGACGAAAACCGCTTTGATCCTATAACGACATAATCAATGGACGAGATTGTTCGGATATACCCTAAAATTTATAGCAAAATTTTGGAGCTCATAAAGTCATACTCATTTGTATAATTACATATGTGGCCCAGTGGGAGATTGTTGAAAAATTCCATCATGTGGGGCCACACATGTAAATATTAAATGTGTTATGCTATCTTTGGTTAAGCCTAAATTAAAGTGATCTAATTAAGATTTAAAGTGTTAAGGCTTAAGGGTATAATTGTCATGGAATTAATATGTAGATACCAGAGTGCTATATCTAATTTGATGAGGGGCCAAATTAGAAATACCAAAACCTATAATAACCTAATTATTATATATTAGGGTTACGGTCTCTAAATTACACGATCTTTTTAGTTTGTCTGTATCCTCATCAACAGAGAAACAGGGAAAAATTTAGGATTCATAAAGATTGTGATAATTTGGAAGATCACAATCCGTCCACCAACTCTGACAATGGATTCAGGTACGCTTCCGCTTTCTATTATCTCCCTTTTCTCTTGAATTGATATGGGTTATTAATATGTATTTAGGGTTTTGATTAATCATAATAACATGTTTATGTTAATATTCAGATTGATTATGTGCCTATGCATATTGATTAGTTTTAAATCAAAACTTACTTACAATTGTTGGATTCAAATTTGACGGATTCTAACTCAAGATCGAAATGAAGTCATGAGATTCATCCATGTGGGTTTGCTATGCGTCCAGGAAGATCAAGCCGCGAGACCAACAATGGCAACTGTAGTTCTCATGCTTAATAGTTACTCTGTTACTCTTCCATTACCTCAACAACCTGCCTTTTTCTTCAGTAGTAGAACAGAGTTTAGCATGCAAATTACAAAACAGACGGACTCTGACCAATCTACAAGCAAGTCCATGCTATGGTCTATTGATGATGCTTCAATCACTGAAGTACATCCTCGGTAAACTATAACAAGGTGTATAAGATTATTTGGATTATTATCTCAAAGTTTTGTTCGAATTTGTTATCATAAATCTTAATTCTAGAATGCATTAAAAGCGGTGTTTTCACGAATATATACAAGGTCCACTACAAAAAAAAATTTGTGTATAGGGGCGAAATTTTTTGGGACGAATTTTATTTGTCCTAATAGATTGTCTATTGAGACACAATAACATATTTGTCTCTAAAAACTGTAAACCTGAACAGAATATTTATTGGGACGAAATAAATTATTCTTCCGTAAAAAAAACAAACTTGACGAGATTTTTAGGAATGAAAAAAATTATTTGTCCTTAAAAAATGTAAAAGTGACGAGACTTTTAGCGACAAAAAAAATATGTCCCAATAGATATGTATTGGGACGAAATAAATTACTCGTCCCAATATCGATCCTATTGGGACGAAATAAATTATTGGTTCCTAAAAAGATTGAGATTTTTTTTTAAAGAAAATAAAAGAAAAAAAAGTTTGATATTTGAGGACTTATTAGGACAAAAATAATATTATTTTTTTATAAATTTTATAATAAGAATCTAAAATGCAAAACCACTTTTTTAAAAAATTGTTGTACATTTCTTCTTCTTTTATGTGATAGAATCAAATCTTACGTTTTTCTATGACCGTAAATTGAAAAATGTAAAGAAAGTCTCTCTATTCTGAATACAATTAACGATGGACCATTTGATATGACAATATATGATTTTAATAAAATAGTTTTTTTTTTTTTTTGACAAACAGTGTTTGATAATTATAGTTCTGCATATCATGAAAAACATTTATGTGACCAAAATTATATTCAAATCTATTACAGGGATAATCTATGTTATCACAATTAGAATTGCACAGATAACAATTTAACGTAACTCCACCGCCGTGTCTCTATCAAAGTTATTTTATTCAATATCGTCAATAGAAAGCAACTAGGATACTTGACCCCTCAACCCTCCGAGAAAATATTACATAAGCTGAGTGTTGCATCTAACCTTTTAGATGGTGACACCTTGGTATATGTCAGTTTTTTTTTTTTTTTGTTTTTTTTTTGTTTTTTGTTTTTATAATTTTTATAATTATTTTATTTCTTTCTCTTTTGTCCCATCAATTTTATTACTATTTTTTTAACTGACATATTCTAAAGTGTCACCATCTGAGTGAACGGGTCTAGT
Source organism: Acer negundo (assembly GCA_035582765.1). Classification (NCBI taxonomy): domain Eukaryota; kingdom Viridiplantae; phylum Streptophyta; class Magnoliopsida; order Sapindales; family Sapindaceae; genus Acer; species Acer negundo. The sequence continues at coordinate 23,363,969 of CM069232.1, read as the reverse complement.
ACAGAAAAATCAATGATGATTTAATTTATTAGGATTGAAAAGTCAATCCTCGTGGGGCCACATCAAATGTTTATCTGGTATTTTTCCCGAGAGAAGTGGAAATTGCATAAATTAAAATGGCTAAAATCAAGTCACCTTTTTTAAAATCGGTAATACTATATATCTCATCTAAAATCTTATATTTTTTATCCTATTACATATGGTATCTAAGGTGTCAAATTGTAAGTGGATACACGTCAATGATGATTTATCTCACCTATCCCATATATCCACTCATAATTTGACACCTCATATACTACATATAGTAAGATGAAAAATATAAAATTTTAGATAAAATATTTAACATTATTGTTTTAACATATAGCCGGTTTCTTTAAAAATGGCATTTATAACAAAATACAGTTTAAAAAAATAATAATTAAATACAGCGAAAACAAATCTTAAATGCCCTTGAACTGTTAAACCTATGCAATTTATCTCATATTTCTAAAAAAGCGGGTGATTCATTCATGATTTACATATAAGTTTCGTGATCCATTCATACATTTCGTGATATAAAAAAATGCGTGATTGTGTCTTAATGAATGGTATTTTTGGTCAGATTTTGTTTTTATTGATTATGAACAATGTTTTTTTTTTAAATTTTTTTTTTTTTTAAATTTCTGACTATGTCTTACTTTTATTAACTACGTTTGGTTAAATTTGAAAATCCCCTAGCTTTTTAGAATACAAATGATTTAGTGAATAATATAACAATTTGTTGGTAGGTGTTTGAGACCATGAATGGGTTCGATTTGAATATGAATTAAGGTCTTGTACCGTAAAACTTAAAGAGTTCTTTCTGATTTTTTTTCTTCTGATAGAATGATTAAATATTATTTTTAAATTCTTTCAAGTTTTGACGTTTGATGAACCCTTCCAGACTATCAACATTCTAATTAAGGTTATTCAATGGTATTATCCTGTAATTTTGACAAAAGTACTCCGATTGTATGTGCATCAAATATCGTGGTACTTTATTACGATTTTCCCTATAAATAATTATTTGCGTCGACCTTTCTTAGACCTGGCAAGGTTCCGGTTCGAACTGTGGAACCGGGCTTGAACCGGAACCGGAATCAGAAAACCGGTTCCGGTTCTATTTTTTTCGGAACCGGTCGGTTCGAACCGAATTGGAACCGACGGTTCCAAGTTTTTATTTATTTATTTATTTTATTTTATATTTTTTAAAATTAAAAAAATAACACTTTATTTATAAAAATAAAATGTTTAAAAGAGAAATAACATTGAAGAGTATTGAACCATGATCCATAACTCTTGTACAAGTATATATATTTTATTTTACATTCTCCTCATTTTTATATAGGTTAGACATCTCACCACTTTTCTTCTTTATCCAATGTGGGATGTGAGATTTTCTTATCCTTTCTATTTTAGTTGTGATTTTCTTATACTTTCTATTCTAGTTAGGATTTACTTCTCTTATTACATACAATATCTAATATATGATATAGAAAACTATCCTTTGCCGGAGAATAAATAATTTTTTTAAAATCAAAAGCAGAAGACTTTCAGAGAGTTGAACATCCAATAAGCTCAGCCGCTTTCCCGCAAAGAGATAAGATATACAAAGAGTTTAGTTTCAACAGCTCGTGATGTTGGAAATGACAACGAGAGGTTAGACATATATAGCTTATGTTAATTTGTGAATTCATATTTATATATATATATATATATATAACTTCCATTGTTACATTTATTTATCTTTTTTACATTCAATTTCTTTCTCTCCAGTATCAATTTGTTTCTTTTAATTATAATATTATGTTCGAAATGCACTTTGGTTTCTGTTTGGAACTCCTATCAATTGTTTTTCATGCCCATTAGCTTTGAAATTTTTGCATGCTTCGTCAATTATAAATTTGTTAGTTGGACATCGATCAATTTCTGTTTGGACATAGATTTGTTAGTTGGACATCGTCAGTTATCAATTGAAAGTGCTTGAATGAAAAACCATTTATGTACAAGAACAAAAGCATGTTTTTTAATCCAAAAGCTCACTTTCAATTCATAGCTTGTCACAATTATGTAATAAGAGAAGAAAATCACAAGTAGAAATCTAGAATAGAAAGGAATATAAGAAAATCCCACATCCTACATCCCACATCGGATAAATAAAAAATGTGTAAAGATGCCTAACTTATATAAAAAGGAGAAGAATGCAAAGGAAAATATACTTAGTTACTTGGACACGTGTTATGGGCCACGGCCCAATACTTCACAATGTCCTTTTTAACATATATATTTTTTTAATTATAAATTAAAAGTTATTTTTTTTGTAAAAAATAAAAAAAATAAAAAAAAAATAAAAATTTCTGGTTCAAAATCGCCAGTTCCTCTGGAACCGGAACCGGAACTGGAACCGGCCTATGCTGGTTCCGGTGGAACCGGAACCGCTGGTTCGGAACCGGAACCGAACCGAACCGGAACCTTGCCACCATTAATGTCCTTTCTTAGTTGACTTGAATAAACTGGCTCCTCGCCTCCTCTGCCTCTTCACCAGTCGTGTCCACATCCTATATTGTCTCTACATAAAAACAAATAATTAAATAAGAATTGTTAGGACTGAACAAATAATTAAGTAATAATAATTCTTCAAGCTATTCTGCAACAAAAGCTGATAACAAAAATGTCTTCTTTGAAGCTATCTATGATCTTTGTGTTTGTTGGTATATTTAGGTATGGGTTGGAGACCCATTATAAACCCAAATTGGCCAAGCAATATATAGAGAGTCCAAAATCCATGTACACCAAGCCCATACATTGTTATTACTGCATGAGCAGTTACCATGCAAGAAACTGTTTTTCCACAGTTTACAAATATGCACAACAGAACGTGAATTAGATGTGTGGCATGGGAAGTCTGATAGTGTGCAGGTGTGCAATATGCAAGAGGCAACGATGGATGTTGTCTGGTGTTTTTTGGTGCAAAACAGAACATGAATAAATGTGAATACATGCATGTACAATACATCCCATTTATGCGAAACACAGTGAGTGTGTTTTGTTCTATTCTTGTGAGAGACATAAATACAGAGAGAAACACAATCTTAAATCAGGGTGTGGGTATATGCATTGTGGCTAGAAGGACTTTCAGATTCCGTGATCGTCCTCAGACTGGTGATACAATCCCAGCTGTTCGATCCGCTTCCGCTTTAGAGATTCGGATTCCGTATGGTGAACGGTAATGATCCGAATTTTGTTTTGTTTATTGTATCAAATTTACTTTCAGTGTTTCTGCTCTCTCTTTCAAGCTCTCTCTTCACTTTCACCATTGCTCAATCTGCCAATCCTTCACCAAACTACCTTCATCATGTTTGCTCAAACCATACCTTCACCGGAAACAGCACCTACCAATCCAACTCAATCTTGTCCTCCTTCTCTTGCCTCCAACGCCAACGGCAGCGATGGATTATCCAACGCCACCGCAGGGCAAAAACCCAACAGGGTCTATGGCCTCTTTCAATGCCGCAGCGACCTCAACACCTCCACCTGCCAAAACTGCGTTGTTCACGCTTCCACAGAAGTAACTCAACGTTGTCCTACTGAAAAAGGAAATATAATACCTTTTACACTACTCGGATTCTAATATCCTCTCTACAGTAACAACAAATCAGAGTTACAGCTTGAAGAATTCAAATATCCCAACAGATCCAACACGGTTTGATGAACTGGTATTGAATCTGATGAGTGAAGCAACAACTCTGGCCGCAAATAATACCAAAAGATACTTGTCTATGAATTCGTGCACAACAAAAGCCTTGACTACTTATTTGGTATGGATCTATATCTATTTCATTGGGCATTTGAATTCCATTCCTTAGTTTCAATTGTAACTTTGATTTTGGTATATGTTTAGACCCTGAAAAACAAAGAGAACTTGATTGGTCTAGAAGATTCAAAATAATTGAGGGAATTGCTTGTGGAATTCTTTATCTTCATTGAGATTCTCGATTTAGAATTATTCATCGTGATCTAAAAGGCAATAACACACTCTTAGATGGTGATATGAACCTAACAATTTCAGATTTTGGTATGGTAAGGATATCTGGAGCGGATAAAACTTAAGGAAATACAAGCAGCATAGTTGAGACCCAGTAAGATTAATTTTCACCATTAATAAAATTATATTACTGGTTTTAATGAAATCATTAATTATTGATTCCTATCTTTTAATCAAAGATTCATTGTTGTTTTTATACTAAAATTTACGTCTTAAAAGTTAAAATCCAATCAATTCAATCAAAGGTGATTTGATTAATTTGCCTCAATCATGTTTTGGGTATTGGGCATGCCGACCCGGCCCGATCCGTAGCCATACCTAAAACGTCACCCAACTACTTCTGTCCCCATCCGATTAATTGCCTTTTTGTTTTCTGTCATTCAACTAAGAAAAGCTTGGCTGCACCTGGTGCAATACTCGGCACATGCTGAGTGTTGCACCAATCCAATCACATTTGATATCTTATCCAACTTAATCCAACAATAAATCCAACTCAGTTGAGATCTAAGAAGAGGGTGGTGATGGTGACACCGGATTGCAGCAAGGACGGCAACGGCGACACCATGTTGTCGCCGCAATCCGGTGTCACCGTCGCTGCTGCACGACGCCATCGCCTTTTTGAATCTCAGCTGAGTTGGATGGATGAGTTGCTGAGTTGGATGAATTGTTGGATTAAATTGGATGAGGTGTCAAAATGTGATTGGCTCAGTGCAAAACTCAGCATGTGCCGGTGCAGCCAAGTTTTTCTCCATTCAACTTTTCACAAAGTTGACTAAGATTTTTGTGTCCACAAAGACTATTGGTGAACCATTCATTTTTGACTGTGTAAACGTGTCTCATCTGCCAACTTAAAGTATTTCCGTGTCCAAATTATTATTTGATCAAGAAAACATAGGCCCGGTCTGTTGATAATTAGCTCCAAAATCTTCAAGCTAGTCTGCAACAGAAGTTGTTAAATCAAAATGCCCTCTTCAAAATCCTCCATGATCCTGCTCCTATTTCTCTCTGTTTCGAGCTTCCTGTTCCGTTTCACCACCGCAGCTGACCCAACATTCCTCTCTCATTCTTGCCCAAACACCACAACTTTCGCCAGAAACAGCACATACCAAACCAACCTCAACCGTCTCCTCTCATCTCTCCCCTCTAACGCCAACCGCAGCGACGGATTCTACAACGCCACCGCAGGGCAGGACCCCAACAGGGTCTACGGCCTCTTCCTCTGCCGCGGGGATGTCTCAACCTCCACCTGCCAAGACTGCGTCAGCTTTGCCACCAGAGACATCGTTCAACGTTGCCCTGTTGAAAAAGAAGCAGTGGCTTGGTACGATGAGTGCCTTTTACGTTATTCAGGCGACAACATCTTCTCTACCTCTGACGAAGATCCCGGTATCCTAATGTGGAACCTCAATAACGTTACAGAACCAGCTCGATTCAACCAGTTGCTAGGGAGTGTAATAAACTTGGCTGCGACTCAGGCTGTGAATTCCCCTGAAAAGTTTGCCACCGGAAAGGGGAATTTCACAGCCTTTCAAACGCTCTACTGTCTTGTGCAGTGCACGCCAGACTTGTCAACTACTGATTGTAATAGATGTCTTCAAATTGCTATTGCAAACATGCCTAAAGAAAAGGTAGGAGGAAGAATATTGTATCCAAGTTGTAATACCAGGTATGAATTGTACCCATTTTACAATGAAAGCATGGTTGCGACACCGGCGGCGCCGCCTACGCCGGTGGTTGTGTCCCCTCCTCCCACCCCTGATTCTTTTGTTACCGGGTCAAAAGGTAAAGTTGTCAAATGCACTATCGATTACTTTTTTAATAACTTTTTTGGATTTACAATTTAGAACCTCAATAATTGGGCAAATTTAATTTATTTTATTTTATTTTATTCTTCTTATCTTTGTATTTTTTCTTTTTAAGTTATTAGTCCTTATATTTGTAAAAATTTAGGTGTTTTGACCAAATTTTTGACGGTCAATTCTAAATAGGTTCATCTAAAGGTCTATTTTACCCTTGACTGTAATTGACCTAAAAAAAATGGAAAACAGACAAAATAAAAAAAAAAAATTAATGGATGGACCTCCACTGTCTATCTTAAAATGGATGGCGGAGACCAACTTAAGAAAAAAAAAAATATATATATTATGGAGATCCACCGTTGATTATGGTGAGATTGATCTCCATCTCACCATGGCAAAAAGTCATTACAATTTTTGACTAACTGAAAGATCTAAATGAGCTTCGGTAAAAAACTGACTTCATCTAATTAAACAGAGATTAAATTGTAAATCCCTTTTTTAAAAATTATTTTAATAAGTGCTTTATGTTTTTAATTAGAGGAATTTAATCATGCCAGAAAGTCATTATAATTTTTGCTGATTAAATTAAAAAAAAGAAAAAGAGGTTAGGTGTAATGTCACTTCTTGAGTGGTGCAATGTTCATATTCACGTACTAGAACCATTTGATGGGTCCTTAAAAAGTCAAATTTATCTCTTACAATGGAGGAAAATATGAATTTCTAGTATATCAATTATCAAATGAAACACATGACCCTTTTTTTTTTAATACCGCACGTACTGTAGCGACTCGAACATGATATATTGTTTGGATGAATAAATGCTCTTACCACCAAATCACATATCACATAAGCGGTAAAACATGTTATTGACTGCAGGCAAAAGCAGAATTTCATCATCGATAATTATTGCCATTGTCATTCCAATTGCTGTCGCTGTGCTGCTTTTTATCACGGGCTATTATTGCCTTCTGAGTAGGAGAGCAAGAAGGGAGTCTAGTACTGGACATGAAGAGATTGGTAAAAAATATCAAACTGAACAAGCTTATATCAAAGCTGTTACAATATTTTACAAGATGGTAATTTTTTTTTTTTTCTTTGTAGCTGGAGATGAGATTACAAATGTAGAGTCCCTGCAATTTGATTTTGGGACAATTGAATTAGCCACAAACAAGTTCTCAGCTAATAATAAGTTGGGTGAAGGCGGATTTGGTGAGGTTTACAAGGTATAATATTAATACAAACATGACTATAATATGCATTTTGTAACAGTTCGAAATAGATACCAATGCAGGAACAAGAAAAGAACTTACAGATGTTACCAAATGTTCTAACAGTTGATTGATATGTATATATTATCAGGGTGTACTTCCTAACGGACAAAAAATAGCTGTTAAAAGGCTGTCAAGAAGCTCAGGGCAAGGTGCAGAGGAGTTTAAGAATGAGGTTGTATTGGTTGCGAAGCTTCAACACAGAAATCTGGTTAGGCTGCTGGGATTTTGCTTGGAGGGACAAGAAAAGATACTTGTCTACGAATTTGTGCACAACAAAAGCCTTGACTACTTCTTGTTTGGTATGGATCTATATCTATTTCAGTGAGCATTTGAATTCCATTCCTTGGTTTCAATTGTAACTTTGATTTTGGTACACGTGTAGACCCGGAAAAACAAAGAGAACTTGATTGGTCTAGAAGATTCAAAATAATCGAGGGAATTGCTCGTGGAATTCTTTATCTTCATGAGGATTCTCGGCTTAGAATTATTCATCGTGATCTAAAAGCTAGTAATATACTCTTAGATGGTGATATGAACCCAAAAGTTTCAGATTTTGGTATGGCAAGGATATTTGGAGTGGATCAAACTCAAGGAAATACAAGCAGAATAGTTGGGACCTAGTAAGTTTAATTTTCACCATTAATAAAATTATATTACTGGTTTTAATGAAATCATTAATTATTGATTCCTATCTTTTAATCAAAGATTCATTGTTGTTTTTATACTAATACACTTATTGGTTCACAGTGGTTACATGGCTCCCGAATATGCTATGCACGGACAGTTCTCTGTGAAATCCGATGTATATAGTTTTGGTGTCATAGTTCTTGAGATTATAACTGGCAGGAAGAACAGCAATTTCTATCAAACAGATGGTGCTGAGGATCTCTTCAGCTATGTGAGCACAAATAAGATACCGTGTCTCCATCTCCTATTTTGTTAGAAACTTAGAGCTAATAACATAAATGCATAAAGGAACATTAGAGAGATTGTAGCTTTTTAATTATAACTTGATCGATGAATTATTGCAGGCTTGGAAACATTGGAGAGATGGAACACCAATGCAATTGTTGGATTCAAATTTGACAGATTCTTACTCAAGAAATGAAGTCATGAGATGCATCCATGTGGGTTTGTTATGCGTCCAGGAAGATTTAGCTGCGAGACCAACAATGGCTACCGTAGTTCTCATGCTTAATAGTTACTCTGCTACTCTTCCATTACCTAAACAACCTGCACTTTTCTTCGGTAGTAGAACCGACCTCAGCATGGAAATTACAAAAGAGACCGACTCTGATAAGTCTACAAGCAAGTCCGTGCCATGTTCTGTTGATGATGCTTCAATCACTGAAGTACATCCCCGGTAAACAATAACGAGTTGTTCGTCAAGTATCTGTTAGTAAATGATACAAATTGGATATAAGATTATTTGGATTATTATCTCAAAGTTTTGTTAGAACTTTTTTACAAGTAACAATTTTAGAATGTAATTAAAACAGTGTTTTTGTTGGAAACGATTAGCGAGCCACAGACAAACTCAAGAAATCTCATACACAAATTTAGGATAGAAAGAGAAGAAAATTGTTCTCCAGAACTCACAAGTGTTTCTCGACTATATTTCTCACTTCCTTACTTTTGTTTTATATATATATAGATAAAGATAAAGTAATACAGAGGAGTAGGTGCAGCCCTTTTACACTACTTTTAGGACATGTTCTAGAACAAACTAGTTAATGCTAGTACATAAACTTACAAGTCAAAATTAAGTCTAGATTAATATTCTCACATCCTCCCTTAATCTAGACTAGTGTGACCATCTTGACAAAAGTTTCTGTCTTCAATGCTTTTGTGAAAATGTCTTCAATTTGATGTCGTGTCTTGCAATGTTTGACCACTACTTCTCCATCTTTGACCAAGTCTCGAATGTAGTGATACTTGATCCTAATGTGCTTGCTTCTTCCATGAAAAACTGGATTTTTGCCAAGTGCAATTGTTGAATTATTATCACAATACAGCACTGTCCCTTCCTCTTGAGAACACTTCAGTTCTCTTAGCATCCATCTTAGTCAAAGAGTTTGACAGCCAACTACACACAGAGCAATATACTCTGCTTTTGTAGTTGAGAGAGCAACAACAGGTTGTTTCTTTGAAGACCAAGAAACTGCACATGAAGCAACATTAAAAACATAGTCTGATGTGCTTCTGTGACTGTCTGCATCTCCTCCCCAGTCGCTGCCACTGTAACCAATCAAAATTGACTCTTGGAATTTCTTGTAATGAATCCCATGGTCAATAGAACCAACAACATAAAGAAGGATTCTCTTCCCAACTTTCCAATGTCTTTTCTTTGGTGAAGTCATAAATTTCCTCAACATGGTGACAGCAAACATCAAATCCGGCTTTGTTGCTCTCAAGTACATCAAACTTCCAACTATTGCCCGTAAACTTTTTCACTCTCATCATTTTTTCTTAACTTCAAATTTGCCTCCATAGGAGTGCTGCAAGGGACAGCTTTGTCCATTTTGGAATTTCTTCAACAAATCTTTTGCATACTTTTGTTGAGAAATAACAATTCTTTCATTTGTTTGTTTAACTTCAATTCCAAGAAAGTAATGAAGAAGTCCTATGTCAGTCATTTTAAATTCATTCATCATGGACCTTTTAAAATCATTTCCCATGATCACACTATTGCCCGTAAAGATAAGGTCGTCAACATACAAGCAAGCAATAAGAAAATTACCACTTTCAAATGGCTAACACATGGTTTGACTCCACTCCAAGCTTCTTGAGGAGTCATACCTTGAACACTTTTAGTTGTAACACGGGTCAGCAGATAGACAGCACATGTTACAGCATCACCCCAAAATTCATTAGGCATCCCTTTGGCTTTCAACATGCTCCTTGCCAGCTCTATGATGGTTCTATTTTTTCTCTCGGCCACTCCATTTTGCTAAGGAGTGTACTGAACAGTTTGTTGTTGCTGAATTATATTCTCCTTCAAAAAGCTTTTCAAAGCCACATATTCTCCACCACGATCAGAACGTAAAGTTTTTATTGTATAACCACTCTGATTTTCAACAAGGGCTTTAAAAGTTTTGAAGCATTCAAAAACTCCACCTTTTTCTTTAAGCAAATAAATCCATGTTTTTCTACTGTAATCGTCAATGAAAGTGAGAAAATAACGATTACCTCCGATTGATGTTATGTGCATAGGTCCACATAAATCAGTGTGAACTAATTCAAGTGGGTTTGAGGCTCTCCATGCTTTGCCAACTAGAAATTGATTACGATTGTGCTTCCCGAGAATGCATGCTTCACAAGCTTGATGATTTTTCTGACTAATGTTTGCCATTCCTCTCACCATATGATTTTGACACATATGAGACAGTGAGTTAAAACTCAAATGTCCATATCGTAAATGCCAAATCCATGAAGGATTTTTCACCATAGTGCTGAAACAACAACTTTGGCCATATGAAAAATTCAAAGGGAAGATTTTATTTTGAGTAATCTTTATCTTTGCAATAAGCTACCACCATCTTTGCCTTTAATCTCGCACACATCATCTTTAAAAATAACATTATGTCCTTTCTACAGAAGCTGCCCAACACTTAATAGGTTGTGTTTAAGGCCTGGAACATAGAACACATTGTTGATCCGTTTGACACTTTTCTTTGTCTGAACAAGAATATCACCCTTTCCTTTTACCTGAAGTCGCTTGTCATCACCAATCTTGACTTCACTTTGGAGAGAATCATCCAAAATTACAAAAACATATTTGTTGCCGGTCATATGGTTACTACAACCACTATCAAGATACCAGACATCTCGAGCGATAAATTCTTGTGTCTTACAAGCTAATAAAAGAGTACCTTCATCATCATTTTGTTCCTCGTGCATGAAATTTGAGTTGTTTCTATCACTATCATTTTTCTTCAACCTACAATATGCTTGAAACATTGGAGAGATGGAACACCAACGGAAGTGCTGGATTCAAATTTGACAGGTCCTTACTCAAGAAATGAAGTCATGAGATGCATCCATGTGGGTTTGCTATGCGTCCAGGAAAATCCAACTGCAAGACCAACAATAGCAACTGTAGTTCTCATGCTTAATAGTTACTATGTTACACTTCCATTACCTCAACAACCTGCACTTTTCTTCGGTACTGGAAGAGAGTTCAGCATGCAAATTACAAATGGGACGGACTCTGGTCAGTCTAAAAGCAAGTCCGTGCCATGGTCTGTCGATGATGCTTCAATCACTGAAGTACAGCCTTGCTAAACATTAACAATGTGTATCTTTTCATAAATTTAAGATCTTGCATAACAAATCTAAGGTTTTTGCTTGAATAATTGTCCCAAGTCTTAATTTTAAAAACAGAGTGTTTTCAGGAAAGTGCACTTCAGAATTAGTGATTACTTGTCGACATTATTTTTCAGTTGCGTCTCCATCAATGTTGTTTTTATCTCAGTTTCCTCTCAATTATAATAATCAGTGCAGAAAAATCAAAGTCGTTTGGATTTTATAAGGATGGAAAAGTCCAAGACTCCTGGGCCCTATAGCAAATTGGTGTTTGAATTTTCTCCACTCAATAATTTTTTCTCTCGTATTATCCACACTAAGAATTGATAACAGTCTAAAGTCTAAACCCCACCTAAACGAAATAAGAAAGGGAATATATTATTAATTTTCTCTTGTATTGTCTACACTAAGAATTGATAACAGTCTAAAAGTCTAAACCCCACTTGAACTTTATTATCTAATATCGTCACATACAAAATAAAGCAGTTTCAATCGCAAGTTTTCGATTATAACTTGCTGAGATTTTGTAGGCTTGGAATCATCGGAGAGATGGAACACCAATGCAGTTGTTGGATTCAATTATGACAGATTCTTACTCAAGAAATGAAGTCATAAGATGTAAAAGTAAGTCCGTGCCATGGCCAAGGTCCGTGATTTGCACTATACGCTTAACATATTGATAAGCTACTATCCCACAAACAATTACATACTACATATAATTGTTTCCCTCACTAATGTGGGATTCAGCACAAATGAAAATGTACTTTTAAATACTTGTTTGAATTGTATGTTTAATCTAACAACTAGAACAAAATTGAATGAATAAGGAATGTTTAGACAAACAATTAGAATAAAATAAATGTGAATATTTTATATAAAACATGCATAAAATTACATATTTGTAAGAACTACTTAATACATGCAATGTTTTGTATTGAGTTAGAATAAGTAATTAATTTAGTGTACGTGGTTTTTATTATTATCTTTTGATCTTGAGTTATAAAAGGTTAATTATCAAACATTCACCACACTAAAAATGTACATCATCTCTTAGCAGAGCTGGTAGTGCATCTCCCTTCCACCTAAGTGGTGAGAGGTTCAAACCCCACCAGACACATTTTACAAGCATGTGTGGGGAGTTTTCTTCCCTAGTTATGAGAGTAGCTATCTCCCGTTATGAGAGTAGATATCCGGGCCGTACAAGTATTGTTTGATCTCAACAAGTCCCGATAGTCATATTGTAATAGTTCTTATAATACTTCAAAAAAAAAAAAAAAAAAAAAAAAAACACACACACTAAAAACCTATAAATATAGCTCAAACAAATGAACAAATATCACAAATAGATTACAAAAATTTGAAAGTAGAGTATGAAAATAACATTGATTAAAAGGTACCAGGGTAGAGGTGATCGAACGAGGGTAGCGAGACTAATAATATTGGATGAAAATAAAAAGGCAATGTGAATAATGTTATGTACAAGAGTATATTTAGTAATATTAGTTGAAATTAAAGTTAATTTACTGATAATAGAAGGCTAAAGGGCATTTAGGCAATAAACTATTAATAGTTTAATATATATATATATTTTTTCAGAAGGCTGCCAGGCTATAGCCCGAGGGCATTTAGGCAATAAACTATTAATAGTTTAATATATATATATATATATATTTTTTCAGAAGGCTGCCAGGCTATAGCCTGGGACAGCCCTCTCATGGGTCTGCCATGTCTGAGAATTTGACAGATCGAATGACTCTTTCCCCCAGCCACATTGTGCAGTGTCAAATGCACTAGTGAGCACCTTTTAAATTTCTTTTTATTATTTTACAAGTGCTTCATGCTTTTAATTAGAGGATTTTGATCATGCCAAAAAGTCATTAGATTTTTTTCTGATTAAATTAGAAAAAAGTTAGGTGTAATCATTAATATATGCATAAATAAATAAAGATAATCATGTAGTGAAATGCCCCTAACGACCCTAGTTCGATTCCTACACAGCAATTTTACAATACAAAATTAAAAAAAACTTATTAAACAAAATATATATTACAATATACATAACTTAATGAGATTGAACTTACAGTATGGTTAAGTCACACACTTTAGCGGTCAGCATTTTTCGACTCCCAACTTAAACTTTTTTACAAAAATTGAAAAATAAAAAAAAAACTAAAAATTAGCAGCCACCAGGCCTCAGGCCTAGGCTAGGCCGGCCTGTTAGAAGGCCCGACCAGCCACCGTCTGGGCCAGGCCGTGCTGAGCCGCTTGTTTTGCCGCCACTAGCGTAATGTCACTTCTTGGGTTGTTCAATGTTCACATTCAGGTACTAGAACACCATTTGATGGGTCCTTAAAAGCCAAATTTGTCTCTTAAAATAGAGGAAAAATGAATTTCTATTGCATCAAATGAAACACTTACATATATATATATATATATATATATATATATCAGTCTTTCTATTGTCAGTTCGTTCTGATATAAAATATATCAGGACGAAGAATGTGGACCACAAATTATGGAGAAGTTTTGACAAATACATATACTTTGAGTCAAAATATGTATATCTAATAGTCAACATTCTTCATCCTGATATATTTTATATCAGGACGAATTGATAATAGAAAAACTATATATATATATATATAGCACCTACGGTGGCAGCAACTCAAACTTGTAACACATTACTGTTCCCAGAATTTCATCATCGATAATCATTGCCATTGTCATTCCAATTGTTGTCTATTTGCTGCTTTTTGTCTCGGGCTATTTCTTGACTAGTAGGAGAGCATGAAAGAAGTTTAATTCTATACACGAACTTTTCTGATAACTCAATTGTTGAGCCTTCTCTGCTGATAACTCGATTATTGACATCTTCACCACTTGTGTCCATATCATATTTAAAACATTGGACCGTCCAAATAATCAAATAATAAAAACTTCGCTAGAAATTAATTTTTTTTTTTAATGATGAACTCTAAATTGTTCAAGCTATTCTGCAACAAAAGCTGATAATCAAAATGTCTTCATTGAAGTTCTTCATGATCTTTGTGTTTCTGCTCTCTCTTTCAAGCTCTCTGTTGGCTTTCACCGGCGTATCTGACCCAACATACCTTTATCATATTTGCTCAGAAAAAAACTTCACCGGGAACAGCACTTACCAATCCAACCTCAATCGTCTCCTCTCTTCGCTTTCCTCCTACGCCAACCGCAGCAATGAATTTCATAGAACAACTGAAGGGGAAGATCCCAACAAGGCCTACGGCCTTTTTCAATGCCGTGTGGATGTCACCACCTCCATCTGCCAAGATTGTGTTGCTTTTGCTTCCATAGACGCAACCCAACAGGCAACATTGTCCTGCTAAAAAAGGAGCAGCAATATGGTATGACGTGTGCTATTTCGTTTCTCGGATTCTAATATCTTCTATGCTGCAGACTTATAAACAAAATATCACGATGCGGAATTCGAATAACGTCACAATAGAACCAAGCCGGTTTCATGAACTCTTGTTGAATATGATGAACAAAGCAGCAGATCAGGCCGCGGAAGCTCCCAATAAGTTCGCAACCATAAAGGAAAATTACACAGCCTTCCAAACAATTTACTGTCTTCTCCGGTGCACACAGGACTTTTGGTATGCTGATTGTCGTGAATGTCTTAGCAACGCAATTGCAAATATGCCGACGGCAAGTATAAGAGTGATGCAGCGGAAGCTCTGCCGAGAAAAAACCTGCGTAAAACGATTAGAAACAACCTACTAAAGTTCCGTTGATTTGCGCACAAATACCGGAAAGTTAGGCTTCAATTCGTTGGTTCACGATGAATACCGAAATTGGAATAATTAGAGAAAACTCTAAAATTTTATAAATCAAAAGCTCCCTGGCCAATTCGGCCTACATCTTTATTAAAGCAAAACAAATCCTAAACCTAATCGAATTCCTTGGAAAGCAAGAAAACGACTTAAAAACGGAAATTTACCAAAAAAGGCAAAAACGAAATTAAAGCAAAAACTAATTCTACTGAGAATCCTAAACACTCCAGAATTGACGGAAGTCGATTCGGAATTGGGAGACTCAATTTATTGCGAAAAAGAAACTTTCCTAAAATGGCAAAAACAATAACTTCGAGGCCTAAACGACGGAATTTACCTAAAAAAGGACGTGCTTATGCAGCAAAACTACGTAGTAGTTCCGAAAACGCCGAAACGCATCAACTGTCAAAATTTCAAGTCATTCTGATTCCGTCGCCCGGGTTTAGTCTTACTTGGATTGTTTCAAATCCCACCCCTCCAAATAATATAATGCCAGTTGATCTGCCGCATCAAGGAGGAAGAGTGTTGCTTCCAAGTTGTAACTGCCGGTATGAAATGTACCTGTATTACAACCAACACTTGGCGGCGTTGCCTCCAGCGACACCTAGTTTGTCTCCTCCATCCCCTGAAACAAAGCCAAAAGGTAAAGTTTAAAGCACTGTCTACTACTTTCAATTTCTTGTTATTATTTTAAGTTAATGCTTGATCACCATTAAAAATGTAATATTTGAAAAGAAGATTGCAATGGTTAGCGAAGGTACAAGAAATTCTGCAGTGATCTGTTACAAAATACGCAAACCGTATTCTTACCATTAACACTTATCATACTCTTTGGAACTATCAAATAGTCCATATCATTTAGACTGCACTTATACTTTATTTTCTTCCTCAGTTTCCTTGTTTATCTCCAGATGAAACCACCTTTGGCCTCTCTTACAATGGTGGGAGAATCATGACTGAACCGGTCAGTGTTTCTCTTATATGATTCGGTACCAGATGGCAAGAATTTGGTACAGAAGCTATCCGAAATGCCATTACTTCGTTAACTTCATCACCATATGAGGATCCTGAGGTGCCTACTTTGGGAGATTGGTGGGATGTTATAAGACAATATATGTTGAACTAATGAAACTTTTCCAAATACTCTCTGGCTTATGGTTGGTATGGTTATGTTAGTTTAGTTTAATTTGAATTAGTTGTACTGATTAGTTTACTTTCTAGATTGCCTTGAAATGTGTTAGATTTACTTTTAGATTTCTCAGATGTTGTTGGCAGCTGTGCCAATCTCTTTTGTATGTAGATCAAGTCTGGCAATGCCAGTTCATTGTTGCACATTGTCCATCGGATGACAATGTACTGTGCAATCTAATGGTTGCTCTTGCCCCTGTATTTTGTATATAAGCCTTATGTCAGTGTTATATGTTATGGATAATTGTAATGGTTGAATGGAAAAAAGTTTTACAACAAAACTATTGTGTGAACTCTCTGGTTTTCTTCTTCTAAACCAAGAGTATGTTTTCTTGTTTATGGATGGTGTTTATGTTATTGATGGTTATTTATGTTTATGGTATGGTATGTTGAGTGACTCTCTTTCATTGGTTTCACGTGTATGAAATTAGTTGAGCTAGAGTCCTTAACTAGTTTCATGTGTATGAAACTAGTGTAGTTAGTTGGCCAACTCTGATATATTTCAATTTTCCAAAAGTGGTATCAGAGCTGTTGTTCTTGAGGGACTGTGAGATTTTGTTTTCAGTTTATTGAGTGCTTGTGAGGTTCAAACACTAGAGAGTAAGTGTTAAACACCCATGAGTGCAAACATGGCTACTGGAAGCAGTGTAAGCCTTCATGTTCCTCAGTTTTGTAAGGAAAATTATCAAATTTGGACTATGAAGATGAAGTCCTATCTAAAAGCCTTTGGGTTATGGGAGTATGTAGCAGAGGACAAGCAAGTTCCTCCATTGAGAGCAAATCCTACCATTGCTTAGATGAAGCAGCAAGAAGAAGAGAAAATGAAGAAGGACAAGGCAGTGACATGCTTGCACTCTGCCTTATCTGACTTAGTCTTCACAAGCATTATGCATCTAGAAACTTCAAAATCGATATGGGATGAATTAAAGAGTAGGTTCGAAGGCAATGAGAGGGTGAAGTCAGTGAAGCTGTTGACACTCAAAAGAGAGTTTGAGAATCTGAAAATGAAGGATTTTGACACTGTGAAGGACTACTCATCTAAGCTGTCAGATTTAGTGAACCAAATGAGATTGTATGGTGATGTAGTGGAGGACTACAAGGTAGTTGAAAATATGTTAGTAAGTATGCCTAATGAATTTGAGGCAAAAGTTGTTGTTATTGAAGAATCATGTGATTTGAGAGCATTGACAGTCTCAGAAATGGTGTCCAAACTGCAAGCTCAAGAACAAAGGCTTGCATTAAGGAATAATGGTGATATGGAAGAGGCTTTTCTTACCAAGAATAAAGGGAAGCATTAAGGCAAAGGAAATCAAAAGAAGACTGGTTTCAACAATAAAAATGGTGACAACAAAGGCAAAGGCAAAGGCAAGATGGATGCAGCAAGTTCAAAATCTGGTCCAAGAGCAAAATTTCCACCATGTTCTACTTGCAAAAGAACAAACCATCTTACAAAGAATTGCTGGTACAAGGGGAAACCACAAGTTCAATGCACATTCTGTAAGAAATGGGGACAC
Source organism: Acer negundo (assembly GCA_035582765.1). Classification (NCBI taxonomy): domain Eukaryota; kingdom Viridiplantae; phylum Streptophyta; class Magnoliopsida; order Sapindales; family Sapindaceae; genus Acer; species Acer negundo. The sequence continues at coordinate 23,346,020 of CM069232.1, read as the reverse complement.
GGAGAACAATATTGTAAAGTTAAGCAAAGTCAACAAACTCAGCAGCTTATGCAACAAGCTAACTATACTGATGATCATGTCAGTGATGATCACTTGTTTGTGGTGTCACAAACATGTATGGCAGCTTCTACAGAGACCTGATATGTTGATAATGGGTGTACAAGCCATATGGCTCGAAATGAAGGCATGTTCACCACAATTGATAGGAATGCAACAACAATAGTGAAGTTGGGGAACGGTGACATTGTGAAGGCTGCTAGAAGAGGTAAAATTCTGATTTAAACTAAATCAGGCCCTAAGATTATTGATGATGAATTATACATACCTGATTTAGCACATAATTTACTTAGTGTTGCACAACTATTGAAGAGGGGCTATTCATTGACATTTGAGGGAACTTTTTGTGTCATCTTAGACTCTAAGAAATATGAAATTGTGAGGGTTAGGATGCATGATAATAGCTTTCCCATAGACTTCAATCAAGTCAAACAAAATGCCCTTATATCTAAGCATGATAACTCTGACTTATGGCACAAGAGATTAGGCTATTTCAACTTTGATGCCTTGAATTATATTCAAAATAATGGTATGGTTGACGGGCTGCCAAATTTGTACAGAACTGAGGTGTGTAGTTCATGTCAGATGTCAGATTGGAAAGTTACACATGAAGCCTTATTTTTTAGGAGGAGTTATTAAAGCCAAATGCAAACTGGAACTAGTGCATTCAGATTTGTGTGGACCTATGAGCACTCCATCCTTGAATCAAAGTATGTATTTCTTGCTTTTTATTGATGATCAGACCAGGATGACCTAGGTTTATTTCTTGAGCAACAAATCATAGACCTTTGATATGTTTAAAAAGTTCAAAGCAATGGCAGAAAATGAAAGTAATTGCATATTGAAGAAGCTTAGAACTGATAATGGAGGTGAATATACCTCAAGCAAGTTCTAAGAATTTTGCCAAAATTTAGGTATCAAGCATCAACTAACAGTACCATATTCTCTTTAACAGAATGGTGTGTGTGAGAGGAAGAATAGGACTGTGATGGAAATGGCTAGAAACCTCTTGGCAGAGAAGAGGGTTCCCAAGCAGTTCTGGGCAGAGGTTGTGTATGCTTCAGTTTACATTCGCAATAGGCTTTCTACAAAAGCAGTGATAGATGCAACACCTATGGAAGCATGGTCAAGTTCTAAGCCTACTGTAAAGCACCTAAAAGTCTTTGGTTTTATTTGCTACATGCATATTTCAGATGCAAAGAGAACAAAGCTTGACAGTAAGGCAAAAATGGGCATCTTATTGGGCTGTGCTGTTAATTCCAATGCTTACAGGGTGTATAATTTGGAAACAAAGAAGATTTCAGTATGCAGGGATGTCAAGATTGAAGAGAATGCACATTGGAATTGGGAGAAAAATGTAGTTGAGAGAGATGTGAAATAGACACAAGTGAACTCGGGGCCTAATATGAATGTAGATTGTAATGGAGATTCAAGCAGTGAATCTGGTTTTGATAATGGTGCAGTGGTTGAGTCTGATTCTCCAATTTTGAAGACAAGGTCACTTGCCATGAATGAGGAGCTGATGATGATCAATAAGAACTAGACTTGGGAATTGGTTCCAAGGCCAAATGACAGAAAAGTCATTGGAGTCAAATGGGTTTATAGGACCAAACTCAATCCTAATGGCTAGGCATGAGACAATAAGGTTACTTGCTGCAATTTCTGCTCAAAATGGATGGACCATGTATGATGTCAAGTCAGCATTCTTGAATGGAATTCTTCAAGAAGAAATTTATGCTAAGGGGATGTCTACAAGCTTCATAAAGCCTTGTATGGCTTGAAGCAAGCCCTTAGGGCCTGGTACAGTAGGATAGACTCCTACTTTATGCAAATGGGGTTTAAAAGAAGCCAAAATGAGGCCACTTTGTACAGATGGAAATAGGGCCAAGATAATTGTATCTCTGTATGTAGATGATTTGCTGTTGATTGGAGGTGATGAAGCTAAAATTCTGGAATTCAAGAAATCTATGCTAGCTGAGTTTGAAATGACTGATCTTGGTGAGATGAACTATTTCCTTGGCATGGAAATTCATCAAGAAAAGAGTGGCATTTTCTTACTCAAAGAAAATATGGGATGGATATGTTGAGGAAATTTAAAATGGAAAATTGTAATGAAGTTGTGACTCCATTGGTTATCAATGAGAAGCTCACAAAGATGGATGGTGATGAAAAGGCTGATGAAAGCCATTATAGAAGCCTGGTGGGGACTGGGGAGCCTGTTGTATCTCACTGCTACTAGACCAGACTTAATGTATGCATCAAGTCTCTTGTCTCGGTTTATGCATGCACCAAGTCTCACACACTTAAGTGTTGGCAAGAGGATTCTTAGATATTTGAAGGGCACCCTAGATTATGGTTTTTGGTATGAGAAAGGTGATGGCAAATTGATTGGTTATGTTGACAGTGATTGGGCAGGATCACTGGATGACTCAAAAAGCACAACTGATTTTGCTTTCTTTTTAGGCAGTGGAGTTTTCTCATGGAATTCTAAGAAGTAGGAGGTTGTTGCCCAATCTACTGCTGAGGCTGAATATATTGCGGTTGCTGCTGCTAAAAATCAAGCCTTATGGTTGAGGAAGATTCTTACTGATTTGCTGCTTCATCAGACCACTGCTTGTGTGATATTGTGTAACAATATGTCTGTCATTGCTATGGCAAAGAATCCTGTGCATCATGGCAGGACTAAACACATCAATGTCAAATTTCATGCCATTAGAGAGGCTGAAAGGAATGGAGAGATTAAGATGCAACACTGCAGGTCTGAGGATCAGGTTGCTGATATTTTTACCAAGGCATTGGCCTCAGGTCCATTCATGGTTTTAAGAACCAAGCTTGGAGTCTTTAAGAAAAGAATCAAGGAGGAGTGTTGAACTAATGAAACTTTTCCAAATACTCTCTAGCTTATGGTTTGCATGGTTATGTTAGTTTATGTTAGTTTAGTTTAATTTGAATTAGTTGTATTGATTAGTTTACTTTCTAGATTGCCTTGAAATGTGTTAGATTTACTTTTAGATTTCTCAAATGTTGTTGGCAGCTGTGCCAGTCTTTTTTGTTTGCAGATCAGGTCTGGCAATGCCAGTTCATTGTTGCACATTGTCCATCGGATGACAATGTACTGTGCAATCTAATGGTTGCTCTTGCCCCAGTATTTTGTATATAAGCCTTATGTCAGTGTTATCTGTTAAACAGTTTTTAACCAGACTGCTATTGAAGGGTTTGGTGGGAACTTGAGCTGTAACCGAATTTTGGAAGCGGAAGAGAACTCTATTTATCATATTGTGTTTTCTCATACTGTCATGTTCATAGTTGCGCAGAAGCAGAGGCAGATGATGGACTTGTGCAATGGAAAGTTTCAACTAGAGATCTTTGGAAATATGACAGTGAACATGACATGGGCAAGAGAACCACAGAATGCTGCAGATCATTGTTCAAACTTTGTCGGTGGGAGTTATTATGTCGGTCCACCTAACGGTGATGAGAAGATCGATAGTTTGGTGGGTTGCATGCTGGCAAAAATCGCTGAGGAGGTAACTGATCGAGATGGAAGCGGAAGGAGTGGCAACGATGGAACTGGATTGACAGTTAGCAGTTCTTGTATTTCTCCATTTCAGAAAATGGAGTCTGGCCCTCCTCTGTATACAGATGAAGACAGGAAGATAAGCTTCAATGCAGTTGGTTTAAATGGTTACAGATACATGATACCTTATATTTGGAACCAGAAAATCAGGAACTGTGCCTTGAAATCCTCAGGTATTGCAGATAAAATTCTAGAAACAAGTTGAGAAGAGAGCAAAAAGCAATAAACTCACTACCAATGTTTAGGCAGTTCGAGGCTTTTTGTACTAGTGAGGCGAGACGGCAGCCTCGATTTAGAAATACTAAATAATGTAAAAAAAATTAAAACAATTCTAAATGTGTGAGATTTGGGTGGGGGTTGTTCGGTATTTTTTTATTTTTTATTTTTTATCTAGGCAAAGGTGTTTTTCGATTTTGTTTTTTCGAAGCAGAGGTGTTGTCGTTTGATGAGTGTGAGTGGGATGTTAGAGTTTTAAAATATTAATTCTAACTTAGAAATCCTCAAAACGGTGTGTTTTGATAAAAAAAATAAATAAAAGCCTGAATTCAAAACCCACCGTTTCACCATACAAAACCAAATTGATATGGCACCAAAACTCACCGCCATCACCGCCCAAAACCAAATTGATATGATACCGTCCCAAGTCGGTTCGGCCTTGACATTGCCCAAGGCAAGGTGCTGGGGTCATTTTAGAAACAGCCTCAAGGCGGCGAAGGGCCGAGGCGGCCGCCTCGACCAATTTTTAAAACATTGCTGACTACATCAATCACGCTGAGTTTCTGCTTTTATAATTGTTTTAACTAATAAATTTTATTCAATTTTCAAGTTTTCTATGTGCAGAAATGTGCAGCAGCAATGCGATTCTAGTGGAGCATCCCAGAGGACACTTGAAGGGAGGAATTGTAGTCAACCACACTGATGGATTGCAGCCCTATGCCCCAAACCAGAAATGTAAGTGGAATATCCAACTTCCAAAATGAAGCAAAGTTCATCAGTTTAATTTACTATTAACTACCTTGCAGTTGCACAAGGCAGTGATGATCACCTCCTAATTTGCCAGTCACATTCAATTCTTGAGAAATGCTCTGTTATTATTCAGGTAAATAATGGTGAGTTCAATAGGAAATTCAAGGTTCTTGGCTCAAGAGCTTCTATTGAATTCACTAGTGGTGATCATGTTCCCTTTGAATCAAGAGGATGGGAGCTTAGCTATTCTGCAGGTAATCAAAATCCAAGCTAGTTTTTTTCAATTCATTTTAATTATTTAAAAATAAAGCTACTAAAAATTAGTATGGATAATATCATAGGGCTTTGCGACGGAAGGGAAGATGTTTACAACTGTGATGGAACTATAGGCTACAAACCAATTTTTAGGGGTCGACACTAATGTTACGGATAATCCAGTGAACTGGCTTAATTGTCTTAATTGGGACGCGCACTTGAACAGGCTTCATTGTCAAAGTCTTCGAAGCAGACAAATTATGTGAGTGAAAAGTGGTGGGGGAAATTACAAAATCATAATGAGTGTGGATGTGGTCCATATACAGTCAACCTCGATAGTTACAATCATATGTGGTAATGACGAGTAAGATACATATATGTTCCTCATACTCGAACTAGATACGTTTGCATTGATACCTCATAATCAATTGATGCTTTGTAGTAGCATTGTGTCCATAGTTATATCTGAGAAATTTCCAGTATCTAAACCTTTCTTTTATAAAAAAAAATCTTCAATTGAAATTCTGTGACAATCATCTGATCTGATCGTTATTTACTTGCACTTACAAACAAAGTGAATTCATCTTGACTAATTATAGATATTAGCATCACTCTTCCTCTCCTTTTTCCATCAATGTCCTTTTCTTCTAAATTTTCCATGTGGAAACAGTTACGGTCATTTGTTATTATTGAAGCTGAAAATTCAAAGTCTAAATCCAAGTCATCCTTGGCAGCTACCGGCTGCTAATCAGTTATAAATGCAAGGAAAAAGCTTGGAAACTTCAGGTTTAGGCATCTGATTGAACCAGTAACTAGCTTTTGTGGCCTCAATTTTGGTTGTCTAAAATTCTCTAGTCCCCAAGACCAGTAATCTGCTGCAGTGGGAAGGGTTTCTATGTAGACAAGTCAACTTCTCTTCCCTCGGTTCAGTTAAATGGTTCTAAGTTGTAATTGATACCTTCACGAGATTCCTCTATACATATGTCATTGAGCATAAAAATCTAATAAAAAATATGGGATGTTCTGTATGGCTGTTTTTCCTTTTTCTCACTGATATACTCTTTCGTCCAACGTTGCCCAACCATTGCATGTATACCTCTTCTGTACAAAAACAAGAAATTACACTGCAAACAGTGCCTTCCCAGCTAACCTAAATTTCACTCTTGCTTCTCTGCAATCGAATGCTACACGCAGCAATGGATTCTACAATACAAGCACCGGTCAGAGTCTTGATAGAGCCAATGGCCTTTCTCTTTGCAGAGGAGATGTCTCCCCTGAGTTGTGCCAGAGTTGTGTCAAGGTCGCTATTGATGATATTATAAACCGCTGTTCAAGTCAGAAAGAAGCAATTATATGGTACGATCTGTGTATGTTGCGGTACTCTAACGAGTCTATATTTTCAGATATGCAAGAAGCTCCAGCTGTGTATGTTTGGAACAGAAATAATGTTAGAGACATATACGGAATATATGGTCAATTCAATATCACTTTGGCAGCTTTGATGAACCGTCTTGTTAATCAGGCAGTGTCTTCAAGCAACTTTTTTGCTGTTGGGGATTCGAATCTTCCGGATTTTACCAACAATTCAATATATGGGCTTGTGCAGTGCACTCCGGACATAATGCCATCTGATTGCAACGTATGCTTATCCAATTGTGTTAGTCAGATTCCTCAATGCTGTATTGAAAATAACGGAGGAAGAGTTTACAGCCCAAGTTGCAATATCAGGTTTGAACCATACCTTTTCTATAAATGCGACACCACCAGCATCCTCAACAAATTCCAGTGGTAAGCATATGATTTTGTATCTGGTGTTTGAAGGATCAGGTTTTTGTGGAAGGCCAGAAAAGTGTGCTTTAATATTTACGTGATGACATTCTTTTGTATGCAGAAAATGGGCAGATCTCAACAGAGATAATTATTGCCATTACCATTCCAACAGTTGTCTTTGCGGTGTTTGTATCGGCTTCATGCTATTTTCTCCTAACTCGGAGAGCAAGGAGAAAGAATAAATCTGCTAAAAAGGGAAACGGTAAAAACAAAATAGAAAAAACCTTGATAAAATAGATAACCATTTTCTCTTGTCTATAATTAAGTCTCAATGTATTTACACTTGAACTTTCAATTCTGAATATATCGATAGAGGGAGGTTATTGACAAAAAGATAAACCTTGGGGGCTCCATGAAATTTACTCTTACACTTATGTCGGTAGTGCAGCTGGAAATGACATTTTGCCGATAGAGGCATTGCAATTTGATTTTGGGACAATCCAAACAGCCACAAATAGATTCTTGACCGATAACAAGTTGGGTGCAGGTGGATTTGGTGAGGTTTACAAGGTACAATCATCTTTTAGCTGTTCAAAAAACTTACTGATGCAGGACATCAGAAAGTTGATGTGACAAATTTTCTAATGATTTGTTTGTATAAATTCTCAGGGTGTATTTCCTAATGGACAAGAGATAGCCGTAAAGAGGTTATCGAAAAGATCCGGACAAGGTGCAGAAGAATTCAAGAATGAGGTTGTAGTGGTTGATCATCAAAATAGATTTCCATGTGTATTTGAATCCTATTCCTTAATTTCAATTTAAATTTTGCTTGGAGGGAAAAGAGAAGATTCTTGTCTACGAATTTGTTCCCAACAAAAGCCTTGACTACTTCTTATATGGTATTGATCATCAAAATAGATTTCCATGTGTATTTGAATCCTATTCCTTAATTTCAATTTAATTTTTGATTTTGTTGTGTGCATAGACATTGAAAAGAGACGAAAATTGGATTGGCCTAAAAGATACAATATAATTGGAGGAATTGTTCGAGGAATTCTTTATCTTCATGAGGATTCTCCGCTCAGAATTATTCACCATGATCTTAAAGCTAGCAATGTATTGTTAGATGGGGATATGAACCCGAAAATTGCAGATTTTGGCACGGCAAGAATAGTTGGAGTTGATCAAACTCAAGGAAATACGAGCAAAATTGTGGGGACACAGTAAGTTTTGATCACTATTACTTAGTTTTCACTTGATCTGGATTTGACGAATTCATTTTTGCATCCTATATGTTGTGTAATATTGATTACCCTCTTTACTCTCATCATGATTACAAGACTACAATTTATTCTAATAAAATCATTAGATTAATTTCCAAAATTCCTTAATTGTTTCTGTACTAATCAAGTTGCTGGTTTGGTACTAATTTTAAAAATACTTTGTTGTCCTTCGGTGGATATATGGCTCCGGAATATGCTATGCAAGGACAGTTTTCTGTGAAATCCGATGTGTATAATTTTGGTGTTCTAGTTCTTGAGATTATAACCAGAAAGAAAAATAGCAGTTTTTATCAAACAAACAGTGTCGGGAACCTCTTGAGCTATGTAAGTTAGAATAAATAGTTAGGAGAAAGAGAAGAGTTACAAGTGCAACCTTTTGTTTATAAGTTGATGAATTATTGCAGGCATGGCAACTTTGGAGAGATGAGACACCAATGCAACTGTTGGATTCAAATTTGATAGATTCTTTGATGCAGGAGATATTATTGGAGATTTTCTTGAAGACTTTTTATTTTAAAAATATTCTTGTAATTAATACATGTTATTTTATTTCCTTTTAGTTTATATGTAATTAGGTTATTAATTATTTTATGATTTGAATTTTAAATCAAATCTAATTTCCTTTTTAGATAGGTTTTTAATGTTTTAGGATTCTTTTGATTTTTAGGAGATTTGATTTCTTTTTCATTTAGGATTCTTTTCCTTTTGTTTAGGATTTTCTTTTTAGTTAAGTTTTGCAATTCTATTTAAGTAGATTGTATTAGGGTTTGAAAGACAGTTTTTGATTAAATAAAATTCAGAGATGTTTCTCAACTATCCAATTACATTATCCTTCGTGCGCGAAGTCGATTATCGTATTTGAAGCCTAATAATCCGGTATTCGTGCGTGAATCAACGGAGCATTAGTAGGGTTTGTTTCCGGTATTCGTGCGCGAATCAACGGATCCAAATCGTTTATCCTTTCTTTTATCGATTGTTGTTGTGTTGAATTTTCCACTGCATCATTCTTACTCAAGAGATGAAGTCCTGAGATGCATCCATATAGGTTTACTGTGCGTCCAAGAAGATCCAGCCACGAGACTATCAATGGCAACCGTAGTTCACATGCTTAATAGTTACTCTGTTTCTCCTCCATTACCTCAACAACCTGCATTTTTAATTGGCAGTAAAACAGAGCTGAACATGCATATTTCTAATAAGTCTACCAAGTCCAAGCCATTGTCCGTTGATGCCGCTTCAATCATTGAACTATGCCCTCGTTAAGTAGTAATGAGGTGTTCCATCATTGTAGCAAATTGATGTTTGAATCTTCTCCACTCATTTTTTTCTTGTAAAGGAGCTCACTTGGAGAAAATTATTGTAAAAAATAACTTGGTTTCGAGACTACCACACCACACAGATTAATTTAAACATAAAGTTTTGTATTTTTCACTTAGTAAGACACACAAGTGCCATTTGGAAAATTTGTGATTTTTCATTGACAAATATCAGGAGCACAAGTTCCAGACAGCAACATGAACTTGGTCAATAAGTTAAGCATAAATGGTCTTCTTTTCTTATTTCAATTTGGTTTACTCTTATTCAGAAGTAAACATGAACTTTCTCAAATAGAAATTTGTTTTACTTAGCTACAGATTCTCTAAAACAATCCTGACAAAGAAGATAAGTATTGCAAAAGTAACAAAGGAACTACAACTAGGAGAAATGTTCCGGATTTTCTATTCTCCTTTCCTTCAAGGCTCCAATGCCAGAAATACAATCTGATTAGAACTTAATTAAAATCCACCACAAATGGTAAAGTTTTATGTTCAAAAGTAATGAATCAAGCATTATATACAATATCTTTCTAGGTGTGGTATTGGTAGCCGGTGGAGGAGGAGATACTAATCCTTCTTGTGATGTTGGTGACCGAGGATTTGGTGAAGGTTGCGATGGCGTTGGTGAATTCATTGCAGGGTCACTGAAGAAATGAGCAATCTCATACCTAAAATTAGTGCGGGCAAAACGGGCTAGGCTATGGTACGCTGCCCGGCCCGGCCCGTCCACTTAACAGGTCAGACCCAAGCCTGTTAAGCTGGCAGTCCAGGCTGAGCCCTGGTGGTCCTGTCGTGGGCCGTGCCTGATCCGGCCCACTAGGCCCGTGGGCCCTAAAAATTTTGAAAAAAAAATTCTGGCGACCCGTTAGAGCCCGTCAGAAAAAAAAAATTCAAAATTCAAATTTTTTTTCAATATTTAAATTGAGGGGTGGCTTTTGTAATTACATTAATAATTAATTAATTATACAAAATTATTACAATGTATAAAAAATAATATTGTATAAAAAAATGTTTTTTTAAAAAATTTCGAAGCCCGTTGGGCTTGGCCCATTAAGGCCTTAACAGGCCAGCCTCCCACAGGCCCTGTAAGGTCCAGTTCTAGAAATTCTTCCAAGTCTGGAATCCAAGCCCCAATTTAAATTAGTGTGACTCAAGGGGATGGGATTGCGGTTTTCTATGCATTTGATGAATTGAAAAGGAATAATAAATATCATAGGGGTTGAAATGTAATTCTGTAAAGAAATTGATGACTTAAATTGCATGTGAGACATGTGTAAAGTTTATGAGGAAAAACTAATAAAAAAAGAAAGAAAAAAAAAATATATATATATATAGGCGTGAGAAGTAAGAAGGAAGGAGAGAGGGGATGTCAGGCGAACCAAAAACAAAAACAGAGAATATGATGTAGCGGAAGCTCTGTCGAGAAAAACCTGCGTAAAACGATTAGAAACAACCTACTAAAGTTCCGTTGATTTGCGCACAAATACCGGAAAGTTAGGCTTCAATTCGTTGATTCACGATGAATACCGAAATTGGAATAATTAGAGAAAACTCTAAAATTTTTGTAAATCAAAAGCTGAATGGCCAATTCGGCCTCCATCATTATTTAAAGCAAAATAAATCCTAAACCTAATCGAATTCCTTGGAAAGCAAGAAAAACCACTTAAAAACGGAAATTTACCAAAAAAGGCAAAAACGAAATTAAAGCAAAAACTAATTCTACTGAGAATCCTAAACACTCCAGAATTGACGGAAGTCGATTCGGAATTGGGAAACTCAAATTATTGCGAAAAAGAAACTTTCCTAAAACGGCAAAAATTGCAACTTCGAGGCCTAAACGACGGAATTTGCCTAAAAAAGGACGTGCTTACGTAGCAAAGCTACGTAGTAGTTCCGGAAACGCCGAAACGCATCAGCTGTCAAAATTTCAAATCATTCTGATTCCGCCACCCGGGTTTAGCCTTACTTGGTTTGTTTCAAATCCCACCCCTCCAAATAATCTAATGTCAGTTGATCCGCCGCATCAGAATAAAAGAAAGAAAGAAAAGAAGAAGAAAGGAAATAGAATCAGATCAGCTAGTGTGTATGCGCGTGAGAGTGAGAAACGAGCTTGAGAGAGAGAGAAGAAAACACAGATATTATGGAAAGAAAAAGAGACGTGTAAAGAGAAACCCAGAGATGTGGAGGCAGAGCAGAAATTGATGATGAAGTATAAGAGAAGACAGAGAGATAATATAGGATGGCAAGAAGAAATACCGTGTAGTATGCCGGATGTTCAGATCCAGAAGGTGATGAATCCAGATTTCAGAAGGAGACCCAGTCCAGATCAGCTTTGAGCATGGAGTATACTGTGAGTAGACAAATCTTTGTTATGATCAAGTTAATTTGTTTTAGAATTATATGAGTTAATTATTTAGAATTGGTTTAAAACAAATGATTTACTCATTTGTTAAGTTAATAGATTCTGAGATGATTATATATAATTTTAAAGATTTAAATTATGGAATATCAAAGATTAGTAGTTAAGACATCTATTCTATCAAGAAAAAGAAGCATGTTATAAGAAATCAGGCTTATATTATGAAATAAGATTTACTGAGTTTATTAGGGAGAATTAGATAGATAATAAATGCTTTATTTTTAGATGAGAACAAGAAGAACAGTGGTTGTGGAAATATTCACTGCATGATTAGGGTGGATCCAGAAGAAAGAAATGAGATGGAAACCCAAGAATTAGTACTGCCAGGAAATTAGTAAGTGGATTAATACTGTTTTATAAATTCAGTTATGTTTAATTACATAAAAGAAATTGAGTAATTCGTTTACATAATTATTAAGCTGAGATTAAAGTTGCTATTATAGAAAATTCAGATGCTAGATAAAGTTGAGTATCTTGAAAGAAGAATGAAAGAAAATTCAATTTTTCAGAAGTATTAGTGAGTCAAGATAACCGAGTCATTCTTTTGAGAATATCTAGAGCATGTAAAACAGTATTTTAGATTTTGAAAACTAAAGTTAGTTTTCAGATTTATTCAAGCATTTTCATACAGAATTCTAGATTTTTAGACAGATTACCAGATTTTCAGAAAGTTACTCAGATTTCCATATTCCAGTTTCAAAAGTTATTCAGAATTTTAGTTACCAGACATGTATCCATCCCCAGCAGTATCAGATTATAAGCCTTTGAGGCCTGTCTGCACGTGTAGTGGCTTTTGGGGCTTCCTTACACGTGTATGTGAGATTACTCTGTACGTCTGATCAACGTATATGTGAGATTACTCTGCATGTGCGATAGTATAGCCATGTATGTGAGATTATATGTGTATATATATATATATATATATTACTCTGCACGTTTGATTTGATATCAGCATGTATGTGAGATTTATGGCTCTGCACAGGTGATCATGTGTCACTGTGTACGTGAGATATGTACTTCCCCCTGCTCTGCGAGTGCATTGAGATTCTTTGCCACGTACGTGAGATATTTCCCCTGGGTACTAGTCTGGTAATGAGATTCAAGTTATTTATATGTTTACAGATTATGAAAAGTATAGAAAAGATTTGAGATTATTAGAATATCAGATTTTATGTTAGATAATTTATGTTTATAAAAGCAAAACAATGTGTTATTTACAAAGATATCTAATTAGCTCTACAACTCGCATGTTATAACACAGTCCTAGATTTAAAGCTTAGGTCGAAATCAGAAAAACATACTAAAGAAACATGTTAGTTTTCTAAGGTTATAGAATACAAAGGAATGTATTTTTGTTAAATAGCATAAGTTTAAGGAACTACGAGGGCTTTGATCCCTATTAAGTATAGGGTACGTAGGCGTTTGAGATGTAAAACTCAAATTCAAGCCCACCATAGAAAGAAAAAGATTCAAATTATCATATGAAAAGATGAGTTTTTCACAGGATTCCCTCGTACTCAAGGTAGGAGTCGGGGCGGGTCTTGTCACTTTCTTTAGTGACTACAATTGATTTTTGAGTTGACAAATCTTTGTTACTGACTGCTGTGAATACAATCTTTCCAGACGATTCCATATCTCAAAGGAAGTTCTTAAACCGATTACCTGTCCAATGGTGTTCTCACTTATTGGCTAACAAGGAGTTTGCCAATACGCTTCCGGTTTGTAAACTCTTTGCTCATATGCTTTTCAATAACTTTCTCTCCAAATTCGTTCGTAACCTCTATGTTAACATACTTGTTTGCAGGTTGATTTGTACCATAGACGAAATCTTCTAAGTCAAGAGCTTGGATCGCAGACAGCACTTGAGCCTTCCGGTATATGTAATTCGTTTTGCTTAACTTGATCGCAAGGTTGAAGTTGAGGCACTTCGAGATTGAAGAAAACTCCTTTGAAGAATCAACCTCTGATGAGCTTTGGCTCAAGTTCTAGTTTGATGATTGTGGAGAATTCGAAGAAGGTGGAAAAGCCATGATGTTAGTCAATAATGGCTCTGATACCATGAAAAAGTCTTGAGAGAATCTTATGACTTGAGCAGAGGAAAGAAGAACTCCATTAATGGAGAGTTGAGAGAAAATATCTTTTGTATTCTAATTGTATTGAATATATTGCAGGAGTAAATCTTCAATGAGACGGTCTCATTGACGTGTTAATGATACCATCGAATAGAAATGTAAGTTTTTTAAATTTAAAAAATATTTTGATGTTTTTAATAAAAATACTACACTCCTGTCCATGATACAGTTCCACCGAAAATTTTCTCTAGACTGTAGACACATTCATTTATATTCAAGAGTGATCACACGTTTCGTGTGAGCTAACAATCATTGCCACATCAGCAGGTTGTTGCACTAACTATGATTAGTTAACTAAATCTGTTATTTAATCTAACCACAGTAAACTAACTAGAGTACAACATCAAGTAAAGACTTATTTGTAGAAGCTCTGCTCTGTGAAGCTGAGAGCTCTGTTATTGCAGCCGAGACTGTGCAGGAACTGTATATAGGCTTATCACTTTGGCCATCCAAAGACGCAACAAAAGAAGCTTAGCATCGCCGGCTCCAAAGAGTAGTTTAATGTTTGTTAGTGTAGCTGGAGATGACCTTAATTTCATTTGAGCATTTGAATTCCATTCCTCGATTTCATTTAAAGTTTCGATTTTGTTATGTACGTAGACCCTGAAAAACAAGGAGGAGGAATTGCTTGGGCAAAGCAAGGATCTTTGGAGTTGATTATGCGAATGAAAAGTAAAGTGAGAAAGCTAAGAAACACCAAGTGTTTGACAAAAGTTCACAAAGAACTGCTAAGAAAAAGAGAACTCCATTGATGAGCTCGAGAAGCTTCTCTGTTTTAATAACTAGTGAAAAATACAAGAAGAACAAAAAAGGAAGAAAAAAGAAGCTAACACTATTCCTCTGTATTTATACAATTGAGGATAACTAACTTCTTAACTATGATCAGGATGGATAATCAATCTCAGGCTGACACATCAGCAACTAGTAACTAATTAACCACCAAGACTGATTTCTTTCCTGTTGAGCTTGCTATCTTGACTAACGTTGACTTTCTTTCTTTTGCGCTCATCAGCTTGTCTTGCTCTCTGATAGTCAATTTGATAACTCTTCTTGTCAGATGTGCAAATCGCAAGACCAGAGTAAAGCTTTGGATGACCACTAATCTGACCCATATCACCAACCGGTAAACGTATCTCTCTCACTTTTTTTTTTTATTAAGCTGACTATATTATTAAAATAAAATAAAACAAGAAAACAAAAAAAAAAAAAAAAACCGAAAGCAAAGTGACACGTATACCCTAAAACAATAATATAGTTTTTGATCAATGTTACTCAGTTTTTCATTATTTGTATTTATTTATTCATTTTTGCAGCCTAGCTGTTGAATCTTGCATTCTGTCTCTAAGCTTTCTTCACTAATGCATGTTTCTGGTTCTGTACTAAATTAAAATGTTCTTTATTGTTCCTTAGTGGATATATGTTTGCAGAATACGCTACGCATGGACAGTTTTCGGTGAAATCCGATATGTTTAGTTTTGGTGTCCTCGATCTTGAGATTATAACCGGTAAAAAGACCAGTAATTTCTATCAAGCAGACGGTGTTGAGGATCTGCTGAACTATGTAGGCAAAAATAAGAAACTTTATATCATTTTCCCACTTTCTTAGCTAATATTGTCACAAATAGTTTGATTTGCAACTTTTTGATTATAACTTGCTGAAATTTTGTAGGATTGGAAACATTGGAGAGACGGAACCCCAACTTGATTGTTAGATTCAACTTTGACATATTCTTATTCAATAAATGAAGTCATAAGATGTATCCATATAGGTTTACTATGCATCCAGGAAGATCCAGCCACGAGACCAACAATGGCAGCTGTAGTTCTCATGCTTAATAGTTACTGTGTTACTCTTCCATTACCTCAACAACTTGCATTTTTCTACGGTACTAGAACAGACCTCAGCAAGCAAATTACAATAGGGATGGACTCTGATTAGTCTAAAAGCAAGTCCGTGCCATATATGGACAGTCGATGATTCTTCAATCACTGAAGTATATATACCCTCGCTAAACATTAATTATTCAAGTATTTGTTCATAAATTATATTAGAATTTGCATATAAGCTTGTCCGGATTATTATCTCAGGATTTTGCTTGAATTATTGTTGTAATTCTTAATTTCAAATTAAAATCAGAGTGCTTACGGGAATGTGTACTACAAAATTAGAGATTACTTGTCACAATTTGCAAACAAGGTTGTCAAAATTATTCTTCAAATTAGTTCCTCATCTAAAAGTCTGGTAAAGTCTCTTGGAAAGTCACTAGCGTGACATCGAAATGGTTTTTAAATATATATTTTGGTACATCATGAATATGTTGTTTTTTTAAATACCATATGCACTGACTTGGGATATTGGCAAGCCCCGATTGAGTGCTCACCAAGCCATATAGGACAGTGGTATGAAAATCTTGTCTTGGCTTGAAGCCTTGAAGAAATAATTAAATCTAGTACAGTGAAGAATTATAGTTTGGAACTCTTTGATGGCAACATTCTTTTAGTTCTGTCTCCATCAATGTAGTTTTCATCTAACTTTCCTGGATACAACGCAACTGGGATACCTGGCCTTTTCAGTTATAATAATCAAGGAAGAAAAATTAAAGTCGTTTTTATTTAATAAGATGGAGAAGTTCAAGTCTCCGGGCCCCAGCAAATTGATGTTTGAATCTTCACCATCCATTCCTATAGTCTTAAGAAACTATTTGCCCCATCAACCAATACGCACCGCTTAAAGCAAATATGTCAAATATGTTTCTTGAATACAATGAAGACACGGTGTTTTATTGTTGTGCACTAACAATTTTAATTAAGATTATATTATTAAGTTAGAGAGTTTTATATTATTGTTTGAGACTTTATCTGACACTTTAAACTTTTGGGGTCAAACGATTATTTAACATAATATCAAAGCTTTCTTTAACAAAGGAGTCATGAGTTCGAATCCCTTACATGCACAAATCTTGAAATACACCGTAGGAAATTTTCAATGGGAGCAAAGAAATACTTAAATATGTTTTAGAGCTATTAATTCAAAGGGGTAGTTATTGGGAATCACGTATAAAAAAACGTGTGAGATTCTGTACGAAAAAGCGTACGAGATTTTGTACGAATCTACACTCATATATATATAGTGATCAATGTCTCTCATAATGGATTTCTTATTTTAATTTCGGTAAGGGCCACCATAAAATCATATCGATTTGAATTAATTTTAATCTGAATTTTTTTATGAATGAAAAGTTCATTAAAATCTATCTATAAATAAAATTTAAGAATGTTTCAAGCATAAAACTATTTTTTAAAAATTTCCTATATTTCGTATAGTTTTTTTATGCCTCGTATTTTAAAAAATCGGTAAAAATAGTTTTAATGCTTGAAAAATTCTCAAATTTTATTCATAGATGGATTTCAATGAATTTATCATTCACAAAAAAAAAAAAATTCAGATTAAAATTCATTCATATCGATATGATTTCATGGTGGCACTTGTCAAAATTAAAATAAGGGACCTCTTATGAGAGACTATATATATATATATATATATATATATTATCAAGTGAAAGACCCCATAGAAAAATATTTGTTAGGTTTTATTGATTCCAATTGGTTGGAATGAGTAAAATATATATATATATATATATATAATACTGACTTCAAACAGTTAGAATCAGTGAAACCTTAAAAAAAATTCGTGCGGGATCCCGTATTAGAAAGTTACTATATATATTAACTTTCAAGTAATGGATTTCTTACTTTAATTTCGAAAAGAAATTTGATGAAATCATATCGATTTTTATAAATTTTGATTTTAAATTTTTTTATAGACGATAAGTTTAATAACATCTACCTATGAATAAAATTGAGAATTTTTCTTGTACTAACGAATGAACGCTCTTACTAGGGAGCCACATTGGGCGTGTGGTGGTGGAATGTGTTTAATTTATTAAGAATATGTTTTTATGAATTGTTAATTTTAGGTCCAATAAAGCGGTGATGAATAGTTTAGTTTTAGAGAAAATGTAGGGTCATGTACTCATGTTGAAGTGTCAGTTCGTGGAATCTGGGATATAAAATTATAAGATTGGACAGCTGTGAGAATGAAGTGGCACTCTGCTGCCATTGAAGATTTTTTTTTATTGCCTTCTTCATGTACTCATGTTTGAATGTCAATGCAGTAGCCAATTCAGAAATAATGTTTTAACTATCAGTCTCTCAGCTCAAGGAAATCTAATATGTATTGTCATCTTATTTATTTATTTATTTTTTGCTTAGAATACTTTTCACTTGGAGGACCACACTCTATCTTTTGGGTTCACAATAGCGTGCATGACTAGAAATCTCCACCTAATCTCGTAGTTTGTCTCCGGTCTCTACCATGCACTCCCAGTCATCTTAAAATATACAGTTGGAACTGTAAATCCATTGTTTTCAATGTAGAGATGTTCCAGGATAGTGCAGCAATTAACATTTCTTAAACTGTATATTGGTTCATCCACTTCTAACAATTCAGATAAGTTGACACAAGAGGATGAAAAAGAGTGCAATATGTTTCAGAAATTTGCTTGTTTTATTTATGTATATGCTCATAAGCATTCAAAACTGTGACATTACTGAGAGCTTCACAGCTAATAGAAGCTATGCTAGAAATCACAATCTCCTCATCTCATCTTTTGCTTCGAATTTAACAGTAAATGGTCAATGGTAGCTTCTACAATACCAGCATTGGAAGTTTATGGTCTTGAATTAATATTTTCAGTGAATGAAGCTTCAATTACCGAGATATACCCTCGATGATGCAGCCGTCAAATACGGTACAGCAAACAAAGGTTTGGATTTCATGGAGCGGAGGAATCGACTCAAAGACGAAGGGTGCGGAAAGAAGGAAGCAAAGACTCGGAATGGTCGAAACTGTCAGAATGGAGGAATTTCGGGGGCCTTTTCAGAGGGCATACGAACTCAAAATAGACAATATAATATGTTTCCGGAAAGCCCAAGACGATCCCTATAAATGTTATGAAGACTCCGTCTTCTATAACGGGCTGCAGCATAACCAATTTTGGCCATCAAGTTTGTTGCGCGAAGACATGAGCTGGACGAGAGCTGATCGCCATGAGCTGGACGAGATGATCCGGGCTGAACTTCGTGGACCTCTACAGAGAGCATATGAGGTCGGATCGTCCATTATAATATATTTCCGGAAAGCCCAAGACGAGACCTACAAATGTTATGAAGACTTCATCTTCAATAATGGGCTACATCATGTCCGAATTTGGCCGTTAAGTTTCGTGCGCGGCAAGACAACTGTTGCTTTAATTATTATTTCCAATTATCGTCATGATTCGATACGAATATTTTATTTCCTTTTAGTTTATATGTAATTAGGTTATTAATTATTTTATGATTTGATTTTATTAAATCAAATCCAATTTCCTTTTTAGATAGGTTTTATGATTCTTTTGATTTTTAGGAGATTTGATTTCTTTTCCATTTAGGATTCTTTTCCCGATTTGGTTTAGAAGTTTTATAATTCTTTTCTTGTTTAGGAATTTTAGGAGATATAGAATCCTAAGAGATTTGAGTTTCTTTTATTATTTAAGTAGCTTGTATTAGGGTTTGAGAATTAGTTTTTGATTAAATAAAATTCAGAGATGTTTCTCAACTATCCAATTACATTATCCTTCGTGTGCGAAGTCGATTATCGTATTTGAAGCCTAATAATCCGGTATTCGTGCGTGAATCAACGGAGCGTTAGTAGGGTTTGTTTCCGGTATTCGTGCGCGAATCAAAGGATCCAAATCGTTGTTTCTAATTGTTTTCTTGCAGGTTTTTCTCGACAGAGCTTCCGCTACATCATCAGGCCAGCAACACTTGGTCTCTCACTACGCTTCTGCCTAGCAAGACACCGATTGGCTGTCGTTGGGTGTATAAAATTAAGCACCGGTCGGATGGTTCTATCGAGCAGTACAAAGCCCGGTTGGTCGCAAAGGGTTTCACTTAGCTGGAGGGTGTTGATTATCAGGATACTTTCTCTCCCACTGCCAAAATCATCTCCGTTCGTTGCTTGCTCGCATTGGCCGCGGCCCGTGGCTGGTCTCTTCATCAAATGGACGTCAACAACGCGTTCCTTCACGGTGATTTGGCTGAGGAAATCTATATGTCTCCGCCTCCCGGACTTCGGCGACAGGGGGAGGAACTGGTGTGTCACCTTCATAAATCATTATACGGTCTGAAACAAGACTCTCGTCAGTGGTTCGCGAAGTTCTCTGCAGCCATTTGCTCTGCTGGTTACGTACAGTCCCGAGCCGATTATTCTCTATTTACCAGAAAACAAGGCAAGTCTTTCACAGCTCTATTGATATATGTTGATGATATTCTGATTACTGGGAATGACCGTGCTAGCATTGCTGTGACTAAACAATTTCTACATAGTCATTTTCATTCAAAAGATCTTGGTGATTTAAAATACTTTCTTGGTATTGAAATATCCGCTTCTAAGAATGGTTTATTTATTTCTCAACGAAAGTATGGGTTAAAAATTATTAAGGATGTAGGTATGTTAGGCGCAGCTCCTATAGATACCCCTATGGAACGGGGCTTGAAATTGTCAGATAAGAGTGACTTGCTCAAAGATTCGATTAAGTATAGGAGACTAGTTGGTAGACTAATATACTTGACTGTTTCGAGACCAGATATAACGTATGCTGTACATGTCTTGAGTAGATTTATGCATCAACCTCGGAAACTACATATGGAAGCAGCTCTGCGGGTTGTACGATATCTGAAAGGTGCCCCTGGTCAAGGGATATTCTTCTCTTCAAACAGTGATCTTAGGTTGAGGGCTTACTGCGACTCGGATTGGGTAGGTTGCCCACTCACTAGGAGGTCTACTACGGGTTATTGTGTGTTTCTTGGACCCTCACTGATATCTTGGAGGTCAAAGCGACAGAAAACAGTTTCACTATCTTCCGCAGAGGCAAAATATCGTGCAATGACAGGAGCCTACTGTGAATTGACGTGGCTCCGATATCTATTAAAGGACTTGGGACTTTCACATCAGGATTCCGCCTCTCTTTATTGTGACAACAAGGTGGCATTACACATTGCAGCCAACCCATTTTTTCATGAGAGAACTAGACACATTGAGATGGATTGTCATTATATTAGGGATAAGATTCAAGATAGTTCTGTGATCACAAAGTTTGTAAATTCTGCACATCAGTTAGCAGATGTCTTGACCAAGCCTTTGGGTAAAGAAACCTTTGTTCCTATGATTCACAAGTTCGGAGTGCAGGACATCCACTCTCCAACTTGAGAGGGAGTGTTAGTAAGATAATCTTTCATATCTTCTATATTTAGAATAGATAATTATTGTATATAATCTTTCCTATTGTAATTCCTATCTTGTAGCTTGACAGCTTGTATTGTAGTTACTGTCTCCTGACTTGTAGGAGTGATTAGAAATCTCCTTGTATAAGTAAACGATTCAATATCAATAATATTTATTCCTATCAAATACAATCTCTCTTTCATCTTTTCACGTCCGGTTTGTCTCAGGAAACGTTGACGACCCTTTTAGTATATTCAGGTAGTGTTGTAGTAAGAGAAAACAGGTCCAGTACTTCTTCTTCTTCTTCTTCCAATCATCATCATCAAGAGGAGATTTCAATCAGGATCGTTGAAAATGATGATGACTCATCAAGGAGTTGGTGTGGTGGATTTTAGTGGGCCAGTTCATCATCATCATCATCATCATCATCATCATCATCTTCTTCTTCTTCTTCTTCTTATCAGAAATATGATGTTCAGATCTGGGCTGGCTGGATTGAGCAGATTTTGCCTTTCTCTTTGTTTCTCTTTCAAGGTACCATTTTTTTAAAATTTTTTATTTCTGTTATGAATCTTTTTTTCGGTATATTAAAGCCTTATTTTGTTCATAAATATCCAGAATTTTTACATTAGAACAATATTGGTGAAGATGTGATGTGATCATGTGACATACAAGTAGGTGATACTGATACATTTTATGGTTCACATTTTTAAATCAAAAGACTAATATATTTGGAATCAAGATATCAAAATGTAGAACAATAATGGTGACACCAACAACTAATTTAAGATAACAGTAAAGAAATTGTTTTATTTGTTAACAGAGAGGTAAGGATTGCATCTCTTTAACATCCAGAAAAGTTTGTAACATCCTTTTTTTTTTTTTTTTTTGGCTAATATCCATTCACAGTGAATCCTCTATCAACAGAAAGAACCTGCCCGGTAATATACGAAGCAGCTGGGAAGCATAGAAATGCTACCACCGATGAAACCTCTTTAGGTTTTCCAGCTCCGGGGATGGGAGTACAGGATATTAAGTGACTTATAACTTTCTTGACTTCATAATTATCTTGATCCTGAGGAATTTTTTTTTGACTAAGCTCCATTTCTTATGAAAATAGTACATTTATGTACTCAGAAAATTGTAAACAAGTACAATAACTTTATATATGTTTTGCATTACCTGTTTTACATAATGTGGCATTTTGGACTTTGTATCCTCTGTTTTTTTTTTCTCTTTAAAGTTAATTTTAGTTTGAATTATAAACATCATTTGTGGATGTATTCCAGGAAAAAGAATAAATTTAGTTAGAATTACAGATTTACAGTAAACGATTTTTTATGCTTTGCAGGTTATATGTATGCTAATCCCTTGTAAATTTGTAGCAGAAACAATTCAAGGAAGATCTGGGAGACAAACTGAAGAATACATAACACAATAATTCTCTAAAAATTAAGGGTATAGGAGAAGAGGTTTATACTTCTACAGCATCCATGAGTGGGGTTCTGTTAATCCCTGGCGCAATTGAATTCACACGTATATTGTCCAGTAATTCCAGCATTATTCACCTATGGAAATGATTCTGCTATAAGAAATTTCTAGAGTTTGGAGAGTCAAAAGAGCCTAGAAAAATCGTGATCCTAATGCACTAAGAAGCCTGGAAGCAAACCAGGATGTTGAGTTTGCCATGGTAGAATAAAGAAGAGACAGTCTCCATCAACTTGTCCCTCTGAGCTCTAATTTTCAGGTCACATACTGAGCCACTCACTTCAAGCCCCTTACTCTGCCATTCTCGAATTCTGTCATTAATTTCTGTCTAGTTACACAAACATGTATGTACTATTGCTCCAAACTGGGCCAGCCCACAAGGGTAGCAAACCCAGCAAAATGCTGGGGCCCCAAAAAAAATCCAATCTATTTCATCTTTTATAAAATTAAGGCCTTAAATGGTCCAATCTACTTCTTTATGTTTTATAAAATTAGGGGTTTCAGGACCAATATATTTAAGTTTAAGAAAACCCATTTTCAAACATTTTTTTAACTTTTTTTTAATAAGGCCCAATTATTTATATCTAATTCAATTTAATAAAAATAAACATCAAAGCCCAATTAAATTATAATATACAGTAGAACGCCTCTAGAGTTATTAATTTGAAGGGTTTTATATTGTAAAGTGTTATTTTATCCTAGAACATACGTGGAAGTCGGTTTTCTTATTTAGGGAAGGTTCCTTTTTTGGGATTCGTTATTTAATCGGTTTTCTTTTTAGGGAAAGTTACTTTTTATTTTATTTTATTTATTTATCTATTTTAGGATTCCTTGTTTAAGAAAGATTTATTAAGAAAATTTCCAATTCCTTTTAGTAATGTGATTACTTAGAAACCAAGGATACTCACCCTATAAACAGTGAAGCTTTTTTTGTTGTTGTATATAACAAAAGAGATCTCAAGATATACCTAACAAATCTATTCCTATTAGTTCTTAAAAATTCTCTATTTTCTATCTTTTTTGATATAACAAGAGGACAATTTAAGAGATGAAGGATTAAGTCAAAAATATCAAACATGGTGGCATTGTGCAAACTAACATCTTGAAGTACTTTTCTAGTTCTTGATTATTATGTAATATATTTTGTACTTTTATGTAATTATTAATTTATACGATAGTTGAGACCAAAATTTTACATTGGGTTTCAAAAAGAAATTATTAATTATTATGATAGAGGGGTTTATTAATTTTTTACATTGGCTCGAGTCGGGACCTATATTTTTTTATTAATTTAGAGAGTATATTAATTTATAGAAGATTAATTTGCAGGTGTTCTACTGTATCAAACTTAGTTTGACATCGTCTAAGTCAAAATTGTCTGAGTCCAATTGAATTCTTTTTTCTTTTGAAAAAGAGTCCAATTGCTAACCTTTCTTTGCTAAACTAGTTTGACATCGTTTGAGGTAAAATCGCCGCCCTCTCTCTCCGTCGACTAGCCTCATTTCCCATTTCGATTTGCTGCCAGAAAGGTTTTTGTCTTACCTCTCAATGTCTCATTTCCTTTTATTTCTGAAAACAGTCCATCATTTCTTGTAATTTACAAAATCAATTGCTTTTATTTTTGAACTCTTGAAATATCTGTTGAATTTAGTTGAAATTGGATTTGACACTATTTTTTGTTTTGTTTTTTTGTTTTTTTTTTTTGTTTTTTTTTGTTTTCTTAGTAATGTTGAATTTTTATGTTAGTGGTAATAATTTTATATAGGGTCCATATCATAAAATCGTTTGGGCCTCAAAATGTTTGGAGACGACCCTGTCTCCAAATCCCTAGTTCTTCCATTATTGAATACCTGGAAAAAGAATAAATTATCAACTTTAATGTAACAAAAATAGATCATCACTTCAATGAAATAAAAACAATAGAGAGAGAGAGAGAGAGAGAGAGAGAGAGAGAGAGAGAGAGAGAGAGAGAGAGAGAGAGAGAGAGAGAGAGATCAAGTACTCGATGCCTTTGGTTCCACCGGTAACCAGTGCAATCGTGCCCTTGAGAGACCATCTTTGGTTTATGTATTCTGACATTTTTTTCCCTCTATTATTTTCTTTATCTTTCATGTTGTGACTTGACTTCATTTTTTCTTAAAAGTAGGGGTGTGCAGGATCCGATCCGATCCGATCCAATCTAATAGGATCAAATTGGATCATAAATTTTGAAATCCATTGGATTGGATCGGATCGGATCTTGAATTTCCATATGAAAATCGACTAGATCTGCCAAAATATAAGGTGTAATTTATATTCGACCAATTTATTTTGTCTTTTATAAATGAACATTGAGCAAATTTTGGACACTATTATATTTTGTTATGAAAAATGATTATATTTTATTTCAAACTCTTAATGATTTTATTTTTGTTTGCGTTTGAAACTTATGATTCTATATTTTTTAGCACCAAAATATGTGATGGACAAAAATGCCCTTGACTTCACTTTTCTTTCTTCTTTCTCTTTCTTTCAAGAAAAAAAAAACTTTTTCCTTCATTTTTTTTGCAAGAAAATGAAAAAATCTCTCAAGAAATTAGTTGTAGAGAAATTGTGATTTTATCTCTACTGTAGTAAGTATTTGAGATGAAGAAGAGGAATTGACAAGAAAAGAGAACAAAAAAAAAAAAAAATCATGAAAGAACAAAAATAAAAAAAATAAATGAAAAAAAAAGGGATTTGAAAAAATTTCTAGAAAATAAGTCTCGGATTAAAGGAATTAAGTCTTCGAGATTTTATTTTAGTATTTCCGAGACTTATTTTGGTATTTCTGAGAATTATTTTGTTTTTTTTTTTTTCGAGATTTACTAGGTGTAATGCAAAAAAATAAAACAAAAAAAATGTTGGACAATAAGTCTCAGGTGATCTACATGAGACTTATTGCCACTTTTTTTTTTTTTCTTAGTTCTCCTTCGTCGTCCTCCGACGTCCATTGGAGCCAATGGAGGTTTTTGGAAATAACAAAATCAAAGAAAAAAAAAGGATACGTAAAAGAATAAAACTAAAAATAGGGGTATTTTTATCCATCACCATATTTTTGTGCCATTTAAACTCAAATTATTAACTCGGTGATAGTCTCAAAAGTGCATCTTCAAAGAGTGCCATAAATTTGATGAGATGAGGTTAGTCCGGTGGTAATACCCCTCACACTCGCACCACGATGTTACGGGTTTGAATCCTCCCATTTCCTAAAAAAACTCCAAATTTATGTAATAATAGTATAATATAATACTTTTTTTTTTTTTTAAAGAGCGCTATAAATTTAAACAACCTATGTTTATAATTTGTTAGATTTATTGAACTTTAAAGTGTACAATTATATATTGTTTTTATGTTAATAGTTTGTTAATTTTTTTTTTTGAACGACATATATTAAGAAGGCCAAAAGGCACAGAAACAACAAACAA
The DNA here is from genome assembly GCA_035582765.1 of Acer negundo. NCBI lineage: Eukaryota > Viridiplantae > Streptophyta > Magnoliopsida > Sapindales > Sapindaceae > Acer > Acer negundo. The sequence goes on along the minus strand of CM069232.1, from coordinate 23,319,984 downwards.
GAAGGGATAGACATCCAACACCCTCCAAAGCCACAAAGCTTCAAAGGACCAGACATAACACAACACAAGAAAGGAAACATCAAAACAGGGCAGCAAACTGGACAACCCCAACAGCTAGAAGACCAAGCAAAGGCAAACACCAACTACATAAAACACGACCCAGAAACAACAGCCTCGAGAAGGGCCCAAAACTAGCTCCAATCCACAAAGTCATCCGTGTTCACCGATCCTCTTTTAGCAAGCGAGTCCGCAAAGGAATTAGAGCCCCTGTGATTGAAAGTGACAGCAGTGTTACCCATGCATCTTAACTTGGCACGAATGTCATAAATCATATCGACATGGTTGATACTAACAAAGCTTTCCTCGTTGATCCACGAGACCACAACTTTCGAATCGCTAACTATCATAATTTTCCTTCCCATAATGTCCTTTTCATTGTAGCATAAATCACACGCCCTATGGATGGCCGAAATTTCAGTCGAAATTGCATGTTGACAGCCCAGGTAGGAGGAGAAAATACAAAAGGACTTTCCCATTCGAGTCACGCAACACACCTCCTATTCCTGCTTCTCCTGGTTGTGTTGGATTCTATGATGAAAGGAATGGGTTTTGGTTGCAAATGGAGATAGTGGATGAGACATTGCATTTCGTCGCCCTCTCTCTCGGTTTTGGTGAATGGAAGCCCTATGTTGGAATTTGGGATGGAGAGAGGGTTGCGCCAATGAGATCCTCTGTCCCCGTTCCTTTTTAATATCGTCATAGAAGGTCTTCATAAATTATTTCTTAAAGCACAAGACAAAGACTTGATGAAGGGTGTGATTTTTGGTGAAAATGAGGTTCACATTTCTCACCTTCAATTTGTGGATGATACGATCCTATTCCTTTAACCAATATTGGAGTATTAGAAAATGTTGGGAGAATTCTTAGATGCTTTGAGGTTGCTTTTGGTTTACGTATAAACTACCATAAATCCTGTATCATGAGAATAGGAAAAAAAGGGGAGAGTGGAAGAGCAGTGGTCAAAGGTTTTCTTGGGGAAAAATGGTAGCCTCCCTATCACTTATCTAGGACTTCCTTTTCGTGGAAGATGATAGTGCCCATTTGTACACTCGGTATAGCCCCCATTTCTTATCAATTGTACTCATTTTCGAGCGTATTTATATATTTAATTTTTTTTTTTTTTGTGCGAGTGTTGTGTAGGTTATTTGCCATAAATAAGGTATTTGAGCTTAATTGATGAGTTTTGGAATTTAAAAGGGCTAAAATGGGAAAGACTTGTGTAGTACACCTATATTTTGGGGGCAATATATCCCACCTCAGATTGAACTAGGTTTCGTGCAACCTATTTTCGGAAAGCCCCAGCTGTCCACTTTCCAACGGTTTTTACGGATCGCGATTCTGATATTTCTAGAGAAAGTTATGACCATTTTTATAACGGTGCGCGATGCTAAAAAGTTGAAAACTGATGAAGAAATGCATGGTGCTACTCGACCAGCGCCGGACCAGTGCAAATTCGGCAGAATGTCGCCGCTGGTCGTGCGCCTGACCACCAGCGCACTACCAATGCAACAGTGCTTCAGCTTAGCTTTTTCTTGGTTTTTGTGCCCTAATTTCCACACCCTATATATACCTCACTTCCTATCTTTTCCCAACACCTCTTGCACGACCCTTCCACTCCAAAACACTTCAAGAACACATTTTTACTCTTCAAATCCACCAAATCACCACATCCAACCCTCAATCCATCAACCAAACTTCAATTCCATTTCACTAAACACCAAATACCCAACTTTTCCACCATTATCCACCATCAAAACCCAACCTTGGAGCATAGAAGGGGACTAAAAGAGAAGAAGCAAGCCAAGCACACCAACATACCAAGAGAGGAGGAGAGCTTCACATATAGTTTTCTCTACACCTTTCTCTCTTTATTTCATTTTTAATTTGTTATGGCTTGTATAAAAATCTTATATTTTGTTGCTATTTCTTGTAATATGAATTAAATCCATCTTGGCTAAAGCCAAGATGAAACCTTTTCCATGAATCATTAGTAAAGGCCATCATTTTATTACAAATGCTTGTGTTATATATGTGTATTTCAATTGCTTAATGCTTCTAGGTGCCTAGCTAACACTTAGTTGATATTTGGTTGTTGTGTGAAGCACCGAGAGGAGAAGCACACAACGTGCTCGATGAAATGCCCGATACAAGTCTAGTAAGATAGAAATATGCGATGCTAGCTTGTAGGATTCCATTTGTGTGCCATTATGCTTAATGAATTTGTGTGTAGTGCGGATAATCATTGAGAAATAGGTTGTTGGTGCACATGAATATTGTTTTTATCACTTGAGAGAGGTTAGAGACTAATTGAGGGCATATGAATCTACATATACACTTGCCTATTTTATTTCAATGATATGCCTAAAATTGATGAGAATTGGATAGGTGGATTCAAGGTCTTAGCCTCATTCACATATATTCACATCCAAGTGCTTGAGTTTGTTTGCTTATTTAGTTTCATTAATTGCATTTTAGTTGTATGTTTAATTTAGTTAAATTTGAGTAGTGTAATCCAATCATTAAATCTTTACTTGTCTAAATAGTAGTTAATCAATTAATTGTGGTAACCAATACATCAATCACCATGGAATGAATTCTATTCATCATTGTGCTACTCTTACGGCTCCGTACTATTGCGGGTGCTCATTTAGAAGTGGTCAGAAGACCGTGTTAGAAAGCTTTTTGGAAACCGATGATATCTCGTATTGAAAAAAAGTTTAAACCTTGGAAGAAGAGGTTCTTGAATAAGAGTGGGCGGTTAGTGTTAATAAAGGTGGTTGTTGCGAGCATCCCTACATATTATCTTTCTAAGTTCCGAATTCAAACTGGGATTGCAAATGAGATGGAAAGGCTTCAACGCAGATTTTTTTAGGGTCATGAAGAGAGGAAAAAGAAATTGCACATGGTTAACTGGGTGGCCTTATGTAAAAGGAAGGAGTTTGGTGGTATGGGGATTGGTTGTGTTAGGGAAAAAAATGAGAGTCTTCTTGCTAAGTGATCCGAGGGGAAGGTTTACAGTGGGTTCATTGATAATGCCTATTTCTACACTTGGTGTAGCCCCATTTCTTATCCTTTTGCTCCCATTTTCTAGGTAAAACTGAGTATTTTATGGTTTAATGAGCTTGTGCAGGCTTTCTCAGCAATCTATGAGAAATCAAGCAAAGCTGGGCTTTGTTGGTGCGAAAGTGAGCAACCAAGGAGTTGAAGAAAGAGAGAAGAAGCACCGGCACCTGACGACTGGCGCCACACTAGCGCACGTGTGGTAGCCGTGCACCGCTGGACGACCAGCGCCAGACACCAGTGCCACTTTAGTTCCAGCTCAGCTTTTATATGGTTTCGTGCCCTAATTCCATACATTATAAATAACTTCCTTCAGCTTCATTTGGAACATCTCTTGCACGACCATTGAGCTCCAAGACACTCCAAAACACTTCAAACCTTCCAAGATCAAATCTTTCACTCAAATCCTTCACTAAATCACCCAAAACCTCCATCAAATCACCGTCTAAGTGATTAAGACGATTCACACCTTTAGAAAACCATCTGTCAAAACAATTTATAAAACCTATGCGATGCTTTCACAAGTATAAATATGAGTAAAGCGGTAAGCACGGGTGTTGTCTACTGAGATCGGGGTAGCGGTGATAAGATTAGGATTAATAGAACTAGTGAGCATAAAAGTAAATTATATGGTAGGTGAAAATATAATATAAACTAAACTAAGAATACAATCTAAATGGAATGGTAATGGAGTGATGAATGTATGATGATGGAACTATAAAGTTGATGGATTCGTAAGCGAATATTGGGACAATTTCAACAAACTCTCAATTAAGCATGTAATGACAAATGTAACCAACCTAGGGTGTATAGTGTTGGCTATGTATCAGTAGCAAGAGGTCAATCTAGGGTATATAGTGAAAACCCCCTACTAGCGATTAATCCCTCCTAAACAACCAACAATGGCTAGTTGCTCAATTGAGATTCTAACCATGAAGCTCATTTATCTAATTATAGCTCAACCTATTTCTAATGTAGTCATCCTAGGGTGTATAGCGATGACTTCCAATTTTCTCACAAGTGGCCGCCCTATAGTGTATAACGGAGGCCACATGTTTGAGATTGGATGAAGTTCGAGGTTATTCAACCGGATTTTACTTGAATGTTGGTTCTCGTAAAATCATTAAGGTAGCCAACTTAGGGTGTATAGTGAAGACTTCTAATCCTTTCTCAAATGTCGACCTAGAATGTATAGTGTCGGTCACCCATTCGAGGTTAGTTTAAGAATACGGTTGTTGAGCTGGGATTTTGGAAATCCCATCCATTCAATAAGCAATAAAGATTCCAAATTAACATGCTAAGATGGTGTATCCTAACAAATCAATAATGAAATCATTCAAAGCAAAGAAAAAAACATAGAGGTAGATATGTATATAAAACATAGAGTTTATTTACAAATGCCCAAAATCTATCAAACAAATAACATCAACCCCATAGTGGGGTATTTAGCTACTCATGTTCTTTACAAACAAATACAAAACTAAGAGAAGAGATTGAGACAAAAGCCTTGAAGATAATCTCCTTCCTTGAAGCCTTGAATCCAAATCTCCTTAATTGCCTTTACGTTGAGTAGATATGGTTTGAATGGTAGGGAGAGTGTTCTAAAAGCTAAGTTACACTAAGTTGCTGAAAATATATGTATGAGGGCTTTTGGGTTGAATGACATAAGGTTCTATTTATAGGGGATACAAAATTAGGTCACTTAAGCTTAAAAATAGAAGCTGTCGAGTGCAGAGTACAGGTCCAGTGCAGGTGAACTGAACAGCACCCACACTTTATCTTTTCTTCAACATTTCAGTTCTCGGGTCCTGTCAACAGTGCGGGTGGAGTGCGGTTAAATGACCCGTACTTGACCCACACTTTAACTATCAGGTGCAATTCCAACTTTCTGTTCTTGGCAGTAGTGCGGGTGGAGTGACGTTGGATGACCCGCACTTTATCTGCTCTGTAGGTATCAAGTCCCGACTTTGGCTTAGAGTGCGGGTGGAGTGCGGTTGGGACCCGCACTTGACCCTCACTCTTAGAGTTGTTGATGACCCTTTGTCTTTCCTTCAGCTACCTTTGGCCCCTTTTGGCCAGTTCCTGCAACACGCTTCTGACACCAAAATTACATCTACTGCCTGCAATTAGCACCAACGAGCCTATTAGACATAAAATATATATAAAATACACATAAGAACGAGACAAAGGAATAGGAAATGAGGGCTGAAATATACAACAATTTAGGCATGATCACTAAGCCCAAATCCCACCTCCCTATCTTATTTCCTTGCCCAGACCTACTATAAAAATCCCACATTGGAGCAAAAAAAGTCAAGGAGAGAAGAAGCCTAGCATAATCCAAGCAAGAGAGGAAGAGTTCTTCACTTAGTTTACTCTAATCCCTCATCTCTTTACATTTATTTGTCTCTATTTATGGCTTGTACTCATTTCACATATTTTGTAGCCATTTATTGTATCATGAACTAAACTTCCTTGGCTAAGGCCAAGATGAAGCCTTTTCCATGAATTATTAACAAAGGCCATCACTTTATCACTATTGCTTGTGTTGTGTACACCCATTTCATGTTCTTAATTGCTATTGAATGTCTAGCTAGCATTGGGTAGTTGTTTGGTTGTTGTGTGAAACACCGAGAGGAGAAGCACATAACGTGCTTGACGAAATGTGTGATAGAAGTTGGTAAGATAAAAATATGCGATGCTAACTTTTAGGATTCGATTATGTGCCACAAAACTTAATGAATTTGTATGTAGTTCGGATAACCATTGAGAAATAGGTTATTGGTGCATATGAATGTTGTCTTTATCACTTGAGAAAGGTTAGAGGCTAATTGAGGGTATCATGAATCTATATATACACTTGCATAATTTATTTCAATGATGTGCCTAAAATTGATGAGAATTGGAAAGGTGGATTCAAAGGTCTTAGCCTAATTCCCCATAAGTACTACAATCACTTGCTTGTGTTTGACTTCACTTGAGTGTGTTTGCTTGTTTAATTTCACTAATTGCATTTTAATTGTATGTTTAATTTAGTTAACTTTGAGTAGTGTAAGTTCAATCAATCATTCTTTGCTTGTCTAAATAGTGATTAATCAATCAATTGTGGTATTCAATACATCAATCCTCGTGGAACGAACTCTATTCACCGTTGTGCTATTCCTACGGCTCTGTACTATTGCGGGTGCTCATTTAGGAGTGGTCATTCGTTTCGTCATTGTCTAGAGAAGGAGAATGAGGTTGGTACTCAAACTCATAGTTACATTTGGCAAGGGATTTGCCCTCCAAAAGTTGAAATGTTCGCCTGACAACTTTTGAGAGGCAAAATTCGAGTGAAAGTTGTTCTTAGTCATCTCGGTTTCAATACACAAGTCCTTCCTAGACTTCAAGGCTCCCACTTCCACTCATTTCTCTATGAGTTTGGTCATTTCCTTTTCTAAGTTCTAGTTCATCAGCCTCTTAACACAAGAGTCCAGTTGATTCTTCCTAACTCTCGCTGTTGACAGTCTTGTCTGCATGCTGTGACTTTTAATCAAACATTCTATTTTTTCCCCCTTCTTTTGCTTCCGAAAGGTAGAAGACTTTATTTCAATATCTTCCTCCTTTTCCACTAGCTCAATAGGGATTTGGATTCCTTCTCCTGTTTGTCCTACCTCACCTTCCACACTATCAGAATCCCTACTTCCCGTTTCCACATTTTCCAATAACTCCCTCCCTTCTCCTGAATTTCCACATTCACCATTCCTCGTTGCCCATGTCACAAGAAGACGCTTTATTACATCATATCCACACCCTTGATATAGTTTGGGGTGAAATCTCAAAAGAGTTAGTAGGGGCCGTAAATCCCTACCATGCGTTACTCTATAATTAAAAGTGGGTCTGTGGTCTCAATTATTCCCTTACTATGGACTGGCCAGCTAAATTATTCAAAGGCCCACAATTATAAGAGTCAGCTTGGTCCTTATAATTCTTGTCCTGCCCATTAAGTAAGGCCCAATTCGAGCACTCTCCCATCCAGATTTTTAAGTCACTAAAATCCTCCAAAACCTTGTTTGAATCAAAAGAGCTCAAGCTGTCTACACCCCATTATTGACTTCGATTCTTGTCTAGAATAAGCTTTCCAGATCCTAGAAATTGGATCATAGGTTTGACTTTTGGCATACGTTTCCACATACCTTTACCTTTATCTCCTAGTATCCTCCCCAAACTAATATCCTTAGCAGCTAAGATAGTTTGTCTAGACAAAGAAAATTAGACCTCCACCCTCCCATTGCTTCCTTCAGCCTTTCTTTTCCTATGTCTTCCCTTTTGTGCAACCCCAATCTTGCTCTGAGCTCTTTCTTTCCCAGGTTATCTTCTGTCACCTTTCTCCATCTTGTCGCTATCCTCCTCCTCCCCCCTACTGCGAAACCTTAGATTAACTGCCTGGACACTCGTAAAATCCCTTAAGCAACCCACTGCGCTTCTGTCAAGCCACTCTTCCTCACTCTTCTGAAGCTTCCACTACAGGGTTATCTCCTTTTCTCCCCCCTCCTTCACAGCTTCATCATTTCTACTTTCCTTACCTCTCATTGCCTCCGTAAAAGTGTGCTTATGACGGTAATGTACTTGAGGTCTAACCTGATCTCCCCTAGAATTTCCACTCTTCGACGGAATTCAGACATACCTATTACTGAACTCCCTTCCCAACCTCCTATGCTTAACCTTTTCCAGATCATGCTTCCTTCGACTGTTCCATCCATGGGTTGCCACCTTAGCTTTGATTGGCCACCCATAGACATGCATTCCATCAACCATTCCTGCCACCTTAATAGCCTCTTCCACTGATTCAAACCTGATGAACTCGAATCTGCTTCCTCTCCCACTCATCTTGGAAGAAAGATATATTGATGTTTGTTTCAAAGTAGCATGTATTTGTATTTGGGGCATATTTGTAATTTTGGGTTTTATTAGGCTATGTTGTAATTAGCTAAAAGTCTCGCTATATAAGTAAGTTGTTAGTTGAGCTTTTAGACTAAGTGTGTGCAAATGTGTAGAGACAAAAAAAGCTATAGAGAAAAACCTAAAACAAAGAGTGATTGTGAGGTTAAAGGATTGAGACCTAGAGGAAGAGAGAAGGCTTGTGGGTTAGAGGTAATCTCTTGTACTTGTCATTCTCATTATCTAGTGAAATCGGTGCCTCCGTAGGCGTAACCAATTTTGGTGAACCACGTAAAATTGCTTGTGTTGTGTTGTGGTATGATTGTTTTTAGTTGATTATGTTTCCTTATTGCTAGTATTACATTATTGTGCTTGTAAGTCCATTTAAATAAGGTCTTAGAAGAAGTTGGTGGTATTTTTCGATTTTGCCTAAAAGGTGTTCGGCGAAATTACCAAGTGAACTCAAAAGAGGTGTTGTTGCACCGCTTACAAGATAAATGCCACAAACTTTCCCGAATGGTTTGAAAATCCCCCACAAACCCAGTGAGTCTACATATGAATTCAGGTTATCATGAATACTGAAACCAAACCATCCCTAAAATCCCTTCTAAGGTCATGACCCCGAAGATCGTCAAATCTCCCCTTACTCGCACTAGATGCATACTTTCTCTCTCTAGATTATCCTCTCTCCATCTCTCGTAGATTGTGTAAAATTATCTTTTTATTATGATAGTTTGTTAATTTTATTGACATACAATATGAATTAATTATTTGATTTTGTTAATTGTAGGACTGTTTTAACTTTTATATATTAAGACTTGCTTCATACAAATTTGATCCATTGGATAAGATTGGATTAGACTAGATTCCGCTCTAAGATTGGATCAGATCGGATTGTAATATCTTCGATCCAATCGGACCGGACCGGATCATATATTGGATCATGGCAAATCCAATATATCCAATCCGCCACACACCAATGCTTGTAAGGGCTATTGTTTAATTTTCTCATATCATTAAAGCTAAGAAAAACGGGAATGCAGAAAATGACATAGGCAATCCAATAGATGGATGGCGTGTAATGGCCGGCCCTTTTGCAAACTATTATAAATAAATTGTACAAAGCATTGTAGATTACGCCTGCTTTTTACCGTCTTCAAAACAAGAAAATTAGACATGATGTTCACATTTTTATTGGTAATAATTGTGTTTATGTTAAGGTTTTGGTTCCATTAGAAGAGATATGGAAATGTTTAGGACTATACATTCTGAAACACCTAAAATCTTTATTAAGATAACAGTAAAGAAAGAGAGCATGTAAGGATTGCATCTCTTTCCGGTAAAATCCTTGACATGACTTGACTTGGAAGTAACATCCTTTTTTTTTTGTTAGGCTAAAATCCGGTCACAGTGTATCCTCCATCAACATAAAGAACCTGCCCGGTGATATACGAAGCAGCTGGAAAGCATAGAAATGCTACCGCTGATGAAACTTCTTCAGGTTTTCCAGCACGGGAGATGGGAGTTCGGGATATTATATGACTTATAAGTTTCTTGCCTTCAGAATTTTCCTGAGGAAAAAAAAAATAACAGTTAATATAAGCTCAATTTCTTCTGAAAATAGTATATTTATGTACTAAGAAAGTTGTAAACTAGCTGGTACAATAACTTTATGTTTTGCACTACCTGTTTTACATAATGTGGCATTTTGGACTTTGTATCCTACTATCCTGTAATTTTTCTTTCTCTTTAAAGTTAATTTTAATTTGAATTGTTGAATTATAAATATCATTTGTGGATGTATTCCAGGAAAAAAGAATAAATTTAGTTTAAATTACAGTAAACGGTTTTACATGCTTTCCAGGGTAAACGTATGATAATCGCCTAATCCCTTGTAAATTTGTAGCAGAAACAATTCAAGGAAGATTTGGGAGACAGATTGAAGAATACAGAACATAATAATTCTCGGAAAATTAAGATTTAAGGGTATAAGAGAAGAGGTTTATACTTCTACAGCATCAATGAGTGGGGTTCTGATAACCCCCGGCGCAATTGAATTCACACGTATATTGTCCCTTGCCCACTCGCATGCCAAGTTCTTTGTGAGTTGATTCATCGCTCCTAAAGTGAAATTTTGTGAGAGGATATGTGGAATTGTTGGAACCAAGTAATGATTTTGTTGATTTTCCAATAGAAAAAAAACGAAAAAAAGAAAAAATGAAACATACCTTTAGTTGATGCATAGAGAGAACAATGAGGTATAGCTACAAAGCTCGCCACAGAGGAGATAAATACAATGTTTCCATTTCCTGATGCTGTTAAGAGAGGATGTCCAAGTTGACAAAGATGGTAACCAGACTCGAAATTATTACACATTACATTTGAGAACTCCTCTGTAGTGACTTCTGTTGTTTCCTTTGAAAAACTAATTCCAGCATTGTTCACCTATGGAAATATTATCTGCTATAAGAAATTCCTCGAGTTTGGTGGGTCAAAAGAGCCTAGAAAAATCGTGATCCTAATGCATGATATGAAGAAGCATGGAAGCATACCAGGATGTTGAGTTTGCCATCAAATAAAGAAGAGACAGTCTCCATTAACTTGTCTCTCTGAGCTCTAATTTTCAGGTCACATAATGAGCCACTCACTTGAAGTCCCTTACTCTGCCATTCTTGAATCCTGTCATTAATTTCTGTTTGGTTACGTGAACATGTATGTACTATTGCTCCAAATCCTGCTAGTTCTTCCACTATTGCATACCTGAACAACACAAAAAAAACAAGGGTTTATGATAGAGGAAAACTGTCATAACAGACAATTCATGTCGTTTAAAAACCGTCATTAATCTCAGCGTCAAGAACAGTTTTTGTAGTGGAAAAACAATTAAATAGAAATCATCACATGAAAGAAGTAAAACCAACAGAGAGAGAGAGAGAGAGAGAGAGAGAGAGAGAGAGAGAGAGAGAGAGAGAGAGAGAGAGAGAGAGAGAGAGAGAGCACTCACCCGATGCCTTTGGTTCCACCAGTAACAAGTGCAGTCATGCCCTTGAGAGACCATCTTTGGTTTCTGTATTCTGACATTCTTCTTCTTCTTTTTTATAATTTTCTTTATCTTTCCTACTGTGTGATTTGGCTGCATTTATTCTTGAAAGGGCTACAACATGTACAACAATTATATTCCAAAGAAACTTTATTGTCTAATTCTCTTGTATCGGTGAATCTAATGGCCGGCTCTTTTGCAAACTATTATAAATTAATTGTACAAAGCTGTACAATAAACACAATTAACAAACATTACAACAAACAAAAGAGAAAAATCAATGAGAAGCAAGCTTGAAATGTTGACGTGGCAGATATTGTGAATGCTAAGCGAACCCATAGAAAGTGGCTTCGGTTAATTCAGGTATTCTAAGTAAACCCAAATATTCGTTTTCTGCCCCCCCCCTTCCGTTTTCCCCCCCCCCCAAATTTTATTTTTGGGGATGGGGATGAGGGATGTGGATAATAGATACTTACCGGAATTTTTATTTTCCCCCCCCCCCCAAATTTTATTTTTGGGGATGGGGATGGGGATGGATATCGTCCCCCCCAAATTTTATTTTTGGGGATGGGGATGGGGATGGATATCGTCTATGGATATCCATCCTCATCCGGATCCATTATAGATTTTAATATTCGTTTCGTTTTCTGCCTCCCACCAACCCCCCCCCCCAAAAAAAAAAAAAAAAAGAAACCTACTTGAATCAAACAATGGAGGTATCTGCAACTGCAAGCAATTCCATCTCCATGGTGGAAAAATTTCAGGTTCTGGTTTGTTTCAGGCAACATTGACGACCCTTTGAGTATACTCAAGTAGTGTTGCAGTATCAGAAAACAGGTCCAGTACTTCTTCTTCTTCCGATCATCATCATCATCAAGAGGAGCTTTCAATCAGGATCGTTGAAAATGATGATGACACTCATCAAAGAGTTGGGGTGGTGGGTTTTAGTGGGCCAGCTTCATCTTCTTCTTCTTCTTCTTCCTATCAGAAATATGATGTTCAGATCTCGGCTGGCTGGATTGAGCAGATTTTGCCTTTCTCTTTGTTTCTCTTTCTGGTTTTTATTAGACAGCATTTTCAGGGTACCATTTTTTTTTTTCCATTTCTGTTATATGAATCTTTTTTTCGGTATATAAAGCCTTATTTTGTCCATAATTATCCAGAATTTTTACATTAGAACAATATTGGTGAAGATGTGATGTGAGCATGTGACATACAAGTAGGTGATACTGATACATTTTATGGTTCACATTTTAAAATCAAAACACTAACATATTTGGAATCAAGATATCAAAATTTAGAACAATAATGGTGGCACCAACAACTAATTTAAGATAACAGTAAAGAAATTGTTTTATTTGTTAACAGAGAGAACTTGTAAGGATTGCATCTCTTTCCGGTAAAATCCTTGACATGACATGACTTGACTTGGAAGTTACATCCAGAAAAGTTTGTAACATCCTTTTTTATGTGGTCGGCTAAAATCCGTTCACAGTGAATCCTCCATCAACGTAAAGAACCTGTCTGGTGATATACGAAGCAGCTGGGAAGCATAGAAATGCTACCACTAATGAAACCTCTTTAGGTTTTCCAGCACGGGGGATGAGAGTACGGGATATTAAGTGACTTATAACTTTCTTGACGTCAGAATTATCCTTAGGAAAAAAAAAAAATTAACAGTTAATATAAGCTCCATTTCTTCTGAAAATAGTATATTTATTTATGTACACAGAAAGTTGTAAACTAGTACAGTAACTTTATGCTTTGCACTGCCTGTTCTACAAAATGTGGCATTTTGGATGTATGCTGTCATTTTTTTTTTCTCTTTAAACTTAATTTTAGTTTGAATTATAAATATCATTTGTGGATGTATTCCAGGAAAAGGAATAAATTTAGTTAATTAGAATTACAGTAAACGATTTTATATGCTTTCCAGGTTATAAGTATGCTAGCTGATCCCTTGTAAATTTGTAGCAGAAACAATTCAAGGAAGATCTAGGAGACAAACTGAAGAATACAAAACATAATAATTCTCTAAAAATTAAGGGTCTATAGGAGAAGAGGTTTATACTTCTATAGCATCCATGAGTGGGGTCCTAATAATCCCTGGAGCAATTGAATTCACACGTATATTATCCTTTGCCCACTTGCATGCCAAGTTCTTGTTGGGAATTAGAACCGATGGACGCGGATGAATCTAGATTGGATTGATATGATGACATAATTTGATGAATTTGGATCATAAATTCTGAAATCCATTGGATTGGATTGGATTTGATGATATAATTGGATCAGATTGGATTTGATCATAAATTTTGAAATCCATTGGATTTGATTGGATCTTGGATTTCTATATGAAAATCCGCCATTCCGCCGGATCCTCCAAAATTAAGGCATAATTTATATTTGGCCAATTTATTTTATTTTGGATAAAAGAACATTGAGCAAATTTTGGGTGCTATTGTATTTTGTTATTGTTGACAACCGCAATTATCTCCAAACTGGTGCACTGCTGTTTAGACTCCAAAATTAATTCTGTAATAAAAAATTAATTATGTACACATTAATTGATTTTGTAAATATTAGGAATTGATTCTTGTAGTTACTGCTTTCCTAGAATAGATATATTGTTTCCTAGAGTAACAATACGTGTGCCTAAAGTTTAGGATTTGCTTTGTTGTACGTACAGAGGCTATTTATGCCCATCGTTGAAACTGAGAAATGACAACTTTTCACCAAAACCTTACTCTGTTTTTGACTTGGTATTAGAGCTTCCCATACCATTCGAACCTTCACCTTAATCTTGGCCTCATGGCTAATGACAAACCCGAATCCTCTACACCTGTACCAGTTATCCATATTCAATCAGAAAAATTTGGCTTTCAAGCCGGCGTTATTCTGATGGAAGTGAACTATGATGTATGGTCTCAGATATTGGAGATGTAGATCGTAGGACATGAAAAACTGGAATATATTATACTGATGCTTCCTATGCGAAGTGGTATGCTGAAAATCAAAAAGTTAAAGGATGGTTGCTGACTTCTATGTCGCCAGAGATTATGAAGCGCTATCTTCGATTGCGCACCGCACGTGAAATTTGGAGCGCCCTAGACAAAGCGTTTTACGATGGGTCGGATGAATCACAACTTTTTGCATTGAATCAACAAGCCTTCTCTACCAAACAGGTTGGTCGTTCTCTATCCACCTATTACGGTGAGCTTGTCGCAATTTTCCAAGAACTGGATTGTCGTGATAAGATTATAATGAAAGATCCCGATGATGTTATCACATATAAACAATTTGTTGAACGTTTGCATGTGCACATATTCTTCAGTGGACTTGATGCCGAATTTGAACAAATCCGAAGTGAGATTCTCTGAAAGGACCAAGCAATGGACCTTGAAGAGACCTATGCGTATGTACGTTGTGATGCCGTTTGCAGAGCAACAGTAAATGGCGAAGCTAATCACTTAGAGTCCTCCGCCATGGTGGCTCGCCGGGGCAAGCCTCAACAACGGCAAACACACCCGAAATCCGACTCTGTTTTGAACCATGTTGCAGACCAAACTCGGCCATCTGGATCATAAAAGGGAAGCTATGAAATAGGAGTTGCAAAACCAGAACGTGTGTGCACTTATTGTGGTGAAATTGGACATATTAAGAACATGTGCTATGAACTGATTGGATATCCAGATTGGTGGGATCCATCCAAAGCACCACACAAACGAAATTCAAAAGGCAACCATGCCTCTGTTGCTGTAGCTGAATCTTCAAAAAAATACTCCTGAAGAAGTCTCCTCTTTGATTGCTACTTCAGGTAACACCGGTAAGGCTCTTCATACTTCCGCACCTAATAGTGATAATACATGGATAATTGATTCTAGTGCTACAGATCACATGACCTTGGACAGTAATCATATTCAATCTATGAAACCATCTAAACAACATATAGTGTCTACAACCAATGGTACTACCTCTCCTGTGATTGGAGAAGGTTCAATATCTCTCATAAATAATTTGAATTTGGATTCTGTTTTGGTTGTACCTTCCCTCAAACATAACTTGTTGTCTATTGCCCAAATAACCCATGCTTTATATTGTGTTGTGATTTTTTGGCCTAACTCTTGTTTTTTTAAGGACATCTGGACTCGGAAGACAATTGGTTATGGTACTAGAACGGGAAAGCTTTATTATCTCGATCTAATGCCTGCTAGCTCCAATCAGTTGGCTCAAGTTTTTTCAATGGATAAGTCTGACAAGACTTCAGAAATTTGGTTGTGGCGTAGGCGCTTAGGTCATGCATCTTTTGGATATTTACAAAAATCGTTTCCGAAATCTTTTTCTAAGATAATTGCTTCAAATTTCAAGTGTGATATTTGTGAACTGGCTAAGAGCCATCGTGTGTCATTTCCAATAAGTATGAATAAAAGTCTAGTGCCGTTTATGATAATACACTCTGATGTTTGGGGTCTAGCCAATACCCCTTCTATGAATGGTGCACGTTGGTTTGTTTCTTTTATTGATGATAACATGTGTATGACTTGGGTATGCTTAATGAAATCTAAAAATGAAGTTAGCTCATTGTTTCAAAAGTTTCACAAGATGATAGCCACTTAGTGTCAATCTCATATACAAGTTCTTCGCATTGATAATGGTGGAAAATTTGTTAATCAAGATTTGAAACAATATTTGCAGTTACATGGAATTGCTCACCAGACGACTTGCCCTTACTCCTATCAACAAAATGGAGTAGCGGAGTGCAAAAATTGTCATCTTCTTGAAGTTGTACGTGCTTCCTTATCTGAGGCCCACATGCCCACTAATTACTGGGGTGAAGACATTACGGTTGCAACTTACCTCATCAATCGTGTAGCTTCTAGTTCCTTACAGTTTCAGACTCCTTTTAACGTTCTTCATAAGGTTGTACGTGCTCCTATTGTCCCGAATCTATCGCCTTGAATTTTTGGTTGTGTAGCCTTTATGCACCTTCATAAACCTTTGAGAAATAAGTTGGAACCTCGAGCTCTTCGCTGTATATTTGTAGGCTATGCCTCGCATCAGAAAGGCCATATGTGTTATCATCCCCTTTCTCGTAAGTTATATGTAACTCTTGCTGTTGTTTTTCACGAAAATGATATGTATTATTCTGTCCCTGGGTCTTCACTTCAGGGGGAGAATAGAAATGAATTGCGGACTCTGAATTACTTCGGTGGCAACTTGGATAATAGTGGTGAATGTCCAAATGAGGAAAATGATGACCGTCTATATGAGTCAAATGATGATGAGGAAAATGAATATGAGAATAGTCAGGATAATAGGGAAGTGGTTCCACTATATCTTCAGGACCAGTATTGCAGATGTCACAAGAGCTGTCACAAGTTCAAGTTCAAGTTCCAGTTCCAGTTTCCCCCCTTCATGAGGTACCATTTAACCAATTGCCCTCTCAAGTCGATTCCATGTCTGAACCTCTGGTAAATTCCAAACCCCACATGAAAGTGCTACCTAATTAGGTCACAAGAGGAATACCTATAGTAAACTATGAACCTGTTCTTAGTTCCAAACCTAAATATCCCATAAGTAATTTTGTGTCTTACCATAGATTGTCAAAGGAAAATGAATCATTTGTGAATCAATTATTTGCTATATCTATTCCTAATAGTGTGTAGGAAGCCTTGAGAGATCCTAGATGGAAAGGAAGTCATGAATGAAGAAATGAAGTCTCTCCAAAAGAACTCAACATGGGAAATTGTTAACTTGCCTGAAGGAAAGAAACCTGTTAGTTGTAGGTGGGTCTTCACCATTAAATACAAAGCTGATGGAGCCATCGAACGATTCAAAGCCAGACTTGTTGCTAAAGGATATACTAAAATTACGGAATTGATTATGTTGAGACATTCGCACCAGTGGCCAAAATTAATACTGTTCGTATTTTATTATCCTTGACTGTGAATCTTGATTGGCCTTTGCAACAGTTTGATGTGAAAAATGCATTTTTGCATGGAGATCTTCAAGAAGAAGTATATATGGAGCTGCTTCCTGGATGTATTATACAATCTAAAGACAGCAAACGAGTCTGTAAATTGAGAAAGGCCCTGTATGGTTTAAAGCAATCACCTAGAGTGTGGTTTGGAAGGTTCACGAGTTCTATAAAGACTTTTGGATACAAGCAAAGTAGCTTTGATCATACTCTTTTCTTGAAGCACAATAAAGAAAAGATTACTGCTCTTATTGTGTACATTGATGATATGATAGTGATTGGAAATGATCCAGAAGAGAAGAAAGCATTGCAGGATCATCTTGCTCGTGAATTTGTAATTAAAGATCTTGGTCAGTTGGAGTATTTTCTTTGAATTGAAGTGTCAAGATCAAAGAAAGGTATTTTCTTGTCTCAACGAAAATATGCCTTAGATTTGTCGAATGAAACTGGTATGACAGTGTAATACCTGAAAAGTCAATAGAATTCCAATAAAAAGAGTTGACCTGTAATAATGAGTGTTTATTAGTTTCCCATTTATTTGAATTTGAAATCAAATTGATGGAGTTGACCGATACAAATAATAGAGTTTGTATTTATTAGTTTCTTAACAGAATTAAATATTAACAAATGGAGTTTCCATTCTAGAGTGATTTCTTAATGAGCTAGGGTTTTGAATACTCTTGTTTATATATATATATATATGCACCTTATAAATATCACTCTCGGGGAGAATATGAACGGAATGGGTTGCAGTTTTCTTTGAAGAGGGTTCGTGTGATTTTAATTGGTGTTTAGATGCAGAGTTAATTCTTATGCGGATTCGAGGTAAGTAAACTCATACATGATCATGACGTATTATACATGTTTTCAATGAGTATATATTATGTAAGAAAATTCATTCATGATCCATGGTTTGTTTTTGTTTCGAATTATGGAATTATCGTTTTTAATATCTCCATCTTATTATATTTTGTTAATGATTTTACTTGTGTTAATAAAATTGTTTCAGCTGCAAGAATTGTGTATAAAATGTTTTGAAACTAATTCATTTGTAACTCATTTTCAATACCGTTTGATTGCTTATTTTGCTTATACTGTTATTGTTATACAAAAAGACTACCGATTTAATTATATGTACATCCATGACGTATCATGTTTTCAAATGTATATATATATATTATGTATTTAAATACTTTATCTATTTTGATTTATGATTTGGAATATGTAAGTTACATATTGGTTTCTCCTTAAGTAGTCACTACTTTGTTCTTAAATGTGATTTACAACTTTGTATGTCAATAAAAGTATTTGAAGTGTTTTGAAACGTTTATAAGATATGATATACGATGAGTTTATTTAGTGGATATTCTTATTTTCAAAATTAATGTTTCTAATATGTGATTTCAACAAAGTAACGAGAATGATTGTTTTCTACTTTGGTTCGTTGACTGTATTATCTAAATTATTTGAGCCGGGTCACCGGGCTACGGGTGACACTATTGGAATCATTTGGGCAGAGTCACCGGGCTACGGGTGACACTACTGGAATTATTTGGACCGGGTCACCAGGCTACGGGTAACACTACTGGAATTATTTGGGTCGGGTCACCGGGCCACGGGTGACACTATTGGACTTATTTGGGCCGAGTAACCGGGCCACGGGTGACACATTGGAATTATTTGGGTCGAGTCACCGGGCTACGGGTGACACATTGGAATTATTTGGGTCGAGTCACCGGGCTACGGGTGACACTATGAAATATGAGCTTTAATGTCTTTTAAATTGATTAACGTACACCATTTATATTATAAAACTATATGTTCTTATTATTTAATTCCATAAAAATTACAATGATTTAAATCATGGCTATTAAATGATCTTTTGATTTCATATTATTTATACCTTTTTATGAAACGTATGTTTATGATTTAAGAATATGAACAAATGTGATTTTAAGTGTTGCTTCAACCGTTTTATTCATATTAAATATGTAAATTGTATTGAATGTTGTTTCAGGTATTATTAAATATTACATTGTTTCAAAATTCTTTGATAAGTTTATGAGCAATGTTTTTGAACATAAAGGTTTTACAAATGTTGTTTTATTTTATATGTTATGCATGAATTTACTTACCGAATTGACGGCTCACCCCTCGTCACCACCATTTTGCAGATTAAGTTCTTAGATATGGAAGTGATGGAGTTTGTGTTAGCAATATTGGAGATACGTATCGCCAGAGGATTTAGTTCCATGTGTGTAGGTGTTGTAAGGATTCAATTTATTTCATTGTTGTAATTACGTTTGTCTTGGAGATTTAATTGAAATGTGTGGTATCAGGTTTGGGTATTGTATTGTGTGGATATATTGTTGAAGATTGTAATTCTGATTATGTGTGAATTAAGGTTTTTGTAAGGTTTGAATTACGTAACATCCCGGTCCGTTAGGTCCCGGTTCTGGG